>LR746264.1:2500-1276867 GCA_902729315.2 Spirodela intermedia
GGCTGCGCTGGCTCAGGACGTACAGGCACAGGCCCAGGTGGCCCAGGCCCAGGCCCAGGTGGCCCAGGCCCAGGCCCAGGTGGCCCAGGCCCAAGCCCAGGTGACCCAGGCCAAGCCTGAACAGCCGGCTCAGGCTGCACCGGTCCAATCTCTTGCCCAGGCAAGGGGCAAGAGCCTGCGGCCCAAAAAGAAGATAGGACGCCGACTTTTACGTCCCCCCTCGGCTACGTCCTCTAAGCCTACCTCGAGTCAACAAATCGAACCAACTAGGATCCCAACACTAGTTGAGACACCTATATTGACCCCAAACGCATCCATTGGGCACACTATTACACCTAGTGGGCTAGACTCTACTGTGCCCCATAGGCCAAACCCGACTATACCCACTAGACACCTATCATGGGCGCAACGAGTGTCTAACCCCTTTGTCCCCTCCACAAAGACTGTCACACCACAGGAACCGCTACGTCATGTACTATTCCCAATCTATGATACCACTGTCCCAGTGCGAAGCTATAGCGATGATGATGGGAGGAGGACAATAGCTTTTACTTATGAGGAGGTCTCCCAGATGGCAGCCGCATTCCAATATACCTTAGTTGGTCGTTTCACTACGAAACGACCAACCATAGGTGACATAGAGAAGATTTACATGGCACCTGGAAATTTTCAGGGCCGAGTCTCCATCGGAGCTCGAGACTATCGTAGCATATACATCCGCTTTGAGCTAGAAGCGGATTAGCGCCGAGCATGGAGCCGACCCACTTGGAGAATGGGGGAGTCTACCCTCCATACCCACAGATGGACACCACAAAATGACATAGGGCACCAAGCACATCAGTCTCATGTGGTTCCATTATGGGTGGGCTTCCCTGGCCTACCTGCCCATTTATTTACGCCAAAGGCACTTGAGTCTTTGGCAAATGCGGTGGGAACATTCATATGCCTTGATCCAGGCGTAAAAATGTTCAACCGACCCGGATATGCACGAGTTTGTATAGAGGTGGACCTAATGGCTCCCCTCCAGAGGACTCTCGTTATACGTAGTGGAGATGATGAACTTTATCAGCCCATCATTTATGAGAGACTACCGTATTTCTGCACACACTGTGCGATCTTGGGCCACACTGTCAGCACATGCCGTCAGAAGGCATGTACACCACAGACGACCACACGAGCCTTTCTAGTACCGATCTCATATGACGATTACCTCGTCAAAATGAGAAAGGATGCTCAGAGTGCTCGTCCTCCTCAGAGGTCGATTGCCCCTATGGCGGCTCCACCTTCCTTACCTCGGAAGGCACAGGAGAAGCCTAGCTCACTGATTGAGACACAGCATGCACGGCGAAAGCCGGCAGCTGGACGCCCTTCTTCCACCTACACAGGGGGGAAGAAAGGAACACGAGAGGCTACACCTTCCCCTTTGAGCAAGGGAAAGCAACCCCTAACCTCAAACACCTTCGAGGTCTTAGGGGCTTTAGATGAGAGAGACTTTGAGGGACCTGCACAAAGGGGAACTAGGCCTTCCAAAGGGCTAGCATCCTCCACTACGAGGGACTCACCTAGTCCAACCCCCCATACTAGATCCCCCCGGGTTATCCGACCCCCCATACTCACCCACCCCACTCCACCCATTAGTGTCTCTCCACCACCCAGCTCCTCCCCGCCCATTCACTCGTCCCCACGTAGAAGGAGTCCTTCACCTCTTAGTCCCCACCGACCGAGGTCTACCCCTTTCTCTGAGGGTATAGGCTTGGGCCCTATCCATCCGCCTCAAATCCCCGTTGATGATCTATTAGGAGGGTCTACCCCCAGCATACTTCCTATTAGTACATCTTACATAGCCCCCCATTCTGATTCTTATACCCTCCCCCCCTCTCCCCTATTACAACCGTCAGATCAGTTTCCTATACTTGATCCACCACCCGCTGATTCTAGGGAGAGCCCCGATAGAGGACAGTGCTTAACGAATCGTCAAGCACCACACCCATCCTCCTCATCTAGTGCTCATGATACTACGGGCCACACGACTAGTACCCATGAGGATGGTAGCTCTGAGACTGACATTGAGACTACCTACCTAGAGGAGGGATATCAGACGGAGGTTAGGACCACACGACTCACTAGACGCTCACCTTACTCCACGAGATCTAGGACTCGTGGGGCCACTCACTAGATCATGATACCTAGCATCATATGGAATTGTCGAGGTATAGGCAACCTCGAAACCCAATTCTATATAGCTAGCCTTATCAGACAGTATCGACTAGGTATAGTAGGCCTCATTGAGCCTATGATATCATCAGATCGTATCCAACCCTTACTTAGGAGGTTAGGTATGGATCATTTTCACTCCAACCCCACGAATCATATTTGGATCTTTTGGACTAGACCATACTCTATGGAGTTGCTAGTCGAGGGACCCCAGCATATCACTATGACGGCTCGAGATCTCACCCAAGAGTTCACCTTCTCGGTCATCTATGCATCACATAGATCCGAAGAAAGAGAAACTCTTTGGGCGGACCTAGTTCAATACGTGAGGGACTACCCTACACTAGTTGAGTCTCCTTGGTACCTAGCAGGTGACTTCAACTGTGTCCGTAATACTAGTGAACGTCAAGGTGGGCGAATCCCTAGGGCCCGTAACATGGAGATGTTCAATGACTGTATTTTTCGATTAGCTCTTATTGAGCCACCTACATCAGGCGAGGCATGGACGTGGAGCAACAATCGAGGGGACGCTTTGATTTATGAGCGTATCGATCGTTGTTTCATCAACAGCATCGCCATGATGCGACATCCCATATTAGTCACGATATTACCCCGTTATAGGTCAGATCACACCCCGATCCTTATACTCCCTAAACAGAGTATGAGCACCCACAGACCCCCCTTCAGATTTCAAACCATGTGGCTCCAACATGAAAACTTTCAGAGTTTCGTACGGAATCACTGGTACGGACAGATCTCAGATTCTCCTATGGAGAACCTTAGCTATAGGTTAAGGAATCTCAAACTCCACCTTAAATGGTGGAACCGACATATCTATGGGAATGTCCATACCCAAGTTGATGCATTGCAAAAAGAGTTAGCAGAAGTTGAAAGACTACTGCAAGCTAGATATTCAGATGCTGCTTGGGAAAGGAGGAGTAGAGTGAGTGACCAGCTTGATGAGGTTGTGCGACGACAGGAGTTATTCTATCTCCAGAAATCACGCATCTAGTGGTTACAAGAGGGTGATAGAAACACTCGTTTCTTTCATGCCTCGGTCGCTCATCGCTCACGTTCAGATTATACCTCTCTTTTAGAGACATATGATCATGACCTTTCCCGCATGCAGGAGGCAGGGGTTGAGTACTTTCGTACTCTCTTAACCTCTCAGCCGATTGAGATTTCTGATGATATGCTCACTTCGATCCCGTCATTGGTCACTCACCGTGAGAACTCTCTCATAACAGCCATACCCACGGGAGAAGAGATCAAGGAAGTAGTTTTCTCTATGAGCAGACATCGTGCACCCGGGCCAGATGGTTTCCCAGCTGATTTTTACATTTCATGTTGGGATATCGTTGGCACTGATCTCATCCAGGCCATCAAGGAAATCTTTCGTCGTAAACTCTTTACACGAAGTTGGAAGGCCACCTTCCTTGCACTTATATCGAAGGTGACTACCCCAACCTCATTTAGAGACTTTCGACCTATCAGTTTGTGTAACGTGTGTTATAAAGTTGTATCTAAGATCGTTACACGTAGATTGAGTAGTTTCTTTGATAGACTTATATCTCCAGAACAATGTGGATTTGTCAAGGGACGGTACATTCACGATAACATCATGCTAGTACATGAACTAGCACAGTCCCTTGGCCATGATTGTCGAGGCTCTAACATCATCATCAAATTAGACATGGAGAAGGCCTTTGATAGGATAGAGTGGAGTTTCCTCATTAAGGTTCTTAGATGCTTTGGGTTCACCGACGACTTCATTGACTTAGTCGATGCATGTGTTAGGGAGAATCATTTCTCTTTATTAGTGAACGGTAGCTCCACACCATTCTTCACGGCCACGAGAGGTCTACGACAGGGCGATCCACTATCACCCACCCTCTTCATCTTAGTTGAAGAAGTCCTCAGTCGATCCCTCACCCGAGCGATCAATCAAGGACTTATCCGACCATACTACTCGAAGAGGGGTTGCCCGATCATTTCACACTCCCTCTTTGCTGATGATGCGATACTCTTCCTCAATGGAGGTGAGACATCCATTAGAGGGCTCATGAGTATTATCTCGAGGTATGAGCGAGCTGCAGGTCAACTCGTAAATGCCTCGAAGAGTAGCTTCATAGTAGCCCCTTCTACTCCCATAGGGACCATACGACGCATCCAGGGCCTAACAGGGTTCTCTCGTGGACACTTACCTTTTGACTATCTAGGATGTCCTATCTTCCTCGGCCGTAGGCGCATACACTATTTTGACGCCCTAGTGGGCAAGGTAAGGAAGAAACTAGCAGGATGGAAGTTACAACTTCTATCCCCTGGAGGACGGATCCAGTTGATACGCCATGTCCTCATGAGCATACCATTACACCTTTTGGCAGTCCATGAGGTACCAGACACCGTCTTACAGACTATTAGACGGATATGTATGTCCTTCCTTTGGGATGGACAACTTGAGGGACCTCGTCGTCAACGCCGAGTTTCTTGGGAGAAAGCATGTCGACCTACGGATGAGGGTGGCCTAGGTATTAGGCGCCCTCAAGATGTACTTCACATGCTTCAAAAGAAACTCATTTGGAGGATGAGGACCACACCATCGGTGCTAGGTACTTTTGTGTCAGCCAAATATGGTGAGTGGGCTCGACAGCCGGCTGACATCAAAGGAGTCAAATGATGGGCAGACTGGCAGCGACATTGGTTGGAGATGGTGCCTCTTATTCGTTGGCGAGTGGGGCGAGGCGAGATCAGTGCCTGGTACGACACTTGGCTAGAGGACACACCATTGGCCTGTTTTACCACTTTCACATCTTCTTGGCCTCGCTTGACGGTAGCCCAGCTTCTCCAAGGAGACACTCGTCTACTTATTGAGAGGCATGGACTACCGTCGGACTTGTTACCAGCCATCACCATGACTGAGATGAGTTTTACTGAGGACCAACCCATCTGGACACTTACCATAGATGGCAGTTTCTCTTGTAGCTCCTCTTGGGAGCACTTTAGAAACCGCTCCCCAAAGACATTTTGGGGAAATCTCATATGGCATCCGGCCATCACACCTCGTGTTTCGTTCTTCCTGTGGAAGTTCATGCACCGAGCACTACCCACCGACGATCGAGTGATTGTCACCGATCAGGAGGTGGAAAGGAAATGTCATTGTTGCTCCATCACGACAGACGAAAGTATGGAACATTTATTTTTCCATAGTGATATCGCTGTCGAGTGTTGGCGTCAACTTCTAGCGAATTGGCTTCCAATGCTCTCGTACAGACCTACGAGACCACCACTAGAGGTCTTTAGGAGAGTCTTTGACTCACCGACGAGTGTCAAGGTTTGTCCTTTCATCCGTATCTCCATAGCATATATGTTATGGGAAATATGGAAGGGACGTAACTCATCTCGATATGCAGGCCAAGTGATGCGTGCCACAGAGATTATGAGGCACGTAACACAATGGCTTCGGAGTACTCATTCCTTAGTGCCAAATAAAACGAAACGCTCGCGTTCTGTTTGTGAGGCTTTTGGGCTTTGGGGACTCCATATCATACCTACACAGACCTGGACTACTGTCCGATCTATTAGATGGACACCACCGAGGGCTGGACAGTGGAAACTCAACGTCGACGGAGCATCTCAAGGCAACCCAGGATCATCTGGAGGAGGCGGTATCTTACGCGATAGTACAGGATGCATTCTCTTTGCCTTTTCGAACTTTTATAATATACAAACTAATACTGTGGCAGAGGCTATGGCAATACGGGATGGTTTGTTTCTTTGTGAGGAGCAAAATATTACTAACATTGTCTTAGAATCTGATTCCAAAGTGTTAGTGGACATGTTACGTGCAGACTCTTGTCCTCATTGGAGGCTCAAGAATATCTGGGCAGACATCATGCGATGTCGAGGACGCATCACAACTATTACGCATCAATTCCGAGAAGGGAATAAGACAGCTGACGCCCTTGCTGCGCATGGAGTCAGATCGCGTCGGAGGACAGTCTTCTCTTTTTGGCAGGACATGCCCCTGGAAGCCCGAGGTGCTCATAGACTTGAGCGACTCGGCATACCCTCTTTACGTATACACCGCACTCCACTACCGGCCTCTCCACGACAGTGGCGTATTGCTTGGAGGAGATCAGGGGTGGTTACTATTGGCCGCTGAAGACCACAATGGAGATACAGCACAACACGGACAACAAGGCACATCGTAATCCACTCGGGTACATTACTTCCAATCATTACTCTCCTCATAATCACATCACATCTACTATCTATCATGCTTAAGTAGTGAGGACATAGAACTATCAGCATATGTTGGCATCGGCCCACTTTTGAACTATAGGTCTATAGCACATCAGACCTGCCAAACTAGTTGTGAATCGGCAACCTAGCACCTCTCTCAAGATCTTATTAGTACCATCAGCCAGCTTGAACCCATGAGAAGGTAAAGATCTATATCCATAGGATTGACCCTCTCTCCTCTCTCTCTCTCTCGATTCTCTATTTCTTTCTCCCTCCCTTTCTCTCTCTAGGAAAAAAAAAAAAAAAAAAAAAAAAAGACAGCCTACTTCTTTTCCCGGAATCACTAGCCCATCATAGACAATTAGTGGAGGGTGAGGGAAAGGGCCCTAAAACCAAAAAAAAAAAAAAAAAAAAAGGGCAACCTTTTTCCCTTCCCTTAATCACTAGCCTAATGTACACCAAATAATGGGCATTAGTGGAGGGTAAAAGAAGAGGCCCTCAAGGAGAGAGAAAGAAGAGAGAGAGAATAAGAGAAAAGAAAAGAGTTAGAACCAGAGACCAAGTCATTCCTCGTGGGGTGAAAGGTCCCTTACCTACTTAGAGGAAGTACGGCAACTGATGATACTAACAAGATCTTGGTCAGAGGGATTAGGCGCGTGCAACACTAGCAAGGTAAGTTCATATTTGGGCTTATTGTCATGCTTCAGCATAGTTCTATCCTCCTCACTGCCCTAATCACTCTTTTCTCACCACTTTATATCAATTTATTTATCTCTTAGAACCACTTACTGCAGCAAACTCTTGTCTTGCAGGAACATTGCATGGCGCACAACATGGAGCTCTCGTCCTACTCCTGTTGAGCAGATCTTCCAACTTTCATGAACTCAAAGGCTTTTTCAACCCACTGCAAATCAATCACCTTCCTCAAATATGATGAACGTCATGGAGTCTATCTCCAGTATCATCACATCCCCTCTTCAAAAGAGGTCTTTCATTCTTCATGTCATCCTCGCCCCTTGTGCGAATGAGATCCTACTTATGTAACCTCGGAATGAGGTCAAACTTTTATCACTCAATCAAATTTCTTCTTCTTAAAAAAAAAAAAAAAAAAAAAAAAAAAAAAAACCCTAAACCCTAAACCCTAAACCCTAAACCCTAAACCCCAAACCCTAAACCCTAAACCCTAAACCCTAAACCCTAAACCCTAAACCCTAAACCCTAAACCCTAAACCCTAAACCCTAAACCCTAAACCCTAAACCCTAAACCCTAAACCCTAAACCCTAAACCCTAAAACCCTAAACCCTAAACCCTAAACCCTAAACCCTAAACCCTAAACCCTAACCCCCCTAAGTGGGAGAGTTGCCACCGGATCCCAAAAGAACTCCGGAGTTAAGCGTGCTCAAGTGGGAGCAGTCACCGGATGGGTGACCTCCCTGGGAAGTCCCAAGGTACGTGTGCATGCGTTGCGAGACGCTTGCTCTGCATGTGCTGAAAGGCGCTGCTGCATTATCGTGCCACCAAGCACGTGTTACAAACCCCTCCAACACCATGCCAAGATGCTTCAAGTTTCGAAGAACGTGTCGAGAGACACCCCTGCCACCATGCCGAGAGGCATATGTGGCAACCATCTCACCATGCCAAGACGCCCCCAGCTCCGAAGAACGTGCCGAGAGGCACCCCTGCCACCATGTCGAGAGCATATGTGGCAACCATCTCACCATGCCAAGACGCCCCCAGCTCCGAAGAACGTGCCGAGAGGCACCCCTGCCACCCTACCGAGAGGCATATGTGGCATCTATCTCATCATGCCAAGACGCCCCAGCTTCGAACAACGTGCCGAGAGGCACCCCTGCCACCATGCCGAGAGGCATATGTGGCATCTATCTCCGAAGAATGTGCCTGAGAGGCACCAAAGTGCTTGGGCACGTGAAGTACCGGGATGGGTGACCTCCCAAGAATTTGGCTCAAGACAATTATCCCAAAAAAAAACCCTAAACCCTAAACCCTAAACCCTAAACCCTAAACCCTAAACCCTAAACCCTAAACCCTAAACCCTAAACCCTAAACCCTAAACCCTAAAACCTAAACCCTAAACCCTAAATCCTAAACCCAACCCCGCTAAGTGGGAGAGTTGCCAATGGATCCCATAAGAACTTCAGAGTTAAGTGTGCTCGGGTGGGAGCAGCTTCCGGATGGGTGACCTCCCTAGGAAGTTCTCAGGTCGTGTGTATGCATTGCGAGACGCCTTCTTTTGATGTGCTGAAAGTCACTGCTGCATTATCGTGCCACCCGGCACGTGTTACGAACCCCTCCTTCACCATGCCAAGATGCCTCGAGCTCTGAAGAACGTGCCGAGAGGCACCCCGCCACCATGCCGAGAGGCATATGTGGCATCCATCTCACCATGCCAAGATGCCCTCAGCTCCGAAGAACGTGCCAAGAGGCACCCCTACCACCATGCCGAGAGGCATATGTGGCATCCATCTCACCATGCCAAGACACCCCCAGCTCACGAAGAACGTGCCAAGAGGCACCCCCGCCCCCAGCTCCGAAGAACGTGCTGAGAGGCACCCCTACCACTATGCCGAGAGGCATATGTGGCATCCGTCTCACCATGCCAAGACGCCCCCATCTCCAAAGAACGTGCCGAGAGGCACCCCCTGCCACGATGTCGAGAGGTGCTAGTGGCATCTATCCTCGAAGAATGTGCCTGAGAGGCACCAAAGTGCTTGGGCGTGTGAAGTATCGGGATGGGTGACCTCCCGAGAAGTTCGGCCCAAGACAGTTATCCCAAAAAAAAAAAAAAAAAAAAAAAAAAACCCTAAACCCTCAACCCTAAACACTAAACCCTGAAGTAATCTTCAGAGAGGGAGTCCTTAGTTTCAAACGTTAGATGGTGATGGAACCACGGCTTTTCTTAGAATTACTCCACAGTCTGCATGGGCGTGGTGGTGTAACACAGAATCACTGAAGAGCTATCTCTCACTGTCCAGTGACTCTCGTTCACTCTCACTCTCCCTGTCAACGGGTCTTCTGTCTGCCGCCCCTTCAGCTGAACTCAAGCTGACCCTCGTCGTCGCCGGAGAAAGAGCTTCATATCTTCTTCAAGTAGAAATTCCTTTCCCTTGGTTCAGGGTTATGGGTTCAGGGTTTTTTTTTTTTTTTTTTTTGGATAATTGTCTTGGGCCGAACTTCTCGGGAGGTCACCCATCCCGGTACTTCACACGCCCAAGCACTTTGGTGCCTCTCAGGCACATTCTTGGGAGATAGATGCCACTTGCACCTCTCGACATCGTGGCAGGGGTGCCTCTCGGCACATTCTTCGGAGCTGGGGGCGTCTTGACATGGTGAGATGGATGGCACATCTACCTCTCGGCATGGTGGTAGGGGTGCCTCTCGGCACATTCTTCGGAGCTGGGGGCGTCTTGACATGGTGAGATGGATGGCACATCTACCTCTCGGCATGGTGGCAGGGGTGCCTCTAGACACATTCTTCGGAGCTGGGGGCGTCTTGACATGGTGAGATGGATGCCACATATGCCTCTCGGCATGGTGGCAGGGGTGCCTCTCGGCACATTCTTTGGAGCTGGGGGCGTCTTGACATGGTGAGATGGATGGCACATCTGCCTCTCGGCATGGTGGTAGGGGTGCCTCTCGGCACATTCTTCGGAGCTGGGGGAGTCTTGACATGGTGAGATGGATGCCACATATGCCTCTCGGCATGGTGCCTTTCAGCACATGCACAGCAAGCGTCTCGCAATGCATGCACACGTACCCGGGGACTTCCGAGGGAGGTCACCCATCCAGGGACTGCTCCCACCTGAGCACGCTTAACTCCGGAGTTCTTATGGGATTAGGGTTTAGGGTTTTGTTTTTTTTTTTTTTGAAATGAAAAAATTTGATTGAGTACTAGAAGTTTGACCTCATTCTGAGGTTACATAAGCTTCTACCTACCACACCTAAGCAGTGGCATATCGCTTGGAGCAATTCAACGTCAATGTCAGCACAAGACGGACGACAAGGCACATTGCAATCAACCCGGGTACACCACTTCCAATCATTACTCTCCTCATAATCACCTCACATCTACTATCTATCACCCTCAGGACACACAGAACTATCAGCACATGCTGGCATCTGCCGACTTTTGGACTATAGGTCTATAACACATCAGACCTATAAAACTAGTTGTGACTTGCCAACCCATTAGTACCCTAAACCATGAACCCTAAACCCTAAACCCTAAACCCTAAACCCATAACCCTAAAGCCTGAACCCTGAACCCATAACCCTGAACGATACCATGGTGTGTAATGGTGCTGATCCTCTCACGACAATGCATACTGAGTCGCCAATGAGAGCAAGTACTTGCATGCAACATTTCAACTAACATGCTACAGTCGGATTCTAGGACGATACCATGAAGGTTGCATTCCTCACAGAGGAGCAAACCATCATGGATGGCCATAGCCTCCGCTACTGTGTTAGTCTGAATGTTGTAATAGTGGGAAAAGGCAAAGATAATACTCCTTGTATGGTCTCGTAAGATGCCTTCTCCCCCTACAGGTCCAAGGTTCTCACATGCTACCCCATCTACATTGAGCTTCAAGTGTCCTATCGACAGTGGTTTCTAATAGATGGTCCGCATAGTGATTTGTGTATAGGTCCGTAAGGCTAGAATTCCCTAAGTCTTGAGTGCCTCACAAATAGAGGCTAAGCGTGTTGCGACAGACGACATTAGAGGATGGGCATTCCGCAGCCATTGTGTGACGTGCCTCATAATCTCTAAGGCATGCATCAGCCGTCTTGCAAAACGAGAGAGATTTCGCCCCTTTCATATCTCCCATAACATGTACGCTATGGAAATACGTAAGTAGGGGCTACCCCTAGAGCTCTGCGGTGAATCAAAGACTCTCTTGAAGATCTCTAGGGGTGTGAGAGATAGAAGCCCAGATGGTAATAAATCTAATGAGAGTCCGTGCCTCTCGAGGAATACACTAGTATTTCCATCAAGAAGTTGAGCCACCGTGAGACGAGGCTAGGATGACATAAAGGAGGTAGAGGAGGCCAATAGAGTATCCGTATGCCAAGTGTCATACCAAGCACTGATAGTGCTTCGTCTCACTCACCATCGGATTAAAGGCCTCATCTGCAACCAATGTCTTTACCAATTTGCCCATCACTTTCCTCCTTTTATGTCGGTCAGTTGGCTAGCCCAATCGCCGTATTTGGCTAGCACAAAGGTCCATAGAGGTGATCTCGTCGTCCTCATCCGGCATAAGAGTTTCTTCTGAAGCATATCGAGGATATCCTCAAGGCGTCTAATTCCTAGGCCACCCTCGTCCATCGGTCGGCATGTTTTCTCCCAAGAAACTCAGTGTTGACGATGAGGCCCGTCGAGTTGACCATCCTATAAGAAAGAGGTATAAATCTGTCTCACAGATCGTAAGACGGTGTCCGGTACCCCATGTACCGCAAGTAGGTGCAAGGACATACTCATGAGGACATGGCGTATCAATTGGATGCGACCGCTTGAGGATAGAAGCTAAAGCTTCCATCCGTCAAGTTTCTTCCTCAACTTGCACAAAAGGGAATCAAAGTAATGAACTCGAGTGCGTCTGAGGAAGATGGGGCATCTAAGGTAATGACCATGCGAGAACCCTGTTAGGTTCTGTATGCGTTGTATGGTGCTAATGGTGGTAGAAGATGCAACCATAAAGCTACTCTTTGAGGCATTGACGAGTTGACCTGCGGCCCGCTCGTAGTTCGAGATAATAGTCATGAGTCCCCTGATAGATGCTTCACACCTATTAAGGAAAAGCATCGCATCATCAACAAATAAAGAATGCGATATGATTGGGCAACCCCTCTTCGAATGATATGGTTGGATAAGCCCACGTGTCACCGCTTGAGAGAGGGTTCGACTAAGGACTTCTTCAACCAATATGAAGAGAGTGGGTGATAGGGGATCACCCTGTCGTAAGCCTCTCGTGGCTGTGAAGAAAGGTGTGGAAGTGTTGTTCACCAATAGGGAGAAATAGTTCTCCCTAATGCATGCATAGACTAGGTCAATGAACTCGTCGGTGAATCCGAAGCGTCGAAGCACTTCGGTAAGAAAATTCCACTCGATCCTATCAAAAGCCTTTTCCATGTCAAGTTTGATGATGACATTGGAACCACGGATGTCCTGGTCAAGGGATTGTACTAGTTCGTGAACTAGGATGATGTTATCATGAATGTGCCGTCCCTTAACAAATCCGCACTACTTTGGAGATATGAGCCTATCAAGAAAAACACTCAGTCGTGTTGTAATGATCTTGGATACAACTTTATAGCACACATTATAAAGACTGATGTGCCGAAAATCTCTAAAAGAAGTTGGGTTGACCACCTTTGGTATGAGTGTAATAAAGGTGGCTTTCCAATTTCGTTGGAAGACTTTGCGGCGGAAGAATTCTTTGATGGCATGAACTAAATCGGTTCCGATGATGTCCCAACATGTTGAATAGAAATCTGCTAGAAAATCATCAGGCCCAGGTGCTCGGTTTCTACTCATTGAGAAAATCATTTCTTTGATCTCCTCCCTAGTAGGTATGGTCATAATGGATGAGATCTCCTGGTGGGTAACTAAGGATGGAATCGATGAGAGTATATCCTCAGAGATCTCAATTGGCTGAGAAGCAAGAAGGTTACAAAAGTATGCAATTCCTACCTCCTGCATACGAGATGTTCCTGATCATACATCTCTAGAAGAGATGTATAATCAGATCGAGATCGGTGTGCAATCGAGGCATGAAAGAAACGTGTGTTCCTATCACTCTTGCGTAGTCACTAGATGCGTGATTTTTGGAGATAATATATCTCCTGTCGTCGCGCAGCCTCCTCTAGTTGCTCACTCACTCAAACTCGTCTCGCCCAAGTGTCGTCAATCCATCGAGCCTGCAGTTGTCTCTCGACCCCAGCTAGCTCCTTCTTCAACTCTTCTACTTGGGTGTGGATATTCCCGTATACATACCGGTTCCACCATTTAAGGTGAAGTTTGAGATTCCTCAGTTTGTAACTGAGGTTCTCCATAGGAGAGTCTGAGATATCTCTATGCCAATGACTCCGCACGAAGCTTTGGAAGTCTTCGTGCCGAGTCCACATATTCTGAAACCTAAAAGGAGGTCTAGGGGTACTAGCTCTCGAGTCAGGGAGAATAAGGATCGGCGTGTGATCTGATCTATAGTAAGGTAGGAGTGTGACTAATATGGGACATTAGGTGAAGGGTTTTGGGTTTTAGGGTTTAAGGTTTTTTTTTTTTTTTTTTTGAGATAACTGTCTTGGGCCGAACTTCTCGAGAGGTCACCCATCCCGGTATTAGTTTTTTTGAGATAATTCCTATATCTTGGATGCAATCCTTTGTTATTAGTTTTGCATCCCCTCACAACATTGTTTTCTTTTTTCAATTACTAAAAATGAATATGATGCTCTAATTAGAAAAAAATAAGAGGGATTGACACCAACGTGTAAATCCTTTTCAAAGGGTTGATTGAGCTTTCCATCTATGGTTGAACTAGATTTTTATGTTTTATAGGTTGTCTAATGTTACTCAACTGATCTCTAAAAAAAAGCAACAAGTTGATTTTGATTTCTCAATTAAAATCTAGTTCTATTTTGATCATTTACATTTTCAAATGTGATACTATAAATGTCAGTTAACAAATTTTTCAAGTATCATTTTTATTATTTGTACATGAAGCACCAATTCCGGACAATATGTTCATATTTACAATTGAAGCCATACTGCTCAAGGTAAAATTTCATTGAATCTCACACACAACAATGCCATGCAAGTGGACTATGTCATGAGCACTATTATTCATGCATACTAGTTGTCATGCCACACGTCATTCCAAGGAGTTTTAGGTTCTCCATATCGAAGCAGATAGGTGCCCATACCGTGCCATCAGTGGGGTTGTGCCATATATTGTGCAAACGTTTTGAGGTTCTCTGGAGCTGTGGAAGGCTGGGCAATGCATATAGAGGGGGATCATGGTGGGTCTATGTTGAGGCCCTTACATTAGGAACTAGGCCAAGGAGAGTGCAGTCCCAAAGGCGCTGGCTCAATCTAGTGCTACAGTCGGGCAGCTAGAGCGGAATGCAAGGTGATGGGATGCAGGGACCCGACATCATCGAGGACAACAATACAGCAGATCCTATAGGGCAAGTGACCAGCGTTGCGGAAGGCTCCGGCGGCGAACGTACTCAAACGGCAAGATCTGACATCTAGGGGTCCTGTCTTGTATTGATTCCCATCAAGGAAGGAGTGACCTCAGGAGAGGGAGAGAATCGTTGTAAGAAACTCCCTTAGGAGCTGGAGATTCACCATCTCATTTCGGCGACCCCAAGACTGTCGGTCTTGGTTTTGTATTGTCATCGTTCTAATCTACCTTTCCCTTCTCTTTCCCCTGATTTTTCCCCTTGCTCCCTCTTCCTAGTCCACAAGATCTCCCTTGGCGGCAGGCATCAGTCAGCCGGTTGTGGAGATTTGGTCTTCGCTCATGTGAATAGGAGCCCATCAATTGGTATTAGAGCCTCGGTGGGCCCAAATTGATGGATCCTAAGCTGGAGTCTCTGTAGAAGGAGCTGGAGGAGTCGATCTCTGGGCCGTTGAGCTCTTCGTTTTTCTGGGCAGCATGAGTCGATCTCCTTATTCGATTTTTCAGAGCTTGTGAGAGAGGAGAGCATTCACCGGGTGGTCATCAAAAGTGCTTTTTCTTCTGGTGAGAATTTCATGTCTGTTTTTCCGCATTCGTTCTCCCTTTCCGTCGTGATTTTTCTTCTGTTTATTCTTCCGTCGTCCGATGATTTCTGTCTGGATTTCTCGTCCAATTTCCGTCGCGATCTTCCGTCTGTAATTCATAATTCGTCCATTGTTTACCCTAGTAATTCTCTTCCGATTATACCGCATTTTCCTCGTACTTCCGTCGCGAGTTTTCTTCCGGTTATTCCCTGTTCTTCTGTTGTTTTCTGTCGAGAAATTTCTTCCGTTTCTTCCTCATTTTCTCCTTGGGTCTTTGTCACGGTCTTCCGTTCAATTTTCATCTTCGTTCGCGATCCCTCGTCGAGATTTTCAATCCATTTTTCTCTTAATTCTTCCGTGATTTTCTGCGTCGTTCATTCATCACAGGAGGGAGAAGAGAGTCTTTATATTTAAAAATAATCGAGAGAATAGTTACTGCGTCATAAAATAATAATTCAGAATATAAACATTTCGGATCCTTAATATTAAGCCCACTAATTGGATGCATTGCTCCCTTTAAATTACCACCAATAAGAAGACAAATATCCCTTCAATTATGACCAACAGTGAAATCATTTTGAACTTAATTTAGGCCCAATCATTAAAGCAGTTTCAACTTCATCTAATGTGAAATAAATTAAGAAAAAATATAGAGATAATATAGATTATTATTCAATATAAAATATTCCGCTATAGATTCCCAAGTTTTAAGACCACGTTAAACTTATTCTTGGAATATTCCCAGATAAATTATTCAATCAAACACAACCAAATGACTAGCCTATTAAGTTATGACTATTATTAAAATTCGTATGCCATCTAATTCATCACTACCAAGTAAATAAGATGAGAACTATGCGATGAATCTGGATACATTTAGTGATTTGAAAATTTTAGAAAATAAAAATGATCAAAAGAGAAGAACTAGGGCACGAATTATTCTTGGATTTCCAATAATATAGGTTCAAATAAAAGAACTTGTTTCCTTATCCGGAATAAAGGTTAGAATATACTGCCATTGGATGATGTTATGCTCAACTTATATCGAGGAAATCTCAAATTCAAGATTTTAAACTACCAAATTTGTGTGATGATACTGGTATAATAAACTTGGCAAAGCTCTCAGAATTCATTCAAATAGAGAACATATATACATAAAGTTGTTGGCTCTTTATTAGGTGAAGACCCAAGCATTGTTAGTTTTTGTTATATTTTAGCACCCAATGATGTAATATTTAGCTTGAACTAGGAAAATAAAGGAGGACATGGAAGGCATCTCTCTCTCTCTATCTCTCTCTCTCTCACTCACTCACTATTTCTCCTATTTTCTCAAAATCTAATAACGGCTGAATCCATTTCCAAATGCAGTGTTTTGAGACATGCAATTCTATTTTGAGATCAAGTCAATAAATGAAATTGAGATTGTATATACATTCTCTAATCTAATAAAAATCATAACAAATGACAATCTTCGAAGTCTTTTGGAAGGCTTTTTGCAAAGGTGTTGGGCCGATTTTTAGATCTTTGCTTATAAATGATGCTAGCATGCATGTAAAATATTTTTAATCAACTGAAATATGAACATGAATATGGACCACTTACATGTTTTACAGTTTGTTTGATGTTCCTCATCTGATTTCTAAAATAAGCGCAAAATTGATTCTAATTTTTCAATAAAAATATAGTTCTATTTTGATCATTCACAATTTCTCAAATGTGATTTCTTAAATGTTAGTTAATGATTTTTTTAAACTAATTGCTTGTATTATTTATACACGAAGCACCAATTCCTGACCAGATGTCCTTTTTTACAACGGAAGCCATGCTGCTGGGGTAAATTCCGTTGGATCTCATACACAACAATGCCATGCAAGTTGACTATGCCTTGGGTAACATTATTCTTCCATGTGTAGAGAGGCCTAGAGGCGTTATGCACATCGTGCATACATATTGCCATGCCACAAGCCATTCCAAGTAGTTTGAGGTTCTCGCGTATTGCAGGCACAGAAAGGCGCTATTCAAGCTGCACATATCGACGCCGGTTGGTGCCCATACCGTGCCATCAATGGGCTTGTGCCATATGTTGTGCCAACTTTCTGAGATTCTCTGGCTCTGTGGAAGGCTGGGCCATCCATATAGAGGGGTGCAATGGCGGGTCTGTGAGTGGGAAATTGAGTGTATAACCCCCGTGGGTGACGACAAGGGTTATTGGATGTTAAGTTAGCCCTGTGTCACACAGAAATAGACCGTCGTCCACCTTTATTGGCGTGGACCTTTCCTGCCGCCCTTGGGTCATCCGAGATGGCCTACTGAGACCATGAGAAACGCTAGGGAGAGACAAAGAGAGCTAAGCTTAGATGTTGGCGCAAAGAAGAAGACGGAGACGCCTAATCCTCTGGGTTAGAAGGGAAAGCTTCTCGCACGGCGCTGCCTGTTTCTCCGGGTTAGAGATGAGAACTTTCTCGCAATGCGCTGCCTGTTTCTCTCGAACACAGGTGAGAGCTTCTTGGACGGTACGCCTTTTCCTTTGTGCTGATGGTGAGAGTTTCTTGACATCTTGTGAAGATCCCATTCTCGCCGTCCCCCGTGGACGTAACCACGTAAATACTTTGGTCCGTGCCTTGGTCTGGGTTTATCCTTCCCGCCCTCAATTTTTCTTATCATGCGGATGCACATGGGCGCCGCTGTGTTTCTGTAACCGGTCATTGACCTCAACAGCCGGGCCCATTGACAGGTGAAATGGAATGTTATTCAAAAACGGGTACAGGGGCGGAGAGGACAGAGGGCAGGAAGTCGTACGAGACAAAAACAAAGAAATTGCTCGCCATTATTCCGTTAACAAACAGCAATATTCGAGGTTTTTACTAGGGATATATAGCCGTTGGTGATCATCCACTTGAGGCTCCAGTGGTTGTCCACGTTCTTGTAGGTCCAGTAGGCCCACCCGAAGGAGGCCCTACCGAAGACATTCAGCTGCGCTTCCCCAAACCTCCGGTACTCTTCCTCCGACGCGTTTACCACTTTCCACTCGGCGACCCACTCCCCTGCAGCCGTGACGGCGGCGGAGAATGGTGACAAATGTAAAAGAGACTATTCCAACGGACAAGGCGACTCGGCTGTAGGGACTCTTACCGACGAAGGAGAGGGGGCCGCCATTGGAGTTGGTAATGGAGGCGAGCTCGTTGGCCCTCTGGTTGTTCACATAGTCGATATTCTGCTGCGCCGTCCATCCATCAAACTTGCTCAAGTAAAGGTTGTAATAGTGAATGTCTAGGACGGTGCGGTCGAGGCCGCTGGCGAACGAAATGAACCCCCCCGCGTCACCGTGCAACCGGGTGGAGAAGATTACGTAGGCGGTACTTGTGTGCCTGCGCACGGCGTCATAGCCGGCTTGGTAATAGCTCTTTAAGGTATCAAAGTCGACCATTTCTGCCTTCGGTTGGTTGATGAGCTCCACTGCGATCAAGTTGGGTCTTGCAGCATACCTGCCAGCGGATCTTTTGCGATTAGAATAATTTCTCCGATCATACGAGTTTCGACGTTATTATCAATTGTAGCAATTATTAGACCTCCGGGTGAGGAACTCGATGACAGCCACCGTCTTTTCTACGTTGCCGCTACCGGCGACTCCCCACTCGACGCTCCCGTCTCTACCGCCGCCGTGCTCATCACCATTCTGGGAACCGGGGGCGGCGTGGAGGTCGATGATCACCTTCAGGCCGTACTTCCTGGACACAGGGAAACCACGTCGACATCGTCCATGAATGAAGGGAAATTTCCTGGATCCCATTCGGCAGGGACCCCTTCTGTATCAGAGCTTTAATTTCGCTTACTCTGCCCACGTGAACGCGTTGTCCAGAGCCGCCAGGGACCCGCCTACATATGGTGCCGGTGGAGTAGGGTCGCTGGCGATCCACCACCCCACCGGAATCCTAACGGCGTTAAGTCCATTGTCGTTCATAAACATAAAGTCCTCCTCAACAATGAACGTCCGCCAGTGTTTCTGCGATGGAAACATCAAAACAGCCATCGTTTGTGTAGCTCTTCAGTAATAAGGAAGAGAGGGGAGGAGAGTCTCCTTCTTCCTTACCCTCATGACCGCGGGGGCTTTGATGGGCCCGTAGCCGTTGGTTAACTGGTACTCCCCTCGCATAGTCCCAATCGTCTTCATTAAGAACACCGACGGGTCGTCATTTCCCCAGCTGCCGTTGCCGTCGCTGTCCGCGGTCACCGAGTTCTCTGATTTGGCCTGCAAGAAGAGGCCATTGGGTGCTCTGATGCGGATTCGATTGGAGTCCCCCGTACTCCTTACGATCTCAAAGGTCTCCGAGAGGCCCGGCATTGTTGCCACAGCCACCGCGCTGCTGCTGGCGTTCACGCCGACAAATTGCTTCAAGAACACCCGGAACTGGAAGTGGGTCGAGTCGACCCTCCATAACTGTGATTTCATGCGGAATCATCAAGTTAGCGACTTTTGTTCTGCACCATCTTTCATTCTAATAGATATTCGGAATGCGGAGTGCCATTCTAACAGATGCTGATTTAAAGTAAATCACCTACTATGAAGGTCTTCGAACTAGAGGCGCTATCCCGATTAGCCAGGATGACTTCCCCGCCACCGTTCTTGACGCTGAGGTACTTTCCAACAGAGGCGGACTTCAGCTGGACTTGGGTTCCATCCTGCCGCCCATTTCAATCCGATCTCAGGATAGGCCAGCAATAGAGCACCGGATGGAATTGGAAGAATAATAAGACTCACCAGGAGATCATTGTTAGTGATGTTATTGAAGAGGGACGGCTTTATCCATCCCTCGGTAAGGAGCCACCCACCCAAATTTACCGCCTTTATCCTGGGGAGCGGCGGCACTGTTGCGGTGGAGATGGGGTTGAGCGGGGAGATGAAGAAGAAAAAGAAGACGATAGCTCTCATAGATCCCATGACGGGGAGTACTTCAGAATGGCTTACTAACTTGGCTAAGGTGGTGGCTTTATAGGGGCCACAAGCCGGCCCATTAATGCGCCGACACGAGTCAAAATTAATAGCTAATTTAATAGCCGTATCTTGGGAAAATCAAAGCCAGCTCGGTAAAGTCGGACGTTCGACGGGTTAAACGTATTGTTGGGGACACCGTGCATACGAGTCTTAAGTGGATTAGTCTTCCTCCTCCCCATCCAAAAGTGTGAGGACACCGTGCATACGGTTCTCTTTTAGGGTTTAATGACGTATTGTTGGGGACACCGTGCATTGTTAGTGATGTAATCTCAGAATGAGGTGAAACTTATAGCATTAAATTTAAAAAAAAATTAAAAAAAAAGAGAACCCTAAAAGCTTAAACCCTAAACCGTAAACCCGAAAACCCACCGCCATTTGCCTAACTTTTTTCTCTCTCCTCGCGGGAGCTTCTCTCTCTTCACCTTCAACTGACCTCCATTTCAGATGGCGATATCTCTCTCGTGTGACTTCCGATTGCGCTGAAACCAGTTCCATTGGATTGGGAAGGCCAAAATATATCAAGTTCGAGCTATGAATCGTCGAAAATAGTGGATTGAAGCCTTCGTTGTCACGATTTTTTCATTGAGAGGTATTTTTTCGGACATTTCGTTCTAAAGGTAATATCTCTCTAGTTACTCGGCCAAAACTTAATATTTTTAAATCATTTGAATCGCATTTCTGTGCTCTACATTTTCTCTTCTTCATCATTTTGATCTGATGCTTACTTGATGCGTAAATCAGAGATTTCATCGGCGAACTCGTGTCCGCCGGATGAAAAAATGAGGGAAGCATGCGATCGAATAGGAAACCGCCACGTCGTGACGACGGTTCCTACACCGCCGCATGACATGCCCGAAGGGCGACCTGTCCGTTCGGGCGGCGATAAAACGTCATCCGAGGGGCCTATTGATGGCCCGAAAATCGGACCCGTCAATGGGCGGAACGGCCGCCTCAAGAACGAAGGGATGGCTCTTGGCCATTCCCTCGCTCTGCGGGAAAGAGCAGACGGCACGTGGCGCCGTCTCCCCTGACCTCCCCGTTGATCGCGAGATCAAGGATCGACGAGAGGAAAGGGCGGCAGATGTCGGGGCGACGTCGGCTGACGTGGACTCGTCAGCGTCCGGAAAACAGGCGTCCGGTGGCGGCCCTTCATCGGAATCGCTCCTTGATCTGACCGTTGATCTTGCGATCAACGGACAGGAGGGAACCGAGATAAAGGCGCCGCATTCTGCTGACGCCGTTACCTCGGTCCTGGTACCCATGGCGTCCCCCCAGCGGAGGTTAACGAGGGCGGTCGACAGCGAAGGCTGACGACAGCGTCTCCCCCAGCGGAGGCTGACGCGGACTCGTCAGCTTCCGGAAAAAAGGCGTCAGCTGACGGACTTTTCTCGAAATCGGCTCTTGATCTGTCCGTTGATCTTGAGATCAACGGACAGAGGGAACCGAGATAAAGGCGCCGCATTCTGCTGACGCCGTTACCTCGGTCCTGGCACCGAACGCGTCCCCGCTAGCGGAGGCTGACGGTGACGGTGCCCGCTCAGGCTGAGGCAGCGGCACCGAAGGCCACAAAACCTAAAGATGTGCGGGCCCAGTTACATGTGACGGCCCGTTACTGTCAAAATAGGACCTATGTGGACAGAAACAGTCCAAATTCAGGCTCAAACCTAAGTCATACTAGCCCAGCCCATACAAACACCTAATATGTCAGCCCAACCTACTCAAACCCCAGCCAAGACTTAGGCCCAGTAACTTATAAGAGTACAGCCTACTCTCTATTTACACCATGAACCTCTTACCATGATGTTACATTGAAGAAGAAGAAATGAGAATAGTCTCATTCTCTTCGAATTATGTCTCTCAATTGACTGAGGCATTCTAATTTATATTGATTAGACGTTTTACCACAAAATGTCCCCACTTAGAAAACATCCAAAAAATATATTTGGCTTTAGATACTTTCAGAAAAATGTAGTCATTGACACTCGTGATTACCGGAACATCTTCATCTGATTTGAATTCGAGATTAACTATTAGAAAGTCTAGAGCCGGATCACATGGGAGATTTAAAGTACTAGTATGTACACTCATAGATGGACCCCATATATTGACGGCACCTCTCGAGGGAAACAATCCCACTCTACTCTAATTTGGATAAGTTTTTCGAGTTTATCAACACATCTATTCACATCTAAGGCACTTGAATCCTTGGCAAATATAGTTGGAATATTTATACGTCTAGTTTCAGACATTAAAATGTTCAATCGTCTAAGATATGCCCGCATATATGTAGAGGTAGACCTCTTAGCCCTCCTTCAATGCATAATTATTGTGTAGAATGCGGATGAGAAAATCTACCAAACCATTATCTATAAGAGATTATTTCATTTTTGCATACACTATATGGTTTTTGGACATACTATTCACACATGTCGAAAAAAAAATACTTTATTACTCTCAAGGTCTACTTCTATTCACTTACCATTCCTCTCATATAATGATTATCTTGTTAATGTATAGAAGAGTATTTCTAGTCGTCGTTCTACATCGACCTCACATATTTCATCCCGACCATTATCATTCCAAACTAGTACCCCATCGACAAGTTCTCACAAAATACTTCTACCTACTCTGATGACACATTTCATCTCTCAAGCATCTACTTCCACCCATAAATAGAGGAAAACGGTAACAAGAGCCTCACCTTTTGTGCCAGTAAGTATAGGAAAGATAGTCAAGACATTGAATGTTTTTGATATTATAAGTACTTTCATTGAAAAGATTGATAGTATTTCCATTATAAAGAAAGACAACAACTCACGAGTTTGACGACACTCTCTTAAACGGGGAACTATTACTCCTACTTTATCATCGATTAGCCTCTCTCCACTCATTAGACCTCTTAAACTTATTTCTTCTATAATGTCAAAGCTCCACTTTACTCATTACACCCGTTCTAGTCACTCGTCTTTCATCACTTATTCGCAACCCACTACCTAGCACTGCATCTTTCCACTTTACCCATTGCACATCCTCTCAGCCTTTTCCATCACCTAATGGGGTCCTTGATATGACCCTAATAGGCACCTCCCCATCAAATCCCCTATGTCTTTCTCCTTCTAACCCCCATTATCTTCCACCCCACCCTCCAGATCCTCCTTTGACCATACTTCTAGAGACTTTGATATAGCGCGATCCTAAACAAGGCTTAGCGACTGATGACACTTCAACGAGCCCTAGTAGGAGAGAATACTCGATAAATTGTCGAGTCATCTCCTTATCATCCTCAGGGGTAGACACTAGTGGGCGCTCTACATTGAGTGCTGAGGACTCTATATCTGAGACCTCATCTGACTATTCTACTGAGTGCTTCAACCTTGAGAGAGGATACCAAACGGAGGCAGTCGATGGTACACATGATACCTAGCTTTGTTTGGAACTGTCGAAGGTTGGGCAACCTCAAAACACAATTTTATACTACTGAACTTATCAATAAACACTGACTATGCCTAGTCGGGCTTATTGAACTAATGATTCCATCAAATCATATCTATCTATTGTTTAGATGCTTAGGTGTTGATCATTTTCACTCTAACCCTACAAACTACATCTGGTTGTTTTGGAAGATATCTTACTCTCTATAATTGCTCATTGAGGGGCCACAACATGTCACGATGAGGGTACTTAACTCTGGCCAAAAGCTTATATTCTCTGTTGTTTATACTTCACATAGACACCAAGACCGTGAGACTCTTTGGGAAGACCTAGTACGATATAAACGGGATTATCTCATACTAGTTGATTCTTCTTGATTCATAACTGAAGATTTCAACTACCTACGTATAATCACTAAATGTCAAGGGGGGTGAGTCCCTCGGGCTCTTCACATGGAGACATTCAATGATTTTATTTTTCACGCAGCCCTCATCAAGCCTCTTACTTTTGACAAGGTCTGGACGTGGTGCAACAAGAGACAAAGAGGTGCAAGGATATATGAGTGCATCGATCACTGCTTCACTAATAACATTATATTAGTACAATGTCCCATATTAGTCACGCTCCTACTCTATTATAGGTCAAATCACACGTTGATCTTTATTCTCCCTGACTTGAGAGTTAGTACTCTTAGACCCCTTTTTAGGTTTCAAAATATATGGACTCAACATGAAGGCTTCTAGAGCTTCGTGCAGAGTCATTGGCACAGAGATATCTCTGACTCTCTTATAGAGAACCTCAAGAATCTAAAATTTCACCTTAAATGATGGAATTGGCGTATTCTAAAGTAGAGTCAGAGATATCTTCATGTCAATGACTACGCACGAAGTTTTAGAAGCCTTTGTGCCGAATTCATATATTCTGAAACTTAAAAGAGGGTCTAAGGATACTAGCTCTCGAGTTAGGGACAATAAGAATTGACGTGAGATCTGACTTATAGTGGGATAAGAGCGTGACTAATATGGGACATTACACTAATGCAATGTTATTAGTGAAGCAGTAATCGATGCGCTCATATATCATTGTGTCTCTTTGTCTCTTGTTACACTATATCTAGACCTCGCCAAAAATAGGAGGCTCGATGAAGGCCACGCGAAAAATAAAATCATTAAACATCTCTATGTGATAGACCTAAGAGACTCGTTGCCTTTAACGTTCAGTGACTCTATGTATGCAGTTGAAATCTCCGACTATGAACTAAGGAGAATCAACTAGTATGGTGATAAGTCTTGATTATCATGAGTTAATAATTAGTAAATAATATAGTTTTAGCCTTAACTCGTGATAAATAGACTTATATTTGTGTTAAAGTGTGAAAAGTGGTTTTCAGTTGACTAATGTGATTTTTTGGGTAATTATGTGATTTTATACGACTTTATATGAGTTGTACAGTCTTACTTTTGAGATAAATGAAGAAAAAGAAATAAAACTAAAATATTGCAAAATGGGGGGGACCCGCCAGCCAGCCGGGCCTATAAGCGGGTCGGAAGCTCAGTCAAGGAATAGCCGCGAGCAGGGGCTCGAGCGGCTTGGACCGATAGGGGCACGTGTGCGCCCATTCCCCTTCCACGTCACCGGTGGCCAGCCGGTTGTGGGGCAAGGAGTGGTCGTACACGCGAGAGAAGGAACTTTATTGCTTAAAAATGTAACATTACTTTATATTCGCCTGAAAAATCGGCACACAACTGATGTGGGACTAAACCCGCGTCACACCTTCCTCAAAAGGGGCGGACAACCGGCGCGGGTTCGAATCCTCCTAGAGTCAAAATTCATATATTTTTATCTGATTATCGCGACTTTCCTGCAGATCGCCGGTGAAGGATTAAGCAACCAGAATCGCTGGATCATCGGCGAAAATCTCGTCAACGCAATTTGCGGAGCATTGCTACTAAAATTGTTGAACAATTCGCGATAAAAGGATCGCAAATCCATCGAGTAAATCATCTCCGATTGATCGACAAACAAGCCGTCGTCGGGAAGAGGACGATCCGCCGGGAGACGAGTCGCCACCTCCTGAGAGCGTACTAGATGCGATGAAGAGCCTCCTCTTGCTGCGCGGACCTGAGGATGAAGCTCCCTGACACATGCCCCACCTCTATCCAACTCTTCTCCGTCGGGTGACAGTCGCCGGAGAGCCGCAAAGTCGCCGTTTTTCCGCTCCGCTGGGTGACAGCTGCCGGAGACGACTCAGCGACCCATTTCATTGATCTCTAGACTTTGCAAGAAGATCTAGAGATTGCTCACGTCGTCTTTGTCCAAGGAGAGCCTTCGAGGCTGTGGACACTGCACAACGATCCTCTTGAATGCTCAGGATTTCGGTGCATCGCCGACGCATCGCCGTCGCGACGCCAGAACTCTGTTTTCCTGCTTTAAACTTACTTTACACTTCATTTAATAATATTTCTTTGTGATTTTAATTTACCAAAATATACTTTGTTCTATTATGATTCTTCCGGCTTTTACAGATCTTAATTTGATTAATTAAATCGTATGTAATCGCTTACGTAAGAATCGCCGGGCAGAACTCTGTTTCCGCCCGATTCGCATTCGTCGGGCGCTAACGTCATCTTGACGCCCGCGCCCTTATTTCCTTTTTTCGTGAATTTTAAATATATTTCCTTTTTATTTTCTAGTATAAAATTCATAGAAAATCGTATTCATTGAGAAAAATTCTGAATAATTACCAGATATTATATTACATCCCTGTGATCGACCTAGAAAATTATCGTTATTTTTGGAAGTTTTATTGAATTATAATTGCTATATTTATTTAGAAATACTTTTAAATATCCGAAAATTCGTATTTTCTAGTTTTATAAATTTTATATTTGCGTGATTTAATATACAACGACTGAGTCACGTCATATGGGATAATCTCGCGTATATCATACTAGGTCTTCTCAAAGAGTCTCACGATCTTAGTGTCTATGTGAAGCATAAACAACAGAGAATGTAAGCTCTTGGTCAAAGCCAAGTACCCTCATCGTGACATGTTGTGGCCCCTCAATGAGCAATTGTAGAGAGTAAGATCTCTTCCAGAACAACCAGTTGTGATTTGTAGAGTTAAGAGTGAAAGTGATCCATACCTAAACATCTAAGTAATGGATAGATATAATCTGATGGAATCATTGGTTCAATAAGCTTGACTAAGTATAGCCAGTGCTTATTGATGAGTTCAACAATATGAAACTATATTTCGAGGTTGCCCAACCCTCGACAATTCCAAATAAGGCTAGGTATCATGTGTACTATTTACTGTCACGAGTCCTAGACCTCGTGAGTAGGGAGAATGTTGTTGTGAGGCTCTATCGACCGCCTCCGTTTGGTACCCTCTCTCAGGGTCAAAGCCTTAAGTAGGATAGTTAAATGAGGTCTCAGATCTAGAGTCCTCAGCACTCGATGTAGAGCGCCCACTAATATCCTCTCCTGAGGATGATAGGGAGATGACTCAATAATTTGTCAAACATTCTCCCTTACTAGAGCTCGCTGAAGTGTCATCAGTCATCAAGCCCAGTCTAGGATCGCGCTCTATCAAGGTCTCTAAATGTGTAGTCAAAAGAGGATTCAAAGGTTGGGGTGGAAGAGAAAGGGGGTCAGAATGAGAAAAGTGAGGGGTCTGATGGGGAGGTGCATGTTGGGGTCATATCAAGGACCCCGTCAGGTGATGGAGGGGGCTGAGAGGATGTGCAATAGGTAAAGTGAGAGGGTACGGTGTTAGGTGGTGGGTTGCGAATAAGTGATGAAGGATGGGTGACTAAAGCGAGTGTAATGGGTAAAGTGGAGTTAGTTGGCGCTATCGAAGTAATAGGTTTAAGAGGTCTAGTGGGTGGAAAGAAATTGGTCGATGGTAAAGTAGTAGTAGTTCCCTGTTTAAGGGAGTGTCATCAAACTCGTGAGCTGTTGTCTTTCCCTATAGTGGAAACACTATCAACCTCCTCAATAAAAGTGCTTAAAGCATCAAAAGCATTCGACGTCTTGGCTATCTTTCCTATGTCTATTAGCACAAAAGGTGAGGCTCTTGTTACCGTCTTCCTCCTTTTACAGGTGGAAGTGGACGTTTGAAGGATGGAATGTGTTGTCAGAGTAGGTAGAGGTGTTTTGTGAGAACTTATCGGTGGGATACTAGTTTGAAATGATAATGGTCGGGATGGAATATGTGAGGTCAGTGTAGGATGACGACTAAAAGAATTCTTCCCTATCTCAACAATATAATCATTATATGAGAGAGGTGGTAAGTGAATAAAGGTAGACTTTGATAGTGATAAAGTGTTTTTCTGTCGACATGTGTGAATAGTGTGTCCAAAAACTGTGCAGTGCATGCAGAAATGAGGTAATCTCTCATAGATAATGGTTTGGTAGATTTTTTCATCCTCATTTTGCACAATAATTATGCACTGAAGGAGGGCTAAGAGGTATACCTCTACACATATGCGGGCATATCATAGACGATTGAATATTTTAATGTTTGAATCTAGGCGTATAAATGTCTAACTACATTTGTCAAGGACTCAAGTATCTTGGACATGAATAGATGTGTTGATAAGCTCGAAAAACCTATCCAAATTAGAGTAGAGTGGGGTTATTTCCCTCGAGAGGTGTCGTCAATATATGGGGTCTATCTATGAGTGTACATAATAGCACTTTGAATCTTCCATGTTGTCTGACTCCAAGCTTTTCGATAGTCAGCCTCAAGCTCAAATCGGATGAAGATGTTATGGTAATCACGAGCGCCAATGTCTACATTTTCCTGAAAGTGTCCAGGGGCCAAATATATTTTTTGGATGTCATCTAAGTGGGGACGTTTTGTGATAAATGTCCAATCAATGTAAATTAGAATGCCTCAGTTAATTGAGATACCTCTTTCGAGGAGAATGAAACTATTCTCATTCCTTCTTCCTCAATGTAACCTCGTGGTAAGATATTTGTGGTGTAGACAAGGAGTAATGGAGCTCAATGTATGTTCTGAGTTGTAGGAGTAGGTTGTGCTCTTGTAAGTCACTGGACCCAAGTCTTGGCTGGGGTTTGAGTAGGTTGGGCTGACATATTAGGTGTTTGTGTGGGCTGGGCTAGTATGGTTTGGGCTTGAGCCTGGATCTAGATTAGATCTGCCCACGTAGGTCCTCTTTTGACAGTAGGGGGCCGCACATGTGCTTGGGCCCCCACATCCTTAGGTTTCGCGGCCTTGGGTGGTGTTGCCTTAGCCTGAGTGGGTGCCGCCGCCACCATAGTGGCGCCACCCCCGTCAGCCTCCGCTAATGGGGACATGTTGGGTGTTATCCATAGGTTTCGTTCTAAAGGTAATATCTCTCTAGTTACTCAACCAAAGTTTAATATTTTGAATTCATTTAAATCGTATTTTTGTGCTTTACATTTTTCTTTTCTTCATCATCTTGCTCCCATGCTTACTTGATGAGTAAATCAGAGATTTCATCCGCAGACTCATGTCCATCAGATGAAAAAATGAGTGAAGCATGCAATCAAATAGGAAACCGCCACGTGGCAATGACGGTTCTCATACTGCCGCATCACATGCCCGAGGGGCGACCTATACCTTCGGGCGGCGATAAAACACCATTTGAGGGGCCTATTGATGGCTCGAAAATCAGAGCCGTCAATGAATTTAACGGCCGCCTCATGAACGGCTATGATTTGTTGTTGGCCAGCGTCCCCTCAAATTCCACAAATGAGGTAATGGCTCTTGGCGTCGTTCCCTCGCTCTGAGGGAAAGGGGAGACAGCACATGGCGTTGTCTCCCCTGACCTCATTGTTGATCGTGAGATCAACAGTGAAGATCAACAAGAGGAAAAGGCCGCAAATGTCGGGGCAGTGTTGGCTGACATAGACTCATCAGCTTCTAGAAAACAAGCGTCTGGTGGCGGCCCTTCATCGAAATCGGTTCTTGATCTGATCGTTGATCTTGTGATCAACGAACAGAAGGGAGTCGAGATAAAGGCACCGGATTTTGCTGACGCTATTACCTGGGTCTTGGGACCCAAAGTGTCCCCCAAGCAGAGGCTGACGGGGGTGGTTGACAGTGGAGGCTGACGACAACATCCCCCCCAACAGAGGTTGACGCGGACCCGTTAGCTTCTGGAAAATAGGTGTCAGGTGGCGGCCTTTCCTCGGAATCGACTCTTGATCTAACTATTGATCTTGAGCTCAACAGACATGAGGGAGCCGAGATAAAGACACTGCATTCTGCTGATGCCATTACATCAATCTTGGTACCCAAGGCGTCCCTCCCAGCAAAGGTTGACAGGGGTGGCACCCCTATGGTGGCAGTGGCGCCCGCTCAGGCTAAGGCAGTGCCACCCAAGGCCACAAAACCCAAGGCTGTATAGGCCCAGGCACATGTGCAGCCTGCTATTGCCAAAACAGAACTTGCGCGGGTAGAGCTAGTTTAGATCTAGGCTCAAGCCCAAGCCATACTAGCCCAGCCCACACAAACACTTGACATATCGACCCAGCCCACTCAAAGCCCACCCAAGACTTGGGCCCAGCGACTTATAGGAGCAAAGCATACTCCTACAATTCAAAACACACACAGAGTTCCATTACTCCTTGTCTAGACCACGGACCTTTTACCATGAGGTTACATTGAAGAATAAGAAATGAGAATAGTCTCATTCTCCTCGAAAGAGGTCTCTTAGTTGATAGAGGTATTCTAATTTACATTGATTAGATGTTTTACCACAAAACGTCCCCACTTAGATGACATCTAAAAAATATATTTGGCCCTTGGATACTTTCAAAGAAATGTAGTCATTGGCGCTCATGATTACCGAAACATCTTCATCCAATTTGAGCTCAAGATTGACTATCAGAAAGCCTAGAGCCGAATCACATGGGAGATTCAAAGTGTTATTATGTACACTCATAGATGGACCCCATATATTGACGGCACCTCTTGAGGGAAACAATCCCACTCTACTCTAGTTTTGATAGATTTTTCGAGCTTACCAACACATCTATTCACGTCCAAGACATTTGAGTCCTTGACAAATATAGTCAAAACATGTATATGCTTAGATTCAAGCGTTAAAATGTTCAATCGTCTAAGATATGCCCACGTATGTGTAGAGGTAGACCTCTTAGCCCTCTTTCAACGCATGATTATTGTGCAGAATGGGGATGAGAAAATCTACCAAACTATTATATATGAGAGATTACCTCATTTTTGCACACACTATATGGTTTTTGGACATACTATCTACACATGTCGACAGAAAAATACTTTATCACTGTCATAGTCTACTTATATTCACTTACCACCCCTCTCATATGACAATTACATTCCTCAAGCAGGAAAGATTACTTCTAATTGTCATCTTACACCAAGCTCACAAATTCCATCCGATCATTCTCATTCCAGGTTAGTATCCCACCGACAAGTTCCCAAAAGACAGCGACACATTCTATCCCTCGAGCATCCACTTCCACCCATAAGGGGAGGAAGACGGTAGCAAGAGTCTTACCTCTTCTGCTAGTAGGCATAGGAAAGATAGCTCAAACGTTGAATGTTTTCAATGCTTTAGACACTTTGATTGAGGAGGTTGATAGTGTTCCCACTATAGGGAAAGACAACAACCCACGAGTTCGACGACGTTCCCCTAAACAGGGAACTACTACTACTATTTCACCATCGACCAGCCTCTCTCCACCCACTAGACCTTCTAAATCTATTACTTCTATGGTACCAACTAACTTCACTTTACCCATTACACCCGCTCCAGTCACCCGTCCTCCATCACTTATTCGCAACCCACTACTTAGCACTGCACCCTTCCACACCACCCTCCACCTGATGGAGTCCTTGATATGACCCCAACAGGCACCTCTCCATCAAACCCCTCATGCCTTTCTCCTTCTGACCCCCTTTCTCTTCCACCCCACCCTCCAAATCCTCCTTTGGCTACACCTCTAGAGACTTTGATATAGCGCGATCCTAGACAAGGCTTAGCGACTGATAACAGTTCAACGAGCCCTAGTAGGAGAGAATGCTCGACAAATCGTCGAGTCATCTCCTTATCATCCTCAAGGGCGGACACTAGTGGATGCTCTACATCGAGTGCTGAGGACTCTAGATCTAAGACCTCATCTGACTATCTTACTGAGGGCTTCGACCCTGAGAGAGGGTACTGACAGAGGCAGTCGATAGAGCCTCACGACAATGTTCTCCCTATGTCACGAGGTCTAGGGCTCGTGGTAGTAGATAGTACACATGATACCCAGCCTTGTTTGAAACTGTCGAAGGTTGGGCAACCTCAAAACACAATTTCATATTACTGAACTCATCAATAAGCATTGACTATATCTAATTGGGCTTAATGAACCAATGATTCCATCAAATCATATCTATCTATTGTTTAGATGCTTAGGTATTGATCATTTACACTCTAACCCTACAAACTACATCTAGTTGTTTTGGAAGATATCTTACTCTCTACGATTACTCATTGAGGGGCCACAATGTCACGATGAGGGTACTTAACTCTGGCCAAGAGCTTACATTCTCTGTTGTTTATGCTTCACATAGACACTAAGATCGTGGGACTCTTTGGGAAGACCTAGTACGATATACGCGGGATTATCTCATACTAGTTGATTCTCCTTGGTTCATAACCGAAGATTTCAACTACCTACGTATAGTCACTAAACGTCAAGGGGGGCGGGTCCCTCGGGCTTGTCATATGGAGACATTCAATGATTTTATTTTTCGCGTAGTCCTCATCGAGCCTCTTACTTTTGACAAGATCTGGACGTGGTACAACAAGAGACAAAGAGGTGTAAGGATATATGAGCGCATCGATCACTACTTCACTAATAACATTATATTAGTACAATGTCTCATATTAGTCACACTCCTATGCCGCTATAGGTCAAATCACATGCCGATCCTTATTCTCCCTGACTCGAGAGTTAATACTCTTAGACCTCCTTTTAGGTTTCAAAATATATGAACTCAGCACGAAGGCTTTTAGAGCTTCGTGCAGAGTCATTGGCATAGAGATATCTCTGACTCTCCTATGGAGAACCTCAGTTACAAATTGAAGAATTTCAAACTCCACCTTAAATGGTGGAACTAACATGTATACAGAAACATACACGCCCAAGTGGAAGAGTTAAAGAAGGAGCTAGTAGAGGTCAAGAGGCAACTGCAAGTTTAATAGAGTGACACCACTTGGGAGAGACGAGTTCGAGTGAATAAGTAACTAGCAGAAGCCACACGATGACAAGAGATATATTATCTCTAAACATCAAGCATCCAATGATTACGTGAGGGTGATAGAAACACACATTTCTATCATGTCTCAATCACACATTGATCTCGATCTAATTATACATCTCTTCTCGAGGTGTATGATCATGACACATCCCGTATGCAAGAGGCAAAAATTGTGTACTTTCATACCCTCCTTTTTTCTCAGCCGATTAAAATCTCAGAGAATATTCTCTCATCGATTCCATCTTTAGTCCCCCACCAAGAGATAGAGGACATCATGACCATACCTACCTACTAGAGAAGTGATCCAAGATGTAGTATTCTCGATGAGTAGGAACCGAGCACTTGGACCCGATAGTTTCCTAGTTGATTTTTATACATCATGTTGGGACATCGTTGGAATATATATAATACATGTCGTCAAGGAATTCTTTCATCGCAAAGTCTTTCCACGAAGTTAGAAAACCACATTTATTGCCCTCATCCCAAAGGTGACCAACCCAACTTCTTTTAGAGACTTTCGACCTATCAGTCTTTGTAATGTATGTTATAAGATTGTATTTAAGATCATTACAGCACAACTGAGAGCTTTCCTTGATCGACTCATATCTCCGGAGCAATGCAGATTTATCAAGGGACATCACATTCATGATAACATCATGTTAGTTCATGAACTAACACAGTCCTTTGATCAAAACATTTGTGATTTCAACATTATCATCAAACTAGACATGGAAAAAGCTTTTGATAGAATCGAGTGAAAATTCTTCATTAAAATACTTTGATGCTTTGGATTCATTGACGAGTTCATCGACTTAGTTGATGTATGTCTTAGAGAGAATCACTTCTCCCTACTGCTGAATAGCACTTCCACCCCTTTCTTCACGACCACACAAGGCTTACAACAAAGTGATCCATTATCACCCACTCTCTTCATATTAGTTGAAGAAGTCTTTAGTAGAACTCTCTCTCAAGTAGGTATCACGTGGACTTATTCAACTATATCATTCGAAGCAAGGTTGCCCGATCATATCACATTCCTTGTTTGCTAATGATGCTATACTATTTCTTAATCGATGTGAGGCATCAATTAGGGGACTCATGGCTATTATCTTGAGCTACGAGGGGGCCACAGGTCAACTCGTTAATGTCTTGAAAAATAATTTTATGGTGACATCTTCTACCACCATTAGCACCATACGACGTATATAAGATATAATAGGATTCTCACATGGACATTTACCTTTTGATTATCTTGGATGTCCTATTTTCCTTGGACACACTCGGATTTATTATTTTGATGCCCTTCTGTGCAAGTTGAGGAAGAAATTTATCGGATGGAAACTTCAACTTCTATCCCTAGGAGATCACATCCAATTGATATGACATGTCCTCATGAGTATGTCATTACATTTACTCGCAATACATGAGGTACCGGATACCGTCCTACGATCTGTGAGGTAGATATGTACCTCTTTTTTGTGAGATGACTAGCTCAACGGCCTTCATCGCCAACGACAAGTTTCTTGAGAGAAAATATGCCGACTGACGGAAGAGGGTGGACTAGGATTAGATGTCCATAAGACATCCTTGATATGCTTCAAAAGAAACTTGTATAACAGATGAGGATGACGAGATCAATCTCATGGACTTTTGTGTTTGCCAAATATGACGAGTGGGCTAACCAACCGGTAGACATAAAAGGAGCGAAGCAATGGGTGGATTGATAGAGACATTGGCTTCAGATGAAGCCTTTAATCTGGTGGCACATGGGACAAGACACTATCAATATCTGATACGAAACTTGGCTTGCAGATACCCTTTTGGCCTCCTTTACCTCCTTCACACTATCTTGACCTCGACTCACTGTCGCCCAACTTCTCGAGGGGGATACTAAACTGCTCATCGAGTAGCATGGACTCCCCCTATATTTATTACTAGAGATCTCATTAATAGAGTTGAGCCCTAGGGATGATGAGGCCATTTGGACTCTCACCCTAGATGAGAGTTTCTCTTGTAGTCTTCTTGGAACTATTTTAGAAATCATTCTCTAAAACAGGTTTGGGGAAATCTTATTTGGTATCATATTATCATACCTCGAATCTATTTCTTCATGTGAAAACTAATGCACTAAGGACTCCCTACTGATGACTGTATCGTCATCATTGGACACCACATATGTTCTAAGTGTCACTGTTGTCACACCACTCTAAGGAACAAAACTATGAATCACTTGTTTTTCCATAGTGTCGTTGCTATAGAATGTTGGAACCAACTCTTAAGGAATTAGTCACCCGCATTTCATCATCTTCCATCTCTCACACCCTTAGAGATCTTCAAGAGAGTCTTTGATTCACCGCATAGCTCTAAGGGTAGCCCCTACCTATGTATTTCTATAGTGTACATGTTATGGGAGATATGGAAGGGGTGAAATCTCTCTCATTTTGCAGGTCAGTCAATGCATACCTCAAAGATTATGAGGCACGTCACACAATAGTTGTAGAGTGCCCATCCTCTAATGTTGCATGTTGCGACACACTCGGCCTCTGTCTGTGAGGTACTCAAGACTTGAGGAATTTCAACTTTACAGATATATACACAAATCACTATCCGAACTATCTATTGGAGACCACTGCCTATAAGACACCCGAAACTCAATCTGGACAGGGCAGCACGTGGAAACCCTAGACCTAAAGGGAGAGTAGACATCTTATGAGACCATATAAGGAGTATTATCCTTGTCTTTTCCCACTATTACGACATTCAAATTAACACGGCAGCGGAGGCTATGACGATTCACGATGGTTTGTTTTTCTGTGAGGAACACAACCTACATGATATCATCCTAGAATCTGACTCCAGAGTGTTAGTTGAAATGTTGCATGCAGGTACTTACTCCCATTGGCGACTCAAGAGCACTTGGATGGATATCATGCGTTGTTATGAGAGGATCAGCGCCATCACACACTAGCTACGTGAGGGGAATCAAATTGCAGATGCACTTACTATACATGTAGTATGCACCTATTTAAGATCTATTTTCACCTCTTTGCAGGATATGTCTACAGAAGCTCGAGATGATATCACTTAGAGTGACTCAATATACTAGCACTACGCATTGGGCGAAAGCTTCTACCTGTCACACCTAAGCAATGGTGGATCGCTTGGAGTAGTTCAACATCGACGTCAACACAAGGCGGACGACAAGGTGCATTACAATTCACCCCGGTACACCACTTCTAATCATTACTCTCCTCATAATCACCTCACATCTACTATCTATCATCCTCAAGTAGTGAGGACACACAAAATTACCAGCACATGCTGGCATCTGCCCACTTTTGAACTATAAGTCTATAGCACATCAGACCTGCTAAACTAGTTGTGAATCGTCACCCCAGCACCTCTCTCAAGATCTCATTAGTACCATCAATCAGATTGAACCCGTGAGAAGGTAAGGATCTATATCCATAGGATTGACCCTCTCTCTCTTATCTCTCTCTCTCTCTCTTTCTCTAAAAAAAAAAACAAAAAAACAAAAAAAAAAGAGGCAGCCTACTTCTCTTCCCAAAATCACTAGCCCACTATACACAAAATCATAAGCAATTAGTCAAGGGTGAGGGAAGAGACCCTCAAAAAAAAAAAAAAAAAAGAGGCAACCTACTTCCCTTCCTAAAATCACTAGCCCAATACTCAAAAGGGAATTACTCTTGTACACAATCATGGGCAATTAGTGGAGGGTGAGAGAAGAGGCCCTCAAAAAAAAAAAAAAAAAGAGAGAGAATAAGAGAAAAAAAAGAGTTCGAAAGAAAGAGCAAGTCATTCCTCGTGGGTGAAAGGTCCCCAACCCACTTAGAGGAAGTACGGCAACTAATGATACTAACAAGATCTTGGCAAGAGGGACTAGACGCGTGCAACACTAGGAAGACAAGTTCATATTTGGGCTTATTATCATGCTCCAACATAGTTTTGTCCTCTTCACTGTCCCAACAACTCTTTTTTCACCACTTCATATCATTTTATCTATTTATTAGAACCACTTACTACAGCAAACTATTGTCTTGTAGGAACACCTCATGGCGCACAACACGAAAGGCTATACTCCTTACTGTTGAGCGGATCTTTCAACGTCATGGACTAAATGCCTCCACCAGCCCAATCCAAATCATTCACTTCTTCAAACATTTTGAGTGAAGTGAAGTCTCTCTCCACTATTGTCACATCCTCTCTTCAAAAGAGGTCTATAATCCTCCATCTCATCCTCGCCCTTTGTGTGAATGAGATCCCACTCATGTAACCTCAGAATGAGGTGAAACTTCTAGCATTAAATCAAATTTTTCTTTTCCAAAAAAAAAAAACCCTAAAACCCTAGATATACTATGGATGGAAAGATTTCGCAACAATCTCAACCAAGATGATCAACTTCGGTCGCGTCTATCACTTCACCTTCCATGTATCACTTTCCAAAGAGAACTATCTCTTGTCTCCCCTAATTCTCACATATGAGGCTTGGGGATAAACATTTCATCAACATCAATATAATCAAACCTTAACCCAAAAAAAAAAAAAAAAACTTAAACCCAAAACTTTTTTAAATTACTTGGATGTCTAGAGGAAGAGAGAGAGTGTGAACCGACTAGGCTTAAGGGGCAAGTAATTGGTACATAAATGTAATTATATATATATATATATCTATAAATAAACTTTTGAAGCTTACATTCATTAACATTTTTTATTTCATTAACATTTTCAGTGACTATAGGTGATGAATGACAAGAATCAACTTACTAGACTCCTCATCCCATGAATAATATCAAGACTGGCTAAGATGAGAAAATGAACTTAAAAAGCTGCACTTTTATCAAATGCTTGAATAATTTAACATGTTATGGAATGATATATAGCATATGCTTGAGTAATTTAGTTGCCACTGACCAACATCAATATGCATAATAATGAATGATAATTGGATCATGGACAGTGAAAACTTTGTCACCCAATTCTGTACCCTTCATCAAAGAATGAGTGATCAGAACAAGACGTACTTCAGCTTAATGAACAAGTTTTTGGGCTGCACACCACATCTCCCACTATTCCTTCCTTTGGCACCCGAATTGTAAACATCCAAATAGTTCAAATCAAAGATATTCATTAGATATTACAATTGTACTCATGAATATCAAAATGGGTAAAATAATAATAAAGGTAGTAGAGGTTATCATCAAGAGATTTGACAAACTAAAAGAATAAAGTAAATAGGATGTAGCCCACATATTTTGCTTACATGGAAATTTTCTTCATCCAAGTAGTTTTTATAATTTTTATCTGGTGATAAGCAAGCTATAGAAGTCTGTAATATATGTGCTGCGAATGCCAATTTATAAGAGGAAAGACAATATCAGGAATAACATCATCAATCATTTAAAAGTTTAACATAAATATTGTAGGAAAAAACAAATATTTAAGGGTTTGGCTCTTAGTTGGTCTGTTTACTACTTCATTAGATAGTCTCCTTATTTTGTGACATTGTACTTATATATTACTAGTAGACATCCATGATGTGAATAATAAGCAAGGGTTTTTTTTCTGGTATATCTTATTTGGGTCTTCGTCAGTATATAATTTGTCACAAATAGGATAGAACTCAATGTAAGTAACCAAAAATAAAAAATGTCACTATCTAAATAGTTCAAATCAAAGATATTCATTAACTATGTAATCCTTACTTAAGCAGGAAACCGTGATAATTAACGCATTCATTTTGGATTGTGAAAACCCTGTTCCAAGAAGTGGTGACTGGTTCATATTCCTGGAGGAGGATCGTGAAGATCAACTCCTTTCATTCTCCAAGTTGCACGAATCTCAATGAAGATCAATTGTCAACATCAAAAATGTTGCCCTTTGAGTAGCGGTCATGGAGATTGGGATTTGGGTGGTTCAATACAAGTCGTCAATTCCCCCTCAATCTATATTCCTATTCAGGCTCCCATTAGAATCAATCCCAGAATGACTCGTATTGTCATCTACAGACCACATCAATCCTTGAGTCAGAAACCTTCTGGGATTTTGAAAGCCTCACAAGAAACTATTCCATTTTAGAAATATAAGGTATCAGACATGTTAGAAGAATAGGAGATGAACATCTACCTACAGATAATAATAGTGCATACTAAAATGGGCGTCAGAACCTGAGTGCTACCTTCAAAGCACCCGTGGGAAAAAAATTGCCTCTAGAATTACCACTATTAAGAAATTAGAAAGATAATATTTATAAAAAGGCTAATTGGTTTTATATCCCTGAAAAAAAAACATTTATGAAAAAAAAAATTACTATCCTGCCAACTCCCTAATATTTCTGGCTAGTATTCCAGTCAAATCTCCATTGAACATTCGAAAAATATTTGTACTATATATTTCACAATCATTTGATTAACGTGTTTAAAAAATTACATATTGAGAAAGCAAGTCAGTATGAGAGGGGGGAGTACACGTGAGTGTTTGGGATTTGGAAAGATCCTGACGGTAAAGATGACAAGGATTTAGTTTTTGGGGGGAGAGTAACAGCTCATGAAGAGGCTGTCAGAGAGAAGGATCTGGGTCTCAGAAGGAGTCTGGCATCAAATACGCTTTCAGGGAGAAGGAAAGTAATATTATTTTATGAGAATTCATAAGTTGGGAAAAAAAATTAGGAGATGCATCGATAGATCACCTATAGAACATGAGTTTTGATAGAGTTCAATGACTTTAATATGAAATTATTCGATTCTACTAATGAAGACTAATCAGTGCTGTGAGCACTGATAATCCTCTGTCGCTTCTTGTTTTTTTATTCAGGCGTAATGATTTATCAGTACAAGATAGATCATTCCATTTGAGCCTAAATAAGGCAAGCAACTTGAAGATGATTCATCAACACCACATTTCCTCTCTAATGAAATAAAAATAAGAACATTTACTTATTTATGGGTTTTCCTCGATGTAGCACTAGTGTTGAATTCACAACAGTTCAACCTCTCTCACAAAGACGTCAACTGGCCAGAGAGTAATCCGACATAAATAAGTTCAATGATCTGATAACAGGAATCCAACAGCAAAGCTTTCCAATCAAGCTGATAGACCAAAAAAATGATTGCTGAGCAGTAGACTGGAACTGCATTCGCCAACGAATTTCTTCTAGCTTTGGGTGCTCTGAGAACTGATTAACCTGCCCACCAAAAATATCATCAAGGCAGTAAATGGTACAAAAGAGGTACTTCTGACAGAAGATGCAGCGCCATCAGTACCCTTCTCAATGTAAGAATGTAGCTGGGGAAGTAATGTTGTGATCGATCATCCAGTACTAAAGTTACCCAATCTCATCAGAAAAGTACAGCACTCAGAACACTCGGAACAAGAAAAGTTCGAGACTACTATAAGAGGAAAAAAAACACCCAGCTAAGAAGATGCGAAAAGAAAACACATTTTAGAAAACAATTGAAGAGCTTACAGATCCTCTTAACCACTCTGCATAAAGAAAGGTGTGCGAGCAAGAAGACTAGGGTTCTCCATAGGACATGAAATAAAGGCCAATCCAAGGAAGAATTGCATGTCATCTTTTAAGCTAGTTACTCTCTTCATTCAATGTTCACTCTACAAATAACTCAGAAGGGAAAGCACTGATAATTTCAACCAAGGAAAATGGTTGTGAGATTCCGAATTGTCGCCCAATACAACCGAGATTAGCTGAGTTCTGGCCACTTCTTCAAAGGAGTCCGGATAGGAAGAGCTCTGACTTTGATCATCCGAGTTGGCTGAGTTAAATCGGAAATAGCTAATTCAGAAAGCCATAATTCAGACAATAACATTATATGAGTAAGTCCAGCGTCAACCCCGTTTCCAAAAGAAGAAAGCAATAAAGAAGTAAACAGAAGAGAAAATCTGGCGCAAAAACATCAAGAGAGGCACCTTAAAAACTGAAAGTGTTGGACGAGCAAGTTCGTCATCCAAGTTGATGATGGAGACTCCTACACAGAAACTGCCAGTGTGCTCAATCGTCGCCCAAATCAATCAGTCCTACAATACCAACAGTAATCTTCTATTTAATATATACTGTCCATGAATGAGATTAAGACATTGGTGCCTTTGGATAATTGAATAAAGAAAAAAACGAAACTTCATGAGCCCTGAAATTATGGGCACTGAAATTATGGAGTGGTAGTCAAACTCTCTTTCTCACTGGAATGATATCAAATTATGTACTGAAAATGATCATGAAAGATCCAAAAGAGTTGAGAGCATCAGAGGAGCTACGTGACATGATAGTCAACCATTTCAGTCGAAGTCACCCGCTTCTGTGACCATATGAACGGCAAAGGACTAAAATGTACCCAAGTAGCTCTTGATATGCCGATAGCTAGACCGGAAATTTATTTTTAAAAAAATATATTGTTCCATTCAGCCAACTGTAATAGAGAATTAAAAAAGTGTAGGGATTTGAGCTGTCATGACCTGAAATATTTTTCATGCTCACCTAGTGGCCGCCATATTATTACTATTATACTATTTATTAGCCTCATCGTCGTGATCATAGTCGTTCTGTTCTTGCGACACATTTTATACTTGTTACATCTTGAAAACTAACCTAGTTCGGACACAGCACCATGTCTGATCTGAAGCATATGAAAGGTCGCTCTGCAATATGGTGGCCGGAAATATGCATCTGGGGAACACTCCCACATCCGTAATATGCGCGGTATATACATGCTATGTCCTCTTTTCCTCACTCTCTCTGAGGTACAACCCTGAAGAAAACAGCGATAAACGAAAGGTAGAGTAAACCAAACCAAATGAGCATTATGCCTGACATATTTTTTGTAGCTATAACGTTACAAAAGCAGAATTTGGAAATGGTTCTTATGGTCAATGTGAGAAAGCCAATCCATATTTTATGGTCAATCTATTTGGCATGATCATCAACTGCTATTTGACACCCAGTCGACAAAAAAATAGACGAAAAAAGTGTGATACATCCTCGTCACATTTGAGACGTCAGTCCATGAGCTTGTACCAGAAATTTCACTAAAAAATTTGTAAGAGCTACACACAAACCGTAGGATATACCTGACTGGATAAGCCACCAAATCTACTTTTCAAGGCCATAAATTTTGATAATCCCTTCTACAACGTGGATGGAAACTGTAATAGTCGTAATGTATGGCCAGATGGTGCTGCATCAAATGCTATAACTGAATAATCCATTGTCTGAACTAATCTGCAGTAAATCAAGATTTGCTTTAAAAACATATATATATATAGGCTATCAAAATGAAATAAATAATAACCAGGATATCTATCTTTATGCAGCACAATTTGTTAAGGTATGAAATCGATATGTAATAAATATGCCCCAAATAATCACACGATGATATGTGGAGAGCAAACAATTTGAAAACGATCGTAAACTAAACGGATAGAACCCAATCTAATAGACAGTGAAGGTTAGCGCAAGTTTTTGAGTCTCAGAAAGTGGAGAAACCACAGTATCTGTCAAGGGCGAAAGTTTCTAATAAAGACCATAGATTTCGACTAAAAAGATTTAGACAAGATGAAACAACACTCGCAAGAACTATGTCAAGATGATTTAGACAAAACTGCACTAAAAGGATCACTGAGGAATAGCCATATCAACTAGAAACCACAGACCAAAACTCTACAGTCTACAGAAAGACGATGGGATTTTAAACTGACAAAATCAATGGGCACATATTTCCCTTTCTATAAAAGATCAGAGATCAGACTCTCATTTTATCACATATAATGCAGAACGCCGCCTCTCAGGGGAAACTCTGGCCTTTAATCATTTGCCTGTCCCTCTCGTTCTAGACTGTCCGAAGGGTTGCATGCAAAATAACCCACCATAATTCACCATAATTGCCTTTGAATTTGAATGGATACTGTAAAACACAACACCATGTCTCGTCGACTATTCCAAAGGGCAGAGCCGAAGGGTTGTTTTCTGAAGTTGCTTCTGATTGATTTCTAGTGAGAATCCTAATGCCAGGTTTTTAACAAAACACTTCAAAGGCTATTCCACTTTCTTTCACGAACCACAAGTGTTATCTACGACGATAGACAGTCCTCCATGAAACCAGATGGCAAATTTCAGAACATCCTCGGACTCACTCCGGAAGTTCGTGCTCAGAGAGAGAGAGAGAGAGAGAGAGAGAGAGAGAGAGAGAGAGCAAAGTCCTCGTGTGGGACCCATCATCCTGTTCTGAGCCTAAGCTGTCATTTAATTAATCTCAGAGAGAAAGAGAGAGAGAGAGAAAGGGCGACGTTGACTTCTAGGTCGGGGATTGACCATATTCGCCAACTAAACTTGACAGATATCTTTCCTCCAGAAAATGATGGCGGATGGCGGCCAAAACAAAACCTCATGTGAGAATCCGGCATCGAATAGAGATAACAGAGCGGGTTTTGACCATTCCTTTTTAGTGAAGGGGGAAATCTTTGACCACCCCTTCCCAACGAGTCAAACCCGCGAGGGCCGGCCCGTAGCAACCCTTTCCCATGCGCCTCTCACTCTCTCTCACTCCCCTTCCTACTTTCGCCTCGTCAGCGCTGGAGATGAGGGAGACTTGGCGGGTTTCCGAGAGAGAGTGAGAGAGAGAGAGAGAGAGAGAGTGAAGAATAGCCGTCCGCCTTCTTCGTGTCCCTCCGACGGCCATTAGTGACGTGTCCACCGGAGAGTTCCTTGGGTACTCGTTTTAAAAGATTAAATGACCCCTTCCCGCCTCTTTCCCGCTCTCACCACGCGCGCTCGGCCGTTTGTGTCACTCTGCGGCCCGACGGCTTCCTTCTCCGTCTGTTCTCTCCTCCCGGTAAGAGACAGAGAGAGAGCGAGAGCGAGAGAGAGACAGAGCGAGAGCGAGAGAGAGACAGAACGAGAGAGACAGAGAGACAGAGAGACAGAGAGACAGAGAGAGGGGCGGTTCTTGCGTCGGAGATCAGGTACGTTATTTCTATCGTTCGTTGCTCTGTTTCTCTTCTTTCCTTTCAGCAATGTGGATTCCTTCTGTACCCATCTTTCCTCCCGACGCTCAACCGCCCTGCTCGTTATTCAGGCATTCGTTTTCCTCTGTTTTTCAGTCTCTCCTTCGGGCTGCGATCAAAATCTTCCTCCCTTCTGAGAATTCGTCACTTTTCGATAAAATCGCCAGCTATGGCATCAGATTGTACGTCCATGAGTACTGTTGACGAGCTGTCATTAAATTGGAAACCGAAGCGGGAGCTTGCTCAAGTGACATGTATTTCGCACAGAACAATCTCAGGGAAGAATCACAGGCCCCTGAAGACCTGTGATCAAATTCCTCCATCATCCGAGAGTCTTCTGTCTCCCAATAGAGCACTTCGTGCTGCCCTGTTGAAGAGCCGATTTGCAGATACCATCCTTAGAGCCCAAGAGAAGGTGGTTCTTCACAACGTATCATTTCACTACATAACCTTCACTCTTTTTAGTGAGCTCTGCTGACCATCCATGTTGAGACTCTCACCTCTTCTCTCTTAATCAGTGTGAGAGAGGTGACCCAGAGAAGCTACAACGGGAACTGAAGGATCTGAAACGGAAGCAGCGGGAAGATAAGGGTCAATGCTCTGCCCATCACGTAAACGGATGAAGGAATTTCTTAGTTTGAATTCACACTGCATTCTAACGACCTAATTCGTTCTTTGATCCAATAGAGAGGAGGAGGATCGAAGCCCAAGCCAAAGTTACTGAAAAAGCGCTCAAACAGAAGAGGCAAAGGAAAAGAAAAGCGGCTCGATTGAAGATACAAAAGGTAACCTCTCTCCCCCGGCCCCTAGTTTCAACTCTTTCTCTCCTGCCAAGTAAGGCATTTTCCCGGCCTAATTGAACTCAAGGTGGTTATGTTGACTCTTCAGATAGAGAACAGTGGAGATTAATGATTGCTACGAGATATGGGAGGATCTTAAGAAGCTGGGTTATGCTCAGTACGTGGACCTTTCAGCCAAAGATCTGGCTGATTTGAATGATAGATGTCATTGAATTAAAACTTGGTCATGAAAGGCTGATTTAGATGAAGTCACAAACTGAGCATTGGCCTCTGACAATTGTTGTAATTCAAACAAGTGGGTGTCATATTCATTCATCCATCATCCATCCTTGATTGGATATTCAAATCCTTTTGTATTTCTTCTCCCACCCCTCCTTGAGATTACAAGTGGGGGCAGGTTGCTACAATAAATGATGATATTATTTTTTCTTTGATCAGGGAAAAATGCCCTCATGTTTTTTTTTTCGGTTACAACTCTGGTTTTCATCATGAAGTCAAATTAATATTTTTCTTTCCCATGATTTGGGTCAATGGGTAATCGAATCATTTTCCAAGGCTTAATTTTTTCTACTCTCACGCATGCTTTGGGTTGTCTAATTGCCAAATTTTGTCCTAGGTTTAATTTATAAATACAAGAAATAATTATCTAGGTTTAATTTAAACCTCTAGCCCCTAAAGTAAAAAAGGAACCTGCATCAATCTCCTGCACAGATCCAAATGGTGATCGGAAGGTATATGAAACACATAATCATCAATCGTGTGATTTGACTTTTCACTCAAATATCTAAAATAATTCAGAGCAGCAGCCAATTTCGGTGCAAGAATAGTCAGTAGACGTGCATCATTGGAATCGCTTTAGTTACCCAATAAACAGAACAGAAGGGTTGATTTCTCAGAGAACATGATTATTTCCATCTTTGGCAAAAACCATAAGTTTAAGAGACAAGGGGGGAGGAGGGGGAATTACTTAAAATGAAAATAATCATTTAATTAGTTTAATGAAAACAGAAATTTACACTTTCCTCGATTTGTGTACAAAAAAAAATATTTGCGGCCAGTAAGTGGACAAGATAAGAGAATATCCTCCCATAAGTAGCCATCTGCTATCAAAAAATGTTGTATCTAGACGCTGGGACCCACAGGAAAGCCTGCCTATTCTTTTATCCACGCATCATCACAGATCAGGCAAGAACCGGATCACCGACCGCGATAGTCAAATAGAAGAACAGATGCATGTCCCGACGAGAGAACACTTGATGCCACCTGTAAGTTCAACCAGTAGACAGCCGTTCATTGCGTCTGTAGGCCATTCCGAAAATTATCATCATATTCAAGTTAAAACAAAGCACAATAAAGAAAATCAAAGGCACCCTGACTCCAGGATCTCCAAATAACAAAAATCTAGGAATAAAATAAAATCATCCAAATTCATTGGCAGAAAAAGGTTTTCCCCGAGCTGCCGTTGGGGTAATAACAACATATCAGATGGGATATTTAAAATTTTCAAAACATGGCAATATAATTTGACCGCCGGAGAACCCAGACTAACTTTTAGTCAAACAATACAACTCCAACGAGAGAACCTAACACTGCATACTCCTAATGCTTCAGCTACCGTGGCATCCTATTTGGAAGTGGATGTTCCTCTCTCAAATTCTTCAAAGCAACACCAAAATACGACATCTGTTTTGTCTCTATTTAATACCTTTATGATCAACTGTTTATTCTCTTAACACATGATTTTAAATTTTATATATTTTAATAAATACACTGTTTTATTCATTCAGAATTTGTCTTTATTTCATAGTAGAAAGAAAAGAGTTGGGACACTAAATTCCTTGCTCCAGAAGTTTGGTGAATGGAGCTGTGTGGAGCAGCAACAGCTCATCCATCACTTCTGGGTTTTAGGAAAGCATGTCCTAAGGAGGCGCCTTGAAGGAGGCACAAAAAGGGGCCCCAAGGACACTACGGAGGATGCCTCTGATGCTCAAGCTAATTGGCGGCGTGGTGTAAAAGAGGCATAGAAAACTACAAGGTAGCAGCTGTCTCTAGAGAAATTTGCAGTAAAGCTCTAATGCATCGGCACCGAGTTCGGGTGAGGATGAGAACAATGTATGTATGTGACCGTCCTGGGTAAATCCCCCGCAGAGGGGATAAGGCTATGATGGACTCAACATTGACAACTGGCCATCTGTCAGTTCAAAGTGATGTAAATATTAAAATTCATAAAGGAGAAAAATTGTACATGATGATGAAATATAAAATAATCATGTCACAAAGAGGGGGGTACTCAGTGATTGGGCCATGGTAATAACAATAGCACAAAGCCTAGCAACTTATCTGGTGCATAGAGGCTTGTGTGACCTACCCATGTTATATACACGGGATGAAGTCAGTGGAATGGATAAGGTGAGAAAGAACTGAGCAACTATGCACTGAATCAGAAATAGAAGATGAACAGTCAAAAAAGGCTTTAAAAGGGAATGTCAATGTAGATGGAGAAGGATGACTGAATTGGCCCGATAAGAAAAGAACGGCCAGCAGCAGGCCAGCTGCTGGACTCTAGATCCTCCTGCGGTGGTGAGCAGCAACAAGGGGCAGAGGAAGAGGCCAGAACTGGAGAACAAAGATCAGGGAAAAGGAAGAAGGAACCTGGGCAAGCAATCAGAAAATACAGCTTATTTCGTGTTGGCATGTCTGAAATATGTTATGTTACAACGCTTGTATGGTATTTCACTGATTTTACATGATGCGAAGGTTTTGGTCACTCCATTTTTATAAATGCAAAAGCATCGACTTTGCACCATTCAATTAGATCAATGAAGCTTCAAAATCCCTCCACTGAGTCCAAAAATTCTCCCTAATGCCTATCCACACTCTTCCACAATGCAAGGGATTAATTGGAAACATTATGAAAAACTATTTTCGTCAACAATGGGGGTATATGATTCGCAAAAAAATCAGAAACGCAGAAAAAAAATCAGACAGTCATAATTGGAGACATTCAAATCTTACAAACTGTTATACCAGGGAAGCATCATCTTACAATGGAAAATGTACATAAAAACGCAAGTACTGATCACCATGGTCCACAAATCCAGGACACTTTGGAAAACCTGGTACGAAATATTGTAGAAAAAACAAAAATCTGTGGTAGTTCACTTTGGCATATCTCTGAATGTAAATTCTTCAGTAGATATACCACTCCTTCTAAGGACCAACAATTGCCCTAGTTGGAATCCTTTCGGTATCTGAATAGAAAATAAGATAATAGAAGCAACCATCTTATTGGAACATTTTCCTCTGAACTTACATTGAAAAGAAAAATCGAATATCTAAACTTACATTTTCCCCAGGTGGTCATGGTGATTTTGTTTATGAGAGAAAGAACTTGTGTTGACAAGAGCACCCAGACTTACCTGTAAAAATCACAAAAAATACTGATATGGGACTAAACCTTGACGAGTGCTGGTCCAATAGAGCACCAATTGACCGTTGACCCGCCTGTCATGCGGGTGACGCGGGTTCGAATCATGTGTCTTCCACAGGTTAATCTAACAGATTTATAAGCGAAAGATGGCGCAAAATGACCGAAAAATCTTGGAAACGATCTGAAAATCATGGAAATGCTTGAAAAATCACATGAAAACGTAAGAATCAATCGGAAAAATCAGAAATTGCTCAGAAATATTTCATCATTTTTAGTATATAAATGAATGATGATCTGAAAATCGTGATTTGTTTGCGAATACTTCTCTCTTTTATCTAAAATTTGAATTAAGCTCCGTTACTAATTAATGAATGATTTATATACTAAAAATTCCATTTTTGAAAATAATTAGAGTGAAAAATGAGAGTCAAAGATTGAAGATGGAAAATAATAAAAAAATAGTTAAATCAAAACCAAAGGAGAGATTTTCAGATCTGAGTAAGAAAAAGGTAGGCTCCTTGCTCCTTTTGGGGGGGAGGGACGGTTGGCCAGAGAGCAGGAAGTTGGAAGACAAGGGAGAAGGCCGGAGAACAAGGGAACAACGATGAAGGTCTTGGAACTAACTGGCTGCAAATCAACTGAGTTCTTTGAATATTTAATTTTTTTATTATCTTATTTCATGCCTTTTCTATTCTTTGGATGACAGACATTGATCAGAGAGACCTTATTGTCAAATTAATTTAATTTAGGCATTTCATTCTTCTCATCTTCATGAGTGATAGACAAGGAAATGAGATAACTTTAGTTTTTATTCTTAGTCTTCATCATTGAAATTATGATTTTAATTATTTGTAATCTCTTTTCTCATCCTTGGGTGACATATAAGGAAAGGAAAATACCTTTACTTGGAAGTTATAAGATTTAAGTTAGATTTTATGTTTAATTAAAAGCTATCTTAATTTTAAACATTATTTTAGTTTACCCTTGATTGACAACTAAGGTATTTCTACATTATATTTAGGTTTATTTTATTTTATATCATAGTTTTAATTATTTCAAAGCATTATCCACGTCAATAGAAGTCCTTTTATTGAAAACTACCCTTCTTATCTTTTCATTCCATAATCTCTAATCTGTTTTCTATTATTTTGTATTTAATCATCTCATCATTAAAACCCTCTTTCTTATTATCTACAGCTGACAAAAGAATTAAATATACAAAATTAATTAGAGAAGGAGGATGTTAAGTTTTCAAGATAAGATTTTATTACTTATCTCATCTCATTTCATTTTGTTATTTTCTTTTTAGTTAGTATTCGTGTTAGAAAAAATAGAAATTCATCAAATCTAGTTCTCACCATCACCGAGGATCGACCCTAACTTGCACTAATACTAAAATTTATCTAGAGTTTATTTGTAAATATTGTTAAATTTGCATGCATTATGCAACTAGTTGAGAATGCTTGCAATTGACTAAGCATCAAGCCATTCAAGAGATGATTCCTTAAAAAAAAAAATAGCATTTGTGATTTCTAAATGAGAAACATTCACAAGGAAAAATTACATCAAATATATTAACATAAGAAATACCACAAAATTAAAATAAATTTCAAGATCTCAAGATCATTGACCCAAGTATCTACCTTGAAAAAAAATGGTTCTTGGAAAATTCACAACCATATTTGGCCTCAGGATATTTCGAAACTATCATGGAACCAAGTGAGGAAAATTTTATTTTCCATCAAACCTCCTTGTCTAATTAAGAAGGAAACATATATTAATTGCTATAAAGAGAAATTATTGTTAAATAAAATCGTCCCATAACTACTAGAACTGACCAACTTTCCTACAAGATCATCCCAAAAACTGAATTTACATCTTTTCGTAAAATTAACCATCCATAATGTCAACTACTTTGCTTTTATATTGGTAGTTTATCACTATTACTTGACAAGTCCTGACTCGTAAGTCAACAGATGAATCTTCAGCCACAATTTCATGGCAATATTTCAAAATATGATTGATTTCAATAGTGAAAATAAAACTACTCATAAAGGAAATGTCCTACTACCCATTTTCTGCTCACATGACAAGATTGTAGTCAATAGTATAAATCAATCATTTTACTTATCTTACAACTACAATGCTCATCCAAGATGCTGCTCAATATAACCACCAATATAAACAATTATGATGCCCATACTCTCATGACCAATTGATAGCCATAATCATCCATTTAAATCAGTCTCCATTAGAACCCAAAAAGATAAAACAAAATGTGAAACAACCAAAGATGTACTGACAACTAGAAAATGCATATGTAATAACTATTACCAAAAGTAAACATAAATACACAAAATCAGAGTAAGGTTAATTAACTAAATTGACTTGATAATGTTCTATTGGTAAAAACGAATACTTTACATAATATGCAGTGAAAATAAGTGACCAATCATTCATAATGAAACCCAATGCAACATAAAAGCCAACCTTGGTTTACAAACATAATTTTACGATAGCAAGATAAATTACACATTTCAATAGCTCCTATGCACATCTGAAATCATAAGATACTTTTAGGCAAAATTAGACCAAAAGACATATAAGTGAAACTCAAAAGTAACTTAAATGTAGCAGTGTCTTGCTAGTTTTGAGACATTATTAGATGAACCAGCCATTGGACAGAACACTAAGTTCACATGGTGGACCGAAGAGCCCCCTAGAGTAAGAGAGATGGAGGCTCCGGTGAGGTGACTGTTATTTGGTTACTAGAGAGTGAGAGAGAGAGAGAGAGAGAGAGAGAGAGAGAGGGAGGCTAGGTCCAATCTAATATCAAAAGGTTTGACATGGTCCTCTCTCTCTCTCTCTCTCTCTCTCTCTCTCTCTCTCTCTCTCTATATATATATATATATATATATATATATATATATATGTATATAGACATATACACACATAATCCATTTTATCTAAATGAATGGGACTAATTTAATAATTTAATATGGATTTTTAATAAATTGATTATTATTTTTGAAAAAGTAGAAGGAAATTGACGGAATAATTAAATATATAAATCTGTATAAGTAACTAGGGGGAGAATTTTATGTTATTCAGATTTTATTTAATTGATTTTTATGTAAGTTAATGAGAAGAGTATTTATAATTCAAAATTGTATTTTTAAGTAATTATTTAATAAAAATAGAAACAAAATTGATGTGTTAATTAAATTTATAGATATGTAAGTATGCATAACTTAGTGTGGGAACGTTTTTCTCACATCAGGATTGATATTTATTTCATTTTTATCTAAATTAATGTCAAATAATGGTTATAATGTAATATGGTAGGTAAAAGTAATTATTTGAAAAAAAACTCGGAGGAAGTTTTAGAATAATTATGTATCTATAAAAAAAATTAAGTTCGTGGAGAATTTAATGTATTCAGATTAAAATTAATTTCAGTTTTGTCTAAATTAATCAGAATAATATTTTAAAGTGCATATTACATTTTAATTAAGTAAAAATAATAATTTGAGAAAATCTCGAATGAAATTTAATGGATATATTTAATAAATATACATTATAACAGTCAGTGTGGGGAAAATTTTCAGTTATTGAAATTTAACTTTAAATTTTAAATTCAATTTAATGCTGCAGCCCCACGAAGAGGGGACCCACCCTCCCCTTTCCACCATGCTGGTATCAGCTCCAAACACTCGCGCTTCGGCAAAATCCTAAGTCCTTGGCTTCCTGTTTTCTTCACCGTCTTGCACGTCGTCACTTTCCCTGATGCCCACAAAGAGATAGAGAGAGAGAGAATGAGCTACGCAAGTCTTGAGCGCACCCAATCTCGTACCAGGCTTGGTATTGGGCTTAAGGCGGGAAATTTAAATTTAAAATTTAAATTAAATTTAAAGTTACAGCCTCCCAAGCCCAAACCGGGTACGAGATTAGGTGGGCTCAGGGCTTGCATTGCCAATTATCTCTCTCTCCTTATTAATATATTTTATATATACATCTTCAGCCCTCTCTCACACACACACAAGCACAATCAATCGGTATTTTGCTCTGGTACGCGGAAGAGACGGGAGCTCAGGGCCTGTTCTGACGGAAAAGTAACTCCTGCCTGCGACCGCACTTTCACTTGACGCACAACGTCGCCACTTCCTCCGACTCTTCGCCGGCCACCCCCCGGTGGTGGCCCTCCCTCCTCCTCCTCCTCCCACCCAGCCACCGATCGTTAAGAAACCCAAATGACACAGAAGAGAGAGAGAGAGAGAGAGAGAGAGAGACGGCAGCACTCTTTCGCGTATCAGAACCAGTCAGAGTAGGTGGCGAAGATGTGGGCCGAGTACAACTGCGCCCGCAGGCAGGAGTTCCTTTACCACCCGGAGAGGGACTGCGCCGAGGTTCGTAACCAGAGAAACCAATGAAATTGAACAATGCATCACATGTGGGTCCCACATGCGCCGCTGAGAGGTCTACCGCTCATGACACACAGCTAACTCCCTGCTTCCCGAAAATATGGAGTCGAGGGAAACCGATAAAGTGACAAGTGGAAAAGATCAAGAGAGAGAGGAAGGTTCTTCAACGTCAAGAACCTTCCTCTCATGAAAATTGCTCTCTAACAAGATAATCCGCCCTTTATAGAAGGTCTGAACTACTACAGGACGGGCTAAGATGAGAAAATGAACCTAAAAAGCTGCACTTTCATCATATGCTTGAATAATTTAGCATATTATGGAGTGATATATAGCATATGGTAGAATAATTGGATTATGGAGTGACAACTAAGAACTAAATTATCAATGCTGATATGCATATTAATGAATGACAATTGGATTATGGGCACTGTAAAGTTTGTCGCCCAATTCTGTGAACGAGTGATCAGAACGAGGCATACTTTCAGCTTAATGAACAAATTTTCGGGCTGCACACCACGTCTCCCACTATTCCCGCCACGTAGCACTCGAATTGTATCCCCTTAATCTACACCTATAGAAGAGGAAGAAATCACATAAACATCCAAATAGGTCAAATCAAAGATATTCATTGGATAGTAGAGCTGTACTCATGAATATCAAAATGGGTAAAATCATAATCAAAGTAGTAAACGTTATGATCAAGAGATTTGACAAACTAGCAAGAATAAAATAAAGTAAACAGGACGTAGCCCACATATTTTGCTTACATGGAATTTTTCTTCATCCAAGTAGTTTTTACAAATTTTTATCTGGTGATAAGCAAGCTATGGAAGTCTGTAATATCTGTGCTGCAGACGCCCATTAATAGGATGAAAGACAATATCAGGAATAACATCATCAATCATTCAAAAGTTTAACATAAATATTGTAGGAAAAACATATATTTAAGGGTTTGGCTCTTAGTTGGTCAGTTTACTACTTCGTTAGATAGTTTCCTTATTTCGTGACCCTTGTACTTCTATATTACTAACAGCCATCCATGACGTGAATAATAAGCAAGGGTTTTTTTTCCGCTGTATATCTTCTTTGGGTTTTCGTCACCTGTATAGTTTGTGACAAATGTGATAGAACTCAATGTACGTAAGCGAAAAGGAAAAAATCTTACTACCATTTTAAAAAGAAGATGATGTTAAGGACACCAAGATGCTTTAGTAGATATTGAGATGGGTCTATCATTTAAAATTCGAATCTCAAGTTTGTGTAAAATTCTGTTTTTAGTCTTTAGCCTCTGAAAAAATGTTGCCCTTTGAGTAGCCGTCATGCAGACTGGGATTTGGGTGGTTCTTGTTCTAAGACTTTAGGCCCTCTATACATCATAATTCACCTCAATGCAATTCGTCCATTGCCACTCGATCAGAATCAAATCCCAGAATGATTTGTATTGTCATCCGTAGACCACATCAATCCTCGAGCCAGAATAAGCTCCCCCTATATTCTAGTTGTAGTTCACTCCGAGGGAGATCACGATTCCTTGTCTGGTATGTCGTAAGGGGAGGATGAGGTCCAGCCTTCGTTCTGAAGGAGCTTTTCTTGATCTATTTCAAATGCTTTCCTCGCCTGTTTAAGCTCTTCATTCATGGACAGCAGTTTAGTGAACCGATGGAGCTTCATTGACAAATCCTGAGCATAGAAGAGATCCACAATCGATGCACACAGCCAATGAAATATGGATCCCTCCCAGGATGGAATTCTGGTAAAGTCTGCCTGCCAGAAAATGAGAAGGCAGAATCTTCTTGGGCACAATTCAGAGGGATCATTAAAACTAGAGATGTAAAACTGTGGAATACCTTACGAATCAAAAATAGGAAATCCTCTGTCAAAAGCTTTCCTCATTTCGATGCAATATCCTGAGCTTTATGTGCCCAGATAAGGTTTGCCTATGCCCAGTCAGGCTGAGGTTGAAGAAGAAGAAAAAGGTGGTGACGGATGCTTCGGGATTCTCTGTCTGCTCGGGATCCGGCGAGCGAAGAAGACACTTGACTGGCGCGGGCGCTCCTCTCCCTCCCCGATGCCTTCTCTTCTGTCTGTGAGACTACTTGCCGCCGCGCGGCCGCAACGCGTGTTAATTGCTAACACGCGCCCCATGGTGATTTCCATTTTCGGAAGCAATGGGTAAAAGATACACCTCCATCAGGGATGGATGAGGCCTAGGGACGCACATCAGGGGGGGAGGGCGGTCGTAGACTAGTGATATATATGAAGGAGCTGATGGGTCGTCTGCGCCAAGCGGGGTGGGGCTAGTAGTCTCCCTAGGAGGGACGGAGATAGCCTCCTCAGCAGTGAGCTCCCACAGTCGGAGGATCTGAGAAAGATGAGCCCGCCTACCTTCTTCGTGAAGATGAAATTATAATAATCCCCATGTGCAGCAGCGGTGAGCCACCCACTCCCGTCGGTCTTTAATGCACCTGCCATTACTGTCCCTGGACGATCACACGACCCTTCAGTTTTCCCTTCTTTTTAAATGCCCAAGACGACACGGAGGCGGACAGACCACCATCGCTGGGGTGGCGGCCATCGCGTATCAGCTCCGAGGCCGTCATCCAGCGCGGACGTCGAGCCATGTATTCTGCCAGTACTATCCATCTATCCATGGCAGGCTCACTGACCTCTTTCAGTCGGGGGGGCGCCTCCGTTACTCTTGTCGATCCAAAAGTCCAAAGGGAGGAGAAAAGATAACCGCTTTTTATCCTCCGCCCGTCTGAATGCTCCTGGCCTAAATGATCCGTGTTTCCTGTTTGGCCGTCTGTAGTGTGTGACGAAAGAAGGCGACCGATACGAACCCCGAACTTGTTTCTTCTGCGTTCGTTTTATCCCCACCTCAACGGTCTAGCTCCAGGCCTATGCATCGGACGAACCGCTCCTCCTCCCTCTCACAGTCTGTCACATCAAATACGGAGGTCGGACAGAGTGGGAGAGATTGCTACACTGGAGACGTGAGGTTCCCATCGGACGAGATAGCAGTGACTGTCTCCGAGAGAAGGAGAGAGGGAGAGAGGCATCATAGAGAATACATACACGCCGATCCGGAGGGCAAGACGCAGAGGAAGCGAGAGAACGAAGACGGTTTGAAAGGGAGGGGCGAGAGATACTACTAGAGATCCGTCACTGGTGTGCGCCATGGGAACCGGGTGGAGGAGGGCATTCTGCACGACCATCCGTCGGGACGCCGACTCGTCCTCCCCAGTAGAACCACAGTCAAGCCCTAGCCCGAAGACCGGTGCCAAGCTAAGTTTCTTCCGCAGGAGCCGCAGCAGCCCCTCCACGCCACGCCTCCAGCATCAGACGCAGTCACGGCCCTCAACGCCCACCCTCCGCTGCCGGACCCAGTTGCCGACAGGTTTCACCGACACCGGCGCCACCGAAAGGGCCACTCTGCAGAGCCAGAGCTCGGCCACAGCACTCCTGGGCGAACCAACCACGCCGGGAAGCTACCGCCAAAGCTGGAGGCCGCCGTTTGTATCGTCGAATCCGTCCTCCCCACGTTCGCCCTCCCGCCTCGCACTGCTACTCAGGAACAACCTCCGTTTCACCCGGGTAAGCAATTCTTTCGACGGTGATTTAGTTCCCCCCACAGTTCATCCTCCCTTCCATGGAGAAACAAGGCATCGTTCTCTCCCCCCTCACCGTCGATCCTCGCGTCCTATGCGTCTCGTCCTTCCCCTATCCCGTCGAAGCCCTCGTTTGCGCGACTGCTGGGTGGGCGCCTTGAGTTCATGCCGATGGAAGCTTTGATGGGCTTCTTTGCTTCGATGGAGACCAATACTCACTATTCCAGCAGCCTTCTTCTCTCAAGGTCTCCCCGTTCAATGGGCTCATCTCCGTCTCGGGTTCTGTCCTCGCGGATTCAGCACAAGCTCGTTGAGACTAAAATCCCGTCAGCCTTTTTAATTCGTCCCTACTAAAAAAAGGAGGGTTTCTACTTCGGGCGTGGGAGCCATCCCATCGGACCTTATTGCGGTGTCACCCCTGGGCCGGATTTTTGGTCTTTTGCTCCAACTTCTTCATTGGAATCGCGGAATTCTGTAGAGTAGCAGCCGTCATTGCAGTACGATTTGATCGCTTCTTACTATCGACTGGCTTCTTCGGGCTTCCAGAGCAGGTGTGGCATCTGTCTGCAAAGCGTGAGGACGGGGAAGGGCACCGCTATTTTCACTGCCGAATGCTCTCACGCCTTCCACTTCCAATGCATAGCCAGCGACGTGCGCAACCAGAAGAAGTCCTGCCCAATCTGCTCTTCTGTCTGGCGCCAGGTACCTTTCCTCTCCTCCGTCCACGCGGAGGAAAACCAAAAGCAGCAGGACCCTGCTCCGGAACAGGGGAAGCTTTCGGCTGCGGTTCCGCGGAAAGCCGACACGGCAAACTCTGTCGTCGGCACTAAAGTGTACGATGACGACGAGCCATTCCTGAACAACGCCACTGCCTGCTTCCATCCGATACCCGAAGCAGAGGACGAATATGCGGAGGGAGAAATAGGGGATGGGGTAGCCGTGGCGCCCTCTCCCAGTTGCACATCTCCGCCTCGCCGTCAGCACGCTGCCAATTGCGCTCTGCGAGTCACGTCCAGTTCCGATGTTGCCTTGCTGTCCGTAGGCCGTGTCCACGAGAACCACGTCGTCGCCCTCAAGGTCAAGTCTCTGACGCCGGTGTCAAATACGGCGGCAACGGCGGCGGCTGCGCCTCTCCTTGACCCCTCCCGCCGCGCCCCCATCGACCTTGTGACAGTGCTTGACGTGGGGACGACCATGACGGGCGCGAAACTCCAAATGCTGAAACGGGCAATGCGCCTCGTTGTCTCCTCCCTTGGGCCTTGTGACAGGCTATCCATAGTAGCCATCTCCGCATCCTCCGCAAAGAGGTTGCTCCCCCTGCGGAGGATGTCACCGGACGGGCAGCGCTCGGCCCGGCGGATCGTGGAGAGGCTCATCTGTGTAGAGGGCTCATCCGCCAGGGAGGGGCTCAGGAAGGCAGTCAAGGTGCTCGAAGACCGGAGGGAGAGCAACCCGGTGGCTGCCGTCGTGCTGCTCACCGACAGTCAGCAGCACAAGGATGACTGTAGCAGGCGGCGGCGGGAATGCCCTTCGTCTCACACGTCTTATTCTGCAAGAACGCGATTCGCTCACCTCGAGGTACCCATCCACGAGTCAGGTTTCGGTGCCGAGGAGCACCAAGAACACGCTGAGGATTCGTTCGCCCGGTGTGTGGGAGGTCTTCTCAGTGTTGTGTGCCATGACGTACGCCTTGAGCTCTCCTTCCCCTCCGGCGAGGTTTGCTCCGTCTACTCCAGCGGCAGTCGGCCCGTCTCCCTCGGCGGTGGGGGTAATTTGAGAATGGGGGACATGTATGCTGGCGAGGAGAGAGAGCTGCTTGTGGAGTTGAGAATGAACTCCGCCGTCCTAAGCGCTGGTGCCTTCCAGCCCCTTCTGGTGAGTTACTCATACAGAAACCCCGCCACTCAGGAGCTGGTCCACGGAGGGGAGCATACCCTCCCGGTGTTTCTCACCCGCCGCCAACGTCCAGCCGCCGCGCCCAAAGTCGAGCATCTGCGGAACGTCTTCATCACGGCCCGGGCCATCGCGGAGGCTCAGCGCCTAGCAGACAACGGTGACTTCGCCACGGGGCTTCACCTCCTCGCTTCAGCCCGCCGGCTGCTGCTCGAGTGCAGCTCGATCTGCCCCGACGAGAACCTCCGGGCCGTTGAGGCAGAGCTTCAAGAACTCCGATGGCGGCAGCAGAGGAGGAACGGGATCACAGAGCGGCCGACGCCCTCGGCCTTGGAGAACAGTGCGGCCGCGGAGGCTCTGACACCGATGTCCGCGTGGCGTGCCGCGGAGAGGCTGGCGAAGCTGGCCATCATGAGGAAGTCGCTGAACCGGGTGAGCGACCTGCACGGTTTCGAGAATGCCCGATTCTGAACTCTGGGCTCGGGCCGCTGTAGCCAAGTTGGGGAAGGAAGAGAAGAGCGGAGGATGGTGGCTTGTGGGTTGGGTGTGTCAGTGTTTTGTGTCCTTGGTTTGCTTCGCAAACACTTGGGGTGACATGAGAGATGCGCGACTCTTGCCGGAGACGCGCCGCCGTGCTTGGGTGACCCTCTGACCACACGTGGGTGTAAGAGAACCGGGACGCGAATAGTTGTCTAACACGTGGCCCGATCCATTGTTAGAACCAGCCCGCCCTCTGGCCTGGACTTGTCTGTGCACCGGTGGACGCATTTGCTCTGTCGATGCTCGACGAGAGGCCGATCAAATTCATGCCGCCTGTATGTAACTCGGAACGGACGTCATCTCGGGGAAGAGATTGATGATAACGTAGCCGCGTTGTGCCGTCTATTTCGTGGGAATTTGCTTTCTTTGCCGCAACGTCCCTCATTCGGATGGCTCGAAATCGACGGGGAGACCCCCTCTCTCAAGCTTGGTCAAAAGTGAGAGGCTTGTGGGGGAAAGGATTGTCCACTCCAGCAGTAGGCCCTCCCGTCTAGCTGCTTAATGATTGGAGACAGGGACGTGAATCAAGAAGAGAGCTGCGTAGTGTGAGGGTGAGAACGTCAGGCATTCGACAAAGAGACTGAGTTAGACGCACGCTGCATCACTTCTTCGTGCTTTCTTATTTATATATGATTTTGTCATCTCCAAAGCTTGTCTTGATGTTTTTGTACACATTCGTACCAAGTGGGTAACATATATTACGAGCAAGTCGCAGATCTGCACCGGCGTTGACCGTATCACGTCGTAGGCCTCACTCTCGCTGGAAAATTCAGCTTTTTTACGGAAAATTTCACTTCCAATTTATACGCCCGCTACGAGACAACAAGGATGATAAACAAGGACGCAGGATAGGAGCAGTCGATAAGCCCAACATTATTATTAGAGACGAGTGACCATGGTACGTGAGAAATGTGTCTTGTATTTGAGCAGGACACTACACATGGCCCTCGGGAGCTTGCAGGTGGCGGCAATCGCCGCCCGTATAGTTTACCGCCTCATCCACCGCTTTCCTTCAGTAAACCAGAATGGGAAACGGAAAAGAAAGAGAAATGGCGACCGGGTCCGCCGGCCGCAGATTTTCTACGCCGGGCCGGGCCTGTCTCAAGTCTAAATGCGCCACCGCCAGCCACGCCTGGCAGATCGTCAATCCGGCCAGGGCATCAGGAGTACCGTGAACCCGCCAGAAAAAATGTTCAAGCCCCTTCTTCAAGTAGGAAGCAGACGTGGCATCCAGAAGCAAGCACGACCAGCAGTGTGAGCAATCTGGACTTCGCCAGTGAAGGCGTTCCATTGAAAGAGCTTTCACAAGAATGCGCCGAAGTCACCGCAGGAACACTTACCCTCTCTGAACCTGTGGAGTCGCTTGCTGTCCCTCACAAGGATCTCTCTCTGGGTCAATACCGAGAAGAACTTTATAGCGCTGTGAGAATCCCTGCACATACTAACGTTCTTGACAACCCTCACTGGCGTGCCTTCAGCTGTGTTGATCAGACTGAAAGCAATTGCCAGCCTTTCGCTGTGATGGCGAACGGAGGGGGGTTTCTTCTCGTCACACTCGCCCTCTGTCATATCTAGGCCTACATAGGGAACGTATCCCATGTCTCTTGCTGCTTTCTGAAGCAACGACTCCAGCAGCTCGATCATCTGGGCACTCTGTGCATGAGATCTGTCGTCTGCTCCAAACGAATAAACCTTTCCCTTTATACTGACCCAGCTCCAATCCTTGATGCCTCCTATCCTCTCCTGTTTCATCAGTTTCCTCACCCTCGATACATCCTGCCACCTCTCTGCCGAGATGTACATGCTCAACAGCAACATGTACGTCTCGCTGCTCTTATGCTTGCATTCGAGCAACCGGCCAGCAGCCACAAAAGCCAGCTCTGTATTCCCTTGGCTCCTACAGCCGGCGATCACCATGGACCAGATCACTTCGTTTGGCTCGAAGGGCATTTGCTCGATAAAGTCAAGTGCATCTTCCAGCAGGCCTAACCTTACATACAAATCGACCATACACGCGTAATGATCCATGACGGGCTTTATTCGGTACTCTTTGCACATCATTTTAAAGTACCTCTTCGCCTCCTCGATCATACCTGCCTGGCTGCAAGCCGAGAGAACTGCCACAAATGTAATCTCATTTGGCCTTACTCCGGCGAACCTCATGTCGCCAAACAGCCGCAATGCCTCTTCGGTCAGCCCATGTTGAGAATAGGCGGTGACCATGGAAGTCCAGGATATCATTGTTCTTGTCGGCATTTCTACAAACGCTTTGCATGCTTTCTCTACACTGCCGCACTTGCTGTACATGCTCACCAGCGCGCTGCCGACGACTACGTCAGATAAGAAGCCCACTTTGATCGTTTGAGCATGTATTTGCTCCCCTTGATCTAAGGCCGACAACCTGCTGCAGACAGTTAATGCGCTCGAATAGCTGAAGAGATCGGGTTTCATGTCCGATCGATTCAGCCTCTGGAATATCTTGAGAGCCTCAATACCGCTGCGATGAGCTGAGACATCATCCCTGGAAATATCCATCGCCTGAGCATGTCCTGCCATCATTGCATTCCAAGTGATCAGGTTGACGGTCCCCATATCATTAAATAGCCACCTTGCCTTGTCGATGTCTCCACATTTCAGATACAGGTACATGATTGAGTTCCTCACCGGCAATTTCGATTCGCACCCAAATTTTATGCACATGGATTGAATTTGCAGTCCGAGGGCAAGCTCCTGTGCTGCGCAACAAAGACTCAATGCGCTGGTCAGAGTAAACTCGTTTGGCTCCACGCCATTTAATAGCATGGTGAGGAAAAATCTCAGCCCCATTTCAGCTTTGCCACTGTCGCCGCAACCAGATATGATAGTCGTCCAAGAAATTACATTCTTCTCTGGCATACTTTGGAAGACCTTGACCGCAGAATCTAGGCCTCCGCATTTCGAGTAGAAGCCACAGAGGGAGTTCCCTATGCTGGTCTCGGCGGCACCGACCTTATACTTCACACTGTAGCCATGCACCTGCCTGCCCAACGCAAGATCATGTAGGGAGCAGCACGCGCTCAGAATGGCTCCCAAGGTGTAATTCGTGGGATAAACACCTGCTTCCAGCAAGTGAATGAATACCTGAACGGCCTCCTCCGGCTGGAAATTGTGGACGTACCCGGTCATGAGCGCCGTCCACGTGACAATGTTCCGCCGAGGCAAGCCGTCGAACAGGTTGCGGGCATGGGTCATAGACCCGCATTTCCCATAGGCATTAACGAGGAACGTCGATAGGAATACATCCTCGCGGGCTCCTGTCTTTAAGATGTGGCCGTGGAGGGCGTTTACCCCCTGGAGAGATTTGGTGTCCACGCACTCCTGGAGGAGAGGAACGTAGACAGCTGACTCCACATGAGTGGCTTCTTTCAGGACCGAGAGCGCTTCCCCGAGATTCAAAGACAGCGGCTCCGGGCTTCTCTGGCAAGTCAACGAGCACAAAGAGAGTTCTGGTCTAGTAAGTACGAGAGAGAAGGGCAAAGGAGGCGGGGTCGTAGAAATTACAAACAAATGTTGCAACTAAAAGAATGCAAGCGAGGAGAAAGAGCCCACTGACTCGCGAAAGAACCGTCGAAATCATCAGAGGCGCGTGGAGACAACGAACTTTCGACGCATTGGGGTTTTCGTCAGAAAATTGGAGGGGGGGAAGCACACCAAAACAAGAAGGAATAGAAAAGATGATGCTCCGGCCAATACCGTTCGATTCAAAACCCTCCAAAGAGGATGCTCAAGACGAAAAAAAGCACATCACGTATCCAGTCATTCGGGGACTACAAGGGGAGTGAATTAGGAGAGAGCTTTTGCAGGAAATTAGGTGTAGAGAAATTTGGGCAGAAGTTGATTACCTTTTCGAGCAGTAGGGAAGCGTTGGGCGTCTTCCTGCTGTCGGGTTCGAGCTTGGCGAGGGTGGCGTTCAAGGTGACAGAGGGGGGCAAGGACGCCATCCGAACTCAATTCAACGGTAAGAAGAAGAAGAGGGACAATTTACATGCTTATCTCAAAGATCTAGCCTTCTCGTGCTCCCTCCCCCTCCCTCCCTCCTGCGTTATCTGTTCACGCTGCATATCTGTTCGACTGGGGTGAGAAATCCAAGCCCATCTCTGTTTCTTCAGCCACGGACAACGATGGCCACCGTTTTCACCGGGCAACGATTCGTTTAATTTCGCGAGGGATTAGATAAGACGTGAGGGTTGGCTGCCGCTGGCCCACTAGCAGCCGAGCCCGGGGCAGAGAGGAGAACTTGGGAATACGAGTCTCAATATCGTTTAGCCAGCCACTGGGATCGAACAAAGATGGGTTTTACGCCACTCTTCCTCGGCGCCTCTCCCGACTCATGTGAAGCGGTGGCGGGAGCCGGGTACGCTTAGACTGCTGGCCACCTCGTGACATCTTACCTTTGAGTATCGTTGCCATTAATTAAATTCATCGAGTACTGAACGCTGCCCGCTCTGGGCTTGCTTCGTCATTCAAAATGGGCCTTTCCGCGATCGACCAGGATGGCGAAAAAACGCCCGACTGGTTCCGGCATGAGGGCAGAGGTGGTCTTGATTTATCCCCAACTGCCTAGGGGGGAAGTAGGACGGTGGTAAGCGCAGAGAAAACTGGGAAGCCAACGATAACCGGCGGTAAACTTCTCACGCAGTCACGCAAAATGGGGTAGGGCGACTACTAGTGAGGATATCGGGAGACCGGTTGGGAGCACAGATATGCCGAAGGAAAGGATTTTGCCCACGAGAAACGTCAATATGTGTTGCGACCCAAATCGTGGGAGCATGAAAGATCATATACTGCGGTTAGAATGGTAGACTCGATTTGATCATGCCGTAAAACCATTGCTCGGAACCGGAATTATAAATGCCGTACCAAATACTTATTTCCTCTCAGTAGCAGCTCGTTTGAGACCTTGAAACTCAGATTTTCAGCAAGACCCATGGAGCTTTCAGAGAAGGGTAACCTAGTGAGTAAGTGGAGTAATGTGTGAACTGAGGGAGAAGAAAGAGAGGGAGGAGAAGACAATGACATCGAGAAGATGGATAGGAGATGAGCTATCAAAATAGAGGAAGAAAGGGGGGGCGAATCGTCCGCACGGAAGGAGCCCTAGGTAATGGGCTAACGTAAGTGAGTGTGATAGACCGTAATGGGTCATGTTACACTAACACCGCCCCCCCCCCTCAAATTCATGATGAGGTAATCATCGAGAGTCTGTTTCATGCACTCATAAAAAACAGAATTATGAGCAGTATGAACTACACTTTTATGATCACAATAGAGAAGAGTTGGAGCAGAGTTTGATACTCCCATATCACCAAGTAGCTAATGATGTCAAATAATTTATACCGTTGTAGATGCCATAGCTTAATACTTCGAATCCGCACTAGTCTCTACCTACATAAGAGATATCAAAATAAGTATTATAATACATTTATAAAGTGACATCATCATAGTACATCTCACTTATAAATAAGAGGTAGTTAAAGTATTAAATTTTTTGAAACTTTTTTGAATATCTACGACCACTCCTTGCCCCACAGTCAGTTGGCCACTGATGATGTGGAAGGGGAGTGGCACACACGTGCCTCTAATGATCCATTGCTGCTCAAGCCCTTGCTCATGACTCCACCCCAACTACGCTACCAACTCGTACTTGCAAACCCAACTGGCCCGCGGGTATCCCCTTTTTTATTTTAATTTATTTTTCTCAAAAATAAGATTATAAAAATCATATAAATTCACAAAAAATCACATTAACTAATTGAAAACCTATTTTCACAATTTAACACAAATATAAATCTATTTATCATGAGTTAAAGCTAAAACTATATTATTTATTAATTATTAACTCATGATAATGAAAATTTATCACCTTATAAAACCGAGATATCATTGAATTATAAATAATATTGATTATGGTTAACATCATTACCCATTCAATATATAACTTATTTAGCTTAAAAGCTTTTCTCTTAAATAAAAGAAGCTTTAAATACAAATAGTAGTCATTAAAACCTTAGACACGAGTGATTTTCTTACTCTTTGAGTGCTTAAGGTTGAAGATCAACAGCTAAAACTTAGTGGAAGAAGATGGATGATGTGAGAAGCTCTCTCTCTCTAATGTTTTCTTTTTTAAAACCTCAACTTTAGTGAAACACTGCTTTTATACTCAATAGGTCTTAAAAATCAAGACAAGAACTAGTTTAGTAATGCTAAAATTTAAACATAAAAGACATTCATTAAGTCTTGTAAAATTTACATCAATTTGAAATCTTTGAATTTTGATGTGATATTTGTTGTATTATCACATCTGTAACACTGCCCAGCAAAAAAATAATTAGAAGCATAAAGCTTACGAATATCGATCATTTTTCCCTTTACCTAATTTCATCTTATTAATTAACTGATTTAGTCTATGGCAATTCACACTTTAAACATAATAGAAAACTATTATCTACAGATTACCAAGTTGCCCTTTTGTTGTAATCATGGAAGAGGGAGTCAGAGACGAAGACGGGCTGATAGATGGGGGAGCGAAATCTGGATGGCTTCCAGTGAACAAGAAGTCTTCAAGTCGATCATTGTATTTGAAGAGAACCGGGAACAAAAGAGCCCAAGAGTGTACTTACGGTGGCCTGAACGTCGTATAATTTCCCTGGACTTGTTCTTGAAACACCTGAGATCGAATAAGTGGTCATCCGTCGGAGAGGGTTCTGGACAGAAAACTCTGCCTTGGTGACATTATGGTTGTAGGAGAAAGAAGACCGGCTCACCAAGATTAACTGTCGGTGGGTGTCTACTCATTTAATCGACTGGTGGCCGACAGATACCCGGGGAAACCAACATCACACTTATATGGAAGTGAGTATAATACGTCATAGACGGAGCGGCGGGCAGACGAACATCCTTATGTGCGAAGAAGGATGTCCTAAAGCCGAGGGCGTGTCTAAACCTAGGGCTCTATATTCCCAGCTGCTTCTTTTTCTCTTCCGCTGCATCCGCTGCCTCCACCTGGGCCTTCGCCGTCTGCAGGTCCGCTTCGCTGGCCTCCTTTTCGGTCCTAGCCCTGGCCTTTCTCAGCTGTCCACAGAGAGAGAGAGAGAGAGAGAGAGATGAACGTAACGCCTCACAGAACACGGACAGATGGATGATAGACGTATATACCGGGGCAACGAGATTGCACCTGGCCGGTGAAGATGGCCTTCATGTATCGCCAGCTTTCTTGCATGGAGATGAAGAAGGAGCGGCCTTGCTTCCTCAGCCCCGACTCCATCGACCTCCCCTCCATTTCTGCTTCTTCGGAGGAGCGAGGCGAAATAACAGACGCAGCTGAAGTAACGACACGCGTAGCCGTCGTGTCGAGATGGACGCGGGACAACGCTTCTCGAGTCGAACCTTTTACTAAGATCTTTGCCCCGTTACAGGCGGCAATCGCTTGCCGGCGTCGTCAGACTTCGAGACTCATCAAAGACAGAAAATGGGCTGTTTGGGCCGACAATTCTGTCGCACGTAACGGCCCACTATTAGTCTCCCCTCCGGAATAGAATGTTATATCCATCCGCGGCATTCGTCCCGAAGGCTACCTTTTGGAAACCTTGCCTCTGAATTGGATTAGCAAGGACGCTGGGGAGGTGCTGCGCTCTTGTTTTCTGATACCTGATGGATCGACGGAAGGCCTCGACAAGGATCCGGGTCCATGCCGCAGAGGCCGTCGATGTGGATCGCGATGCTCATGGGAAGCCGGCGGACGATGAAAGTGAATTCAACGAGCATCGGCAGCCTTCCGTCGAGATAGCGGGAGATCTCGAACCTTTCATGGGCGTCAAGATGAGGAGATTGGCCTCTATTCGCAGAGAATGCCGGGGGGATTACCTCGACGTCCGATCTTATTCCTATCTTACGAAACTGCTCTCAAAACAAGGTACCATCAATTGATTTCCCATGTTCGTTTGTCCACTTATTTGGACAATGATGCCACGAAAGCTTCAAGCATTTCTCTTTAACGAATTAAATGGCATAACTAGCCACCAATTTTACTGTTATTTTTACCCTGTTCGTTTAAATGCATAAATCCTGGGTTTCTGTATGATTATTGTTTGAGAGTGGTGTGGAGTCTAAAGACTTGATTGATCTCACAGTCATTATTTAAAATCCGAGAAAAGGACACGTTGCATTTTGTGACCGCTTGTGCTGATTCCGTGTTCAGCGATGACCAGAACTCTAGGGTCTCTGGAAAATTGGGCTTATATGCTAATCGGTTTTGAGATATCGAAGCATGTTCAGAAATTATTTATCCTAGTATTTCGAACAATGAGATAATGGGAAATCTTTTCCTCTGCTACTCTAAACCCAAATATAATAAATATGGGAATAACTTGAAATATTGTTTCTCAAAATGTACATGATTGCCAAAGTTGTCACTGTGGGGAGCATATGGCTGAACTTGGATAGCAACAAAAATAAATAGATCATACTCCATTAGACGCTATAACAGCTGCTGCTGTAATTCAAGGCATCATTTTTGTTGTTTGCATCCAATTAACTCTTCATTTTTCATGTACTGACTAAAACGTTTTGAGAACATAATTATGGTTCGAATATGATTTTTTTTAATTATTTCTTGTTGGCACATTTTGTTTAGTTATCAACACATTTTCGACTTTCCAAGGAATATAAAATTTCGTTCTTAACCGAAAGTTACCAAGAATTATTATTCGTTTTGAGAATAAATGGACGGGCTCGCATGATTTTTGATGCTTGGGCGCCAATCTTGACCGCTATTCATTTGGAAAGCGTCTGGATTCCCTCTTAACGCCATAAACCTGTTTGATTGGGGAGCCTACTCTATGCCAACTCTTCTTTTGCCACACTAATTCCCTCCAAGTTTGTTTTGGCTCAGTGCTGTTTTGGACTATCCATTCACTATTTCGTCTTTTCCACACAGGTGACAAGAAAGTTCTTTTTGCTGACAAGGTTTTGAAGTTCACTGAGTCAGGGAAGATGAAGCGACGTATTCTTCTGATCACTGATTTTGCAATCTATCTTGTGGACCCGGAAACTGAGAGTCTTAAACGGCGGATTGTGTTATCCACTGTTGGCAAGTTATGCTTGAGTGAATTGAATGATAACTTCTTTGCAATAATTGTCCCAAGAGAGTATGATTGTCTAATGGCTACCACTCGTAAAACAGAGATTGTCACAGTGCTAATTGAAGCAACGAAGACAATGTCTGAGTATGAACTTGTAGTAACCTTCTTAAACAGGTAAATTTTCTAGTTCCATAGCCTTTCCAGTTTCGCTTGATTTACATGTTACTATTCTAGGTTTCTTTCTCGCTCAAAAGAGTTAGGCTCCACATATATGATATTTGATAAATTATCCATTTCATATTGAAGATGGATGCAGATCATATTAAGTAAGTAAATATTAGTTTGAAGGTGATGGTGATGGAAATAGAGAAACACAGAACAATGAGGACTGCTGATGCGTCACGTTGGCCTGTGTTAATAAGAAAGTCTTTGTTTGCCATGTTGTCTGCAAAATGATGCCATTGCTGCTCTGCTATGTAATCAGAATGATGCACAAGTTTCTCTCAGCAATGTCTGTCGTGTTACTGCGCTGCTTAATTGTCCCAAGAATGAGTCACATAATTGTCACTGCGAGGCTAGCTACTTCCTACTGGTTCTCCCGCTCCCATCTAATGTTATTCTTGTCTTCTCTTCCAACCTGTTTACCTTTCATCACGCTTTGATATCTTCGAGGCATTTGTGTATTTGTTTACTTAACCTTTTCCTTCATCCAGAGAAAAAAAACAGCCTAAAAATCATTGACCGTCTTTTCTGGAAGACTTAAATGGAACTCTTGGCCTGTTTTTCTCTTATTTGTGTCAGCCGGACGGCTCCAATTCTTTTCTCCTAAAACAGTATGTCTTTATCATTTTTCTATCGCTGTTCCCTGTTCACTGTTGAATCAAAATTATTCAATGTGCTGGAAGGGGAGTACAGCATTTTGAGAGGGAAATGCTAATCCTCTTCTCGGACTGTTGAAAGCTTAAGCTTTGATGGCCTGCAATGGCGATACTGGGGAAATTATATTTCATGCGCCAGTTGTTCTTTCTTTAGGATGACATGACAATTGATAGTTCTAGGGTGAGCCCTATCGTGATGAGTTCGTTCCCCAACGTGAAGTCCAACTCTTCCATTCCTCTGATTTGAAGATGGTATTTTCCTCTTTCTCCCCCGTTCAAGTTCATACCTGTTCTTTTCTGGACCATGTTACTGACTACCCATCGACAAGATCACCATCCCTTGCCCCCTAAATTTTTCTCCTCTACTTTAATCATGTCAACCAGCGCGTTTGTTGTTTCTTCCCCTCCTACCGTCTTCTATAGCCGGAATACAAAAGTTCAGTCAAGCCTCCCTAGAACCCACCTAGTCAGAGCACTCAGCATCATTCAGCAACTCTGATGGGTATGCTTTTTGGCCAATGACTAGGAACTGAAGCATCATTTTCATTCCCTGTACTCCTGGACCCACTTTGACTTTTTCTCCATTGTTATAATGTTTTCTTCAGCTCTTTTGCTAGCTCTGAAAAAATTAGATGATAATCATTAGTCTCACATAATTCAATCTTTATATTTTATTACCATGACGCAGAATGACTAGCCAATTTTCGCAAATGTGTAGATCTGTTCTAGAATCTTGCCACAGTCGACCTCTGTTTAGCATCTTGGGCAACTTTTTCTTAAATTGGATCCAGTCTTGAAGAACATTCGTTAAGGATTGTGGTGCATTCTCCATTTCCCTTGTTTTTAGTAAACTTTATCGAATTAGATGCTACATATGGGGCTTATGGAGGCATACTCTTCATCAGGCCTTTGTATTGATTAATGCAGCCACATAATTTTACTTCTATGTGATTCTGTAGAATGAAATCTCTATTTTATTGTTATGTATTGCATATTTTGTCCTGGATGCAGCTTCACTGAATTTTATTCTCTCTATCCTTCCGTTGCCCTAAAAGTCATGAAGTTTGATGATGAAAACAGAGATAATGCTGTCGCTAGAAATCAAGCCTGGACCACATTTTCAAACGTTCCTAGATTTTTTTAGTCGTTTCGTTAATTTTTTCTCCGTCTCTCTTTTAGGCGGCCTACCTAGACTGTTTATGACATGAACTTTTCCCTTTAAGCTACCTTGTTTTCCCCAGGAAGTCGTTTTGCGAGATTTACCAGCCTTGTCGGTTGGCTTTACCTTGAATATTTCTGTCACGTTTTGTAGATCTGCAAGTGATTTTCCTTTCAGGTAACTCTCTATATATACAAAATAATGTGGAATTTTCCCCATGCATCTTCCCTGTTTTTGTCCCAAGATTTGTGTACCTTATGTTTTCAAGTGTTAACTGTTATCTTTCGTCATTCAACATACAGAAGAATAGAAAATTACTAATCTTTTATGCAAAGTTATCTCCGGTGAGGTTTTTTTTTTAGTCCAAAAGAATTTTGGCCTATATATGTCAAGCGACCCTTTTTTTTTTGTTGGATTTTGACCCTTCATGTATATATGCTGAAGGTATGAAGATGGTCGTCCGCTGTGTATGTTAGTAATGACCTGCCATGAAATGGTTACTCGTCCTCTAAATCCTCTGACACTTATGTTGTTGGCCACTATACAGGTTTGAGTACCATGCAGCTTCTGATGTGGTGAAAGAAGTTCATTGTGAAGAGGTTGATGGTATGTGACGAATAACTCATATTAATGGGTATCTATCTGTGTGAGAGAGTAGTTTATAATTTTCCACGACAATATGGGACAGATGATGGTTCCGGGAGTCATCTCATGTGCCCGGTGGGTTTAAGCAGTATGAAAAATTAGGAATAACATCTGGAAAATTATACGAGTGCCCTCCTGTATTGTTCTTTTTACTGAAGAGCCAAAGACTTTTTGTGGATGATAAGCATGTTAGGAATATTTCGTGAAGTTTTATGATTGATTTTCGCAGGAGGTGTCAGAACGAGGATCCTGAGAAAAGGAGGTCAATGACCCACGGGTTGCATTCGTTCTGGCATAAGAATTTTCCCATCTGGGTGTGCGCGGAAGTGGTCTCGGTCAATGTCATTCCATTTGTAATGACAATGCCGTCATATAGTTTCACTGGTTGTATGATTTTGTTCTGTATTTTTTTTCCATCGTAGGATGCTGTCTCCCTACTATGCATTCAACTCGATCGACCAGTAGTTGTTCTGTGCTGCCGGCCACATTTTCTCTCATCATCTTCCAAAAGATGCGCCCGGAAAGTAGAATTTTCAGGACGATTCTGCCCGGAAAAGGGGAATGCTTTAATCTATTTATATTTATGTTGTTGGGCATCAGTCATCAGTCATTTCATCAGTTATTTATGTTGTAAAGAACGAACGACCCACAATTTTTTTTTGTGGGGTCGGCGGCAACGGCCCCCGAGGGAGCTGCTCCGATCGAGAAGACGCGACGCTCACCTGTCTTGCTGCTTCCACTCCCCTGTTTCGATGTTCCCCACTCCCCCTCTGCTGTGTCGCCTTTCCTTCTTCTCCGAAGGGGAACGCGACCAGAAGGTGCGGGTAATGGACGAGGACGAGACACGCCGTGGGTGGGAAGGTGCGGCCCTTCCGGCACGTGCGCAGCGGAGGAGGAGCTGATATCATCTCCTCCACGTAACGTCTCTTGGCGGGTCTTTGGAGAATAGGGGGAGAGGGCGGGAGGACACAGAGGAGGCGAGTCCTCGGCAGGAGGAGCCGAGACGAGCGGAGAACAGAGTGGTGGTCTACGGCGGGACGCTCCACAGTATCCTTGTTCTTTCAAACTCCGCTGGGGTAAGTGAGGACCAGAGGACGACGGTATGATTGGGCGAGCCTTCAAGGACGTACGCATTGACGCCATGTCTTTCTTCCTTCAGCGAAGCGAAGGACACCACCTCCTCTAGTTCTTTTCATCAGACTACAACTTTTTGTTTTTGTTTTGTTTCAGATTTCGATGAGATAGATGCCCCGCATGCAATTGTGCCATCGGCTAGGCGTGAGAGTTTGAGAAAGAGCAGCACCAGCGGGTCCAAGATCCTCAGAAACACTCGGAGATTACGCAATGCCCCTCCTCCGCCACTCGTCCTCCTGGAATACGCGGCGGGGAGGGGGAGAAGGCTATTTAGTGGTTCAACGATTGTTTTCAGATTCCCCGTGCCGATCGCATGTTTGATATCCGCCTGCATCCCAAAGCAGTGACGACAGCAAAAGTCAGCGGAAGCGCAGCTGATTCTTGGTACGTTCGGGTACTCGTCTACGATGGACTTGGTTCCTACTCCTTCCAAAATTCGTATCTTGTCTTGTTTTGATCAAGAATTGCGGAGGCCTGAGGTCTGAGGCCTGAGGCAGCAAATGTCAGAGCCACCTGGCTCCTTTTCTTTCGGCGCCATCCAACCTTCGTCCACCCCCCAGTTACTCTGTTTGTGCTGTGAATGCTACTCGCGCCGGCTTGTGGCTTCGTAGGTTCCATCACTCTGTAGCTTCTGGGCAGAACTCTCTGCTTCAAATACGACGCGTCGGTGCAGGTCGTCCGCCGGCGCCGCAAAAGGGAAGAGTAACCGGCGATAATATGACACAGCAGTGGGGATTTGGCTTGCAGGCTTGGGCATCGATCTAGAACGAGCCAGCACGCAGCAGGTCCAGAGAAGTCGAGCGTAGTAGCACCCAGGATCTCTCCGTCCGGGTTCGGGAAATCCCCCGCGCTAATTGGGCGAGCACGGTCTTCTCTGGGGACGGCGGAGAAATTATTCTCAAGCTAGTTTCGGATCGTTTTCGGGAGACGTCGGCGTGAGATCGCCGGGCCAAGAGCATCCGTGCGTCAGGCCCTGCGAGAAAAATCCATGAAAGATGATCCCATGGTCAGAGCGTGAGCAGCGTTGACCAGCGTCCCGCAGCTGCGGGCGCTGCGACGCAGATGATCGTTCTCAGATTTCGGTTCATCCAAAGCCTGAGTCGACCGTGGGATTAGTTTTTGCAGCAGCTTCCAAGCGAATTACGGGGTCGTCCGACGACTTTCGCTGGGGGGTCAGGGAGGGCGTTCCCCGCCACCGCACTCCCCTGCCCATCCTTCCATCCATCCGTCCATCCATCTGGGCGAGCCCTCAACGGGGGGCCGTGCCCGTCATTGTGAGATACCAAAACGACGGACTCGGGCTCTCGATCTGGATGAAAATCGAAATCGATCGCAGCAAATGTGCTCCTCCAACCATCTTCCCCTTCTTCGTTCGCATCACCGTCAACGAGGCGGTGATCTTGGCGGTGGTCTAAAGGGTCGGTGACGTGTCAACGGGCAGTGAACCCCGAGGGCCACCGATCCGACGGTGAGATGACCGTTGATTATTTTTCGTCCGCCCAGGTTCCTCGTCGTGTAGCGAAAGCAATTTAGCAGAGAAAGGAAGGCGAGGAGGTGCGCTTAAAAACACACGGGAGGTTCGGAGACCACGAGCAGCTCCCTCTCCCTCTCCTCTTCTCTCTCTCTCTCTCTCTCTCTCTCTCTCTCTCTCTCTCTCGCTCTCTTCCCCCGCCCACCCTCTCTCTCTCTCTCTCTCTCTCTCTAAAAGATTGTGCCCCGCGGGTTCGATAAGGGCGAAAGACGATACCGGCCCCGAAAGGTCGAAGAAGAACAGAAGCTTCGCTTGATCGTTGCTGCCGACGTATCCCTCTCTCCATTTCGGCCAAAGCGTCCTTCCGATCAACCCTTCGACATTAGAAACCCTACGTCCTCGCCGACCTTGCGACGCCCTTCTCTTTCCCATATATATTTTATGTATGCTTTTATGCCCCCCCTCGCCCTCTCGCTTCGCCTGTCCTAGTGTTTTCGGTCAGGTTATTCTCTTGCATTTGTTGATATTTTGTAAGCTGTGTAGTGCTCAGAGACGGTTGCTCCCGCCGCCGCTGCTCGCGTTGCGATAGGGAGAACAGCGAGAAAAATAGGGCCTGCCGACGTGAGATGGCGGCCCACCAGAGGTCGGCCTTCCCCTCCCTGCGCCTCCAGCAGATCCTTTCCGGTGGGCGGACTGTGGTCCCTTCGCTTAAGTTGGAGGCCGAGCCTGTTAGTTCTCTCTCCTATCCAACTGCGTTGACCTATTGCCCCACTTCTCTTAATTTCATGCTTGTTTTTTAGGGTTTTCTTTTTTCTCTTCTATTGCTTTTTGCCCGTTTAGCTCCGCGGAAGTTGCGTTGTTCCTTTATCGGAGAATTAATGGATTTAATGATTGTTCTGTCTATATATCTGTGAGACAACTGCGTGATTCACTTGCCCATCTCGTTGAGCTCTCGCCCTGCCTCTTTTTCTCCGCTGCTCATGGGCATAATAAATTGCCATCTTGGTGAAGATAAGATACAAACCCATATAGTTTTTACGTTGAGCCTATGATTAACATCTTCTCCAAAAGATAATTGTCTTACACTTCTTTTGCTGCTAGAAATTTTTAATTTTTCCCTCACTTGTCACTAGGGTCTCGTATGAGAATCATGAATTGAGATGCGTAATTTTTACCACTTATCTTATCGGGAGTCTGTTGTCAGTGTTAAAGAAACATGGGGAAGTGAATTATGCAGCATTTGATTGGTTTTTGGAAAAAATAAGTACTAAACATTGCATGAATATGAAGAACATTGCCCCACAGGTGAGTCTGCTGGTTTTGTCTCGACATACTGTAGTCCCAAATGCAGCAGTTGCTAGGTCTTTGGCAAAAGAAAATACCCAGCATGTCATGATGTGCAGAACTTTGTCCCGTGGTTAAGTTTACTGATTTTTGTTTGATTTATCTGCTGTCGTAAATAAATTCCGAGTGGAGAGAATTACCGTTATGAAACTGTCATTCTTCTTGATTGGACGGTCTCAATGGCAACATGTAGCTTTTTTCATGATTAGTTAACGCCCACTTTTGCGACCTTTTGAAGCCGTTACAAAGATACTGAATATTTTGAGCTCTATTGCAGTGCATGGATTTTTTTTATAAATCAGGATTGTACTATAAAACGTTTGAAAATATTATAATTTGAAAACTCAGAAGTATCATAGGCAAGGAGAATTTTCGGGTTGCGAGGAATGAGTGGATTGAGCATTAAACAGCATATGTGAAAGTGGATTTGATTTACTTTCCAAGGTTATGGTTTTCATTCGAAGGAGGTAGTGGAGGCTTTTCTGGAATGTTTGAGAGAATGTGCTCTTACTTGAGTAACAAAACTGGGAAAACTCTTCGTCATGATCTATCTTGCAAAAGTATACCTCATATACAAGTCTAACTAGCTATGTTGGGTATAGAGATGGTTATATCGGATTTTACTTCTACCATGTTGTAAAAATATCGAGATGTCTTCTCTCTATCCCATTTTATGACAATCTTCGATTCAGGGATTTAATTTTTCCAGGGATCTATTTCCAGAGTTGATTGAATGGGCCATTCGCTCTGTGGTTGCAACATTCGTTTGGTGTAGTATTTATTTGAATTGTATTTTTTCAGTTCACAAGCCTTAATCTAGTTGGCGAAGCCGGCCCTCTTTTTCTTAATGGATGATGTATTCTCTGGTTTTTACCCTTAAGTACAGACAAAATGATGCTTATAATGCTGCAATCCAATTTTTGAAGTCCACGTGTAAGCAAAAGGACTAGAAATTTACCCGCATAGAAGAGTAAATGGATGCCATATCATTTCTAGTTATCAAAACTCGTCATTGATGAAAATAGAAGTTATGACTAGTGAAGTACAGGATATTCTTTTCTTCTTTTTTCCATAAACGATTCTATTTGAATAATCAATCGATTGGATGTATTATATGTTGGGGAGATCGGATGGGAATGGGCATGCCCCTATGCAAAGGTAGTGGCAACATTCGACTGGGTTTGAACTTGATCCTTTTTTGACCCTTGCTTGTTTTGTTGATTCTTAGGATTTTACAGTAGGTTGAGGATTTATTTCCCATGGTTTTTTGGGCAAACAGAAAGCATGGTAGTTTACACTGTGAAAGCACTCCAGACAGGGTTTCCTCCCTTTTGCATTAAGATGTGGTCTTGGAGATTATACTTTTTTCTTGGTGCCTTTGTCTTTCTACAAAGTCGCCGTTCCCTTTTATCTCTGTTTCTTCATATGCCATTTTTTTCTCTCGGTCATTTTTGTTCTTATCTTTTCTGATGTATAATTATGTCTTTAGCATGTTTTTTTTTGGGGAATTTCCTTTGCCTTTTCATTGTCTTATTCATATATTCGTAACCAGATTCTATTGTGACTGTTACTTTTGCATGTGGTTTCATTTGAAAAATCTTATCGAATTTTCTTTGCTCAAGCCTTTATCCACCAATGATCATGCATAGAATTCTATCCACCATAAACTTTTGAAGGGCCCTTCTTTAAAGTTTAATGTGTTACTACAGACCAAAGCTTATGAGCATCCAGAGGCTTTTCTTGTGTTTGTGTCTGCATATTGTTTATTTTTTTAGGATTAATGTAAATCTACTTGGATCTTTGCAGCCTCCAAATGCCAAAGAATTCATTGACAGAGTGATTAAGTGTCCATTACATGACATAGCTATTCCTCTTTCAGGCTTCCGATGGGAATACAACAAGGTTATTGCAATTGATTTAGCTATTTGTTTATCGTCTTCTATTTTGGGCATTGCTCCAGCTAAACCTGTGCTTTGGGTTTCAGGGAAACTTTCATCACTGGAGGCCTTTGTTTTTACATTTTGAAACATATTTCAAAACATACATTTCTTGTAGGAAGGATCTTCTTCTATCTGATGATATGAATGATGAAGATAAGTTTCCCAAGAGTTCAGTTTTACAAATTCTGAGAGTCATGCAGATTATTTTAGAGAATTGCCACAACAAGAGCTCCTTTGGTGTCTTGGAGGTGCGTACAAGTATCAGTAGGATCTTTTTTTCGTAACTGATTTTTTCTGTGGTATCTGACATCTGAATTTGTTGTTCTTTATCTACCAGTATTTCAAGCTTCTTCTTGCGTCAAGAGATCCTGAGATACTTATAGCTACACTGGAAACTCTCGGTGCCCTTGTGAAAATAAACCCTTCCAAACTCCATGGAAGTGGAAAGTTGATCGGTTGTGGCTCTTTGAATCACAACCTGTTGACTCTGGCGCAGGGTTGGGGAAGCAAGGAAGAAGGATTGGGTCTGTCCTCCTGTGTTGTGGCAACAGAGGAAGCCCAGGATGATGGAATGTGCTTGTTTCCATCGGAAGAGATTACACGTGATGGAACTCAAAGTCGACTGGGTTCAACTTTGCATTTTGAATTCCATGTGCCTGCTTCCCAGGGAAGGGGAGAAACCAGCGACAGTAACCCAGCTACTAATTTATGTGTCATACAGATCCCAGATCTGCATTTATGCAAGGAGGATGACCTAGCCCTTCTGGGGCGGTTTGTTCAGCAATACAATGTACCTCCAGAGCACAGGTTTTCATTACTCTCAAGGATTAGGTATGCTCATGCCTTCCATTCACGCCGGACATGCAAGATATACGCCAGGGTTTGCATTCTTGCATTCATTGTATTGGTTCAATCCAGTGACGCCCACGATGAACTTATTTCTTTCTTTGCTAATGAACCTGGGTACACGAATGAATTGATTTCGCTCGTCCGTTCTGAAGGCTCTGTCCCAGGGACTGTAAGATCACTTGCTATGCTTGCACTGGGGGCTCAGCTTGCTGCTTATACATCATCTCATGAACGGGCAAGAGTATTGAGTGGATCAAGCATTATTTCTGCTGGGGGAAACCGAATGATGCTATTAACGGAATTACAGAAAGCTGTAGTATCACTGAATAATGTCACTGATCCATCTCATCTCTTATTTGTCAATGCTCTTCTACAATTTTTCCTGCTTCATGTTCTATCTTCCTCAAGTTCGGGTAGTGCTATAAGAGGACTAGGAATGGTTCCCCCACTTTTGCCTCTTCTACAGGACAGTGATCCTTCCCACATGCATCTCGTCTATTCCGCTGTTAAGATTCTTCAGAAGCTGATGGAGTACAGTAATCCAGCTGTGTCCTTGTTCAAGGATCTTGGAGGAGTAGAAATTTTATCTCAGCGGTTACAAATCGAAGTACATAGAGTTATTGGGGCGGATGATGAGAGTACCAGTGGGATGATTACTGGTGATTCATTGAAAGTTGATGATAACAATATATATTCTCAGAAGCGGCTTATCAAAGTTTTGCTGAAGGCACTTGGTTCTGCAACTTATTCTCCTGCAAACTCTACAAGATCTCAGAACTCCTCCGAAAATATACTGCCTGCTTCGCTGTCTTTAATATTTCGCAATGTGAAAAAATTTGGTGGTGACATATATTTTTCGGCAGTGACTCTTATGAGTGAGATCATCCATAAGGATCCTACATGCTTTCCCCTGTTGCACGAACTTGGTCTTCCTGATGCTTTTCTATATTCAGTGTCATCTGGAATACTCCCATCTGCAAAAGCGCTCATTTGTATTCCTAGTGGTCTTGGAGCCATTTGCCTTAATGCAAAAGGTTTGGAAGCCGTTAAGGAAACTGCCGCACTACGTTTTCTCGTTGACACCTTCTCATTGAAAAAATATCTGGTTGCAATGAACGAAGGTGTTGTTCTTCTTGCTAATGCAATGGAGGAGCTACTGCGTCATGTGTCTTCTTTGAGAAGTGCTGGTGTAGACATAATTATTGAAATCATTGAAAAGCTTGCTTCATTGGGGGATCAAAACTTCTCTGGGCCTTCTTGTAAGTTGGATGAGAATACTGCAATGGAAACAGAAAATGAAGACAAGTCTCAGAAAGGACATGATTTGGTTAGTTCCATGGACTCCAATGCTGATGGTGTTAGCGAGGAGCAGTTTGTTCAGATGTGCATCTTTCACGTGATGGTACTTGTTCATCGTGTCACAGAAAATACCGAGACTTGTAGGTTGTTTGTTGAGAAGAAAGGTATAGAAGCTTTGATGAGACTGTTGTTGCGGCCAAATATTGCACAATCCTCTGATGGAATGCCGATTGCTCTGCATAGTACTGTGGTTTTTAAGGGATTTACCCAGCATCATTCTGCTCCTCTGGCAAATGCCTTCTGCACTTCTCTTCGGGAACATTTGGCCAAAGCCCTAAGTGGTTTTAATTCAATTTCTGGTTCGGTTATACTGTCCCCGTTTGCTACATCAGACAGTTCGATTTTTTCTCCTCTTTTTGTTGTTGAGTTTCTTCTTTTCCTTGCTGCTTCAAAAGACAACCGCTGGATATCTGCTTTGCTTACAGAATTCGGAAATGGCAGTAGAGATGTCCTGGAGGATGTCGGCCGCCTTCACCGGGAAGTCCTATGGCAAATTGCACTCCTTGAGGATGCAAAGCTTGGAACAGATATTGACAACTCAGCTTCCACAAGTGAAGCACAAAGTTCAAACACCATTGTAGATGAAAATGATGAACGTAGGCTCAGTTCTTTTAGGCAGTATGTGGATCCACTGCTTAGACGAAGAGGGTCTGGTTGGAGCATCGAATCTCAATTTTTCGATCTTATTAATATGTATCGTGATATCAACCATTCTTCTAGAATTCCTCGGAGATTGGACATAGATGATCCTGGTCTTGTGAATTTAACTGGTCCCCAGTCTCATTCATCCAGTCCTTCAGATGAAGGTACTGTTAGTACAGCAGATGGTGAGAAGCGGAAATCGTATTATTCTTGTCGTGAAATGTTGAGGTCACTTGCTTATCATATTGGTCATCTCTTTCTGGAGTTGGGGAATGCAATGTTGCCTTCTCCTCGACGGGCTAATGATCCTGTGAATGTCTCAGCCTCAGCCAAGTCTGTTGTTTCTATCTTTGCTGCCATCATATTGGATCACTTGAACTTTTGTGGACATGTGGCCGTCTCATCTACAGCTGATGTTTCTGTACACACTAAATGCCGGTACCTTGGTAAGGTCGTTGATTTTATTGATGGCATCCTTTTAGACAAGCCTGAATCTTGCAACCCTATTATGGTGAATTGTTTTTATGGTTCTGGAGTTGTTCAAGCTATATTGACCACCTTTGAAGCCACAAGCCAGTTGCTCTCTGCAGTCAACAGAGCACCAGCTTCTCCAATGGAAACAGATGCTGACAGTGTCAGACAGGTTGAAAATGAGGAAACAGATCGTTCGTGGATATATGGTCCATTGGCTAGCTATGGTACACTTATGGACCACCTGGTGACGTCGCCATTTATCATATCTTCTACGACGAAGCAATTGCTTGAACAACCCCTCACTAGCGTGAATATTCCATTCCCACGTGATGCTGAGACATTTGTCAAGGTGCTTCAATCTAAGGTGCTGAATGCGGTTCTTCCAGTTTGGAATCACCCTCATTTTTCTGATTGTGATTCTGACTTTATCACAACAATTATTTCTATCATGAGGCATGTTTATTCTGGAGTTGAGGTCAGGAATGTAAACAGCATCGCTGGAAGTAGAGTTGCTGGCCCACCTCCAGATGAGTCCGCGATTTCATTGATTGTAGAGATGGGCTTTTCTCGGCCTAGGGCTGAGGAAGCGTTGAGACAGGTGGGCACAAACAGCGTTGAGATGGCAACAGATTGGTTGTTCTCACACCCTGAGGAACCACAAGAAGATGATGAACTTGCACGTGCTCTTGCAATGTCATTGGGGAACACTGTTACATCACTAAAGGAGGATGCATCTACCAATGCCGGCAATATTGACCATGAAGAACTGGTGCAGCCTCCATCTGTGGATGAGTTGTTATCGTCATGCATAAAACTAATGCAGGTGAAGGAATCTTTGGCATTTCCTGTTCGGGACCTCATTGTTATGGTCTGTAGTCAGGATAGCGGTGAAAACAGAACTAAGGTTCTAGCTTCCATTATTGATCATTTGAGACATTGTTCTATATCTGATCCGAGCAACAGCGGTAAGCTGGCAGCTCTTTTCCATGTCATTGCATTAATTCTTCATGAAGATACAGCATCACGGGAAGTTGCCTCGAGAAATGGGTTGGTAAAGATCATCTTGGATCTTCTTTCTGAGTGGGTCCCTGCTTCACATGCTGGCGAGAATATCCAAGTCCCCAAATATGTGACTACATCATTTCTTGCCATAGATAGAATGTTGCAGGTTGATCCAAAGGTGGCTCTTGAGACCAGGGTTGCAGAACAGCTAAAGAAAAGTGATCATAGTGGTCAGTCTCCTTTAGTTATTGATGAAAGCAAGCAACCCCATTTACAGTCTGGGGCATTGGCCGTCAGTTCTCTAGATGCAAATGATCAGAAAAGGCTTATTGAGATTTGTTGCAAATGTATACAGAATAAATTGCCTTCTGAAACGATGCACGTTGTGCTACAGCTGTGTGCTACTCTTACTAAAGTTCATTCTGTAGCTGTTAATTTTCTTGATGCAGGAGGATTGCTGGCGCTGTTTAGCTTGCCAACCAGTAGTCTGTTTCCTGGGTTTGACAATGTGGCATCTTCTATCGTACGTCATATTCTTGAGGATCCACAGACTCTCCAGCAAGCAATGGAGTCTGAAATACGACGTAGCCTAGTGGCAGCTGCTAGCAGACATTCAAATGGAAGGGTGACGCCTCACAGTTTTGTTCAAAATCTTGCTTCTGTAATTTTTAGGGATCCGGTACTGTTTATGCAAGCTGCCAAGTCTGTTTGCCAAATTGAGACAGTAGGAGAGAGATCTTATGTCGTTCTCAAGAAAGATCGTGAGAAAGAGAAGTTGAAAGAGAAAGATAGAGCTTCAGATAAAGACAAACAACCTGCAACCGATGGCAAGGGGTCTGGAGTTGATGTGAACTTGGTGCATAGCAAGTCACCCGAATCAATCATAAAAAATGCTAAGGTTCATAGAAAATCTCCACAAAGTTTCACAGCTGTGATTGATTTTCTTTTGGATTCAGTAATAACCTTTTCCCCCCCAGTAAAAGTTGAAGATATGATTCATGGTGCTGCTTGTACTCCATTAGCAGACATGGAAATTGATAGCAACTCGGTGAAAAGCAAGGGCAAAGCTGTTGTAGTCCCATCTGACGGCAGTAACGCTGAGAACCAAGAATCTTTGTCTTCACTTGCCAAGACAGTTTTCATTTTGAAGTTGTTGACTGAAATACTGTTGACTTATCCTTCATCGATACATGTCCTCCTCCGTAGGGACACTGAAGTTTGTAATTTTCATAGTCCTGCTCGAGAATCTTCTGTGAATTTTGGTGGGATATTCTATCATGTTCTTCACAAGTTCCTTCCCCATGCTGGGATGCAGAAGAAGGATAAGAAAACAGAGGGGGACTGGAGGCATAAATTGGTCACCAGAGCTAATCAGTTTTTGGTGGCATCTTCTGTACGTTCTCCTGAAGGCCGAAGAAGAATTTTCACTGATATTAATAGCGTTTTCAATGAGTTTGTTAATTCAGCAGATTCTTCCAGGCCTCCAACAACTGAAATACATGCTTTTATTGATTTGCTTAATGATGCCTTAGCTGCTCGGTTGCCCACAGGCTCACCTATTTCAGCTGAAGCTTCAGTGTCTTTTATAGATGTTGGACTTGTTAAGTCATTGACTCGAACTCTAGAAGTTTTGGACTTGGACAATGCTGAGTCACTGAAGGTTGTTAGTGGAATTATTAAGGCCCTGGAACTTGTTACAAAAGAACATGTCCATTCTGCTGATGGTAATGCTCAGAAGGGGAGCACCTCAATGAAGCCTGCAGATGAAACTCAACAAGAACATGTTGATGGTACTGGAAACAGGTTTCAGGCCTTGGAGACCATGTCCCAGCCTGATGGTAATGCGGCAGCTACGGAACAAATAGAAGCTTTCAATACAGTTCAAGCATCAGGTGGTGGTGATTTCCTTACAGATGATATGGACCATGATCGAGATTTAGTTGGAGGTTTTGCTCCTGAAGGAGAAGATGACTTTATGCATGAGAGTTCTGAAGCAGGTGGAGACAATGAGAATACTGTTGCAACGGTGGAAATTAGATTTGATATCCCACGGAACATGGAAGGCAATGTGGGTGATGAAGATGATGATGAGGATATGTCAGGGGGTGAAGGGGAAGAAGGAGAAGATGATGATGATGATGACGACGATGATGAGGACGAAGAGGATGAGGAGCACAATTATTTGGAGGAAGATGAAGTCCATCGCTTGTCACACCAGGACACAGATCAGGAAGATCATGAGATGGATGATGAGTTCGACGAGGATGTGCTAGTTGAGGAGGAGGAAGATGATGAAGATGATGGTGAGGGTGTCATTTTTAGGCTTGAGGACGGTATCAATGGGATCAATGTTTTTGACCACATTGAGGTTTTTGGTGGGGGCAACAATTTTTCAAATGAAACGTTACGTGTGATGCCTCTTGAAGTTTTTGGATCTAGACGTCAAGGTCGTAGCACATCCATCATCAATCTTCTTGGCAGGTCCGGCAATCACGGGATTCCTGCTGAGCATCCATTTTTGATGGACCCTTCCTCAAGGCCCCTAGTCCATCAGAGGCAACCTGGTGAGCGTCCAACTACCTTCTTTATATATTATTCATCTGTATATTTGACTCATGGTGTGGTAATTTGTTTATCTTTTTTCAGAGGGTACTGTTGATATGGCATTTTCAGATAGAGTTGTAGAGAATGCTTCCTCTAGATTGGATGCTGTTTTTCGGTCCTTAAGCCCTGGGAGGCATGGTCGTCGTTTCAGTATGTGGATAGATGATAGTCAACAGCAACGTGGCTCATCAAATGCTCCTTCAGTGCCACAGGGCATTGAAGAAATGCTTATTTCACAATTGAGAAGGCCCACACTTGGCCAAGCATCTGAGCAAAATGCCTCAACACCTCACCAACAACACAAGGATGAAGGTGCTGACTTGCATCAGCCAGAAACTATTGTGAGAGAAGAAGCACCTACGGAGAACGTTCAGAATGACAATGTGACCATTCTTTCAGACAGTTCTGCTAGGGATTCGTCTACAAATGTTGATGTCAGACAGGGTGATGGTGGTCCACATCAGGTAGGGGATGCATCAAATGCAAATGATCAAGTTATTGAGATGCAATATGAACGAAGTGAGGCCATCATTCGTGATGTTGAGGCAGTTAGCCAGGGAAGCAGTGGAAGCGGTGCGACTGTAGGTGAAAGCCTTCGTAGTTTGGAGGTTGAAATAGGAAGCGCTGATGGACATGATGACGGAAGTGATAGACAAGGGGATCTACAGTCTACAGGTCGGTTGAGGAGGTCATCAGGTAGCACAATGCAAATGACAGCAAGAGATGCATCATTGGAAAGCGTCAGTGAAGTTCCATCCCATACTCCAGAAGGAGAACATGACAATCTACTTGGTGAACAGCAGATGAACAGAGACGGCAACCCCAGTGCCATTGATCCTACATTTTTAGAGGCTCTTCCGGAGGACCTAAGAGCTGAAGTGCTTTCTGTGCAACAGAATCAACCAGCCCAGACATCAAATAACCAGCCTCAGACAACTGGTGACATAGATCCTGAATTTCTCGCTGCTCTGCCCCCAGATATCCGAGCAGAGGTTTTAGCACAGCAGCAAGCTCAGAGGTTGCATCAGTCTCAGGAATTAGAAGGTCAACCTGTGGAAATGGATACTGTTTCCATAATTGCTACATTTCCTTCAGATCTGAGGGAAGAGGTAAGTCTATTGGTTGTCGCTTTTGTTTATCTGAAATTTACCTACAAGTTCAGTTTAGTAACACTGTTAAGGTGTTAATCATATCTTTATGATTGACAAATTTCTGTACTCTCTGTTTTAGGTACTTCTGACATCCCCTGATGCAGTTCTTGCAAATCTCACTCCTGCACTTGTGGCGGAAGCAAATATGCTCCGAGAGAGATTTGCACGTAGATACCACGGTGGTACTCTGTTTGGAATGTACCCTCGAGGGTGGCGAGGTGAGTCTTCAAGACGTGGTGAAGGAGCTGAGTTGGACAGAGAAGCAGGAGCTGCTGCCTCTCGGGGACCGAGGGGAACCAAATTGGTTGAAGCCGATGGAGCACCTCTAGTTGACATTGAAGCTTTGAAAGCCATGGTTCGTTTGCTACGCATTGTACAGGTATTTATCTGTGACATTAAATTTCATGTTTTGGCTCCTATTGATGTTACTATCAGTATTTTTAACACATTTTCTTCAGCCATTATATAAGGGTCAGTTTCAGAGGCTTCTCCTAAATCTTTGCACGCACCAAGATACAAGGTCTTCTTTGGTGCAACTACTCATGGAATTACTCATGCTTGATGTAAGAGGGCATATGAAAAGCATGGATGGATCTGTAGAATCATCTTATCGGTTATATGCCTGCCAAAGTTATGTCATCTATTCACGCCCTCAGTCTTCAGATGGTAAGATTTTTCTGGATCCGTTGATGTCAGGCTAGAGGCTAACACATCTGTGCTTTTCTTTGCGTGTATATTTTTTCGTTTTAGAAATTAACTTATGTTACTATTGTTATGACTCCATACAGGTGTACCTCCCCTAGTTTCTCGACGTATTTTGGAAACCCTGACCTATTTGGCTAGGAACCATCCTCAAGTAGCAAAATTGTTTCTTCATCTAGAACTACCACGTACTTCTGTACAGTATTCTGACCAACGGCATGGGAAAGCAGTTGCAGCTATGCAAGATGATCGATCTGAGGAAAAGGGTGATTTTCCTATTATTCTGCTGCTCAGTCTCTTGAATCAACCGTTATATCTGAGAAGTGTAGCACATCTGGAACAGGTCAATTCTCTGAAGGCTTCTACTTTTACAAAACTCCAATTGCGTAAAATGTTTCTAAATGGTTTACTGAAATCTCTGTTTCAGTTGCTAAATCTACTTGAGGTTGTTGTGGATAATGCTGAGGGTGACTCTGGAATCTCGACACAAACGGGGGAATCTCTTGATCAGTCATCTGCCCCTGAGAGTGTTATGCAAGATGTCCATGTAAATGCTGACATTGCCGGGTCATCTTCATCTGTGGATGCTACATCTACAAGCACAGATGTGCGTGGATCTTTGGTTTCTGTTATTTTAAGCCTACCACAGTCAGAGCTTCAGCTATTGTGTTCTTTATTGGCACGCGAAGGGTATGTCCTTAGATGGTAGAGGGAAATGCTTTTCTTGAACATATATATTTTTCTTCGTTTTTAGGTTTTGAATTTTGCTTTTAAATTTACATTCATGCTTACTTTTCTTAACAAGACAAAAGACTTGTATCATGATTTTGACGCTTGTATATTTTTTTCAGTCTTTCTTAGATATACATATTTTAAGTTACTGATCAGTTACTTTTTTATTTCCAGTAAATTGGCAAGTATTGTGACAGGTGAATTGAGGTTATTTAATTTAACAAATTTTGTGATTTCGACTAGAACCTTTCTGTTATTGTTGCTGTCAATGTGAAATGAACAGGGCCTCTTTCTTCTTAAATTTGGTTGAAGAAATATTTTACTTTACGTGGATATCAAAGAGTAATTATTCAGGTCTAAACAACTTGGCCCTTTTTGTTTCTTTTGGGGATTGCGAGAACCGCCCTCTGAGATCCTTATTATTGAAACGAATGGAGATGTTCACCCGTGGAAATCTTTCTTACCCCCAGTGAGGTTAGCACAGCGCCCAATAATTGTATGAAACAGAAAGCAGGATAAAATGATTTCTGCTGAAAAGCATCCGGTTGCTTTTTCTGAAATTAATATGGGTGCTCCTGTGAAACTGGGGGGTATGAAAGACACCTCCTGTGAAAAGCATACAGTTAAAGGGTTCTCTCGTATCATCAATACCATAAACTTATTGCCTGAAAAGGTATGATATGTACCACATAGGCAGACTAAATCATTAATCTCATTAGATGTGCAAGCTTTCTGAATGGCGTGCTGCTTTTCCTGTAAAACGCTACAGAATTGATTTTTCTTTACTAAGAATAGATTCTTCAACGTAAGGCTAGATAGAGGACTTGAGAGAGGATAATCAAAAACAGTACTTTGTTGTTTGTCATTCTTTTAAAATAAAGTTGTCGTGGTGGACATTATGATGCAGAAATTATCAAGTATCCCTTCAGAAATGTGCACTCCCAGTTCCAACCTCAAGAAATGTGCTTACCTTGCAAAAGTTGCTTGTGTTTTGAGTCCAAAGATGGAGCAGACCATAGATTGTAGAATATTTTTATTCCAAGTATAAATCAGTAGTAATGTTATGACTGGAAGCTCCACTAGATGACCGAGTCTCTATTTAGCAAATGATTGCATACTCACTCACTCCTCACCCATGCCATACTTTTTCCGTCGTTTGCATGTAAGTGAATTTCTTCGATTGTTATACATCTTTACACAAAAGGACCTTGATGGAAAATATTATGTTACCTATTTTATTTGGCTGACAAATCTTAAGCCTCAATAGTGATCTGCTTTTTTCTCGGCATTATCATAACTTTCATTCTGTTAGTAAAATTTATTTATAGTACTGTGGTTAGTTCTAAAGTATCATCTCATCGTTAGACTGCCCCGATCTTTAATACGTGCATAGTGTCTTTTTAGCAAAATAGTCGTTGTTTGTCCTGCTAGGCTGCGTGGTGATCAAGTACTATCATTCCTCCTAAAAGTATTACTGTTTTTTTCGGTTATTTTTCACCAGTTATCGCTTCTGTAATATATACATGTATGTATCTTTGATAGCCTATGCCTCCTTTTTTTTAGCTTATAAGGTAACCATATCTTCTCTCTGTAGCCTGTCAGATAGCGCATATGTCCTTGTAGCTGAGATATTGAAGAAGATCGTTGCCATTGCTCCACTCCATTGTAATTTATTTATCACAGAGCTGGCAAATTCAGTTCAAAGCTTGACAGTTTCAGCATCGACTGAGCTGGAACAATATGAGGAAGCAGAGAAGGGTATTCTGAGTTCTTTTTCCGTTGATGGAAATGCTATCTTGAGGGTTTTGCAGGCATTGAGTTCACTTGTTGCTACTTTGAATGAGAAGGGAAAGGAACCTCAGCTTCTTCCACAGAAGGATCGTAATGATGTTCTTTCTCAGGTCTGGAATATAAATGTTGTTCTAGAACCATTATGGCGACAATTAAGTAATTGCATAAGCAAGATAGAGAATTCCTCAGAGTCTTCATTGGATTTAGTTTCAATGCCTGCTGCCAATACTTTCACAAATGTCAGTGTTATGCCTCCACTTCCTGCTGGCACACAGAACATTTTGCCATATATAGAGTCTTTCTTTGTGACTTGTGAAAAATTACATCCTGGACAGACAAGTGCTGCCAATGATTTAGGCACCTCTTCAGATCTTGAAGATGCCTCAACTTCTACTAGTGGGCAGAAATCTTACAATACTCATATGAAAGCTGAAGAGAAAAACAATGCTTTCATAAAGTTCTCGGAGAAGCACAGGAAGCTGTTAAATGCTTTCATCCGTCAAAACCCGGGGTTGCTTGAGAGATCATTCTCGCTTATGTTGAAAGTTCCGCGATTTATTGATTTTGACAATAAACGTGCTCATTTTCGATCAAAAATAAAACATCATCACGATCATCATCATGGTCCTCTGAGAATTTCAGTTAGAAGAGCTTATATTCTTGAAGACTCGTATAACCAGCTTCGCATGCGGTCACCCCAAGATCTTAAGGGTAGGTTGACAGTCCATTTCCAAGGTGAAGAAGGTATTGATGCAGGTGGGCTTACTCGGGAATGGTATCAGTTGCTTTCCCGTGTAATATTTGACAAGAATGCTCTTCTCTTCACTACTGTGGGCAATGAATCAACGTTTCAGCCAAATCCTAACTCTGGTTATCAGACAGAACATCTCTCATACTTCAAGTTCGTCGGGCGGGTGGTATGTGCCATCTATCACACATTGTCCGTTAAGTCCTATTGGACTCGGCCATTTCTGACTTTCTTTCTCTCTGCCTCTCTTTCCCCATTCCAGGTAGGCAAGGCCTTATTTGATGGCCATCTACTTGATGTGCATTTTACGAGATCTTTCTACAAGCATATTCTTGGTGTAAAAGTGACGTACCTAGACATTGAAGCTGTTGACCCTGATTACTTCAAAAACCTAAAGTGGATGCTTGAGGTATTATGTTCAGTTGTCTCAAGCACATTCTTTCTAACTTCTCCATTTTGTTTGGCTGACTTGATTCTCTTTTCCTTTGTAGAACGATATAAATGATGTTTTAGATCTTACTTTCAGCATGGATGCTGATGAAGAGAAGCTGATTTTGTATGAGCGTGCCGAGGTAATTCAACTTGTGTTAACTAGGTCACATTTTCTTCATTTTTTCATCGTGTTTCCTCATTGGAGGATAGGAGGAATTATTGTAGGATTTATGTGAATGAGTCTAACTAGTTCTTTTGTATTTTTCGGCCATGATGAGAAATGTTTCTCACATTATTTGTCGGGTCAAGCGTAATAGGAGGTTTCATTCCTTAAATACCACTGGCAGCAACTTACTTATTTTATAACTAAAACTGAGTGGCTGATGTTGAAACACGTCAATATGCAAGCTAGCACTAGATCATTATGTTTTTTGTAGCAAACTCTTTGTCAGCTTCTTTTTTTTCCGCAACTATGTATTGATAGCTATCGATCTCAGTTTGTCAACTGATGCATTGGGTGTGAGTGAATAAATGGTTTGTCAGCCATCAGAGCTTTTATGGTCAGGCAGCTGAAATTCTTCTAGTTTGGTCGACTTTGGATTGAGATTCAATGTGTTTTATTAATCAACTGTGGATCGTATTGCCCATATTTCAATGTGAGATCCTGATTCAGATTATACATTTAAGACCAAAAAGCGTTATAGAAAGGGGGTCACATGAATCGTCAATGTATATTTTTTTCATTCGTGTTTAAATTTTCTGAAGTGAAGTCACGAATTTTCTACCGAAAAATGTCTAGATTTTCTTTTTTTATTACTACTCCAGATTGACAACTTTAGAAAAATGACAATCACACCTGTATCTTATCGACCGTTTAGAATGTTTTTCTCAGCATCTAAAGATTAACTAGTTGGGAGGCCCGTTCATCGTCTCCTAAACATACTCTTCACAGACGGATGATGCCAGCTCCTCATAACATTGGTTTTGATGTAGGAAATGTGAATTTCAAACCTAGGAAGGAAGTAGGTGACATATCACAGCATTAATTTCCGTCCGTGCCATTGTTTTGATGATTATTTTGGTTGGTGTTGTTGCTTAGTTTGTCTGATCTTATATTTAAATATCCCGCAGGTTACTGATTATGAGTTGATTCCTGGAGGAAGAAATATCAGGGTGACTGAAGAAAATAAGCACGAATATGTTGATCTTGTTGCCGAACATCGCCTCACCACTGCTATTCGTCCTCAAATAAATGCATTTATGGAGGGATTCAATGACTTAATTCCAAAGGATTTGATATCAATTTTTAATGACAAGGAGCTGGAGCTATTGATAAGTGGACTTCCCGATATTGACTGTTAGTCCCGGATTACTTTAGAATCTCTTATGATAATATTTAGGCGATTTTATTTCGTCATGTTCGTTTAAAATGTTCCATGTTGATGCAGTGGATGACTTGCGGGCAAATACGGAGTACTCCGGGTACAACAATGTTTCTCCTGTGATACAGTGGTTCTGGGAGGTGGTTCAAGGCTTCAGCAAGGAGGACAAAGCTCGACTTCTGCAATTTGTCACGGGCACCTCAAAGGTTTGGCGACTGAAATTTACAACGCTGAGTTTTCTTCTCTGTTGTGTGGTATTGGTGTTTCAAACTATGCATGTGCACAAGTCCGCAGTTTCTGTCGTTACTATCTCTAGAGTAGCAAGAGTTCTGAATTTTCAGGCTGGTGATAAATGTCTGAAATTTATTATTTGCATCTAGATTGAAATGTTCGAAATCTCCGAGTCATTTAGTTCACATTGGAAACAAGAGTGGTATTTGGTTAGATGCAGGTGTATTGTGCATCTGTCCTCCTCCTGTATGCTCGCCCACACACTTTGTTTGTGGAGTGGGCGGGTCCATGCCTCTGTCCTGACGGAATAAGGTCTCTGTTCGTGTCCCAAGTAGGGAGAATGGGTGGTCGATGATGATATATGACTAGGGAGAATATGAGCATTTTTGGTGTCTTTTATGGCCTCTTTTTGTCGAAATCTATGGGGTTTCTTTTTATCCCCGGGGCCAATTTTGCAGGTACCCCTGGAAGGTTTCAGTGCGCTGCAAGGAATTTCTGGTCCTCAGAGATTTCAGATACACAAGGCATATGGGAGTACGAGTCACCTTCCTTCGGCACATACATGGTAACTTTCTACACTCGGACTCCGCTTTTCTCCCTCATCTCCTCCTTGAGTCCCGGCTCCCTTCTCCTGGCCTGATGTTGTTGCTTTGGATTGCAGCTTCAACCAGCTGGACATGCCCGAGTACACCTCCAAGGGACAGCTGCAGGAGAGGCTACTTCTTGCCATTCACGAGGCCAACGAGGGATTCGGCTTCGGTTAGAGGGGGCCGACATGTTTGCGTCGGGCTACTGTGTAGATATTTGTCCTGGCGTCCGGTTGGGGGGCGGGCGAGGGGCTCTGATTGAATGAGTGATTCAAAACTAGACGACGAACAGGAGTATATTTGCTGTACAGTTTCTTCTGCTCTCTCTCTCTCTTCAAATGCACCTGGGCAGTTTTGTTTTCGCCTGCCAAATTTGAGGCATGTGCCCCATCTCTCTCTCTCTCTCTCTCTCTCTCTCTCTCGCAGTCCCTGTGCAGACGCCGCGAGAATCGTGCCATGTGTGTGCGCTTCTATCTTGCGGTCGTCCAGAGGGGGTAATTGTTAGGAAATCTCTACGCGGTCAGAGCCCCGGGCTCGGGGTCCGACTCGTAGGATTGATCGTTCGCCGGAGTGGTTCGGTGCAGGGGCGCGTGGGAACGCAAGCAAGCAGCTTTCCCACGCTCCCGCCGAGTATCCGCGTGCGGGTGGTATCTCCCTGTTTCCATCGCGTCCTTCTGTATCTTGTTCTTGAAGCCGCCGCTTTTATTGATGCAGCAGGTGTACTGTTTTGTGGGGAGGGGGGGGGACTACTCATGCCCCGACAGAGACGGCGGGGGAGCGATAGAAACGGCCGGCAGAAGCGTCCACCGCCGGGAGCGAGATTCGCGAGGGTCCCCGGTGCGGGTGTCGTACTTGTCTTTCCGGCGAAGACCAGCTGTGGCGCCGGGATTTCTGGGGCCGTCGGGAGGCGGGAGAGCACGTGAGAACCGAGGGCATCGCAACGGTCTTCTTGATGTCTTGATGAGAGAGAGAGGAGAGGAGGGAGGGAGAAGAGCGTTCGTTCATCATCCAGGGGGGCTGCAAGCAGGACAGAGGGGAGGGGGGTTGGTCTTGTTGGACCAACCATCACGGGAATCCGGACACGGCCCACCCCTACCCCTCACGAGCCGAGGAGAAGACAGAGACCCCCCCCCCCCGCCGCCGCCCCCAACTGGATTCTAGCTGGACGGATGGATGGATCCCCGCCGGAACACCACCATCCTTTTCGCATTGCATGCATGCACCTTTATTGATTGTCTCTCCCTCCCCTGCGGGGCAGGGACGAGGCGGAGAAGACGGGCCATCCGCCCCTCCTCTCACGGCCACGACCACGAACGACGACGCCAAAGGGCAAGGTGTAAGGGGTGAGAGGTGGTGAGCATCGATCGCCTTCGCCTTCTGCTGTATCTCCAGTGCAGTGCAGAGCCGTTCTGACTGACTGACTGACTCAGTGACTGACGGACTGACTGACTCTCTGTGTGAGTGTGTCTGTCCATGTTCATGTGTTGGAGAGGGGGGAGGACCTCGTCGTATTAGGTTCGGATAGGGTGACGTGATTCCCGCATGTCCTTCCCTCCCTCTTTCTGTGCGTTCACTCACTCCTACTACCCCGGGCTGTGCCCCATGCTCCACCCGGACGCGCGTCAACCCATCGGACACCGTGACCAGAGCCGGAGTGGAGTGGCTCCGCCCTCAGTGGCAGGTATGCCGTCTGGGCTGTGCGACGCGCTTCCTAGACATGCGACCTCCTTACATCATCCTCGGCGGCATCCATCGATCCATGATACCTGCAGGGCAATGAAGGCGCGGGAGCATATGGTGGGACTCGCTTGAGAGAGAGAGAGAGAGAGAGAGAGAAGTTGCTTCCAAGGGTGGGTGGGGGTGCCCTAAGCTGCGTAGGTTCGGTCGAGACTGTCTCGCTTGACGAAGCCTCGTCATCGGGGGCTTCATCAAGACCCTGAATTACCATGGGACGTACGTGTTCACGGTCTTCTCTGGTCATGGGGAAGCCGTCGAGAGTGCGATGATATCATCCTACGCATGAACCGCTGGATGCTTACTGCCGCCTCCATCAGACATGGACAAAGAACGGGAGCAACAACCACATCCATCCGTTTCAGTCTCTGTTTCGTGGATTGTGTCAGATATATCTCTTTTCCTTGTCCCCTCTCGTTCCCTCCCTCTCTCACCTCATCTCTTTCGCCCTCTCCCAGTCGGTCGTTTCCGGCTTCTCTTGCAACATACTGAAGAGGACGGAAGGGTAGATTTTGATTGTCTAGATTATTTCTTGTTTTAGGAAATCTAGGGGCCGTCTTCACGGCCATCTCCATTGGACCTCTCTCTCTCTCTCTCTCTCTCTCTCTCTCTGTGGCCACAACTTGAAGGCAATCACAGGCAGCCATCAACGTCCTCGCCATGCATGAGAGCATTCAATTGGGCTCCTCCACCCCCCTTGCCTCTCTCCCAGGAAACCTCATATTGCACTAACAGCGACAACCCGGGTTCTCCCTCCTACCATCATCTGAATCCCACGCCTCTCCGTCGAGTGTATCAGCGTAGGAGGAGGGAGGGGTGTGGAGAGGGAAAGAGGGAGCACAGCAGATGGCCTCGTTCCCGGCGGATGACCTCCAAGGGAACAAGACAAGAGCTGGGAGCGGGGGAGGGGAGGGGCCGGTGAGGCCACCGGAGCAGGGACTGAAGTGCCCTCGGTGCGATTCTCCCAACACCAAGTTCTGCTATTACAACAACTATAGCCTAGCACAGCCCCGCTACTTCTGCAAGACCTGCCGTCGCTACTGGACCAAGGGCGGCGCCCTCCGCAACGTCCCTGTAGGTGGTGGATGCCGGAAGACAAAGAAGTCCAAGTCGTCCTCAATACCTGCCACCTCCTCCTCCGGCGCAGCTCGGGAGCACAGGTTCCTCCAGGGGCTCTCCTCCGTCATGGATTTCCATCTGCCCAGCGGGCTGAACCACACCCCTTCTGGCCCGGGGATATTCAACATGATCGCAGCCGACGGTGGCGCCGGCAATCATCTCATCTCCTATGGGGACCTCTCATGCTCCAACGCCGCCGCCCTCCCATCGGAAGCCGCAGGTGCAATTGCTTCTCCTCTAATCGGTTTCAAGTACCCGATCCAGTTGGCGGCACCGCATTTTACAGGCATGGATCTAGTACTAGGGAATGGTGGGGAGGCCACCACGACGCCGATTAAGGGCGGCGACCTGGCAGCCTCCATCGAGTCGCTGAGCTCCATCAACCAGGGCTTGCACTGGAAGCTGCAGCAGCAGAGGCTGGCCTCGTTCTTCGGAGGGGAGGATCTCCACCACCACCCCTACCAAGGCAAGGGGATCACCGACAATACCCATGCTCTTCTCGAAGTCCCCAATCGACCGATCACGTCCTGTCCGATGACCACAGTGAGTTCGAGAGAAAAGGATTCCACGATAGGTAGTACCACGGGATGGTTCCTGGAGAACTCGGGTGGCTACACAGCCTCCACCGCAGCCGACCACCGAGGCAACGTCAACAACGTCGGCGTCAGCGCCGGCAACAACGCCGCCGGCAACAGCTGGAATGGTATTCAGACTTGGAGCGGCATGCATCATCTTCCGTTCAGCGCCCTGCCATGACGAGAATCGTCTCAAGAGGATCATCCGTAATTCTAGCCTTCAACATAACCGTGCGTCCTGTCATCGAAATTCTTTCTTTTTTTCAAGCTTTTTTCCTAAAACAATTGTTCCTTCTTCCCTTCCCTCCAGTCGCATGTCCCTTTTTCTCTGATGTTTCCAGACGCTTGCTCTCTCTTCCCGCACCGATAGCGTGTGAACTTAGAAATTGAGAATTGAGCAAGGAGACAGGGAAGACGGAACATTTCCACCAGGAGATTGAACGACTGATGTGGTGTTGCAGTTGTTCTCTCGATCTCTCCTTTCTCCCTCCACAGCCCCCATCTTTACCGCCTCCTTCCTCACCTGTTAGATGATAATTCATCACTCTGCGCTTTTCGATTTCTGGAAGCCGAGAGCTACTGTTTTTGTTCATGGTAAGAATCAGAGGCGAGGCTTGTGCAGTTGATACTGTCATCTCCTCGTTTCTCTTCTCCAGACAGATCGTACCTGACCAACTATTAGTGGATATCATCCACGTAACTCCATTAGTGGGTGCATAGGGCATCCCCTCTCTCACTCATGTTCTCGGGGTTTCACTTTATCTGCGTGTCTTCGTGCTCTGTATAATAATCTACAACTGATGTTTGTTGATGATTAGTGCCGCGCCATGATTGGCTGTGTTTCATGCTATGCATCCTCCGGAAAAAAAAGGTCAGAGATCCTCTCTCTCTCTCTCTCTATCTCTAAAGTGGGTCTAGACGTGGTCTCCTATGATCCTATCCAGGTTTATTGTTTATTCAGAAACAGTGGCCTATGGCTTCCCGCAATAATTTGGTTCGACGCAAGATGATTCCCCAGCCTGAAAAAGTGCTGCGAGTCTCAAAGGGTGATGAGCGCAGGGCTGACGGCATTTGAATGAATGCGCTGAGAGGGAGGGAGGGAGGGAGAGAGAGAGAGGAGAGGTGTTGTAGGCTTCTTAGGGTTTGCTCCGTTTGAGAGGTTGCTTCCATTCACTTTTCAGTTGGGGGAGAGAGCAGCGGCACCTTCCACCGGAGACAAATCTGCTTTTCGCTTCTATATGGAGGGAGGAGGTGAGGGGCTCCATATCGTGAAATTGTACTCTCTCTCTCTAGATATCTAGATATCTATAAATACCCCATATCTCGATGTGTGTGAGAGCGCATGTTGGGACGCAGACGAGTGCCGTTGCACCATACCATCCTTTACTGCAGTCACTGGCGAAGTTAAACCGTACAGATGGGCGTCTTGCACAGCAGAGAGCGCCCACCTCTTCTTTGAAAACCCATTAAGACCTCTTCTTCCCGCTTTTACGCAGAACAGAAACCAGAAGACAGTGATTGCCAACAGCTAGATCTCCGGCGGCTCTTCTTGGGTTCACCGTTGAAGAAGAGCCAAGCCATCGGGTTAATTGTTCCAGCAGTCGCCGCTCCGCTCCCTGCCGCCGTTAGACGATTGTCCTGATGGAACCCGGACTGAAGCAGACTGTCATCACCTTGAGGGTGTAAGAAGGACGGAAAGAAAAGGAGAGTTCTGTGACCTTGTCAGTGACGACCAGCTAGCTGTCCACGCCGTCACTGGGTTAAGTCCGGACACTTTTTTTTTTTCGCGCATGCAGCTGGATTACGCCGTCTTCTCCTTCTGAGCACCCCCACTCGGAGGAAAGTTCTTCTTTTCACGGTCGTTAGAAGGCGACTCGGGCTGGCAGCATGCTTCAGAGAATGCGTCTCAGAGGACCCCTGGGGGTTGAAGGCTGCTCTCAACGGCTAGAAGAGGCTGGATCTCTCTCTCTCTCTCTCTCTCTTTCTCTCTCTCTCTATCCGTTCCTCCACAACACCCCCCTCGGCGCAGAAGCTGAAGGGAAGAGAAGACTATCATCAGCAGTCAGCTTGAAGGAATTAGGCTGATATTGTCTCGACACCCACACGCTTCAGTGCACCACTACTTTCCCTTCGAGAGAGAGAGAGGCAGAGACAGAGAGCTAGAGGACCTTCCCCTCTGATGATTTGTAAGAAGTTCTTACAATCTCAATTTAAACCAAAGCGCCAGCCCGCGTAGGCTGCTGCAACATCAAAAGGAAGAAATTGCACGCAGAACAGAATAACGCGTGGCCTGTTGCTATCTTGACCACACCCTCGTCGCCCTCTCTCTCTCTTTGCCCACCGCAGAAGCGCGTCTTTGCTCTTTATTGAGTACGACGGCATGAGTGACCAGCCGTTGTTGAGTTGAGACCACCCTCGACGTTGCGGCGGTCCTCGTTACTCTGCCGTACACCTTGGACGAGTCAATAGTCTTCCTGAGCCGACCCGCTTCACTTAGGGCCGTAGTCTTCCTCTCCTTGAAGCCATTTGATGAAATGCTGTTCTCCATCTCCCCGCCATCCAACCCACTTCTTTCGCGTCTCCTCTTGACCTCCTGAAGGGAGTCCATCCCCTTGAGCAGAATAGACTCCTGGTGGATCGTAACTGGCCTGTTGATCGCGTTCGAGCTCCTTAGGATACGGGGGTTAATGTCACCGCCTGTGGATCCATCATCAGCCTTCGGAGCTTCTTTCCTCTCGGCCGGGGTGGCGGCAAGCCCTGGCATGCCAGATGACAGCGGAGATGATAATAACAACATGGGTTCTGGATGCTCCCCCTTTGGTTCGTAATCCTCAACATCTTTCATCTGCTAAGTTGTGCTCACAGGTCATCCATCTGCCAGGTCTCTTTAAGGGAGGAAAAAGAGAACGGCAGCGTTGTTTAACAAAATTACCATATGTTCAATGTTCTCCGTCGATTGCGTGTGTCGCCTGTCTTTAAGTCTCCACTGAAGCTCCTTGATCTGCATGTTGTGAAAAGAACCGGTCAATGCACACCAAACTACCGGGCACATCAGGACAAGAAAGGAGGGTAGAACACCAACCTTTTGTTCAAGAAATGATTCGTGGCTTTGCTTCTCTTTGAGTCTGTACTCGAGCTCCTTCACCTATTTATGTAAAAGAATGACCCGTTTATCGTGAGTGCTGAACAGGAAACTTCCTGAGAAGAACAAGCACGCATGGAGTTTTTCTTTCGAAGGATTCGCCACCTTGTACAGGGCCGAGTGTTGTTGCTCTTTCAACTTATACTCCAACTCTTTAATCTGAATTCAAACATAGATATATCTAGTCAGTTCTGAATGAACGAGCCGAGCCATCTCAATGCTGGGTGCACTGCACTGCTTGCAGCTAACCTTTTGTTGCAGACTCATGCAAGCCTCCTCCTTTGCCTTCAATGCCTCCGAAACTTGGAACTGTTGCCTATCTGATAAGCTTTGCAAGTCTGCCTTCGATTGAAGTTGCCCTTCAAGTTCCTTCAGCTGCAGTAAGTAGAATAAAATCTTCAGAAACGTCACACTCTAAGTTACAAAACATAAGCAGTAGTATAGGAATAATGTTTCCTAAGTCGCACCTTTTCCTGTAGGCTTCTGCAAAGTTGATCTCTGTTTCTGATTTTACTCTCCAGATTTTGATAGGTCTCTTCCATTTTCCTGAGGGATTCTTCTTTTGATCGGCACTCTTGCTTGGCTTTATCTAGCTTCAGAACAAAGACGCACAAGCAAGCAGGGTCAATTTTTGCACAAACACCCAGCGGACTAATGGATATTATTGGGAAAAACGAGAGCTGAAAACTTTTTAAATAAGAAAAAAAATTCAGACAGAAGATTCATTCACAGAACAGGCTTGAACCCTTACCATTTGTTTGGTCTTTTGTAGTTCCCCCGTGTCTATTTGCTTCTTTGCAGGACCTAACTCTACCCCTCGTACTCGGGTAGCAAAATTTAATGAACTTAAGGTCTCACCGTAGTCATTCTCAGAGGGGCTGATTTGTACGAGCATCAGCACCTTTGAGTCACCGCCTGTTGTGCCAATAGAAAGCAGAGTTTTAGCGAATAAATGTACGTTGGGCCAAGAGGACAGACGAAGACACCGAATTTCAGCGCAAAAGAATCTGCGGTTTCGATGGAGTACATCTGGGTCGAGAAGCAGCACAAAAGATAATTGATTACCTAACGAATCTTGTAGTAAATGGGTCAACTTCGAATTCCTGCAGTGCCATCCAACAATGAGAGCATAAACATGCGGAATACAGAACACTTTAAGGCGCCACGGGACGGTAAAGTATTGTAGTTGGCCTCAAACCTGTATGGGATGTGGCTGCTTTTGTTGGCAAGAGCAGAGATGACGTCTCCGAGAGCTGAAAGGGACCTGTTGATGTTCTGAGCTTCCTTCAGCCTCTCCCCTTGGACATCTGTCTTTGCAAGCCTCTCGCTTCCAGCCAAATCGACGAGCCAAAGTTTGCTGTTGGTGCACTCTCCGTTCACCAAATTCTTCGCCCTCACCATTATACAGAGCATACTGAAAATTTATAGGAAGATGCGGTACATTAGAACGAAGAATGCACATCCCTCTCTCTCTCTCTCTCCCCCCCCCCCACACACACACACACCCCCCCACCCTACCAGTGAGAACGACTGCTGTGCTCATTCACATTATTGGATCCAACGACACGTGCATTGCTGCCAACTTGTAGTACATCCCAGACCTCCTTTATGTTCTCCACCCTGGCCTCTACAATCCCAGGGACATGATGAGCACCCTCAGATGCCTGTCTCACCTTCAGGCTAAAGTAGACAAAGAATATCAGACTGTCAAGCGATTGCCTTCAAGGGTAAGAAAATTGTAGTTACACAGATTTAGCATCTACACTTATTATGATGGTTTCAAAAAAAAAAAATGATCTGTTAGGTGTACTTCTTTGATGATGGGGATGTTGCCAGCAAGTCCCTGATTTGCTCGTTATATACTTCGAGCACGCTAACGGTGATGTTGTAGGAGAAAGCTTCTCTCTTCTCCCTTGCAACCTTGAATAGCTCCTCTAACGTTCTGTAGTTAACCCCCCTGTTCTGCTCTGTTCCTTCCATGGTGAAAGTCTTCCCCGTCCCAGTCTGCCCGTATGCAAAGATACACACATTGTAACCATCGAGGACTGACACCACCAATGGTGATGCATCAGCAAACACGTCCACTGCTCATAGTATTGAGAGGGAGAAGCAACCACCATCATGTTAGTATTAAACAGTTCAACCCGAGGAAGGTGATGGTGCTCATCTGTGAATTATATATATACCTTGGTCATCCCTGGGAGTGAAAACTCGGTCGAACCTGAAGCTCCTTTTCGAGGACCCGCTAGTCAATAACCCAAGATCGCCATCTCTCGCACCTTCAAAGTCTACTACGGTTGCATAACCAGATGAAACCTCTTCCTTGCTCATGGGGCGGCAACGACAAAACACCCTAATATTTCCTGCTCGGGACAAATAGGAGAAGGGGCTCTTACACCATGTCAAGCATATATCCACCATAGGATCTGAAACAAAATAGGAAAGAAGATTAAAAGGTCACACCTTTTGCCTCTTGGACTTGGTTGTATAGCTTTTTTCTTTTGGCCTGCTCTTCAGTATACTTTATCTTGAGATCTTCACACTGTGTAACTACGAGAGATAAAAACTAAAGTGAGATAAGTTCTCAAATTCTGCACAGACGAAATTCATATAGCTTACCCAATGCCTGAATTCCAGTGATCATTTTGCTCAATTCTGGAATTGCACTGGCACATTCATGTGCATCATGGGATAGTTGCGCCTGCTCTGTTTTCATTAACTGTTGAAGAAAAGGTACAGGATAAGTACCATTTTCCTATAATCCGATGCATGTTATGCATCGGGAAACATGGCTGGGTCAAATCTGCACCTGGATTTTTGCCTGCAATTCACTAACGGCAGCAGTCCAGTACTTCTTATCTTCTTCATACTTCGCAGAAACAAATTCTAACTTTTCTGTTTGTTTCCTAAAAGCTTGATCTGGCACGAAAGAATTCATTTCCGATAAAGTGACTGGCGTAGATTAGGGGAAAATATATCATTCTACTGCAATAAGCATTTCATTTCCCTACCAAGAGAATCAGACTGGAAAAACCTGGTGTCAAGTTCCATCTTCAGTTTTTCCAGCTGTTCATTTGCATCTGTCAGAGACATCCATGCCTCGTAACACTCATCCGTTTTAAGTTTGCAGAGACTTTCTAACTCCTGTATTTTCCTCTCGTATTTCACAATGGACTGAGGGTTCAGTGCCCTATTCTGCATGAGCAAAGAGGCACAGGTTAAACAACTTTTATCAGTTTCCTCCCCTCAAAACAAAGTGTCTGTCTCCGCATCAGAGGTTGCTGACCTGCATGGGAGAATGTTTGATTTCCGAAGCACATTTATTGCATAAATGATGCCCTGATTTCCCCACTGTCCTTCCCGGAGATGAATCTACATGACCCAAAAAAAGTAAATAAAACCTAATATCTTCATCAATGGACGTTAATAGAAAACGAAAATTACCGATCATTCTCTGTGCTTGTCTAATGCAAATCCCTGAGACAGATGGGCTCCCATGAGCTCCTTCAAATTTTATGTAGATTACACCATTCTCTTCTACAGAGACTCCGACATCTAGGATTACAAGAGACTTATTGGCTCCCACGACTGCATAAATGTCGACTTCGGACAAGACCTGCAAAATAGAGACCAAAAATGGAAGCAAAAATCTCATGAACACTGACAGAGTCCAAGAGGAACCCAGAAGGGGAAGTGGCTCGTACCTTTTCTCCTTGAATAAAAACATCAAACACTCGCATTCCCTTGGGTCCATTTGTGTAAATGATCTCGGCGAAGTGTAGATCGACTAAGTAATTTCCGGAAGGAAAACCACCAAAACTGTAGCTGATGTTTCCGTATCTTGCGGATTGATATAAGGTGGACGGGCAATTTCCAGTATCAGCAACAGTCACATCCGTTCGTATCACATCACCTCCTTGAAAATGGGAATCGCCATCAATCTTCATAGAGGAACCTTGTTCGTCCAGTACGCCTCCCCCAGCATTGACAAAGATTACGACACCTGCATGTAGAAGCTGGCACCTGAGTTCCCTTTTCCTCGACGAAATTGAGTTCCCTCGAATTAAAAGCACAATGACCAAGTTACACGGAAAAACGTCAAAAGCGTAACAAAAAGTGTTTAGGTCGCCTTCCGTGGGTCGCAAATAGGAGAAAACTACAGGTTTTTTCCGGTTGGATGCAATGGAACCTGAAATTGATCCGACGCCCGCAAACGAAGGAAAGAGAAATAACAGCGATGTAGATTAAAACAGGGAGAATCTGCACTTAGAAAAGCGTGTTATATTTTCTATCTCGTAATAAATCCGTTGGATTATTTCAATGTCACTTAGGCTCGCCGAACCATAGAAATGGGGGGAAGACAGAAAGGGCATGGCATCTCAAACCCTAATGCTAGGATAAACGCGATCATATGAATAAATTTAGGTTAATATGACCATCAGAGAACTCACGGCCGTTCGGTCCATCAAACAATTGGAGCTCACGAATCGCAAAAACTAGAGCAATGATCTTTTCCATTTTAACTGGCTTTAAGGAGAAAAGTGGAATGAGAAATGGAGGAAATGGCGGAAAATACGTGCCATCTCGAAACTTTAGCTCTGAAAGATGCTGGGATGACATGAGACTCGGTAGCGGAAGAGTTCGCAGAAAAATGAAAAAGTCAGATGATAAGACTCGTCTAGTTCTTCATTGTGTAGGAAAAACTAGAGAGGGCAAATGGAGCAAGAGAGTAACCACTGGAGCAGACATCCTTGAGCCCGGTAGTGATGAGCTTCGAGTCCGGAATGCAGAGCATCGACTCGAAATTTTGTCCGTCGTTGACCGGTGGCTCTTGATGACATCTGATCGAGGGAGAAGGAGACGTCCCCCGCCAACCTTGCATCCAGTCGCAACTCCCCAGGGTTCCGTCGTCCGGGATGTCGGGGCGGGGAGGGGCAAAAGAGCCGTTCTGCGGGATCTCTTCCATGGCGTGACTCCGAAATTCCACGGGAGGAATGAGCAGCTATCTCTGGATCAGCTGATGCCGGGATGCGGGAATTCTTTCTTCCCTCTTCCTCCTCCCCTCCCTGCCTTGTTTCGTTCCTCTAGCGGCGGCGGTCGGCGACGTTGGAGTGTAGTTTTTTTTCAAATTTCAAACTCTTCAGGAACGTTGATTCGACCGTTATGTTCGAAGGGTACCGCCGGCGCTTTTGAGGAACGATCCGGAGGGCGGATCTGAAATTAAAGGGATCCGAACCGTCTGTTCGGTAACGAATGGTGGAGATGGGCTGGCTCCGAGTCGTTCCGAGTCCCTCTGAATCGTTGTTATGCCGACTCGGCCCCCCTCTTTAGAGGGCGGAGACGCCTCGCCGACGTCTCACCCACATGGGGCGTCGTATCGGCAACAAGACGTCGTAAAACATCTGTGCCCAAGTTTTCACAATATTGCACTTATACCCTCACACTTTGGGAGGGGCCACGTCGGAACTAGCAACTCCGCGGTCGTGCTGATCCCCTCTGTCTCCCCATGATTATCATCAATCGCATAAGAAGGTAATTGGCTCTGTCTTGTCTGCTCTGCTCTGCTCTGCTCCTTCCTCCTCGCGCCTGAGAGAGAGACGAAGGGAAGACATGCTGCTCGCCGCCCGGAGAGGTTCTCCTCCTTCCCCCCTTTCACTCTATGCTCCTACCTCTGCTTCCAACTCTGTGATCTCACATTCTCCTGCAGCGTCCGGTTTCCGACGGTGGGGTTCTCCGACTCCCGCACTGAGCGCTCTCTCCCGCATGTCCACGGCTTCCGCCGACGCGTCTCCGGCGCGTGGAGCTCAGCCGGTATGTGATTCCTTCTTGTTCTTTTTTATTTTTTTATTTTTTTTTGAAATCGTCTCTTCTCTTAATCTCTCTGTCTCTCCCTTCGATCGGATTGTCCCCTTCCGATCGCGACAGCTGGCGGTGAGGAACCTCATCAACGGGGAGTTCGTGGAGTCGCGCTCGGATTCACTCATTGATGTCATCAATCCCGTGCGTGCATTTTATCTCTTCGTATTGAATTATACCCGTCCGTGAATGCTGATGCTGATTGGATGATAATCTCGGTTGCTCCAGCTTCCTTTTCTCAGATGATCTAGTAATTCTTCTTGTTAATTGTTGCGGCAGGCTACCCAAGAGGTGGTTTCGCGTGTCCCTCTAACTACCGAGGAGGAGTTCAAGGCAGCTGTATACGCCGCTAAGAGAGCGTTTCCCGCATGGAGGAACACCCCAATAACAGCACGACAGCGGGTCATGTTCAAGTTTCAGGAGCTCATCCGGAGGGACATGGTTCGCATTTACGACGGATCTCGATTTTCTGTTATCTCTTGGTGGATCTTTCCTTCCTGAGACATGATTGTGACTTTTTTTCTTGTTTGTGCAGGATAAGCTTGCGCTGAACATAACAACAGAACAAGGAAAGACCCTACGCGACGCACAGGGAGATGTTTTCCGCGGGTTAGGTCTGTTTTCTAACCGTTATTCCCTGCAATTATCCTGTTTCCTGCGTAATTTTGTGGCCGATAAACTTCTGCCTGAACCCTTTCTCTGCAATGTCGATTGAATTGGATGTCATTGCAAGCTGTCTGGGTAGGCATGAGTGAGCAGATGATCTCTTAGGGTGAGAATATTGAGTTTTCTTTTGTGATATCGTGCAGAGGTAGTGGAGCATGCCTGTGGAATGGCAACGCTTCAGATGGGGGAATTCGTCTCCAATGTCTCTCATGGGATAGACACCTACAGCATAAGAGAACCGCTTGGCGTCTGTGCAGGGATATGCCCCTTTAATTTCCCTGCAATGATCCCTCTCTGGGTACTCACCTAAACTCTGAGCTCTCCCCTCTCTGGGTGCACTTGGTCACAAGCTCAGCTCTTGGACTTTTCGACCCTTGTTATTTAGATTTCATCTTTGCATGACTATCCTTTAACTTCCCAACTTGTCAAAAAATGTCTTTTCAGCCCGTCTATTTCAAAACGATTTGAAGGAAGTCTTGCTTTGATGGCATTTGCAGATGTTTCCGGTTGCTATTACATGCGGCAATACATTTGTATTAAAGCCATCTGAGAAAGATCCAGGTGAATATCCCACAGTTACTGTCAATCGTTGTGTTTGGGTCTGTAGTATTATTCAAAGTTGAATAAGGCTTTCATCTTTTTTTTTTCCTGGTATATGCATGATTATTGGTTCAAAAGACAATGGAAAACAACGTGCTACAGAGAAACAGAAGGACAAAAGAAAGATTTTAAGATCCCAGCTTGTTCCTTGCTTCTCAATTTAGCATTCCTCCGATTATATTACGTCGTTTTGCACTTCAGAGTAGCTTTATGACCACAAAATAATTAGCTCTACCTTATCTTCTCCAGTAAAAAGGAAGATTTTTCTATGTCTATAGGTTGGTCTGAGTTACTATTCGGTTGGATTCCTTTTCAGGGGCGGCTATGATTCTCGCAGAGCTGGCAATGGAAGCAGGTGTACCTGATGGCGTCTTAAACATTGTCCATGGAACTACTGTGAGCTTTGACTTTATTACACCCTGTTTTTATGATTTTCAAAAAGCTTTTCCGTATCCTTTTTCTACTATCCAGAATTAAATCGCCTCATGTTGATCAAGTCTTCTCATTTTGACTAGGATACTGTGAACAATATTTGTGACGATGACGATATCAGAGCCATATCATTCGTTGGTTCAAACGCCGTAAGTTGATGTCTTCCGAATCGTTGTGTACATGGAAACATCTTTTATACTGGGTGTTGTGTTTTCCTGTGCAAAAGCATATTTTTTATTCCTCGCAGTAGAATGTTCCATTTGTATACACCAGTGCACTGTCTTTCACTTAAAAGAAGTTATATTTACCGCTATATGAACAAGGAGGAAAAAGCCTACAATGAACAAAGGACAAAAACATTGCATGGATTCTGAGGTGTCTGAGTGAATCAAGGAACAATTTTTTATCCCAAAATCTTGTCATAGTCTATCAAATTTAAATGCTTAACTAGTTCTGTTAGGCCGATGCTGAAAATCTTAATTATGGTAAATATTGGAATCTTCAAATTTTAGATAGTTTCATCAGGTTGTCCAGTCTCCAAACTAACAATCGTGGCTCAGCTTGTGATACTTTTGTTCCCCTATGATTGGAAAGAAACACACTAGATCTCCCAGCCTAGAACAACCCTTCTAAACCATTGCAGATTTCAGTAGAATATTCCATTGGATATTAGTGGTGAGATACTTCATTCTCTGTATGAGCCCTATGATTGCACTTCGGGGAAGTGTCAATACATTGCTGGCTAGGAATCTCATATTCTTCTCTCGCTTGTGAAGCACATTGTCCACATTTTTTTGGGGTAGGCTTTAGGAATCACCGAAGCTAACAATCAATGCTCTTTCTCGTGAACGATTTCCAGGCTGGAATGCACATCTATGGCAGAGCTGCATCCAAGGGAAAACGTGTTCAGGTAAGTTTTTTTTTCTTTGCGTAAGCTGTTTCTCTCTATTCATTTGGCTATATAGATCCTCATACACAAGTGAGTGCACACACGTTTAGGAATGTTTTTAGATGCAATTATCTGATGTCCGAATTCTAACCGTTTCAGTCGAACATGGGCGCAAAAAATCATGCAGTAATCATGCCTGATGCAAGTGTTGATGCTACTTTAAATGCACTGGTAGCTGCTGGTTTTGGTGCTGCCGGGCAGAGGTGTATGGCACTTAGCACAGCTGTTTTTGTTGGAGGATCAAAGCAATGGTATATGGTTCAAGTTTGTTTGTTTTTTTCACAACAGCTATAGTCATGAGATATTTAGAAACTCAGATCCTTCAGTGCTGTTAGATTCATTTTATACCCTTTCATTCTTACCAGGGAAGATGAACTAGTAAAACGTGCCAGATCACTAAAAGTGGGCGCTGGAGTTGAGCCTGGGATAGACCTTGGACCAGTGATCACCAGACAAGTACGTATTTCATATGAGAATGGATTTTCCTTGCCAATCTTCTTAGTGAACGATACGTCTATTGTTTTACGCTAAACTTTGAATTCCTGTCCTCAAGTTTCTCTCCCCTGTCACTGAACCCATAACCCCCAATGTTAGTTTCCCCAACAAAGATGAGTTTTCGCTTTGCCGGGGAAACTAACCATTGACTCCCTACCGTATAGATCACCCCTCCGTTTCTTTAAATCGCCGCGGTTCGTTTTTAATATGGTCCATTCCTAATCCCACTTGTTTCAGATTTCCTTTTTATGTTATGAATCATTTATTTTCCTTTGCGAAGTCTTGCTTCTATTTAAATCATCTGCCCTACCATGATCGCGGAAAATTCATTACTGGTTCATGCTGGCAGGCAAAGGAGCGCATTTGCAGTCTCATCCAAAGTGGTGTTGCCAGTGGTGCTCGTCTTGTGCTTGATGGGAGAGATATTACGGTAATTTTCTGCTTGAACGTTATAATACCTGTAGTACATGCACCAGAATCTTGGAATTTTTAGAAGCTTGTGTAAAATCACAACCTAGTAGTTGCATTAAACATCACAAGAAAGATGGAGGCCGTTGCATCAAACGCATCCACCTATCGAGAAAACTTGAAACACGGTGGCCCAAAGAAAGAAAAGACAGCCTATCAAGATGATGAGTGTATGGAAGGACTCATGACTTTCATTTCAATTTACACAGCCATTCCTTCGCCCTTGGACGAGATGTGATGCATTAGATAAACTTGGTTCCATCAATCAAATGGAGAGCTTATTTCGACTCAGAACACAAAAATAAATTTATGCAGACAGTATTAATTGAGATTTTCGCTAGTAAAGTTCGTGATACCTGAGACTAACACCTTGACCAGAGAGCATCTTGCCTCCAAAATGCCGGTCTTCAAGGATTTCATTGATTTTGTTAGAGCAGACTAGGACATGCCTGTATCTTATACATGCGTATCAGTTGCATGGGTTGAACTAAACATTTGGAAGTGTATAAAAATAACGATCTGTTTTATAATTTGTTGTGAATTTTAGAATTATATTTAGTGAGAAGCAAGAACATACGGATCCCTGCACTAGATTTCTCAATGGAAGGAAGGAGAAAAGGTGCACAGGTTGTGCCAGGGGTGGGTGAGTCATGGAGGTGCTTGGGTAGGGGCAGTGGATGCTGCCTGGTGACAAAGAGCTTGGAAATTGGTTTTGTATTACCAGATCACGGGCACTAAAGAATTGAATTGACTTCTTGTCGAGGGCGATCAAGTCCTTGGTCTGGTCTCTCACGTTCATCAGTTGATTATTTTCTGAATTCACGGAAAGATGTGAGCAGTGCCTTGACTTCTTGGACTCGAAACAGGTCCCTGGCTACGAGGATGGGAACTTTGTTGGACCAACTATCCTGGCCGACGTCACGGGCGACATGAAATGCTATGAGGTACCTTTCGATCGTCTTGCCTATTCTGACCTGCATTTTCTGGGATTAACGAAATTTTCACGAGACCAAGTCTTTTAGCACCAATGGAGAGACGGTATCTCATCATTTTGAGATGATAAAGTGGGTGATCTGATGCTAACATAATCGCGTGCCTTTGTGCTAGTGCAGGAAGAGATCTTCGGCCCTGTCCTCCTATGCATGCAGGTAACAAGAGCGACGAGCTGTTAGATGAGCTTTTTTTTCCCCTCGCTTTGCGTTTCCTCGACAGTGGGAGGAGCTTCTGACCACGATCCTGTGACGGCAGGCTGAGAGTCTCGAAGAGGCTATCGAGATTGTGAACAAGAACAAGTAGCCTGCCATACCTCGCCCTGTGTCTCTTGGATTTGCTTCTTCCATCTCTGACCTCTCGTACCATATATCACATCGTATGTCGGTTTGCCGTGGGCTCTCACCGCAGATACGGCAATGGGGCGTCCATATTCACCACGTCTGGAGTGCACGCAAGGAGATTTCAAAATGAGATCGAAGCTGGGCAGGTTAGTGCCCCCACACGAGTTTTGAAGCCGATTCATTCGCTGGTTCGGTCGACGCCTCGCGTGTGCGCCAGCTTTATTGAAAGCTTCCGTGCTGATTGATTGATTGATGCAGGTCGGCATCAACGTTCCGATTCCGGTTCCCTTGCCCTTCTTCTCGTTCACCGGCTCCAAGGCATCGTTCGCGGGGGACCTGAACTTCTACGGTACGATGGGCACGAATCGCAATCGCGCACTCTCCCCCCATCTATCTATCTTCCTATAAATCTCCTCTCCACTGCCAGGCCGTCGTCCTCAATTTTAACATCCGGGGTGCTGAGTTTTGTGATGTGTTGCGTGTGTCTTCCGCAGGGAAGGCGGGAGTGCAGTTCTACACGCAGATCAAGACCGTCACCCAGCAGTGGAAGGACCTGCCGGGCCAGGGGGTGTCGCTTGCCATGCCCACGTCCCAGAAGCCGTAGCGCGCGGGGACGTCTCCTCCGACGATACCGAATGCTCGCCGCTGCGGGAACGAACAAGCCGCTGGCCCCTCCCACCCTCCCCCTCCCTCTTTGCAGCTAAGTTGACAGTAAGTTTCAGTCATCCATCCCCGTTGCACACTGAAGGGGGTGGGTCTCCAAGACGCCCTCTTTTTTTCGTTCGTCACTGCGGGGGCTCCGTGGGGCGGAGAGGACCTTCCTGCGGGCGCTCATCTCTAGCTACGGGGATGCACGCGACTAGAAGAAAATAGAAGAAAGAACAAGAAAGTCGGAGATGAATGGCACTAGCCAAATCCGGTCCAAACTTAGCGGCAGCAAGAGTTCACGCGTTCTTGGTCCACCACATCGGGCGTCTCTCCTGCTGGAGCACCGAGCGTCGTTCTCGTCGATAGAATGGCGGATAGATGAGATAGATAGACAGCAGTGGTCTTCTTCCCGACGAAGATTGCAGTGGGGGAGAACCACCCAACCACACTCCTCATCAAGTTGCCTGAGGCATTCGTTCTACACCGAGCCACGGCGGCATTCGTTGAGCATGTCCAAGTAGAACTGGCACTTTGCGATGTCGCTCCCGTTGCTGTTGACGCACTGCAACCAACACCGCCATGGTCAGCCAAGAACGCGCGGGTAGCCTACCCAGTGCCGCCATGATTCCAGGCGAATAAAAACGAGCAACGGGAAATCATATGCACATACGTCTTGAAAGGCCCTGGAATGGATACTGCAGGCGTCGGCGCCGGCAGGATTAGTCATTGGGGCGACGGCACCACCAGCTTCAGAGGCCACGGTTTCGTGCTGGACAGTGCGCGAGCCCATAACGGAATCTACAGCCCTGTGAGCGATCGCACTGCCGGTCCCAAACGCCATGCCTGACAATTAAAAGTCATTCAGGGAAGTGAGCAGGATAAATCCCAATCTCTCACAGGGATTGTGGTTTGACTTCCTGCAAGTCAACCTAAATGCAGAATGAACATCACCAACCTTGGGCGATGGTAGAGCCGATGCCCCCAAGGATAGAGCTGCCGCCGCCGCCATGGCTCTGGACAGACGCCGGGGGAGGGGCTTGATTCACTGCAACACGTTTAAGAAAACAATAGCTTATTTTGGATATAACGAAAGAAGCAAGCTTTTACTTACAACAGTCACCACCATCAACCCTTCTCATCCAACACTGGAGAAGGCCATCAGAACCAAGGAAGAGACATCGATGCCTATCTAGAGGATCTATCTGTGTGGTGGGCGAGACACAGTGAGAGGCACCTATTGGAGTTGTGTACATACATTTATATGGAGTGAGTGAGTGAGAGAGAGAAAGAAGGATCAAACACATTTCTCTCAAGGGTCCTCACACAACTAGTTCAGTGTTAAAAGTCAACACAGTTAGATGACCAACCGAGAATGGGAACAGTAACGAAGACAATAATAGTAGAAATAACCACCCTAATCCAAAACCAATCCGGTGTTAGGTCAGGCACTAAAAACTCCGCGCAAGCAATAATAGTAAAAATAATTACAGGAAAGTAATAATTCTGTCAAAGATGGGACACCAGAAAACGGAGAAAATAAGCAAACACAAGCAAAAAACACACCAAATTGATGAGATACCAGCAAACAATGCCGCACACAATCAAATATAAAGCAATGAGGACACTCAAGTCCCATCTCATTGTGCCGAGGCCTATTCTGTGTTCTTGCAAACGATTAGCGTGGCAATGTCGATTCAGTCTTTTTAACTCGTCCAGTGATTATTATGAGGAGATCCTTTGGTGTTTATCAATCCTCTACCTTTATAAATATCCATAAATGATGGATCTGAACCAGAGGAATGACAATGGAGCTGCCCTATGGGAAGAAACTTCTACAGACGGTCTAAGGATACCAAAACAATCCCGGAGAAATAAGTGACGATGACCAACGCGTCGCCGAAATTCATGCGCAAATATCATCAGAAGTTCCAGTCTGACAGCGGATAAAAATCGACCGTCTTTTTACCTGGTTGCGAGGGGGAACGCACAGGGGCAGCGCGAGGAGCAGCACGGGGAGCAGGGCGACCTACAGGATCAGGACCTCGACAAGCGTTAGAGATTCTCAAACATTCATCACATGCACATTCACAAGCCCTAGAAACAAAAAGAATTTTGATGTATTTTTCATTCACCGACAGGAAATGGCCAGATTAATCGTGCAACTATTTTTATTTTTTTCAAAGATCGACGCCCATGCCACCCACCGCAAGGGCCACTCGGTTATCAGAAAGATCATCTCATGATGAGCTAAGGACATGATCGACTCCACGATCGGCAATCGAGAATGATGCAATCATAGAGAAAAAGAGTGTCCACAGGCAATGGCAAGAAACCCTTGATGATCTCAGCGGTTGCATTTCAATCAGCTCGAGCTACCAGACGGAAGAACAATAAACCGCAGGGCAGGCGTCCTTCTGCTCCCGTTCCATAGGTTCGGACGGAGATGCGAGAAATGAGAGGCAACCCTTGATGAAACCCTAAAGATCCCGGACGAACCTCAGAAGACCCAGGAAATAAAACGGGCGGGAGAAGAGAACACGCCCTAAGACGTCACCCACCATCTAGGAGAAAAATAAGGCGCAGCGCAGCATCCCCTCGCAAGGGAAGCTATGATACCCACACCAGGAAGCAAACTTTAGCCCTAATGGCGCGCCGGGAAAACATGCACAGTCAAGCAGAGAACGCTGGGGAAGATCTAAAAGACGAAAAAGCACAAAGGGGAATCCTTTTCTTTAGAACAGACCAGAGCTCCGGCGGGGCATGGCGGGCGGTTGCAGATGGAGAGAGGGACGACGTCTGGTGGGAGACGGACGGGGAATCCGGCTACAGCTGAAGCGGCTGCTCGGAAGCAAGACTAACCAAGCAGCAACCCCAATCGGTGGGCCTCGGGAGGTATTTATAGGAGACGAAGAGGTCTGAGTATGGCCTATCCAATTGCTAGAACAGCTGACTTCATTGCCACATAAATGCGTTCTTTGTAATTACCACTAAAAAAAAAAAACCTCTTCCAGAAGATATGGGCTGCGGGTTTTCTCTTCCTACTGTCCATGAAATTTAGCTGATGTTCTGATACGAAGGAACGATTGAAGACATTCTTACGACAAACAGTGTTTTCAGCTGATGCAGTTTAGCGCCTTTGCAAACCCAAAAACGGTATTGAGATTCCATATGTCTTCCCCCTCTCCCTGACTCTCCAAAACCATCGAAGCCGGTTGCCGTGGTATATCGCCGTCGACGCAGCCCTCCTCAAAATGAGAAATCTGCATCCATTTTAATGGAGAGCCTCTCCCCAGACCAGACTCTCTAAGCCACGACTCTCCGACCATTTTCACGCCACTGCTCTCTCTGTCTCAAGCCACCATCCACGGCGCAGCACAATTCTTAGTGAAAATGCAAGAGGTGTGGGGCTTTACAGATGATGACCAGAGCAGAGCTGCTATCAGCTGAACTACACAGTTGCCTAGAGTTAGTGAACACAGTTGCCTAGAGTTAGTGAACACAGTGTGAGACCCAGGGCATGAACTACCCAGTTGAAAAAAAGAAGAGAACATCTTTATAGGGCATGAGAGCTGGGAGACCCAGGTTAGGCGCCCCCAATGCTGCCGAGCCAGAAGAAGAGAGGGAACTGGGCGACGGCCATTAACAGGAGGAGGTAGTGGTGCCGGCTTGAGTGCTTCTCATAGGTTCTCATCTCCGTGAAGAGGACCCTCTTCATGGTCTTGACCAGGAAGACTCCCATACACAGGCACATCCAGGGCATCAGGAAGTAGTAGGAATAGCGCCACAGGATCCTCCCAAAGATGGCGAGGGATATGCCAGTGAAGGCGTACCCGCCATACGAGAACATGTCCAGCAGCGGCGCCTCCCCGCTGCCCATTGAGTACAGAAGCCCCTTCAGCAGCACAAACTGCAGCACCCAGCCGATCAGACCCCGGGTGAACTGCATGCTCAATGCTTCAGGGCTAAACCTGAAGGAAACCCAGAGCGGAAAACGGTCAGGACATACCCAAATATTACATTCTGCAAGCTGATGATGCTGATGATAAATCCAGGGTGGGTCAATGAACAGCTTACTTTCCGAGAAGGCCCAGTGTGAAGCCTGCGAGAACTACATAGGTCCCAAAGGACATCAAAGGTATGTATAAATCTGGGGCATTGATATCGTAGATAGGGGGTTTGTACGACAGTCTACCCGCAACAGGCTCGCTTATCCTAGTCCAATGCCCCTGGAGGAGGAAAGGGTCCCGAGGCATTAAGCCATGGATTAAAAGGAGGTACTCGTGTCAACAAAAAAGGACAAACTGGCCATTGGAGTTGGAGAGATTACCCTGTGAAGGAAAGGAAACAAGACCACCTTCAGCTTGTTCTTCACGTACTGGTCGTTCACTTGAAAATAGTACTGAGGATTCGAGAAATATCTGCTGATCTGTAGGGATGAACAACAGGCATACGTTCAAAGCTCTGAAGAATGCCAACTAGACTGGTATGTCTTAACAATCTGAGGAAAGCACGGCAAAACCATGGGTGTATTCCGTACATTGCTTTGCATGAATTCGGAGCTCGATCCAAAGAATTTCTCACCGTACGCCCCCAGCCCAGTTCGAATTAACCCCGGACCTGCCGTGTAGAACGCATTCCCAAACGGGTTCTGCTGTGACTGAGGGTTCAGCGGCGGCATCCCTTGCATTCCGGGTCGAGTCCCAGGGTTGTCGTACATGGCTAGAAACAATCACGTAAAGAGGAATCCGTCAGATGAGTACAGCCTAGAGATGCAAGAACAAGTTAGCGTGCATATTCACAGGCATGATCACAACAAAAGACCAAATATGGCAACCCCCAAAGAGGGTGGTCCCTTCACACATCTCTATCATGGCAACACGGGAGAGGAGGGCAAGGTCCTACCTGAGACGAACAAAATTGAGTCTGGCTCGAGACTCCGATGAAAATTATGATTCGCACAAGCCTATTTCGTTCATCAAATTCAATGAAAGGCCCAAAAGTAATTCACCCTTGTAGCTTTAAAATAAAAATATTTACATCTAAATAAAACAGCCTCAAAAGCTCCATTCCCATGGTTGATATGCTGGTTCTTAGAAGTAAGTTTAGACCCGACACCCCCCCTCTCTCTCTCTCTCTCTCTCTCTCTCTCTCTCTCTCTCATATCGAGTGATCATTTCACCGAGAGAGAAGCATTCTCCCTTGGTAAAAGAAAATTTCCTAATCATGGTGTAAACAAGAGCTAAAGTACACCAGTCATTGATATTCTTTGTTCTGCATGGAACATCTCAAGGCCAAGAACATATGTGGGGAGGGTGTACTTCAATGGTAACATATTGATATCTAATTCTGAGCATCTAAAGTATGACAAAGGTGAACAGATATGAGGAAAGGCTAAGAGAAATTAGATGCAACAACAATAAATGGGGCCTTCCACATCAGCAGGAGTTTAGTCTTAAGCAATACTAGACTGCAATTTTGGGGAAAATAGACAAATAAATAAATGAAGGAAAAAACAATCAAGATCGTGCAATTTCTTCTCCTCCTTTGGAGAAATTTTCCACGCCAATAAGATTTCACAGTAGATGGATGGTACACGCCAAAACCGAAAATCTAATTTCTCCTAAAAATGCATGCCTTGTAATATATAATCAATGCACCGGTAGACTTTCCTGTAAGATTGGCACTAAAGATTACCCAATTGGCAACAATCGTGATTACCCATTGCGATTTGGTTGATTAAACATCAAACCTAGCATTTCAAAATGGTGCTAGAATCCAGTAGACTATTGTGAACTGTATTTTCATTTAACTGTCCGGGATGTTATTCATACGTGCAGCAGTCATTTGGCAAACGAACTGCATGTTCCCACGAAATGGTCAAAGTGAAAAAAATAATGTTCAAATAAAATCATAAAATAAATCCAGTGTTCATCTAAGATCTGAATCTTAAAAGAAACACGCAACCCAAAGATTCCTCAAAGGGTACTTGTACAACTAGAGGGTATAAATAAGATCTTTCATTTTTCTCAACGGCATCATCTTGTTCTTATTCATAATTTATCTGATAATTTCTCTGACATAACCCACAAAACCGTCCACGCCTCTTTTATATTTGTCATTATGCTGATCATCATCTAGCATATATCCCTTGGAGGGGAAGCCTTTCAAACACGTTAAAAACATTACTTCAACTTTGGCAAACTGTTGTTCTTCTAGGAATCCAGGTACAGATCCAGCAATCGTTTGGTTGACTGAGAAATAAGGATCGAACACATCCTTCTCGGGGAATGCCACTTATCCAACTAAATGCTAAAGATCAACACAGTCGGATGATCAACCTCGAAGGGGAAACCTGATTGAAAAGAATAAACTAGGGGCTTTACATAAAACCAATCCAGTGGTACTAAGAACACTATAGAACCAAAACTAGCAACCAAATTTGCAAGCAACGAGGAATTCCATTGGTGAAACGGAAATCCAAAGAAGCAAGGCCTGCGTTTATGTATGATAAAAGGGCTTCCAAAAAATGCCGTTAAAAATTCCAGTCCGACGGCTAGCAAAAATTGAACACGTCTGGTTACCTGGTTGAGGACTGCACACTGCGGAAGCGTGAGGAACTGCACGGGGAGCAGGATAACCTGCACGATGGAGACGTCGACAGCATGAGAGAATCTCGAACATACATCGAATGCACATTCGCATGAGAGAGAAAGAGAGAGAGAGAGAGAGAGAGAGAGAGAGAGAGAGAGAGAGAGAGAGAGAGAGAGAGAGAGATGTCGATGCACTCGTAATGGCCGGATTAATTTAGCAACAGCTATTGTCAATCAATGGCGAAACACATAACCGGTTCCAGCACCGCGATCCTCGTGGAAAGCAATCAAAGGACAAATAGCAGCTACAGAGACCGCCAGATGAAACCCTTCCGAGTGAGAGTCGTCCCTCTCATCGGCTAGAGAGAGGGACAAACGTTCGCGAAACGCAGAACAAAAGTCGTACTCTCCAATTTCACACGTTCAGGAGAAAAGATGCGGCACAAATGAAAATCGACGATTGACCAATCGCTCAAGACCCCCGAACTTCAAGGAATACCCAACATCGCCGAAGAAAACTAGAGATGAGATATCAGGAAGATCTCAACAAAGAAAACCAGACGTGACCCACGAAACAGAAGAGCCTGGCGAAGAGGGCGCTCCCTTAAAGGCCAATCACCGACGGGGAGGGGGGGGGAGCGACCGATACCCTACGCCCCCAAGAAAAACTCCAACCCTAACGCCGCGCGAAGAAAAGTGTCAACGCTAATCGGGTAACCCCCAAAGGATCAGACAGAGGGAAGAGAAAGGTGAACGTTTTTTCGTCGACAAACCGGAGCAGCGGCGGTCGCTGGGGTGATTGACGACGAGGACGACAACGACGACGACGGAGGTAGAGATGGGTGCGGAATCCGGCTGCAGTTGACGCGCCAAAGATCAGGTGCCAAAGGGCTGCGCCCAAGGAGCTTCTCCTCTCCCGGTGCACGAAAGCCTGCGTCCTCTTCTGTCTCCTAGGCGCATAAAAGCCAGACTATGTACTTGGGGGAAGGGTTCTTTGAAGCTTCGACAGGGACCTCAATCAACTAGACGCGGACCGGTTTCTTACGGGGCCGCCCACTGCTCGAAATCCAGAAAGAGACCAACTTATTTCTGATTTTTCGGTGTGATTAATGATGCGAGGGTTTCTTCCCCTCGAGGGCTTAGAAGATTGGACGCTACCGGACTCGGAGGTGACGACGGCGCAGCATTGCCCGATCAATTTATACGTAGTCAAAGCGGATCAGCGCTAGTCAACGCCGCAGCCAATCTGGCGTGACCTAAACTAGGTCTAACCAAGTCAGAGTATGATCATCGTCTGTACTCGACGGCAAGCTCTTCTCGTCGCGACTGGATTTAGCCCTCTGTATTCGTCCGAAATTGAAGAAAAGCAGCCAGTCCCCGGAGTGCCGGAAATTAGAATAATCAAAAATCTCGAACAAGAAAGGCCATAAATGGAAAGGTCAGCGCGGGCTCATCATCACCTCGCTCGCTCGCCGTTGGCGGTGCCGCCGTTGCTCGTCCTCTGAGCCCCGGAAATACTCGCAAGGGAGTTCGTTGCAGAATAATTCATCAGGTTATATGATGGGCCGATATTTAATAACGGGCTGGCCCGATAGCAAGGACGGGGCCCTCTCTTAATGGAAGATTGTTTTGGAAGTTTCAAGTGGGCCCCACGAGGATGGCCCCCAGAAGCCACGAATCTACGCCGTCCGATGGGAGAGTCCTCGAGATGGGAACTGGATTTGGGGGGGACCGCCACTTATCTGATGCAGGCGGGCAGTCGGTGATCGGATCCGACGCTGGATCGCCACGTCACGTTCCAGCTGATTCTAATTATCCATATTTTCGGACTTTGATGGGACCACCTGGGGACGGAGGACACGAAATGGCCATTCCAGCCCCTCGGATGGCGATCGGACGGCAAAAAGCACATCCACGTATCTGATAGAATCCGCGGGACCACTCTCGGAGGCCTCTCCATCGGACGGTCGTAATCGATGGACGGCTCGTGATGGACGGGCCCCAGTTACATGTCATCCTGGCTCCTTTATCCCGATCAATCGACCTGGAAAATCCGCGCACTTGCCTTTGAAAAAAACGAAAAAAAAGAAAAAAGAAGGAAGAAAGACGGAAACTTTTTTTTAAAAGGAGGAAATTTTCGCCGGCCTGCTCGCCCGCCTCTCGGCGAGTGTGGAGGGGATTCGCAGGGGAGATTCCCAAATCCGTTCTCCCTGCTAGGGTTAGGGTTTTGTCCTGGGCTCTGTCCTTCTTCTACCCTTCCCCGTGCCCGTTCCCCTTGGCAGCTGATCTGGGTCCGGCGAGGGGGTTTGCAGGTTTCCGAGCTCGTTGGGGTTTATGAGGTCCTGAGGGTCCGTGGCATAATGAGCCTAGGGTTAGCTTTGGCGTTCCGCTGCGCGCGAAGGATTCCCATCGACCGGTGGTCTGTTTAGACGTGGAGATGTCCGAGGCGAGCCATCAGGAGCACCCGCAGCCAATGTACGGCCACGAGGCGGGGGTCGGCGGCGTGGAGCAGCGAGCGAAGAGCATACCTATCCGGATCGACGACGGTGATGGGGGCGGTGTGATGGAGGACGCCGTGGCGGGTGGCTGGGGTAGCGGGGATAAGATGGACGGTGTGATGGTGGAGGTGCCGCAGGACCATGAGCACTATGCGGACGCGGTGGACGCCTCCATGCCTCTGACAAGCCAAACCTCGAACCAGCTCACGCTATTGTTCCAGGGGGAGGCCTACGTCTTCGATTCGGTCACGCCTGAGAAGGTTGGTTCACTCAGTGGCCTCCTGTTACTGTTCTTGAGCATCTCTACAACGCTAACGGCTATTGTTAAAAAATTCTTCCTCCTCCCCTATTTCGTGGTTTTCTTGGTTGCTTTCCGAAAATGTTCGATTTTTGAGTGTAAATGTCAAATAAGAGCACGTGGTTATGCTCGATGTGTACCTAAAAATCGCCAAATGAGCTCTCTGCTTCTGGGGCCGTCATCTTATGCTGCTTCGAGAGATCAGAGCTTCGGGCCTCTTTGTTTTGGTAAATCTTTTCGCTCCAATTTTTATGGAAATATAATCCCTTTTGAAAATCCTGTTTCGGATTACCATTCCTTTTGTCGCTGCATTATTTTTACGACTATTGGTAGGTGAAGTATCCACTGCAATACAGAACCAATCCCTGCATCATCTGGGTTGATTCGATCGATGAACTTTGGACAACTCTCTTGCTATTGACTTTGGGAAAAACCCACTCACCCCTTTCCGTTGTCATTCCCATTCGGTTGCGCCAACAGTTTGCTTGCTCACCATATGTTGCCAGAATAAATTGAAATATATCTAAGATAGCTAGAGCTGACATGGTTCAGTATGGCGAAATGAATCGACGACCAAGATACGGATTTACTCGGGGATCCTATGAAGTTTCTCGTTGAAGAAATGTTGACTATTGCGCCTTCCAGAATGTTGGTGTGGATCATGATGCAGCGAGATTAGAGTTCTGGTTTATTTATGTCCAATCCCTTTCCACCTTTTCAACACCTCCGTTGCAATTTTGTATAGCTTTGGTTTAAAATTGTAACTCGCAACCTCTGATGATATGGAAACACTGTGTTCGAACTAGCTTAGGGTTGCAATTTTGTGGGTAGATCGTGGGTGTGGTTATATCTAGGACATGACAGGTTTGCCCATCGCAAAAAAGAAAAACCTGACTTAAAAGTATTAAAAGAAAAGGGTAAAATATAATATTTTAATAAATTTTATCTTCTTGCAGTTTGTCGCTTATGCTGGTTAATTTTTTTCATTTCTACTCTTTGTGCGATGTTTACCTCTCTTTCTCATCTAGATATACCTTCCTAAAAAGTCAACCCCGGCATAATTCCACGATGCTATCCATCATCTTTTAACACGTGCGTGATTTAGGTGCAAGCCGTAATGTTGCTTTTGGGAGGATGTGAAGTCCCAACAACTGGAGGCACCATGGCGCTCCAATGTCAGCCGGAAAACAGGGTATTACATTCAAAGTAACAGGGTTTGTCTTGGCAGCTCTAGACTTGCTCTGTCTCTTATAAGTTTCGTTTGTCGGTCAGTAGGGATTGGATGATATCTTGCGACGCACAAATATTCCAGCAAAACGCGTTGCTTCGTTGATTAGGTTCCGTGAGAAGAGAAAGGAGCGGTGTTTTGATAAGAAAATTCGATATAATGTCCGAAAGGAAGTGGCTCTCAGGTAATATTTTGGTCAGTGACAGCTTCAAGTTTCATGGCTATGTAATTTAGTTTGCTAGAATCACATTCAAACATCCACCATGAGTTACCACGTCTGTATCAGATGATAGTAATGTTGTGCGATTGCATTTTCAAAGAAGAAGAAAAAAAAACTGTATAACAGTAGAACCATGATACACTTTACGATGCAACTGTGAGTTTACACGCTGAATACCAACGGCATTTTTCTGATCCTTTCTGCTTCTCTTCCAGCCGCTCCGATCCCTTATTCTGTGATCAAGTTTACTCTGTATGTTGTTCATAACTAAAGTTTGATTTCTTCTGAAGTATGGTTAGTGTTAAGAGTATATACAAAGATCAAGAACGATGTGAGCCTAAATTGGCCCGTGTTTCTCGCTTGAATGTAGATACTTCTATATATATATATATATATATATATATATATATATATATATATATATTCAAATATTACCATGTAATATAGGACACTTAACCAATGCTTATTACCTTTTCTCTTCACTAAAGTGTATCACTGGTCGTGGGCACGGCGTGTTTTTTTTTTTTTTTCTTTTCCTTGCCAATGGTAGAAGGTTGGAATTTTGATTGGAAATCGATGTTTCTTCACCTGGTATTCTTGCAAGGCCGCCATCAGGATAACTGGTGCAAATTAATTTTTAGTTCATTTCAAATGTCTGCTGAACGGGATACGAAAACAACTGTCTGGATGAAAGCATTTTTCCTGAAATATCAGCGATTTTCTGGTTATTCATTTGAATTCTCTTCTTGAGAATGGGACAGGAAAGTAGTACGTGATAAAAATGCAAGTAGACTGGTGGAAAACCAGTCGAGAAGAAGGAATTGAAATGCCAGCTTGAACCCTTATCAATTGTTCCTTGTGTTCGTTTCTATTTTTCTGTATACAATCCTCGCTAAAGGAAATAATTTGTTGTTGTACATTATCTCATTATTTCATGCTGTTACAGTCACTGTTACTTTTAATATATACGTGACTTTTAGGATGCAGCGTAGGAAGGGACAGTTTGCTGGGAAGGCGAATCCTCAGGAGGGAACAGCAGCTTCTTCTAGTTCTGATCCTGCTCAGAGCTCAAACAGCGAGGCTCTTCGAGAAACAAAGTCTCTTGCGCTCTCTCTCTCTCTCTCTCTCTCTCTCTCTCGCTCTCGTCATCATTCTCAAGGCTGTCCTAATTTATCACACTTTGAACGTTTGGAATTTTTCCTTTGCCTTGTGTCCTTGATAATTATTCTTTAATTAATGCAGATGTCAGAACTGCGGCATCAGTGAGAAAGCAACGCCTGCGATGCGCCGTGGACCTGCAGGGCCTCGGTCGTTGTGTAATGCGTGTGGATTGATGTGGGCTAATAAGGTTGGTATGTGCTGTCGCAGTGCACACCCAGATCCCAGTGCCATCAAAGTCAATTCTTCAATCACCCATGTTTTTCTCTTGGGTTTAGTTCTCCCGACAGTCAAAGTGATATAATGAATACTCGGGCTGGAACCGTTGACCCACCCTCAGGATCCTTTTCCTGAATAGGAGAGGCCGTCATTCTTTTCCCAAGAATTGCCTCCAATATTTCGGTCTGAAGTGATTGTGAGAATACTCTTGCTGACAAGTAATGTTTCTTTTTGTTTAGTCCTTGAGACGTCCCATACTTTCCTAAAACTGAAAAAACTGTTCATCTGGTCTTCTTCAATGAGATATATGTAGAGAGCTCGACGGTGACATACTCTTTTTTTGACCAAGTGATGAAACTATGATGTGAGATTATTGGTGTCTAGTCCATTTCCCAGGTAGCTCCTTCTCGATTCATCTTTACCCGTTGACTTGGACCGGCCTCTCCATTAATTCTGCCCCTCATGTCGGCAATATTATGAGTGATCGCCGATCGTAGTCAAAACCCTGTCGGGTCGAGCTCCATAGATTTCACCCGGCTGATGAATTTTTCAGGGCACTCTGCGGAGTCCTATGCGGGCCAGTAAGACGGCAGCCCAGAGTTCAGCGCTGTCGGTCGAACAGGTATGTCGCCCCTCCCTCCCTCCTCTTGGTGGTACTGTGGCGCCTTACTACTTCATCTGGGGTTGATCGATCTGTGGCTATTTCCGTGATCGACCGAGCTCCTTCCGCAGGGCGGCGAGAGCAATGACGTGGGCACGGGTCGTGATAACAAGGCGCTCATCGTCGTGGCCAATGATCATAACTCGATGGCGACCACCGCCGGCGTGTGAGTGCCGGGCTGCAGGATGCTTGTAGATTAAATAAATGCGATTGACCCTGCCGTCGGATGATGCGATTGGTGCTGCGTGCAGGTCAGCGGAGGGGATCCCCGCCGAGTTGCAGAAGGAGGAATTGATAGACGAAGACGTGAAGACGAGATTGTGAGGGGAGGGAAGTCCACTGGCATAGTGGGCTTCTTCTGCGACAGTTAACTCATCATTTGACCTCGCTAGCGGGAGGATAGAGGAGACTGGGAGCCCAGACGCTCGCCCGTCTGGAGGGGAGTTGCCGGCGATGTACATCATCACGTCAGCCAAGGCCTGACGGTGTGAATTCTAATGTGGTATGAATGTGAAAAATAATGGGCATTCACTAGACCCCCCTTCTCTCTCTCTCTCTCTCTCTCTCTCTGGATTTCCTGTCTCATACATAACAAGTGTCGTACTGATACTGATTTCATGGCCCGTTGCCCATGAAATTTATGCCTCGATTTCGTGGTGTAAAGCGAGAGAATGAGGAAGGGAGAGCAGGGGATGTGGTTGATGATCAATCACCAGTAGTCGCCACAGGAGCACATCCCGTCCCTGAAGTGGTGAAACCTCTTTGCGTCTCTGGCTGCTACCCCCCTGCCGAGCACCTTGGACGCCAGCTTGATCCAAGCGTGGCAGTCCCCGCAGACTCTGAGGTTCTTCAGGATCATGATCGGGGCGCCGCCTTCGCCGCCGCTCAGCACCGCAAAGGCGATGGCCAGCTTCTCGCTGTGGTAGTAGAGGGACCTCTCCCTCTCCGACTCACTCTCGAAAGCCTGCAGGACGAACCTCGTGTCCGGCACGTAGCCCAACACTTTCGTCTTCTCCATCAACACCTCCAAGGTCTCGTAGATCTCCGCCGCTCGCGGGTGTGACAGGTCCCCGGCGGTGAAGGTGTGCACCCGCTTGTCGACCTCGACCCAGCTCACCGCGGGTTCTTTCCTCAGCCGCATCTCCCTGGCCGCCCTCTTCATCTTCGCCACCTCCTCCCATCGCCCTGCGGACGCGTAGACGTTCAGGAGGAGAACGAGCGTCCCGTCGTCTCCCGGGCTGAGCTCGAGTATGCGCTTCGCCGTCCTCTCCGCCATCTCCACCTCCCCGTGGAGCTTGCAGGCGCCGAGTAGCGTCCTCCAGAGGACGGCGTCTGGGTTCTCGACCTGGGAAGTGGCTATCAGCCGCTCGGCTTCTACGAGTCTTCCCCCGCGAGCCAGCAGGTCCACGTAGCAGGAGACGTGGTCTCTGGTCGGGCCCTTATCGCGGTCTCGGCCGATGGAGGCGAAGATGCGGCGGCCTTCCTCTAGGAGGCCAGCGCCGCTGCACGCGGAGAGAGCGCTGGTGTAAGTCGCGTCGCTCGGCGGCAGGCCCGAAGTCGTCGCCTCGTTGAACAGGCTCACTGCTTCGCCGCCGCGGCCATTGGCGGCGTAGGCGGCGATCATGGAGTTGACGGAGACCAGGTCGCGGTTCGCCAGGCCGTCGAAGACGGACCTCGCCGTCTTCACGTCGCCGCATTTCCCGTAGAGATCGACGAGGGCGGCGCCCACGAATCTGTCCCTGTTCAAGTCGCTCTTGACGGCGAGCGAGTGGACCTGCTTCCCGGTATCGGGCAGCGCCAAGCTCGAGCACGCTCGCAGGGCGGTGGAGAGAATGAACCCATTTGGGCGCATAGAGTCGCGCAGCGCGGTGCGGAACGCGGAGAGGGCTTCCTCTTCCCGGTGGCCCGACAGCAATACCCCCATGATCGCTGTTCTTGCGACGAGGTTGGGGGTGGCGATCTCAGAGTAGACTTTCAGAGCGTCGTCGATTAGCGAGCATCTCGAGTACATGACGAGAAGGGACGTCTGGGAAGAACTCTCACGATCATCGAATCCCGACTTGACGATGAGGCTGTGGATCGTCGCGCCGACCGCTAGCTCCCCGAGATTTCCGCACGCGATGAGAACACTGGCGAAGGTGAACTCGTTCGCCCCGATACGGCCGTTGACCATGTCGGCGAACCCACGGACGGCTTCCGCGTCCTCCCCTATCTGCGTGCAGCCTACGATCAACGCCGTCGCCAAGACGACGTCTTTCTCGGCTGCACGATCGTAGACCAGCCGAGCCTCCCCCAGCCTCCGAAACTTGGCGTACATGTTGACCAGCGCGGTAGAGATGAAGAGGTGATTGCCGGCGCCGAAGCCGGAGACCACCAGGTGGCCATGAGCTTCCTGGCCACCCCTGAGCGAGCCCACCTCGGCCAAGGCCTTCAAGACGCTCGAGAAGGTGAAACCGTCCGGCGAGACGCCCTCCAGAGGCATCCGCCGGTACAGGGCGATGGCCTCCGGGTTCCTCCCCCGGCGAACGTAGGAGGACACCATGGCGTTCCAGGAGACGATGTGCCTGGCGGGCATTTCGTCGAACATCTTTTGTGCGTGGTGGAGGGACCCGGACTTGAGATAGGCGTCCAGGAGCTTGTTGCCCAGGCCGAGGTAGGGGAAGCCCGTCCGGCACATGTGGGCGTGGACGGCTCCCGTTCCCTCCAGAGACTTCTCGGCGGCGCACCGCCGGAGCAGCGAAGCGTAGGAGGTTGCATGAGCCCCCCGGCGGCATCTCGGGGGGCGGGGGACAGTGGTCCCTAGTTGGAAGCCGCCGCTGGCGCGGCTGAGCGAGAATCTTCTCATAGCGTCTCATTCGCCCTCGTCATCCTTCTCATCATCTCTCGACCCGTGCGCTTGCCATGCAGGGGGGGGGAGTGAGGAAGAGCGAGAAAGCGGCAAGCCCACACCGATCACGGAACGAATGAGGATGATTGTATATGAATATATGACGAGAGGTTAAAGCTATCCTCTTCGAATGGATCAACGTACTCCGGACCTTGAAATTTACATCCCGAATTCCTTTAGTCTAGAAGACGGAAGGCCCACGAGTCCAAAACACTCGTGATGCTGGAGGGAGGGAGGGAGGGGGGGAGAGAGAGAGAGGGAGTCAGAGCATCCATCAGCCAGTCTGAGCCGCGGGGGTCAAAACCCATCATCTCAGGGAAGGCTTCGAGCGTCGTCAGCCGGTCGGCGGTCAAACCCGAATCACGGCCGTCGGGCTGTGAAAGCCGCCCCCCGCTCAAGGATTCTACTACTCACCGTCCCACCGCTCCTCCACAGGAAGGAGCGGCGGGGGAAAAGAGAAGACTTGATGGACCCCTGCTTCTTGTCCTCGCTTCTCTTTGCAGGTCGAGGGAAGAACTACTACGCCGGATCGTTTGCGTTGAAGACTTGGGTCGGCGGCGCCGCTGCGGAGGAGCTCTGGGAGAGATCCCTCAGCGTCCCCTGCGAGAGACACGGAGAATCGGGTCAGCCACTCTCCATGTTTCTGCGATACCAAAGGTGACGGAGAAGGATTCACGGAGAGGATCTAAACTCCTGCTCCGAGAGGATGTACAGACCTTGTTCGCCCACATGAGCCCGCACGCATTGCATAAGGTCTTTGGACCTCCTGGGCCCCGACGCATCATGGGTGTGGACGCCTGGCTGCACCCGCAGTGCTGGCAACTGCAGGGAACACCGAGAGAGTCAGAAGGGAGATAGATAAGCACTCAAGAGAGATTGGCGACCTGGAGGCAGGGGGGGAGGGAGCTTACAAAGTCTTCTGGTGGGCCTCCTCCAGGCAGGCCCCCTGCGCGAGATCGGAGCCCAGGGAAGCCGACGCGGCATCCTCCGGGTTGAATTTAGAGGATATGAACTGGCCTTTCTTCCGCTGCATCCTGTAATTCCAATCCTGGCAACGAGTTAAATCAATCGGAACAGCTTGCGGCCGGTGCAGGCGCTGAGTCAATCCGAGCAAACGAAAAACCCATGCCGAACAGAGATGCCCATTTCATCTCCGCCTCTTGACCAATCACCTTCAAGAACGATAACGATGCTAGTCGCCCACCTTTCCCATGAAAGATTTCTACAAAGCCAACTACGATGGGTAGCACAAGTGGGACAATATTGCTCATAGTTTATCGCAAGTGAGAATCTAACTTTGCCAACGGCCATAACATTGTGAAATAAGACATACTGGGACTGGGCGTCAACAATCATACACAGAAGGAAGAACAAATACTCATCGGACAGCAGCACAACCTTCCCATCAAGTGCATTCCAATTTATAATAGGTCGGTGGGCACCAATAACACAAAGCATGAAAGGCTGAAGCGTGAACACCGTTCCGATTACGAAAACTCTAGTGACACAATCCTCCTTTTTTCCATTCCTCATACTCGAGTAGAAGCACATGGAAGATTCTGCATGAATGGTTCTTAGATAAAAACTTACACTCGAGAAATGCTAATACAGGAAAAAGGTCCCCATGATAATAAAAGAAATAGAACACCAAAAACACATTTTTGATGCGTCTGAGCGTTCACTGAGGTATATTAAAGCACTGAAGAATGCACCCACGCATTTGCAAAAGCTCGCAATTGCGAATGATGAGTCCATAAATCATTACCAGGGTATAATGCTACGTGAGGCTATAAAACTACGCAACCCTCTTCACAGCCTTAGAGAATATGGAATCATAACAATTCAAAAATCTTACTCCCCAAGAGAGGGAACCTCAGTGAAATTTTACAGCATTTTGAACAAACATGGTATCGGAAGAAATACTATGAGGAATAACACGCTTTCCAAGAAATCACAAAGTAATCATGGAGGCGAGACTGCGTAAAAAAAAAACAGTCGGGATTCCAGGCTAAATGTTGCGACTTTCACTGTTCACTTATGGCATTCCATATCCTGGCTGTTTCTGAATGAATGCCCGTTTTCCATCACCCCACAGACCCTGCGTGAAAGAACAAGCTTCTTCTAAGAAGCACCAGACACAATTTGCATCACCATCTTTGAATGAATGCACGAAATAATCAAATATGATCAGTACCGACCCATAAGAACTGAACAATTGAAAATATATAAAGAGCCCATCTTGATGCTCTGATCTTCAGAGCACATTCAGTATTAAGAACAGGCCTTGCCCAACATTGATATAACAGCTTCACATGGAAGAGACAAAACTAAATCTAGCGTATGATAAGGAGTCGAATTCCTTTCGCACAAACCCCATCAACATACCAAAAAAAAATAATAATAATACAAAGCCAGAGCAACAGAGAACAGAAACGTGTATCGAGGTTGAAGGCATATCCTCTTTAGGCCTATCCCTTGTTCAGAGAGTGATTACGTCTGTGTAAAATGATGCTTTTACGAAATCACACAGATTAAAAACGGAAATTCGGTGGCATGCCGTTGGTCAGAATCAGACAAACATGTAGAGGAGGAACTATGGACCGTTTCTTTTACTCGAACCAGACAATCTCGTTTGGCATCACAGCTTATAAATTACAAAAGCCGCTCATCAATGGAAATTTCTGACGTGCAACAAGGAAATGGCGCAGATGGAAGTTCGGACTCTAAAACACAGGCTAGAAATACTCTAAAACAAGGAATTAATTGGCATAATTTTATTAAAAAATAAAAACGTTTCAATAGGAAGCATTTATCACAGTGAAGTTTGGCTAAGCTACATATCTTTACAGAGAGTACCACCAGAACCATTGGAAAAAATTAACTAGTCCTTACAGGAACCATTTGTGCAAGAAACTGTAAAATGAATACACAGAGAAACGAGTAATACCTTTGGGCGACCTCTTTACGTACATGGTAACGTATCTTTTTGTCAAAGCATCGTTCTTTCCTCTTCTCCTTAAATCTCATTAAAGAAGCCTGTCTCTGATAGCTGTTTGTAGATTGCGCAAAACCATTAGACTCCTGAAAATGGGGAGATTAATGAGGTCATGTTCACATGCTACAGTGAAAATAATCTTATCATGAGAAAAACATACTCTATTATTCTGACGTGAAGGATCGGCCATGCTGGCGATTTCGGGAGGCAGCTCTTGCGCTCCCAGCAGCAATAGCACTGCTTGTACCTGCAAAGAGCAGGATGCACACAAAATTCAGCTGATCCATTGATGCATGGAATTAGAAGCAGCAAGCATCCAGCGGAAAAAAACAGATATCCACGTAGAAGCTTCTCATTCTGATAAGGAAAGCGTCACAGTTATACAAGGGCGGAAAGTCGTAGGAACCAGACAGACATGATATCATTCAAACCCATCATGCTTTCCATACTTTGTAATAGCACAAATTAGAAAGAAATCGCGCTTTTTTTTCTCTTTTCATTGATGTGCTTTTATAAGAAAGGTGGTCATTGACTAAGATAACCAAGAACGAAGCTAAATAAATAAATAAAAGAAAAATGGATGCAACACCAAATCACCCTATTCCTCCATTCTATTTGACAGAAGGCTATTTCATTTTTTGGCAAAAATAACGATAACATCCCCAATTAATTGTGGAAGAAAAACTGGTCGCCGGAAAAATTTGCCATTCAGGTGGCTGGATATGTGGCCCGATAACATTTTCCAAAAATCCAACGATTCCTTTAATGTAGAGAGGGCATCATGGTCGAGCACAAACGAAACAGCAAATGGCTTCCATCTACAGACCGAACACCGAGTGCCCTCGATGGAAAGCGTTTAGACTCATTCTTCATCGTGCACGAGGAGCGCCTAACCACGCATCTCCAAGAATGGTTCCAACACTTTGCCCAAGGACCTCCTTGCCGTAACCCATAGAAAATAAAGAAGATAGGAGACCGGAAAACATAACACAGAGCCCAATAACAGAAGAACGTGATGAGCATGCCCAGTTTTCCACGAGCAAGAAATTGCTTGAACGACAACGCTCCAAACCAGGGCTCCTACCGGTCCGTAGGCTAAAAGAAAGGCATTAGTCGCGGCATTGCTTTCACATGCTTCGCCAATTGGTAGCGACAGGGCACAGCAGGCATTAATCTAAGAGATAGAACGAGAAAGAGGAAGAGAAGAAGAAGAAGAAGAAGATATTCCCTGGACCTTGTCGGTGGCAACGGAATCAAACACATAGACCTGGCCCTGGAAAGAGAGGGTAAGTTGGTTTGGGCGCGACATCCCCACGCCACCCGCGTCCACCGGCAGAGAGGAGTCGTCGTCCTCCACGCCCCGCAGGACCATGCCCTCGCCGACCAAGGCATCCCCCATCATGGCGCCGTCGCCCTCCTCCACCCGCCCCGGCAGCTGCTGCATCACCTGCAAGTGCTGCTGCAGTTGCAGCTGCATCTGCTCCTCGAGCTTCCTCTCGTCGTCATCGTACATGGCTCCCTCCATACCCCCCCTACCCCAACCAAAACCCTAGCCCGACGACCTCCCAACCGGGGCAAACGTAAGGGACATGGGCCCCGTGACCTTTGTCAGTAAGGGTTCCACCGGAGTTCGGGGCGGCGAAAGTAGGGCTTTACCCAGGCTGCGGAGTCCTGGGACTATATATATATATGAATCGATAGAGAGAGAGAGAGAGAGAGAGAGAGAGAGAGGGCCGCCACAGCGGGGCAACCAGTACGCATGCGAGAAGGTGCGTCGCTATACGTACTAGCAAGAATAACTTGGAATAAAAATCAGAAGAATGACGACGGCATGTTGAACAGCGTCAGAGAGAGGGGGAGGGGGAGGGGGAGGGGGAGGAGGGCGCCTCCAGGCGGAGGTAGTCATACATGAGGCCCTGGAAGGGGGAGGAGGCCCGGGCCTGGGTGAGGAAGACGGTGTTCTCGCCCTCCACCAGCCATTCCCTCTCCACGTTCACGTTGAACAGCCAGTAGAGCCCGTGGATGCCGTGCCTCGCGATCGAGTTGTCACCCCCGATCACCCCCGTCGTGAAGTGCGGCGGCGACGCCTCTGGGTCGTTCACCCTCACCTACGGCCCCGCTCAGGAACAAGAACCACCATCGGTCGACTGGTCATCATCATGCAGGCGGGCAAAGCAAGTATGCGGCTGATTGCTGGGGATGGCGACGGAGAGTTCTCAGCTCGCGGGCCTACCTGTAGTTCCGCGCTCTTCGCCGACGCGAGAGCAATCCGGAGCTTGTAAGGCCCGCCCCCGCCAGGCTGGGCGGCTCCACGGTCCATCGTAAACTTGATCTGCCAGGTCGTTGACTTGTATCCATCACCAGTTTTCCTGGGTCGATCAGGCGGAGACAATAACGGGGGGGGGGGGGGGGTCTCCCTGAGCTTGCTTGGGAAGTAAGACGGAAGAAGATGAAGATGAGAGCCAGCAGTACCGTGTGACGTGCGCGTAAAACCAGTCCTTGGTGTAGTCGCTTGCCCCGACCCTGTAAACCAGATCGCCTTCCGGGTACAGCTCGGCGTATCTCTCCCACAGCCCGTACTGTCGAAACCTGTCGAGATCCGATGGCCGCGTGAGGCTCGCTCTTTGGCTGCACAAGGTGCTTCCGAGTGGCGTCTCTTCCTTCACCTGTCGGGATGACCAGCGTACAGCTTGTTGACGTAGCTGGGGTTCGGGTCCGGGACGGAGAACTCCGCCGCAGAGCGGTCTGGAACGCCGATCTCCCACAACGTCGGGCCGTCTCTCGGCGGCTCGAACACGACGTCTCCCACTTCGACATGGCCCCCTGCAGAGCTCGCGGGCCTCCGTTAGATCGTCGGAAGGAGAGTCTGAACTCGCGAGCAGGAAGGCTCACTCACTGGCGGTGATGGTGACGGTTTCAGCAAGTTTGAAGTCCCCCAGGACGCCCGGAACCCAAGCGTAGAGGCCGTACTCTCCAGCTCTCACGTCGCCAATGGTGAAATACCCGTCGATTCCCGTTCTCGCCCAGAACTGGTATCCCTGCGAGGACAACGAGTGCACTGTCACTATTCGTATATGTATATAGAAAGAGAGAGCGAGAGAGAGAGAGAGATGGGGGAGGGCATGGAATGAATGCCTCTGGGAACCAGGCAGACCTTGCTCTCCCTTTGCCACGAACCGGCTTCCCCGGGCGGAGCCAGACCAATGTGAGCGGAGTTCGCGGCCACGTCAACGTCGTCGAGAAAACTGAAGACAGGGCAAACCAAGCAGTTCATACATAACTGAACCTGAAGACGGGGTTTTCTGAAGACGTCACTTCACCTGTCCCTGACCAAGAGCCTGCCGCCCACAGAACCCCGTTCTTCACGCTTGTGGAAGTCCTCTGAAGCAGGGAAGCTGTAGGGCCAGCTCTCTTCTTCAACCTGCGCCTGCATCACGTAGTCATGCGAGATGGATATGAACAAATTCGTGTGCGCAGGCCTGTCTGTATAATAAGTAGCATGCTCTGGTTAGCTAATTAGCGTGGAACCTGGGACTTGGCGTCCTCCCAGAGGTAGAGGGGATCGGTGCCTCTTCGCGGGGTGGAGTTGAGATAGATGAAGACGGGCCCGAAGACCTTCTTCCAGAGCTCTCCCTCCCTGAACTTGAGCTCTAGGTCCCCCCCCGCGTAGTGGGTGCTGACGAACATCTGCTCTCGGGGGATGGAGAGGGGTCAACGTCCGGAACGAGCGCGGGGGTAGGGGGAGAGTTGACTCACAGCGAGGTTGATGGGGCCGACGTGGGAGGTGAGGTCCTGCTTCAGCGGGCCGCCCGTGCGGAACTCATTGCTGGGAGTGATCTGCCAGAAGCCCGTCTGGGGGTCAGCGCAGATCCAGCCGTGGACCCTGTTGTCCTTGTTCTCGCACGAGTACTGGTACTTGTCGTCCACCTGCTGACCGGAGCTCGTCAGACGGCGGCGGAGGAAACCTCCTCCTCCTCCTCCTCTCTCTCTCTCTGATCCTTACCTCTCCTCTGAGATCCGAGTCGATCGGGTCGTCCAGCCTCACGGCCTCGGGGTAGGCCAGTGCCCGGCCTCGAGGAGGAAGACGGTCCTCGGGCATGGGCATGATCCTCTGCCTGTTATCCGCCATCGCCATGTAGTGAAACCTGTACAAAGCTCACTCCTAAACCAGGTCGACGACCCCTTATCATTTATGGATGTAGCGGCGGGCGTGGCTCACTTGTCCTTACGGAGCTTGAAGACTGCTCTGGCCTCGGCCAAATCGAAGTCCGGCCAGTCTTCCGCGAGCTCGAAGATGGCGTAGTTGTAGAATCCCGAGAGGCCGCGGAACATGACGATCCTGCGCGGGGCGAGTCGAATCTGGTCAGAAGGGCTGGCGAGAAATGGGAGCCAAGTGAGAGTTCTCTGTGTTGGCGCACCTCCGGTCGATGCTCAAGGGGATGACGGTGGTTCCCCTGAGGGATGGGTTCCAGCTTCTGGAGAAAGAAAGCTCCACCTGTTCTTCGTTCTCCACGATGACCCGGAAATCCGTTCCTTGTATCCTGCAAAACGAATTCCTCGCCCCGTGATCTTTCTGAGTCACTGGTCAGAACAAAGAGGCCGATGCACTTCATGCATGCGTGAACAGCGGTACATGCATGCAGGCACGCAGAGAGAGACCGAGAGAGAGAGAGAAGGGTGAGGTCGACTCACCTGTCAAAATGTCCTGATCCACCAGGCTCACTCCAGTTGGTGCTCCAGTACCTGTAGAACGCGAGGTATACATGCATATGCAGATGATGGTAAGTCAGCCCGGTTCAAGAAATGGGAAGCGAGAGAGAGAGAGAGAGAGGGAGAGAGAGAGAGGAGAGGGGCACCCTCGATCAGATTCGTCGTTGAGGACCTCCATCAAGTTATTCAAGCCGTTGAAGCTGATGCCGGTGATCATTCCCCCAGGGTTCGTCAGAGTGACTCGGACGATTCCATTGTCCAGCACCACCTGCAACAGGAGACCTCTCATATCTCTGCGGGACTAAACTCGCATATCTCATACGGAAGGAATGACAGAGAAAGAGAGGCGGAGCTACGTACATGGCGACCCTTAACCTTCATGCTAACTCCAGCGGGAGATGCCATTGCTAGCCTGGGAGAAAGGAGATGAATCACCAAGCTCAGCCAGAGAGGAAGCAGGCTAGAAGAACTCCACTGCTGGAGGAGGTTTATATTGGTACAGGGAGAGAGAGAGAGAGAGAGAGAGAGCGTGCGTAAAGCGTGAGAGCGCAAGCGTAGGGATTGAATTGAGGTCGTTTGCTTGTACCAGATAATGAAGCATCGCAGGGTATTAAATGGCTACGGTTGCTTAGGGTATCGGCCTTTCGGTGTCACCCACTCCGTCGGCTCGTCTCCTCCGTAGATGACTTGAGGAAGATGCAGAGCCCTCCTTCTCCCTCTCCCTCTCCCGCGGAGGGCACACTTGGCTTGTGGGGGAGGTCACGGCATGCGTTGCTTTCTCTCCCTCCTCCCCCGACGAGCTCTGTCAACATAAAGACGACGGCCCGTGCAAGCGTCGGGAGAGAGATAGAGAGATAGATTGACCTGGAGATAGATTAACAGAGAGAGAGGGGGGATTAGGTGGATGAAGAGGATCGATATCAAGCGATGACTCGACTTACAGAGGGGCGGGTGAGAAGAGAGAGAGAGAGAGAGAGAGGACGCCCGCTTGGTCAAGTCGTCCCAAGGTGGCGGGATCCTAGAAGCGTCTGCTATCGGGTCGGATTCGGACCGGCCCATCTTGATGCTATTCAGGCCCATTATTAGCTTCCTGCCGGGAGAGAGCATTCTAGGGGGGGATTCACTCTTCTTCGTCGGCCATCTTCCCTCCATATCCCCCTGTTCCTCGGAGAAGCCCGGCTAGGGTTTCTACGAGGTGTCGAGGAGGAGCGATGGACCCCCGCGAGGTATCTTGGGTCCGGGGTTTCCTCCTCGAGCATCCCATCGAGGAGTGGCTCGCGAAGGAGATCCTTCTCTGCCTCCCGAACCCCCAACTCCTCGACCCGCGCCTCAAGAAGGCCCTCCTCCTCCGCCGCCTCTCCTTCGACGTCTCCTCCGACCGCCTCTCCGAGGACACCCTCCGCTCCCTCGAGCTCCTCGAGGAGCTCGACCGCTCTCTCGGCGCCGCGAGCCCACCGAAGGCTCTGGTCGCCGCCTACTGCGCGGTGGCCGCCGAGTTGACGTTGTCTCCCCTCAGAGACCCGCGTAGCAAGGTGAGTGCCGAGGCAGACTTCTTCGAAGCCGTGAACAGGATCTGGAACTGCCGGGTGGTGGACGTCGAGCGGTCTGTGGCGAGGGGTTTAGTGGGCGAAGGCTTGATGCGGTGGCGGACGGCGATCAAGGAGGCGCTGGGGAGTGCGGCGGCGCGGGAGCGATTACTGCGGTGGAACACTGGATGGGAAGCGGCCGCGTCTCTGAGGGAGTACCTTAGGGTGGCGCTGAAGGAAATGGGCCCTCAGCTGCTGGAACTCGTGGCGAGGGCAGTGATCGACGACGAAGAAGAAGAAGAAGAAGAAGAAGAAGCCGTTGATGCGAAGCCGTCTAATTCTGGAGTCTGCCAGGAGGCCGTCGAGAGAAAGGAACAAAGTCTTGATGAGGGGCCATCTGATGCCAGAGGTGGGGACGAACCTGTCGAGATTAGTGGCGGGGGGCTCGATGTAGAGCCTTCTAAAGAATCCTTGGAGCAATCTACTTCCGGTGGTTCTCACGCGGAGGAATTGGCCCAATCAGGTCAACCTGACCTTGTAACTCCGAAAACAGGTCAGTCATGCTCCCTCGACGAGCTCTTATCGATGCTGCTCGTCTCTCTGGCAATCTTGACGCCGAATTCTCAAGTTCATGCAGCGTGGGAGTTTAACTGGTTCACCATCTCTTTTTTGCAGCGGAGACTGAAAGAACAGCTGCGTTAGCTGAGCAAGCGTCTCCGGACGCGTCCATGGATGAGGATCATAGGTCCAAGGAGCTGGGTCTGGTGTCCTCCCCGGAAGTTACGAAAACAAAGGAAGCTCGAAGGGCTTGCGGCGCGGATACTCTGCTGAAGGTGGCGGTAGGTCCCTTTGCAGACGCTCTGGAAGGGACTTCTCACGTCCCTGATATTGGCAAGATGGATGAGTCGGGTAGTCCGATTGGCACAGTGCGCGACCGAAACCAGATGGATGAGGGTGAGGAAGGGCTTTTCGTTGACAAAAATATCCGAGCCACTATTCTTCGGGGACCTGAAGACGAGGATCATAGCGACACCCTGCGCCCTGGACTATTGCCGCAGTCCGATCTTCCAAAGCCAGCTGCGCTGACTTTTGAGGTGATGGTCTCTGCTGTTGCACTCTCATAAATGCGATAAAGTTGATTGTGTTGGAAATTTTAATTGCTTAAACTGATGGCACTTTAAATTACGGAAGAAATAGACCTTTCAGCGGGATTTTCATCCTCTCAGATCAGGCTCTCAAGCAGGGATCAGTCGTGGCAATCCCACTGCCTACTGCTGTCTGTCTGCTCCCACAATGGAAGGCTCTTCTGGGAGATTATTTCTGTCTTATTCATTCTAAACGAAGAGTCAAGTTGTCCAGTGAAGGCAGAGATCTAAGCTGAAGTCCAGAAACGAAGTTGACTTTGATCCATGCCCGTTGGATTGCGTGGTGACCCTGATTCTCATTAGATGCAGCATTCTGTCGTGTGCAGGAGGACGAAAATGCTGTCCAGTCCCCGTCTGGTAAGTCCTCAAGCTGTTCCAGAGGAGCTCACTTGGCCACACCAAGGAGGCGCAGAGTGCCCTCTCTGAGGTTGCAAGAAATCGCAAAATTTGTCCGAACGAGGAAGATCAAGAGGTGGACACCGCAGGAAGAGGATGCCCTCAGAGAAGCCGTCAAGAAGTATGTGTGCCTCTTTCTCTGCGAGAAAATAAGCGGAATCTGACAAAAAGTTCATTCGGACACTACTGAATCGATTAAAGTTCTTTTTTTTTAATTTTTTCCGGGTTGATTATTGTCGAGTCCTGTGGTGTGATGGGATGGATGGGTTGGGGTGCCTGTTTTTTATCAGATTTCTTGCCCCCCTCCCTGCAGGCACGGCAAGGGGAACTGGAAGATCATCCTGCATTCCCACCGTGAAGCGTTCGAGGAGAGGACGGAGGTAGAGATGAACATATTCTGTCCCTCGACAGGGGAATGGAAAGCTTCTTTTCTTCGGTCCCTGCCTGCGCTATCTCTCAGCATGCCTCCCCTTGACCCATTGAGCAGGTGGATCTGAAGGACAAGTGGAGAAACATGACCAGGTAGCGAGCAGGTGGCCATCAGCGGCAGGTATGGTCCATCGCCTTTCATCGCCCTCCTCCTCGAACGCTACCTCAAGGTGCCCATCGAGGGGTGTCACACAAGCCCCCCCCCTGGTGTGTTTCTTGCCATGGCAACTAACTGTTCATATCATAATGATAATTTTTATTTTTTTTGGGCATGTAAATTCTTGAGGGGCTGTCTCGTTTTGGGGGGTTGTGTGGGGAAAACGGCTGCAGATGAAGGGTTGACCCGCGTTGGAGCTCTCGATGCAATCGCAGGTTGGGCTTCTTCTTCTTCTCCTCTTTTTGTTGAGTCGAATGTATATCTCCTGTGTATTATCCAGAAATCAGCCCCAAAACAGAGTGGGATTTTGTCAACCCCCAACGCAGCCTGGGGAAATATTGGCGCTGGGCTGGGCTGATGATGCTACACCAGGTGGAGGCTAAAGAAATTGCCATCGTTCCCATCTCAGCCAGCCACCCAGCCACCCAGCCACCCACCCTTTGACCTGAGGTGATCTGGTCCCCGATTAACGTCAGACCTCCGACCTGAATCCCAATCTTACATACGGCCGATATGCGCCGTGAGCACGGGATATGCTGTGATGGTGGTTCTGAGTTCAGAGCATGCGGAATAATGTGGACTGTTCAACAGCCGAGTAGGGCTTGTCAGAGGGTCGTTGACCTTGACTGCGGTGTGAACACCCATGTGGTTTGAGATCGTGCACGTGCCTGCCCCGGCTTCACATGGGACGAGATCTCCCCGGCGTTGACTCGCTCTGTCCCGGTGAGTTAGGAGCAACGAAACCCACTTCGGCACGCTGCGTATATGAAACCCGTCGGGTCAACACCACTTGATACGTGTACATGTAGATATGATTTTTCATATTATTTAACAGATTATAATTTAGATGGGTCGTCCCCGTGCGGTGACCTTTGAGTGCAGTTGACAGGTACTGCCGAACCTCCCCTCACGGCCTCGCCATGGTGGTGTGGATGAGCGGAGGACCACTAAGCGGGACTCCGCCCCGCCGGCGGGCCGAGGACCGTGAGGCAGAGTTGGTTGACCGACTCCGTGAACTCTCCCCCCGCCCACCCCGGTCAAAGTCTCTTACGCACCTCCTACGCGTAGGTCGACGTGAGGTGGATGAAGACGGCGAGACAGAAGAAGCCGGATGCTTCGTACCAGAAACACGGCTAGGTTTAAACTGGGCATTGGATATTAGCTGGTTTTTCTAGTCACTACCGTGCGTTGCGCAAGACGAAGTGAATGACGACAGAGAGTGCGTGAGAGAGGAGAGAGAGACGCGAGCGTCTTGCTTCACCGTAAGTAAGAAAGGGGAGTCAACTTTCTTGGAATACGCCCAGGAATTAAGCAGGCGGGGATACCGAATCCGGCGCCGCTGCTGCAGAAAGGTGTTTCCCGAGTTACTCCCGATGACTGGTGACCGTCGTCATCCTCGTTGACGGCCCCGATTCATCCATCTGGAAGAGGACCCATCTGCACCCTCCCCCACCAGCTGCAATAGTCTAGGGAGAGAAAGAGAGAGAGTGAGAGAAGGCTCCGTTGACGTTTGAGGGGTCTCACATCTTCTTCCTCTGGGAAGGATAGCCGAAGGACGACGGAGATGGGGTGAGGGGAGGGAGGGCACTAGAATACTGGTTGCTACGTCCAACGCCATACATAGGCCATGTCCCTTCTTCTTCTCCGGCTTCGGAAGACGTGGGGCTGAGGAAAAACCCCCCAACCCCACTCACTGCCTCCCCTTCCCCGGCGAGTGGGCACTTTCTGTCTCCTTGCACTACCCCTTCTCCCTCCCCGCCACCCAACCCATCCACAGTCGTCCCGTCGGAACATTGGACGGAGATGTATAAGAAGAGTGGAGGAAGCAGCAGGAGGGGGACGACAGGCGAGACAGAGAGGGGCACGGCGGCCCGCTAACTCCCCCGAGTTAGACCCAGCCGCGGAGGAAGGAGAAAGGATGACTTTTGAGAAGGGTACGGAAATCCAAAGCGGGAAGAAAGTCGTCCCTTTCTGTTCTATCCCTTTCTTTGTAGAGAGTCTCTTACTTGTCTCCTCTTGGTTGCTCCTTTTCTTTGTTAGATTATTTGCTGTCTCTCTTTGCAGAGGGCTGGGAGGGAGATAAGAATGAGGAGGACGGCGAAGCCCTCCCGCCGGTCCAAGAGCCCGTTCAGGCGAAGATGGCGAGCGCCGACCCAGCCGGAGGTGCCTTTTCTCGTCAGAGATTCTTTTCCTTCTTTCACGGATGAGAGAGGAGAGAAGCAGTCTCGATTCCTTTCTTTTCCTCCTGTTGCTCTTCTTCTTTCTCTCTGTCGATGTGTCCCCTTTTTTTCTTATGCCTCCATACCCTGTTTTTGATGGTCGCAAAAGCGGGGGACGAGGTGACCGGGGGAAGCACGGACAAGGCCGATGGCAGCTCCGACGAGTCCTCGCCGAGAACAGCTCTCGACATCACCGTATCCGGCAGCACGGATTCCGACAGTAGCAGCAGCGGCGGCGGCGGCGCTGAGGAGCCCCATACCCATCAGTGGCGGGCTTTCATCAGGGGTCTGTTGCAGAGGAAGAAGTCCATAAGGCGGCTGTCGACATTCCCCCCGGCGGCGAGCCCGGAGATAACCAGATGGAGACCGCTCAGGAATCTGGAGAGGACTCGGACAGCTAAGGAGAGCGGCAGAGGGGAGCTGCCATTGGCGCCGCCGCCGCCACCGCCACCGCCGCCCCTAATTCTCTGGAGGCCCATGTGGCGGAGCTTCGAGCTGAAGGAGCTCGCGGCCGCCACCGATGACTTCAGCCCAGGTAAGCCGTAGTCAGTAAGCCTCTGTAGCTCTCAGGTTTCACTGCTCTCCCACCATCCTCTTCACGAGATGACGACCGTCCAATCTGGATTCTTATGGCCTGGGTTCCTGCTGATGAACATTATCAACGGCCCACAGTACACCATGCCTTCGTTCTGATGCCCCACTGCCTGCCTAAGTTTTCTCTGCTCGAAACGTCTCTCTCTCTCTCTCTCTCTCTCTCTCTCTCTCTCTCTCTCTCTCTTGCTATATATATATATAGATATCCTTGTGATTTTTCTGTCTACCTGAAAGGAATTTTATCATAATATTTCTCTTTAGTCGAGTCAAATGTGATATTTTCTACCCAATTATACAAGGCGAGAAGGGGGGCTAGTTCATCCGTCTTCTTCGAGGAAGAAAGACATGGATGTAAAGACGTTCCCGTACGTCTCTCTCCCTCTACTCGTACAGAGTCTGCTCCTGGAACCACTATTGATTCACAAACAGCGTGGGGACCTTCCCTTGTGGGATGGGGGATCCTGCTCTCCGGCTTCTCGTCCGCCTGCGAGACGCCGACGTGGAACACCTCGAGACCCAAGACAAATCCCCCCCCCCCTCTCTCTCTCTTTCTCTCTCTTCCACTGTTGATGGCTGCACCTCGCTGGTATTCCTTTTCTGTCCTGAGATTTCTCCATCCCTCGCTCTCTCGCCAGCGCCTCTCTCTGCGGCCGCGCCGGATGTGTGCACCATCTTCTTCTTCCTCCCACTTGCCCCGCATCTACCGTCTGATTTGACCCCGTTTAATCATTCCCATGGCAGAGAACTTGATCGGAAGAGGCGGGCATGCAGAGGTTTACCGGGGGCGGCTGCCCAGTGGGCAGCTGGTTGCGGTGAAGCGGCTGATGAAGAAGGAGATGGAAGAGGAGAGAGTGGGAGACTTTTTGTCGGAGCTGGGGATTATCGCCCACGTCAACCATCCGAACGCCGCCCACCTCCTCGGTTTCGGGGTCGAAGGCGGCCTCCACCTCGTTCTCCAGTACTCCCCACACGGGAGCTTGGCCTCTGTCCTCCATGGTAACCTGCGAGAGCCTCTTCTTCCGCGTTCTCTCTCTATCTCTCTGCAGTCATGATAGAGTGAGAAAGAAGCTATTGTCTGATGTGGGCTCGTGGGGATCGGCCGTCCAAACATAGAGAAATGACGGGAGACTCTCGTTTCAGGTTCGAAGGATCCGATCGAGTGGGGCATCCGATTTAAGATTGCGCTGGGCGTGGCGGAGGGGCTGCGCTACCTTCATGAGGGCTGCCACCGGCGCATAATCCACAGGGACATTAAGGCTTCTAACATTCTGCTCACCGACGATTATCAACCTCAGGTTGTCCCTCTCGACTTAAAATGCTTATTTAGTTGATTTGCCTCCCGTACCGTACATAGTGCTTCGTTCCCAAGAGCAGAGAGAGAGAGAGGGTTGCGGACGATGGTGCAACACCTATTTAGTTATAGACTTCATCGTTTTCTCTGGCTGACCACTCTGCACCTGCGACCACAGATTTCTGATTTTGGCCTTGCGAAGTGGTTGCCGGACCAGTGGCCGCACCACGTGATGTTCCCGATCGAGGGCACATTCGGGTTGGTTCACCCCTCTTCCATCAGATCCTTCTTCTTCTTCTTCGGTCTCTCTTCTCATGTGCTCTCTCCCTCCCTCTCACCCTCTCTCTCTCTCTCTCTCTCTCTCTCTCTCTCTCCCCCGGGCAGGTACTTGGCGCCGGAGTACTTCATGCATGGGGTGGTAAACGAGAAGACGGACGTCTTCGCCTTTGGGGTTCTGCTCTTGGAACTCATTACCGGTCGCCGGGCAGTAGACTCGTCCCGCCACAGCCTCGTGATATGGGTACGTCCGGCGTAGCCGGCCTGCGCTGGCGGAGTATGCCCTCCCAGAGGATGATGAAACATGCCCTTCTCCCTGTGTGCGACAGGCGAAGCCCCTGTTGGACGCCAAGAACCTCGAGGAGCTAGTCGACCCCAGCCTCGGGGGCTCGTATGAGCCTCGAGAGATGAACAGCGCGGTTGCGGTGGCGTCGGCGAGCATCCACCACATGCCCACCTTGCGGCCTCACATGAACCAGGTGGGAAGACCCAGATGAGATGAGTCCGTTGAACCCCACCCCCCCCCCGGCCTCGCTTCCTAGTCTGGATGCATTACTTGGGCGGATTGCCCATGGGCAGGCTGAGCTCACAGCCAGATCGGTCGTTCAATATCTCTCGGTGGCCGTGTTCAGACTTTTCTCCGAGTTGAGGCTGGTTCCGACAGGATGGCCGATGACCTCTGTTTACTTTGGAGAAGGATCTCTGGGATCCGATGGAGGATACCACTATGAATTAATGTTCTGTGTCTGCTCAGGCTCTGCAGGTTCTGAGAGGCGAGGATGAATCGATAGTGGTCGGCGGGGACGGGCCAACCAAGCCAGTCCTCTTCGATGCCTGCGATCTGGAAGACTACTCGAGCTCGAGGTATCTCAACGATCTTAGTCGGCATAGGAAGCTCGCCTTGGAACAGTGAAGATGGGAGAGGTCGTGATCCGGTCCTCCTCGCCGCGCTACTTCTGCATGTTTATTTGTACATGGCGACAAGAGAAAGGGAGGAAAGAAGGGTTTCCCTCTCCCAATCCGATGACGGATTTGGAATGATTTCATGCAAAGAAGTTTTTAGGTTTATCCTCTCAGCTTCTGCTTCTTTTCCTCTCTCCAAGGCCGAGTTTTGGTCCTCTGTCGCTGTGCGGATAAAAAAAGCCGATTAAAGAAGACGACTGTGCGGCGGCGGTGGAGCCACCCAGAAATTAGTGTTGTCGTAAACGCTAAGCCATGGACCTGCTGGGGAGTTCTTGGGCCCGGGGGTCGTCTCTCCATCTCGCGAATGAGCAAGTCGTCGCCGCCGCCGTCCCATCGTGGGTCGGTTCCCACAGGAGATGCGACCGCCACCGGGGTGAGGGTTAAAAGGTGGAGGGGAGATGGCACAGTGACTTTTGGTCCTGTCCTCGTCGTCCCCGTCACCCGGTGACCTCTCTAAGAGGAGCCGCTACAGGTGGTGGGCGCAGCGGGGCAGCCCCCTCCTCCCCTCCCTTCGAGCGAGCACGTGACTCCACGCCTCCACTCTCTCTCTCATCTCGACTAGGGAAGCTGGCGTGGTTCCTCGGACGGATAGCGGCAGCATCATCCAGAAAATCCTCTTTCAGCTGAGGTTCGGGGAGGAGAGGAGGATATGGGCACCATCTCCCGTCTCACGGTAAGCTGCTACCCGTCTGGCTGGGCCGGCTCGCCTTCTCCCTCCCTCTGTTCCGCCGCTGCTGCTGCCGTCCTCGTCGATGGTCGTCGGGAATTCAGTCTTTGTTTGCTGCTGTTGCGATTTCTAGTCGTCGTTCTCAGATTTCGAGTCGCCGGGGGCATTAGATTTGGAACCCTGATTATTCCCGCCCTCTTCCTCCTCCTCCCTGGTTCTTTCCGTCGGTATTGTTTCTCTATGGTCTCTCGCAATCCTCGGGTTGTATGCCCTCAAATCTTCCTGCAAACTCTGTGGTTTGGAAGATTTGGGGGTTAGATTTGAGCCCGGATACTTCATTCTCCGATTGCAGAGGCTGATTTCTTGACAGATCTGAGAAACTCACGAGCCCGAACGCTGTCCTGTATGCTGTATGCTTTATGCTACCCACTGAATTTGGTCGTCGTACTGAAAAACCCTTTCCTTTTTGACCAGTTGTCTCTCAAGAACAGATCAAATTGAATGTATTGATGCCGTTGGCTTGCCGACGCTCGAGCCCTTGAAAATATAATACAGAAGAAGGGCTCCCCTGACGATTGCCCGCCCGGCGGTGCTGTCTTACTTTCAGGTCAGCCAGCCATGGAAGGCCGGCTTAGGCTTAAGCCTCCCCTCCACCGGGGCGGACAGGCGGGTCTTTGCTTTCAAGGGCACGAGCAACGAATTCCTCGGTCTCCGGATTTCAGCGGGGTCGGGACGCTGCCAGATTGGTCAGCGATGGAGCTTCATGGGCGGGGCGAGAGCCGTTCTCCAGCGGCAAGCTCTGAGCTTCACCCCTTGCAGGAAGACCCTCTTCTGCCCATCAGCTTCCTGTAAATCCTCCGGACACCCCCCCCCCCCTTCCGTCCGTCTTCTGTCCATTACTCCCGCATCTCCATCTCCATTCTTCTGCTCGCATCTCCTTCTCTGTATCAAGCTCGGAGAGAATTGAAAATCCGTCCTTGTTCTTCCTCCTCATCTGTGCGAAGCTGTTTCTTAAAAGATCCCTTCCCCTGGGCGCAATGATCCACTGAATCCATGACGGGCCGCGCCCGCGATGTTGACGCTGCAGGGCTCCCGGGTCCTGAGATCGCCGGCAGCGCTTTCACCGCCGGAACAGTCGCGGTGCTGCCCTTCTACGCTCTCATGGTTCTGGCCCCCCACGCCAAGCTGGTCGGTCTGCCCCTTCCATCCCACTGAATGCAGAGTGCAGAGTGCAGAGAGAGAGGGGGGAGCATGGAAACCTAACGCCGCCATCTTCGTCAGAGTTCATCTTCTGCTCATCTTCGTGGGTGTTCTCCGCGCAGACCAAGAGGAGCATGGAGAGCGGCTTGCCCTACGTGGCCCTCGGCGCGGCATACGCGTTCCTCCTCTACCTCTCCTGGACGGCCGACACCATGAGGCTGATGTTCTCCAGCAAGTACTGGCTGCCAGAGGTTCACATTACATCATCTTGTCCTCTTCTTCTTCTTCTTCTACCTAACCCTCCTCATCATCCGTCTTCTTCTGCGGCTGAGAGATCTCGCCTTGCCTCTTTGTTGTGGTTCAGCTGTCGAGCATAACGAGGATGTTCTCGAACGAGTTGACCATGGCCTCCGCCTGGCTGCACCTGCTGCTGGTTGACTTGTTCGCTGCCAGGTGCCCGCCTCTTTTACCCATACTCTGACCTCATCCCCCGCAACCACCCGGGGTGGGAAGGTTGACTAAGAGTTCGCTTATCTGGTTGGTATTCCCAGGCAGATATTCCACGACGGGCTGGAGCACAAGGTGGAGACCCGGCACTCCGTCTTGCTGTGCCTCTTCTTCTGCCCCATCGGCATTGCCGCCCACCTCATCACCAAGCTGCTGACGAGGATGGCTCGGCTTCGATTGATGCCCCAGGCCCAGGAATAAGCTGGTTCCTTCGTTGACTTTATTCATTGGAGGATAACTCGGTGGCCTCCTGTTTGGAGTTCCTGTTTTGCTTCCGCTGGTTTTTCCTCAGCCTTTGTGAACCCCGCCTCTCTCTCTCTCTCTCTCTCTCTCTCATCAGCGGCCTCCTGCTGCATAAAGTGGCCGACATGAACAGCTTGCTTGGCCATGATCTTCGGCTTCACCCTCCCACATGGACGCCGTTATCTGGGCACGCAGGGGAGGGAGATGGAGGAGCTTTGGCTCCTCCGCCGGCGGCGATCTCACCGTAACCTGGGCTCGAGTTGACTATGGCCAACGCAAGGACGACCAGGGGAAGACGGCACGGTGGGTTCCTAATTTACGTGAATGAAGGCATCTACAGTGATCGAACCGTCCGTTTGACGGCGGGAATGGCCAGCCTGACCGTTTGTGGGGATGGACCCGACGTTGTGAGGGGTAGCCGGGGCTGCGCAAGCGGTTATGCCGGACCATTGACTGCTACACAACTTCAGTCGAGCGAGAGAGAGAGAGAGAGAGGGGGGGCGGAGGACGATGAGAGGAAATTGGGAAGATGATCAGAGAACAAACACACGCATGATGGGCAGACGGCAGCGAAACCACAAGTGAGAGGTCCTCCGCATCTTCTCGGAGATGTAATCTCTCGAAGACAGACAATGAAGCGTCGTCAAATGAGTTAATTCAGTTCAGTTCAGTTCATAATCAAGCAAGCAAGCAAGCCTGCCTCACGGGACCGACCAAAAAGACCAAAAATCCAGGCAAAGCAGGCAGGCGGCCTCCCTCTCCGCGGTCAGTGCCAGAGCCTGGTGCAAAGGCGGTGGTCCTTGGCCGCCAGCTTCCCGTTGCAGACGCCGTTTGGAGGCTTCTCCTCGCCCTGGCAGATGCCGTCCTTGAAGGAGTCGACCAGCTGGTCGACCAAGCTCGCCGGCTCGTCGATCAGGACGTCGATGAAGGCGCTGACCACCCTCCTCTCCTGAGCCGTAGCCTTCAGGCTGAACCACGTCAGGAACTTCACCCGGAACTCCTTCTCCATGTGCCCCTCGCACTCCAGCCACCGGATCACCTTCACGCAGTACTCGTACCGCCGCTCCGCAGGCTCGCCGCCGCCGCCACCTCTGTCGCCGGCGGCCGGTTGGGCCTTGGGAGCGGCGTCGCACTTGCTCGTAGTCCCCGCGGGGAGACGATCGGAGCCGGCGAGGAACGGCGGCGGCGCCTCACTCGGCCGCAGGGCATGGTGGCGCTGCTTCACGCTGTTGTCCCCGACGTCCTCCGCAGCGCCAGCGGTCTCGGCGCCGATCTCAAGGCGGCGGTTCCCTTCCCGGTGGCTGTCGCTGGAGCTCGTCGAGCCCCTCTGCGAGTTGGTGTGGACGGCCATCGTCGTCGGCTCTCCTCCGTTCCTCTTCCTTTCCCCGTCGCAGGCCGCGCCGACCGGGAAGAAATTGAACCCATTGCTGGCGCTCGAGGAGGCTCTCGTGACCAGCGTGGCCTCCCATCTCTTCCTCCCCAGCTCCCCTGCGCCGCCGAAAGCGGCGACCTTGAAGGAGTACTCGGTCGCCGGGCTGAGCCCCGAGACCATGATCCTCCTCTCCGGCCGCAGCAGCACGCAGGTGGGTTCCTCCGAGTAGTTTACCTCGCAGGACCTTCGATGCCAGAGCCTGTAACCCACCACCGCATCCTCCATGGTCCTGCGCTCCGCCGCAACTGAGATAACCACGGAGGTGGAGGAGACGTCCTCGAATCCGACGGGGCTGATTGGAGAGCCTGCGCCGCCAGAGAGACAAAGAGAGAGAGAAGATCGATGATCCCGTCCATAAGGTGGTAAGGCGGAGGAAAATAAACGACAGAGAGCTGTTGGGTTGACTTCACCTTGATGGGAGTCGCCGTCGGCGGCGGGGGGTGCCTCAGGCGCAGCAGCACCATCAGATAGCACGAGGTCGATGGCCTCAATGGCGAACGCGCAGAGCTTCTGGACCTCTGCGCTGCAGGCGAGGCGGTTGACTATTCCCCTGGCCATCCTCGCGGAGACCTTGTCCAGAGGGCCGACCTCCTTCTTGAGCTTCTTTGCGGCCGAATCCACGATGGTCTGTATGCGCCGGTAGCTCTCGGTCCCCCTGAGGATCTGATGGCTCAAAGACACCCGCTTGCAGAGAAGGTCCACCCTCCTGGCGTCCTTGGCGATCACCAGCTGCTTCCTTAGGTTGCTGCGCGTTGACAAAAACGAGGGATGATCCGATCGGCCGAATGAAGCACGATGGGTGGGTGCTCGACTATATTTAGGCAAATCTGCTAAGCTGAAACTATAGGAATCTGAGAGGGGAATAATGATCAAGAACATGCACGGTGCGGGTTACCCGATGAGCCCATTCTCTTTCTTGCAGAAGGCGCAGTAGAAGCCACCGTCCAGCCGCTCGCTGCGGCTGTTCCTGGCGATGCCGCACCTCTCGTCCCTGAGGGCGCACTTGAGATGGCAGGATAGGCCGCAGGAGCTGCCCCCCTGAGACGGGGGATCGGAGGTGCAGACCAGCCACAGGCTGGGGTCCTTGTTCTCGTCGAAGCTGTAGCAGATGCAGCAGGAGCACCTCTTGCAGAAGGCGTCCTCCGGGTCGAGGATCGCCTGGCAGGCGAGATTCCGGCAGAGGAGGCCCTCGCTCTTCTCTCCCTCTCCCTCTCCGTCGCCGTCGCCGTCGCCGTCGCATGGAGGGGATGACGACTGGACGGAGCCGGCGACTATCTTCTGAGGTTGGGCCAGCTTCCTCCTCTTCCTAGTCCCGCCGGCGGCGGCCTTCTCCCTCGCCGCCGGAGGAGGGCAGGGGCTCGGGCCATCGGCGCCGGGGGCCTTCTGGGAGACCAGCCTGAGCAGCCTCTCTATCATCTTTGACTTGGTGAGACCCGTATACTTCCTCTCCTCGCCCATCTCCGCGCAGATGATCTGCAGCAGCTCCCGACGGGTCCAGCTCTGCAGCAAATCCAGAGCGTCGTCGGGGCAGAGGGAGATTTGGTGCACTATCCTCCTCTTCTCGTCCAAGCTCAGATCACTGCACTTGGCAGGATCGCCGCAGAGACCTGGAGATAACGTGGAATACGAGGATAATCTGTGAGCACCACCGGCGACTGCAACTAGAATTAAAGACCACCCCCACCGAAGACCTGCGAAAATTGAATCGCCCTGGTTCCGCATGTATGTATGTATGTATATCTGCATATATATATATATATATATATATATATATATATGCATGTATGTTTATTCGCTGAGTTCTTCCCCAAAGTGGACGGGTGGTTCATGGAAAGATAGGCCCTTGAATCGAGGGTGGTCCGATGATGCCGATTCATATCTACCAGAAGCTATTGTGGAATCGAGGAGAATGAGCGCTCGATTGGTGAGAGGCCGGGTAGAGATTCAGAACAAGCTGGTCAATGATGAGATCTTTCGTCCGTTTTCAGTAGCTTGGATGAGATCTTTAGTTTCACATAATGTCGTTTGGGGGTTCGCCCGGCGGATATTCTTCCCCGCTCTCACATGAAAATACGCCGCTTCTGATGGTTCTGGGCACAAGAAAGCCACTGTCGGGGAAGAAGGAGAAGACGGGAGGCAGGTAGGAGAGGAGAAGATGTTACCGCGCAGAGGTCAACGATGAGCGAGGGGGATGGTGACGACGAGGAGAAGCTCTCGCTGAAGAGTCAACAGGCGAGGGGTAATGCCGGCATCCTCTCGAATAAGGCTCTGCGCATGGGCATGGAAGGAGGAGGGGGACAGGATTTGGGGACGGGGGGATCTTCTGCCCAGCAATGGGGGAGGAATGCGCCACCGCGACGGCCGGGGGACGGCAGTGGGGCGACAGAGAGGGGCCGGCGGCGCCGGCGAGGAGGGGAGAAGGGAAATGTACCTGAGAGGAAGGCCTCTGCTACAGGAGCATGCTCTTCTCCGGTCGTCTCCATCCCTCCGCCATCCTCATTCGAGCCATCGACGGCCGGCGGCGGAGGGGGAGGAGGGGGAGGAGAGGGGGAAGGAGAAGCCCCCATCGTCATCCCCACCTCCGCATCCACGCAGGGAGCGACCAGCATTTCCCTTTCCCCCGAAGCGAGCGACCGATCCGGCGGGAGAAGGGATACCGAGGAGGGAGAAGAAGAAGAAGACAGACTCGGGGGGGGAGATAGATAGAGAGAGAAATAGAGAGAGAGAGAGAGAGTTAATGGGCAGGAAGATAAAATGAGGGCGAGAAGTGGGGAGTTAATGGCTTCTTGGCGGAGATGGGGAATGTTTCGAGGGAGGGTCGCCAGATGGCGGCGGCAGGGTGGGTCTGCATCCAACGGTCACGCGAGAGGGGAGGGAGAGAGGGTGGGGGTCCCTTCCTCTTCCGGTCCCCAAAGGAGGAGAAGGGGAAAGAAAGCGAGGAGGACCGGGTCGCCTCCTACCGTAATGGCCCTCGAAGTCTCGGCCATCCCGCAGCTCAGAAGAAAAGGCCCAGATCAATCAATCGGAGCTTTACTGCTCTGGCGAACAAGTCTGGCGGAGAAGGGGAAGACGAGGAGGAGACGCATCTCCCCGTCCCCGGAGGCAGAAAAGTTTCTCTCTCTCTCTCTCTCTGTCTCTCTCGAGAAGAAATCCCCAACTTGGCTCGTACGGAGTGTAGAGCGAAGATCCCTAACCAGTTCACTCCGGAGGGACCAGAGGGGAGGAAGATGCACAGAGAGAGAGAAAGAGACGGAGAGAGGGAGGGGGACAGGATCCGTGTGGTCGGGAGTGTGGAGGGGAGAGAGATAGAGATCTGAAAGGATGGATGGAGGGGAGGCCCAGTGCGATGAGTGACGGATGATGAGAGAGGGAATAGAAGAGCTGCTGCTCCCTCTCCCACTCCCAGCCGCCGGCGCCGCCGTTCCCCGCGGTGCTCTCTCTCTCTCTCTCTCTTCCCCCGACGAGCGGCCAGTAAAGACGTGGCTGACGTGAGGGACGTGGCTGCGTTGGATTGGGCAATGGGACTGGTTGAGCGAAAAAAGAGAGAGGTGGAATGCCCCGTGACCTGGCGAAAAGAGATTGGATGCATGGAGGTGCGGGGAATCGAACCCCGTGCCTCTCGCATGCGAAGCGAGCGCTCTACCATATGAGCTACACCCCCCTTGGCTCGGTAAATTCAATATTGTCCAAGGAGAGTTCACCGCTCACCTTTCAAGACCCGACCCACTTGACCCAGCTAAAGAGCTTGGCGATGCTCGGCGGCAGCGCGTACTCGGAGAGCGACGACCGCCGCTGGTCCCCCACTTGCAGCGGCGGCAGCGCCGCTCGATCCAACCAGACGTAGACCCCCCGCTCCTGCCGGCTCCCCGGCACCGTGTTGTCCAGCAAGAACGCCACCAGCAGCGCCACCACCGCGTTCAGCGACAGCACCCCGTTCAGCGCGTAACTCAGCTGCAGAACCGGATCGGAGGAAGAAGCCGCTTTGAGTGATCTGTAGCGAGAGAGAGAGAGAGAGAGAGAGAGTACTCACCGAGTGGCTGCCGAGGCGGACGGGGCCGTTTGAAGCCGCCGCGTAGGGGAGGAGGTAGCCGGGAAGGATGAGGCGGGAGATGGGCTGGTACTGCTGCAAATATGAAGGGACGGAGAGGGAGATGAACAGGGTGAACCCTACGATTATCATGTTCCTGGAGCTCGCGGCCTGGGTGTATCTGAGCGTCGACAGGCCCAGCGCCGCGATCAAAGCCCACGTAAAGCACAGGGCAGCGGCAGCCAGGGCCGGAGGGATCGACGCCAGGAGGGCACCCACCTTCCCTGCCCCACCAGCCAGGGAAGAAAAGAAGAGAGATTTCAATCAATGAATGTTCTGAAATTCTGCGAGCAGGAAGGAGGAGATAGCGGAGATCCGTCGTACCCACAAACGAGAAGAGGATCAGGAAGACGGCACCGACTTCCAGCGCCCTCCGGCTCGCCATCCTCGTCGCGTCGATCGTGTGGATGTTCTCCGTCAAGGTCGTCGACCCGGTTCCCGTTCCCCACAGACCGGCGAGTATGCTCGAGCAGCCCTCTAGCCCGATTCCTCTGCTCACGATCCCCGGGGTCAGCGGGCTCGAGCCGATCAGCACAGATGCGGCGTGGTAGGAACCCACCTGCAAAACCGGACTGGAAAACCTCAGAGGCCTCTCCCGGCGGCGGAACAGGAACGCCGGCGAGGAAATCAGGGATCTTGGAGGCAGGCGTACCGAGTCCACCGAGGCCACCAGCGCCACGAAGAACATGATGAAGGAGGTCTTGAAGCTGAAGGAGGGCATCCCCCACTGCAGTGGGTAGGGCACCCGGACCCACGCTGCGGCGTGCAGGGCGCCGGAGACGTCGGTCCGGCAGCTCCTCATGGCGAGCGCTTGGTTCCTGCACGAGTCCAGCAGGATGTTCGACGTGGGCACGCCCGGGTTGCACCCGTCGTGGTGGTAGGCTCCTCCGGCGGTCAGGAAGAAGGCGTAGGCCCAGACGATCGCCACGCTCAACGGGACCTGAAGGGAGATTCAATCGAAGTGAAAGAAGGGAGATTCCCAATCAGGAGGAGAGATGATGCAGGTGGTGCCCATCTGTAAAAACTGGTCGCCATAGACTGAATTCTGAACAATGAAGAGTGGAGAGGGCCAGAGGAGCACCGCACCGCAAACACCAGGAAGACGCGATGCCCACGAACGGAAACCTTGCGGAGGTACTGCGCCGGGCACAGATCGTCAGTGAATAGCTCGTCCGACAGTGAGATAAATCAATGCGCCATGAAGAATGAGAATCGTGAAGAGAGCCCTTCTTCTTCTCAGCAGCAGATCGGTGGATAGATAGAATCGGAGGGAAGGGGATGCAGCAGATAAGATAACCTGGAACAGCTTCAGGCAAGTGATTTACCAGAGTGAAGATGAGAACCAGCAGCACTTGAGGAATGCTGATCTCGACACAGTTCCCGGCTTGGGGGAAGCCATAGCTAAAGTATCCCAACCCAACGGCCGCAACAGTCGGGGCGACCACCACTGGGTTTATGCACCTGCAGCATGGTTTTGTAGTGACCCTCCATTGGGCTCCACGGAAGATCACTCAACATAACTACACCTACTCGAGCATCACTGAAACATTTGAAAATCTCTAGCGCTGCTTTGAAAAAAAAAAGGTTTTTTTTTTTAAAAGCAGCGGGGTGGGCACAAAAGCCAGGAACTTTAGCCAATTAATGCGGAATAGTCACACAACTGCAGACTATGAGACGTATAGAGAACTGGGCTGATGCAGGTAAAAGTGCAGGAAATAAATAAAATATTACGGCCCCGCTGGTCACATTCACCCGTCCGTGGAAAGCGCAGAAAAAACAAGAATGAAGGAAACAGTGCACAACCTGGGATACCATGCACCACAGACTGGAGAAGAACACAGACCAGAGCCATGGTTGAATACCTCAAGAGAAGGGACATCAGGCCACTGTATCCCAGTATGGTCTGGCAGAGCGAGCCGACAATGATGCCCCCCTGCAACTCTCTCATAATGTGCTTGAATTTCTGCAGATGAAATTAGATCAGCACGATGAGTTGAGTGAGGCACATTCATGGTTCTGATGATGGCAGGGAGCTCACATTTTGGCTGAGATTGCGGAATTCCTCGGAGTTTGCGATGACCAGAGCGGGAGCCAGGTAGACGAAGGAGCTCCCCTGAACTAGAGGAAGCCGAGTCCCGAAGAAGGAGTGCAGTATGGTGGTGAGGCCAGAGACCAGCAACATGGTGGAAATCACAGCAGCTGTTTGCTCCTGCCATCATCAGAACAACAATGTCGCGGTGAGTGATCGCCGTAGCCGTGCTTCCACCGAACCCGTCGGGCGGGAAGCTTACATCGGTGCCTCCCATGGCGGGCACCAATATCAGAGGTATGAACACGAGCGACCCCGCAAGAGATAGGTAGTGCTGAAGGCCGTATATGGCGAGGGAGGCTGCAAGTATAGATGCACCGGGAAAGAAATAAGATGGGAAAGATGATAAGCGAAGGGCGAAATGCGACTGGGCAGAGAGGTGAGGGGAACTTGTTATACTGACGGAAGCCGGGATTCTCAGTGAGCCCGCGTTTGAGCCCTTGCGGCGGTCGGGTGGGAGGAGGACCCCCGAGCTCTTCGTAATCTGAGAACACGCCGCCATTTTCTTCATCCATCGGGGGCTTTCCCGGCTCCGCCTTGTTGTTCTCCGTATTCTCAGGAGAGCGCGAGCCCCCATTGAGAAGAACCCTATTCCCGTTGTTCTGAGACGCGTCGACCTGGGAGGCCATTTCAGGCTTCGGCGGAAGGCCCCTGCCCTCTTCCCTCAAACCCACAACGGGCTCAGCCCCAATCCTCCTGTCAGGCCTCCAAATCTCTCCGGCTAGCTCCTGGGTCTCGGCGTCATCGCCGCCCCCTCGCCGGAACCCCTTTCCCCGGCCAGGCAGCGGACCCATCTCGGCCCCTCGACCCAGCATTGGTTTGATTTCCTTTCCCGGCCTGGGAGGGGCCGGCATTGCTGCCGCCGGAGACCTTCTCGCTGAATCCAGCAGGAAAGCCTCGCGCAGGGGCTCGCCGTTCCGTTCGTGAACTTCTCGCTCGCTGAGGCTGCTGAGCGAGGTCTCGCCGGAGAGATTGGGGTTGAAGCCGGTGCGGCGAGCCCAGGACTTGAGCTCCCGAGGGTTGAGGTCGGTGTTCCTGGGAACGAAGGGCTCGATCACGGGAGGCCATGGGCCAGGCCTCTCTGTCCCACGGCCGCCCCTCTTTCGCCCCCTGCCGTCCTCCCAGCCGCCCAACTCCATGGTCCGTGGCCTGCAGCTCGACCCACCTCCGGAGGCAGCGGGGAAGAGGTGTACGCACAAGTGAAGCCGACCGAGAGTGAGACGAAGAGGGCTTTCCTTCCTTTTCACGGTGACGAGGTTTTCTTCTTCCTCGGGGATGACGGCGGAGGCGGGTCAGGGGAAAGGGCGCCTGTGGAAGAATCAGCTATGGGCACTGGGTCTGAGTGAGAGAAAGAGAGAGAGAGGGGTGGTGGGTGAGGGATCCTTTTCAGTTCGTAGGGCAGTCTTTTCTTCTCTGTTCAGCTTTCCCTCTCCTCCCCCATCCAATAAGGTCCGTCTGTCGGCGTCTCGGCAATGCTTCGGGGCTGGGCTGAGCTGGGCTGAAGTGCCCCGCAACAACAGCGGCGCTGCTCTGCACGGAGAAGACGACGGGAAGGAGCGGCGCGCCTGAGCGTGACGGAGCGGATCTCGTGGAGGGACGAGAGAGCGCTCCTCTCCGGTCTTTCTGGATTCCTCGCTTTTCAAAAAAATAAAGGCGGTTTGCTTTCACTCTTCATTTGATCTCTCTTGAACATCCACCGACGGCTCTCTCTCTCTCTCTCTCTCTCTCTAGTCATCAATGGTCGTAGGCCCACCGTCCATAACCCACTAAGTCGGTTGGCCCAGGTGGCAAAGTGGCCGGCCAGCTCAGCACCGGTCGGAAACGACAAACGATGTGTGGGTCGCTGCGGCTCGAGCCGTACAATCCTAATGGGGAGTCACATCAAAAGGCGACGCGGCACGGCATCAGGAAATGATTCCCTCGAGATGGGCATCGGATTTTTTTTTATACCATCCCATCTCAACCGTCCGTTCAGTAGGCTTTATGTAATCCAGTGCCTCCCCACTTGCCCACGTCAACCTCCCGCCGCCTTCAGACGAACGGCACCGGGCTCAGAGAGCGAGAGAGAGAGAGAGAGGGCTCCGTATTCGCCTCCGCTGTCTCGCTGCCTCTGAACGTCCCTGGAAGAGAGAGAGAGAGAGGGAGACAGAGAGAGCAGGAGGATCGGCAGAGAGTGAGATAGGTGAATCAGAGATCAAGATTCCCCGAATTGGTTACTAATTTCTTCGTGGTGTCGCTTGATGAAGATCTTCTGCTTCGATCATCTCAGGCGCGAGGAGGAACTGAGGGGTGTGATTTGTTCTGGCTGGGGTTTCTCTGTCGCAATGGAGTATTTCCTCCGCCGCCGCTGGGGAGGGTGGGCGCGCGCGACGGAGAGGTAGGTTGTCTTCGATCATGAAGTCTCCAGACTTCTCTTTTTTCAAGTGCACAGAGATTGCGTGTGTTCGCGCCGAAACTCGAGAGGTTGCTCATCTTTTTCCGTGGCGCTGCGTTTTCCGTCGCTCAATCTTTTACAAATGTCCAAAAATTTCGTTGATCTTCTGCGCTGCGGGCGCCGGTGATGCGTGTAGTATGCGCCATCCTCGTTTCTGTGTTGTGATGCATTCCGAAAGAATGCTGCCGTGATCGCGCGATCCATACCCCTTTTTTTTTCTGGTGCTCTGGTCACTGTTATCAGACGAGGCAAGCTTCATGAAATGGCCGCAGGCTTGGTTTTAATGCATCCTGAGAGGTGCTAACCTTGTGAATGACGATCGATCCTCGTGGTTTCCATGGACGAGGCACTCAGATGATGCATGGGGCGTCATCCAGGCAGTACTTCTTGTGGGAACCATGCTGTCGCATCGTCTTTGACTTGATGTGTCCCATCGAAGTGCCCATTCCAAACGATCTTCTTTTTGAATATATGGTATCGAATGTCCTCTGCTGATGAGTGCAGCTGAGTTTTCTTCCAATCCGATCGTTCCTTGTCGACAGGAGATGTTGAAAACAGAGAATGAATCGTCGGCAACCAGCTCGAGTCCCAATCTGCTGGAACTCCTCCCATCGCCAACCAGCTCGAGAGCCAGGTAACTGTTGCTCGCCATGGGATGCCACAATTTTCTGCCCACTCTTCCATGGATGCGCGCAATGATTTCTGATTCTCTACAGAAACAACGCCGAGCGATTGTGGCGGTTGAAAAGCTTAATAAAAATGGGCCTGCGCTTTCTGGTTTATCTTCCGGAAGAAAGAAGGAAGTTCCAAGTGACTACTAATAGAAGCAGAGGAAGTTTGGGATACTGTCAGACAATCTCAGGTCTTCTTTATCGCCGGGCTCCCCCATTTTCCATTTCCATGAATCTAGGTCAAGAAGCAAATGTGTGATAACGAAAACACTGGGGAGCTGCCATTCCTCTTCTTTCAGCGGTACAATGACGATTGATGTTCGTTTCTCATTCTCCAACTGGTTGATTGACTATCTTTTAAACATCTTTGTGCTTGCATCTTGCACCTTGAATGAAGAAAGAGCAATGCAATACGCAAAAGTTGCATCATACCTTTCGCAGTATCAGCTTTTCTGCCTGACTGATCTTTGTGAATGAAAATCATTTAAAAAATCATTAAACCTTGAATTTTCCTATCTTATGTGGTGTGATAATGTGCATAAACAGGATTCTGTCTCGGTTGGCGAATCCGACCAGACCCAGGAAGTGCTCTCTAAAGGACATCTCATTGCCATTCCTGCACTTCCCATGTCTCTATACACGCCGGTAATGGGACACTTCCACTTTTACTTTCGTAACTCCAACACGCTACTGCTTCTAGCTTTCCCCACCCTTTTAATTACCCAATTTCTTCTGGTTGTGTGTGGAACAGTCGGCACCCAAGGTGCCCCCAGTGGATATGCATTCCTGGCTGCTCCTATCGAAGCGCTAACTCTCCACAAGAACACCATCTCCACAAGATTCAACCCAATCTACGCCGGCTGGGGAAAAAGGACTGAAGCTGGATCCACCAAGTCTGTCAGACCCATCTGATCTGCAATAGCCATATGCGGGGCCGAATCCTCAAGTCAACGCTGCTGCCATTGCCGCTGGAGCTCGTGTCATCCACCCTTCAGCAGCGGCCCTGATGATGAAGGCGGTCGAGGTGCCAGGATCAGATCAGGGGGAGGTTCTCTTGTGTGAAATCAGCGTTCCAGGTTCTCCAAATAGTGACATCCAAGCATCTCAGAATTATGTTGTGCCGGGTTCAGGTTGTAGCCAGACTATGATTCAGGAGCAAAGCGGCGTGGCAATCCTTTACCTGTTCTAATTTACTGACAGTGCAACTAAACTTCTTGAATTAGCCTTATGACCCGAGGAAAGACCCTTGTAGCAACAGAGAATGAACAAGTTCAGGGGGTTGACTTCTGTAACTCTGTACAAATTGGAGCATAAATTCTTGCCTAATTAACATGAGTTTTCTTGGATCTGTGAACCCAATTGCCGATCCCACATGGTTTCATTTTTTTTTTCTTTTTTTTCAGAACAATTGAGTCGCGGATCATGAGAATCTATCAAAATCCCCATGCCAGGTACCAACAAAAGCTTCAAAATTTTCATGAAAACAGGATAATCTGTAAGGGAAGAACCGCGTCAGGAGCATGTGGGTTTCTCCTTCCCCTTGGGCTGCCTGAGCTTCAGGAGATGGGAGAGGCCTGCAATGACGTGAAGCCTGCTTGCAGGGACCCCCGTCTTCCCCAGGGCTCTGCCATGCCTGTCCAGCAACACGAAGCAAGGAACATATTTGATGTCGTAGTAGATCAGCTGCAGTGATAATCAGTCACCCCCGGTCAGCATTCATCTCTCACTGAACTCATCGTAATCTGGATGAACAAATAACAATACGTTGGATCGATACGATTAAATCGTAAGAAATATTCTACTCATTTGGACCAAAATGGATGAGAACCCTCGATCAGATCCAAGTCTGCCGAACAATTTACCAGTGATAAGGAAGGGAAATTTCCAAACCTCCTCTCGATGATTTACCTAGAGTATGACTCCAGACGGTAACCACCCGAAAGAAAAAGAGGTAGGGATTCGGTCTTCTCACCTCGGGGAGCCACATCTCATTCTCGGCGTCGGCGAGCACGAAGCTGGCCCAATCGGAGTTCCTCTTCTCCAGCTCCAGGACCAGGCCGAGCAGGGATTTGCACAGTCGGCACCGCGGGGAGTAGAACTCGAGCACCGTCGCCTCTTTCCCGCTCGCCAGCGCCGCCGCCAACGCCCGCTGCTCCGCCTCCCCCTGATCCGCCTTGGAGAGCGCCGAACGGGGCTTCCCGTCCCCATTGCCATCGGGCTGTGCCCGAACGCGCCCGCTCGGAAGGACGAAGGCGGCCTCCTTCCCTCTGGCGGCGAAGCGGGAGACGTTGGAGGTCAGGGCGGAGCCCAGATTGAGCAGGGACTTGAGGAGCCAGGGAGGATCGGAGTTGTCACAGCCCCCATGGCTCGTGGGATTCCGCACATCTGCGGCGGTAAGGTTCTGGGGGAGTCTCCATGGCCAGTTCCAGCAGATGCTCCACGGCGGCGCCTGCGGAGATGTCCCCATCTCCCTCTCTCTCTCTCTCTCTCTCTCTGTATCTCTCTCCTCCCTCTCTCTCCATATATCTCTCTGTGTTTATCTCCCTCCTACCCTCCTCTCTCTTCTCTCTCTCCTCTCTTGGAGAAAAATTGGTGTCATTGGGCCTGTGGAAAGCCCGTAGCGGCCCAAGATCAAAGGCACGTGTGAGGAAGGCGAAAAGCACGTGCCTTTTGAAGAGTGGCCTGCACGTGTACTGGTCTGTAACGGTTTTCTAACGGCCAACCCCCGGAGAGGCCCTCCCGCCTTTCCGGCCCTGCAAACCAGCCGCTAATCCCTCTCTCTCTCTCTCTCTCTCTCTCTCTCTCTCTCTCTCTCTCTCTCTCTCTCTCTCTCTCTCCATGGTCTCCATGTCCCATTTCTACTCTCCCCTCCGTCTTGTCTCCTCTCTGTCCTCTGTTCCAGTTCCCCCAGGGTGGGAGAAGATCCGCGAGCTGTGAAAGATGGACAAGGAATACGATGTGATCGTTCTAGGGACGGGCTTGAAGGAGTGCATACTCAGCGGTCTTCTCTCTGTCGGTGGGCTCAAGGTGCCGTCGTCCCTCTTCGCCGCTGAATCCTCATCTCTAGATTTCCTCGTGGCTGGTTATTTCTTTGCTTGTTTTTGATGTTCGTACATCACGGCCGTGATTTCGCATCGGAAACGATTTCCCTTTCTCCCGGCCTGTAACAGAACAGGCACGATGACTATTCTCCTGCAACCGATTCCTCGATGCTCGCCAATTCGTTGATGAATTGAGACTAGTATCTTGCGTCCCGAAGGCCGCCATCTCTGTCATCTAATCTGGCTAGGGGCCGTGCGGTTGCCCTCCTTCGAATGTCGATGCGATGTGTTCTGGTCGACGGCTTTTTTCCTCCTCTGTCAATATAAAGCTTTCCGGTCTGTTGTTTGGGCAGGTCCTCCACATGGACAGGAATGACTATTATGGGGGGGAATCGAGCTCTCTAAATCTCGTTCAGGTTCTCTCATATTCACTCTTAATCTATGCTTCTATCATGAACACGATATCTCTTTCAGGTTTTCTTCTCCGCTCTTTTCTAGGATTTCATGTCCCGTTCTCCTCTCTTAATACGCAGCTGTGGAAACGATTCAGGGGAAACGACAAGCCCCCAGAACATCTGGGCGCAAGCAAGGAGTACAACGTCGACATGATCCCAAAGGTGATGATCTGACAGAGAGCTCTCTCAGACGTGCTGGCTGCTTCTGTACAGGATCCAGTGACCGAAGAAAGCTGCAATGGCTGTTACCTGAATCATAATTAATTTCTCTCCTGAATTTGATCCGTCTTTTTATTCTGGCCCCCTTTTCCGCTATTCTTCCTCAAATCCCTATTCAATATTTGTAAACCTCAAAATCTCGATGTCCATTCAACATCCAGAAGAAACAAACTATCGTCAATAACATTTTTGCGATTCTCAATTTTCTAGCGCAAGAGTTTACTGTTTCATATTCACCTGTTGTAAAATGGTTTGAAATGCATATTCACCAGTTTACTTCTATCACTCCCGGCTACCAATTTATCGTCCTCGTACACGTAAAAAGCTCCGTTAATAGGACAAGTCTTCCAAAATTTATTTTTTAAAATGAATGAAGAATCATGATCTTATTGCTGTTGCAGTTCATGATGGCCAACGGTGCTCTGGTTCGTGTTCTCATCCACACAAATGTTACAAAATATCTCAACTTCAAGGCAGTTGACGGGAGCTTTGTGTACAACAGAGGGAAAGTATGACGCCTTGACAACGCATAATGGCCGGTGCTCCTCTTTATTCTTTTTCCATTCATGAGCTTACATTATGCTTCCTGACCTGCTCACATTTTCAAGATATACAAAGTCCCAGCTACTGATATAGAAGCCTTGAAGTCCACGCTGATGGGGCTTTTAGAAAAACGCCGGGCTCGGAAGTTTTTCATTTATGTGCAAGATTATGATGACAATGACCCGAAATCTCACGAAGGACTGGATCTCAATAAAGTCACAGCAAGAGAGATCATCTCGTATGCCTCTCAACCTTATTTTTATCTTACCTGAAAATATACAATGGTATATGGATAGAAACATGAAACCAGCGTGCGATGCCCGTTGTCTTGTCTTGGAAGCTGTATACTTCTGCGCTTAGAGTTTCTACCGTACGAGACATGCAAATATGATATTTTCCCCGTTTTTGGATTTCTCTAGTGATAGAAAATGGGGAGCTTTGGAGACTGTTGGACCTGCTTGCACCACGTCAAAGAGGCCAGATTTTTATTTATGCTCGTTTTTCTTCGTTCTGTGGCAGGTGTTCCTACAGCTAACGACAGAACGGACACCCTGAACTTGCATGATGTAGCTTGAACTTTTATTCAGAAAGGAAACAACTGAAAGCCAAACACTAGTGCAAAAAACATTTAGACCTGATAAGAAAAATGAAATATTTCAACTCATCGGCAAGGAATTTAGAGAAGCTACGAATCAAAACACAGCCTTTTTGTCCATCCCATCAACTTTTAAAAATTCTAGTAGTTCCTGGAAGTATACTCGGTTTCTTATTTCTCTACCCGAATGTTCGAGTAACACGATAAATTTAAATCTTCGATCTGAGCCTATCATGAATGACCAATATAACCTCATGCAGGCCATTCTGTGAGATTAGGATGTTGCCATATAAGCAAGTCGGAAAAACTCCTTTATTCCAAAACATGAGCCCGAGCTAATATCATGAGTGCAGTTTTATTTTATGAACTCGTTGCTATTATGGCCCCTCCTCCTGTTTCATAATTTTACTGCTCGAAAATGAAACTTTCAGATCAATTCAAAATAGACTAGTACAAATCGAAGCTGAAGAGCAGCTTATTGATGCATCCAACCAGCCTGCAAGTGAAACGACCAAGGTTCATATTGATTGATAAGGCCCCTGAAGGAGAAGTTTGTTTTATCCCTTCTGTAAATATGAATTACGCAGAAATTCAGAAAATCGATGTTATCACGGTACACTTTATTTTGTGTGTAATATTTATGGGCCTTTGGCACACCTTTGTGTAATTGCGGAACATTTATTTTGTTCTGAATGAACTGTCGTAAATGGACATAATTAATTGAAAAATACATGATTTTTCGTTCCGTAAAGGATGCGAATCTTCTAGCCTTCAATCCTTTAATGCTTCTTCCGCCTTCCTGCAGAAAGTATGGCCTTGATGAGGACACAGTCGACTTTATTGGGCATGCTTTAGCACTTCATCCAGACGACAGCTACTTAGATGGGCCTGCAATGGACACTGTGAAGAGAATGAAGGTAGTCTTCTTATGGTTACTTACGAACCACGAACAATAAATTCCCCACACCCCCCCCACCCCATACCAAAAAAAAAAGAGAAGAGAGAGACCAACTTGTTACATCTCGCCACAAACTCGTCCTTAGAGGTCTCCTATATACTCTTGGTCAGGACCTAAAACATTAATTTATTTTAGCTCTCGTATATTATATTATATTTTATCATAGTTAGAGGTTTCCTGTATAATAATGAATTCTTTCACAAGCATGTTCGTGTCGTATTCTAGCTATGCTGATTATTTTGGGCTTTATCTGACTAGCTATATGCTGAGTCACTGGCGAGCTTTCAAGGAGGCTCCCCTTATATTTATCCTCTGTATGGGCTGGGAGAACTTCCACAGGTTTGCGCTCATCAATGGCTTCAGGAATCATTATACGACCTTTTTTTCTCTGAGAACTCAGACACCAAACATTTCCAGGGATTCGCCCGTTTAAGTGCTGTTCATGGCGGAACGTACATGCTCAACAAGCCAGAGTGCAAGGTAAAATCAGTTATAATTTGAAGAAACAAAAAAAAATTATAGACGAAGTGCATTGGTTTCCCCAGAATTCAGAATACTGGTGGATACCCTGAGTGACCTATTTTCTAATTTTCTAGATAGATATCTCATTTCCCTTAGTCGATTTTTTTATTTCCAGCAAGTTTTTCCTTTTCTTTTCAGTTCTTCAGCATTCGAGGTCAATTTTTTATTTTTTTTTCAAGAGACTGTGTGTGGTTTGTGGCAGGTAGAGTTTGATGAGAATGGAAAAGCTTGTGGGGTAACATCAGATGGAGAAACTGCTCGATGCAAGAAGATAGTATGTGACCCATCCTACTTACCAAACAAGGTAAAGAACCTTATAACCTTATAGTCTGTGAGGATATCGATTTTATCTGATAAAACTCTGCATGTCGACTGACAATTATTAACAGGTTCAGAAGGTCGGAATGGTTGCCCGGGCAATCTGCATAATGAGCCACCCAATGCCACATACCAATGAATCCCACTCGGCACAGGTTATTCTACCCCAGAAACAGATTGGGCGTAAATCCGACATGTAGGTTGATTGCTCCCTCACTATAATATATATATATATATATATATATTCAGTTCAACCTTAAGATAAATCATGAAACAATATTTTAAAATAAATAAATAAAGAAAATATCTCTCTTTTCGCGAGAAAGGCTTGACAGTAGTGCTCAAGGAAAGGAATCGAAAGAATGACAAAACAGAAGTTGACCTTTTTCTGTCATAATCTTGTTGAATGTCCTCCGATGTCATGCCTGCAGGTACCTGTTCTGCTGCTCCTACTCCCACAATGTGGCGCCAAAAGGCAAATACATTGCCTTCGTCTCGACAGAAGCTGAGTCGAACCAGCCTGAAGTGGAATTGAAGCCCGGAATCGATCTTCTGGGACCGGTAGATGAGATCTTCTATGATATGTACGACAGATACGAACCAATCAACAAAAGTGACGACGACAATTGCTTTATATCTACTGTGAGTACTTCTCTCGTCCTTGCCCGGCACACAGTGAACTAGGATCCTTGTTCTTCAGACATCGGCCCCTCACAGCTTCGCATCTTTGTTTCCTTGGCAAGTTATGAACTTTGACTTTTACCCACCGGGATTCAGGAGCACGGAAGCCTTGCATGACTATCTTATACCTTTTTCTTCCATCGACAACTCATAAAAATATCATAACTTGAGCTGGTTATGTTTCTACCTGTTTCTGTTTCATCCTCACAGAGTTACGATGCCACAACCCATTTCGAGTCGACCGTGAAAGATGTGATCTCCATGTACTGCAAAATAACCGGAAAGGTAATTTCTACATCGTCTTTTTTTGGCAATTTTTGATTTATTATTTCCCTCAGGACTGGGATCTTCCTACTGATGAACCTTGAAACTGATGTAAGGTCGGTGAAGATGACGTTGACTTCTTGACATTTTTTCAATCGTCGTCATCACATTTTGACTTTCGCGCGTCGTAATATCTTCTCAGCTTCAACGTTATAAGTTTTACCATTCGGACTCAAGATCAGCGTCTCGCGCAGGTTCTCGACCTAACAGCGGACATGAGCGCCGCCAGTGCTGCCAGCGGCTAAAGCGTGAGCTCGTGTTGTTGTGCTGGCATCTAGGAGAAAAAAGATGAAGGGGAAGCCTCAGACCACTGAATCGATGTCTGTTTCGTCAATTATCATTCAAACCATCCGACTTTGAACAACATCCCTGCGCAATGTTCATCCTTTCGAGTGTTGTAAAAGACGGGCGATTGCTCATGCTCTTGTTAAGAACCTACTCGCTCCTTTTTTATTATTTTTTATTTATTATTATTTTTTATGCGGCAGCTTGATCTGAATTCGCCAAGAACTCCGGTATTTTCTATCAACCAGGATATGAAAAGATGGGTCTGAGCAGGGTTCTTGGATTGAATGGACTGATGCAGGAACAGTGCAGTCATCTGAGAGTGTGCGCTGTCGTCCTGATAAAATTGCCCCATTTCTCTCACATAAACAGGGACCAGAATTCAGCAGGGCAGCCATCCTCCACGCCGACCCTTTGAACCAGCGGCGCGGGCAGATGCTCTGAGAGAAGCTCGGGTTTCGTCCGCCGTGATTCAAGACAGACGGCGGCGGCGGCAGACCCAAGGCTATGGGGATCATAAGTTGGTCGCCGACAGAGGGGCGGGTGGAAGAAGCTGTGAAGGCCGAGAGAGCGAGCATCTGCCTCGTTGTTGGTGGAAGAAGAGTTTTCGTCGTATTTTCTAAGTGTCGACAAGTTAACACGCCCAAGGGTTTCTGCCCGTCAAAAGGATTACATAAAAATCTTGCCACCAAATCAAATGGTATGAGCATCTGGCAGCAGTTGTTGACCTAATAGCGCCAGGACATGTACATGCTGCACCTTCCAGCCTCGATAAAAAACAGCTTTCATGCAGTGATGTCTCGTCCCGCAACCCAAGAAGAGAGAGAGAGAGATGCAGTGAAGGTCTGGCTATGGCTACCTCTCACTGATCCCGCGGCTGCTCCGCTGCCGGCCCGCCAGAGGCAGGAGCCTGGCCGTCTTTCTTTTCCTTGGTCGAGGATGCAGGCCCGCTCCCGCTGCGAAGAGAAGCCATTTCCTTGGAGTCCACTGGGTTTGGCGCGGGGACCAGCCCTTCTTCGATGGGAAGGGTCCGTTTCGCACCGTCCAGGGCGACTCCAAGAACAATGTTCTCCTCTAGAGAGGGCCTGCCCGGCATGGAGGGCGGCGGAGGGCCATGGGACCTCTCACTTGGAGGTGCCGGCGATGTAGCAGTGTCGGCAACGTCTTCTTGCGCGGAGGCGGATCCCGGGGGACTCTCCTTTGAGCCGAGTGATCCCACGCCCGAGTCTTCAGGCTGCAGCTTTGCGGAGGGAGACGACGATGCCTCCATGCTGCTGCTCTTCACATGGACATCTCCAGGCACGGGCTTCTGCAGCTTCTTTTCCTCTGATCTCTCTGAGGCTAGCTCTTCCGAATCTGGATCAACTTCCTCTGGACTGGGTTTCGGTGGCTGTGCGTTGTCAGAACTCTCCGGGAGAGGAGCTTCCGAAGTGGAGATCGTCTCCTTGAGGTCTTCGCCAGTGCGAGGAGTCTGGCGAGACTTGGGTTTCTCCTCGCCCGGCGTTTTCAACGGGGGCTCGATCAGCAGCAACGAACGGCTGCTGGCGGCGGCTGGGCGGGAGAAGATCGTATCTGCGAATGGGATCTTCTCAATGTCGCTGTCTCCATAGAACTTCTGGACCGTCCGAATGGGAGTAGCAAGCCGAGCTCGGTGGTGCCGGATGACTCTCAGCAGGTCCAGCAGAATAGCTTCCTGAGCGATGTTTGTCCACAGATACATTGCTATTAGCAAACAATTCAAACGATGTTGGCATAAAGGATAATAAATAGGATTATAAAGCACATAACATCTTGGAAAAATACTGGGGAAAGAGAGCTCGTCGCACTTTGATAAATAAATAAATAATCCGCAGTTACTACTATGACAAAGATGAAGAAATAGTATTAGAAGTAAATTAATCCAATATCTCATGAAGACACCTCTGGATCATAATTTCGGTTGAATAATCGGCGAAATCAGGTTTTGCTTGTATTTCCACACCTTGCTTTAGTAAGGCAACTAGTCACTGCTTGCTTTTTGCTGTAAGGCGATGTTTAATCTATAATCTCCTTCCATGGCATCATAAGAATTCAACATCAATCTAAACATTGGAGGAGGCGCAGATATCTATCTGCGTCCATTAAAATGCTACTGAAACTATAATGAAGAACCCCCCCCCCCCCCCCTTCCCTTCATTTTGGTTACCAAAGTTAAGCCAAAGTCACATGATTTTCGAGAGGAATAGGAAAGTAGAATGCAATTACAAACAAGGAAAGAAATGTCATATTTTTTGTTAACATCTTGATAGATGTTTGATTTACGGGAATAACTTACTATAAATGATTTTTACGAGGTGAAAGAAAATTTACAGCTAAGTCCAATCAGATGAACTACTGGTCAGTAGATGTAAGCAACCTCCCTTCCAGCAACAGGGTGGGGATGTGGGGGTGGTGGTTCAAGGAGGAGACAGCTGGATGGAATCAGTTGACTCAGACCTCTAGCGAGACCCTTTTTTCTGGACAACAAACTAAGAACTTAGGACAAGAAATAGTCAAACAGATATGAGAGTGTTGAATGCCTTGGAAATTTCTATCTGACAACTAGTGATCTTTGAGAAATAACGTTAAAGATGATCATACAGAAATTGCGAGGATCATCCGCAGGCAAGCCACTCACCCAAAGAACAGAAATTGTCTTCCGTGTACTAAAACAAAATGTCATATTCTTCTCCATAAATGATATCAAATATGTTCTCCCGCGATCATGCAGAAAAATACAATTCAATAAAGACAAATAGCGAGCTTTATCTTACCTTAACACCCAGATATTCTTCAAAATGTGGCGTCTTCACAAAACAAGATATAAGAATCTGCAACACAACAATAAATATTAGATCCAAGAAGAGGGGTTTTTCTTAGTCCGATTCGATTCAGTCTCCAAATTTATTAAAACTCATGTGCCTCAACAACATAAGCAGCTAGCGATGAACATGAAGGAAGAAAAGAAAGGCAGTGCAACAATGACATCACCAGGAGAGAGTGGTAAAAATCGTGACAGTAGGTTGTGATCATAATGGGAGATGATGGCAGCAGTAGGATTATTCATTTTTCCTTATTCCTATTTTGTTCACATCATTATTTGATTTTTCTTCATCTCCTTCCTTCCATGGTTCTAAAAGCAGTCAACGGCCCATGAAAATGATGAGGAAAAACGAAGTAAAAACTCCAAAGACATGACAGGTGTTCAAGACGTTTGGGATAGACAATGAAACCCAAAAGATCATCACCTTGGTTATTTTCGGTACCATAGTAAGTTTTTTTGTCATAATGGCAACCTTGTCAGAAGCCTAACTTGAAATTAAACACTGCCATATTGTGACTAAACTATAAATTAACAAGAGATGGCTCCAAGTCGTGTTGCTGACCATGAGCAGAACAATCCAGTACATCGATATATGTATCATTAGATATAATGATATGATGATATTTTAATAAAAACATCAAGAATGTTAAATAAATGTAAAATGACCACCTGATGTAGTCAAAAAACTAATAGAAATTACCACTGGTCAAGATACATGCAAAAACGATAGGTGGTTGTTTTTACATGTATTTAACATTCGTCATCAAGAATGTTAAATACATGCAACTACATCTTGACTTTCAGCTGAGCGATATTTATAAATTAAGTTAAAGGGAAAAACGATAATTGAAAACAAAAATAGGGAAACTCACCAAAAGAGCTTGATTTTCTGGATCAACATTGTCCAAAAATACTCTTCTGTGCAACTTCTGCTGCTCCACTTGTGGATTTTTTGCTAATACCTTGCGCATATCAGCCACAATATTCTTCACATAAAAACGATCAGCATCAATATTCTGAATAGAATACTGAAGAAAAACGATAAAATAAATGGGCGAATCATAAGACATCCAGGAAACGTTAATTTATGCTTACATTAATTTTATCAACATCTAAATGGCTGATGGCGATATGAGTTTTAATGCGCCAATGAGACTTTTGGCTAAGATTTCTCACAACACTGACAGTGAACTTGTGGTTGGGAATGTGAACTGCTTCACGGTCATCACCTCTTATAATTGTAGGGGACCACCAGCCCACGTGCTACAAAAAAACCAATAAACAGTCAGGAGGGAAGAATATAATATTTTGAAGGTTAAACAAGCAAAATGTTAAAGAGGAAGAGTGATAAGCAAAGAACTAGAACAACGTGTGAGGACATATAAGAAATAGAAGTTCAGCAATAATTCTGTGCTTTAAGACAAACAGTTTTAGGATAAATAATTAGTTTCGACAAGAATATGGCGTCCCTTTGGCGTTATCCCATGTGGATGGAAAACTAACCTCAACAGTTCCAGAGACCTCGTAACCCTCGATCTTTGTTTGGATCCACTCATTCAAAACAAATGGGCGTGTAGCATGGATCATGACACTAGAAAGGAAGTTTGTAAATATCTGCAGGAAAAAAAAAATAAAAATGGTTACCGTTCCAGGCTGAAACGCTGCAGAAAAATATGGAACTAAAAGAGAAAAACAGCGCATAAAATTTATCTGAGAGAGATACTCTGGAACCAAAAAGATGAAAAATGCTGCACCTCACGACCAGCAAGTGTCAACAAGACTGTTCCAAGACCTCCAGCCGTGAGCCATTTCTGGGTGGAAAAACCTAATAGCTCCATAAACAGTGAAAATGCAGCAACCCACACTGCTGTGTAGATAGCTTTACCTGCAAACTGGAAACCCATCTGAAAGGTATGGTATCCATAGTCAGGTAAATTAGAATTAGAAAATCACAAGGGGAATGTGAGAAAGAAACAAGGTGAGTCTTTGAAATTAATCCTTTTCCAAATAGAAAAAACATATGACCGGGAGTAATCTAAAGATGCAATAATATATAACAGCTTTTAGTAGGTAAAATAGTTGTGATTAGAGAAATGGGAGATGAACGACAAAGCAGCAGCAGCAGCAGCAGCAGCCTGCAACATCTTGGTTCTCATTCATGGCTGCAACAAGACTAGCAAGGGTGCTCTTAAAAGTTAACGTTTCCCCCAAAATATTGTCCAATCCAACTTAGAGCAGCTGATATTCTTTCCTCAAAATAAAAAAATTGACAGGAGCTAGATTACCCCAGAACATTAGAAATGGTCAATTCCACAAAGCAGATCTCAGAGAGTCAAGAGAATTGAAATGATTTGCTGCTGCAAACGTGGTAGTTACTGGCAACCATTTTCGTGCTGATCTATAACTACTGGCCTAGTTCCATAGGCCTGTCTTTTTCGAGAATTGAAAATGCCAACATGAAGGTTCAAAGCCGATTTCCATAGGCCGATTTCCTTTGATGGAGAATCAAAGGAGGCAAATGGTGAACCCCCCCCCTCCCCCCCCGCTTTTATCTAATTTTAAATAGTATTTTACTATGGACCGTTGGCAAAAAAAATTGAGGCTTGAGAAAAAAATATAAAAGAAAAAAAGGGATTGACCCAACGCGTAGATGGGCCCGACCAGGAGCTGATTGGGCTTTTCCAAGTTCCAGCCCAGAAGATTAGAAGTACCCCTTCACTCTAAGCCCACTCTACCAATCGCCATCTGCCCCAATAACTATATAGGCATAGGAAAAAAATTAAACGGACTCTGATGAGCATGGCCTTCTAGTAAATAATGAATGCGCCATATGCCAATCAATGAAGTCCAATCATAAGGCAAAAAATATTCAGAGTAGAAATTGGAAAAAACATGATTTTAAGCATAGAAACATAGATTTCCGGCTTATGAAGTTAAAGAAACGTACATTTCTTGCATCATTCGAATCACTTGTCTCCATAAAAAAGTTCTGTGTTTTTTGTATGAAGCTGCAAAAAGATCAACGTAAGGCGACCATTGGTAATTTAATTGTTAAATTAACCAACCAACGTATCGAGGAAAAATCAATGAAGGTTAACTGACAATATAATCTGAAAAAATAATAAAGATACCACTTTAAGGGAGTCACAAACGTGTTAAACCCAAATCAGAGGCAAGTATTCGCAAGCATTATGAAACTCTTGACAGAGAAAATATCAAGTCAAATATGAATTTACACCAAAAGAAGGAATTACACAAGACAAATAACTGAACATCAGGAATCAAGCATTACATGTCGACTCCTTAATTGAACATAGGGAATATGATTACGGATATACATATAGCAGTAATAATGAAAAAATGTCTTCACCTTGACAGGCAAAATGCAAAAGCCATGACCGTTGATAATGATCTGATAAAAGTCAAAAGACGCTGTTTGATAGCTTGGCTCGCTTCTGAAGGTAGAATGACTGGATCCAATGCCCTGTAGCCAAAAAAAGCCCGCAGATAACTTTAACACATCTTAAAGGCATGAACTTATGCCTATTTGATTATTCACTCCGAAATGAACAGCATCCGAGGCAAGAATTTATAGTTTCATGAGTAAGTCAACTTCAGAAGATAAAGATAAAACTCTCCATTTCGTTTCAAAGTTTTACACTTTTCACTGCCACGCTCTGAGAATCAACGTGCATGTCAAGTTAACTAAAAACTACGTGTGTGACAATCATGAGATAAAGTTACAGAAATTATTGAAGGCTCTTTATGTACTGAGATGGCGTTGCAAAGAAATATACCTGCAGATGAGTGTTGCCCCAGACCAAAGTAGTAATGGTTGAAGGAAAGATGTAAAGATGTACTGAGTTCTGCTCTTTCTCCAAGTATTGTCATTGCTCTGTGAAGCATTTAGTTTAAAGATTAGTTGAGACTCAAAGAAAAGCATGACAAACAGTGATGATGGCCACATACATCGAAAAATAGTCGTCTACCAAGACGCAGAAGCGGGCCAAGTCCCCATAGAGCAAAAACAATAACCCCAACTGCTGGAACCAATTGGTAAACCAGTGGAGTTGCATGCAAGGCAGTATATGACCTGTAAAATAAATGGGATACCATCGAGTCTAAATTATGGGAATATCAGAACATGAATAGATATTTAAAGCCAACCATACAAAAACTGGCCATAAATTCAAATTTCATCAATATCAAAGATCAAGATAATTGAACATTGAAAAAACCCGTAAAAAGAATGACAGAAATGAGAAAAAGAACCTGAAATAAGACCTATCATAATACTTGAAATAAAATATCACGAGAAATTTCTTGACATGAAAGATCAAAAAATGGAGGAAAGAAATGACGAAAAATGGAAAAAAGGAATCTTCTTGATAAACCCTCTCCTGCCAACAGATTTTTCCTTTTCACCTGAAAGAAGACTGGCTCCTTAAACCACATAACATTTGTTGTGTATCTTGATATTCCAACAGTATAATTGACATCCTCCCATCCTCAAAAAAGAACTACATATCCTTCAGATTTTTCAAAGAAGCTGCACATCCTCAGTTTTATCGGAGAGAAAGTGAGATAGAGAGAGAGAGAGAGAGAGAGAGAGAGAGAGAGAGAGAGGTTTCATTATCCCTAGCAGATAAAAGATATTTAACATTGCGATGAGTAGATTGATTAGGAAGAGGTGCTCGCCGCTGCACAAATACAAGGACTGACATCTTTCACTGTCAACCTGATCGTTGAGCAATTTGACTTAATAAGCCCCACTGACAGCTATATTTTGGTCTTTTCTAACATATGGGCTCAATAATCCATTTCTTTCTGACAGATTAAGTTATTATCTTCTGGTCTTTAACTAGTCATCAGACTAACATGTTAGCTTTTGGAGGGCTATGATTATATGTTCTTGAGAGAGTTAACGGCAATGACTTTTAGGTTTGAGAAGCTGTCCATTATTTAAACCGTTTAGGAGGCTATTATAGACAGCTTTTTATGCCCATTAAGATGCTTTTCAAATCCGAGTTATATTACAGTTTGTAAAACCTCGAAACACATTTATCTCCCTTCTTACTTCACTTTGCTACTCCTGTACGTCTTTCTCCTAGAGTCTTCACCATCTTCCCTCTCGAGTGTCATTTTCTTCCCCCACATGATAACCTCAAATGAACTTATCAAATTTATTTGGAACTACAATGGCGTTTCTTACAATTTTCCAAAATGGTTTCCCAATGATCCTATTTGAACGCATGTTATCCAGCCACTCATACTATTTTATTTTGATTTTATTCTGAAATATGGACAAGGAGCCACGACCTGATATTATACAAATTTAGTCAAATCGCTAGCAATTTTTCAGCAGATAGGACAGCGAGTAATAGATATGTGAACGAAATGTAGACCAAAGAAAAGAAAATACCTTCTCAAGGCTAAAGCAGTAGCTTTCAGAGTTGGATTCCTGGCAATTCCACTTGGAACGGCAAAGGATTGACACTTAAATGTATTGTATCTGTAAAAATAATATGTTCGCTTTCTTATGCTGCTTGAAACATGGAGAATCCAGTGGTCTTGTTGCTGCAAAGAAAGTAGTCACTGGTTACTTTAGCAAAAAAGGTGAAAAAAAAAGGACTAGAGGCAACATTTCTTCGGGATGGAAAGAAGCAAGTTCATAAGGATAGTAACTTGGTGCTCTCTGTACTCCCCCTCCCCCTCCCCCACCATGAAACCCGCAATCTTTGCAATGCAAATTAAACGTCAATCCATAGACTAACATACTAACTAAATATCAAAACTTATCGAGTTTCCATGAGGAGCTTGCTGGTCATCTGTCATCGTATTTCTCTAAATCATGCATAAAGCCATATCTTTCTCGAACATGAAATCACAAGAATTTAGCCTATCTATTACTGTATCAGACTAAGTATGCCTATCTAGTCCCCATCCACTCGATGAGGCGAAATGACGAAGATGTGAGACTTAACATAAATCATCTAAACCTGCATTCATAGAAGAATCCCATGATTAATACGTTTGCTGCTATGTATCACATTTGACAATAGCCCACACTTTATAGATTTATCAGCCTTTCCGTTTGATACCTCTTCACAGCACATCAATACGAAAAATATCATGTGGGACACAAGGAACCTTACCGAAAAACGAGAAGAAAGAGAGAGAGTTAAAAGATGTCCACGCCCCTTCAGCTCCAATCTCTAGTAAAACAGCGTCATGATCAGGAACTTTCGAGGCACAAACTGCTGGGCCATATAGACTATGAACCACTAAAAGATGTGAAGTAACCACGTACCTTAGATGAGTTAGCGTGAACACAGTTCTTAATCACACATGGTTCACGGGGGACTTGGAGATAGCATCCAAAGGCCATTCTTCAGAACAGTAATAGCACTTTTTCAGCAAAGAGTCACAATAACTCCATCGGCGCAGTCCTTGACTAAATTATCTAAAGCTCTCCTGAGGTACAAGATGAAAGCAAAAGAGTTCCACGCACCATCAGAACGAACACTATAATGTCTTTCACCATATAAATGGAGTGGTCAAGTTTGTACTTCAATTATAATTCTCAAGACCAGAACAAGCACATATACCTCTTTTTCTCATGAGAAATTATAAGGAAATAAAATAGCGTTCAAACTGGAATATGCATAAATATCAATTTGAGACATTCAAATTGATATTCCTGAAGAAGGAAGTGCAGCTATGTCCTTGAAAAAAATCGCACATTTAAACGGCTTCGCAATATTTGGCATTCGGAAGGGCGTCTGAATGTTGGAAAACTAGTTAAACTAGACCCAGTCAAATGAAAAATCTTTAAAATTGCCCCAAAATGGCATGTGCAGGCTAATCCTGCTCATATTTTGCACAGTTACTAGAGGAAGGATAGGAATGAGGAAATTGGTAATAGAAACCAATAACCGCGCCAATAGAAGCAAGTTCAAGTTGAAGGTGGAGTGGCAGTCGATGAAACGTTCGCTTCCCGCCGAAAAACCCGGGAAAACTAAAAACTCGCCAATGATTAATGCAACCACAGGCAGGCGTCACCGAGCGAACGAAGATGGAAGCCCCAAATTCTCAGAAACACAGACAAACGTCAGGGAAGACGAATGAGGAGAAACGGCAAAAAAGAAGCACCTTTCCCGATGACAATCACGCCAGTTCCCAGGTTCCGCTGCACTGTGACGGATCCCTCTCACAAGCAATTTGAAACCCCAAGTAGCCGGAAAATTAGGGCTTCTGACCGTCCACCCCCCCCCCCTCTTCCCGTCTTCCCCTCTTCCTCTCCCGCACGTCCTCGTACCCAACCAAGGCGGAGGGGAGGTGGAAGGAAGGCGCGACGAGTCGTACCAGCGAGAGGAGAGAGAAGAGAGGAGAGAAGAGAGTGAAGGAGGGGGAAAATCTCCTGTCGGGGGGGATGCGGAAGGGATCTAACGTGCGCCTCCGTTATTCCGGCAGGACAAGCTGCCGCGTTAGCCGGGGGGTTTCGTGGGGCCCAAACTCTTCAGCGCCACTTGCTCCGACCGAAAGCCCACGATCGACCCGCACCCAATCATCCGCTTAATCGCCATCGTCCCTGCTCCAGACATCTTTACCGTCCGATAGGTGCAATCCCCATTCAACGGCCTAGATCTCCCGCAACGGGCGGATGGCCCATGCCGACGCGGCACGCAGGGTAATCTGATCCGCGGCGAACAGTTTCCCGCGGAGAGGGGGCGGCTGCTCCGCGGTCAACGTCGGCGTGGGAAACGTGGCGGCGTCGGGTCTCCTTCATCTTAGTTTTTCACACGTCTACTCTGCGAATAGTCTGAAAAATATCGCATTTCTTTTCGGGCTCGGGCCCCCAAAAGCCCGGTGTCGGATGGGGGCACGGCCCGTTTTTAGCCCCCCACCCCCCCCCACATGAGATCCAAATAATTCACGTCCAAGGACCGACTGCTCGGATGGACTTCCAGCATTTTTCGGGCCGGGCCCGTTGACTCCGCAAGGGGAAGCCCGTCCCTCTCTGTCATCAAGAATCATGAGAATGGTACAAAAATGCCAGCCCAAAATAATCAACGTCAGATTATCTCTCTCTCTCTCTCTCTCTCTCTCTCTCTCTCTCTCTCTCTCTCTCTCTCTCTATCGTTTCATGCTTTACAGGGAGAACAGCAGCAGAAGAGAAGAGAGCATCAGCCGATCTTCCCCAGCTGAGGGAAAAAAGGAATGGGTGGAGGAAAGTCCCTGACATCATCGGTACAGAAGTCAATAACCGAGCGAATCTAGCTGTAGTCCTTCGTCACACGGTGGTTCGGTCGGTCTCCTCCGGTGGGTCAACTGTCGGCGGCGTTCGTACACGCGCGGAGGGTTTCACTTCTCAGTGCTCCGAGCCGCGCCCTTGAGGATAGCCGGAGGCCCAGGAGGGTGGTTCGGGGCGGCGTGATTCCTGTGGAGAGGGGACGGGGCAGGAGCCCTGTCCGGGGTGGAGTGAGGGGAGAGCTGAGGAGCTCTCGACTCGGGCACGTCCGCGTGGGATCCATTGTCCCTGGGCAAGAAAAATAATGCGCAAGAATCATCATCATACAGCACCAATCAATGGAGAAGGCATGAGAAAGTGAGGTGGATTGTGAAGCTGCCTCTGTACCCATTGAGTGGTCTTCCCTTCACCGGCTGGTCCACTCTGAAATCGGCCCTTTCCCTGGAGCTGTGGGGGTTTTCCTGCGACAGGGAGAGAACTGACCCCTCAGATTCTGTGACGACGGGCTCGACGGGGCTTCAGAGAGGGGAGGTGAAGGCGATGAGGGGACCTACTGCGAAGCTGAGCCCCATGAATGAATGTATGGTACCGTGAAGATCATGGTGGTGGGCGTTTCTGATGAAAGGGTGTTCTAGCAGCTGGCTCGCCGTCGCCCTGTCTGCCGGGTTCCTTCGGAAGCAGTGCTGGAGGAAGTCCTTGCCCTCGGCAGACAACGTTTCCGGTATACAGGGGGAGGAATGCAGCACTTTAAACATGGCGGCAGCCTGCAGGAAAAGGAAGAGGAAGAGGAAGAGGAAGAGGAATGCTCACAATAAGAGCAAGGACGATGATAAGAACAAAAATTATCAGGGATCTTTGATGGGAGCTTCATTTATTTTCAAAGGTGGTGCAAGTAGCCAAGGGGATCTCATATCATCGTGGATGATCAACCCAAAGAACACGCACAACAATCCTTCCCAGTTCGGATGGCACAGATGACTCACAGTAAGCACCCCAAAGCCAGATCTTTAATCTGTCGTCAGCAGAAGCATCTACGTGCTATTGTAAGACGTTAATCGATAAAATAATACATAGATAGCCAATCATTTATTTATTTTCTATGATTTAAAGAGGAAGTGAATTGCATACCCCTTCAAAACCTTGCCAAGGATGCTTTCCTGTAAATATCTCAATGATTGTACAGCCCAGACTCCATATGTCCACAGCAAGATCGTACCCAACGTCCTGATTCATCATAGCCTGGATCACCTGTGTTCGGCAAGAACTGATCGAGTACATGAACTGTGAAAGATATGGCTCAGTGGAAACTAGCATGAGAAATTAGGAGGAAAAAGAAACCTCTGGGGCCATCCAATATGGAGTTCCCTTCAGTGAAAGCACGGCAGACGCCCCACTCAACTGTTTTTCAACAGGGAAAAAAAAAAACACATACAGAAACACAATTCAATAGCACGAAGATCGAAGAAGTCTGAGAGATAACTAAAAAACCATGCAGAAGATGCAGCAATTGCGTGACCCTTTACAAGAATGGAGGCGAAACCCACATGTTTTGCCATCCCAAAATCCGCAAGCTTAACGACACCAGAGGCATCGACCAGCAAATTTGCTCCCTTGACGTCCCTGCTTAACAAAAGAACCCTTGGATAATAGAAAGCTCTGAAAGAGGGAAAGGAATTGTGAAAGAGGAGAGACCAGATGGTCAAAACTAGGCAGGAAAATAAAGGAAACGTAGTTTCTGCTCTGTTCTTGCATTCAGAACATCAACAGACCCTGTAAGAAATTGTGCATTATTAACACGCCAACACAGGAACCTGCAATGGGTGCCTGATGTTCTTGAATACAACATGAATTCATATAAGCGAAGACTTGTAAGTTCAGACAGGATTGAAGAAAGTACTGGGCGAAACCTGTGCATCGTCCTTTTACTGTGCAAGTAGGCCAGTCCTTTGAGGATATGGCGTGCGAAGTTTCTAACCACTGATTCTGTGATAGCCCCACAATGTTCCTGGACGTATTTGTTTATTGAACCAGGGTAAACATACTCCAGATATATGTAAAATCGATCATCAACCTGCATTTGTGGATGCTATATGTTAATGTAATTCCCATATGATATATGTTGATGCCAATATCTGTGCAAGGAAAAAACGCTTACCATTTCACTTCCATAATACTGGACAATGTTTGGATGTTTCAGTTGACTCAGAACAAGTATTTCCTGAAGTTATTCCAAAGCTACCAGCATGTTAATCAGATGAAATCCCTGAGATAATGTCAACCAGAAAAGCATGGACGAATAGGCAAATGAAACAAGCACGCATCCCTCCATCTTTGTTTACGCTGGTATCCACATTAAGGGAAAAGAAAGCATTTATCAAATTAATTCACGAACAATATATCCACGGGCTGTGAAGAACAGACCTGCTCCAACTGTTTAATGCATTCAGCAGATTTGTAGTCATCTGGGATCAAGTTAACCTCTTTCATTGCACATAATGCGCCGGTGTGCCTGTCGACCGAGTTGTGATTATTCTCAGCGCATAAGCAAGAGACATCAAGACCACTGCCGTCATGCAATCCTATGAGACATACCTGTTGGTGGCGACATAGACATTCCCAAATGTACCACTTCCAATGAGCTTCCCTTTTTGCCAATTATTCGCCATGGATGCAACCTCATTCTTCAACCCATTCTGGTGAGAAGAAGGTGACTGTATGGGCATCACAACCCCTGGGGGGAGAGGCAGTGGATGGACAGTAACACCCCCATTGTTATCACGCCATGCCGCGGCTGTCTCCCCGTACTGTGAGTGTAGGGGCGACGGAGGTCCACTCGGGACTTTTGACCTCATTCCTGGGTTTCTCAGATTCGGGGAGTGCAGCAGCGGTCGATCAGGGGCTGAGAGAACCACCTCGGATGATGCTTGGGCAGAGTACCCCGTCATGTCCCTGGAAGGGAATTCTGGCGCTGACCAAACTGCGGGGCTGTAAGGAGCCACAAAAGGAGATGAGAAGAAATCTCCAGTGCTCATCCTTCGAGGGCTGAGCAAGGGACTAGAGCAACCACTGGACGGAGCACTTTTGGGGGGCACATTCAGCCTGAAGTTGGCATTCTCAGCAGGGCAGTAATCTTGAAGCGCATTCCGGGAATAGCCAGAATTACCCACGTTTGACCCCGCATCAGGCTGGTCAGGATCTCTGCGGATGTTGCGGTAGGTTGGCTTACTGCAGCGTCCAGACAAGTGTCGAAAGAACATTAGGCCCGATTTTGAGCTTGAAGAATACTTTTCTCGTATACAAATGCACAAAGTGGGTTTCGAGACGAAGAGAGAAAATCACGATCTTTACTTTGTGCGATCGATTTGACAGAGAAATATCTGCAACCGTAGTCGGACTGGCAGGTAAAACACACGGAAACATTGAGCAAGGCAATGCAAGGATGGATGCAGAGCAAAGATCAGATGCCTAGAAAGGTCGCCCGAGAAAGAAATGGGGATGAGCGCACCATAATGGATCAACATTTTCATCAATTTAGAGACGTCTTCTCAAAGGGCTCTTCGAGCAAAAAAACCCTGTTTTGCTAGCTCGTTCATAAATAATCTCACGAATCCTCCGAATCCCCTTAAGAGTAGGCCATCAGCATGGTCCTGCACATTCTAGTTCAGAAGCGCTCATCGCCTGCGCCGGAGTCTACGTCGCTCGTCCACTTCTGATCCTCCATGAATAACATGAAGGAAACCGACACCATTAAATGAACGATCAGAGGCCTCGGTGTTTAAAAGCTCTGGCAGGAACCAGACGAAAGCAGCTCAAAGAAATCCATAAATGAATCAATCCATGAATAACGCGAGGAATTAAATGAAGATCAAATTACGCGCAGGGCCGCTGGCTCTGTGACGTGAGATTTTCTCACCTTCCTACGTGAGTGGCCGCAGAAAACCTTTCTCCTATTAATTCCACCGGCGAATAAGAGGGTTCGAACATGACGCGCGCTTCCTTTCCCTCCCCTCTGCCCCGACCTGCTCGTGGGGAATGCAACTGGCAGCACCGACAGGCAGCGCACGACGGCCCGGCCGGTGCCGACTCCTCCGGCAGCGGCAGCGGCTGCGGCTGCGGCTGCGGCATCATCGACGACGACGAAGATGAACACGCCGACCTGCCACTCGCAGACCTTATCACCGTCGTCCGCGCCGCCCCATCGTCGAGTCTCAAACCTTCCACGTCCAGAGCAGTCAGGTGCCGAAGCTTCCTCTGCCGCGTCAGCTGCGGGCGCCGAAGCATGTCGCGCCGGCTCCATGAGATCCCAAAGTCCCGCCATTGTCCCTGACCCTGCGGCGGTGACAAGGAAGACACCGAACATTTGTGGATCGTCGTCGTCGTCGTCGTCGTCGTCGACGACGACGACGACGACGAAGGAGATGGCGTCTGCGTGATCTTCGAATGGCCGCCGCCGCCACTACCGCCGGTCTTCCACCACGGCATCCCTGTCGCCGGCGAAGAGGACCATCGGCCGGGCAGGCCTCCTCGTCGCCGCGAGGCCCTCCGTCTGCTCCGCTTACGGCGATGGCCGGAGGAGGGAGGGCGAGGGCGTTGCAGGGAGATAGCCTCTCCGCCGTTTCCGCACGTCCATTTTGCAAATTACGTCCTCCCCCTCAACGGTGTCAACCCGGCGGCCAACTATCACAAACCCCCCCATCTTTCGCCTTTTTCACAGAAATCCCTTATTTATTGTGCTAATTAACAACTGCTTTTAGTTGCTATCGTGATTAGACAGGGGACGACGTGTCACGGCCGACGGGGCGGTCGGCAGCGCGGAGTGACCTGGCGGTTGTCATCTAGAGAGCGAGCCCACATTCACTCGCCACGTGTCATAGGCCGACGTGCCGTTGCTGCCGAGCCGCTAAACGACAGATTTAGGCGGCGGAGGTCTTTCGATTTAAATAATCTGAAAAAATTTAAGGTCCTGCCGTCGGGGGGAATCGGATCCGGGTGCTGCGGTAAACGGTTTAGCCTATCCTAAATGGGTCAGTCAAAGTCCGGACAGTGACGGATTCGGATCAAGATCGACGGCTTGTGATTCGTCGGCCGACGAGCTCGACGCCGGGGGAGCAGCGTATTATTTTTTCAATAATAATATTATTATACATATGATTCGTGGAATAAATTGCACATTTTTTAATAGCCGGATTAAAAAAATGGTTTCTAGTGCATTCTCTGTATTTTCTCGGGAGAAAAAAAATACAGCTGGCGGAATATATTGAGCAATAAAGAGCTCTTAGAAATATCTGATCCTCCCAGGGAGTCAACTCTAGCCGACGACATCGAGGTGAGACCTTTGAGTGGATCGACCAGAAGTGAGAAACGTTGACCGCGAGGGAGAAGGAGAGCACGGCGCCGCTCCGAGTTTAAGGAAGAACGGTGGCGGCGGAGGAACGGCCGCCGTCGCGGAGACGGAGAGAAGAGAGAGAAACGAGGTGCTCGCTGGAGACCCAGACGTTCCTCGTCGGAGTGGACGCTGTAAGTAATATCTCGGAGTGGAGAGAGAGGGCAGCGGCGGAGGATCAGAAGATGGTCCCGAGGTTCGTCTCCGCCCAGTGCATGGCGGCTCCTCTGGCGGCAGCGACGAGGGTGGTGGACGGGGTTAACCCTGACTTTACTTGGCCAGAATGTTTCTGGTGTGCCCTCGAGTCTCCGTGCTTTGTTTGTCTGGGAGTTTCGACGACTAATGTAGTGCAAGATGACAGAGCCCTCCGCCAGCATTATCGTCTGCATCCGGCTCTCTCTCTCTCTCTCTCTCTCTCTCTCTCTAAGATAGGTGAGAACAGAGAGGTGGATAAGGCCCAGATTCTAAGGGGGTAGGTACTGCCCCGCCCCGTTGACTTCTTCTCATAATTTAATGCGACTTATTATTACTCTCTTCTGCATCCGCTCTCGTAATGTTCGGATCCACCGATTTATCAAAATTATAAAAAAATGATCGGGTATTATCTGAGCTCCCTTTTAAAAAAATAAAATCGGTTTAAAAGCCTAGTTTTTTGTTGTTCGTCCGGGACCAGAACCGCCGAGAGGAGGGGACAGGTATGTGGGCCCCGCAAAGGCGGACCACCTATGAGACACCACGGAACCTTATCCGGTGGCCACTCTTCAGACAGGACATCCGCCGGTGGCGCCTACCCGAAATACCGACGCCCTGATATCCGTCAGATCGGTACTCCCCTTCGCGTCCGTACTTCTGATCGGTACTCCCTCCTCGAGCTCGACGTCGCCACGATCGGACGGCTGCTGACCTCCTGATCTCGACCGACATGGAGTGGTAGATTCGTCATTTCAGCGGAATCGAAACTCCTCCACGTCCATATATAATAAAATATCTTCCCCCCCCCCGTCTCTCTCTCTCTCTCTTCTTGCGAAGGTCTGGTTTGAGCGGGTGGTTGAAAAAAGCTGCGAAGGGGAGGGGGGGGAGGAGGAGAGAGAAAGGGAGAAAGAGGGAGAAAGAGGGAGGAAGAGGTGAAAGCGATCAGCTCATGGGAGAGTCGTCGACGCCTCTGCGGCTCCTCACCCCCCGGCAAGCCTTGGGAGAGCTCTAGAAGAAGCAGAGATCTGTCGCAGACGGGGAGACAGCACTCACAGGCTCTTTCTGCGGTTCGCCGCCCGTTTCACAGTGCCGTCCCATCGCCAGGGCAACTGTAACTGCGCGCCTCCTTCTGCTCACCCCGATCAGATCGGATCGAGCAGAACAATCCACCTGCCGTGATTCTCGCCTGCAGGCTCTGCGGCGGGTCCTCGTGGAAGCTTTGATCTGATCCATTGGCGTCCCTAGTGTGAGAACTCGTGCTTGACGGAGAGCTCCTCGGTGTGTAATGTGAGAGGGAGAATCCCGGGGTAATTGTGCGGAGTCGCGGGATTCTCCTAGAGGATGGATCGGGGGGCCCTGACGGTTGGTCCTGCAATGGACATGCCAATAATGCACGACAGCGACCGTTACGAGCTTGTGAAGGACATCGGATCGGGGAACTTCGGTGTTGCGAGGTTGATGAGGGACAAGCAGACCAGGGAGCTCGTAGCCGTGAAGTATATCGAAAGGGGCGAGAAGGTCAGCCTGCTAGGCGGATACTACAAGTTTTAAGTTTATTTTGACGCGTCGTCTTCCTGTTTTAATAACAATTCCTAGAGCTGCAGATTACAGGGGCTTTCCCGTTCCTTTTTTTCCCCCTCCCGTTCTCATTTTTTTTTCTCTTTTTGAACGAATAGTTTGCATGGAGATGGTTTGATGAGAGTTGACCTTGAGTTGGACGAAGAAGTTTATCAATTTCTTCTCGCTTCTCTAACTTCTGGCATTTATCGGGTATCTGGGCTGTGGCCATTCAAAGTGGTCATTCTTTTTGTTTATAAGTTTTCTATATATTTGAACTTTTATCCATTTTCTGGTAAATTTATTATTTTCTGCCTGCCTCGTCTATTCTGTCTTTTCAGACTTCTGGCATGATTCTTGAGGATGGAAACGAAAACTAGTTTATCCTTTTCCTCGGGATGTGCAGAGAGATACTTCTTTAGTTTTCTTTCTTGTTCTTGCAAACCTTATACTTTTGATGCTTCAAGAGGCCATGCGGATGGATAAAGCGACAGACACACTGCAATAAGATGCGTGATATCTGAATTAATGGGCGATTAATCGCTTTGCCGCTTTTTTGGTCGCTTGTTTGTACTCGGGTTTTTTATAACATTTTCTCTCAGAGATTTAAAAGTAAGGGAATTCCCAGCATGGAACGTGATGGTTGTTTGCATGCTTTAAGTTCATGGTAGCAGCTTTTATATTATTTACTTTTTTATTGGATGTGATTCTAATTGTCCGTCTGTTGCACTCTCCAGATAGATGAAAATGTGCGAAGAGAGATTATTAACCACAGGTCGTTAAGGCACCCTAACATTGTTAGGTTCAAAGAGGTATCTTCGTAGATGTGACATAACAGGAATACTTCAGTGTTCCGTCAACTAATCCCTTAAATTCATTTCAGGTCATTTTAACGCCGACACATTTGGCCATTGTAATGGAGTATGCTTCTGGCGGCGAATTATTTGAACGCATCTGCAATGCCGGGCGCTTTAGTGAGGATGAGGTTGCTTCTTGAATCCGTCAACAATACACGGTGTGATAACATTTTCTTCTTCCTGGTCCTTAGCCTTTGTGAACGACACATTGTTTCACTGCAGGCTCGGTACTTTTTCCAGCAGCTCATATCAGGAGTTAGCTACTGCCATTCAATGGTATTTGCATAAAAAAACCTGGAGAGACAATGTTCAGACTAATTTGTCTTATGAGAAGCTGTGGATGATAAGTTGTTTTCTTCCCTGGGTTTGTTTTGAAGCAAGTATGCCATCGAGACCTTAAGTTGGAGAACACACTATTGGATGGAAGTCCTGCTCCTCGTTTAAAGATATGCGATTTTGGGTACTCCAAGGTACTATTGGTAGCACAGACAGGACATACGATTTTGATTTATATATCTGATGTCTTCTTTGTTGTACTTGGTTGCTGTGGTGCAAATGTTGAACACCTTTGTTCCACATTCTTTGGTTTCGCTCAAAATTTCTCTGCCATTGATTAGCTTGTATTTTAATTTTCAGTCATCTTTGTTGCATTCTCAACCAAAATCAACCGTTGGGACGCCTGCATACATTGCTCCTGAAGTTCTACTAAAGAAAGAGTATGATGGCAAGGTAAAGTGGCTTTTACTGGCACACTCGTGTCCTTATTTTTGCCATCTTTTTCATGTATATTATGATGACGGCACCTCACTTAACTGGGAAGCCTGTGCAAATGAGAATCTGCAACCGTTATGTGCATGCATTCTATTGCTTCCTGCAGAATGATGTCAATAATATGCTCTTCGTAAAGAAAGTCGGGTGATTATTTTCTGTATCTTTTTATTTCCTCCACCAATGGCGCTGCTAAATTTTCTAGAGTGAATTTATAACTGCGATAATAGAAATGAATGGCTTGGTAAATTAGTTTCGCATTCTCTGTGCATGATGGTCTTCACTGCTTACTGTTGGGAGTTTAGGGGGGGGGCGGTACTGGTGGTTTGACCGAAGGAGATGTTGTTAAGGATTTACTCCTGGGATGAATGAGTCTACTAGGTTTAGTACCCTGGGGATATCTTCTGAAGGATAGAAGGTTCAGTGTGCTTAACATTTCAGAACACCTAACGATGTGAGAACCCATTGATGTCTGTTTGATTAAGCCTGATTTAATCAATCTTTAGTTGTTTGAGACCCTTCTTGTTCTTGAGTTTGAATAGGCCTTCGTCTGAAGTTAGAACCATTCCTACGCAAGGCGCTCACCTTTATTTTCAAACATAAAGCGGGCTTGGCACACAGATTGGACTCTGCCCTAGGTTAAAAATCTTCCATTTTTTTTCATCAACATTGAGATGCCAAACCTACTCCAAGATTGGCATCGAAATGGTCCCTTTTATTCTAAAAACTGGTGCACGTATGTTTTTGAATATATATATATATATATATATATATACGCGTAGAAGATGCATATATGCATAAGCATACTCACACTATTCGCGATGCAAGGGGGATGCACATCTGAACAATTCAAATGGAGGTACCATTGTGAAATGCCATCTCATAGAGACGATAATCTATCTAGTCCCCCCCACCTGGTTATACTTTTGGGCTCTCTTGGGTTTTTGTTAAGGAGGGCGAGTAACAGTCAACCTGTCATTCGTCGTCCGAAGACTTTTGGGTCTCTCTTCTGTACTGGGATCTATGCAGAGCTTTTATTGTGTACAGTAAGAATATTTTGTAGTCACCGCTGATTCTCTGGGTGAGGTGAAGCATCATCCCCGTAGAATATATAGCTTGATTTGTTAACAGGATCTTCTAGATTCTTGGAGACATCTCGTTGACACGTATATCTTCCATAGAAGCATGATCCTATGCTTCTTCATGCGTTCAATGCAGATTGCAGATGTGTGGTCCTGCGGAGTCACTTTGTACGTCATGCTAGTCGGTGCATACCCCTTTGAGGATCCAGAGGAGCCCAAGAACTTCAGGAAGACTATAGAGGTATCTACCTGTTATGATCGTTGGTTCGATTCAACGTCGTCAGAAGAAAATTATGTTGACCCATCCATTCTTTTTATTTTTATTTCAGAGGATATTAAGTGTTCAGTATTCGATCCCAGACGACGTCCACATATCCCCCGAGTGTCTGGACTTGATCCAGAGGATCTTCATCGCCAATCCGGCCTTGGTCCGTTGACTCTTTTCCCACCCACATGATTGATCAATCACACTATTCTTTTCCCCAAGTCGCATGGAAGTTTTCTGGACAAACCTGCCTGATCGCCATGCATTTCGTCAAAACAATGCTTCTGAATCCCCAATCTTGGATCTTCTCTCTTCTATCCTCCGTTGACTTTTTTGTATGGATCCGCCGCCGTGTGGTTGTGGTTGCGGCTGTGGTTGGTTGCAGAGAATAACGATTCCGGAGATCCAGAACCACAAGTGGTTCCTGAAGAACCTCCCCGCCGACCTCATGGACGAGAACACGCTGAGCAACCAGTTCGAGGAGCCGGAGCAGCCGATGCAGGGCATGGAGGACATCATGCAGATCGTCTCGGAGGCCACCGTGCCGGCGCCCGGGGTCAACCACCACCTCGGCGCTGACCTTGATCTCGACGACGACATGGACGACCTCGAGTCTGACCCCGAGCTGGATATCGACAGCAGCGGGGAGATTATCTACGCCATGTGAAGGAGGAGGTTTCCGAAGATCGGATGCGGAGGAAGGAGAGGTTTTTCTCTTTTATTATTCTTTCTTTGTTTCTTCCTCCCCTTCGCGCCTCCTCTGTGTGTATTCTGTATGGTCAACGCTTCCATGAATAAAGGATCCGATCATTTTGACCGCCCGCGCCTGTGGCCGGCCTAATGGATGAGGCGTCTGACTTCTAATCAGGCGACTGTGGTGGGTTCGAGTCCCACCGGGCGTGGAGCCGTTCGCTCCTCAGCAGAAATACAGCATATTTTCGCCGGCGGCCCTGATGATCCTCGATCGAATCTTTACCTTAAACGGCGGCTGTATCTTGGAACAGATAAATCATCCACCGACAACCCCGTTGACTGTTTTGTTTAGGAAGTAACTGCCCATATACAGCGGAGAAGAAGACTTTTCTTTTCTTCCACTTCCCTTTTTTTTTTTTTTTTCTTTTCTCGTGTACAGAGAGAGAGAGAAAGAGAGAGAGAGAGAGAGAGAGAGAGAGTCTTCTGGGTGGTTAGAAGAGTCTCCTGGGAATGAAGGGGCGGATAGGCACGGGATAGCTGTAGAACTCGTCGTTCCTGGCGTCGGCCCCCATCTTCTGGAATCGGGTCCACCAGCCTAACCCCCTGTCGTCCGCCGAGATCCCCTCCAGCAGCGTGGTGTCCAGGACGGTGGCGACCACCATCGCCACCGCCGGCGCCGACGAGAAGATGGAGTTCAGTATGTCGTTGAACTGCACGAGGAGGTGGGCAAGTCAGAGGAGAGAGGGAGAGAGAGAGAGAGAGAGAGAGCCTGAGGGTGGTTGACTTTTACCCATCCGGCGTTGGTGTTGGCCGGGCCGTGGCCGGCGGAGGTGGTGAACTCGTTGAAGTACTGGGGAATGGATATGGCGAGGAACAGGGAGATGCCCACCACGTACTGGTTCCGCAGGTTGTTGTTGTTGGTGAACTGGACGAACGAGATGCCGACGCCCGCTGCCACCAGAGGTACAAAAAGACGGAGCATCCCCGAGGATGAGAGAGAGAGAAGAATGCAGAGGGGATGGAGAAGGGTCCAAACACAGAGACACAGAGAGAGAGAGAGAGAGCCGAGGAGTGATGCCCAGTGCAAGACAGACTCACCCACAAGCGCAAAGAGAACGCAGTATATGGCGGCGAATATTGGGAGCGGGATCGACGCGAAGAAGGCACCGAACTTCCCTGCAAGAAGAGAGAGAGAGTCCTTGAGGACCAACAGGGCTCCACGGCGAAATCATACGCAGAAAGAGAGAGCGAGAGAGAGAGAGAGAGAGAGAGAGAGAGAGAGAGAGAGAGAGAGTGCACCAAATATGGAGAAGAATATCATAAAGGCAGTCGATATCTGCACCGATCTCCGGCTCGCTACCCGCGTGAGGCTAAGCAGGCCGGTGTTTTCACTGCACAACCAAAATTCCAGCGGTCACGCAAACGGAATACGCGAGGGAATATGCACGTCAGGCAGACACGACCGGATCTTCATCTTCGGCGCCTCACGCCGGAAAAAGACCAGGCAAAAGGGGAAAACGAGCAAATCGCCGAAGAACCGCTTTCATCTACGAATGACCGGACTCCATCAGGCATTGCTTACACAGACGCGGAGCTGCCGACCAGCGCTCCAAAGATCCCCTCGATCAGCATTCCCACCCCCTGCAGACGAAAAAACCAGGCTGTGATGCCTCGAAACAGGAAGCAAATTACAGGGAGAGATTCCCTCTCTCCCTCTCAACCCCATGCATTCTTCCCCTTCCAACCCCTCCAACCATGCTGTGGGTCAGCAGAGCTTCACCCATCAGAAGGACAGAAGGAAGACTAACCTGCAGGCCGACGCTGCGAGTGATCACCTCCGTGGGGGGCGGCGTAGCGCCGGACAGCCGTGCCGTCGCATAATGCGTGCCGGTGGACTACCCAGAAGAGACGAAGAATGAAAATGAAGAAAAAACATGCAGGGTCAACATCCCGATCATGGAAACCCGTACGAGATGCGTCTCCACAAAACGAATCGTTGACTTATTAGGCCTCACCTCGACAGCGGAGACCAATGTCGCACCCATCATCCCGAAAACATGGCTGGCGCTGAAGGTCGGAGCGCCCCACTGGAATGGATACGGGATTCCAATCCTGGACAGAGCTAATTTCAAGAATGGAATGCACGAAGCGGGCCAACGAAAGAAGAGCGGGGGTTTCTCAGCTCACCAGTCAGCAGATGTCAGAAGATAGGACCGGTCAACGCGGCAGTGCTGCTTGGTCTTCTCGCCGTCCTCGTTGTACGCTCCGGCAGCGGTGAGCACGGCGGCGAAGGACCAGACCACCCCGATGCAGAAGAGTATGCCGAATCTCTGGAACCAGGAATGCACCTTCTCGTTCACCCGCTTGAGATACTGGCATGAGATCATCCATCCATCCATGAGGTCGACCAAACATTGCCAGACGAATGAATGTTAAGCATAAGAGTGTGCCAGAGCAGCAGCAGCATCTCTCTAGAGGTTCTCACCTGCTGCAGGAACAGCAGAATCAGCATCGGCAAGCCAACCTCCACGCATTTCGCCAGCTTGAGTTGCCCCAACACAGATGTTAGCGCCGTGCTAAGAGTGGTGGTGGAGGAGGAGGATATTAGGGAGAGGGTGACCCAGTCGGTGTACCTCAGGAAATCCTCTCCCGAAGAGGCCGAGGCCCACGACGCACACGACAGGGGCCATGCTCAGAGGAGTGAAGAATCTGGTCGGGGGAAACACACGGGCAAGGAAAGAAGAGCATACGATGGTGTTAGTAGATGGATACCGGGGGAGCGGAGGGGCACCCGCCCGGAACAGACCATAGTAGATAGTAGCCAACAACGTACAGCGCGTAATTCCTCCAAAGCCTGCTGTATCCGATCACGATGTTCACGAGCGAAGAGACGAGCATGGAGCCCTGGACGGTCCGGATGGTGTGGATAAATCTCTGTTGCAATGGTGAAGAGAGGATCAATGGCGAGGTGGGAAAGCAGGAACCTAAAAAATAGATTAGACCAGACGGAGTAGTCCTCCGACGGTAAGGGGAGAGCGAACAGAGGGTCTCACTGCAAAGATGTTATCTATAAGCTGTTCTTATCATGCGAGGAGGAGGAGGAGGAGAAGCGTGAGGCGACTGCGCGCACCTTGTGGTCGTTGTCGAAAGTCTGGGACTGGAGATCCTTTATAGTGGACAGCACGGGAACGATGAACGCAAAGGAAGGGTTCATCACGGTAGGGAGCCGCGTGCCGATGATCGTCTGGAGGAGCGTGTTCAACCCGCTCACGAGCAGGAGCGTCTGGATAACCTTCGCCTTGTCCTTCTGCTCAACAGCGCATCCGAGCGATCAGCGCCCCGGAAGGCATACACATAAAAGGGGTGAGATGGCGATCCCAGGGCAGGAAGAAGATGGCGACGGGTCGGACGCTTACATAATCCCCGCCCATTTGGGGGACGAGAATGGTAGAAATGGCGACGATCGAGCCCAACATCACGATGTAATGTTGGAAGGCGAACAGGAAGGTTATCGCTGCAAAAAAAAACAGAGAGCACCGATTACAGAAAAGGGGGAGGTTGGGGGAGGAACGAAGGTCCTCGATAGATACAGAAACCGACGGAAAAGTCGTCGTTGCTCGTTAACCCTAGAAAGATACGGGCGCACAGTCTTCTTGACAACTTCAGGATCAAATCGGGAGGCGCGGGAAACATCAAAAGTGAATGAATCTCCAAAATTCCCTCTTCAGCCCGCCCGTGGTGGTCTAAGGTGAGACCGAGAGGTGACGAGTCAGAATCCGGGAGACAAAACCGCGGTGCCCAAACCTGCTTCCATAAACCCTATTACCCCGGACGAGACGAGGAGGATAAAGAGAGATAGATACAGCGGAGAACAGGGAAGAGATTCAAAAACCAAACCCCCTGAAAGGACCAGTAATTAAACTGGAAGTCTGCGCAGAGCGTGTAAAAAATCGAAATCTTACTCGCGCGAAAACTGTGGCCCAAGCGAGGTGGGATAGGAGAGGAGGAGAGAAGTAGAGAACTCACCCCAAGAAGGGTTGGAGTGGATACAGAAGTGGAGCTGCGGGAGCTGCTCCGAAGGTTGAGGAACATGGGGCGCCCGCGCCACCGCGACGGGAGGTGGAGCCTGAGTGGGGAGAGGACCAGCAGGTTTCGCTTCCCCCATCCTCCCTCCTCCGCACAGTTCTTCTCTTCGAGGCTCCCCTCCCCTTCACTGTTCTGGCTCTGCTTCTTCTTCTTCTTCGTCGGGCTCCTCGCACAGGTTTCCGGTTGAAGCCTGGATAGGCCCCGAGGAAGAAGAAAAGAATACGCACGCCGCCGACAGCGACTGTGCGCGCGCGTGGAAACGTACGAAAAAACCCGGCCAATTTGTGTAAATTCATAAAACCCTGTTTATTGAGTAATATTAACAGTATACCCTTAAAAGAATTATTATGTTTGGGTCCTCAAAGTACGTGATTAGGGTTTTTCTTATGGTATTTAACTCCTCCTAATCGGACTTATTAAGCGAATTATTTACGCATTTAAAAATATTTTATCCTCCCCATATTTTACAATATTGTAGATGTCCCCTTTCTGGCTGTTCAAGGGCATAACCCACAAACACCAAGGATATTGTGTTCATACCGACCCCGCCGATTTATTTGGTGGAGGATTCGTTGACTAGCACTTACGCTGACTTCAGCTCGGTCAAGCGGGCTTTATCTCCCCGTTGCGGGTCTGCTGACTCGTCCTTGTTCGTTGACTGTGATATTACACTTCCTAAAACCGTCTTTTTAATTATCTAATCGAATAGAAACGTTGAACAAATTGGCAACGTCACTATCGGATGGGTCTACGGTAGAAGTCATCAGCCCACTAGTTTCCAAGTCACGACAACCCTGTCAACAACTCTCTTTGAGGTAGATGCTTCGAGAGGCGGCGAAGGCAAAGTTGGGCTGCGTTGACTCATGCAACCCATGATCCACGTATTTATTTAACTATATCCATGTATTGCGAGTGAAATGGACAGATCGGTAGATGGAGAGAGAGAGAGATAGATGGTTCATAATATCCCCACATGTGCACGGTTTTCTCTCTCTAACTCACCCGCAAGCTCAAAGTGAGGTAGAGGCGGAAAGGGGATGGAACGCAAAATCAGAGAACAGAAATAATGGAGCGAGGCAGACCCACACGGACAATAAATAGCAATAAGAGAGAGAGAGAGAGAGAGAGAGAGAGAGAGAGAGCGAGGCAACATGCATTTCTTGTATCATTTTTAGGAGGAAGATTTGGCGGGTGATTCCCACGTCGCACCAGACAGATGATCTCAGCGACATTGACAACTGGGTCGCTCGAACAACCAGAGGGAGCCAGCCATCCCACGCCAAATCAGCACGACGGCGCGAGACCGAGCTATACAAGAATCTCCAGCCTCCCCTACCAAAACGGGCGACGGTAGAAAGTGATTATTGTTCAGGTAGGCGGCCCCAGCATTTCCAGGTCAACGCCGGGGGGGTCGACCCACCTGAGGTGGGATTCCATGGCGGAGAGGGTGGCGTAGATCTCCTTCTGCCTGCGGTGGAGCTTGTCCCCCATGGCGAACTCGTGGACGGCGCCACCCACCACGATCCAGCTGAGCCCGGGGACCTTCTCCACGCCCCTCCGCGCCATCGTCTTCCTCATCCTGCTGAACTCATCCCACCTCCCCAAGCTCGCGTAGACGTTGGACAGGAGGACGTAGGAGGCCCCCTGGTCGGGGTCGAGGTTCATCAACCTGCTCGCCGCTATCTCCGCCACGCCGGAGTTTCCCCGCCGCAGGGAGGCGGAGAGCAGCGACGTCCACACGGCGGGCTCGGCTTCTCCCGGATGGGCTCCGGCGAGGGCGAGGGCGAGGGACTCCTCGACGAGGCCGGCGCGAGCGAGGAGGTCCACCGCGCAGCTGAGGTGCTGGCGGCGCGGGTCAACGCCGTGGGTTGCCATCAGTTGTAGCAGTTTCAGCCCTTCTTCGACGAGACCTCCGTGGCTGCAGGCGCTCAAGATGGCCATGAAGGTTACGTGGTTGGGCTTCACCCCCGAGCGCAGCATTTCTGCGAACAGCTGAAGGGCGCCCTCCGCTATGCCGTGGGCGGCGAGCCCCGTGATCATGGCGGTCCAGTGGGCCACGTTCTTGTCGGGAATTCCTTCAAACAACCGGTGAGCGGCTTCGATGCTTCCGCACCGGCTGTACATGCTGACCAGCGAGACACCGAGGGCGCCGCTGCGCATGGATAATCCGCGGCGAGTGATGTAGGCGTGCGCCTCCTCCCCCGAATCCAGCAGACCCAGATCGGAGATGGCGGCGAGGACGTTGACCATGGTCACTTCGTCGGGGCAGAGGCCCAGCTCCTGCGACTGTAGGAACAGGGTCAGGGCCTCGTCCGGCCGGCCGTTGTTGGCGTACCCGCCGATCATGGAGTTCCAGGAGACCATGTTCCTCTCAGGCATATCCTCGAAGAGTTCGCGGGCGGAGTCCATGTCTTCAGACTTGGCGAACCCGTCGATCATGGAGTTCCAGGAGACGACGTTTCTGGCAGGCGATCGGTCGAAGACTTCCAAGGCGCGGTCGATTCTATCGCACTGTATGTACATGTGGATAAGAGCATTGTACAGTGGGACGACATCGCCGCCCTCATCCGGCGAGAGAACCGCGGCTTTCAGGAGAAGCCCGTGGATCTGCTCCCCGACGTCGAGGGCCGCCAGCTGAGCGCAGGCTTTGAGGGCGAACGGGTAGGTGAAGCTGTCGGGGACGGTCGCCGGGTCGTGGAGCATGAGAAGGAACATCGAGAGGGACCGCCGGGGGAGGCCGGCACGGTTGAGGGACCTGATGAGGGAGTTGTAGAGGAAAGGCGACGGCTTTGGCGCTGCCCTGGTGAAGGCGGAGAGGGCGCGGTCCAACTCCGCGCTCCGCCGGCTGAGGCAGAGCGGCCGAAGAGCTGCGGAGATGGCAGCGATAGACGGAGGAGGAGGAGGAGGAGGAGGAGGAGGAAGAAGAGCGGGAGGAGGAGAGATGGCGGCCCTGCGCAGGTACAACAGGGGAGGGGAACAAGCCGCCATTGGGTCGGACTGAACGAGCCGGAACGGAAGTACTCCCGGAATTCGCTGATCAAGCTTGAAGAGGACTCCATGGAATGACTGTAATACCCTTCCTTACTCCTCGAAATCCCAGGTCGCTGCCGTCCATGGAGACCTAGATAGGTCTTGCTTGCTTGCTTAGTGGGTTGTTTAGGGGGTGGAGGAAGGAAGGTCGATCGGGAGACGGGGGGATGAAGCCGGTGGTGGGCACGGTGGTGTCGAACAAGATGCAGAAGTCGGTGGTGGTGGCGGTGGATCGCCTCTTCCACAATAAGCTCTACGACCGCTATCTCAAGCGCACGAGCAAATTCATGGCACACGATGAGGAAAACCACTGCAACATTGGCGACAAGGTATGGGGGAGCCTCAAAAAGCTCATGTCTCGCTACCGATTCTTCTCATTTCTCTGGGGCCGAACGCCGGCCACACCACACCACACACACGTCGCTAGCTCACATCTGTCTTAGTTAGATGGAAACCCACCCTTGGTCGCGGTCGGATGGGTCGTTCATGCTACTCTGGATATCCCCCGCCTCTCCCAAATCGCAAGACTAGAAATGAACTGGCGAAGCTGGTAGGGCGCGTCCTCTTTGAATGCGTCCGTGATTTCTTATCAAATATTCTCGGTTCTGATCATTCATTCTCTCCCACGGAGACAAGTTTTGGAGTAACCTGCATATTTATCTGCTTACTGCGTTCCATGTTGACATGAACTCGTGCAGATTTTTTTTTATCTATCTTCGTCTCTTGATATATTCCATGATAATTCTCGATATGTCAAATCATCTAGGAAGATCATTTCATCTGGGTCAAGGGATTTTCTTGTGGACAGAAGTGGGATCACATTAGGAACATAGAAAGCCAGAAGCACAGTTCATGCCCGCCCAAGTTCCAGAAATCACGCTTAGACTTCTCCCTCGTTACCAATTCCTGACTACGTATGAAATTGAGCTGGGATCCAGAATTGGGCTGCCTAGTAGCCTAGGCTCTCCTGACATCATAGGCCTGCGGAATCCTCCATTCACAACTACTCCTGCTTCCATGTGGAGCCCTAGACAGAAGCCCTGGTTCATTTGTTCTCCCACAAGAATGTGATTGAGCTCCCATTTGCCAGTAAATTACTTAGTTGGTCCCTCTCTTTGCTCCAGCAAAGCCTGTAGAAGGGCCCCCGCATGGAGAATTCAGCCTTGAAGCCGCGATCTGTCATTCCGGTGAGCCTGGGGGCTCATGGCTCGCCTCCCACGATCATCAACTCCTTTTTGGAAACAGATGTGGTGGATGCTACCAATGTTAGACAAGATTGTATTCTTTGTTTTGATTCCAAGGATTGAAAACAATCAATTTAAGTTCAGTACTAATAATAATAACAGCAGCAACCAAAGAATCGAACCAAGGATTGAAAGAGTCATTAGACACTGTTCTACCCGCTATTGGATTTGAACCAAGACTCCTGCTTTTTCGTGTCTGCCCAGAACATTAGAGATTGGTCAAATGGAACTCTGAGACTATGCTTTCTTTTTACGTATTCTTTTTTCAGGTTAGATTGGACCCATCCAGACCATTGAGCAAGCGCAAGCGCTGGGTAGTCGCTGAAATCCTCAAGAGGGCTAATATCTACAACCCTGCTGCTTCAAATGCATCGTCTCCTCGCATCCAATCTGAGACGTCCGCGGCGCCAGCTTCTTCCTAGCTCCCTTCAGCCCCCTTTGTTCTATGGTTTCCTCCGTTGTTGGGTCGTGATCTCGGTGAACTCCTCTCTGCCTGGTCTATTTTAGCATCCAGGAGCTGAACCCAGATATTCCCTGTGAAGATGATATGGTTTTGGATAATCCCCTGGGAGGGCTCGAGGGCCTCCGGACTAATTTGGGCAAGACCCAGTGCTGAGTTCGTCAGGGTGTCGTCTGATGGATATGCCTGTGGAAAGTTTGATGCCGATTCAGATTGAATCTCTCTCTCTCGTCACTTTCATCATCTACACATGATTAGCCCGAATTGGGGAGGGGGGGCAGACATTCTTGCAGGAAGCAGGTTAGCCTTCTCGGTGATGAGCAGAAGGGTCCAGTGGCATGCTGGGCATGGGACCTGTAGATTGGAGATGAATGGCTATGCAGTCCAGCACATAATATATATCGGGCGTCATGGTGTTCCTCCTGTCATCTACCATGAACTCATAAACCTGGCCGTCGACCTCGACGGAGCTGGTCGCCCCGTCCTTCCTGGTCCCCCGTTCATCCATCAGCTTCCGGATGTTCGCCGCGTCCCCCGGCCGGCAGGCCTCGCCGAAGGCGTTACAGAGGAGGACGAACGGCCCTCCGCCGCTCGGCTCCATCTCCACCTCCAGCAGCTGCTTCAGCGCCTGCTTGGCCGCCCTCAGGTCGCCGCGAGCCTTGCAGGCGCCGAGGAAGGCGCCCCACACGACGGCGTCGGGCCTGACGGGCATGGCGCTTATCAGCTGCGCCGCGTCCCGCAGCCGCCCTCCTCGCCCGAGAAGCTCCACCATGCAGGCGTAGTGCTCGATTTCGATCGGCACTCTGAACACATCGGCCATGGCGTTGAAGATGCGCCGCCCTGTGTCGAGGAGGCCGCTGTGGCTGCAGGCGGAGAGCAGGGCCACGAAGGTGAAGCCGTCTGGGCGGAGACCTCCGGCGAGCATTTCACTGAAGTGATGGAGCGCCGCCGTGGCCCGTCCGTGGATCGCCAGAGCGCCAAGCATCACGTTCCAGGAGACCAGGTCCTTGACGGGCATGGCCGCGAAGAGGTGCAACGCCCTGTCCACGAGGCCGCATTTGGCGTACATGTCCACGAGGGAGTTGCAGAGGGTCACCCCCGGGAGTAGGTCCTTCCGGCGGCGGATGTAGCGGTGGAGCTCCTCACCGGCGACCAAGTCGCCGAGCTGGCCGCACGCCGAGAGCACGGCGGCGAGCGTCGTCTGGTCGGGTTCAACGCCGGAGGAGGAGAGCATCAGACGGTGGAGGTCCATAGCCCGACGGCACAGGCCGCGCCTTACATAGCCGGAGATCATGGCGTTCCAGGAGACCACGCTTCTGCGAGGCATCTGGTCAAACAGGGACCGGGACTGCTCGATCTGGCCGTCGACGGCGAGGGCGGCGACCATCGTCGTCCAGGTGACGACATCTCGCTCGAGCATCCGGTTGAAGCTGGTCAGAGCCGACCGCAAGTCGCCGCATTTGGCGTACATGTCCAGCAGGGCGTTCTCCAGGATCAGGTCAACTTCGGCTCCATGAACCAGGATGTGGTGGTGCACGAGCCTACCCGATCGAAGACTCCCCGTCTGAGAAGAAACGGAGAGGAGGTTGACCAGAGTGAACTTGTCCGCCGCCAGGCGGCGCCGTCGCATCTCCTCGAACAAGCCGAAGGCGCTTCGGCAGTGCCCTGATCGAGAGTAGCCACCGATCATCGAGTTCCAGGAGACGATGCTCCGAAAAGGCATTCCGTCGAACAGGGTCCGGGCCAGCCAGGGAGAACCGCAGGCTGCGTAAGAGTGGAGGAGGGAGTTCTGCACGAAGACCTGGGCGGCGAATCCGAGCTTGACGACGAGGGCGTGGATCAGGAGCGTCTCCTGGAAAGCGGACTCGGCGGCGCAGGCCTTGAAGACGAAGGGGAGGGTGAACTCGTTGGGGAGTAGGCCGCCGGCAAGCATCCGGCGGTGGAGCAGGAGAGCTTCTCTCGGTTGGGCGCTGTTCGCGTAGCCCCTGATGAGGCTGTTCCAGGCGAACCTGTTCCTCTCGGGGGTTGCTTTCTCCAAGATGACCCGGCTGTAGCTCAGCTCGCCGGCGGCAGCAGCGACGGCGCAGAGCTTTCCGACGAGGATAGTCTCCGTCTCCAGCCCGCCGGTGATGACCAGGGCGTGAACCCGCTTCAGTTCCTTCAAAGAAGAGCATCTCTCCTTGAGGGAATGGAGGAGGGTTTCCGCGAGGGGGAAGGAGGGCCTGTTGCATCCGGGTACGACGGAGAAGACCATTTTCTCCTCCTCTTCTACCCTCTGATTATCATCGATCTTCCCCTGGTTCGTTCAGGTGATCCCAAGCTCCGATCCTCCATGGCGACCCGCCTGCGCAGATCCTTTCCCCCCATTTTATCCTCTCCATCCGCCTCCAGACGGCTGAGCAGCGGCGGCGCTGGCAAGGGGGCAGAAGACGACGCCGTGGTCGCCGACGTGATCTCCGTCCTAAGAGAGCAGCGATGCCGGAGCCGGTGGGGCTTCCTCAGATCCCTCTACGGAGCCACGGGGTTCACCTCCGAGCAGGCGACCCAGATCACCCTCGGCCTGCGGAGCAACCCGCGGCTGGCTTTTCGCTTCTTCCGGTGGTCGGAGGCGTCTTCTCTCTGCCACCACGACCTCTCCTCCTACGCTGCCATGGTCCACGTCCTCGCCCGCGCCCGCCTCAGATCCGCCGCCGTCTCTCTCATCCACTCCGCCATCCTGCTCGTCTCCGGCCGCGGCGGCGGCAGGCGAGAGGGTGAGGACGCGCCTAGAGAGGTTCTCGCGGCCCTCGTCAAGTCCTACCGTGTCTGCGATTCCACTCCGCTGGCCTTCGACCTGCTGGTTAGGGCATGCCTTCAGGCCAGGCGTGTCGACCAGGCGGTGGAGATCGTCGGCAAGCTCAGGAAAAGGGCCATCTTCCCCACCGTCTCCACCTGCAACGAGCTGATACGCACAGTCTCAGCGGCCAGAGGAGCCGCCGCCGGGCTCGCCATCTACGAAGAGCTCTTCGGAGCCGGCGATGGCGGGGGACGGCCCAGGGGGAGCATTTCTCCCAATGTGCAGACCTTCAACGCCCTTCTCCTTGCGTTCAACAGGGAGGGCAGATCGGGAGACGGCGGCGAGAGAATCCGAAGAGACATGGAAAGGTACACCTGCAGGCCGAACTGCTTCACCTACAGCATTCTAATGGCGGGGCTCTGCGAAGGTGGAAGAGTTGAGGCGGCGAAGGCCCTCTTCCGAGAGATGGCAGCGGAGGGAATCAAACCCGACGCGACGGCGTACAACACCGTGATTGGCGGCCTCTGCGGGGCCGGAGAGATGGGGAGAGCAGAGGAGCTCTTCCGGGCAATGACACTGGAAGGGATCGACCCCACGTCCACAAGCTACGAGAAGCTGATCGCCGGTCACTGCACGGCGGGGGACGTCGGCGGTGCCGCCGACCTGTACGAGGAAATGCTCAGGAAGGGTTTCAGGCCGGAGGGCTCCACAGTGGGGCGGCTCATCGATGCACTCTGCGAGAAGGGAAGAGTTGCAGAGGGGCTGCGCTTGCTGAGGAGGGAGATGGAAAGCGTGGGGGGCCTCTTCGCCCCCTCCCGGGAGATGTTCCTCTCTCTGATCAAGGGACTCTGCCAAGAAGGAAAGGTGGAGGAGGGGCTGAAGTTGCAGGCAGAGATGGCCGGGAGGGGATTCCAGGCCGACTCGGAGATTTACAGAGCTTTCCTCGACGGGTACCTGCGACGGGGCGATGCTCTGCTTGCAGGGAAACTGAGAGACGAAATGCTCAGCCGAGGATTAGCACCTGGACGAGAACCGGATACGTGAAGGCCCGCCGCCAGAGAGCTGATTCCTCGCTAGTCAAGGGGAGGAATCCACAGAAGAGATCACCAGGAGGACGACGATCGCCATGAAGATGGAGCAGTGGTCTACCACCTTCAGCGAGCCTTTTTACCAGGAAGCTATAGATGGTAAGGAACATCATGGAGATGCCACTCTGCGAGTTCATGCATTGAGGTCGGGGTAGCCGTCGATTCCGACGGATTGTTTAGAGAAAATAGAGTCTGGTCAGGCTTCTTCTCCGGTGATAATCGCAGTCCCTTCCGGCCGGACAGAATTAATCATCGCAAGCTCGGATTCATGAAGAAGGTCGTGTAAAAAGTATGAGAATTAATCGCCGCTTCAGCCCCACCCCTTCTCTCTCGTCTGTCTCTCCCGACAGGAAGAAGAGGACCGCGGCGACGAGAACCAGAAGAGAATGATGATGATGATAATGATCCGGGCATTAGGGCACACGAGATTGGTCGAGCTAGAACAGTCTGCATCCATACAAGGTTCTACATTTAAAGCCGCTTCGATTCCTCCAACCCAACCCAACAGCCAGAAACGAACGTTCGGCATGCATAAGCGGGTTCATCTCCGAGAATCAGGCAGAGGTGAACCACCCCGCCATGGTGCTGAACCCTGTTTCTTGAGCGCACATATGCAGACTAGTCATCTTCGGACTAGGCGAAGACATGATTCCAACTCACTACTTCCTGCGCAGAAGAACTCCTTTAGAGCCTCCCACAACATGCCACTGAAGAAAACATGGATAATGCTGCCGATACATCGACTGCATACACGATTCATTTTCCTCGGAGAAGGGCAAGAACGTGATCCAAACTCCCCAAACAGAGCTCGTTGAAATTCCCAATTAGCCATCCGAGTCTTGCCATAAATAAGTTGTTGACCAGGAACAGGTAAACTGATAGAGAGCCGTATGTATTGGGTGGGCATGGATAATGATCAGGAATCTATCTCTACGGATAAACATCAGATACCATCCCCTCCCCGGATAAAAGTAATGGTTCATAACCGTGCTCAATCTGCAACAGAGTCCTACTTGCCCTTCTCTCTCTCCTGATTCTCGATCAATTTCCGATGTAGACATCGATGAACTTCTTCTATGATTTCGAATCTAATTCTAAGGTTCTTACCGCTACATGGAAAAAAAGAAAAAAAAACGCATTTTTTGACACAATTAAAGTGGGGTGGTTTGATTTTGCATATGGAACTGGTGCTCTCGCACCTCGAAACCCATTTGATCCCTGGAGAATACCAAGCTTATCAAACGAAGGACGCTCGATCGCTGAGCGCAGCAATACTCTCAAACATTAGGACGAGAAGATGGATTAATTGCAAAACCCAGAAGAAATATTCATATCGACGACGAGATCGTACATGTAAGGATGATCTGGGTCCTCTCTTTTTTCTTTTTTTTCCTGGGTATCGTCGATGTTCAAAAGGAAAGCCCCCGATCCTACCCGGATATAAAATCAAAGGAACAGCGAAAACTCACAAGGACGGGAGGAACTAGAGCTCGAGGCGCAGTTCCTCCTTCTCCTTGGTGAGGAGGTGGAGGATGATGGGCGTCACCCGGATGGCGGCGATCACGGCCCCCATTATGGCCAGATGGGTCTTCAGCTGCCTGTGAGCCGCGGCCTTGTCCGGCCTCCGGATCGCCCCAAGAAACATCTCTCCCGGCCGAGCTGCTCCGCCGCCCTCTTCTCCTCGGTCCGGCTACTGCAACAGAGAGAACCCAGAAGAAAGACGACCGAACGCCGAACCCTAACCGGGGAGCTCCTCATCTAGGCGAGACGAAGATGTCTCGCCAGCAGCCGTCTGATGGCGGCCCTGCGGAGATAATCGGCGAGATCCTTCTCTAGGTGGGCCGTCCGATCAGTGGGGCTAGCCCGAAAATCCCAACCTCATGCCTACGATTTGATTGATGGCGCCCAAAAATCTTACTAGAAAACCCAGTAAAAAGGAGTCAAATTTTTACAGACTTCGACGGATCATCAGGCAGAAAATGAGCACGAAACTCGCTGATAGCAACAGAAGGATCTTCAGACTCGATCGATTTTTTTCTTCACCCTAAGTAAGAAAGCACAATGGAAGCGGAAAATGGGAAAAATCGTTCGATTTCTCTCCCTCTCTGCCTGCGATGGGGTTGCGCGATGAACAGCGACGCCCACAGGGATCATCGCCGCCGCCGCCGCTGCCGATGGGGTCTTGGCCCCTTCGTTAAGCAGATGCCTCATATCTTCATTCAATGGATCTAGCTATGTGGATACTCCCAGTTCTTCGCCTGCGGGGATTCGCCGCCTGTGGCGGAGGCGAGAGAGGAGGAAGATGCCGGCGGAGGAGAAAAAGATGGAGGCTGCGAAGCAGGCGAGGTCCAGGCCATTCGTCAGAGGCACGCTCTTGAACTTCTCGACGAGGCCCGTTTGGAGTAGCATCACCACCGCCCGCCCAAGCTCGGCCTTCGCCTCCGACGGGCGCTCCATCTCCATGCAGGGGGGGCGCGTCTGGAACACGGCAAAGAAGAAGGGTTTAGGCCTCAGTATGCCACCTACTGCGATGGAATTATCCGAGCATGCTCATTATCTGGTTACAGTCATAGGATAATGATATAAAGTTTTCCATTATAAGGCCCAAATTAACTTAGAGAAAAAGATGAAATATTTTAGCTCAGATTATTAATTAGTGGAGATTACTCGCATTTTATTTCTGATTTCTGGTCGGGTGGACGAGGAAGCTAACCTTGTGAGGTGAGACAGCGGGAGCCCGGGAGATCGGCCATCGGTTGAGTCCCTTGCTTCCTCCTGAGCTGACGAACATGGTGTAGAGCCCCATGCCGAAGTAGAGCATGGCCGATCCGACGAGGAAGCTCTCTGCGATGAGCGACGAGGGATGGTGCATCAGGGACGAAGATCGACCAACCAAAAATCATCCAACAAGAGAGAGAGAGAGAGAGAACGGGGCCCGTCACTCCTGCTGACACTTGTAGCACATACTTCTATCTCATTATCTGTGAAACCTATGGTTTTAAAAGGTCGTGTCCTAGCCTGACGAGGAAAACTGCAGCTTCGGGTTTACCTGTGGCTTCAATGAGCAGGGTCATCACCTCTCCTGCCTGCTCCAACCTCTCCCAGCTCCCATAATATCGGTGGAGAAATGCCGCCCATACGAGGAAGCATCCCTGCAACATCCCACGAAGTGATGAAGATTTTCTTATCGATCATAGATCAGATGGATCAATGGGCGGGATCAAGCCGATCTCCCTACCTCCACGAAGCACAAGATGGAGCCCACAAGGGTTCCGGCGACGCCAATTAACGCGAAGAATCGGCAGCCGACGATGCCCTGCATGGCCAAACAGCATAAACATCTCAGAACTCCCCCTTCTCGCAATTTCCGCCTCTTCTTTCACCATCCATCTTCATCTGTGTGTGTGTGTGTGTGTGTGTGTCTCTCTCTCTCTCTCTCTCTCCCCCTCTCTGGTGGATATCTCTTACCTAATAGGATTCTGAGGCGGAGCGGTGGGCCAAGTTCGAGCCTTGTAGACTGGGTTTGGGCGTGAGGGGGCCCGCGATCAAGTATCGGGGAAGAGGGAAAATAAAATGAATAAAAAACCCACATTTTCCACCATTGTCTCTGCATGCAGCTCCCACCTTCGTTTTCTCTCCTTCACCTCGCTCCACAGGAACCCTAGAAGGGCTGCCGATGCATCTGCCGCGAGAGCGTAGAGATCCTTGTTCTCCTCCTGGGCCTTCTCCACAGCCACGTAAGCCTTCGCCGGAGAAGCCACCCTCCGAACGGCCATCCTCCTCGCCGGAGAGGAGAACGACGACGACCCAACAGTCGACATCCCCAGAGATGAGGAGCAAGAGGAGGAGGATGAGGACGACGGCGGGGAAATAGCAGAACGAAGAAACGGAGGATGCGGGCGGAGAGATCCACTTGAGGCGGCCATTTCCCCTCCCCTTCTCTCTCCTCAGCTCCGGTTTACTTCAGAAGGAAGCTACCGATCTGTAGAGGGTTTATATAGTCCGAGCCAGCCGGGAAGAAGAAGAGGAGGAGAGGGGGAGAGAAGATTCTGTGGGAATATTTGGAGGGTTGGTGGCTGAGAAGGGACGGAAGCTGCGCCGGCGAGTTCCAGGTGGAGGAATTGTCGTCAGACACGAAACCTCCGGCCGGTCGCGGCGAAGGGGACGTCGTCCCTGCACTCGAACACGTGTCGCTCCTCCTCCGTCGTCGGAAGGCGAAAATCGGCGCCGCCGGTAAAGGAAAAGAGCGGTCCGATCCGGCCGGCCGGCGGACCGCCGACGGCGGAGGTGTTGGAACGCTTTTTGCCGCACGTGAGTGACGTGTACGTAATAAAAGTGCCAACGTGGCTGGATCCAAAGTCCCGCACTGGGAAATGATTATCATTAATTTAAATGTAATTATTTGCCCATTTATAACAAAATATTAAGGGGGCAAAGATTAGCAGGTGTGAAACAAGGATTCTCGCATCGCAGGGTTTGGGCATACCCATCCGACGGTCTATAATGCACCGGTTTCGCGTCCCTGGCTGGTGCCACGTGTGCGCGGCCTCTCCCTCTCTTCTCCCCTTCTGGCCCCCGCCGCCCGGCGACGCTGCGAGACTTGGCGCCGGCCGCCATGAGAGGAGATCCAGAGATCCCGGGGAAGATCTACCCCGATGTGCTCTCCGAAGCCAGAAAGGCGTGCTACACGGTCTCTCTCTCTCTCTCCCTCTTTCTCTCTCTCTCTCTAGCTGCTCCCCCATAGTTGCCCTCTTCTCTCATCGCATCGTCTATCACCCATCGTTCGCTGTGGTTCAGGCGAGGGATGCTTTCTACGCCTGCCTGGAGAAGGAAACCGGCAGGAAAAATACGGAGAGCGGCTACTCCGGGCTGCTTTACCCCGCCGAATGTGCTCAATCGAGGGCCGACTACGTCAAACAGTGCCGTCCCGCATGGGTAATATACGCTCGGAAGAGGGGGAGGATTCCGCAGATCTTCTCCCAATCCTCCCGTCCCTCCCTTTGCGGGAAGATATTTCTCTGCTCTTTTCGTTGTATTCATTCGCCTTGATGCTGTTCTTGGTAGGTCAAGCATTTCGACAAGCTCGCTGCCACGAACAAGAAGGTGAAGAGGCTCCTCGACGACGACGACCCTCGGAGAGGTCCCATTTCCCTCCCGCAGCCCTTCGTCTTCAAGCCCTGACTGCTCCTCGGGTCTTCTTTTCTCCGGCACAGATGCGAATTGCTGGTCCATGCGCGGATTCCCATCACCACGAGTTCTCTGCGCTTCAGCTGATCCTGCTTCACAGAAATCTCATTCTCTTCTGTGAAATTGGGTTTCGATGAAATGGAAGAAAAGGAGATTTCCCTTATATGGAAATCTTGTACGCCGAGGGTCATTGACTTTTCTCGAATGCGTGAGTGACGAACACATGTTTAACCATTTTAGGGATTTCTTCCTGCGTTCTGCCCTGCTGTATTTGACCATCTGGACGGATGCTGGTGGGAAATTGTTTCCCTGTGAGGTGCCTGTTCTTGATAGTCTGTAATTTCTTCGACAGACGCTTGCAAGACCATATTTTGGCCGGTATGTGAATCATTCTCAGATCACTGTGGACTTCTGGTTCATCGTCTTCGTTCACTATTTCCGCCGTGCGACGAGACCACCAAGGAGGGAGCAGCCGATGCTAGGTCTGATTTCTAGGTCGTGGGTCAGATGCTTGGTCGGATTTCGAAGCAGAATTCGCTCAAGATAGTGAATCATTATAATGAATCGGCTGCAATCGAATAATATATAGCACGATCCGGAATCAAGTATCCCTTTCAAAAGAGTCTCCGTCGGTGCCCGAGCCTTCCATCCAAGCGGATTCAGGAATTAGGGCTTCGACATTTTCCTCCGGCGGGGGCGGAATGCGCGTTGATAGAACGATTCAAGTCGACAGGTTATCTCACCACGAGCGATCCGAAAACCCATCGGCAGGTGGATTATCACCACCTTAGTTCTTCCCGTCATCGAGAAATTAGTCGCATACGACTTCGGATCGGGGGAAAGACGAAGGGATGGAGGCATTCGGGAACTGGAATACAATACGATTAAGCTTCGGCAAAGGCATCGGCATCAGATCTTGAAGGTGGCATTCAGAATGAGTAGGAGGATTTGTATCATCAGCAACCATCAGATTTGGTTTTCACACTATCATCACCATGCCACACTTCTCCAACACGCATGGAGAAACCGGCGTGCCGAGCAAAGCAAGTCGGAGAAAGAAAAACGGACGGAGAACAGGGAGAAGAAGGCGACGAGCGACGAAAGAAGCGGCGGAAGGCGTAGCTGGCTCGGGGATTTCTCTCAGACAAATGCCTCGATTAGTCCTCATGGGCAGATCGGACTCGTCATCTATGTATTATTTTCTTCATCACAGAGAAGCATCAGCACGAGCTAGAGCTCAACAAGGGAGAGATTGAACGGGAGGAGAGGAAGCTAGCGGCACAGCGAACGCTGAATCTCTTCGATGGGAAGTCTGAAGCCAACAAGAGAAGGCAGAGATTGAAGGCCGAGCGAGCTGAAGGATGAAGCGTCTGGTTTTATAGGAGAGGCAGAGAGAAAGAGAGAGGGTCCGTGGGGGCGGGGAGGGAGGGGCAGTGTCTAGGGTTAGGGGTCCGTCTGATTTCCGCGAGTGGCTAACGGCAGCCTGACGGCGTTAACTTCGTGCACGGGATGGTCCAATTTGGGCTGAACCAGGCCAGCCGGAATCATTTCATTTGGGCCTGAAATCAGGGCCGGAAGGAATTAGGGGTCTGATTGGACAGGGGACTGCGAGAGAGGGGGCCCATCGCTCCTGCCACGTGTCGACGACGTGCACGGGGCCCACTTCATTTCGGACACCTACGTGGTACACCTTGTCCTGGCTCAGGCCCGTCTGGTTTGTACTCCTTGCTCGCAGTGGTACTAGCTTGTGGCCAAGCCACGATGGGCCTCCCCGTTCGTGGTGGGCGTTCAAAGATGGGATCTTTACTCCCGGGCGGCGGCGGAGCGGATATACTACTCCTCCTTGCCCACCAATCGTCCACCCCCAACCTTATCCCCAGACCATCCAGCCATACAAATCCCCGCCCATTCTCTCTCCCCACCCTCTGAGAGAGATAGAGAGAGATAGAGAGAGAGAGCCGGAGACAGATCCAGAGCCGGGAAGGGTGCCCGCCACGCGACCCCTCTCAGACCGGTCAGAGGGGGGGAGACTCTAGGGTTTGGGATTGGAGGTGGAGGGTTGCTCTGCGGCGATGGCGGCGTCTCTCTCCCCCGCGGCGCTCTCGGCTGTAGCCTCCGCCCCCAGGGCGGCGACGATGAGGAAGAAGGCCGGGTCCGCCGCCGTGTGCGTGGGGGAACTGGGCTCCTTCGGGGGGCTCAAGGCCCACAACGGCGTGTCCTCCCTCGGCCAGCGGGACTGCGCTGACCGGTCGTTTGCAAGGATCGTCGGCTCCCTGAGGGCATCGGCGGCGGGGGGGAAGAAGGGCAGGGGCGGAGCGTTCTCCGCCACCTGCAACGCGTCGGAGGAGATATTTCGGATCGCCGCCATCATGAACGGGCTCGTCCTCGTCGGTGTCGCCGTGGGGTTCGTGCTCCTGCGAATCGAGGCGTGGGTGGAGGAATCGGAGGCGGAGTGAGGAGAGCTCCTCTCCTTCTTTTCCCAGACGGGGGAACCCCGGTTTGTACCGACGAGCAGCAAATCGGAGCCCAAATGGCCGCCATTCATCGAGCTTCTCGCATTCACTCCACTGCGTTGCAGAAATTCCGTCCATCTTCTTCCATTTCCTGTTTATATATGCGTAGGATCAAGCGAAACACGATCCTCGAATATCTCTTACCCTCTCGTAGACCTGTTGCTTGTTATCTCAGATGGTGTGCTTCACGATTTTGAGCCGTTGTTGGTTGCGTTTCTGAGTCGCCTCGGGTTGCTGATTCCGCCCTGTGACGTAAACTAAATTGTGAGGTGAAGTGTGCGAGCTTGTTGAATTCGACGGAGACTAAGACGGATATGGGGGCTGCTTCAATGCGCTTCGTTTACCTTGGAGCTCATATCTCCATATAAACTGATTTAAAGATGCCTACTTTACTTTATTTATTATTCATTTGGCCCATAACTTTATACGACATCTTTGATTGCACTCATTTTAATGGTCACGTTTGAAGACTTTGAGAGAATTGGTTTTTGGGTTTGTAGGGTGGGTTCACCTTCCTTTGAATATTTTGCTAAGGTGAGGGCCCCTTTGACGACATTGAAGCATGTCTCGCCATGTATATATGACGTAGATCACCCTTGGCAAACATTAACTACAACCTTTTTTTAAGTTTCATTAGACATTAACTACCAAGTGGTAGGTTTAGATCAAGTTGGATGAGATGATGGGCATACATGATTTGCAAACGATAATGATGGAATCTTGTTAAAGAGCCTTCACATGTCACCCAAATTAAATTTAAATGTACAATTACATTAGGTCTGTCTATTGTGATATGTTGGTTTAAGAGTTTTGATGTTGAAAAAAAATAATAATAATAATATATTTTTTTATTCTACATATGTTGTTGTTACATTGACGATTGGATGAGGTTTGAAATTGTTATTTATAGTTCATTTATTTTTCGGATATGTTTTTCAACCATAAATATGAAAAAAGATCTATCAATGGATAGATCCATAAGAAGAAAATTTGATCCAAAACAAAAAAATAACAAAGAGAAATTATTGAACAAGACAAGAAAATTGACTTAAGATCTATGGCAGTGGATCTAGTGGCTGACCCTAGTGGGTTGACTTAGTGAATCTACACAATTATTGTAAAGTCAAATTTAGAGAGATAAACTTGCCAAAAAAATTCACCATGTTGACTCATGGGTCAAACAAGCAATTGACAAATTAATCTCAAGAGAAAGAAAAACTAAAAACATATCCCATATCAAACACATTATATATCTCACACCATAGCAACCAATCTCAAGGCATCTTCTATCAAATCCTAGAATGTCAAAGCATCAAAATAATTAGAGAATATCCTTTTAGAACATGCATAATGATTTGATCAAAAGTTTGTCAATCGAGTTGACTGACTAAGTAGACTAAAAAGTAAGTCAACCTAAAAATCAACTTATAGAATCTGTCATAAATCAGATCTCAATTATTTAAATTCCAATTATTAAGCTTTTGGGCTCTATAGATAGCACACCTCAAAAAACTTTTGAAAATAGTTGAATGCTACATCAAGTTGATTAGATCATGATATAATTATCAATTTCTTTAAGTTGTAAATGTAATGATGTTTAAATTTTATTAAACATACAAAAGCCAATTGAATCAATAATGTATCTTATTTAGTTAGAATAATTATTTGTAGGCAACTTAAGTTAGATTTTAGCTTACTAGCATAACATATCAAGAAGGGGTGTTGGATTTATTTTATTATTATTATTATTATTATTATTATTAATACTCTAGTTTATGTTTTTAGATTGTTCTCTTGAGTTCACTAAATTAATAAATTAGCAAAGAGGAATACTCAATATGTAAGGTTTTAGAGTGATTCAACCAAACACTTTTAGCTTACACTCTATTTCATTATCACAATAACAATTCAATTATTCTAGTCCCTAGAGTATAAGTGATTTTCTTATGATCATGAATCTTTCATCAAGTCTGATTTTGTGAGCCTACATTGACCTCCCAGAATTATAATTTTTAGCTTTTCTCAAAGGAATCTCTTTGCAAACATATCGCATTTGTCTCAATGCTTAATAAAATTCAAGTGTAACAAGATAAGAAATGAAATACCAAATAATTTTTACCATCAACTTTGATAAATTTTGAATTCCTACTCTATTGAAGGGTTGAATTGATGCAAGTTGAAGGTGGACAAGCCACTTGAGATTTTTCTTCAACCTACAACTCCATGAGTTAATTTGGAACCAAAGATTTTTATGTCATCATTATTAGAAGGAAAGGTTAGAAAATGAAGCTCACTTTGAAGTTCTTAGTCTTTGTTCGTTGATTTGGTTTCTTGATACTCTAGTTAGAGCTAAAAGGCCCCTTTGTATTCAGGTGTAGTAAATCAGGTCACTTTGTTCTATAATTACTTCTGACATGAAAAACTTCACATTTGGGCCTCAACAACTCTTTTTTTTTTTAGCAATTCTACTATTTGAGTCATAATGATTCTCCCTTATTTAATTGAGACCTTTGCGCACCAATAGATTGTGCTTAAATAAGTCATGACGTCAAACTTCAATGGTCATGCTCAAAATTAATACAAAACATATATTTATAAGTTTTGTGAAAGTGTATAAAATCAAAACCTTATGAAATTTACGTTTTTTTTGAAGTTTTGATTTTCTCTCCATCTTAACTTCCTATCAATCACTAGTATTAGTTTTTGCACTAAAAAATAAGTGCTAAGTATGCCATATGTGAATATATGCACAAGTGTGTTACATCAAGCACTGTCTCATACTTTTTGTATTTCTTTACTTGAATACCTAATGCACATTGTTTTGGTTTTGAGTTCTACTAACTTCTATATGTGCTATGTGTCTCATGCATGTATTGACAACTTGTGGTGTTTGATACTTGTCATGTGTCCTAGTTGTTGTATTTCATGGCTTGTTTTGTTGTTGGGTTTATATCTTTAAAAAGTTCTCTTGTAGTAAAAGACACTTGTACAAAGCTTTATGTTATGATATCAAAATCTTGATAGTTTCAAACCTAATTTGAGGAAATAATTTGAGTCAAGTATTGAGTTCAACTTGAAAATGTGATTTGTAAGATAACTCTCTACTACTTGACCCTCCTACAACTATTTGGTGGTAGTGGTTGTAGGTAATATCATTTTGATTTTCTGTGATATTGATAAGTACTTTTTTTATGAAACGACATTTGTTTCTTGACATTTTTCATAAAGAAATTGTGATAATGATATCTTCGTTACTATTATTTATATCGAGTCAAATATTCATTGGTACATGTCACTTTTATTAGACAATATGCTACCATTGAAGGCTACGAGAGGTGATTTCTCTTTTATTTATGATCATGTGTAGAAGGGTATTTTAGTAAGTTTGTAATGGTACAACTACTTGTATATATCGTTTGTGCATTAGAGATGTTCATCAACTCTAAGTAAAACTTTCTCAAGTGTAGAAGAGTCAAAAACTATGATTGATTTAACATTGAATTTCACTTAAGAGTAAATCGAATCTATGTTTGTGTAAATTTGAATCAAATAATTTGATATGGAAATTAGTGTCACAAAAATAGTCATATGAGCTCATTGAAAAGCTTGGAAAAGAGTAATATGATACAATTAACTATGCATCAACATTCTAAGATCTTAATTTGTATGATTTTTTTTACAATATCAACATAATTTTTTAGACGTTAAATTCTAGGTGTGAGATGTTAATCATTTGCAGAGGGTTGTACCATGAAGAGAAGCAAGGAGGTCAACTTGTTTAACATATACAACATGGATTCTAGCAATGCAATGTAGTTGGACCCTCATGTCAGTTCGAATGAATCTATCTTTCCATAGAAGTCTATTTTTGCTAGCTAGGCAAGAGAAGAGGATAACAAGTTAAAAATTATGTCTCGTTAAGACTTGTATTCTATTACTATTAAATTAATAACTGGGGTTACCATTATCCTTTTGTCCCAATTAGACAACTATTGAGGTGGCCCATTACACTAAAAATCTCAAGCCATCCAAATGATCTTTATAAAAATATGGCCCTATTTTCACTTCAAGTGAGAGAATGAAAGGAAGAGTCTAAGAGATAAATTTTATTGAAAAATCTAAAGAGAGATTCAATTATTAAACACATTTTTTCTTAGAGTTTACACCAAGTTATTATAATCTAGAGCACCTAAAATGTAAGAATATTAGTTATCATTCAAGTCATTTAATAACTATTTACATCAAGTTTTTCTAATGGCAAAATAATAGGAACAAACCTCTCAAAAGTATAGAATTGAATTTCTACAAGTAGTAACATATTTTTTTTTGTATTTAGAGCACATTTGCAGTCAAGGTTGATCTTGATCGTTTGAAGTTTTAGGAGATTAATATTAAGTAATCTAGTTTGCCTACTTCAAGTCATGAATCTAAAAGAAGAGAATAAATCTTTCTTGTTGTGTCATCTAGGGTCGTAAATTTTGAAGATATCTTTTAGTTTTCTCTTTCAACTTTTAGGAGATTAATATGAAGTAATCTAGTTTGCCTGCTTCAAGTCATGAATATAAAAGAACAGAATAAATCTTTCTTATTGTGTCATCTAGGGTCATGAATTTTGAGGATATCTTTTAGTTTTCTCTTTATAGCTAAGAATATAAAAAAAGATACTTTGTCATATCTTGAGTTGATTGGAACCGTAAAATCTAATGTAAAACCACATAAAGTTCATAATTTAATGTGTTCATTAGAGATTTTGATGTGGGGCACTATTGAGAAAATCCAAATAAATGATTTAAACAATATAAGATCAAGACAATTTAGTGAAGTCTCAAAGATGTAAGCAAAATTCGTGAAAGATAACAATTAATGGAAATCCCACAACTTTGAGAAGAAAATATCTTATTCATTCAATTATTTTGGTTTGACTTCATTTATAATGTCTAATCAAAATCTAGGTCAAGGTGTATAGATCACTAAATAAATGAATTATGACTATCCTATGCTCACTTAATGGTAATTTTTAATATATATATTGAAATTAAAGAAGTCAACAATACTATGGTATGGAGAGATGCAGTCCTCATGATTGTTGGCTTATGGACTTCAAGATTGATCTTCAATGATTCTAGAAAGTGGTGAAAGATGAAATTAAAGGGTGAGAAGGGTGGATGGTTAGAATGAAAATAATGGCTGACCTTCACGACCTCCCCAAAGATGGGGGCATTGACCATGGTGGCCTCTCCCTAAAAAATAATTGACCCTCACAATCTCCTAAAAAAATGATGATTTTTTAAAAAAAAATTCCGACATAAACTTCATTGCTTCCTCCTCAAATAATATACAAAAATCTCTTTTGTATAGATGAAATTGAGTGGTAATTATCAGAGAGAGCATACATTACACATAGAAACTAGGTAGTTGATACCTCCTAGTTGACCACCTTGGAATCTTTGACCACTCAAATAAAGGCCTCTTAGAATCCTCTAATCCTTGCCACAATTTTGATCCTTGATCAAAGGTTGGATGCCCTTCTTCAATCCCATGAGCTGCGCTCCCAAAGGTCTTTTAGGTAGTTATGGATGCCTCCCCAACATATGCTTTAGATAGTTGGTAGAGAGAGAGATAAAAGGAAGGGGTGGACATTCCTTTCTCTTGAACCCTTCCTTACCTTTGAAAATGGGTCTAGTCTATGCCCAATTTCCTTCTTGAATCAGCATTTTCTTAGTCCAAATTGAGATGAATAAGATCTATATCCATCTTGGATCCTAATTGGGACCTATCATATCTATGGATGCTTGGATCATTGACCCCATCAGATTTAGTGAAACCCAAAGAACAATGTTGAATGTGGTATTTAGAGAGTGGAATAAGTTGTGGCTGAACCACTATAAAAATAATGTATCATACTATCTAGATTCAAATAACTAAAAGTTGATAAGAAATCAGTGAAGAGAATAATATTAGAATCCTACCAATTCATACCCCCCCTCTTAGTAACATGTTGGCATACATAATAAAGATATTTGAAATAATTATAAGATATGATAGTATAACTGTAAAAGTTATATTCATGATTTATTTCATTAATATATACGTTGTGAGAAATGACAATAGTGACAACCCCTTGGATGAAAATATCTTTAATCTTCACTAGGGAGTGTCACATGGGTGATGTTGGTGCTATCAACTGTGTATAGAGAGAATCATGATTTTGTCTCTTTTGTAGTCAATGAAGTGAGATATCTTATCCTCATTTTGAAGTGGTCATAACTATGTTGTTGTTTGCATTTTTTGCAATGGGCTTTAATCTCTTCATATTATCATATTATTAAAATAATAATCATGCTGATTATTCCTAAAGATTTATTTAAAATTTAAACATGTTATGAAATCATAATTAGATTATGCTCGAAAATCCAATTATGAATGCTATAACAAACTTTTGTTATTCATGAATTTTATTTATGTACATGTGCATTACATGACTTATACTTATTAAAAATATATGTACATGGTTCCATGTGTTGAGTCTAAGTAGATAATATTGATACGAAGTTTTAAAATGATAAGTAATTTTAATAATTATGGGTTCATCACATAGTAGACTTCAAACTTAGATTTAACCATCATTGATCTAATATTGTTTTCTCAACATAGTCACATGTCATGACTCTTAATCTAAAAAATTATTTTTTTTTGGAATGAAACATCAAAACTATGAACAATCAGCAAATTTTTGGATATTGACTCATACTTGTTGATGAGATTCATTTTATATTGTTGAGCACTTGAGATTCATAGATGTTAACATGTTAAAAGTAATGAACAACACATAATGTAGACCTTATCATGATGAGGGCTACAAATACATTAAAGGGAATCACTTTGAATGATGAAGGTGAAGGGGATAGGGAAGGCTATTTGGGAGTTAGAAGGAGAGCCTACACCATGAAAGAGAACACATATGGTCAAAAGGCATTAAGAGGACCATGGAAATGCTTCTAGAGCTACTTCTAGGAAAGCTTGTTTCAAGCAACAAAGGTTGCATGTGAGAGAGGAAGCTACTACAAGGGTGGGGTTGGCATTCATGGTGGGGGGTTGAATGGGGAAGATGATTGTGTGGGGTTGAGGTAGATCTGTTGATGAGTCAACAATGGGCAATTGAGGCAAGATAATGGAAGATACTCATATTATACCTTAAAAAATATATTATATGACAGGTTATTATGGATTTAGATGGTAATTCAAAACATTTCACCTTCTAAGACGATTAAATTACTTATTACTTTATTAAAATTGGTGGTAAAGTGTTATGAGGATCTAGAGCTAAATTGAATGAAGCTGAGTTGTTCTATAATGACAATAATTGATGTGGGAAAAAAGGGTTAAAAAAAATCCCCTTAAAGATAATTACATATTGATCTTTAGAGTTGACTTAAATTAGAACTTTAAAGGCTTAATATGTAGATGATCCTGTGATTTTAGGAGAATTAGGATCGTTGATTACCTATTGGGTTATCTAATTCAAAGAATCAAACAAGACTTCTCAACTAGGATTTGGACTACCAATCTTTCACATGAGAATAGTAATCCAATGAATATCATAAATTCTAAGAGCAAAGATTTAAAAAACAATAACCAAGGAATTTAAAAATTAACAGACCTTTAATACGGAGATCCTTGATTTCTGGAAGATTCTTGTTGGCTTAGATTCCACGAACCTTGTAAGGGAATTTTCAAAAAGAGGTCTGAATTAATAGGTGGACTAATAAATGAGGTCGTCGGCAAGAGAGAGAGAGAGAGAGTGAGGGGGGGTACGTGGCGACGGCGGGAGAGAGAAGAAAAGAGGGTTCTCGTGGTAACGAGACCCGAGGGTGAATAATCAAATATTAACTAAAATGGGGAGGGAGAGAGAAAGGAAGAGGGTTTCGCGACGGGCGGACGGCAGAAAGGAGAAATGGTGGCGACAGCAGGCTGGCGAGGAGGCGGAACGACGGCGACGTGGCGGCCGGCGAGAAGGTAGAATGGCGGCGACAGGGCGGACCGCAAGGAGGTGGAACGACGGCAAGGGGCGGGCGACGAAGAGGCGGAACGGCAGCGACAGTGGGAGAGGAAAGAAAGGTGGGCTTGGTGACAGGACGGATGGCTAGAAGGTGGAATGGTAGCAACGGCAGGAGAGAAGAGAAAGAAAGAGAGGTCCCCCTAATTGAAGAGGCGAATGAGAGAGAAGAGGAACCCCTAAGCCAAGGGTGCATGAGTGACGTAGCCTCTTCTCTTCCCTCTTCTTCCTCCTCGTGGGTCCACCCTTCCTGTTCCTGCGGGCGGACTCTGGCGACTAGAGGCCCCACTCTTCGTGTTCTTGCGGGCGAACTCTCCCGTTGTATAATAGTCAACCAACACCGAGACGGTCGTAAAGTACTAAGAAATCGCTTCCACCAACCCGTTTACCACCCGGGGGGAGCGGGAGAGGAGTAGAGAGAGGAGATAGAAGGAGAGGAAGAGGGGAAGAGAGAGAGAGAGAGAGAGAGAGAGAGAGAGATGTCTTCGTCCGTCTCATTCTCTTCGTCCCTGCCGTCCATCGGCCGCCCGGCCTTCGCTGCGCTCGGGCACAAGTCCGATTCCCGTTCTCCGTTCTCTGAGAAGAAGAAGCTGTCCCTGCGGAATATCCCGGGGGACGACGGGCATCCCCTCGTCGGCCCACTGCGCGATAGGTTCGATTACTTCTACTACCAGGGCCGGGAAGAGTTCCTCCGCAGCCGCGTCCGCCGCCACGGCTCCACCGTCCTACGCCTCAACGTGCCTCCCGGCCCGCCTATCTCCGGCGAACCCCGCGTCGTCGCCCTCCTCGACGGCGAATCCTTCTCGATCCTCTTCGACTCCTCCAAGGTCGAGAAGAGGGACCTCTTCACCGGCACCTACACACCCTCCCTCGAGCTCACCGGCGGCTACCGAGTCCTCTCCTACCTAGATCCCTCCGAGCCCAGCCATGCCCTCCTTAAGCGCTTCCTCTCCCACTTCCTGGGCTCCTGCCGGCGGTCCCTCGTCCCGGAATTCCGCCGCTCGTATGGATCGCTCTTCGACGTGCTGGAGACGGACCTGGCGAGGAAAGGGAGGGCCGAGTTTGGCCCCCACAACGAGCAGGCCCTCTTCGGATTCCTCTCCAGGGGGCTCCTGGGGAAGGACCCGGTAGATTCCGGCATGGGCTCCGACGGCCCCAAGTTGATAAACAAGTGGGTCTTCTTCCAGCTCGCTCCTCTGCTATCCCTAGGGATCCCGCCCTTCCTGGAAGACCCTCTCCTCCACTGGTTCCGCCTCCCGCCCTCTCTACTCCAACGCGACTACCAGCGCCTCTACGATTTCTTCCACCGGGCCGCCGCCCCAGCGCTGAATGAAGCGGAGAGGATGGGGATCTCCAGAGCGGAGGCCTGCCACAACCTCCTCTTCGCCGTCTGCTTCAACGCCTTCGGCGGTCTGAAGATCTTTTTCCCCATCCTGTTGAAATGGGTCTCCCGAGCGGGGACGGGGATACACACCCGGCTGGCGATGGAGATCCGCATGGCTGTGCGCTCCCACGGCGGCGAGGTGAGCTTCCGGGTCATGGAGGAGATGCCGCTGATGAGATCGGTGGTGTACGAGGCCTTCCGAATCGAGCCGCCGGTGCCGCTCCAGTTCGGGAGGGCGAAGCGGGACCTGCTCGTGCAGAGCCACCACGCCGCCTATGACGTGCGGCGCGGGGAGATCCTCTTCGGGTACCAGCCGATGGCCACCAAGGACCCGATGATCTTCGACAGGGCGGAGGAGTTCATCGGCGAGAGGTTCCTCGGAGAGGGCGGCCCCGCGCTGCTCCGACGGGTTCTGTGGTCGAACGGGCCGGAGACGGAGGTGCCCACCCCGGACAACAAGCAGTGCCCCGGCAAGGACTTGGTCATGATCGCGTCTCGGCTGCTGCTCGTCGTGCTGTTCCTTCGCTATGATTCGTTCGACATCGAGACGAAGGCGGCGCCACTGGGCACCGCCGTCACGTTGACTTCCCTGAAGAAGGCCACTTTCTGAGGCCGGATCGCTATCCCCGCCTACCACGCCGCTGCGACCGCCGTCTACCCCGTCGCCGCTGCCGCCGCCGCCGCCGCCGCCGCCGCCGCCGCCGCAGCCGTCTCAGGCGTGGCCGATCATCGTCGAAGCGCCGTCACTAGCCGATCTAGGCCGACCTTAAACTCCGAGTCGATACGCCTACCTTGACCCGCAGCCCCTTCCGCGGCTGTCTTCTGGGAATATGCATTCTAGTTCGCTTTTTATCTATTTATTTAGCCGATTCAGAATTTTGTAATACCATTGTTATTAGTCTTGACCGGTTTGGCTACCACCATCTTTCTCTACACCCCCCACTTATTAGTGCGACAGCTCACCACTTAAGACCCGATACAATAATGGAGAGTGAGGGTTGACCGAACAATCTATGAACCAAATGCCAGCTATCTGTGGGGCTTAAGAATCGCCGCCCCCTGCAAATACCTGCCCAGAAAAATTGGTGTATGGGTTGACCCATCTAGATTTCAGGTTCACCTTTACGAGTGAGTACACATTGTTGACAATTGGGTATACAAGGATGAGTCAACCCGACTTACGCATACCATATATGGCATGCCTTCTGAAATGGACAACACGTTCAATGAAACAATAGGCTTGGATTCACGAGAAGTCAACAGGATGTCTCACTAACTGGTTTGATCTTACTCATCTTGGTCAAGGCATGTTGTACGATGGGTCTTTTTACAAATTAGACACTGACTTCAAACGAGAAAAAAGTCAATGCTGATTCATTAATTCATCTAGTGGTCAAAATAGTTCATTTTATTTCATAGGATATTACAAACTTCAATTATTGTGAATAGAGTGGCGTATTTTTATGGCACATATCACAATGTTCATTTATCATATAAATTTTTTATGGCCAATGTGTGAAGTAAAGATTTTACGAAATACATTAAGAATGAAAAATGAGTGCAATGGGCGTTGACATTATTAAATAAACTTAAAAATTCAGGAACTTTAAAAATAAGTTTTAAACGTATAATTTAGAATATGCAAGAATTTATATTTTTCATAAACTTTGACAAGTGGGGAATGAATTATAACGAAAACCACCTTTTGTTATTTTAGTTGATTTGAGGAACTAGCCATTCAATGATTCAGAAAAATATTCGGTAAGACCCTCCAAAAATCCTTCAGATGATCATCAGATTGCCGCAAAAATATTGGTATTGAAACCAACTTTTCACCATCAGTGGGCCCCCACCGAGAGGCGGAAATACAGGGGTTGGGGGCTCGCTACCTTTAGTCCCACATCGAGTAATGGATGATCTAAAACGTCGAATAAGTGTATAAAATATGGGCCAGTGGTATCGTAAGACTTACTTACCTGGACGGGGCCTTTGGGTGATCAAGAAGGCCCATAGCCTAGGTTGGCGGGCCGCATTGCACTTAGCGGTGGCGCCACCCTAACATCTCCACTCGTGGGAGCTTGTACGTCGTAATTTGTGCCAGAGGGGGCCTGCGTCCGCGCGGCCCCCAATCAATCCAAAGTTCAAACTCTTTCATCTGTGTAACAGAAGAGCTACCTCTCAATACCAACAGAAGAGTAAAAGAATTAGAAAATTATATATTCTCAGAATTGCGGAGGTTTGTTGATTTCTAGACTGAGATTTGCATGGAAACGTCGGAATGCATTCGTGGGATTGCTGCTGATTCATCTTGTTTGGAGATGAGAAAGTCAACCAGTGTTCTTCCCAGTTCCTCCTGCGATGGTTCAACTTCATGTTCTTCATCTTCTCATCTTCTCCTTAAAAGAGTAGTCAAAATGCCCAAGCACATTCAGTCTTCCATGAATTGCAGGATTCAGGATGAAACCAGGCTGACAATTCCCAAGAAGCTACGCCATTCACAGAAATGCCGACGGGATCCTTTGACCAGAAAGACGACCTCTGCGTGAGATTCTAGGGTTCTTGCCTTCTCATCTTCGGTTATCCTTCTTCTTCTGCGTGCGATTACATACCTCCTGCAAGAGCTCGCGATCTCTTTCGGCGCGAATCTCGGCAGCTTTCTGAGCACCCACCCCCTCCCCCCTCTCGTGAGACTTTCCCCAGTCGAATCGCGGACCACCGCATCGGAAGACCAAAAAATCACCGGTCTTGAGGTTGCGGTCTGAGAGAATCTTCTCCCAGCAGCCGCTTTGGAAAAAGACGTCCCCGCCTTCGTCCAGAACCAAATCTCGTGGGTCTCTTGGGTCTTTTCCATGGACGAAGGCGGCGGCCGCGGCGGCGTCTTTTTCTGGAGCATCTGGGAACAGTACGTCTCGTACCACAACCTCCAGACCGGAGATTTCCTCGTCTTCCAATCCGGAGGCCTGCGAGAACGAGGCGTTCCTCGTGACTCCATGCCGCTAGGCGGCATTCTTGAGGGAGCATCGCAAGAGGGGTTTCTGGGTTGATGCAAAGGCAGAGCTTGCCAGCTCCTCCAGGATAAGGGAACTGGTTCGGGCCTCCCCATTCACAGACGATGATCCTTAACACGGGACCTGCGTGGCTAGGATACAGTGTGGGCGAAGCAGCTGACGGAATCTCTTTGCGCATCTGACCGGTCTGAAGGAATTGCTCCAGCTCCGCCGGAAATCGTTGTGTCCGGCGAACTCTCCTGCAGCAGCGATTTGAGATTTTTTTTTTCTATCTTCAAGTCGTTATTTTTCTTTTGCAGGCTTAATCTGGGCTGCACATCACCGAGAGTTATAACGGCAGATAAGGGGCCACGTGAGACACGGTACCAGCTCATCTAGCAGCTGATAGACTCACCCTCTCTCCTCTTCCTATTGGGTCTCTATAAATAAGAGACTGTTCGATGAAATGTGCACTGCATTTTTCAGTTCTTGTATTTAATTGAGCCAACAAGTAATATCAGGGCCTTTCGATTCATGAGATCAAGAAGATGGCGTCAAAGAAGGGAGATGATGCAAGTAACTCCGGCGAGCATAGAATGTAGATTACATTGCCGTCGCCGTCTTTTATGTTTACGAAGATGAACTACCATGTCTGGGCAACGTGGATAGAGGTATTCTTAGACTCACATGATTTATTGCAGACAATCTAACGAGATAATGTCCCTAAGAAGAAGGATTGTCTTGCACTTTCGGCAATCTTTGGAGCAGTGTTGGAGGAAATATTGTCATTTCTTGATGCCAAGAAGATGGCAAAAGTAAATTGGGACATCCTCAAGTCTTGAAATCTTGGCATGGATAGGGTGATTCAGTCAAGAATTCAAGGTTTGAAACGTGAGTATGAAATTCTCATGATGCAAAAAGATGAATCAGTGGTGGATTTTACAATGAAATTCATGAAGATTGTTTCTGAGCTTCACAATTTGGGCGAGACATTGGAAGAGAAAAATATTGTGTGCCAATTCTTGAGGGCGATGCCATCAAACAACACACTAATCTTATCCTTAGAGCAATAAGGTGATCTTACAAATACGAAGCTGAATGAAGTCATTGGCTCTCCTTTGAGGGTAAGCTCTTTGATCTCAATCTCTAGTATTTTGATACTCGAGCGACAAATCATATGTCTGGTCATCAAAATTTCTTCGAAGATCTAGATAAGATTGCATCTTGATTTGTCAAATTCAAAGATAATTCAAGGGTCTAAATTGAAGGACGTAGTGATTTTCTAATTTATTAGAAAGATGGTGGGTTTCTCCAACTTCCCAACGTGCTATTTGTACCTCAATTAGTGGCAAATATTCTTAGTCTCGACCAATTAGATGAAGAAGGTTGTCGCATGACGATGCAAGAGGGTAAGTTGACTATTTTTGATTGAAATGGTTGTCTCTTTATTGAGGTACACAATTATGAGGGAAGACTTTACTTGCTAAAATTGACTGTGGTGGATCAGTCTTTACTTCATATTGGTGACAATTCGAAGAATTGGTTGTGGCACTTTTGATTTGGGCGTATCAATTTTCATTCCTTGAAGGAGATGTCCAGCAAGCATCTTATGGACAGACTTCTTCATATCAATATATCTAATCATCTCTACCATAATTGTGTTGTAGGAAAGCAACACTGGATACCATTTCCTCAGGCCTTTTCATTCTGAGTATTTGAGCCTCTAGAACTCATCTTTGCTAACATCTATGGGCCAATTACCCCACCCACCTTAGGGGGAAGCATTTATTTTCTCCTCATCATTGATGATTTGACTTATATGGGCGGCTATGTTGAAGTAAAAATTAGATGCATTTAAGGGCTTTAAGTGTTTTAAGACTCAGACAAAAACAAAAAAAGGAGTGAAGATCAAGAATTTTAGATTAGACAGAGGAGGAGAATTCATGTCTAAAGAATTTGTTAATTACTATGTTTATTAAGGCATTAAAAGATAATTGACTGCACCTTACTCACCTCAACAAAATGGGGTGGTGGAGAGAAAGAATTGCATTGTGATAGCTTCCTCACAGTTGAAGACTAAGGAGCCATACTACGAGCCATGTTGAATACTAAGGAGCTCCCTCAATAGCTATAGGGAGAAGCAGTAAACACTATTATTTACATCATTAATTAGTCATTTACTAAAACTTTACAAGGTCAAACTCCCTATGAGATGTGGACCGGAAGAAAACCCCACATTGATTATTTGCGAGTTATTGATTCAATTGTCTATGTGAAATGCATTAGAGAACCTCTGAGCAAGTTGAAAAATCAAAGTCAACCCATAGTCTTCATTGACTATGAGATTAGATCTAAGACTTACAGATATTATGACCCTATCAAAGGCAAAGTCAACATCAGTTGAGATGTCATTTTCGACAAAAATGACAAGTGAGATTAGAGAAGGTAAGGTGAAATCTCCCCTTCTTATACCTTCTTACTTGATTTTCTGCATATTCAAGGTATGGAAGAAGACTCTAATATTGACATTGAAGATGTGGAGGTCTCTACTTCTAGATAAATGAATTCAGCCTCTTAGAGTGACTCTAAAGAAAGGTAACCCTGCAATTACAAGTCCATAGTTGAATTGTACTCAAACACGATCTCTACTTCACTTGATGATCAAACTTACATGCTCACTTGTGAAGAACCATACTCTTACATTGAAGCTTCTCGTGAAAATGTGTGGAGGAAGGCCATGAAAGAGGAGATACTAACCATTAATCGAAGTCAGACATGAGAGTTTATGTCACCTATGACCAATTGCAAGCTAACTGGGCTAAAGTGGATATTCAACGTTAAAAAAAATTCACAAAGAGAGATCATCAGACATAAGGCTCAACTTATTATGAAAGGATACTCACATAGACAAGGGGTTGATTATGAGGAAGTATTTGCCCCAATGGTTCATTTCGAATCCATAAGAGCTCTAATTACTTTAGCAACTCTAAAAGGACGAATAATTTATAATCTTAATGTCAAGTCCACTTTCTTAAATGGGGAGATTGAAGATGTGATTTATGTGAAGCAGCTAAATGATTTCATTATGGAGGGCAAAGAAGGCTCTGTCCTAAAATTGAAGAAGACCTTGTATGGCTTAAAGCAAGCTCCAAGGACTTGGTACTTTAAGCTTCATGAGTGTCTAGTCTCTCTTAGATTTAACAAGAGCAATCATGAACAATCATTTTATCTCAAGAGATCATGTAATGAAGTCTTAATTGTTGGAGTTTATGTTGACGACTTAATCATAATAGGGTCTAGTACTGATTGTACTAAAGATTTCAAGTCAAGGATGAAGCAAAAATTTAAAATGACTGATCTTGGGTCATTAAACTCGTATCTCGGACTTGAAGTCAAACAAGATGAAGGTTATATTTTCTTATGTCAAAAAACTTATGCTTTAAAGATTTTAAAACATACAAAGATGAGAGACTGTAATGTTGTTTTCACGCCACTTGAAGCATGAAGAAAACTCACCCACAATGAAGCAAGCATAGGGGTGAATTCCACAGAATTCAAAAGCTTCATTAGGAGTCTAGGGTACTTGACACACACACAAGACCCAATTTACAGTGGGAGTTTTAAGTAGATTCTTCGAGAATCCTAGTTCAGATCATAGTGGAGTCAAGCAAATTCTGAAATATGCGAAAGGCACAATTGACTATAGGCTTTTCTACAAGACAGATGATTTAAATTTTGAACTAATTGAGTTTAGTGATAAGAATTTATAAGAGATGCAAATGATCAAAAGAGTACCTCTGGTCACATTTATTTTCTTACAAGGATGACCATAAGTTGGTCATCACAAATGCAAAACATCATTGCTTTATCTTTGTGTGAAGTCGAGTATATTGCAGCCACGACATCAACTTGTCAAGACATGTGGATGAACTACCTGATTTATGAAATGAAAGGGGAGGAGCTGAAAGTAGTCAAAGTAATAGTGGATAATCAATCGACCATTACATTAACTAAGAATCCAGTCTATCATAATCGAATGAAACACATTGACATCTGATACTATTTCATTGGTCAGTGTGTTGAAAATAAGAAGATCAAAATCCTGTACATTAGGACGAAGAATCAATTGGCCAATATTTTCATCAAAGCTCTTGGAAAATAAAAAATTCAAGAGATGCAAGGGCACCTTGGAGTTCAAAGTCTTCACACGGAGGAGCAGGAGCAAGGAAGAGATTGAAGAAATTACTCTAGCTCTATCGAAAATCGTTGTGTTCGACGAACTCTGGCAACAACTATTTGGGATTTTTTTTCTATCTCTTGATGTTATTTTTTTTTTGCAGGCTTAATCTAGGTCGCACATCATCGGGAGTTATAACGACGAATAAGTGGCCACATGCACTGCATTTTTCAATTCTTGTATTCATTTGAGCATTTTTGATTCTACTTTCAATTTCTTATTTTCTTGCTGAATTTTTTGGAGTACTTGAGTTTGTTCCTAGCTTTGCAAAGCTAATAAAGTATGGACAACTCGAGTATGGATGTGGCGATACATATCGGGCCCGATGTGCTTGTAGAAACTAGGAGGAATCAGCTACGAAATACAAAGATCAAGAGATTAAAGACTTGTGAGACTTGGCCTCTCTACATATATTTTGAGAATCTTGCCAAAGTGATGATCCAACTTAAGATCAACGATGACTATCATTGATAGAATCACCGACTGGTCATATCGTGAAGCTAGTGCTCAAACCTTTTTTATGAGAGAGAGAATAGTGCGAAGTACTCGAAAAAGAATGAGGGATGTCAATGTCCAACCAAGCCATGAGGTTTCAGTCCCCTTCGGCAAAAGAGAACAGTCTCAAATAGTGGCCACCAATGCCCCCCCTCCCACATTAGCCCCATCACCTAGAAGAATAGGACTGAGGAGAGAGAGAGAGGGGGCACGTATCCAATTGTCTGGAGCTGTATCTAGTCAAAAAGATCTTGAAGAAGTGGGAACATCATCAGTGATTAACGTGCCTCTACTCCAAGAGCATAAACCCTTTTGCGCTCTCTTTTGATCTTGGTAAAACAAAGGATCAATAATGGTGAGTCGATGATAGAGTATGTAAAGAATCATATTGTACATTTATTTATAGGCAATGCCATCTGATTAAATCTCTTGGATCATAGTGATCTTAGTCATTGATTGTATGTGTCACTGCTTATTGATGTGTCTATTGATTGGCTATTGGTGAGTACCATTTTCTTCGCTTGTTAGTTGACTTTTCTCTTCATTCTCCATCAAGCTGAGCATGGGATAAACGTGAAGCTTATTTTGAAGATAAAGAAATCAAACTTTAAGTAATGGCTTTGTTAGAATGTCTACTACTTGCTTACAACTTGAAACTAATGAAATTTGTAGGGCTTTGGAGGTGACATATTTTTAAACAAAGTTGAAGTCTATCTTCACGTGCTTAGTTCATGCATGAAAGACTAGGTCTGCTGTGAGATATGTTGCACCTAAATTGTCATAGTAGAGAGTAGAGTTTGTCGTGTTGATGTCAATTTTTGTAAGAATTACATGTGTCTAGATGCGTTCTACCATTGTATTTGCCAATGATTTATATTCTACTTTTATGTTGGATTTTGATAGAAGAGGTTGCTTTTTTTAACTCTATGAGACCAAATTTGGTCCAAGAAAAAAAAGATACCCCCCCATTGACCGTTTGTCTTCTTTGTTATGGCCTGGTGTATGTCACTAAATGCCAAAATTATTGATGAAGCTTGATTGCTATAATGAAGTCCATGAAAAATCTTGCCTTTAAGATATCTTAATAATTGCTTCAAAGCCACCTAGTCATTAGTTGTAGGAGCATATATTTTTTGACATACTTTATTTATGACAAAAGCTATGTTAGGACATGTAATCGTAACAAATTAGAGGGCTCTCATTAAACTTTGATACATAATATAGTCGACTATAGCAGATAATTGTATTTGAGAGGGAGATGTAGAATAAGAAGTACTTAGAGATTTGTAATCTTCTATTTTGGCCTTGTGCAAGAGAGAAGCTATATATTTGGTTTGAGATAGAGAGAAACCATTGAGAATTCGAGTTAATTCTATACTTAAGAAATAGTGAGCTGGTCGTAGGTATCAAATAGAAAATCTTTGAAGAAGAGAGTGAATGATATTTTTAATGATAATTTGATTAGGACTAATTAGAAGAATATTATTAACATAAATAAAGAAAAAGATTAGAAAATGTGAATGAGGTTTGTAGAAAAGAGAAGTATCAATTTTTGATCTTATGAAATCGAAGGAATGAAGACAAGTGGTAAGTTTGCAGAACCATGCTCTATGAAACTATTTTAAACCATAAATATATTTATTTAATTTGCAGATGTGGTTTGAGAATTTTGAATCAATAAAACTTTGAAGCTGATCCATATAAACTATTTCTAATAAATCTCCATGTAGAAAAGTATTATAAGCATCTAATTGATGAATAAACTAATTTTAGGTGGTAGCTAAAGCTAAGATAATCCTTAATATGGTCATTTTAATAACATGACTAAAAGTTTCATAAAAGTCAAACTCTTCTTGTTAATGAAATCCTTTAGTTACAAGTCTAGCTTGTTATCTATCTATGCTACCATTCGGTTTTTGTTTCAATTTATTAACAAAACTTTCATGTGTTATTTTTGAATAAATCATTGTATTATGAGACCATGGCTTGGACCTAATGGGGATTCTTAATTACTATAGAGTAGGTTGATGATTCTAGAGTGTTCATGAAGGTAACAATGAGATAAATTAGTAGTGGATGTTTAGTGGACATGTATGCTTTAGGTTTATGTTTTTGGCCCAAAGTTTTTGAAAATCTATTCCACAATTATGATACATGTCTACTAGTTATCTATATTTTTCTGGAGATGAGGGTGGGCTTGAGGGTTGATTCTAATCAGGAAGATATTCTCTATTGGAGGTAGAAGGTGATGAATTTTAGTTAGAGGGTCATAGAGTGTGTCTTGTGAGAATATTTGTTTTTGTGATGTTTGATAGTTAGTTACGAGGATCATTGATTGTTCTCATAAATGTTAATATAGATTTAGATCTAGAATTTTGGGGATGGGGAAGAGGATTCTAATTTATAATAATATATATATATATATATATTAGATGAGGAATGCAAGGAATGTTTTAGAATCCCTATAAAGGCATCAAGAACTGAAGAATTTTGAGTCATTTTTGAGTTTGAAAAGTGAAACATATTTTCATTAAAATGACATGGTGAGATATAAAGATTTTACATGAGTTTAAAGATAGACAACGGTATCTATTATGTATAGAGTTATATATGAGGAAGACTCAATAATCTGATATGGAGGTAAGTTTATTAGAAACATATGTACGTAGATAAGGATAACAAAGGCATCCAAACATTTTTAAAATACTATAATCAGGTTAAATTTTAAAAAACACTTCAAAGAGAAATTTGTTCCTTTAGATAGATGTCGGCATTCTATTGATTATGTAGATGTCCATACTACCTCATCCCAATATCTTTGTGGCATACTTGCCTATTGAAGAAGGGATTGACATGTCTAATTGAGATGCCTATGCTTTCTTTTGAGAGTTCCATTCTACTGTAGATTATGCTGTCATTTTTAAAATGTTTTTAGAGGAATTGGAACTCTCCCCCCCTCCCCCCACCCCAATTAGATTGAAATGAGATGATGCTGGTGGAAAATTGACTTTTCATCCGTTTTTGAAACTCTAAGAAGACATTACACACCATTTTTTAGTTTAATAGGATAAAGCCAAACATACTTACTATAGTCATCAATAAAAATAATATAATAAAAAAACCAAAATATAAAAGTATGGGAGCAGGTTTCCATAAATCTAAGTGAATTAACTCGAGTGGTTTAATAAAAGTTTGATTCACTTTAGAAGATGGGAGTTTATGAGATTTAATAATATAACAAAGGTCATACAAGTAATGTTTAGGCAGTTGAGTAGTGGGAAGCTCATGTTTATAGATTATTTACTTCAAAACTTTAAATTGTGGATGTCTTAATCGGTTGTGCCAAAGGTCATTTATTGTAATAGAGCAGTTGGATCGTGTTTAATTCCTTGAAGTAGATAGAATTCATCTTCAATTATTTCTTTGAGGGTTTGTTGGTTTTTTCATCCTTTAGAAGACAATAAATGGTATGAAATTCAAGGAAAATATTATTATCTAAAGCTAATTTTTGTATAGATAGTAAATTTCTTGTGGCAATAAGTACATTCAAAATGTCTTTAATCTTTAAAGTAAATATTTTAAAATTTAAGTTGCTATTGCCAATAGAGTTTATAGGCAAACATGTCTCATTATCTATGATGAACTGATCGTTTTCGTGGTATGGAGTATATTGATTCATAATGTTTTGATTCGGTATAATATGATGAGAAGCCCCACTGTTTGGATACCATGATCATGCCATGAATAGTTCAAAGATGCTTCCGGTGTTCATGTAGTAAGCTTGGGGGTTGCTATGTTGGAATAGCTCAATAGGGATAGGGGTGTAGGGTTGATTAGTAGGAAAGTATTGTGAGAATTTTTCTTTGTATTCTTTGCCCCCTATGTCCAAACTGAGACCAATTCTGACATCGAGCTGTGTACTATCTGGATCTGTCTCGTCCTCGCTCATTTCTTTCACTGTTTTACTGGAATCCCCTATTTTGTCATTTAGGATTTTGTCGATTTTTCTTGTTGTGAGACTGTGATGATATTTGGACATTGTTCGTCACTAGGGTTTTAGAACTTGTGAGCTGATTTTGATAGTAGGCTTGAATTGCATCATGGGATTTTAGGTTGGCAATGATATCCTCAAAATGACAAATGATTGATATTTGCATTGATGCTGACGGTGAAGGAGATGTACTGAGGACCAAGACTGTGGAGGAAAGCAAAGATCATGGACGGTACATCCACTAGATGGTTGGCAGTTGATAGTTCTTCAGAAATTCTTTTGAAATGCTTGATGTAGTCGTATGTACTCATGTCTCTCTTGTCTCTGAAGATCTATTATGTGGATCATATATATGGTTTCGATTGCTTCCCATATTTCTTTGGATGTATTCTTTCTTCCAAGACTCTAATATTTGCTTATCATTCCTCCACCATACCTTATATTCCGGTCACATCACAAGTTGAGATCAGTGAAAGATCATCTTCAATATATCTCATTAAATCAAATCCATTCAAAATCAGAACTACCATGGAAGATTGTCGCTTGTAAGTTTAACCGGAGGGATGAATCTCGTATGAATAAGCAAAGCTATTTGTGCTGATGTTGTGGATGGAATAATGGCGCTTGTAGACGAAGCCGTACTGCTGATCAAATCTACCATGGAGCCTCCATGGCTTTCATACCATGTCGACAATCAAGAAAAAGCAAGAAGAGCAGAGAAGATCAAATCTTGAGATAACGGCGACGGCAATGCGGAAGGTGGGCGGCAGAAAAAAAGGCATCCCCTTCCATACTCCGCGTAGAGAAATGTAGATACGAGAGAGGAAGAAGAAGAGGGAGGACACACCAGGGAGAATGCTACCGTTGGTTAGGGCAACTTTTATGGGGTAGATTACATTAAAGCCCCTGGAATCCCAGATCGCTGTCTGACGACATCGCCGGAGCTTTACGTCATCAATATCGAACAGTCAACGCTCCCAGGAGGAGGCCCGCATCGCTCCTCGATGTGTCTCATTCTGTCCTGGAGTGAACCCCTCGATTCTCTCTCTCTCACTGGATTCACCGTTGACTTTGGCCTCATCCAGCCAGGTCTTAGGAAAATACTGCCGTCGGCTTCCTGCCCAGGTCAACCCTGCCCCCCCCCCTTCCCCCTCCCTCTGAGCGCATTCGACGACAATAGAGGGGCCGACAGACTCTGCATTCCACCGGAAACTACAGGGCAAGAAAACGCATCAACAATGGGAGGAGGAAGAAGAAGGAACACAGGATGATGAAGGGCGGGTGGGGAGAGACAAACAGTCCTCTCCGCTGCCCTTCCGTGGGAGGAGGAGCTTCTCCTGCACACAGAGAGGAAGGAGCTGCGGCGAGCCCTGCTCAAGTCGTCTCCAAGCCCTCCTCCACGGTCGACAATACGCCGCCTTCGACGAAGGAGGGGTCCAGAAACCGGGCCACAAAAGCCCACAACCTGTACACATCTTCAAAATTGGTGAGGAATCCTAGCGAGGCGGTCACCACCTCGATCCTCACGGCCGCGGCAGCGGCGGCGGCGGCGCTCTTCTTCCCGTTCCCCGCCGGCCGGCGGAGGGCAGTCGAGTCGCTCAGATCGGGGGGCTGCTTCAGGCCGCCGCCCCCCTCCGCCGCCCGTATGTGGCTGAGGAAGCCGACCGCCAGGGAGATACCGCTCCTCTCCGCCAGCCGCTGTACCACCTCCGGGGAGACTAGCGATCCATTCCGGCGGTCCCTCACGTTGAACGCCACCGCCGCCCCGCGCTCGTACTTGATCTTGGGGCCGTAGATGAGGACCATCGGCGGCGGCGGCGGTGGCGCCGCCGCCGCCGCCCCGTCCTCCCTGTCCGGGTCCGGCAGCCTCAGCTGCAGCAGGGAGGTGACGAGCCAGTTGACGAGGAACCGCAGCCTCGAGGTGGTCTTGTTGAGGCCCATCATGTTGACGTGGTCCAGATGCCGGCAGACTATCTCCGGATCCCTCCGATCCTCTTCCCACTCCTCGCCGTCTTCTTCCTCCTCGTCCTCCGGCCCCGCAGCATCGCCGCCGGCATGGCGACTCCCCGCCCCCCTGTCGTCGTCTCCGGCGCTGAACGAAACCCGCTGGCCCATGCTCGAGGAGGCCTCGTCGTCGTCCTCCTCCTCCTCCTCCTGGACGCCGAAGAACCTCCCGCCGGTGAATCGGCTGTTCATTTCTCTTCTGTCCAGCAGTCTGAACTCCCCCTCCGTCTCCCGTCTTATGGCGCTCTCCTTGGCCTTAGCGCCGTTCTCCAGAGGCACCGAGTGCTTCCCCCCCCCATTCGCCGCCGCACTGCGATACCCGCCGCCACCGTCGTCCTCTTCCTCCTCGCGGATCTCCGACTCTTTGACGCGGTCGAGACCCTGCGAGACAGAGAGAACAGCGGCGTCGAACGACAGCGCAGCAGCGTCGTCGTCGTCGTAAAGCGGCGAGCTCCTGGGCGGCGCCGCCGTGGCATCTTCTGTCGGGAGCTTCGGAGACGACGATCTCTGGTGATTTTTCCGGGCGGCGGCCGTGAACCAAGAGAGCGGGAGGGGGGAGCCGAGCTTCCCGCGCTTCAGCTGCCCCGAGTGGTCGGAGCCCTGCGGGCTCTGGCCCAGGTCGATCCAGAAGGAGTGGTCGGAGGAGTCGTCGTCCTCGCTGAACACGGGGCTCTTCATCACGTCCCCCACGGAGGCGCTCTCCGCCTCCTCCACGGCGGCGTTGCTCCCCCCGTCCCTGTCCGACGACCCGTTGTCCTGCTCCTCCGCCATCTCGCTCTCGAAGACGTCCCTCACCTGCGCGGAGGTGAACGCGCCAGAGAACGCCGGCAGCTGCGGAGCCCGTCGACCCTCCGCCGCCGCCGCCGCCGCCGCCGCCGCCGCCGTCCCCGCCGCCGCCCGGTCATTCTTCTCCTCCTCCTCCTCCTCCTCCTCCTCTGCGCCGCCGCCGGCGGGCTCCTCCAGGCCGTCCACGGAGTCGCTGAGGTACTGGGGGAAGACGGGGACGATCCTCACCATGCCGGTACCGGTGGTGCCGCTCTGGTTCTGTAAGCTCCCCATGGCGGACTTCTTGATGAGAAGGCACCCGAAGCCGGTGGGGTCGGCGCCGAAGACCCGGTAGAAGGAGGTGATGATGAAGTCCGGCCGGAAGAGGGAGAGGCCCAGTGAGTCCATGTCCTTGGGCCCCAGAGCTCCAGCATCCAGCAGAACGTGCCAGTTGTTCTGCTGTGCCATGGCCATCCACTGGTACGAGTACTTGGCCCCGGTGACCCTCGACTGCACAGGGAAGACGAAAAGGCCCACGGCGGAGTCTCTCTTCCGCCTCTTCTTCTTGCCCCTGGCGATCTGCTTCCGGAGCTCCATGGAGCAGAGCTTCAGCGTGGGCCACCTGAACCAGGCGCTGGAGACCTTGGCCCCCTTCTCCTTCGCCCGCTGGGCCATCCAGTTCACCGACTGGCTCTCGTGGTCGAACATGGTGAGCAGCTTCCTGTTGCTCTGGAAAGGGTACGACTCTGCGAGGAGCTTGAAGGCGGACCCCCTGCTGACGGTGAAAACCAGGCCGTACTCGTTCTCCGGGATGTTCAGATAGTCCATGATCCGGGTCTTGATGTCGTGCTCGGCAGTGCCGCTGTCGGCGCCGCCGTAGAGCGCGTGGTTGTAGAGGTTCGCGGAGCTGATCTCCGACAGGTTGAAGGCGGAGGAGGGCTCCCAGCCCTGGAAGCTCTGGAGGTAGGAGAAGAGCCCGAAACCGCAGTAGTCGAGGCAGACCTTGGCGGCGACTGGATCACAGAGGTGGGGGTACTCGTCGGTCCTCAGCCGGTCGATCCTCTCCGAGGACTGGTACTTGGGGTACATGGTGAGGAACTTGGAGAAGGCCTCTCGGAGGTCGGGAATGGAGTCGATGCTCTGGAAGGTGCGCTCGGCGGCAAGAGCGGTGGCGCAGAGGAAATCCCGCTGGGCGTGGAGGCGGGCCAGCGACCGGGAGCGGCCGGTCAGGTCGCCCGCGTCGCCGCCGCCGGCGTTGGTGGCGGAATCGAGGTCGCCGCCGTCGTCCATGGCCTGGGACTTGAAGAGGGATCCGTCCTCAGAGGCCTCCTCGAGGGCTTCCCGGAGCTTGTTCTCCTGGAGCTGCCGGATGGCCGAGGAGGGCTTCCGGCCGGAGTCCTCGAAGGGATCAGGACCGTCGTCCTTCCACCGGCTCTTCTTGATCAGCATCAGGGACGCGCAGTGGGAGATTGGTTTCCACAGGAAGAGATTCATGGCGCCTGCAACGGAGCGGGGACGAGATCGATCGCTCGCTGGAACCCTAATCTCAAGATGATTTGCTTGTTGCTCACGGAAATCGAAAACTCGAACTGGGTGGGTTTGAGGGAGGGGGCCGGGGAAAGGGAAGGGGAAGGGAAAAGGTCGATTGGATGTCCTAGAGATTCAGCGACATTCTACGGAGCTTTTGCTTTCCTGGAAATCATAAAAAGGGGAGAAGGAAGAAGATGAACCATTCAAACAAACCCTAGAGGAAGAGATTCCCCGGACTTTCTCTTTCACAGGATCGAGACCCTCGTCCGTAGGAAAAAGGAAAAGAGGTGCGGAGTAGAACAAACCCGACGACGAATTCCAGGGAAGTTCCGGCCCCTCGAAGCGAATTGGAAGAGATACGGAGGAACACTGAGATCTCGGAGACGAAGGGCACGGAAGAACAGGCCGGCCAGAAAAAGAAAAAAACCTCAAATCTTCAGCAGCTCTCGAGATCCGAAGAAGCCCGACTACGAGCAAATCATCCGCGGGAGCGCTGCGCCTCCCAGATCCTCCCCGCCCTCCTCTCACCAGTTCCGAAATCGTACAAACCATGTAACCCTCCCCCCACTGAACATCGGCACCCACCGAACTAACACCTCACCCCATTAAAGGAGCTGGCCGCGGAAGAAAGAAAAAGACCAAGGAGCTCCAACAACCTCCTGCTCTCTCTCCTCTCTCTCCTCCCTGACTCCCCCTGCAGCATAATTAAAGCAAGCCCAGTTTCCCCGTCGGCCCGTCGCTCCCCCCGCCGGCCGATGGAGAGATGTCAGCGCTGATTATTGGCACATGCTCCCCCTTCCTTCGCCTGCACTCCTTGACTATTATTATCCATGTCTCCACCGCAGAACAACCAGCCTCCCCCGCAGCGCCGGAGAGGGCGAAGACAAACCAGCCCCCCCTCTCCCCATTGACTTTCCCTAATATAATAAGCATCCTACTCTCTTTTGTTTCCAGATTTAACCTAACGAATCTCTCGTAGAGAAATCCCCCGGCGGCCATGGCTGGGCCGCGGAGGTAAACTATGTTCCATGGTGGGATCCATCGTCGGGACCCGCCGTGGGGCCAGCGCTCAGAGGACAAACACTTGGACTCCACTCTCCGCTGGTCATACAGCTCCAAAGTGCTCTCTGAGGCGGACTGGGACAAGAATGTGGGAGGGGAGAAGGCCGTCTGCCCTAAAAATGAGTCGGATGCTGCCGAGACCCACCCTCCCCCGGTCGCCTCGGATGTGTCTCCATGATGAGCCGCCACCCAGAGAAAAAGGAAAAGGGAACCCCCGGCCCCTCCATCATGGAGGGGTGCCTGCGAGAAGTGCCCGCCACATATTTCCTGGTACATTCCGGTCGTCTTGAGAGAGTGCCCCTCTGTACTCTCGTCCTCAACGATTGCGAGGGGTGCTCATCCAGAGGTTCTTCCTCAAATCCTATATTCGCAGTCAAAGATCCTCCTCTGTCTCACACGCTCAGAACGTAATAGTCAGCCATACGAGGATAGAGGAAGAGAGAGAGAGAGAGAGAGAGAGAGAGAGAGGGAAATATTCAAGGTTGGGCTTCCTCACCCCCCGAGAGTGTCACTTTGGATGCTAGAGGGCGGTCACAGATGGGCCAACCTTCAATTTCCTAGACGAGAACCAGACAAGGAGCCGCTTCTCCTCCCCTGTTTACCACCATTGAAAAAGAAAAGAGAAGACAAGAAGCCACTTTCTCTCTCTGCAGCTTTTCCCCACCCCCCATCGCGCCTTCGCTCAATGGCCCCAATCCGAAGAGCCAGTCGAGGAGACGCAGAGAACCCACCCCTCCGAGGCACTCAAATGGCGCAGAAAGCCTAGCTGCTTTTGACCCCTTCTCTCTCTCTCTCTATCTCTCTCTCTCTCTCGCTGGACTGCCATTAGATCATGCAATGCCACTGCTAAAGCAGCGAACAGGAAGAACATCGGATGCCGCCCCCATCCGCCATTAAGATCGAGAACGCGATCGCCAGACAAGTGCGTGGCGGAGCGTGTCTCCGGCGAAGTCGTCAACGTCATGTATATAAAAACCCTCGCCGGCGGCGATTCAACGCCCTGCCACTCCGCTCCAAGGCAAGCCCTCTGCATATCTTATTCCGGTGTGGACTTCCCCAGTTCCCCCCCCCATCACAGCGGCGAGCGTCTCGGCACCTCTCTTGTCGGAGTTCGCGCCGGAAGAGCTCCCCTCCCTCCACCTCCTCCCCCGTTAGGGTTTCCTGGTTCTTATCCATTGCCTCCTGCCTCCGCAGGCACGTGCGGCTGAGTCCGAGCTGCCGTAGGGAGGAGCCGGCGTTTTCCACGGGTAGAGAGAGATCTCTGAGATTTACCACCACTGAAGCCTTGTTCCAGGCTGAATTCATGGCTGCTTCCCCACTCCTGCCTCCTCTCTCATACCCTGAGTCCACTACGCGCATTAAAAACTCTTGTTTAAATATGCACATTTTTTTATGTATATCGAGAGAGAGAGAAAGAGAGATCATGGTTTAGATTCCGGGGCAGGGCCTGGTTTTCTTTCTGGGCTTCATTTTTGAGGCTGCACGGAATCACCAAACGGCAAGATCACGCATGGTTTCCGTTGACCAGGTCGAAGCTGCGGTGGCCCGGCGGAGGGGAGATCAGAGCAGGGATTAATTAAATGGCGTTTGGCAGAGAAGAAAGCTGGGATTAGCTGGAAACGTGCTAAGTAGCTGTAGGAATCGTATGATCGATCTCACACGTTAATAACGTAATTGGAAATTTTCTTGGAGACGAATGCCCACACTCCATGAAAGCTCGACGGATGACTTCCTCGAGCTACAAAAAATACAGATCGACACGTTCATGGACCAAAACAACTCCCCCTCCTCTCTCTCTCTCTCTCTCTCTCTCTCTCTCTCTATCTCTATCTCCTCCACAGTTGGTTTCATGCTCGTAGCAAGCCCAGTCATGGTCCCCTTGACCCCGCGCAGTCTCCTCCGTCCGAATTCTCAGACTTTCATCCGGCTTCTCAGCCTCCCAGCAATGGAATCCGGGCTTGGCCGCATCACGTCCACAGGGAGGAGGCGCCCTCCTCTGCTTCTACCCTTGTTTCCACCAGGCTTCTGATTACTCTCCGTTGGTCCCCCTGCCACGCTGTCTGCGCTAGTTCTCCGTTGGTCCTTCCCACCATTCCTTCTATCCCGGTCACTAACACAGCCTCTGTCGGGTTCTTCTCTGCCCTGTGTTCTCTCTTCGCCACAACCTTTCGCCACATCCTCATCTGGGCTATGGCTTCCCTTTTCTCCATCCACGTCGCCAACTTTCTCCATAGTTTCTTCCGCACCGGGTGTAGATTCAGCTTCTTTCTTCCGCCTCTTTCTCGGGTTTTCAGTAGTTCTTGCTGGTTCTTCCTCGTCGGTGAAGGGAAGGGATCTCTGCGCAGAGACGGGGAGGGCCGGCACCACCTCACCATCTCCATCTACTGGGTGCCGCCTGGTCTGTATGAGGAAATGCGCCACCGACTTGAAGCCAAGACTCACAACCTGAACAAGAAAGAATCCCGGAGAGCTCTGATGTGATCCACAAAATCGCAGGCGAGAGGATAAGATCACAAAACAAGAGCCTCCGGTCCTCGATTACTACCTTCTTGTAAAGACAGCCGGTCGGAGCCCATCCTTTCTTCGTGCGGCAGAGGCTGCAATTGCAGATGTCTCGGCACACCGGGCACACCCAGCCGGGGTTCTTGATCGCTTCCAATACGTTCTCGCCATATCTGAGATTTCTCAGAGAAAAGACAGGGTATCTATCAACTGATGTTAACGCGAAAAGCTACCATCTTTTATCTAGCAAAGATGCAGTCAAGCTGAAGAAATTCGAGGAATCCCACCGCATCCATGGCATATTAAGGAATTACACCTTGATAATCATCAATGGAGCGATTTCAGTAGTAATCATCATCATCTGTTTCTGTGGGTTATGATTAACATATATTGATTTTAAGCAGGAACGGACCTCATGTACAGACAATCTCCACAGAACTGGCCCTGAACGAGGTTGCAGCTGCTGCAATGTGTACGGTACCCTAGAGTCTTCTGCCTGCATTTGGGTGTAAGACATTCTCCAGTCAGACTGCATTTGGATCTACTATAATGGTACCACCCCACCGATGAACTCTCTGAAGATCATCTAAGCACCAACCTGCACTGATGGCATGTCTTTCCTCTGACAGGATCATAGATCCGCGCTCCATTCTTGTCGTAGCCATCCACAAAGAGAGTCCAGCTAGCTTCACGGTCGCCCAGTAAATCTTGGTGTTCATCGGTATAAATCTCCTCCTTCGCGCGCTCCTCCACTGAGATCTTGCTCCCTCTGAACTGGCTTTTGTCTTTCCTCTTCACCTCAATCTCCGAATAGCTGATCTGCGTCGCGTGCTGCAGTCTGAACCAGCTCAGGACATCAGATCAAGAGGAAAGTATAAAAGTATCATGGCAGTAGTCATCCTGGAGAAATTCAAACGCCGACGATGACCCATCAACCAAAATGACCACGAAACCGAGGAGGAGATCGGCGACCTGAACAAACAATGTTGAAGACAAAAAATGGAGGGATGATCAGAAGAACGAGATCGAGCAGGAGGATACCCTGAAAACAGGATTAGATTCAAAGAAAAGCCCTCCAACAAAGATCAAGGTGGTCAATAACCTGCCACCAAAATACCAGGAAACTTTCCGATGGCCAGAAAAAGGAAACATCAGCAGGAAAAATTAGAGGAAAATATCAGCAAAACAAGGAGCAGAATGTAAATGGTTCGGGCTAAAATGGTGTCGGCCACAGGCAGCATAAACACCAGATTTCCTACCAAATGCAGCACCAAATCCCTAACGCTAATACTATCCAGTCGCTATCTGTGGATTAAAACCTGGAGGATCGGCGTGGAGGCAAGTCCTTGGTCAGCTTGGCAGGGGACGGAGTAGACCGCCGGCTCTGTAGCCCTTTGGAGGCCGGACTGCTCCCCGAAACGGAAGACTTAAACTTGAGCGCAAGATCGAGGATGCCCATCTTCTGCATCCTCTCCATGTTCTCTCGGATCCTCTCCTCCCTGCACCTCTCGTACTCCAGAGAAGTTCCACTCTTCCCCTCCCACTCCCCGCTCCGGCGGCCGGCGAGGCACGCCGGCGGCGGCGTCGCACCCGCCGCCACCATTCCTTCCCTCTTCGGCATCGAGGGGGTCTCCACGGTCCGGGCACGGGTGCTCACCATCCTTCCTTCCCACCTTCTCCACCTCCCCTCTCCTCCTCCCTCTCCAAACCCTCTCGGCGACAGGATGAGAGAGACGGAAGAAGAGAGAGAGAGAGCCACCGTCAGTCACTCCAACGGTCGACTCGAAGCGTTCGAAATGGTAGTCTGTGCCGACGGGTCACCCCACCTCTGTCCGCGCTCGGAGAACCCCATAGGTCTATGTGGGCCTATAAGATACGGCCCGTTATAAGAAACACATTTGCCCATCGGGCTCGAGTTTGGCCCAAATATATATGTCCCATTGGACTCGATATGTTTTTACCGCTCTCTGGATCCGGGGGCCCGGTCCCCGGTTTCCAACTTTCCAAATCAAAACGGAAGAGCAGATTTGAAGTCCACCGGATTATTCGATCACGGCCGTCCATTAGATTTAAGGGGTACACCGCTTTTATCCCAATGGAAAACCGCGGGAGCACGCCACGGGAAATATCTCCAGGGGCAGATATTTTTCAAATGCACGCCACGTGGCCAAATCATGTCCTAGTAGGACAAACGAACGGTCCAGATCCGTCTTCTCTTGCAACAAGATTATTATCGGATTCCGTTAAAACCAAGACTACGGGATTAACAATGACTGGTTTCGGATCCTTATCCGTTGGCGGCCGCCTCAACGTGTCAAAGGATGGGACTTGGCCCTCTTCCTTCCCCGTTTAAAACGGAGCAAGGGAGAGAGATTTAATGAGGGAGGAAGAAATCAGATCAGAGCAGAGAGGGCTCGATCCCATAGCCATAGCAAACCCTAGCGTGGTAGCTAGCCCATTGACAGTTTGAGATGATCGGCGCGGCCTCACTCCGGTGCCACTGTGCGCCGTCTCTCGTCCTCGAGCGCGCGGAGATCGGGTCTCGCCGGGCGAAGGCGCCGTCGTCGGCGGTGAGATATGTTCGTCCGGTGGTGATTTGCAGCGCCAGCGGGAGCGGCACCGCGGAGAACGGTGCCTCGTCCGTGCCGAAGCTGGAGCCGTTCAGCAGGAGCAGGATCGAGCGGCTCGTCAAGGACCCCTCCTTTCTCCAGAAGACCGAAAACGACCTCACCGGTGAGTTCCGCTGCCTTGTCTATCCCGCCGGCCTCTATTTTCCCCGGATTTTGCGGTTCTTCTCGCCAACCCTCCCTGCGGATCTTCTAATCTCTGCGAAAAATTCCAGAGTACTGCTCGAGGCTCGAAGGAGACGACTCGTACAGTTGCTGGAGGGCCTATTTCGAGCTGAAAGATCTCGAAGTGAGTATCAATTCTTCCGGGCCCCTCGTGTGTCCAGAAACCACCTTATTTTCCGCTCTGAAAACGTCTAATCTTCATTCGATCTCGTCGAATTGCAGAAGGAGATGCAGCAAGATGACGTGGAGAAGTTCGTGAGGCAGGCGGGCGGGAACCAGTCCCTCATCGACTGCCTTCACGGGCTTACGGCGGTGGAGAAGATGCACAGCCAGCGGCACCCGGAGGAGGCCGTGCCGGTGAAAGCCGAGCGGGAGAAGGAGCGGCCGTTCCCGGTCCCCGACGGGTTGCCCCCCACCGCGGAGGAGCTGGAAGAGGAGGAGAAGGCCAGGATGCCAGATTCCCCCTTCACCCGCATGCTACGACGCCGGGGGAGACTCCCCGCCTGGTACTCGCAGGCCCCCGACCACGAGACCGATTGATCGGCTCCATTGTCCACAACAGCCCGGAAACTAGTCAGATTTCTTGCATCTATATAGTGTACATACGGCTTTGCCGGTACCGTCTTCATCTCCTTTGAGCCTGCCATTTGAGAAGATGACCGGCGATCGTCGGATGATTAGAAGATGTCTCGGCTATTTTGTTTCTCTCTGGTTTTGACCTAAGAATTGAAGAGCAAGAATGCGGAGCATTTCTGTGCGATCTATGCTCCTCTCATTCGTTGTTTTTTCTCTAGCATGGATCTGGCAAAGCTCCTGAGCATGGAAGGATCGGCTCCATGCTCTATGGAGTTCATGAATATATATGCATACTTCTTCCACATATTTCTCCTGCTTTTCATCAACATCAAGAGAAGAGAAAATACAGAAGACGGATGCAAGATGAACTCGATCGGATTCGCGTTCAAGTGCAAGCACCTTGACATCCTTGTCATGCAGCAGCAACATCATCTAGTTGAGCACCTCCTTCGACTTCCCCTCCTCTGTCTTGAAAAGAACTGCTACTTGGAGGGGAAATGCGCCATCTCTGAGGTCTCTGGTGGGTCGAACTTCTTCTTGCCCCCTTATGACTCCAGCAACGCCTGGATTTTTGTAATTTGAATGAGAAATTTATAACAAATTATTTATAAGTTGAGATGGCCGAGTTGGTCTAAGGCGCCAGATTAAGGTTCTGGTCCGAAAGGGCGTGGGTTCAAATCCCACTCTCAACAAGGCGCGAGCGCAATGCACGTGTCCATTTTTATTTTTTTTCTCTCTTCAGGGTTATTTTCCGAAAAGAGTCATATGCTTTTTATTTCTACGTGGCGACAGATAATTGGTTGGAAAATGTCACGAGCCATGGACAGTTGTCATGGGAGCTCCGTGACAACAGTCTGCTGACTTTATGATGTCTTCGCTCCTGCCGAGGACGACGACGAGCCACCGTAGGATCTTCATCGGGCGATCCAGGGTGGAGACAAGTGAAAATCCCCGGTGATTGAGTACGTCATCGTCTGAGCGTCAAAAAACCGTCGGATATTCATCGGACGATCCGGGGTGGAGACAAGCGAAAAAAGGTCCGGTGATTGAATACGTCATCATGTGAGCATCCCCAACCTGTCCAATCAGGCTTCCAGCCTGGCGTCCGCTCACCACGAGGGGAGGGGAAGAAGTTTCAAAACGTGCTCCTTCTCCCTCGTCCATGCCCCTTTATAATACAGTCCACCTCCAACACCTTCCCTCTACTACGACACCTACTGCCTTCTTCTTCTTCTTCTTCCTCTTCTCTTCATCTTCTTCCTCTGGGGTTGAAGGATGTTCTTCTCTCGCCGGAGGAGAACGGGGGCCTGCGAGGCGGCTCCCATGGCGAACGTTGTGACGGCGAACGGGGAGCTTCGGCGATTCGCCGGGGCCGTCAGGGCCGCCGACGTGCTCTCCGGCGACCCCCGCAGCTTCCTCTGCAACGCCGACGACGTGGAGCTCGACGGGTATCTGACGCCCGTCGAGGAGGTCCTGCCGGGAGAGCTCTACTTCGCCGTGCCGCGGGCCATGTTGCGGCGGCGCCTCTGCGCGGAGGAGGTTGGCACGCTCGCCGCGAAGGCCGGAGCCGCCCTTGCCATGGCCGGCGTCGTGCTGGAGCTCGCCGGCGGGGTGAGGAGAGGGAGCGGCGGTGGGAGGAGGGTTAAGGGTTTCTCGCCGCGGCTGACGGCCATTCCGGAGTTAATGGGAGGAGAAGAAGAGAGGAAACCCCGAAAGGGAGTTCGCCGGCGCCTCTCCATTGTCTCATAAACTGACCGTTCCTCCGATTCTCGACTCCACTTTCATTAGAAAATAGCTCTGTTTATACATTTTTTTAAAAGCAAAAGATCCGTTTTGATCGGTCTATGTCCCTAGTGCAATATCTTATGGCTGACTCTCTCTCTCTCTCTCTCTCTCTCTCTCTCATATTCTCATTTTCGGGCCGGGCTCGAGCCCCAACTAAGACCTCACAAATGAATATACATATTATGTTCATATATACATCAGCGTGTCTGTCTATATCTATGTATGGGCTGTTTCAAGATGCTTATCTATGCACCAATTTCACGATGAGTCACCATCTCCCAGTCTGGGCCGCAAATGCAGCCCAAATAGTCTAGCGGGTCACACTTAGTGGATCCCTGTAAAATCTCTTTCTAGATTTCTAAATCCTCTCTCTCTCTCTCTCTCTCTCTCGCTTAGGACTTTTCCACAGGGCCCATGCCTTATGGAGGAAAGTAGAGCTCGGGCCCCAGGATAAGGTCAGCAGGGCCCGGCCCGGGCCTGCTGACATAAGCTACCCTTTGACATATGGACATAAGCATCGCCGACTTAGGCCGCTACTCTAAAATATAATTTACAGCTCAAGAACAGAAGAGTCGCGGCCTTTCTTCCAGGGAGCTCATCCAATGCACCACGTGAGCATAGCATGGACGGGCACGGTCAACGCAAAAAAAAAAAAAAAAAAAAAACGCAGCTCGCTCTCCTACCCGAGCCCCAAGCTCACAACTGGAGCCGGGTCAACGGACCCAAACGGGACCTCGACTCGCTCCTTCACGACGCACCGGACCACCCCGTCCTCCACCACCAGGACCCGACCAGGTGGGCACCGGGTCGTCGCCACCGCTTCCTCCGCCTCGCACCGCCGCGTCTGCAGCAGCTCCGGTGGCTTCAGCCGCCCCCCCCTCCTTACGAGCCTCGGCTCGAACCCGGCCAGCCGCAAGATGGCAAGAACTCCGACAGTGGCGACCGCCGACTTCGCCGCAAGCCTGAAGAACAACCCAGCTCTTCGGAACGCGCTTCCTGCCAGAGAATCTGCCTGCTTCATGCTAGACTCTCCCAGCTTGTCTTCCACCCTGCTCAAGGGTCTCTTCCCCAGGCCGTTGGGGAGGTGGAGAGAGGAGGAAAGGCCGCCCAGGATAAATGCTTCGGGTATGTGGCTGGAGTAGGGGGGGAGGAGCAGATCACCATCTTCTTCTGTGTTTCCACCAGCAAAGATCGACGCCTCCTGCACCACTTCCGAATCCCCTTTATATTCCCTAATCCTGCTCAACAGGAACATGCGGCATCGGTCGATCTGGGCCAAAGCTGCCTCCTTTTCATAGATCTGCCGCTGCTCCAGTGCCTGTGATCCAAAAGACCAGAGAAGGAGAATTATGCCCAGATTAATGATTAAAATTCCCAAATATCAGACAGATGATAGCGGGCGAATGATTCATTTTTTATCAGAACAATGAGACCCTTGGTTTCAGATGATCTTCATGGTCATGGATAATGCATTCACAGCGACATGGTCATGAATAATCCAAAAATCTCTCTCAGATTTCTTTCACACTAACTGATCACATTTTTTTAGTCATAAATTAATTATGGAACAAGCCGATATCCATGAATTTTACTTCATTTGAACAGAAAATCTGAAGGTCGAAGCCCCACAGTTCCCCCCGGCTCTCCATCCTGCAACAACATCCTGGATACATCCCACAAGCCGCTCCCAGTATAACCAATACGAGCAGCCAAAACCCTCTATTAGCCATGTGAGATCACTCAGTCTTCTGAGCTTGCAGATCATCATCAAGATACCTGAGATGGATCAAAGGTTGGCGACGGGCAAGAAGGCTGACAAGAAACGGAAAGCTATGGTACCAGACGGGATGCATACAGATCTTCTCCGGTCCTTCATGCAAGTAGAATCAGAAACCTGTTCTGGCGGGTGGGTTTCCTTCTCATCTCCCTCTACCTACTCAACTTCGCACACGGTTGAATCCCTCAACCGGTTGTCCCCTCTCTCGTCCCCCATCTAATTGATGGCGAGGCTGGATGCAGGTAAATACGAGATCAAAGAATCGCATACACAATGCCAAAGTATGATAAAAAAACCTCTCGATAGGTCCGGTCGTTCCACGTAGCGTCAACGTCATCATATATGAACGGATAAGAAAAGCTTCGCACCAAACCCTAGGCGAAGACGCGCAGCCAATATATGTATGGGAAGGAAGGGAGGAAGAAAGAGGGACCTGGAGAGAGGAGAGCTGCTGCTCGAGGGATTCCAGCGCATCGCGAACGTCTATAAGGCTCTCTTCCTCCTGCTCAGCGTCGTCCTCATCGTTCTCCTCTTCCTCTTCTCTGCCACCCTCAACCGGAGACAGAAGGCCCAGCGCGTCCCCGTCGCTGAGCCGCCTCTCCGCCGCATTCTCAAGGATGCACCGGTCAATCTTCGACCTCAGCTCCGACGCGCGCGCGAGCACTAACCCCACCTCCTCCGCCCCCTCCATCCCTCCGCCGCCGGCGCCGCCTCAGCGTGGTGGCAGAAGCTCTGGCGGCTATTCTTTTGAAAGGGCACGAGAAAAGGATTGGGGACTGGCCCGCGGAGCAGGTGCCAGAGGGCCGGGCCCCGGCCCGGCCTGATCAGACGAGCCTAGAAGTCCTCCGAGCTGGGCCCAGTCCATTTTGTTAAAAAGGATTTCTTGTTTCAACTCTACTTAAACTAGGATAATAATCTAAAACCCCTCGTCTTTGTGTCTAGACCCAGCACAAACCCTAATTAGCTTTATTTTTAGTCCCTAGGGTTTAACTTAGAATTATATTCTTAACGTATCCATGCTAATGGCATCCAAAAGATTATGATAAATGAGACTTCTATGTTACTAATTTAAGGAATGTGAACTTATAATGATCTTTTTAACCATTAAAATGAGACATTTACATAATGGATGAATTATTATTAAGAAAACAATAATTTAATATAAAAAATTGAACTTACAAAATAGCGATGATGGTCATTTTATCTTACTAATTATGGCATAGAAAATTAATTAAAGATATCCTATTATATGATCTGTAAACTTTAAATTTAAATGATCAATACTTTGGAATGATATTAAATAATAAAAAACCAACATAATTAATCCTTCCTACACAAAAATATGGCTAGTTCCAAATTATAAAGTAAATTTAGATGGACAAAAAATTATGCATATTATATTGGAGCTTTTGCAATGTAACCAAACATTTTAGTGTTTCAATATTTTTATAATATAAAATTTCAGCTTCACCCTTGAAGAGAAATTTTTTATTAGGCCTTTTCTTCTTAGATGAGTCAACTAGTTTCTTGAGAGAAATTAATTCATTCTCCTCATATTACTTGAGTTGACTTACTTTCTTAACTAAGAAGAAAGACTTCTTTGTAACTTCAATGGGCAAGTTCAATGGAAAAGGTGCTTTTGGTTTTCAAAATTACCATATAGTTATGTGATGTCTTTCTCACTTTGAGTATAAAATCTTATCCAATTAGATGAGTCAACTCCCTTGCTAAAAATAGAAAGAGACACTCTAGAAGAATATTCTGCCTACATTTTTTAATCTCTTAGCATATTTGTAACCATGTAAATTTACTATTTATTCTTGTATATAGCATAAAATCTTATGAACTTTCGAGCTCTTTTATTAAATCATCTTAACTGTATGTAGGGAGTTAACTCATCTAAATAGTATTGTCCCTCATCTTTTATATTAGACTTATTTTCATCTTAATCTATTAAAAATGAGTATCTATTTACATTCCCTGTCTTTGTGTTCCTTTGTAACATGAACAAAAAAAATATATATATCACTTTCACTAATATATTTGTACTAATCAATAGTGTGTACACTACCAAACAAAAAACTTTACGTTTATTTAGATACACATAAAATCTCTAGAAAGAGTAATCAATATCTAAATCCATGTCATTGTGACTTGACTATATTAGAATATCTCAACTATTACATGTGAAATTTATTCGTATGCTTATTTTAGTTTTTGAAGTTTTTAAGAGTTTAAGTTGTTTTAATGATGATAACATACATTGAAGGGCAATTTGGTAAACTTATAGTAGTATAATTACAAATTTAGATGATCTGAATTACTGATTCATTGAGGAAGGTATTTAATTATCAAAGATAGAGTGGTAAATAGTGATGTTTGATATTATTTAAAAATTCATTCAAGGTAAAAATAGTTAATATTGATGTATAAACTTGAATGAATTAAATTTATATAAGAATTGTTGTCACAAACACAAATTTCTAGTATTTACTGAAAACTAACCAAAAGTGGAACAAAAGTAAGAAACTTTGCATCAACATTCAAAGGTTTCAATTTTTTAAGAATTTTATAATAGTTAAAAGTATTTATAAAGTTTAGACTTAAGGTGACGTGGCACATTCTAGATTGTTGAATGACCATTGGGTGGCCCATTATGTTGGATATTGGAAGGAACTTCTCCTCATTTTGAGCAAGGGTGTGGTGATTAGAACCTAAGAGAAAAATTATAAAAAAAAATACATCAACATACTCCACCTTCTTTTGAAGATTCCAAGCTTCATAAGTTCAACTTTGAACATCAATAAACAACATCAACCACTTGCTACTCAAAACCTAGGCTCCATGCCAAGCTTCTCCAATCATGAAATCAGATGATTGAAGAGTTTGAGAAATAATAAGTTGAAAGAATTTTTTTTGTAACATGTTCTACCTTTATAATTATAGTATATTTGTACTCAAGGCCCATCTAGAGCTTTAATCTAGAAGATATTAGCTGATGTTAATCTTATTTGGCCTCCTAAAGTGTGAATTTAAAATAGATGAGTGTGTTTCCTACATTTTGTTCTCTACAATCATGAATTTGAAAGAGAAGAGTAGATTCTCCTCTAATTTTGTTCCTTAAGGGTTGTGAATCAAGAAGATGATTATTGTGTGTGATCATGAGTGAACTGGAGCTATAAAATCAAATGATAAGGAGGCTTCAGTATGTAATTCAATGTGTTTCTCATTAATGACTTATTAAAATCCAATAAGTGTTATCATACATGGAACTTAGAGAGTGGAAAATGTATGATGATCAAAACATTTTTTAACACATTTTTTGTCATCTAGATCCTATGAACTAAGAAGTGAAAGGAAATTAGTACCGAAATAAAAGAGTAGAATATGTTATTATATAGGATTTTAACAACTTTACCATATTATCTTGAATTTAACCTCATTACTATCTCAAATCATGTGCTAATAGATACAATTGTTACATATCTCATTTAAATTTTTCTAGATTTAACCATCAGTTAGATGGAGGCCTTTTTAACATTGGAAGAATGCGATAAATAATCTAATGCACCAAGGTCATCCTATTATTAGATGTGCTAATATAAATGTCATTTAACATTTTTATCTATATTATCATCTTATTGGGTAATATGCATGCATAGATACACAAAAAATAATTTAGTTTAACACATGAGGTCAACACGTCAAATGATTTTTAATGAAGTTCATTCATAACTAGGACCTTATACAATGTCCTTAAAGACATATTTTGAAACTCATCAATGATTGAGCTTACACTTACTTTCATCTCATTATTGTTGCAACAAATATCATTTTTTTCACATTAAAAATTAGATGCACAATCATCTTCTTTTTCAATATTTGATATATATTTAATAATTATCATAATAGAACTATTTTTCATTATATTCATCACTTTGATTTTTTAAAGAACATAAATAAATTTACAACATTGAATGCAAATTTTTTGGAGTTAGGCATTATGGATAACTGAAATAGTGAAACATCAACATCAGTTTCTTAAACCATCATCAAAATTTAATTATTGTACCCATGAGAATAAAACTGGCCTTTGTGTTCATTTTTTTGTAATGACACTAAAATATTATAACAATTCCAATAATGAACATTGTTCTCCTTTCTACAACATTTTTTTTCCATCTAATTTACATGTTTTTCATTCCACCTCCACCTATAGAAATGACGTTTAAATTGGAGAACTTTCATCCATTTTCTACATTTACATCACAAGGACGAATAACATATATGCCATGATATTAATATATATGATCACCTAATTATCTTTAACATTCCAATTCTATACCTTCAATTTTTCTCTATATTGAACCAGGCTTGTAAAGGATAGGGAGTGAGATTTATGATACCTTTAAAACGACATAAAAATTTTAGGGGAAGGAGCTACACAATTGTGTAGTTTTGATGGAGAGGGGATGGCACCTACATGGGGCTAGTATTGCCAATATTTGCTACACAATAGTGCTAGACAAGCATGGATGGTTTTGTTGAGGCAGTGGCTTGAGGAATGATGCTAAGAGAGAAAGGGAAGTGGTGGGAGGCTTGGTCACTGCAAATGCAAACAGACAATAGACAAGCCCGAAGATATGGTTGGATATGATGGCCATTGGAGAGAGAGAGAGAGAGAGAGAGAGAGAGAGAGAAGGGGAGGATGCATTATGCGATTTAGGGGCATAAGGGTGTTATTGTCTTTGCAAACTATGTTTAAGTGTTATCAAAAGTTAAGAGTCACTTACCTCGAGTATATGAGGCAAATATTGCCGCTCCCTAAGGATTTTAAAGGAAGCCATTGAGAATTTTGGGGGGTTGCCAAGTCCTATTTGGGCTGGCCTAGTAATCCATCTCTCTCTTTCTTTGGCACGATAATTGGCAATTGGATTGGCACAATAAACCCTTTCAGACCATTAGGCCTATAAATCATGAGAATTGTGTCGGGCAAAAGTACTCTCCTTTCATCTTATTTTTGAGTCAATGGGCAAACGGTCCCCATTGACAGAATTGCCGAACATGGAAAGTCAAAACTAGATGATACGCAACCCATATGCGCACACGCGATCGTGTGTTCACGGGGATGGTCACTTGATCTCCTCATAGTCTCCGAAACCGTCCCGCATGCCATCTCTTCTTCTCCTCCTCTCATGGACAGACTTGTAGTACAGATACTGCAGTAAGATCTGTTCACAAAATGGTTAAGTGAACAATATGCATATTATAATTTCAATTCCTAGAAGAGTGAACCCTAACCCTCCTCTCTCTCTCTCTCTCTCTCTCTCTCTCTCTCTCTCTCTCTCTCTGTATGTGTCTGTAGTCTGTCTCTATGTATGACCGTTCCATGGGGGTCCAGCCCAAAGCTTTGAAAGGGATGGATGGTGCATTTTACGTAAATTCTGGCCAAGGATACGAGGAGATCTAGTATAACGCAGACTGCTGCGTCCAGTAGCCATGGTGCGTTGGCTTTTATTCTTCTCCACTTCACACTCTTCACCAGTATGCTGAGACAAAAAAGGAGATCGATATCTCAGTCATAGCGAGAGAGAGAGAGATAGAGAGAGAGAGAGAGAGAGAGACCTTCCCACGTAAGAAACATTAGCGAGGACGGCCAGTAGGAACATGACGGGGTTCAAGCCCTGCAGAAAACATCAACGGAGCCAGAGATTAGAGAGAGAAAATCACCACCGATCGCAGATCTTTGCTCCTTTCTCCACCAATCATCTCCAGTGATAATCTTGCGGACGGGGAGAGATTTACCTCCAAACTCCCTCTCTTGATCTGCACAAGCAAACCTCATCAGCTTAAACCCGATCAAATCGATCGAAATCGAACAAAATTATGCGAATCTCTTACATTGAGGATGATCTGGGGGAGGCGGCCTCCCGTGTAGATGGCGGCCATTATCCATCCCAGCCAGACGCCGTAAGGTCCTCCTTCTAGCCCCGCTTCCTGCGCCAAGAACTCTCGTTATCTCCAGAGATCACCGCCCACTCCCTCTGACCGGCGAAGGGTCTCCTCCGAACTGAGTACCTGTAAGGATTCGTCGGAGGAGAGCACCGCCAGGGCCCCTCCCATTAAAGCCTTCGTCCGAAACGGCAGGCTCGCGCAGACGGCCATCAAGGTGCCGCGACCCGGCTGCACACGTGGACCAATCAGATCAAGAGAGTTACAGAAATAGACTGGGCCATTCTAGTAAACAATCGCAAAGGAATCTATGACCATGTTATAAGGCTCTGTCCTGTTGCTACTTTAATCGGAGGCTGTGAGAAAGACTGCTGACTGAACAGTATCATGGAAATGAAAACGACAAACTTCCGTGTGAATGTGGGTCCCATTGGAGGCCTGAAAGAGATAAGCTCGAGAAGCGTGTCCACCCCCCCTCCCCAAGGCCCTCAGATGCTGACGACACTCGACCCGCGGCGGCGGGTTTAGCCGGGCATCGCAATACTTAGGAAGGCATCTTAAAGCGAGGGGAGAGAGAGAGTTAAATAAATGAGCTCACCGAGAGTGAGACCACTGCAGCAGCCACGCCCGAGCGGTGCTGCGTCATGGACTCGTCGTCTGAGGAGTCCAGTAGCAGCGCCGGCTGTCTGCCGGCGGGATCGCTCCTCGCGACGAGATAAGATCCAAAAGTCGGCGTGCCGCTGTTGGCGAGGGACCTGGCGGACCTGTTTCGAGGAGAGATCGAGATATGAGCGCGTCCGAGGAGCCACAGGGCGAAGGAATTGATGTAACAATGATATTACAACCCGTAGATTGTTTACGTAAGTTGACGCACATATAATGAACGTCTCGTGGAGGGAGTGGATAAGCGGAGGCGGGCAGGAGTATTGGCGCGGTGGGGGGCACGGTGGGTCGGGGATCGACGGAGTTCTTGCCGTCTTCGACCTGAGAAGGAGAAGCCGACGTCAGTAGAACGGCCGTATGATGCTTCGCTGACCTACTTCGGAATATTTTGTCATCTGAATTTATATAATACACGACGACTTCGTTGATGTAGAAGATCGGAGATATACCTCTGGCTCTGGATTGATGTCGACACTTTTGTACTTCCACCACCTCACTGCGTAGTCGTAGTACAAAGTTTGCAGCACCAAGACCACCGTAATGCCCGAGTAAAGCTGCGGAGCGAAAGCTAAAATCAGAACACAGGCACACCTCTCTCTCTCTCTCTCTCCACGAAGGCCTTCGGATGATGTTTAATTGTCGAAGAAGGACAGAGTGTTGTCACCCAGGCCGTGTAGAGCTGAGTTGGCAGCTGATCATACCAGAAGCACAGAAGAAAGAGTGTTAGAGAAAATCAGAAACACAAGCTGCACTCGTCCTGCGAGTAGAATTATGAGAGTCTTCTGTGCATACCGTGGCCGGCTCGAGCAGACACCCCACTACGTTGAAGACGTCCCTGCGTGTGGAAAAGGGCGAACCCCTCAGTTTTTCTGATCAGCTAGAAGAGACACGAGAGAGAAACAGAGAAACAGAGAAACAGAGAAACAGAGATACAGAGAGAGGAGGGAGGACCCGATTAACCAAGTGAAGAGGAGAGCGAAGGAGACGCCATGGCCGGACTTGGTCCGGTAGTTGGTGATTATCTGAGGGATCTCCGCGACGCCCCAGTAGACGAGGCTCGCTATCCCCAGCCAGAAGGACGCCTCCTCTCTCGAAAGGAAGACGGAGTCCTTGAGGGACTTGTCGACCCATCTCATACTGTCCCTTCTCCCCATCGACGGTGACGTTTCCTGAGTATGGCGGCGGTGCTATTCTGCTTCGTGATGGGTAGGAGTAGGAAGAGGACCTGGCTTTAAATGCTGATTGTGTACGGAGACCAGCAGTGGCTTCAAAGGAGAAGGTTGAGGGGTGGTGGAGACGAGGCTATCAACTCGACAGTAAAAGTTACACTACGCTGGGTTAAAAGGATGGACCGGGTCGAAGCATCATGACCCTGGCCCGTTACTTTTCAAAGCCCGTAAAAAAGCCCAAGCCCCGGTCGCCTCTTTAACTTCGGGCCGATCCTTCGCTAGTCTCACGGTCGTGCCCAGTTTTTTCATTTTTTCGCCTGATCTGCTAGAAAACGGGCCGTTCACGGGCCTAAAAAGCCCGAAAAATATATTGGTAAAACACTTCTTTTTTTTGCCGAATTGTTATTTACCAGAGTATGGGGCCCATTAGGAATCTACTAGACCCTTGAAATGGACGGTCAGGATGCTGCGTGATCGAGGACGATATCCAATCTCGAAGCGCGAGTATATCCATAAAGAATCCGTCCCGTATGCGCCGAAATATCCTTGACGCGGAGGCGGAAGATGAGAACTGTTCACGTGTCCTGAATGTGGGCCCCACATGACATCCTTTCCAGGATAGCTAAAAATGACATGGAATGACCAGAACGCTCCCGATGGTCAGTCGATGATCCGATGGCCCTCCCAGTTCGCAAAGTGGGTCGGGCCTACTGGGCCTATCTGTTGGGTCCAGTCGTAGCGAGAGAGAGAGAGAGAGAGAGAGAGAGATTCCAGACATGATGATTAGAGCCCAAAGCCAGAAAGAACTGGGTTGAACCGGACGCCCCAACTCAGATAGGGACCAACCAGGGATCTCCGGTCAACGATAAACGGACGGCTGAGATGCGGAGCAATAGGAGTTGACCAAACCTTTCAATGAGATTAGTGCCTAGTTTCAACAGGGAAGCCAAGAAAGTCGGCTGCTCTACTCATCTGAGAGAAGCACTGTACACAAACGGGGAGAGACGTCGCCGGCCCGGGGACTCTGCAGCTCAGGCCACCTCCAGAGCTTCCTGGCGTTTGATGTTGAAGACCTTCACAAGAACATCCTCAACGACCTGCACAAGGATCATGGGGGCGGAAGCTCATAAATCCCACGTGTTCAAGGGAGCAAATGAACGGGAGTTGACTCGGATCAGCTGTCGAAAGGAGAGGGAATGCTTGGGGTCAAGTCGTAGCCGGGGCCCGACTCCAGATTTCTTCGAATTGGGTCTCAAAATTGTCATGCCTCGAAGGAAAAAGAATCTGCCCCGCCCGAGCTGAATCTGGTTCAGGTTTTGTTTCATTACGGTTTGACCTGGAAGGTCGCTCGCTGTGTACCTTCACATGTGGCGGCCCAGCTCCTTTCCTGCCTGGTGTCGTCGGTCAAACGAAACCAGTTCGGAGCTGCCAGGCCGCCAATTATATGATTTTACGCAAATCATGAAATATTTTTTCTTTTTAAGGTTCATTCCATTAAAGAGAAGATATCCTGTAAAATCACGTTATGTTCTGATTTATTTTTATTTTTTTGTTTACTTTTCATGTAGCAATGAATGAGTTGAAGTGGGTGAAGAAAGAATATTGACAGGAATGAGGTCACTAATAGGCATAAAAATTGGGAAGAACAATGTTTAACCAGCATGGACATAAAGTGCATGCGAAATGATGAGGAAGGGTGTGAGATTCAGCCATTTATTTTTCTTTTTTAGTAAAGTATGATAAATTTCCTCATGAAATGGAAAAATGGCAAGACAAAAAGTATCAGGGGTGCAAAAGTTACCTTATCTGGGGTCGAAGCGCCTGAAGTTATCCCAATGGTGATGGGGCCCGGAGGTAGCCAGTTCTCCTTCTCCACAAGCTCCCCATGCTGCCACGGATTCAGGGACACACGTGTATAAATAATGGTCGAGCACAAGAATTTTGATGGGTGGGTGGGTGGCGGCGTTGACTTGAAGGGCTTACGTTCAGTTTATAGCTTATCTTATTCCCAGGACCAATTCTCTTCTCGGTGTCGATCCAGTAGGAGGGGATCCCGTTGACTTCAGCAATCTCTTGAAGATGCGAGGTGTTGCTGGAATTCCATCCACCAACCACCAACATGAGGTCCACCTTCTGCTCGACTAGCTTATACATTGCGTCCTGTCTCTCCTGCACAAAGATGGTGACATCAGGTTTTCTGCCAAAGAGCTGCGCCACTTTGGGACGATAAAAGGAGGAACTAATGGTACATAAATAACTGTTCAAAACATAACCCACGTTCAGAGATTAACATCCCAAAATTAACTACTGACAAGATATTGGCATTCAAAGCTGAAATATTTATTGTTTTTTTTCACATTTACGGAAAATCACTGATAAGGGTGGGGGTTGACCTGGGTAGCATCGCAGATTGTGTTGAAGCTTATAAAATGGCTGTTGACATTCTCGACGCCATACTTCTGCATCATGGTCCTCTCGAGCAATTTCCCTGGAGTAGAAAAGAAAAGAAATTAAATCTTCAAGTTCAATTGAAACAGAGGAATGAATCTTGAAATTCAGAATACATTGATGAGGCTCACCAATCTCTTCTGTTTCTCCTTTGAGCATTGTTGTTTGGTTCGCAATCCCAACTTTGACTAAATCAACGTCTGGGTCAAATCCAGCAGAGACGGCGTTCTTGAATTTCTGTAGGTGGGTACAGAGATATTCCGTAATGAACCTACATTTACGTCCGGATATGAGTAATAAAACAGAGCATAAGAGAGTACGGCACCAGGAAAAAATCGTCCCTTGTTGAGCTCGATCCATCGAGTTGACCTCCAAGAATATAGTCGCATACATACATCGCCTTCAGTCACAAAATCATGATGAAAATAAATACTTGCACAAGAAAAACATATTACAAATTAGCTAAACAATAAAAAAAAAGATTTTTGATTCAACCTCTGACATGTTCTTCACGATGATATACTTCCCTGCAAATGATGCAGTTGCAATGGTCTCCTCATGGGAATACTTTCCATGGATTATTGAGGTATAATCACCTTTTTTGTGCTTTTCGACCGTGTTCCAGACCTTTTAGAAAATTTAAGTGGAGATAGAAAATCAATTTCGAAATGCAAAGAAAGGGGAAAAAAATTAAAAATTTGTTGTTGTATGATCCAAGGAAATAGTTACTCACCTTGGAAACCCATGGGCAGGTTGTATCAACTATCTGAACATTTTTTTCACTCAAAATCTTCATCTCCTCCACTGCCGCCCCAAATGCGGGTAATATAACGACATCATCTTTGTCAACGACATCAAACACCTTCTTCCCTTCATCAAGAGGAATATTTTTCACCTCCATCTCTTCCATCCTCTGCAATATGAAACTTCTCAGTATCACAAAGCGGATGGAAAGGCTGATCTTCTCTAGAAACGCAAAGAGTACAGCGCCCCTGAACCATTAATTTAATAGTAATCTAAAAAAAATAAAATCCAGCTATACTAAAACTAGGAAGATCATGATGGTGAAGGGGGATGCTGGACTTCAGATGTAAAGTTTCTTTTAACAAAAGATGGGTTGAAGTTTCAGCTGAGGAGCAGATCTCTCGTGGACTAACCCTCTATAGAGGGGCAGATGAGTTGATGCAGAGGAAACCCTGAGATGAAAACTGAACCTTGAATTTACTAGGAAGATTGAAATCCTTGAACCCCCGGAAAGAACAATAGGGGAGGAAATCCTTCACCCATGGGGATAAAAAAGGGAGTTCCTTTACGTTCTCAAGGAAGGAAAGGAGCTATAATCAAATCTACAAGGAGAAGGCGACATCAAGATACTATTTTGGTTTGAAAATCCATCCAATTATACATTTCGCGCTAGTTAAAACAGGAAATAATTAGTTATTTATCTTCTAAAGAACAATATCTGGAAATAGAAACTACAGAGAGAAAGGATTTCCTAGAAGATAAAAATAATATCTGGAAATAAAACTACAGACAGAAAAGAAAGAAGGATCTCTGAAGGGAACATGCTGTTGCATTTCAGCCATCCACGTTTCATCCTCATGGGCCTTTTTGGCTACTCCTTACGGACCCCTCTCGCTTCCTTCGATGCTGTTCTACATAAAAACTATACCGTGAGATCAATCTCTACCTTCATTTGCTCATCATTTAGTCATTCTACGGTTCAGATGCGACAATAGGCGGCAAGGAAATCAAACTTCAAATTACGATATTGCATCCGATCTTCTGGAACGTCAGAGATGGAACAATTGGTCTTCATGTGAACAAAAGATAAACATTCTTCCAAGAATATATATTTATATACACCACTGATTTATAAATTACTCAAACCCATTTTCCCATGAAAGTAGATGAACAAACACCAAAAGCAGTGCCTTTCACCTGGTTGACGGTAGGGTTGTGAATGATCTCGTTCGTGATCCATATTCTTTCCTCAGGGAACTGTTTTCTTGCTTCATATGCAATCTGAACTGCCCTCTCCACTCCCCAGCAGAAACCATAGGCCTCCGCCAACTTCACCGTCACGCTTCCCCAAGTGTATTCGTAGTTGTTCTCCTTGAGCGTCTTGATCACGTCACCTGATAATTTCCAGGGCAAAACAGCAGGACAGGTAAGAGGATAGAAGGGGTAGGGAAATAAACCTCGGCATTTCCAACTGAATCTAATTCCTGCATCCGTCGATGACCCTATCAAGGAATCGGACATACGGATAGAGAACAGCTGGAGTGTAAGATACCCAACTGGTATACTCGCGGTTCATGAGCTGGAGGGTCTCCTCCTTGTGGCCGAATCCCTTGCGGTTGTAGTTCTCGCTCCGGGTTAGATTCCGTCGGAAGGTCTTCGCATCGAAATCGGACTCCACCGCCGCTGATCCCGAGCCGCTCTCCCCTCCGCCGCACCTCACGGGTACCAACCTCACCGCGCCTCTGCGGGTGCTGGAGGTGCGGCTCCGGGGATCAACCAAGCCAGATAAGCGGCACATCTGCAAAGAAGCCGCCATGGCCGGGGAGAAAGGGTGGGCAGAGGGACTGACGACGTAGAAGGCGACGGCAGCCCACTGTGAAAGAAGAAGAAGAAGAAGGCTCTGCTGGGAGAGCTTCTACGCCGCTAGTTTAGTCTATCTGTATCGAAACGGCACAGCAAAGCATTCCCACCGACCGCGATGTGGTCACCTCCTCGTCAGTACCTCATGTTTTTTCCTTGGCTCGGATTAAAAACCACATGGGCAAATCTGGGAATTGTGAGCCAAAATAGGTCCACGTGGATTCCAGAGAACCCTGCCATTTGCTGAATGACACGCGGCTGATCGTACGATCAAATCGACGGCTTCGAGGTGATCTTCATAGCGCTGATAGAGAGAGAAGCAGCCAACAAGAACAAGGGCCATTAACACTGTGAGTCATGAGTCCCAGTGACGGTACCCGTTTGCCCATTTTCACCGCCGAGTGACGATACCCTTTTGTCCATTTACCATTTTCTAAATCAGGGGCCCATTATGTTGACCCAGCGGAGATGCCCGCTCGTCCATCGGCACTGTCAAAAAAGCCCATTATCCTTTCCCAGAGGAGGCCAATGGCCCTTTTTTCCAGTATTGTAAGGCCCATTATTGGCCCACGTAAGTCATAATGGGCCTCGGAGATGATCTATTATTAGACTGGCCTTCAGATAGACTGAACTCCCTTTCGGCCCAGTGCCGGGATTGCTTCAAGAATTGGACGGTTTTGCTTTCACGCGTCTCCCAATCGGGCTGCATGCATGTGATCGGATAGCGAGTTGCAGCGGCCCACGATCAAAGTGAGGTTGTTTAGATGTGGGCCTAACGATTAGCGTTCTCCGGCAGGCCCATTAGATCCACGCCCGGAGTCTGATCTAATTCTTCTCGACGAATTGAACACATGCGGACCCAATATCAGGCCCACTTCGGCTGGAAGCTCGCCGCCGTTTGGAGAAGATTCCTCTCTCCCACATTCCTTTTGTTACTCTTTCGCGCCGAAACACGACTCGTGCCTAACTCAGGATTCTCCCTCCCTTTCAACGCACGTGTGGGATCAGGTTATTCCCTCGTGCCGTGAACCCGTCCTTATCTGGCGCCTGCAGAACGAATCCGGCAGCCATGCTGATTGAAAAGTAGAGATGCCAAGAAGTCTTCGAACCATAGAGAGAGAGAGAGAGAGACGCTCGCATGGGAAGCGCTTTCCAATTTAATTGGTCAAAAGGACATTAAAGCATTATTGTCATTATTTCCATTGTGGTCGATGAGCTTGTCAGAAACATATAAGCATACTACAAATCTGGAGACATCTGTAATTCGGCTTATCATAAGATCGGCTAATGTGTGTGTGTGTGTGGCCGGGGGAGGGAGGGAGAGAGAGAGAGAGAGAGAGAGAGAGAGATGGAGGGAGGGAGAGCCTTTCATGGGCAGTAAAACAGAGGTACCAATGATAATGGTGAGTGCACAAGTGTACTCCTGGTTTCATCATCTTCAGCGTAATAGTAAGTGCGGGGTTGCGTATCTGAATAAATGGATTCGTGAAATTATGCGAGTGACTTTATAATATTATATATTACTATCATATATTACGTGATAGATCATGCTATAGTCAATATCAAAATTTATAGGAGGATCAAATCCTTCCTAGCCACTAATTGCCCGCACGATGAGCTACACACCCAACTCCTACGAATCCCACGCTGGTCGCTGACGAGTTACAACCTACCCACTTTGTGACGTGGGAGAGAGAGAGAGAGATAATTGTAAGATGAGCGTCATCAGTCAGCGCCACATGACAAGTGCAACACGTTATGTTCCTATGAGTGAGACCCTTCCCACCCCATACCCAACTTCTCTAGAGATCAAGCGGGGTTTTCTTTTTTGGGTATGAATCTGACTTTTGCGTTCCACGCAAGAAAGTAATCAGAGTAAGAAATGCAACAAAAATACTTAGTTTTTAGTCTTTAGTCGCCGATCATTGTCATCAATCAATTATACCAGCATACATGTACTTTGCTCCTCTCTTCGAAAAAATGAAAGGCATTGCTCACGTTCTTCTTCATCCGCTATGGTCATCGACGGCCATGTGGATGACGACGGCCTTGTAGAACTTTTGTTGAAACCACTGATCATTCATATTTCTCATAAAGTTTCATTCACAACCCATTACACATTTTTCGCTTGTTTCTTTCTTGTCTAATTCAAACATTTCCATTGTAAGATGGGAAGCTAACTTAGAATAATAATACCCGTAGGTTGCAAGACTTGGCATCGACAACATCTCAGATGATGAATCCATGGGCGTACTCATATGAAGTACGAGCTTGGACCCACTCTCCAGCCATGCGGCACGGAGTGGTAAATAAGGGTGCGATGGACCACCGTCACGGTGAGAAAGAGAGAGAGAGAGAGAGAGGGGATTTGGAGAGACAGAGAAAGCGAGAGCTGAAGGACATCCACAGGGTAGGAGTGCATATTTTCGTTCTAGACTTCACACGTATTTATTTTGGTCGGTGACAAAAAATATTAGGTGGGTCCACAACGCCAATAAGAAAATGAATAATAATAATCTTCAAAGCATTTTTTCAATTTCGCAAGTTTGAGCCACGTTTTATCTCAGCCGTCGTTGAGACGTCGGGATCATCAACTTTCCACTTCTATGGTTATCGAGACTGACCAGTCGGATGAGTTTGGCCAATGCACACCTTTAGTAACCTACTCGGCCTGGCTCTAAAGTTTGGTGGCACGTCAAGGATATACGTACGCGTTTATTAAAAAAAAACATAATAAATAATTATTTAGTTAGATAGCTAGAGAGAGAGAGAGTGTGTGTGTGTGTGTGTGAGAGAGAGAGAGAGAGAGGAGAGGGTGGTTATGGTTGGAGAGGGACGGGAATCTAGCCACGCCATCATCTGCCCAGGGCAAATCGACGAGGGGTGTGCTTACTGTACAGAAATCAGTCTTTCGTCCTAGAGGAGAGAAGCTTCGCGCCTCGTATTGGTCAAGCGGAGCTACTACGTCTTTTGGGGGCATCCTCTATAACTATCTTCTTAAGATATTTTTCATAGCCCCTCTCTACTACGGCCTGGTGTTTTGCTGACATGGGCGTAAAATGAATAATAATAATAATGTCATAATATTTCGTAAAATGTGGGGAATGGTTTCTTAATAATGATAATAATGATAATATTTCGTAAAATGAATTAATATTTTATGTAAAAAATAATCATAGAAGATAATCGGATATGAGGAGAGTCAACGTTTATTGTACCCACACGAATGCCAGAACGTGGTGCGGTCAATACGCGCTTTCATAAATTCCCTAGTTCTTTGTCTCGCCATCGTACATGTAACAGAGCTCAACTCTCTCTCTCTCTCTCTGTCAACCCTTCTCTCGGAGGTGAGAGCGATATGACCCAGACCTGGGTCTTGGCCAGATACAAGACGACGTCCTGGCCGGGTCCAGAGCAATCTGGGACAAGTTGGACTAGTAAAATTTTGGACTGGTAAATAATTCTGCCCGCATTAGAAGGAACACGTTAAATTCCCAGCGTTGAAGGCCCCTCTGGTTGAACGAAGTCTGCAGCGAACAGACTGTCGGAACGGCTTACTGATGCCCGTGACCATCATCTTCTTCCTCCACACCAATCGCAGCCATGCATCTCTGCGAGCAGCGGACCTCTCTCTTTCATCGATTATCGAGCTCTGGGAAAGAAGGCCGTAGAGACCAGCCATCCAGCCGCGAAGGAATCCAGTAGACCCTTGATGATCCGACTCCCGCGATTCCCGACTACAATGATACCATTACAAACGCAAATAAACTTACGTAATGCTGTCTCCCTTTACATTCTCGATCGAACGGAAGGATCTCTCCAGGCCTCGGATGATTTCCATTCGATGATGGTTCATAGACCATGCTTCCGAGGTGGAGATTCATCATCTGGTTGGGTCCCCTGCGGTTCCTTTGAATGTTCAATTCGTTGGAATCCAGGCTACGGTGGCTGAATGAGGAAGAACCCGCGCATATTATTGGTCATCGACGGCGATTCCAGCCTTCGCTCCTCTAGCTGCACGGCAGAGGAACGTGCCGTATCACTTGTTAGCCACCGGCCGGCCCGAAGCCGCCCTCGGCCCTACCGGCAACTGGTCGGAGTTCGTGAAGGCGGCCTGTTCGATATTTCAGAGAGCTCCAAGCGTCATCCATGAATTCCTATGAGCTGAATCAATTTCGATTCGGCGACAGCCGCAAGAATCCGACTCATCGGACTGAGTACGCGGGAATCTAGAAAAGAGAGAAGAGAGAGAAAACACGTTTGGCGGTTCCTCTCGTACGACATTACACTTCTTCGCTTAAATTCAATCCCAGAGAAGGGGAGGCCCTCTCCGTTTGCCTTGACCCCACTGATATGGGGGAAACATGAGAGCGAATAACGCTTCATGGAGCCGAGAGACACGGATTCGTAGAACCCTCTCCAATCCTTCCGGCGAGGGGGTGTAAATCTTCACTGCGAGAACCCGCCCTCTTCTCACCCGGGGCTCCGCCAAGACCGGGGTTTCACAGATCTTCTCCCTTCAGTCCGTTCCCTTACAGTGGGGAGTATCCACATAGGAACGCTTATTCAATTATCTGTCACAGACCTCCGAAAGACTCCCCGCGAGTAGGTACCGGAGAATTTACGGAGACAGATTGACAATGACCCCTAAAGAGGTTCCCAACTTCCCTCTCTCTCTCTCTCTCTCTATCTCCTTGTATCTCTTCGGGTGTGTGCGGATGAACAGCAAGCACAGAGTGAGTTTAGACAGAGCCCTCGGCGGATGAAGAATTACAGCAAGAATAAGACCCGTGGATCGCGCGCTGCACATGCCAGGCCACCTGTCAAACGTGCGCCTGTACGGCGGTATGGACCTAGGAAGCCGCCTCTCGCCGCTGGGGCTGTTGATGGCGGCGGATGAGGTAAACGGGTGACGTCTGAATTGCGGAGGGAGACGGGAGGTCTTTGCGGCGGAGAGGAACCCGCGAGAAACTCATGACTTCATGGCCCGAAACGTGGACGGACGTGACGGAGAGAAAAAGGAAGGGAAGCATGGATGGATAGAGAGAGGAAGGAGAGAGAGAGAGAGAGGATGGAGTGGGGAGGTTGAGCTGTCAGCCATCGGTCCGGTTCGCGGTTGGGCCGCCAACGGTAGAAACATAACACCCCGCTCTCTCTCTCTCTCTTGCTTTCTATCTTTATCTCTCTCTTTCTCTCTTTCTCTCTTTCTCTCTTTCTCTCTTTCTCTTTCTCTCTCTCTCTCCCTCCTCCAAGGCGTTGATAGGCGGCAGAGCGGGTGGTTATGTGCACCTTGATGACATCACGAACGAAAAAAATGTCAACCGCTTCGGTGGATCCTGGGGCTCGAAGATGTCTGAATTTACGTAACATGCCCCTGCGATCAGGGTGCAATAATTGTCTACGAGCGATTACCGCTCTCTTAGCCGACAAGATCGGAGGGCGTGTGTTATCCCCTCCAGGTACCATCTCCCCTGACCGTTCGATTGTGGATAGGGGTCAGACGAGGGTGAGACCACGGAATGGTGGACCCCAGATACTGTAGTTCTATTGGACTAGTCCAACTTTCGGCTTTGCAACTCCTCCGACCGTTTTTCATCTTAGGAGGCGCCGTGGACCCGGGGGCCCGTCTCACTGAGCCAGCCTAGTTTGAGCTCGGGCGTCTTATGATCCGTCCGTGTAGAGAGAGAGAGAGAGAAAGAGAGAGAGCGAGTTGGGTGATAAGATTTTCTTTTTTAAGATTTTGGGGCGGTCTATTTGAGTTTTTGTGTTGACCAGGCTCTGGAGAGCGGAGACTCGTCATTAGTTTTTTAATGAAAATATCGATTACTATAATGAGCTCAGTAAGCGGGGAGAGAAGATTCGTAATTCCGGAAACGCCCACCGGACTTGTTGTGATATTTCTTACGGAATGGCGTAAACACCCTCGCTGCATGGACGGGGTCGGCTGTCGACGGTAGCTTCTGGAGAAAAGGAGAGGCTCTTTCCTTCTTCCTCTTCAGGGGCACGATTATGTGGTTATTTACGTTAAGACGGCCAAAGAAGCTTAAAGAAGGTCCAGGGGTGGAGGAAGGAGGGAGAAAATCGGACAAAAGCAGCGACCTGTGTTGATGGCTGTCTGAAACAGATTATGCTCCGCCGTTTCGGAAGACGATGTTGCGAGGAAGGCAGCAGCAGAGATAGCGAAGGAGAGAAAGAGAGAGAGGAAGGGAGGGAGAACCGGAGAGGGAGCAGCTAATATATGCCGAAGAGACACCGGGGGAAGCTTTCAGTTCCTCTTCAGGAAAACGATTCCATCAGGTAAGACTGAAACCAAAACAAGTGGATCTCTCTCTCTCTCTCTCTCTCTCTCTCTCTCTAGCTTACTCTCAAATTCTCAGTTTTTTTCATCCTTCCCGATGTTGGGTTGCGGAGAATCTGATCTGGGTTTTCTTCGTTTAGGATCGGCCGAAGGATATCACGTTAGCTCTGCCGGATTCAGATGGCATCGGAATAGCAGCAGCCTCTGCCGGAATCAGGTCCGTAGACATTCTCCCCGGTCAACCCTGTGAGATCCTCTATGTCCCAGGGTTTCCACCATGGCATCTTCAGCTTCCCCAACGGCTTCGGCAGATCACCGGAGACCGTCGATTCTCAGGCTCTCGCCGCCCAACAGAGGAGGCGGGAGGGGCTGAGGGTGCAAGGCTTTGAACAAGGGGAGGTGCACATCTCTGAATCAGCCGCCACCGCCGCTACCATGCTGTCAGACATGTTCGATTTCCCTCCCGCAGGGGGGAATTGCGCTGCCGACCTCCTTGCGAACCAGATACCGATCAATTACCGGGTCCAGAGGCCCTCTGCGGCGGCGGGGGCTGCCGCCTTTTCCGGTAACTGGTACACCCCCAAGCCGCAGGGAGGCGACTCTCAGCAGAACGAGTTGACCGAGTTGAATGCGGACTCGGTCGCGGCGATGCATCTGTTCCTGATGAACCCCCCTCAGAGTCAGCAGAGAGCTCCTCCGCATCATCTTCACTCCTTCCAGTCCCCGTCTTTCGTCAACGAGTCCTTCAGAGGGGGGGGCATGGAAGATCAAGGGCTGTCTCTATCCTTGAGCTCTTCTCTACAGCAGCTGGAAATGGCGCAGCAAGTGGGGTACGTGGGATCTGTCGGGATGGGAAACATGATCAGGCACCCCAAGTACGCCAAAGCCACCCAGGAGCTTCTCCAAGAGTTCTGCAGTGTGGGAATGGGCCTGCTGAAGAAAGGAAAGAAAGGGAAGCACTTTGGCTCCCTTTCCACGGAGCCAAACCCTAGCTCCTCCAACGCTGTTGGGGGTTCCGCTGCTGGAACAGCTGCTGCGAAGGAGCCTCCACCTCTCTCTCCAGCTGAGAGGTTTGAGCATCAGAGGAGGAAGGCCAAGCTGATCTCCATTCTCTATGAGGCAACCTCTCTCTCTCTCTCTCTCTCTCTCTCTCTCTCTCTCTCTCTCTCTCTCTCTTTCTCTTTTCTCATCTTTGGTTCTCTCGTACTCGGTAAGCAAACTTCTGTCATCCCTCGGAAACCCCAGGGAGTCGGACTCGATGAAAGGAGAATTGTCACGTCTCCAACGCGTAGAATTCTCTCGTCTTCGAGGTGCGGGGATGAGAGAAGCTTCTGTGAATCTTCTAATGATTTTCTAACGCTTCGAAAGATTATTCATTATCGATAGTTCCCTCCCTTTTATACAGAAGGTATAGAGATTATCTCAGGCAGTAACCAGGAAACGACGGATGGAAGAAATTACCTGTCAAACGTCACCTCAGCCCCCCCTCCTCTCTCTCACCCTCCGCCTATTCCTCTCACCCTTTCCAGTCTCCTTACCCGCACCCTATGGCACGTACGAAGGCTTGCTACGAAGGGGAGGGTACATGGAACGAATCATTGGAGCTGTGGACATGTCGTGGCTTCTGACTTTCTTTATGTTTTTTGGCACGGAGATGAAGATACTCTTCCCGTATTGATCAATAACTCTGATCTCCTTGAAAAGCTCTCATTCATGGCCTCCTTTCACTCTTCTGCTCTTTCTTCGATATATGTATATATATTATTATTAATCATACACACGAGTACATGCGACTGCTTTCCCATAATTTTGGCCCTTTTTTCAGGTGGATAGAAGATACAGCCACTACACCGAGAAGATGCAGGCAATGGTGAGCTCGTTCGACTCGGCCATGGGGTTCGGCGCAGCGGCACCCTACACGGGTCTGGCGCGGCGGGCCATGTCCCGTCACTTCCGGTGCCTCAAAGACGCCATAGCTGCACAGCTGAAGCACGTGGGTCGACTCCTTGGGGAGAAAGAGGGGAGCGGCCCGTCGGCCATCACCAAGGGGGAGACCCCCAGGCTTCGGCTGGTCGACCAGATCCTGAGACAGCAGAGAACTTTCAATCAGTATGGAGTGGTGGAGCAGGAGTCTTGGAGGCCACAGAGGGGCTTGCCTGAGCGCTCGGTCAACGTCCTCAGAGCTTGGCTCTTCGAGCACTTCCTTCATCCGTAAGTGTCACCGTCACCGATACCTCTCCGGAGACAGTAAACCCGCGTTACCCTGGAGAATTTTTTTCCCTCTTCTGCCTTCTGTTCTTACTCTTCTTCTTCTTCATCCGCCTAACGCCTAACGCCAAGGAATTACATCAATCCGGGGTTTGACAGTAGGAAGCTGAGAGCACAATCTCTTGTAGTCTTCTTTTAAACACCACATCCCCACGGTAGTTGAAGAGATCGCCGGGGAACTCCTTGTGAGGGGGCAGTGTGTCTTCTCTGGCTTCATCTCTTTCCATTTTCTTCAGGTACCCAAGCGACGCAGATAAGCACTTTCTCGCGAGGCAGACGGGGTTATCAAGGAGTCAGGTATGTTCCTGACTGAGCCCCTACGACACGAGAGAGATTACAAGCAGGAGTCGTAAGAGAATCAGATTTTTCTAAGCATACAGATAGATCGAGAGGTTAGAGAGGTAGAGAGATCAAGAGAGAGAGAGAGAGAGAGAGAGAGAGAGAGAGAGAGAGAGAGAGAGCGACAAAAACTTTGTGATTTCAGCTTTTTAAGGTTATTTTTAACAGATGATGTGCACCGCAGGTGTCGAATTGGTTCATAAACGCGAGGGTCCGGCTGTGGAAACCCATGGTGGAGGAGATGTATCAACGAGAAGCGAACGAGGCGACGGAGGCCGGCGAGGGAGAGACAGCCGCATCAGAGTCAACAACGCAGCCGCAGCCGCGCCACGAGCGGCCGGAAGACATGGCAGGGGGGACCGGCCTCCCTCATCCCCAGCTCGCCAGCCTCAACCGCGGCGGCGTAGTTGGCGACGTCTCCGCGGCCGTTGTGGGCGCGGAGGCAATTATGTCGGGGGGAGAAGACGGCGTCCGAGTTGGGATCTTGGAAGACTACGGCGCCGCCATGGCGGTGGCCCTTGAGAGGACGGGGACTTCCGGCGACGTGTCACTCACTCTGGGGCTCCGTCATGCTGGGAGCACGCCCGCATCGGGACGATTCACTCTCGCTGACTTCGGAGGCTGCTAGCATTCGACGAAGGAGGATCGGCACCCATAAGAATCGAAACAAAGAAGACACGATTCTTCTGTTCACGATTATCTTCACTCTTCAGGAGTTTACCCTATTACTGATGGTCTTCTTCATGTTTCTTTTCCCAGAAAAGAAAAAAAATCTGAAACCACACGGCCGCGTGTGGATGATGACTTCGCATTCCTAGACGGTCCACTATTGCTGACATCATGAAAGCGACGACCCACCCGGCGAAAAATAATGTTGGAAATCTCAGGCATGTAGCTATCCGGAGCTGCCCATTTCCACAGTAATATCTGTCGCTATCTGTTTTCTATGTCTGACCATCCAACGCCGTGCACAGATTTGATGCTCTTCCTTAAGCGGTGGAGCAGATTTCGCAATGTGGGGTTGGAAGAAGATAAAAAATTCTCAATGGTGTGAAGTGGCGGAGTTTAGAGAGAGAGAGAGAGAGAGAGAGAGAGTAATTTGTGGGCCTAGAGGCCCCGTTGAGGGTGCCCACAAATGGGTGGCAAGGCCCACCGTCTATAATGCCCCCCCTATCTTTATAGATCATGTCCCGTCATGGCGTGACAGCCGTTGACTTCTGTGGGCCGCAATGGGGCCCTTTTTCGACCTCCCACCAGCGGCGGCGGTAACCTTGGCCCCACCAATACAGAGGACTTTCCCCGTTAGGAACACCCCAGGTGGCCAAAAGGGCTTTCCCGCGCCGGCACCTAAAAATCCCACCTTTACGACGTAGAAACTGTAAACTACTCGGAGGTGGTGATGATCTCAGACGAGACGATTTTCTCCGCCACCTAAAAAGTCGTCCCGTTGACCGGCTATTTCATTCAAGGATATGATGCCTACCAGGCCCCCGTGAAAGTTCCCAGATGGGTGATTCGAATTCTGATCAAACGGGGAGATGGTGAAGGAGTTTCGCATAGATTGATGGGAGCTCACAAGAACACCCTAACCACCGCCTGCCAGAGCCATAGAAGAAAGTCAGCAACTATAAACAAAAGAATTCGCCTTGCTGGTGGCTTGGAGAAGTAAGTCAACGGGGGCCTAATTCAGAAAACAGACGGCACATAAACTGGGGACAGGGTCTGACTTGTTCTTCCCTTCCTTGCCGGCAAGCAACGATGGTGCATTTTGCCTATTGACGCAGAAGTCAGCGCGCTGAAGCCGCTAGAATTATCGCGTTTCTTCTCCTTTTTTTTCTCGAATGTTCTAGATGATTCTCCATTTAGAAAAGTCCAAAGGCAACAGGTAGAAACTTCTAGAGATTTATTGAGCTCTCTAGATAAAAGAGACCCTATAAATAAGCTCCCCGACACTTGAAGCCCCCCACCAGACACATTTCTCTCCTGCATCTGCGCTTGCTGTCGTCTCCGATGGAGGATCACTTTCGTCCAAGCTTCTGGAGTGGCAACGTCCGGCCGAGGGGGGCGGCGTCCTCTTCGAAGGCCGGCCCCGCCAAGGTCGTTTCCATCCCTGTCCACTTCATCGGTTCCGACGAGAAGGAGAAACGACAGAAGACTCCCCCGGCGGCCGCCGCCGCCGCAGCGGCCGACGGAAGGCCGAGGGCGGGAATCACTATGTTGGCAGCCGCCATGAGGATCCAGAAGGCCTGCAGGGGTTTCTTGGTGAGGAAGAACATGAAAGTCCTCCGCCAGCTCGAGGTCGAAGTGGAGATCGTCGAGAAAGAAGTCAAGGGATCTGAGGACCGGCTAGGTGCTGATGCGAAGGAGCGGATTAGGGTTAGCGAGGCGCTGATGTCTCTGCTCTTCCGGCTGGACTCCGTCCGTGGGGTGAGGGACTACCGGCGGAGGGTGATTCGGAGAGCGATCGCAATCCAGGAGGCCGTGGATGCGATTGCAACGGCCGACACTAAGGGAGAAGAAGAGGAAGTGGTTGCCTCTGGTGGCGCATTCGCGGATCCATCTGAGGATGCATCCGAGGGGAAGAACATCTCCGATGAATCCGGAGCAGCCCCAGTGCCGACGGAGGAGATTCGAGCATCGGTCTCCGCGGTAGATGATGGCGCGCCGCTATCTAGTTGTGAACTGGTAGATTCAGAGGGGCTGTCAGAGGTCAAGGATACTACTGCCGCCGACACCATGGAGGAAATCCAAGATGAAGTCCTGGCCTCGGGAGAAGAATCGCAGGACCGCCATGGAGATCTTTCGGAGGATGCGATTGAAAGCGAGGAAGTGAGGGGGGAGAGATCTGTTGCAGCCAGAATGCTCCCACGCCTTCCGACCCCAGCTGGAGTCGCGCAGCAGAGTACAGGCGACGGTGAAGAAGCCAGACGGTGCATGACGCAGTTCATGGAAAGAATGGCGGAGGAGAACAGAGGACTGAAAGGGCTGGTGGCGGAGCTTTGCGAGAAGAACGAGATCCAGTTCCATCTGATGAGCGGCCTCTTGGAGAGGGTCGGGCGCCTGGAGAGGGCCGTCGAGAAGATGGAAAGACAGAAGAAGAGACGAGCCGCAGACTCGAAGAAGGCCCGCGCCAGGAAGTGCGAGAGAAGATGGTGATGAGAGCGAGATCCCCTTTACTCTGTTTCATCAGAAAATCTCCCAGAGATCATGGCGATGTGAATATTTCTTCTTCTTCTTCTTCTTCTTCTTCTTCTTCATTTCTCAGAGAATGGATCCCCCCTTTTCAGTTCTTGTACTACGATCGCCCGAACTTCGTTCCTATTTCGAAATTAGGGTTCTTTCTGTCGTCCTCCTCCTAATCCATTTGGGCCCATATAGGCCCAAATGAATCCATTAAGGGAGCTACTTAAAAGCGCGACTAGATACTGGGCCTACACATCCCAGCTGGGTTGCAGAGATCTGAGCGGGAGGGGGGAGCGGCAAAGCGATGGCAGACACCGCCACTGAGCCCAAATGAGCTTGTAGGTTCTTTGGCTTGGTAGCATAAAAAGCCCAAGGTCCAGCAAGACCTTGGGCTTGCTGAGAGAAACACACAGAATAATAACGCCGCAGAATGGTGGCGGGAAAAAAGCGGGAAGAGGAACACGTGGAATAACGCCGCTGAAAGAGAGAGAGAGATGATTTGCGAGGATCAGAGAAGCCGTTTAAATCAGGTTTCTCACGGAATGATCGCTCTGCTGGGGGGCGTGAAGATCGGATGAAGGGGAGGGCGCGGCGATGTTTCAGATGCGAGTGGAGTGTCTGTACGGCACGACTTGGATTGCCAGGGACAAGAGAAATGTTTCAGATGTTTCAGGGGCGTGCCCCCTCTGATGTCGCCGGCGTGACAAGAGAAATTTCATCGGAAATGTTTGTCTGTGGGATAAGCATTGAAGGTATGATCGCGGATCCATCAGCAATAATATTCTTCTGGTGCTCCGTGTTTTAATTCCTTCGGGGGCATTTTTCATAAATACACCGCCAACTCGTCCATGCTTCTTGAATGATTTCCATCGTCGTTTGCAGAACGGATCCATCTGCGAGGTCAGAAAGTCAACATCGAACCTCGCGGCTGGATCAGCTGTCCTGGAGGCGTCGGCGGGAATCGACAGAGACGGCAGCGGCCAGTACGGTTGGAGTGTCAACAGAGATCGGCGGCGTAGGCTGAGAGCACGTTTTTTTCCTGATTGGCATGTTTCGACGGAGGTGGACTTGTTTCCTGTGGGTGAGGAGTTTTTGAATATGAAAGTGTCGACTGAAGCCTCCGCTGCGATACGGATGGGAGAGACGGATGCGGTGTCCGCTTCGCCTCGTCGAAAACGAGGGAAGGGGATTCCATATTGCGGGTCGTTCAGAGGGTACAAAAGAGATTCCATTGCATCTGCGCGGCACGCATTCACTTGATCCCTTCTCCCTCGTCGTCCTTCGTGCTCAGCGACTTCATAAGGGCTGCCTTTTCGTTTCTCCTGTTTCCCCCACCCCCACCAGTACCGGCTCGTAGGGTAGTGATTCGAAGGGTCCTGCATCATTCGCAGCCGGGCCTCCCTTGAACCCCGGTAAGAAGCGCCGCCCTCCCCCCGGATGCCTTCCCGTCATTCGTTTCTTTATTGATTCTGTTGAGTTTGATCGACCTGGAGTGGCAATCGTAATATTGGGTCTGATCGTTCTTTTAAAGCTGGTTATTTATTTCCCTGCAAGAAGCGCACTCCTGATCTATTGATTCAGGTGGTCGTTTCTCTCATCCGGTTGGGGTTCCCTCAGACAGGCTCTGATGTACTTCACTGCTTTCATACCATTATAAAACTCCATTGAAACATTATTTTTATCGGGAAGGAGGGCAATTAAAGTTAATGACAGAATCGCCTGATCAAATACTGACTCCGATTCTATTCGTCTTTTCAGGAAAAGGAAAGGCAAGATTTGCTGAAGATTGCTGGAAGGCTGTTTTTCGGAGATCTATAAACATTTTACAGGCTCTTCTTCTTTCAGAAACATTGGGTGCTTCTCTCCACTGACTTTTTGCATTGATCCATCTCCTACATTGCGCAAGGAGGAGGGCATCTGGTGTATGCGCAAATGGAAATCCAGGAGCCCCTCAACTCTGCTAACAGGCCCAGGCAGCCCACATTGTCTCCCTTGAGGATCTTGAGGGGTGCTTTGTTGTTGGCGATGTTCCTCTCAACTGCGTTCATGCTGTTAGTTTGCTTAGCGCCCTGGACTGCTGTGGTGTTGAGATTTTTCAGCGTCCACTATAGCAGGGTGGCGACATCTTGCCTCTTCGGTGCATGGCTGTCTATGTGGCCTCTGTTGTTCGAGAAAATAAACGGGACAAAAGTGGTGTTTTCCGGAGAATATGTGCCCGAAAAGGAGCGAGTTCTGATACTTGCCAACCACAGAACTGAGGTGGACTGGATGTACTTGTGGGATCTTGCAGCGAGAAAAGGCCGGCTAGGTTACATCAGATATGTGCTCAAGAGCAGTCTGATGAGGTTGCCCGTGTTCGGTTGGGCCTTTCAGATTCTCGAGTTCATCCCTGTGGAGAGGAAATGGGAACTCGATGAATCGAAAATGCTCCATATTCTTTCATCTTACAGGGATCCTGATGATCCTCTGTGGCTTGTGGTTTTCCCAGAAGGCACCGACTACACGTAATAGTTCTTCCCTGGCTCTTCGCACCCTTTGCACTTGCAGTCATTTATGATGTCTTCCTTGTTGAATCTTCTGACGCAATTCTACTGATTTTTGTCTCAGCGAGCACAAGTGTATAAGAAGCCAGCAATATGCTGCTGAGAACGGCTTGCCTATCCTCAGAAATGTTCTTCTTCCGAAAACAAGAGGCTTCTATGCGTGTTTTGAGACTCTGAGATGCTCGCTGGATGCAGGTTCCTCCTTCTTACCTTACCTAGGCATTTTTATTTTTATTTTTTGTTCTGAGCGCGTTGACACATTTTCCGGCATATGAGTTTGAGATGAGATCTTGGTACTAAATCAACACGCGAATAGGATAATCTCTTATAAGGTGTTTGGTTTTTATAAGATTGCCACCCATAATCCTGGGTTTAGTGCGTTCAATTTTCGATCTGTAAAAGTCAACCTTTAATCCTGAGTGGTAATTGCCTGATCTGGTGCAGTCTACGACATAACCATCGGGTACAAGCACTGGTGCCCTCTATTCAGAGACAACATACTCGGCGTGGGGCCCTCCGAGGTCCACATCCACGTCAAACGCATCCCGGTCAACGAGATCCCATTGTCGGAGAACGATGTGGCTGGCTGGTTGATGGACAGATTCAGGGTCAAGGACCACCTGCTCTCCGACTTTACTGCTCAGGGGCACTTCCCGAACCAGGGAACCGAGGGAGATCTCTTCGCGCTGAAATATGTGGTGATCTACGCCCTGGTGATCGCGGCGACCTGCACCTGTACCTACCTCATCACCTTCTCCTCCATTTGGATCAAAATCTACGTGCTCGCGAGCTGCGGGTACTTCGTATCTGCAACCTATTTCGATCTACAACCCTCGCCCATTCTGTAACGAGGAATGCGATTCTTTCTTGATGAATTCGAGAGATTCTTTCGATTTATTTTCATGAATTAAATGATGAAATATGGCCCGAAAAACGACCGTTGACCAGACTCCAGATTGCTGGTGCCCGACCCGTTGACCAAGCGGAAATGCAGTAAAGACGATTCATCAGGCTGTGAATCTATTTCTTCTGATTGTTTGACCCGGCATCCAAGACCCTGGCACCAGACGTGGCGCGGTGGGAACGCACGGTGGCACGGCGTGTGCGCATGGCGGCGCGCTGGGTGACGAGTGGAATCAGTCATCGAACTTAAGAACCGCGCTACAGGAGAGGGGTATAAGTGAATTCAGACAGAACACGGTCTTGCAGGGGACGATCCAGAGGGTGATGCAAGGGAGGGATGAAGGAGAGAGAGAGAGAGAGAGAGAGAGAGAGAGAGATACATTCTCAGTCAGGTAGGAAGAGGCGTGGGACTACCCAAAATGATGTATACATAGTCTATTAGGGCTGACGGAGACCTCTCATTCTCTTCAATGAGAGCCACGGCTGAGCCCTACAACGGAGTCATTCCCACTTGGAATCCTCATCTCTACGGCGGGGGGCGCCTCCTTCTACGAGGAGCCCCAACTCTACATCGGAAATCACAACGCCCAGAAGCACAACCTCCGTCATTTAGGAGATTAGTTGCTTGGCGCCTTTGAAAGGAATACAAGAAGGATGGGCACGAAGAAGAGATTTAAGTTACCCACAGATGCTGCCCCCGCGTGGTATCGGCCGTGGCACTAGAACACCTTTCTGATGTTGCGGAAAGGCTGGAACCACCCGGAGATTATCTCGCCATACCCTGTGCACCGCCCATCTGCTTCCTCGGTGCTGAAAAGCGTCTGATCCGAGCAATCAATGGACGCGCCACATGCGGCGTTGTACGACCGACAAGCCGAGTGGCACACACGAAGCCGGTTGTCCCCGTCCCTGTCACACCTTTGGATCGAGATCTGTGATGAAAAATGCGGGCAGCAATAAGGATCTCAAGTAAAGAAGAGTAGAGTGAGCAGGGATTCCTTCGCAGGAGGAAATATGCTCAATTTGAGCATGGAGCTCAAATTTAGATGGTTTTTGCAGCATATAAAAAAGGAAATGGACGGCTGGCGCCAGTGCTCTGAAATAAAAATACCTAAAACTAAATGGAAAGGTCTAGCAGATATGAGCAGGACCTATCCTCAGAGTGACCGATTTATTTCTCCAGTATAAGACCATTCTTAACACTCATTCATTTTCGAACATAACGTTTCCTAAGCGTAGTGCAGAGCCCAGCAGGGAAAACACGCAGTGAGATGTCAGAAAGCATACCCAGCAGGCAAGCCGTTTGGCGGCTGCAGTGCAGTAACCACGGTCGAGGATGTTGAACAAGGTCCACCCGCTGGGAAGCAAGCGACTGTAGTTTGGCCCGATGACAGCCACTTCAAGCTGCTGGAGTAGGCTGGGCTCACTGGGGGCACAGTGCTGCCCTACCGCATCTTGGGCAAGCACATCCTGGCAGATTGACAAGCTGGGCAAGAGAGTAGATCTGTTCTGGCAAGTATAGCCAGCATAGTCTGAGCAGCGAAATTCACATACACCGTTGTCACAGACGCCACCATGGAGGCTGCACTGCTCGTTGCAGATGGCTGCGCGGCAGAAAACTAGGGATCAGGCGACATATTATTTATTCCCCTGTCTCAGGGCGATTCATCATCAAATTTGCAGATGGATTACCCGTGGAGCAGTCAACCCCCGTCCACCCATCATGGCATTTGCAGATTCCATTGAGGAGGCAGGCTCCATGCCCGCTGCAATTGCTTGGGCAAGCCCCTGGAAGGCACAGAAGAACGATGGATGAGCCGAGGGAACATAACCGGCGAGGAATATTCAAAGAGTCTGATTTGATTAATATGAACTGGACCTACGTTTGCTGCAGTCATGGCCATGGAACCCAAGAAAACAGTGGCACTTTCCGTTGATGCAGTCTCCATGGAAGTTGCATGAGCCGGCGCATTGCCCATGTAGAGGCAATGGCACGGCGTTGCACAGTTCATGATAGGCGGGGCATATCAGCTCCCCTGGAAACAGGAAACGGAAGAAATGAACTCAGCACCGGAAAAAAAATTATATTTCTGTTGTCAATTAAAGGAGACATGGAATGAATGATCATCACCATTGAAACCATGAAAGTGGATTGGGCCACCATCCTCAGGGCACACCTTCCACGTCCCATCAACAGCTACCTAGTCAATGCAGTACATCTTGCTGAGTGAGATGAATATATTTTCGTATGGATGAAAGATTATCGGCATCCATGGTGATGAACTGTTCAGTGAGGACGTGCATTGGAGGATTATTGCTGGAAGCATAATACAATCAACTCACCCTGGTGATCTTTTTGACATTCTGTTAGAGTGTCTGAACCAATAACAAGAACAATATAGAACAGCTTGTGATGTTGTTCGAGGAAGGAATTCTATTGAAACTTTCTAATGAGTCTAACAGTAAACAAGCCAGGAGAAACCTCAGATTAAGAGCAAACTTCATCAAAGATCAGATGTACCCTGAGGTACGTAAGATTCCTTGGATTAATGTGACATTCTATTGAAAATTTATGAGCATTCGTTGGAATGGTCAACTGAGGGCTCTGTCCCTTGGATACAATTCATCATTTATCACATGAAAAATGTAGACAACAAGTAATAGGAGCTGAGGAGTTGCACCTGTAATGAGTTGTTCATGCATCTGTGCTGATAGCATCCATTCCCCTGAGCCATTGATCCCCGCACAAAACCACTGCGGACCAAAGATGAAACCATGCACCTGCGAACGCTGTGATATTAGCATGAGGGCACTCAGATTTTCTTCACCTTCATGGAGCTTATCTTGATTCTCACCTAGAGCTGCTCCCTCGCACCTCGCCCAGCATTCTATCGGGTGCTCTTGCACTACTTGCATCAGTGCAAGAGCCATCAGAATAAGCTACGAAATAGGAGCAATAATCGGCCAATGACGATTGCCCGCCTACATTAGGTCAAGGAACACGGGAAAAGTTAAGTTTGTGCATGGACTCATCATAATGTGCAATAATCAGCCAATGATGATTCCCGACCTAAATTTAGTCAAAGGGAAACCGGGAGAATATCAGATTTAGGGCCTAGTTTCATGAAAATGATCTATAATGATTGCCCGCCTACATTTACCCAGTGGAACACCAGGAAAATGCTGACCTTGTGGGCGGACACCATGGACATTTATGAAAGAATATGTCCAATAATCAGCCAATGATGATTGATCGCCTACACCTAGTCGAGGAACACGGGAAATGATGAATTTTTCCGTGGAAATCATGGGCATTCATGGGCACTCTGACCCAGAAGAATGCGTAATGACCAGCGAACGATGACTTCGCGCCTAGATTAGTCAAGGGGAGCAGGGGAAGAAGTTGGCTACATGTGGGGATATCATGGACGTATTGGCGCATTGAGCAGAAAGACGCCAACAAAAAATCTTTCGAAACAAACATTGATGAACATAGATACCACATGAGCATCGGCATAAAGAGTAAGTTATAATTCTGCTTAAAAGACTCAAAGTTTCCCAAAAAAAAACAGAAGATGTTTTCAGCAGTATCACAGAAAAGAACACGTGATTGATTTCTATCGCAAATTTCTTACTTTATATTTGGTTAATGAAATCTAATCAAGACAAGAAGATCACCATCTGTTTCTATCAATCAATTCGGCATAATCTGACATATGCTCATATTAAATTAGTACCCCCGTAGAATTATTCTACTCGTTTCTTCAAAAAGGTTGACATCATCATTTGCATGCTTCTTTAAGAATTTCATATGATCAAAGATAGACAAGTTATCCGGTATTAAATCTGGATGTTAACAGGAAAACCAGTTAATCCCAGGATTTAACTAGAATCAGAAATAATAACAATATTTATTAATAAATCAACAATTTCATACCTCTGTTGGCCTGTGGGAAATATCGGGCCCATTGCGGCAGATCCCCATTGTAGTTTACAATGGGGCAATAACCTTCGGCCTCCCTGTTGTACGTACAGCCAGAAAACTGAGTGGTGTTGCAATGGTATGCTCCCTTCCAGTGGTTGCACGGAGAGGAGACAAACTCCGCACCCTGGTGGCGGCCCCACTGCAGATCGCCCGCCATGCTGTAGTTCACCATGTACCACCCGCTATCTTCTAATAATGCCAGAGTCATCTTTGAAACCACTGATCGAGCATCTACCGACCCTGTCATAATCTCGTTCATGAGGAGCCTCTTCTCCCAGTGGGATCCTGCCATAAGAATTGCCAGGGGAAAGGCTCCGAAGGTGATGCTTATGCCTTTGACTTCATCCTCGTGCCTAAGAACTCTGATGTGGAGACTTCTTACCTGAGGTGCCTCGACCTCCCCCATCTTCCAGCTCTAACCCAGTGAAGTTCTCAGAGAATACCTATGATTTAAATACATAAAGTAAAGTAAAATCATCTTTCAATGATTAAACGCAAAATAGTGTCTCTCTCTATGTGTGTGTGTGTATATATATATATATCAGAGAGATGAAAATACTTGGTTGGGTATTGAATTACCCCATAGTGGTGCCTTGAGTGCATGATGACGCGAGGGAGGACCACACGGGTGACAGTACGGCCAAGCTTCTCATCCAAGGTTTGGACGGCGACCTGAATACAAGGTTCATGAGTTTCAGGAGAACAAGGGATCATAGTGTGAATAATTCTTGTTCCTCAAGCCAAAGCTATAGATCAACCATCACGGGGAGAGGCATGACAAAGGCCTATGCTGAGGGAATGTTTCAGATAACTTGATATTTTTTCTCAAGGTTTATTAAATATTTAGAGACTTTTGAGTGCAGAACCTGAAAGGCGGCAGTCACATCTCAATCAATCTCAAAAAGAACACTGAAACTAAGGGGCTGGTCTGCATTCGAAGAGGAGCCAACTCATTGACCAGAACCATCTATAAGTCATCAATGGCTTCATGAAGCTTTTTCATTGGATTTCTTATGGAGCGAGAAATGGATCCCAGGTTATTGCTCATCATTTCCTATCTAATGTTATTCATTTGTGTTCATATCGTCTCGATCCATTTCCATCTATTTATCGTCCACTCTCTGGTGCAAGAAGACAAGTCTGTTCTGGAGCAAAAGATAGAACTGTGTTGGCATAAAACATCATTAAATCATATGAACATTAAAGAAGAAAAAGAGATGCGGGAGCACGAGATAGAGAGAGAGAGAGAACTCAGGTTCCATCAATGATGTTTTAGAAATCAAATGTGAGATTAAAAACTTATGACTTTATTCCGCATTCGAACATAACATGTGACAATCTTACAGAAAATTAAGTGGTCTTAAAACATCTGCAGACATAGTAAGTAGCTGGTATAGAGTACCTGGGTGCGCCTCCTCTTCCTCTCATCTCGGAAATGTGCAAAGGCATGGGGATCAAAACCTAGAACATGCATAACCTGCAGAGAATGGTGGCTCAAAAATGTAATTATCATCAATTTTTTTGTTGGAATAAAGATCCTACTAACCTCATGTATTAGAGTAGCCGAAAGCAATGACTCCGCTTCAGCAGTCAAATGACAGGGCGCAACATTGACATGACCTGAAGAGATGAGAGGCATCTTTTATTGACTTAAATACCTCAAACAGAAAGCATCGCAGGGTCAAGATGATTACCTGCAATTGCACGACCCCATTGATCACGCTCACATGCAACAGCCCATGCAAGTGTGTTGCCACTGGTTGGCCTAGTGGTGACCAAAAGGACCAGGTCAGCATCAGCAACACCATCTGCAAATCAAATTCAAGCCAATCAATGCATGAAAAAACCATAAGAAAATATTAAAAATAATAAATTATCGAGATAAGTAAAGGCACCTTCTACATATTGATGGGGTAGTTGCACACCACCATCCTGGCCACAGGCAGAGTATCCACTTAAGCGTAGATTCCCCTTCACAGGCTCCACAGAGAGTGCCCGGTTAAACCAGCCAGCTGTTTTCTCCATTGCCTACAAAAGTGAACCAGGGCATGGATACATGAAAGACCCTAGGTCATTTGGATGTCATGCCAGTAACCAAACTAACACCAAATGATGTCATACAAAGGGATGAATCTAATATCAACTGCGAGAAGATAAAGGTCTGGAACATGATATATTGGTACTATAAGAGATTTGAAAAGCATTCTCAAAAATCATTTGCGGATGAGCTATTGGGCATGGAACAGCTTGCTAAGATCATAGTTAACCATATGATTCACTTCAGAAAGTGGCATGGCCGAATCCATGAATCTATTAATGGAAAGGTCACTGAGATGAATTCCACATCTCGTAAACCTTCTCCTCCTTTCTGCTTTGGTGCACTGTTCAGCTTTCCTCAACTAGTACGACATTGACTTATCATTGTAATGTCGGGCAGGGAAGTTCTCACCAGCTGAAAAGATCTTCTTTCACACACCAGTATTTTTCAAGATTTTATTTTTTCGATTAACAGAATTTCTGACAATGAATTGGATTCCATTTCAACACTCTACATAGCAAGGGCTAAATTTCATCAATGTATGGGTATATGAGGCCTCGCATAAAACCCAGATTTGTCACAGAGTCACATTATTAGAATATCAAAGTGCAGATCAGATGGGCAGAGGTTTTACAGAAGAAGTGCAACCTTGCGAAGACGGAGCTTCTTACTGGGCCCTGATATATCTTCCAAGGTACAATTATACCAACAGTCACCAGATATTGGAGGATCTCCATGTGGATTGCATGCTGGCGATCCAGAAACAGAGGCTGCTGGAGGTTCACCAATCTACAAAACAAGCAAAAATGAGAAGAAATTTCATACATATCATGGCTCATGACATTATAGGCTATGGCCCACCTTCACAATATCCCCAATATTTCGACAATCTCTGTCTTGAGAAATACCAACTGCATCATAATTCAAAAAAATTCTGATGGGTTGCCTGGAACCCTCCAAATCAGACGAAGTCAGTCCAAGCAATATCCTCCCCCGAGGATGATTTAAGTTGGAGCTGTCAGATCTGTCATAAACTTGCGGGCTAACTGAGTATTCCTTGCGACCAGGTTGACGCCTCTGTTGAATTATCTCATCGTGGATACAAGAGTGTGAGAGAGTATGATCCACATTATATCCACCATCGCCTTGCCGGTGAACCACTCTTTGTACAGAGTTCGAATGTGCATTTTCGATCCATACAAAAATCAATGCAATCTGATCCAAAACCAGAGGAAGGAGATAATGAAATGATTAAAAACATCACGACGGCATTTCATCCAGCTAGAGACTAAACTGATCTAAGGAGAGCTTGAAAATAGATAAACAATACATGCATAAGAGCATGAAGTAAGAAATGAAAGTATAATCATAGCTTTCGAGCCATTTGGGAGAGAAAGATAGATAGAGAGAGAGAGAGGATATATGACATCAATGTTTGCCTAGAAATAAAAATAGAAGACAGATGACAGATTGGGGAAGAGGAATTTAGAGGCCACGGGAGTTCATATTTGGTGGTGGTGGCATTCATGGAATGAAGATCAATAAAAGGATTGGCATATTTTCCACAATAATAAAACCCACAAAAAATTTTAAAAGAAGGATTATACATTCAAGCTTTTCTCGGTTATTGCTCTGTCTCTGTATTTTCCACAATCTCGGCGCTTTCTTTTCATCCATAATTTCTTTTCATCAACAGGGGATATTGCCCAGAATTTTCTCATCTTTTCTTAAGGTGATATTTACGGTAGAGGGGATGAAGCTTTCTAACACCGCGTTTGAGATCATTCTCTGCATTTGAGACAATTTTTGAGATATCAAAGAGAATCGGTTGCCATGAAAACTATTTCTTAGGACAAATTAGTGTGTACGACAACCTGTTAAAAGTTAAGACAAACTAAGATCTAGAGAAGATATTAAAAGCTTCACTTATCAAAGCTCTCGACTGAAATCATAAGCAACCGTGAGTATGGGAGGGTCTAAAAGTTGATAAGCTATTGAAAAATTATATTCAAACGAAGGATCTTCAACTTGATAAGGAAAATAAATAATCTCATTTGATTGGTAGGAAGAAATATTGATAAATCGGGAAGATCGTTAAACCTTGAGACACAGATGAAGGTTCATCATGCTTCTTCCAAGTGAATAACTAAGGATCTCAACATAAAACCAAACGGGTTTAACATTAACAAATTCCAAGTTAAATCATCTTCACCAAAGTCAAACACGCTCGTTTATTATTAGCATCCCAGACGCAGTTTTCCAAGAATAGTTTGAATGCTAATTTGAATCAACGTGTTACGAAAAGATACAGGCATGGCAAAGGCAAAGTTTGGCACTGTGTGTTTTACGGAATCCACGAGCGTAGCTGACACGACTAAGAAATGAAAGCCAGATTGTCGACGAGGAAACGAAGCTAATAACAGAACACGGCAGAACGATACCTGAAATGCGGCGGCCGGGACTATGCATCTCTTCGGCATCTTCAACACCATCAATAGATCCTGAATTGTACAATACTTCCGTCAATGTCGCTAATCCTTCCATCAAACCTACCCTTGCAGCTCCCGAATCCACCCCCCTCTCGGATCAACCCCCTGCCTCCTCTAAAAGCCCAGATCCTCGCGTTTTCCTCCATAAATGGAGGCCACAGAGCTCGCCGAGCTCACAAGAACAGCCCCCCGCGCCAGACCATGAATTGACAAAAAAACCAGTGAACGTTGCCCTCGGGGTTCCAATTTGAATACGATGAGAGAGCCTAGCAGATTTTTCAGGGATTTCTGTTTGAGTCCCAGCTCTCCTGTCAACGAAGGAGCAGCAGAGTCTAGAGGGAGAGAAAGACAGAGACAGCGAGAGAGAGAAAGACGGAGAGAGAGAGAGAGAGAGAGAGAGAGAGGAAGATAGGGGGGGTGGGGGGTAGAGAGAGAGAGAGAGGGAGAGAGTGGAAGGTCACGTTCACACTCCCCCGAGCAGCTGTCCAACGCCCCTACTTTCCTCCCCCGATCTTCCTACAATAAGTGAACAATATTAAATATGGCTCTTTTGCATATAAACCCATAGAAGAACAAGATACCGCACTAGACCTCACATTTAAATATCCACGCACAAATAAGCCCCAACTATTTTATAATTAGATTTTAAGAAAATTATTTACGCATTTATTTTCGACCTTTATGAAGCTCCGATTTAAAACCAAATTATTTTTACCCAATTTTGGTCGTGGGCCACTAATAATGCCCCTTTTTGGCCCACAAACGCCCCAAATATTTTATCCGTAAAAAAAATAAAATCAGTGCGATAGCATAATGGGCCTGGGCTCCACTGCATTAAAGTAACGTACAGGTTTGGCCCAACCAACGAAAGATCTGGGAAGCTTTCATTAAAATACAGTCTAGGATGTTTTAGCATGTATAAAATATGTCTGAGGGGTTTTATGCAAGAAGCTTGACCTGTTCCTCGGCTGTTAGAATCTCGCATCAGGCGCCTGGCGCCGTCTTGTCCAGGGTGGGAGGAGAACCGCGATGGATTATCTTCGGCAGCTGGTAAGAGAACTCGGTGGGGTTAGGGGCGGGGGTGGCAGTGGAAGAGTTCGGCTTTCCTCCGGGCGGTGGGATTATCCTCCTTGTCCTTGGTCTTGCTCTTTTTCTTGTTCTTCCTCCGGGCGGTTTTCCTTGTTTCGCGTATTCTCTCCTCCTTTCGGCTTCGTCCGTTCGTCTTCTTCTGGATTCCCTTTCCTCTTTTCTCCTCGAATCTCCGACTTGAAGAGGCCTGATCTGGCTCGTGAACTGCCGCCATGGCGTCGTTTGGAGATTAGGTCGCGGCCGCTGAAGCGACAGATCCATTCGAGGTACAGAAGACCGGCCTTCTTCGGTGGATCCGCCTCCCCTAGTCACATAGAGATTAGCGGGGGAGGGAGGGTCGGTGATTTGATATATTTTAATGGTGCGATTAAATCGAGGACATTAGATATGGTCTGCGATCGCCGTCATTACCTGGTGGGGGGGTTTCAGGTCGCCGCCCTGGGTACAGGAGCGAAGTCTACAATTGAATGGGAACTTCTTGGGGGAGGGGGGATTGGAGAGGGTGAAGTCCGCCCTCATGGCTTTCCTTCGTCGGTTGGTTGTCCCTTTTAAAAAGCCAGGGTCCCTCGATGTGGACAGGGGATGGGGAAGAAGAAGACGCCATGAGAGCACCAGTGATCGCATGCGCCTAATCCCAACTTCGGTGGCCGAACACCTTGCGAATCCACCATCAAAAATCTCTCCTCGTGTTTAGTAGGTTTAATTCAGCATTGATTTCCTCCCGATCGACGTATTCTCTTGATTCATCGCTCGGGTCGAAGAATCTGCTGGCGCCATGAAGGATCGTGGATGAACTAATTCGCCAATCAATACTAGACAGAAGAAATTGCACAGTATGATGCAGATTTCACGGAGGCGAACATGGTTTCATAGTCCAGAAACGGATTGACCTCATTTGGCTCCATTTTTTATATATATTTTCTCTAACTTTATTTTTTTTATTCTCTGATTTAGAATCCCCAATTTTCTTATAGCACTGATTGGAGCCAGAGGAGGTGCATCTAGAAGAGATGGAATTGGCCGACAAGACTGTTGGATTTCTTCTGTCTGTGATCAGCCTATCAATATTCACATACTACACTTTCTGGGTCGTCATCCTGGTGGGTAGCTCCCATTCTACAAGGGTTTTAGATTGGGAATATGCCTCTTTTATTTGGAGATGTCAGTTGAAGAGTAAAACTAGTATTGATGATGGTTCTGCCGATGCGATCTTGCAGCCATTTGTGGACGGCGATCATTTCATACACAAGTACTTCCTGCCCCAAGAGTATGCCATACTGATACCTGTGTTCGCCGGCGTCACTCTCCTTAGCCTCATTTCTGCTTTCATTGGGTACGTGATGTTGAAATCGAAGAAGAAGAAGAAGAGAGCTTGAGGGAGCATTCCCAATTTAGCATAGCAATGCAATTCGAGGAGGTGGGATGGATCCCCAGTTGGACTAGAAACCGACAGAAAGCCAGTCTCCAACACCTTCAGAGTGACTATCTTGCTAGTGTTAAGCATAAACCTGTTATTCCTAGTTCGTTGAATTCTTTCTCCTATACCAACAGGGATGATAGTTGTATGAGGCATGCTAATTCAGATCATTCCGATCCTGTATTTTTTTGGTTAATTCTGGACGACTTTAGACTGCATTTTGCAACAGAATGTAAAAGTTATCACCGCTTTATTAATTTTTGCATTCCACCGCCATGGTTGGCTTTGAATATTTATTGCATTCACAAGAACATGCTTCTGGTCAGTTCATCGATCAACTTTTTAGATATGAGTATGCTGGCTCAAATACTTGAATCATTTTTTTCATGGGCTTATTGTTGAAGGATTCAAGAGAGAATTTTGTTGTGTGTTACAAATTATCATTGTTATTGAACAAGCTTAGAGGAACTACTGGGATCATTATTAATTGATAAAATAAAGTTACTAAAAGAGAAGGAAGAAGAAGAGGAACACAAGAAAAAGGCATTGTATTGAAAGTAAATGAGGAATTCAGAGATTCTAGTAGTAACAAAAAAGAAGACATCACTTGTATCTAGAAAATTCAAATAAGTGTTTAGAAAGAGATTTAGTGATAACCTTGAAGATAGTGAAGATAGTGAAGATCACACTTCTAATTTTATCAAAGAAAATGAATTTTTTTATGATTACAATAAGCCTAGTCTTTTTAAAGTCGATTATCCAAAGTTGAGGAATAAAGATTCAAACAAAAAATTAAAGTATTGGTAGTGTTGTGCAGTGAAGGCGAGATCAGCTCTAATTAAAAGTGCATACATATTTGAATTACTATAGAGATCAATGACGGACAAGATGAGAATGACTGGAATTAAGCAAAAATTATTTAATGTCTACCTTTTGTTGATTTAATTTTTTTTAAAAGTAATGTTCATTGATGAATTAGTCATTCTATTTAAATCAATAAAAATTGAACTTACGAAAGGTGATTAAGGTTTGAGTGATTCCCATAAAATTTGATCACCTTAAATTTGAAAATTGTGAATTATTAAATGTCCTCATTATAAGTTGATTATATAAAATCTTGAATCTCGTTACTCATTATCAAAATAAATGCCCTCATTATAATTTGATCATCAATAGGAATTTCAGTCTTGAAACTAAATGTATGAGGTCTCTCACGAGTTATTCAATCAGCTCCTAGCATCTCTAAACCCAAAATAGTTTGGGTTCGTAAACCCAAAACTTAATTATTTTCAAAACAGATTTCTATGGACCACTATTTCAAGTGGTACTTGGAAAATAGTTGTCAAAGATATATGATAGAGACAGTCACATTTAGAGATGATAAGAATCAAATAGTTGTAAGTTATGGTAATATTAACTCCCTAAAAAGAATTATGATTAACGATGATATGTTTGATTAAGGTCTAAAGCAAAATTTGATAATCATTAGTCAGGTATGTGATAAAAAGATGTAAATTTTAAGATTGATTGATGTCTAATCATAAACAAGGGCACTAATAGTTTAGTATACCATTACTTAAGTGAACTAGTAGATACATAAAGATGTTTGGTAGTTGATAAAAAATCAACTAAACCTAGAATGTGGCATAAAAAGTCAAGATATGTCAGCACCAAATTAATCAAGAAATTTACTATGATTAACTTGGTTAAAAGATTATCCATCTTAGAAAGTGATTCACATTTTACATATGAAAGCTACTTAAAATGAAGGCATACTAGAGAATCTTTTAAAATAAAATTACACATCACTTCAAAAAAACTACTATAATTACTTTACATTGATCTATTTGGACCCACCTTGAGTTTTTTATGTTTAGACCAACACCTATGGATGAAACTTTTTATGTGTTTACGAATTTTAACCTCAAAATTAACTAAAAATCAAAATTATATGAATGATCATGGTGGTAGATTCAGTACCACTAAAAAGGATTGTGGCAGATGTAAAATCACTCATAATTTTTCATGTCTTAGGGCCACAATAGAATGATCTGGTGGAAAGGAAAAAAATGGTACAAAAAATTATAGGAACTATGTTGGTTGAAAGTAAATTATCCAAATACTTTTGCCTAGAGGTTGTCAGCACAAGATGCTACATTATGAATTGGATGCTCATTAGATCAAAACATAGAAAAGCACTATATGAGATTTTTAAAAATAGAAAACTAAATGGAGTATATTTTAAATCATTTGAATATAGGTGTTTTGTATGAAACAACTTTAAAAATAATTTACAAAAAATTGATCATAGAAGTGATGCAAATATTTTTCTAAGATGCTCTAAAAGATCTAAAGGTTATAACCTATAATACAGAAACTATGACCATTGTGGTATCCGTTAATGTAAAATGTATTAAAGACCTAGAATCATAAGTGAAAAATGAGGAAGATCATTTTGTTTTCTATTGAAAACTAAATAAGATGGCACCACTTCTCTTGAAAAGTCATTTCAAGAAAAGATGGACCACCAAACAATGGAGAGTGATTGAGGATCATCCTATAAAAAAGATTATTGGAAAATTAAATGGCAATATCATGATAAAATATTTATTAAAGTTAAAAGTAATTTTTTAACTTTTACTTCTAAAATACAACTTAAGACTATTAACAAAGAACTCCTAGATGAATATTGGATTGATGTCATGCAAGAAGATTAAGAGTAATTTGAAAAAGATAACTATTGAATTAACTTAATCATAAAGTTAACATTTGGTGAACTGTTCTAGCCTTAGTGATTTTATTCCTTCATATCTAAAACTTCTATAGATCCCTAAATATAAATCTAAAAAAACTCGTAAGGATTTTTATAATGTTTTGACTTCTAGCTACTATTATTGTCTAATAACATCTTGTTCTTGGACTCTATTAAACCATTTTTTTAGTGAACAATTGTTGATTATCATCTTCAACTGTCAAAAAAAAATTAATTTGAATTAGCTTCTACATGGCATGTTGATGACTATGATGATTAGCTCTTTTGAGTTAATAAATCAATATTTAATAATCATCTAATTTTTTTAGCAATCATTTAAGTAATTCATATTGAATTCATATCGAGTTAATTAGTTCTCCATCAAGAATTATTCTAAGTAATAATTTCAAATAATAGACATGTAGTAAATTGAATAAGTTTTCTTGCAAAGATTTTATTTCAATGGTTCTCATTAAATCCAATGTGGTAATTATTTTCTGCATTTAAATTATAGAATCTAAAATAAGAGACTCAAGTACATTCCTTGAGTTGTTATTTGTGTAACATCATTACATTATATTATTCATGAATTTATACTTTATCAATTTCATACTCATGTGCAACATGATATTTATGGCTCCGAGAAAAGAAGTTCACGTCCCATGGGCCTTCTACCTCCACGCAGCATTGCTCCATTAGGCTTTCGCCCATTGTGGAAAAATCCCCACTGCTGCCTCCCGTAGGAGTCTAGGCTGTGTCTCAGTCCCAGATATTTTGTGCAGTAAATAATTTTCGTAATTGTATATATTTATTCATTTTATATGTCATCATCGAAATTTTAGATGTTAATCAATACTAAACACGATTGATGCAGTTATTTACAAGAGCACCATGAGATTGGATGCTACTAGACTATAACTTGTTTTTTATTTTATACCAAATTAAAACTCTTTAAAATGGCAAAATTTAGGAGGAAAAATATATTTTTCAACTCATGGATTCATCAATTTAGAATTTTCAATCCAAGTATAAAAGTTGAGAAAAATGTAGTTGTTTGGTTTGTATGTTACTACAGATAGTTGAGTGTGATGAAACCTTGATTTCTTCTTTAATGTGTGTAGTCGTTTTGTCATAAAACATTGGATAGATCTTCTTTTTGAATTCTACAGATATTTTAACATTAGCTTTATTTGTTCAATGTAGTTGAGAAATATATTACAGATAATCGTGTGAGTGATATAGATGAAATATTTTTTCTTTTAACATTAGCTGTATTTGTTCTCATTTATTTTTTTTATGTATATACTCTAATTAATCAATATTATTTCAACATCTAAGAATAATCTTATTAATTTAAATACCTTTTGTTATTTTGTTGATGCTATGATAACCTATAGTTATTTTTGATTTATAAGCTTTATGCTATGATGATAATTGTTCATAATATCTTATTTGGATATTTGGAAAGCACTTAGGAGGTCACCGCTCACCTCTGTCAATAATTTCTCAACTTCCCCGTTGAGGACGAAGTGTTAGTTGCAGAGGGCATTGATAGGTTACTAGCCAACTCATCACATCCCTACTAGAAGGATAACTTGAGGTTGACACAATGCCTCCTCTATCTTAAGAGTATAAAGACACGAGGAGGAAAGGCAAAAGGATCATTGAGAGTTTTCCTAGAAAATAAAAGGTCAGAGGTCAACCCCTTTGAAGCAGTTTGTATCAAGTGTATGCCCAAGTTTCCCTTCCCCCTTTTTTTCTATTCTCTCTATTTCTCTTACTTTGAATATCATGTATCAAGGTTTTTCCTCTCATCTATTATCCTAATATCATTTTCTCTCCATAACCAGCTCACTATCCTCATACTTGAGGAAATGCACCCCCTAAAGTTAGGAGAGTTGACTTGATCCAAGAGTGTGATGTAGTGGGGCCCATGAGCATCACTTGAAAATTGGATTCATATAAAGAAGGAAAAGTATTCAATAAAGTGCTACATAGAGATTATGATCGGCTACTTGAACTTAGTAGCAAGTAAAAGAATCATTTTCTTTAATATTTGTATGTGTGGAATTCAATATAATCCTAAATAACCATACTTAAATGTTGTTTAAAGATCTTTTCAGTATCTTGCAAGCACAAAATCAATAGAGTTATGATGCCATCTGAACAAAGATTTAAATTTGTTTGCTTATTGCAATTCTGACTTTGCATAAATCAGAGTAGTCAATTAAACATTATTAGTGGTTCCTGCTTATTATTAAGAGCGTCTTGATTTCATGAAATCCAAGGAACTCCAATCATAATTAGAGGACGATAGTCTGAGTTTAAAAAGGGTTTGTATTCTTTGTGATAATATGAGTGCTATAAATATGGTAGGAAAAAAAATCTTATCTTGCAATCAAAAACCAAACATATGGACATAAAACATCATTTCATAAAGAACAACAATGAGAGGATGTTTGGGTTGAAGAAAGAAGAGGAAGCAGAAGATCCCTCGGGTAATTTGAAAATAACAATCCAGCTCGAGTAGCACAAATTTTACCAAAAAACTTATACCTACAAAAGAATCACCGGTTTCGATCGGAAGAAACGCGAAGTATTCATGTTCCTTTCATCCACAACAAATCAAAACCAGATAAGGGTTTTAATCTAAACTAAAGCACGGGAGGCGTTTGTCGAAAGTCCAGAGAGATGTCGTTCTCCCTCGGCAGCGCAGGCTCACTGGATCCTTCCTCACCTTCGAGACGTTCAGAAGCGGGGGTTGAGCCGGAAGACGGCAACAGTGGCCCGATGATCTTCCTCCTCCGCCCCGATGCGGCGACGGGGGCTGCCTCCTTGAGCTTTCTCTTCCGGAGTCTCTTCCTCTGAGATCTCGTCAGCCTCCGGGGTTGCTCCCCGCTTTCAGATGAGAGCCCCTCTTCCTTGTCCTTCTCCTCCGATCCGTCCCCCTCTCCTGCTGAGCCAGACACAGGAACAAACAGGCACAGAATAATAACCAGGCCGCGAGATCCCGCCTCAAAAACCTAGGGAAGAAAGCCGCATACGGAGATCGGAGTGATCTATTCCCACCGGCGGCGCCGGCGCCGGCGCCGGCGACGGCGACAGCGGAGGAGGACGAGCGGGGAAGTAGATTCTGCTGAGCGCCTCCCTAAACCTCCGCTTGCTCTCCTCTCTCATCGTCGCTCCTCCAAGTTTTTCCATCTTCCAACGTTGACCCCACACACTACGAATCCAAAACAATCTTACTGGGCCCAACCCTCCACCCAGCCACCCAGGCCCATAAAACCTTATGGGGCCCACTAGCTTCAATCAGCCCAAGGACTAGCTGCTGCAATAGAGAGAGAAAGAGAGAGAGACGGGGAGGGTGCCGTGGGGCCAGATGTCAGACGAGATGGGACAGATGGAGACCACAGACCAAATTATCTCCACCGATTTTGGAGTATTCCTAAAGTTCCGTCCACTATGCTATTTAAATAATAGTATTATCCGACATGTGGACCCCATTGAACGGAAATCCCGTCAATCCCCTCGGTTCTGACGTGGCGTGATGAGGCGGGCTCGGAGGCGGCCTGTCCTCCCGGCACGTTTCTTCGGAACTCCACCGTTCCACGTCGTCCCCTGCCGATGCCAGCGCACTGTTCGGTCTCCTCGTCGCGGCGTCCACGGTGTTCCCTTATGTGGCGACCGCGGGGCCCATGTGCTCGGGACACGGTCGACCTACCTCGTCGCCCCATCTACCGCCGCCGATCCCCCAGAATCGGACGGTCAGATTCCCCTCTCGCCCGGACGGTTCGAATTCAACCAACGTTAACTACAACCGCCGCCGAAATCACTCATTTTTTGGGAAACTTATCTACAGCCGAGAAATATTATATAATTAATAAAACGACGACCATTTTTATCATTTTCTCGAGAAAATAAATCCTCGGAACTTTCTGATCCTACCCTGCAGATTTTTTGGGTAACAGATTTTATTTTATTTTATAGTAAAATGATGACTCAGTGTCCTCTTTCGAATGGAATGAAACAGGCAGCGGTGTGGTGTCCCAGATAGATGTCGTTTGGAGTACGAAGCCATCCACGTGGACGCACACCATTCGCCAGACGAGAGGGAAGCTTTAAAGCGGTCAACGGAGTGCGAGGGGGGCGAGGGGGACGGGGGGTCACGTCGGCCTCGCCGTCCAGGCTTTAAGCGTTCGGTCAATTGCTTTACAGACCGAAAGACGGAGAAGAAAATGGTGGCGGGTCACGTTACCTCCGAGGAGGCCATCACATAACGTACAAGAAACCATTTAATCCGGGAGAGGATAATTGACCGGATATTTAAGAGCCTCGGAAATGAGCCCCGGCCCGGAGAAAAGCCCGAAACGGAGCCCCGGCCCGGATCCCCCACCCTAGTTTTTGAAAACCGTCGTCAGAAAACCGGGCCGAGCCGCTTGAGCCCTCATGCTATTAATAAACAAAGGAGTTGCGTGCACTTATTAATTATGATTAAAATAAAGTGGTGAATTTCAGCTGTAGGGTGGGGCTCACTCACAAAGTGTTGACCGAGAGCTGACTTCACAGCGCATCTTAGCCACAGCATCCCCATCTGCCTCCCTCCGTGTGATCTTCTCCGTCTCCCCCGTCAGCGCCCTGCCGCCCCCCTTTTGCCTCGGCTTTTTCTTTCGGAGAGCCGCATTTCCAGGCCCTTCCCTCGCTCTTCCTGCTCCTCCCCGGAGTTGGGTTTTCGCAAAGGTTGCGCCTTTTCCGGCGGGAGGGTGGGGGAGGAGGAGAGGTGGCGCGGGCCTTGTATATGATGCCGGTGATGATGGGACTTTCGATCCCCTCCTCGATTGCCCAGGAGAGAGAGGAAGGCTCCTCCTCCGTTAGGGTTCTTCCTCGCCCCGATCTCCCGCGGTCCAGCCGGAGAATTTAGCCCCCGATTCGCCTCATTTTGCCTGTCTTTTTTCTGTTCTTCTGGTTCTTGATCTTAGCTCTCGTCTTCGCCTCCGGCGAAGATGCCGGAGCTACGGCATTACCCCCCTTCGTGGCGGCTGGAGAGCCGAGCCCAGGTCGTCGATCTGGAGAGCGCCGTCAGGGACGGGGTCTTGGGCGGCGGGGCGGCCACCGGCGGCGGCGGGGTGGGGCTCCCCGCCGGCGAGAAGCTCGACCTGAGGGAGATGATCGAGGAGGCGACGGCGGCGGCGGAGGACGACATCCCGGCGGTCTTCATCTGCCCGATCTCGCTGGAGCCGATGGTGGATCCGGTAACCCTCTGCACCGGCCAGACCTACGAGCGCTCCAACATCCTGAGATGGTTCTCCCTCGGCCACCACACCTGCCCCACCACCATGCAGGAGCTCTGGGACGACGCCGTCACCCCCAACCGGACACTCCGGCAGCTCATGCACGCCTGGTTCTCCCAGCGGCGTCACCACCGGAAGAAGCGCTCCGAGGACGTCCATGGCCGGGCCGCGGACCTCCTCGAGACCCTCCGCAGGGCCAAGGGGAGGGCCCGTGTGCAGTTCCTCAAGGAGCTCCACGGCCTGGTCTCCGGCCACGGGGGTGGCGCCGCCCAGAAAGCCGTTGCCGACTCCGGCGGGATCGGCTTCATCTCCTCCCTCCTCGGCCCTTTCACCTCCCATGCCGTCGGGTCCCTCGCCATCGCCGTCCTCGCCCGCCTCCCCCTCGACTACGCCTCCAGGAAGAACCTGCTGCAACCCGCCAAGATCTCCCTCCTAGCCGACGTGCTCAACGAGGGCTCCCCCGAGACCAAGCTCTGCTGCACCAGGCTCCTCGAGACCCTCCTCCAGATGGACAAGCAGGAGGAAGAAGAAGAAGAGGTCGTCTCCAGCTTCAGCCTCCTGGTCGGACTGTTGAAGATGGTGAAGGACAAGAGATCGTCTCCGGAGGGGACCTCCTCAGGGCTCCGCCTCCTCCGGTTCATATGCTACTCGCACCACCAGGTCAGGCCCGTCGTCGTCTCCGTCGGGGCTGTCCCTTCCCTGGTGGAGCGCCTCCCCGATCTGAACCGCGACTGCATGGAATCCGCATGGGAGATACTTTCTGCCCTAGCGGAGGCTCCCCAAGGCCTGCAGGCTCTGCGGAGCTGTTCTCAGGCGGTGCCCAACGCGGTTAGGGTCCTGATGCGAGTGTCTGAAGCTTGCACGAGGCACGCGCTCTCCGTCCTGTCGGCGGTCTGCAAGAGTTCGCCGGAGGAATGCGGGTCGCAGGCGGTGGAGGCGGGGCTGGCGGCGAAGCTGTTGCTGGTGATACAGAGCGACTGCAGCGCGCCACTGAAGCAGAGGGCGGCGGAGCTTCTGAAGCTCTGCAGCCTCAACTACACGGCCGCCCTCTTCATTTCCAAGTGCAAGCTCACCAGAACAATTCAGTGAGCGAGACCAGTCGAGATCCTCGTAGACTCACCGGAAAAGCCCCCTCCATCGCTCTGATCCCGTCCTCCGGAGAAGGAATCATCGGCGGCAAAATTCAGATGTCCTCGACGGCCGAATACCTAACCTTTTGGGGATTTGAATCGACCCACTCGGTCAATAAGCCGGATTATTGATCCCCGCCGGCAATTTTTGTTCTACCATAAATAATTTATTCGTTCGCTCCATCTCCAATCTATGAGGATCCAAAATCCTGTTCTTGCCGTGCTCGTAGACTCGTCAGGAACCCACAGAGAGAGAGAGAGAGAGAGAGAGAGAGAACAAATCGGGTCTCCGGGAATCGGGGAACTCGGTGGGACAATGGACTCGGCTTTTCTGGTGGCGGCCGCCGCTGTCAGTGGGAGTTTGACCATTGACTGACCTAGGTCTTGATCCCGATCTCTGGGATGCCATGGGATCCTCTGGTGCTAGTGGGCCCCAAGCTTTGGACCAGGCCCTATAGTGGACGTTTCCCATCAGCCTGGCCCGTCAATGGGCCCACCAAGTCAGGATGCTGGACCACACATGCGGGACAATCCACGTTGAGCGGGCCTCACACAGCTCGTGGGCTACTTATTGGGCCCATTGGCTTATCCCTCGTGGACGGGTGGGCCCTCGGGCAGCTCCTGATAAATGGGCCAACCCACTCACGCGCTTTCGTAGATGGGCCGGAATAAATGCTTGCCACGTGGATAGATTGAAGAACGCCATGTGTCAGGGAGGGACGAGCTGCATCACGTCGAAGCTCGGATCTGGATAGTGGGCTCACTCTGTTCGACCCATCAACGGCTCGCCCAATAAAAATGAAATTTGGGCTGTAAGTAGAACCTGCTTTGAGGTAGGCCCATTAAAGTTGGCTTTGCTGATATTTGGGTGGATTCTACCCACAATTCTTCCCCGTTCCTTTTTCCGCGGGGATTTTTTTAATATATGATATATCCATAATAATAATTATTACTATTTTCATAATGACCGAGGATCGAGCATGATAAATCTGATTCCAACTCTAATTTTCCATTTTTCATGTTTTATTTTAATTAATAAATAGGCGGGCGGGCCCATGTGCCGTCACCGTATGTGACCCACGAGTTAATGGCTTCTGGAAGCTGCGTTGGACTGCCGCCACGTATCCATTTTCCGAGTTGACCTAGCCCCAACTGGTCAAATAAGGCGGCGATGGCATGCTTTTTATGTGGGTCTACAGCTATTTGAAATGTCGGCGCTTGACGAATGTAGAACATACGAGGCGACGTAAGGCATCAAATTTAGTAGGAATTCGTATCACCACGTTTCCCACTCCTATTTGACTGGAGTGGAGTCCACGACGGAATTCGGAGGGTGAAAACTGCCATCCGCCTTCCCACCTTGACTGGAGTCCACGACGGGCACGTCAGCGGAAGACAGCTGCCCGGAGCTCGAGAGGGTCGCCGCTATAAAGTCCCCCTCTTCGACCCCTCCACTTCCTCTGGAAAGAAGAACTCTCCGGCGATACTGGCGGCGCAACCAGACGGGGGAGGCGGCGGAGGAGCCGGCGGAGGAGGAGGAGAAGGACGAACCCATCGTTCTCGTTCTTCTTTTCGTTTTCCACTGCCGGAGCTCGAGAAGTGCGCAGGGAGATAAGCTCCGATCGATAGCATGTACCTGCCGGAGCCGAGCGGGGAGAAACCCGGCGGGAGGGGGCGCTCGCCTCTGCCTCTGACCCACCTCCACGCGGTGAGGAAGAACCCGCCGGAGAAGCCCTGGAGGAAGCCCGCGGGCCCCGGGGCGTCGCCCAGAGTCTATCGGGTGCAACCCTGGGGCTTCCGCGAGCTGGTGCAGAGTCTCACCGGCGCCACCGCCCCCCGGAGTCAGAGGGGAGCGGCGCCGCCGCAGCCGCCGCCGGCGTGGCCAGACGGACCGGCATGGGGAGGCGCCCACGGCGTGGACGTGAGCGTTCGTGTTGCCCCCTGTCCGCCGCGGGAGGCGGCGCCGCCGTCGGCTGCCGGTGGCGTCCCAGCGAGCAACTCCACGGGGATCCCCTCGGCGTCGGACTACTCGTCCTACCTAGCGCGGTGCAGCCTGCCGGCCCTGAGCCCCAGATCGACGACTTGCATGGAATAAGCCACCAACCTCGGAGTTGGTCTCCATAGTTTACAACTTGTCTGGAATAGTTTACCGGCCACATGGACCTCTGTGTCATTAACATTTTTCCTTGATTTCATATTCTCTCTCTCTCTCTCTAGAAAAATGAATACAGGCAACCGGGGGGGGCTGGTCTAGGCCTCGGAGCCATTTTGCTCTGATGGGGAGATGGATCCCTGAGCATCGGACCACAACATCAGAGCCGACAGAAGTGCGACTGCCGCCGTCTCCACGCGTAGCCGGCACGGGCCGAGGCCGACTGGAGTGGCGCCTCTTTCGGTCATGAGCTCCACCTCCTTCTCCGTGAAGTCTGAAAGAATTCAGGGGAACAGTTCCCATCATCAGTTTCTCAGAATGCGCAGGGTGGGGATACTTGAGTTGGTGAATTAGCTCCAGACGAGAGCCTTGGAGCATGGAAATTGAGCATCATCAACTGAAGCCCTAAATTTCCAAGAATCTATAATTTCTATCCATTTCTATCTCAAATAAAAATACATGCAGATGGAGAGAGAGAGAGAGAGAGAGAGAGAGAGAGAGAGAGAGAGAGAGAGAGGTTCAGTGCCTTATCTGAATGTTGCCAGGTTTAAGTCCAAGCGGAACAAAGAAAATCTGCAAAGGGATAAAGGAGGAGGTTTTCTTACCCCCTTCTGGGCCGACGATGATGAGTCCACTGGCCTCTAATCTAGAGAGATTTAAGGTTTTACAAAGAGGACTTGCTCCAGCTGCGGCGAGGAAAGCAAGCTTGGTCTCGGCAATCTGAGATGAACAGGGGAAAGAAGAAATCAACGAAGATTATTTCCACATATTTCACAGAGAACCTGCTCGATCTTATACGCTAATCAAATCACACCAGATTCCGGAAGAATGGCAAGATAACTTGTGATCGCTCCCTTGGGCGGCTGTCAACAATAATTAACAGACTCGAGATTTCCACGGAGCATTGTTCTAGAAAAATATTAAGACTATAAGCCACTCACTTATGATTCAAGCCAGAGGGATACGAAGTAATTCGCTCCCCGGTGGGCATTCTCTATCATTTTCTTTCATGAGATCCCTAGGAAAAACACTTTGGTCGGGACCTGAGCACATCCTAGGTACGTGTATTCATGGGATTTTAATGAACAGATCAAACAATAGCATGGGTTCCAGGTAAAAATCAGTTAAAAGCTCAGTGACACAAGATAGATCATCTCTTTACAGATGATACACGATCACAACTGTTTCAGTGATTCTATAATTCTAGTTGTGTATGGTATCAGCAAAAGCGATTTTATGGTCATTTTGCTTTCCTTGAAAGTCATCGTGAGAATCTCAGGCAGCATTTAATTATTTCATTGCAACTCGAAAAAAGAATCGACTCACAACTGGCAAAAAGTCCTGAAACTTCAAAGGAGGATTCAGCTTCATTTCATCCAGTCGTTGACCTACATAAACATAGAGAATAATCTAGTAAGCCAAATGAAACCTCAGAGGAACAGTTGATGGATCCATATATCGCCCATGTGGAAGAACAGCAGATTTTCCAGAGAGTCGAGAGGAAGTAGATTCATGCACCCACATTGCTTGATAGCAGCTAATACAACTCGCTGCAACCGGTCTACTCGATTCTCTGTAATTGAAGAAGACCTTTCGGCCAGCAATGGTGTTATGCTCCTCGCTCCAAGCTCCTGGGAACAAACAGAGTTACACAATCAAGGCGTACAGAGAAACAAAACCCTATTGGGCTTGCCAAACGAGGGAGAAAGCATACAGTACACTTCTCAACTAGCCAATCTCCTCGGCCACCTTTCAAGCTGCCTGCAGTGCGCAAATAATTGTGAACACTACACAAAATACTAAAGAGGTTATGGCAGAACGGGTGATCACAGAAAACTCACCGAAAGCTGCAAAAACATCCCACTGAGCGCTTTTAGGAGTGACCACTTTTGGTTCATCAGACGCCAGGAAGTCAATCCCAGTTCGGTCAATGCCGTCTATATATCCTTCGATCACGACTCCCCTCCCATTGAAGAGTTCTACCCTTACAATCCATGACGGGAAACGATCTAGGTTATTGTTTAAGCATACATTGGTGCACATGATGCAAATTATTTCTACAGGATTGGAAACCTGCGCCCAATTCAGATAAAACTCATGCGTTATAGATTATTTGCATTCATCTGGAACTCAAACACCGGATTCGGGAGAGACTGAACAACACCTAGCGTTAGGTCCCACCCCAATGAACTGGCATGCAACTGGCCGAGAAAAGAAGAGGCGCGATAAGGATAACGTTCATCGCCAGCTCTCAGAACAGGCATCATTATCAGAGATTATGTGAGAGAGAAGCACACCTGTCGTTGACACGCAGACGCAAGACCTTCGCCATGTGCCAGAACTCATCCCCCTGAACACGAACCGTCTCACCCTGCAGCAGTAATTTGTCCACGAATTTATTCCCTCCAATAGAATGCTCCTCGCGGCTACACCACGAGACGAAGAGGAGAAACAAGTTCCAAGCTCCAACCAACGAACGGGAAGAGAGAGTCGCTGACCTTGGAAGAGGGAAGTATTTGGGAATAGAAGCGGGGGAGGCCGCCACGCGATCGATCGCCGGACACCGACGAAGACGAGAAGGCCCGTACGGCCGCCGGAGGCACAGTTCGACATGAACGGATCGTGGAGATGGAGATGGGCGATCGGAGCCCCAGGGCCAGCATCTTCTCCTCCCGGCCACCGGAGCCAACAGACACTGAAGCTCTGTCACCGGGACCGTTGGGGATTGACTACTTACTGCTGCTACTTGAGCGAGGTAAAGCGATAAACCCTTGGCAGGGAATTCCCACGTTTGTTTCGCCGGAATGTGCGGGAATCGACTACCTTTAACGACCCGGCCTGGAGAAGCCCAGTTTCTCCTAACGTCGGGCTTCACAGTTGGATCGTACTAAATTTTCGGGCTGATATCGGGCTCGGAGAAGGTCCGGCCCGGTTTTCCCGGGGACCGGTCCACCTCAATATGCATGGCCCAGGCCCGGCCCGGTGACCTCTTTTAGAGATGCAAGGAAATGAAATTTCGCGAAAACATACTATTTATTAAAACTCCTCACTTGATATTTTAATAATTTGTCCTCATAAAAGAATCATTTCTTCATAATAACATCCATAGATCCATATTTGTCTATGTACCGCTTTCAAACATGTGGAGATTTTGCCAGAACAACCTCCACTCTTAATTAATTAATCAGTGTAGAAAAAACCCACGAGGAACACACGTGGTGACTCAAAGGCGGGCCGATTTGGGCCGGGAGGAGTTATCAAAATGGGCCAGGCCGAATTGAATCATAGCCGAGGAGACCACCCATGGTTTTGACGAAGGCGAAGTCTCAGAAGCGGCGGCAGTCTTTTAAGGCTACCGAATTACGACCAGGAACTGTCGTTGACTAAAAAAAACTAGTCGTCGGCCCCGTTCAAAGAGAGGCGGCCGTGGGTAATCGGGATATGGCTGCCGTTTGTGCGGTGATGGATCGCTTAGTCTCACTCCGATTAGCGTCACCATAGTTTTCTTAGAATATCTGAAATACCCCTAACAGTCTTCGTTATCCTCGTTTCCTCTCCGAGCCGACCTCCCAGTCGTCCCCTCTCCCCTTGTCTGCCTGCGGGCTTCCTATGTCGTCATCGCCGGGGCATGGCAGGGCCACGAGTTTAACCAATTTTTCCGGGCGCCGGAGGGGAAATATCGGGGTGAACGAAGGCGTATTTATACGCTGGTGGCGGATAGTCTTCTCGCGCGAGACGAATAGGTCGTCAATTCGCCAATTCCTCCGCCACTCGGAGTAGATCCAGCGCCCTTTCTAGGGTTTCGGGGTGGTGGGTTCGATCGCCATTGCCAGGACGAAGCGAGGTATCTAACCTTGTTGTTGTTATTGCTCTTCTTCTTCTTCTTCGATGGAGCTCCCTATGGCGAGGGCGGCGCTGGATTTTTCGCGGAGGCGTCGAAGATGGCTCCTCCTCCTCGCCGCCGCTGGGGCTGCTGGGTACGGCGCCTACAGGGTCTACCACCTCCCTGCGGTGGCTGAGAAGAGGCGGAGGCTGGCGAAGCTTCTCAGGGCCATGGTTTCCTTGGCGGAGGCCTTCTCCGCGTCGGCGGAGACGTTCGGGCTGGTCTCGGAGGACGTGAACCTGTTCCTCCGCAGCGACTCGGACAAGATCCCCCCCAGCCTGACGCAGCTCTCCAAGATCGCCGTCTCCGATGAGTTCGCCGGCTCCGTGTCGAGGATCTCCGAGGCGGTGACCTTCGGTGTGCTGCGGGGGGTCGTCGCCTCCGAGTCCGGCTCGGGAAGCAAACCCGGATCGCAGACCGAATCGAGCGTTGCTGAGAGGCTTCTGGACAAGCTCTTCTCCACCGCCGGCTCCGGTTTCGCCTCGGTGGTGGTCGGGAGCTTCGCCAGAAACCTGGTGATGGCCCTCTACTCCGCGCAGGCTGAGATGTCGACCGGAGCGGCTTCCGACGGCGGCGGCGGCGCCGCAGATGCCTCCTCTGTGCCTCAGTGGGTTAGTCTGATCTGCGACGACAAGTTCCGGCTGCTGATTGGAGACTGCATCCAGGCCTTCGTAGGTACGGCCGTCGCGGTGTACCTGGACAAGACTATGGACCTCAACACGTTTGACGATATGTTCTCTGGTCTCACCAATCCGAAGCACGATGCCAAGATGAAAGAGGTGCTGGTCTCGGTCTGTAATGGCGCCGTGGAGACCCTCGTCAAGACCTCCCACCATGTGCTCACCAGCGCGAGCCCGGGTTCGAGTTCATCGACGGACAGAGACGAAGAAGCCGATGCAGAAGAGGCTCTGTCGACGAAGCGCAACAGTACGAGATTGCTCGACGCCGGCGTTAAGGAGACCATTGGTGCCGGATGGATAGACGTGGTGTCGTCGACGCTGGCCGTCCCGAGCAATCGGAGCTTCGTTCTCGATTTGACAGGGAGGGTGACATCTGAAACGGTGAAATCTTTCCTCGACATGTTACCCCGCAGTCTGTCCTACAGTGCACAGAGGGGTGTGAAGGTCGTCCGGGGGGAGATTGCTGAGAGAGGCGCGGAAGTGATGAGGTACGTCACCACCAAGTCCATGCTCTCCGTCACAGTGTGCCTCGCCCTGTGCTTGCACTTGTTCTCCGAAACGAGGGTCCTGGTTCCTGCATAGCCTCTCGATTAGTTCCAGCTGAATAGGCTTTCTTTCCATGATCCTCATTCAAAGTTCCTTTAAGCCGGGGCTTGTTCGATCTGTGGGTTGATAGAAATAACATGTTCGATATTTCCATTTTTTGTCAAACTGGAACTCGTGGACCATTTTGTAGCCTCAAATGATGATGTGCATTGCTTGATCATCCTACTGATCACGATTATTTTGAATAGAATGCAATATGAGAAATGTTTGCGCATAACAGAGTCCTCCTGAACCTTGAGATCCTCGTGTGATCAGATTATTTTTCAATATTCAGGAGCTATAATTCTGGTGCAAGAATCATCTAATCATGCAAGAATTTTCACCGGTCAGTTGCTGCAGACGTAATGAACATATTTGCTTTATCTTCACCCCGTTCATTGTCTTCTGGTTTTTGTTGTCATGCTTGGAACTTTGCAGTTACCAACCAGAGAGATCGGCTTTCTGTCAAAAGTCAACGCTTTAGTAGCTTCATCTCCTTGAAGGGGCTCATAGATACCATTTCTATCTTCCGTTGTTCAACGCTTGTGAACCCCGTAAAGTATCGTATCATTTTCTATTTTTACCCTTCATTAAAACACGCTCACAGAGACGGACCCTAATTAATGGTGTTTCAGTTCCATATTTAAGAGAAAATGGGCCCTCTGGCAATAAATGCTCCATATGGCCACTGACAATGGGTAACCCTTCTCCGGCCCACAATGCATAGCCCCTAGCTAGGCGTCGCTCATCCCATAAGCTCGGAGGACCGTGAAAAAATATCCCGCCTATTGGGCCCATTTATCGGCCCCCGAACCGGGTCTAAAACGTCAAAATCCAAGTATCCTCCTCCTACCCCCGATCCGTTGACATTCTTCCCAGCTCATTCACATGGTGTTGAAACGTTTAATAATCGTTGAGTATGTGGAGGGCGGCGGTGGTTGGTGCGGTGGGCCTGGCGGGACTTCGGTTCCCGGCCCACTAACCACCGCCTGAGGCTCATCTGTACGTTCCTGTGTCCGATCCTGCACGATCTGCCTGGACCGTGATCGGATCCGATCGCCGGGAGCCTAATCCACCTCCGGTACTCCGAGTTCCACTCCTCTCGTTTGTACGCGAATCCAGAACTCCCGGAAAAAGAGAAGGGGAAGCTGTAATGCTGACGTAGGCGATGGTCAGTATGACCTCCGTCTTCGAGAGAGAAGATCCGACGCGTGGCGCTGACAATGGGGATTCCTCCCACAATAAGCGGGACCCACAGACCGTCACGCGTCATCGCACAGGATTAGGGCAGACGTGGACCCGACCAACCCATCGGGACAAAGTCAACCAGGTTCAAGTTGTTTTCGATACAGTGACCTTTAATGTTAATTCGGTGCATTGACCCTGATAGCCTTCAGTCGTCTCTCTCATTTCGGAGGGTCAACTCCGCGGGCGGCGGGGGACGGCTGACGGCGATCCCTCGGACAACTGGAGCTCGACCGAGGTCCTCGACAGGATGCTCGTGGAAATAATTATCCGCGGTTTGAACTGAGCCGAAGATTCAGAATAGCTAGCGCTACCAGTTGCCAATCGATCACCAATTATTTGACCATGGAAATTAATACGATACTGAACCTTATTATTGACTCTGTAACCTTATTTTCAAGGCATCTAGCTTTGATTAAAATGGGTCAACCCAATCCTCTCTCTCTCTGCATTCCATGCTTTTGAAATTGCGGGTCAACCTTTTGTGGTGTCATCCACCAACAGATGACGTTCATTACCTTTTAATGATGTTAGTTAGGTGGTCTGTGCGTGGACTGAGTGGAGATAAATAAGATATATTCGTTGATTATTCGCGCAGGGATCGAGAGAGATCCAGAAATTTCTTCGCAAACAGACAAACAAATAAACAAATAAATAGGTATAGATGTATTGCCCTCTATGGCATTTGGGCAAAGTCTCCTAATCGGAATCAGGGGCATTTGTTCTGATTTGGGATGGTAACGGCGCAAGTGGACATGCAGCTCGTTTGATGACAGAAGCGCGTCCAACGCGTGGTCCATTTGAGATGGTGAAAGGTTTTGATGGGTTTCGGTGTACGAGTTTGGATCAGATTCCCAGTGGGTCGAAGAAATCAGAGATCTACTCGCCGAACGTAGCCACCAATGAATTCGGCTAGAACGAGGTGTGGTTTCCTCTCTAGGAGAAAGAAATTAACGCTTCAATCTACTTCGACTTCGTTTTTATCAGCATCCTGCTACTCTTCCTGGTATGGTTTCCGGTTCATCGACAGAATCTTTTTGAAGGTTTCTTCCCCAAAAGCGGCAGATGAGGATCGATGCCTCCGACGGGCTGAAAACCCAGATTCCCCGAGGGACGGAGAGGATCGGCGGTGGATGGAACGCACTCGGAAGTATTCAATTTGTATAAAAATCTGGGATGAAATCGGTGTCGAACAGGTCGAGATGTCTACAAAACGGACCCTAATCGATCCAAGAGCCAGAAAGAGGGAAGAACATGTGAAGCTGCTGCCGTCTCAGTGCTTCTTCCCTTGGGTGTAGATGTAGTCGAGGTGAGCTGCAAGGGTCCTCCTCATCAAGCATTCATCACCGCAGTCCTCAACCTCGGCATCCGACTGCTCCTCTGCGGCGACCTACAGAAAATCAAGTAATTGCCGTGGCGGCGAAGATCAGAGGCCTGAGAATCCTTTGCTAACCCGTGGATTCGACAGAAGGCCCGGGTTGGTGAGAGATGAGAGAGGGAGAACGAACCAGCGGCTGGTGGGCTGCTCTGGAGTCTGCAGGCTCCGGCCGGGCGGCCTCCGTCATGAAGAGCAGGAGGGCCAGCACGATCACAGTGATGCTGATGCTCTTCGACATCCTTCGGCTCAGGGAGATTAGGAGATGTCCGGAGGGATGAGGTATGTCTTTATTTGTACGTATGCCGAGAGAGAGAGAGAGAGAGAGAGAGTAGAGGAAGAACTGGGAGGGGCTCGAGGAGGATGAAGATCTCTCCGAAGGTGGAAGACGGAGGGAGCGTGGGGTTGATCTTTCCGAAGCGCGTGATAGGGGCCGAGTCTTGGGAACTTGGAGTCTCCGTATAAATAATGGGGGACAACACGGCACGGACGGCGGAGAACGCGATATAATAAGGACGAAACGATTCAGAGAGAGCGAGAGAAAGAGCACCTTCTCTCTCTCATTTTCTCAACAGTTTGCGACCTCCGTGTGACAGCACTACAGCACCTCGTCCAAGAGAAGCTTACAACAGTCATCCCCAACCTGACCAGATGTAACGCTGACTGGTGGAATTTTATAGATCAGCGAAGATGGGCTTCCAAAGCAAAGGTCAAAATGATTCGATTCCTGTTAAAGAGCTCTCTCTCTCTCTCTCTCTCTCTCTCTCTCTCTCACTCATCTCCAGCTCAGGCCGTCAAAAAGATGGAAAAGACGAGGAGGCTGTGTTCACATGCGTTAACCTGCGTAAGCTCTAGTCTGGAGGGAACCCGTAAATATTGACCAAGCCGCATCCTTCAGCAAGCATCTAACAGTCGACGAGAATATTTCCCCGTCTGGATTGCCCTCTGACTTTGTGATCGGATGATCACCGGTTGTTGCCCTACTGACCCACGATCCATCATCTTATCCAACGACATACGCGAACAATCTCTCTCTGAATATGTGTATTTTAGTCTAAGTCTGCTGAGCACGGGACAACGGTGGAGATCTGCACGACCGGGCAAAGCACGAGAAGATAAACTCTCCGTATCTATTGACTAAACGCTGCGCTGTAGTCCACCCGTCGGCAATGGGCGGCTGTTTTGTCGGGGAGGTCAGTTTGACCACGTGATATCGCGCCGCCTTAGCAGCCGCACCCTGGACGACGGCGAACCTGGTTCTACTCTGCATGGTTTTCGTCCACCAGCGAGAGAGAGAGGCCACCCTCTGAGGGAGGGTTTTGCCCCTTACCTTCGTGATCCGGCTCCAGAGTGTGAACGCCGCCGCGGGGGAACTGACGGCCAATGGCTATGTCGGCAGATTAAAATTTATTGCAGCTTCTTCTTGCAACAGGGATTGATAGCGGACGATACGAGAGAGAGAGAGAGAGAGAGAGAGAGAGAGAGAATCATCACCACCGCCGCCGCTTCTTCTTGGTCGGCGGCAACAGAATCATCACCGCCGCCGGAAACAGGTGGCAGAGGGAGAGGTGAGAGGAACCAGCACGGAGGCTGGTCGGGCAATGAAAATCCAGTGCAGTTCCAGCCGATGATTGTCTTCAGCTGCTGACCTACGGGAAGGGGAAGACTAGGACTGGCTCCAACCGGACACGGAGATTGATAGCCGAGGATAAACGCGAGAGAGAGCAAGAGAGCGAAAGAGAGAGGGAGGGAGAGAGAGAGAGAGAGTTATCTTGTGCAGTATCTGTGAATGAATGAATCCGATGCCACATGAGGGGTCCATTAAGGCCCATTATGGGGGGGGCGGGGCGTGACGATGTTTTCCGATTGTACTGGGCCCAGACCGTGCGGCGTGGCGACGTAGGTTAAAAGATAGGCAAATTAAACCTAATACAGGATTCAATAGGCCCATGAAGGCCCAATAAACCTATTAATCTTGACTGCTGAGCTGCCGGGATCATATTAGTTATCTTTCTGACGTCCATCATCGCCAAACTACACAACATGGTCCTGAAAATATGGACCACGGTCAAGTATTATTTTAGTCAGCGCATTTCAGGTGGTGGTGGGGGGCGGGGGAGGGTGCCCTGTGGGCTCCACCAGCCTGTGAGTCTGACTGGTCCAACCAGCTTTCCCCTCTTTTTTTCGAGCGTGAGCCCTAAAAACAATTCAATAAATGATCAAATAAATAAAAAAAGAAGTCGAGGTCCGTCCTTGACTATGTTCGGGCGGACCTTTCGTGTGGTTCTCCCCCGGTACATTTCTTTCCTAGACCCATGTGGCCATCTGACCGTCACCCACGTGTCTCCTCTCTCTCTCTCTCTCTATGGACCGCACACACCCAAAGTTGAGGCGTCTTTTACTGGGCTTGGACCCTGCATGACTCTGAGAAAAAAGCCCACAAAGTGGATTCTGGGTATGGCCCCATGAAGATCAGGCACAGCGAGGGAGCGAGAGAGAGAGAGAGAGAGTATGCAGTAACGTAGGCATAACCATGCATGAAAAAACCACACGGGTGCTGAGGCGTGCAACGTCTCATGGACATAAGAAGAAACACACTGGAGGGGGGATTTGAGGCTGGATCCCCTCGGCATCGGCCGTACGCGAGCCGACAGTTCGTGTGCCTCCGCTTACACACGTGCGACGGTCTAACTCCGAGGAAAGAGGCTTTCGCTGGAGAAGCAGATGGGGCCCCTTGGGCCACCCAACGAAAGCCGACGGTAGCTTTTCCTTCTTTAGACGCCGAGCTCGTAGAACACGCGCAGATGCAGCCACGTGAATGGAGAGCAACAAGGGGGATGGATCTGCGTATCCATGCACGCTATCGTCTACAGAAAGCTCACCTCGTCCCCCCTCCTCCCACCCAAACTCCGGAGGCTTGCCGGTGGGCACCTTTATTACTAATATAAATAAATGCATGGAGAGAGAGAGAGAGAGAGGGGAGTGTGCTCCTTTCCCGTGCTTGTGGGTGGAATACTGCGAAGTGCCTCTCCGATGATAGGATACTGAGGCCCTTTCACCTTGTTCTTTGCTCTTATAACGGAGCTCCGGTAGCTCAGCGGCGAAGGTGAGGCATCTAACGGTCTATCTCTGAGGCGGAGGAGAGAGAGAGAGAGAGAGAGAGAGAGAGCTCAATTCCGAACTACAGAGCCAATGGAGCTCGAAGGAGAACATTTTCAAACAGCAACGAAGTAGATGTGAGGGGGCAACCGGAAATGGATCTCCCCCATGTGGCCGACAAACACTTAAGAGTCTGAAGGCAAAGGCACTAAGGGAAAGCTGGATTCCCGTCCTCTCTCTCTCTCTCTTTCTCAACCTCCTGGTTCTCTGAAACTGCACCAGCAGGAGGGGGAGAGAAAGAGGTCCATAGAAAGAAAGAGATCCGTAGACAGGGAAGGAGCCCAGAAAAAAAATTCTACGTCGCTCCTGCACCCTGAATCTTCCTTGTCTCCCTCGTGCATCCCACCGGAACCGACCAGATCCGATCGTTTTCGATCGGGATCTGAATCTCTACCTATTCTTTCTTCATTTACAGCATCTCTGACAGACACCAGCACCCGTAGACGCCGTTCCGAGGCGAAGGTGACCAGCGGTCGATGAGCTGTTCGGTCATCCTTCTACCGCTGTTCCCTCCCTAGAGATTTGACCCGATGAGATGACGAGTTCCAGTCAACGCGCCTGAGTACACTCCCCGCCCCGCCCCCGCTCTTCCTTGCTGGACAAGGTAAGACTGACCTGCGGGCCCCCTCCTCACATGACGCCGGAGGGAAAAGGTGACCAGGAGAACAAAAAAACTTGCCACAAGGAGAATTTTTTGGGTGAGTGCAAGCTGACGCAGCAGTCCACATGGACGTGATCTAAGTCCGCAACGCTCGGGACGCCACGTGTGCCGTTCCTCCCCCTGCGGGACCTGGTGTTCTCCCCTTCCCACCCTTTCCTTAAATATGTACGCCCTCCGACGGCTTCACTCCCTTACCAACTCCCTCCTCCGCCCTCACTCCCGACCATCGCGGGCGCAGCCATGCAGTCGCCGGAGAACTTCCTCGCGGGGCAGCTTCCGGCCGTGAAAGACGGCGACGGCGATGGCTTCAGGTTCGCGCCGCCGGAAATCTCCGCCGGAGCCCAAACGCAGCAGGCCGAGAGAGAGAGGAGATCCAGCTCCGGCAAGCTGGGTAGGGACCGGCTGCCCTCGCCGGCGGAGGAGCGGCGGCTCCGCCGCATGGTGTCGAACCGAGAGTCCGCTCGCCGGTCCCGACTGCGGAAGCAGCGGCACCTGGAGGAGCTCGCGAACCAGGTAGAGTGGCTCAAATCCAGGAATATGGAGCTGTCGCGTCGGGTGGGGGCCGTCACCGGGCACAGCCGCCTCTTCCGTCGCGACAATGAGCGCCTCCTCTCCGAGGCCGCCGCTCTCCGGCGAAGGCTGTCGAATCTCCGGCGAGTCCTCATCTTCCGGCACCTGCAAACGGTGGCGCTGCCGCAGCTCCTCTCCACCGTCCCTGCCCACTCCGGTGGGTTCCCGATGGAGGTTGAGCAGGCTCTCCTCGCGTACAACTAAGTCGGTGGCGATGGACGAGGTGGAGACGGCGGTGCCCTCAATCCTTCCCTCTGCTGCACCGGCCGTCATCTTCTTTGTCGTCGCCGCCGCCGCCGCGCCGCCTCCATTTGTAGATTATTACTGCTAAAAGAAAGTGTGAGGAGGTGATGTCCCTCTGGTGAGAAGTAGACAGCTCTTGTATTTATGGCTTCATATATATTATTTTTCAACTATATTCGATGGTATAATCTTATGTACGTGCTTTCTATCACCCTAGCACGCATGTCCATGCCTACACGAGAGCGAGAGAGAGAGAGAGAGAGAGAGAGAGAGAGAGAGAGAGAGAGAGTTCGTCCGTCGCTAGTGGGCTTCGGGCCTTTGAGTTAAGAATACATGGAGGCCCGAACTTGAGACCTGGAAATGGGACAATCAACTTCAGCATGGGCCAGCTTCAGTAAAAAAATACAACTTTTTGTATATTATATTAATCACATCGTATTTCGGCTTTAGGACAATACGAGAGACAATCTAGAACATTCTTGGAGAAATGCCGACCCCCCATGAAAAGTCGGCGAGTGGAGCCCACAGGAACGCCCACTCGTTAAGAAATCGCTCTGCCCGGACCTAGACGCCTCGACCACTGGTAGTAGGTGTTGTTGATGAACGTGGGCCGGTGGTGGCCTAACCCAGTAAGTACTTAGCAACCGGTAGCGGCCTTTAAGCACAAGTCCAGCCAACCCTCACCGAATCGTTCGGTCTGAACGGGTATAATCCGACCCGAATCTATCCAGGTAGGCTGTAATCGGGTCGGTTGGGCTGAACCATAAGCACAACTTAGCGAAATTAATAGTGATAGCATAATATTAAAAATTGAGGAATATTCGTGAACAAGTTTATCATGCAGGAAATTGCACTTGATCATCATCAAGCTTACCTAATTATATACGATTTAATCATACACTCACATTTAGTTATCAAAATATACAATTCAAAGTAAATTTGAAATAACAATATGGGCCTATTTCTTGAATGAACAATGACACTTGTTGCACTAGGATTGATCACTTCTCAGTAACAAAAAAAAACGAATTAATTTTTCACTATCACTTATCAGTTAATGTAATTTTTTTCATTGCACATCTATTTAATAACTAATGAACCAAGGATATGCTATCAATAAGAGTCAACTCAGACCTGTGAGTCTCACACAACCAAGATCAAGAAGCCTAAAGCAGTGTAAGCTGATGGATTGACTACCCATATGTGCATGGGACTGAGGGGCATGTGCATGCCTTCAGTTCCTGGCCCGGTAACAATATTTGTCAGTGGTTGTACACGTGAAGTTGTGCAGATGGCGGCAGAGTTACATGATGATCTTTCAAGGATTAACTATGTAATCAGCGAAAGGTTGAATGGTGGATCACATCAATGTAAGGGGCTTTTAACTTAGGATCAGCATGAATAGGAGCAATGGCCAGTAATAGCCTCAAGATGTCACCTCTGCACACTCCACGAAGCAAAAGAGAGCAAAAGAACTTCTTTTTCAAGAACTGATTTTAATTCGTGATAAGTTTTCATATTTACTAGAAATGGATAATGTGCACTTTACTTTTTAAAAAGCTATGGCTACATCAATTTGGTTTTAAAATATGTTTCAAGATCATCCCATGGATGTCTTCTTGGATGATTTGACATAAATATTTCATAACATTTGATTTGATTGTTTGCATCTTTTGAATGGTCGGATTTGTGTATCTGGGTAGTTGGTGACAATTTGTTTTATAAAATTACCAATGCAACATTAACTGATTCGATTTCTCGAAGTATGGCCACTCAACTCATCCATGTATACAAGATGGGGTGATGATGAGACATTTCTTGGGTAAGGTCCACGAATGCATACTTGATTGAATTTGGTTTAAATATCCTAGTAATTGATATCTAAGTAGTTCTCCTTCTCAAAGTTGAACAGCCTTCATAGGACTCTCGAGTCTTGAGAAAATTCACATGATAACCTCTATTCTTGAACCATATGGAACCCTAGATAGGATTGGATACCATGTGGGTGATTGAGGTATTATAGTCTTACGGCAAGGAATGTTGTATCTAACTTTTTATGTGTGTTCTGAAGACCACAATGAGGGAAATTAAGTTACTCTAGCTTCATGCTTACTCAACCAATCCACCTCTACTTTATGCATCTATGGAATCATTTGGGGGAAAAGGAACAGAAAAGTGAATGACCAAACACCTTGGAGGCTGGATCTCCCCTTGAGAAGATCTTTGACAGGACATGGAGAATAAGACATTTCCCTAAAGGGTCAGAAGAATTGGGACTCTAAACTGCCGAAAATAACCCACCATCTAATACGTTCCTATCTACCTTACTCTTTTACAACCCAGCCCAAAACCGAAGTCATGAAAGGAAGAACACATTGGGCCCCCTGTGAGGACTTTGATTGATGTTTGTGCTTGAAAACTCTATAGGTAATTATTCTTATCACATGGATGTCCCATAATCATGGTAGTTGTCCCCGCTTCCACTCTCTCTCTCTCTCTCTCTCTAGACTTTTCTTAATGTTCATGTTGAGCGTAGGTCTTATAAAGCGATCACAATCATGTGGGTTCAGTCCACATAGTGGATATCAGATTAAATCACGACCAAATGACACCTCTCCTTCTCTTTTGTCGTCCCCTCCACCACCCCCCATGTATTCTTTGTGCAAGTAGACTTAATGTCGATGATACTAGACAACTAAACTTCCACATGTTCACATATAAATCCCCACATAACATTTTACTATTATATAGATTGGAAATATTGAGCTATCATCTCATATAGATGGTTCAAATAAGCATGCAATTGCTACCTTCAGATTCAATAAAATTCGTCCCTTCCAATGCAAACATACAACTTTACCACATTCAAAATGGGCTAATAAGACCATGTCACATTATTGACTCCTTCAGCCAATCAAAATATAGAAAAATAACAGCCACAAAAAAAACACATTTATTACAGCATTTTCACGATTTAGTATCTATTCTAGAACATGTTTGATACATTAAAGAAGAAAATAAGGAACACCTCTTGATTATGGTACCACTTAAAGCATTTGACATGAAATTATGCAATGAATAAATGAAAAATTACAGCAACGTTTTTTTAAAAGGTGGTGAAGTATGGAGTGGCAAGTGACACCCTGGTGACCTCTCCTTTGAGTGTCATCTCCTCCTTGGTACCACTCTTAAAGAGAACGATTGAGTTGAGAGAGAAAATCGACGCATGAGATTTCTCTATTTGTTAGGAGTTAGTCTCTGAAATCTTATTTTCGATCCTTACAAGTTTGTTCCTAAAGTGCGTCAATTTTTCTAGAAGTTAGATTTTTAAGAGATTTTTGACTATATTTATTGGATATGGGATGTGAAATGGCAGTGTGGTCAAAGTAACTAAAGCGCTTCTGCATTCTTTTGGAAATTCTACGACTCAAGGGATTGTGTCGTCATTGTGCATGTTGACTCGTCACTCCCCATTTAGTGAATTTGATTTATTTATTTTATTGGATTTGACACTAAAAACATATTTTTGTTGAATCATACATTATGGGAGAATAATTTCTACTAAGCTTTGTATTAATTTTCACAATCCAATGTGGGGTCTTTTAGCCTTTAGTCCCGTCAAGGTTGTCCGCGGCCATTATCAGTCCAGCTGATAATTTTGGTCGGTGAAATGTCAAAGTTAGTAGGTCAACATCCCTCGAGCTGCCTCTCCCAATAGTGATTGGGTGAGCTCAACAGCACCATTTTTGTTTCTTGAGGCTGGACCTGGGCTTCAATGGGTCCAGCTTTATACTCAGCTCCAGGCTATTCCTCACACCCCGGCGGGGCTCGGCAAGTAATACTCGTCCCGGCCCGTTGACTACCCCACCACATGGTGTATAGGCACCAATGCACAGTTTCCATAACGACAAAGAGGGGCCGACCTGATGCAATCCGATTACTGTAGCCAGAATGGAGGCCATTTTATCAGGAATCGGGCCCGGAAACGCCCGTGTCTCATCTTATTTTCTTCCACCTTCCAAAAACTTCGCCCACCTCTCGCCGGATTCGGAGCCCTCTCTCTCCGGAGTCTCCATGAGCTCCCTTCCCGGGCCGTCGTCGCCCGGGAAACGGCTCGCTGAGCTGCTGCAGGAGCAGCAGGAGCCCTTCATGCTGGAGCTCTACGTTCTCAAGAACGGCTGTTCGAGGAGGATCGTCTTCTCGGAGCCCACGAGGACGTGCTGGCCCGGCGGCGCGTGGAGGTGGCTGCGGAGCCTGGGGGGGCACCGCTTTGCCCGGCGAAGGGAGGGGCTCCTCGGATCTTTGTTCAGCGTTCTTCATCACAGGAGGCCGCCGGAGGCTTCCGAATGGGAGGGAGGAGCTTCGGAGAGCGTAGGAGGAGATGGTGAAATAGAAGTAGGAAATTTCTGTCTCTACTATACCGGGGAATCTTGCTCAGGCCGAAGGAAAGTAGCTTCTGAGGGATTGCAGCAGGTTCATGCAGACGGAGAGAGAAACAGTGGATGGGAGGGCCCAGAGGAGGAGCAGCAGCTCAGTCCCGTCTCGGTGCTGGAGCTACACTCTGACGATGCCTCTCCAGAACGTAATGACTGTGGTATGTTCATCTTTAATTTCTTACTAATATTCATCAGGTTAACGCCAATTCCTTCCAAAACGTTTTTATATGTAATATTAAATCACTGATGATGAGTAAAAATATATAGAAACCGATGTCGATCCCTCACATCCTAACAGGTTCTTTCTTCCGTCATTCGATAATGATTTCTTGAAAATGGTCGATCTCCCAGGAGGAAACAAGGAAGAGAAGCCATCAACGTTGGCCATTTATCTGGCAGAGCAGGATTTGGAGAGCTCCGAGGAGCTCCGGCCGTCGGCCTCTTCAGCAGAGGATCTGCTTGAAGGGTCAGAGCAAGCCTCATCGGCTCCCTCCTTGGAGGAGGCAGGCGAGGAGACGCTCCACAGAAGGGACCCTAGGGTTCACCATGGCCAAGAGAGCTTGGGCTCTTACAGAGCTGGGAGAATCACTTGGAGTTGCGTCTTTACAAGGAGATGGCAGTTAGTGGGCGCCATGGCAGCGAGAGATTTGGTAGAAACAGATGCCTGCCATCCCTTCGCGAAGGAGATTGACGACGAAATAGGACACGCCCTCCTGGACGACCTCTTGGAAGAGTTCCTCTCACATTTAACCCAACCCACTGTCCATGCAGACTCTAACCCGCGCCGATGTCTATAATTTCTTGAGCTATACTTGTCGATTCTCTGTAGTTTCGGGGAACAAAAACATTCCCATAGTTTCTGCGTTGAGCGTAACTTCTTCTCCGGTAACGTTTTGGCTCTCGAATGCGGGGATGCCAGCATTTAAGGCTTACGTCTCTCTTCATTGAATCGCGTTAGAGATAGGAAAGAGAAAGGAAGAAGACCTGGAGTCATCTCCATCCCGGTGGGCCCTGCATGGTGGGTGCAGCAGTTGGGGAGTCCGTGGTCGGGTCACCATCTCCCGCACTTGCAATCCATGTGCAAATTAAATACAGTGAGATTTAAGTTAGACGAAATGAGAATCTAGGTATATTTTACCTTATAGCGTGGAGGGAGGGGAGGAGGGGTGTCCCCGGAGAGATTTTATTGTAGATTGATGTATATGCGGGAACTTTCCTATAGCTTCTCCAGTAGCTAGAGGCAGGGACACGTCCCTCTTAGGGCATTTAAGCCATGAAAGTGAAATCCCAGCTCGTGGGGACTCACGTTAGAGTCGGCCGCGGGTATGGTCAGGAGGATGTAGTCTTCCACCCCTAGGGATTAGAACGAGATTGGCGTGAACGTTCATGTTGATGGGCTCATAAAAGACTAAGACATAAAGTACATCTTGCATATGCCGCTACACGCACACATAGGCACATGTGTACCTACGGATCCACATTTTACTTTAGGAAAATGGGTTTTATGAATAAATCGAGCTTAGGCTCTCCACAAATTTTGAGGTCCATGGTACCCACCCTTAATTAGTACATGCTATCTATGTACTTAGAATTATATGAGGCTTATAATAGTGGAGTGATATTTTTCGAGTCAACCATGTGGTTTGGCTTCTCATAAAAGATTGATCAAGAATTAAGTGTTTGGCTCATTACATACGAGGACTTGTAATCACTACTAAGAGTATGTGGTGTGAGACAAGACAAGAAATGTGAAATAGTAATATTAAAGAAGCAAGACGTCATGCTAATCAAAAACCAATTAGACACAAGTAAAGTGGTCCATATCTTTTGATCATGTAAGGTGTGTTGAGTTCCCTTTCCAACAAGTTCATTAAAGAATTAATTTCATTTTGGGAAAAGAGTGTAGGACTGGGACTTTATGTTTTTATATCATGAACTATCCTCTTCAAAGTTCAATTGGGCGTGATTGCAGTCCCAAAATACTTTACCATGATATTTTCCTTGCAGAGTTTTGTATAGTCATCTCTTTATTTCATTTTTCCGTCCATGTAAATTATATTTAATCTCTTAGTTTTTTTTTTACTAATCATGAGAAGCAGTCTCAAGATATGATACAACTATTTGAATAAAACCATGTGCTTTTGTCAAAGATAGTTTTACTCCCTTATTTGTTAAAGGAAAACTTAATTTCTTAATGAATATATAATATAATATATTGCTCATGAGTTAACTTTGCACCATTGTGCCTTTAATATTGAAATTTTGGTCAAAAGAAAAATGGTTTAATATAATGTACTCCTTGCATACAATTCAAATAGTGCAAACATCAAGAAAATGATACAAACCACATTCTTGATCTCCAAAACATAAATTTCCATCAAGTATAACTAGGACAGTCCGTTTCAAATAATATATATGTCATCAAAATTATCTAAATAATATTACTAAATGCCAATCCTTTAATCTTTTAGACTACAGCTAATAATGTATTTTCAAATGGTACCTTCATGAAACAAGTAGACAATTTCCTTTAATTCATAAGAGGATTAATTTTATTCCTTAATTACGTCTATAATATAGAATCCACCCTTTTATAAACCTTTTAGATTCTTGCGATGTTGTCATAAGAAATTTTCTTTCCTAATTAATTATCCCAATTTCCATAATGAGGGACATTAATCCTCTATATTTAATGAGAAGTTGTCTTAATGTGACAATGAGGTAGCTGGGTTCCTTTGTTTACATGAGAATAACTTGATACTTAACATAACATTATCGTGAATATAGAGTTCTTTGTCTAGTTCGAATAATTTGATATTTAATCCAACATTATTTTTTATACAAAGTCCTTTGTCTAACATTTTCTTAATTTGATACAAATTTCATCTTATTATTGGCATTATATTTGCTAGATATGTGAGTATGATTGGTAGTCAACATTGTGACATGATTTAGCCTTATATGAGATCATAAAGATGGATGTATCCTCCACATACATTCTAATTTAGCAGTTTTCACCATATCTCCCATATTGTCATTCTTAATGGATGTTACTTTAACCTATGATTCTATGTAGTTTTATCATAATGTAACATTTAAAGTTTCCAAAGTCACTAAACTTGAGGCTAACTTTCATTTATATATTTTGACGACATGCGTTAATGATTTCATTGCCTTCCACCCTTGAAGCAATATCGAATTAGATGTAACATAGCTTTATGAAGGTACATTTCAATAGTTATCTCCGAAGTAACTCGTACCAGTATCATCACACAAATTCTCTTTTTGTAAAATTTCCATTACGGTTATTATAATTTCGTAATTCAAATTTGAGTCGCTATCTGTAATATATATCTTACTTGCATCTCCCCTTAGTAATTAATGCATGCATAGAAAGTAAGTTTTCTGTGCAAATTATCAAACAAATTGTTAAATGACTCTATACATGCACATATATCAAAAAAAATAAATGAAAATAATTTGAAAAAAAGAGTTAAGAAGTATGACGACAAGTTGCTAGTCCATGGAAAGGGAATCGCCTCATGACTGAGGTCGTCCAACACCATCTCACATCCACCTGTGCAATGAGCTCTCGGATGCGAAATGATATCTAGAGGCCACTGTTTAGGCGGTGGTCAGTACCTCAGCGAACTTTGTTGCCGCCAGTGTCATGCTATGGATGGAGATGAAGAGGGAACAACCTTTCCCACCATCCACGGCTCCACTTAGTGAGTGGGCACAATGGTAGATGGAGAAAGACACGGAGAGGAACGAATCGGAGGGGAAAGCGGAAGGCGGAAAGCCACCATCTCCTGACCAACTGGTGGGCACCATCGTAGCAGATTGAGAGAAAGAGAGAGAGAGAGAGAGAGAGGGGTGAGGGGAAAGAATATACAGAATATTGCCGGCTCCTTCCCCATGGTCGGCACCATGGCAGACGAGAGAGTGAGAGAGGAGGGGAAAGGGTAAAATAGAATGTCTCCATCTCTTTCCCAACTTGATGCGAACCACAATGGATGAAGAAGAGGGAGATGAGGAGAGTCGATGGAAAGGAAAATGAGGGGAAAGGAGAAGGACAAATGCTGCTATCTCCTGCCCCACTCGATGGCACCACACTTGGTAGGGAGAGGGGGAGTGCTTGAGAAACAGAAAGGAAGGCGAGGGGAAGTATAGAATGCATCCACCACTTGCCCCCTTAGTATTATAATTTTTGTAGAGAGAGAGAGAGAGAACAGGCTAGTATTTTCTCAATATGGTCAAAAGTTTAACACCTCAATGGTGGCTAGCTTTGTTTTTTTCTGAAAAGGTTTGTTCGAGGAACTAATCATTATGATTAAGGTCGACAGTTCAAATTATTCATAAGGTGGTGAACACAACTAACGTTATTTTCAATTTAACATTGAGCGTGTCCTTCCGTTGCTCTTCTACTTAAGCAAAAGTAGAGACGATGCCGGCCCAGCCCGACTCCTTCCTCCCCTTCCCTTCCCCCCTCCTCCTCCTCCTCCTCTTATATTCTCATTTTAGCACCTCGTGACGCCATTACATAAAATAATGGGTTGGTGTATAGAGTACACAGATATATATGTGAATAAATATTTCATGATCATTTAGAAAAAAAATGAGGGCCTTTGACTCTTTCAGGACATTGATATCTATTTAAGGCGGAGCTTCAAACCTAATGGCGAATTTGGCCATCGAATTGCTGATCTTACATGATCAACGTGGATTAGGCACTTTAATCCATGGCATTGCGTCTTTCATAGTGAGCTTTAGCCAGATAGGCTGAATTGTCCGATTATGATCATAATTTATTTTTGAACAATCCCAGTCCTACAGATTCTGTGGGCATATGTTTTCTTGCAAACCATTCAATTGAGAACATAAGATAAGCTAGTGTGAGATGGGTTCCTCCGGGGGGCTTTCAGGGAGCAGGATCTCAGACTTGAGGCTTCAGAGACACAGAGGGTAGGACAAGATGGTCTTTTCTCAGAAGTGCTTATCCCGTTCATGGAAATTCCATCCAGGTCTGTAAAAATCTTTGGTTAGGGTTTCTCTATAAATTCTCGAGTCCAGGTCTGCGGGACTAGCCTTTTCGGCCGCCGCCCCTTGTTGTTTTGCAGTCGTTCCTGCTGTCTGAGCGCACGGTGAGGTTTCGATCTCGATGACGATTCATCTTGTCGCACCCTGACTTGTTCTTTCGCCTTCCCCTACCCCATCTTCGGTACATTTCATTCCAGGGTGTTTGTGCTTCCTTGTGGGGGGGTGGAATCTAAACCCTAACCCGGCCAGCGCCATAGATGGGCTCGCCGAGGTCTGACGGCCTCCCCCTTCACAGCAATGCTCGAGGCGTTTCTAAGCCCTGACGCGACATTCGGACGGCGTTGGGGTCATGCGCGCTTCCACATTAGGTTTCCGCCCCCGGAAGATCCACCGGGCTTTCATCTTCATTCATTAAAGATTTTACTCTTCGCCGGTCTTCTGGTTTTCTGCGTTCGTGTGGGGGAGGTGGGACACAGATGATCGGCGCGCAGTTGGGTTCTTCAGCCGATGCAGCCCCGTGTTTGCGCTGCCGCCGTCCCCCCTCCTCGCCTGACATTGGCGCAGGTGGCGCGTTGAAACCCTGACACGAAATAGTTACTCTTAGTGTCTGGGTCATTTCCGCCTCCACATTTCCTTGTTCCGTGCGAGGTTTTCTGGTTTCCTCTGCTTTCCCTCTCGATCAGATGGCTACCGACCTGAGAAAGTCTTCTCCTCCTGTATTAAAACTCTCCACTCAAATGAATGAGAGAGAGAGAGAGAGAGCGATGAAAGGGGGGCTGACTTCGGGCAAAGCGCCAAAAAATATGTAATTGGGCTTACACTTACAGTTGCTGGGGCAGGGCCCGCGGGCCACAATCTGGTCTACCTTTCTATTGAGGCGAGACGACTCAAAAACCGGCCCATCTTTTAATTACTGGGCCGACGAAAGCCCACTCGTTTTCTCTATACATTAAAACCCACGTAAGCTTAGCATACCCGGGGCCCATTTGTTTCCACTTCTGGGCATTAAAGAGACACCCACGGGTAGAAATGACAAAAACACGCCCATTATTCTCTGGGCCGGACCAGAACAAACATTTGAATAATCTTCTTACTTACCAACACCCACCCCTGCGCCCTCCCTTTTCCCCCTCTCTCTCTCTCTCTTCTCGCTGTCTCTCAGGCTTCTCCGACCTTGCGTAGAAGAAGAGGGGCGGAGCGGGAAGACGTCGTCTTCTTCTTCTACGGGGTAAAAAGGAGGAAGAAGGGAGGTAAGGAGAACTGAGGGGGAGATTAATGGCTCGAAACTTCTTCTACGGGGAAGTTCTCCTGGTGAACGAAGAACCTACAGACCGCCGGCAATGGAGGTGGAATTTACAGGGGTGGACCAGCGAGAAGGAGGTCGTCGCAGAGGCAGCTGGGGCTCTCGCAGGTCATCTGCTGCGTCTCCGCCGGAGGGCTGTTGCCGGTGCTACCGGACATGGAGCAGAAGACGGCGGCCTTCTGCAGGACTCCGGTGGGGGACGACCCCAACCAGCCCTCCGCCATGAGATTCAGCACTGAAGAACCCGCCGCCGTCTTGATCCCATCTCCGGTCACTGGGTTGTTGCTGCTGGTCTTGTTGAGGGCCTCTCCCAGAGGCCCCCCCATCGAGGGCTCCCAGGAGACGGGAATCCAGCTCCCTGCCATCGGCGGCCTCTGGTGAGCTTCGTTTGGGGCTTGGGCTCCGCCAATGGCGAGGCTCATGTAGACGGGGTGGTGGTCGGCTTCCCTGGAGAGCCTCAGTGGGCAGAGAGTGGTCGTTCCGTCTCTCGCGGTGGGGGAGTTGCAGGACGGCGGCGCCGCCTCCTCCTCCGGCCAGGCCAGCGACGGCGGCCGGAAGGGCTCCTCCTTGGGCTGCTGCCAGTCGTCGAAGAAATGGCGCAGGGGATGATCCTCCTGGGGTTCCTCTCCGCTCCTCATCTCCATGAACGAGCTCCTCGGAGGGCCGAGAAGGTTCTCCGAGGAGATCCCTCCGAATTCATGGAACAGGCTCCTTTGTTGATCAGGGAGGGTGGACGAGGCCTCCTTCTTAAGTTTCTGCCTCGTCGGAGAACACGATAGCTGGTCGCTCAGATGCTCGGCAGCCATGGCAAATCTGCACCCAGATATTATTTATATAAATCTCAAGTCTGCTCGACCCTGGGGTTTCCGAGGCTTTTCTCACCTGTTCTTCTGCGGCTGCTGCTGCTGCGGCGGCGCGATCCCCAGGCCGGCGGAGGACCCAATGCCGGATACGGCCAGGGTTGACGGCGGCGGCGGAGGGGCGGCGGCCTTGGCGGGGGGGTGGCCGGAGTGGGCTTCCACAGGCTTTCTTGAACGATGGCGGCCGCGGTTCATGTGGCGCTCGCAGTACTTCTGATCGACGACGGCGTCTCTGGAGCACCGCCACTTCTTCCCGTCGGTCCTCCGGCACCTCCCCGGCTCTGGATCGGCGGTCCCGGTGAAGCCCGCGTGGAAGGCTCCCCACCCCACTGTGAGGATCCATCCAGAGGGAGGATCAGAAAGAGGAGGAATGGAGGAACAAGTCTGATCTGATCTGATCTGATCTGATCATCTCACCGGAATTGGTGGTTCTCATGGTGGTAGCAGCGGCGGCGGCGGCGGCGGCGTAGGAGGAGAAGCCCGAGGAGTTGAGGCTGCTCTTCCTGATGGGAACGAGCAGGTTGGCGGGGACGGGCATGTTGGCGTCGAGGTACTTGTAGATCAGCGCCTGGTGCTCGAGCTCCAGCCATTGGGACGGGGTGAAGGGCCCGCTGACACCTGCCAAAACCCCATGCATCATCTTCTTCTTCTTCTTCATCTCCGATCCGCCATCGCTCAAACGAAACCCTAGCAGGCGACCGGGGGTGTGTGTGTGGGGTGCGGGAAGGGGGGGGGGGGGAGAGAGAAAACCAGGAGGACCATCTGGAAAAGGCAAAATGCGGGGGAAAAGACGTGACGAGGACGAGGATCCGAGCACGCCATGAACAGACCAGGATGAGGAGAATGACGACGATCTCATTGAAAACCGAAAGTCTAACCGCATTTACTCGCCGGAAAGCGAGAGGGAGAGAAGAAATTCACGGCCCGGAGGAGATTCTCCCCCTTTCTTACCTGCTGCATTCCGCCCGTGGGACGACGGCGGAGAGAAGAGGGGTGACGCAGAGGACTGGTGGTGGTAGTAGGGCGAACCCCCGCCATTGGGGGAGGAGAAGTTGATCATCATCATCTGCTGCTGCTTCCCGTCGGAGAAGAGAGAAGAAGAAGAAGACGAAGAAGAAGAAGAGAAGCCCTTCCCCCGCTGCGGCGCCGCCGGAAAGTGCCTGGTGTGGAAACCAGATCCCAAGAAGCCCACCTTCTGCCTGGTCGACTCCCCCTGCGAGGACGAACCTCCAAGGCCTCCTCCTTCTATGCCCACCACCCCACCGTAGTCCATCCCCTCCTCCTCCTCAGAGAACCACCTCCCCGAAGGCTACTGGCGGCGGAGCAAGCAGCAAGGCTGGCGGCGGCGGCGGCGGGGGCGGCGGCGACCATGGTTCATGATAGGAGGTGGCGGAGGAGGGCTGTCAGGCCGATGGGCATTGGGGGCAACATTTTAACGAGGCCCTAGCTCTTCTCGAGGAAACCAGCCTGGTTTTGTTTTGTAGGGAGGACGACCCGGCGATCCATCCGTCCATGGAAATGGACGGCCTTTAGAGAGAGAAACCCAGGCACTGTAATAAAATACCCCCCCTCCCCCCTCCTCTGAGATCCCAACAACAAAATATCTCTCTCTCTCTCTCTCTCTCTCTCAGCTGGGGTCGTCTCTTCAGACCGGAGGGTGGTAGCGGCTGCGCGTGGGGAAGAAACCCCCTATAATTTCGAAATTACTGCCGTCATCCACCTCACTGCAGACTGGACTGCGTCAACGGCTGGGGGCCTTCAAGCCGCGAATGATTGGCCTCGACCGTCACGCGCCGGCTCCTGGGCAGATTCGTCCGTCTGTGTTTATGCGAGGGCCTTCCCGTAAATAACCAAATTTTATTTCATTTTATTTAATATTCTCGGAGGGAGCGGCTGGGGGCGAGCCGCGTCGTGCCGACACGTGACGCATCCCCGCTGCCGGCTACCTACCCTCCAACATGTGGACGGACGCCTTGAACGGGGCCGGCCCACGGGTCGGGCCTGCCGACGACTCCACAGATAAAATGCGCTTCACCGGGCCGGACAAAGATTCGGGCCAGCGGAGTCTGGCCCGGCCCATTGAGGACTCGCTCCTTCCCACCCAACATATGGGAAGGAAGGGGACGTCGAGGCTACTAGAAAGCGTGGTCCCCACTTTGGTGGCGGGGGGCGCGGGGGCTCGTTGTCGTATTAGGAAAGTGGCCTTATAATGGAACGCGCCAAGTACGTGGGCCCCGCAGTTGCTTCCCACGTGGAGACCCTGTCTTATACTAATCCACTTGGTCGGGACAAGCGGGGGGGGGTCGTCCTCTACGTGTGAGATTTATTCTGGCCCGAAAGAAGCCCAATAAAAAACCCGTAGCCGGGGTCCAAGTCACAAATATGGCCCGGGCCGGGCTCGCCGGCCCTCCGAGTTCGCCATCGACTTGCTTTCTAATGTTTGTTCGAGTGGGATCCTCAGACATATCTTCCTCACTTTATTCAATGCCCATGTATCGTTTTGTCCCTAACCCCCCCCCCTCTCTCTCTCTCTCTCTCTCTCTCTCTCTCTCTCTCTCTCTCTCTCTCTCTCTCTCTCTCTCTCTCTCTCCGTTCTCTATCGTAGCTTCATGATTGGCGGTTTCGTTCCCGAAGGTAAGTAGAGAACCCGCGCCCGTCTCACTTTTACGGCGCGTCGGCGGCGGTGACTGGTCCACGGGGCCCATTTACTCTCTCTCCCCCGGCTTCACTCCCTTTGTGCCCTCTCTCACACGGTAGAGAGGGAGGGGGGGGAGAGAGAGAGAGAGAGGGGAGAGGATGGGGTTGGGGAGCATGTGCTGGAGGAGGGTAGAGAGAGAAAGGTGGGGCTGGGGGCATTGAATGGCCATGAAGGAGGAGCAGCTCGGCCATTAACCTTGGTGCGGCGGCGATGGCCTATCTGTCCTCCCACTGAGAATGTTGGAGAAAATACAAACACCCTCCCTATGGTCCCTCCGGAGAGACATGCTCCCAATTCTAGAGTGAGTGAGTGTGATTGTGTGTGTGAGAGAGAGAGAGAAGGAGAGATGGTGGGTGAGCATGGTAAAGGAGGTGGGACGTCTAGCTTTTATTGTGCGTAGCCGAAATTATTGTCCTCCCCGAGAGAGATAAAGAGATAGAGTTGGAGACCGTTTTTGAGAGAGAGAGAGAGGATAAAAGCGAGGGGAGGGGAGGTGGCCGCCAGCCCGAGCGGAATTGAATTCGGGCCGGACAAGTAGGTATGCCGAGGTAAAAGGCCCGGGTAAAAATGGAGCCCGGCCCGCTCTGGTCTCATTCCTATGAGCTCTGGCCAACCCGGAGTGGGGGGATTTGTAGAGAGAGAAAGAGAGAGAGTGGGGGGGGGGGGGATATTACGTCGTATTTTTACTTCTGACTTGGTTTTCAAGCCCAGAGAACAGAATGAGGCCCGCCGTTGAACGCAGTAAAATCCAAGGCTCTTCTGACCCGCGGACAGCACTCATTCACAGCTGGAACTGCCGGGGCGGCGCTACTGCTCCTCCGCGAACGCCGGAGCTCGGCCAGCGCCGCTGTGCTCCGCCAGCGCCGGCGCTTCTTCTCGAGACGCCCAGTCCGGCGAGGGACTCGGCTCCTCCCTACGCCTCCTACAACGTCAACAAACGAGGTAAACACTTGAGTCTTTTGTGTTGGACTCGGGTCATTCCACGTAGTCAACTCCGCAAATTTTCAACCCTCTCTCTCTCTCTAAAAAGGAGGAAGAAGTTGCGGTCCTCGTGCCCGTGCCTTGGTCCCCCACCACGCCGCCGCCCTCTCTTTCTCTCTCTTCTCTCTCTCTCTCTCTCTACAGTAAATCGGCACGGCGACTTTTAAACAGGGACGTAGCGGTCCAGCCATTGCGAAGGGCCCCTTCTTTTTATCTAGCCATGTAGGTGGGGGATCCCTCCGACAGCGACGGAGGGGGGGTGGGGCCCCACAAGCGCCACTCGTTTCCGGGCCGACCCGCCGCCCACGCGGTTGCGGTGTCGGGGAAATCGGAGGGCCCGGCTCGTTGCTTCCCCCGATCCGGCACGCCTCTCACCCTGCCTGCCTGTCCCACTTCTCTGGGCCCCACCGTCCAGGATCGGACGAGCCGCTCTCCGATTCTCGGCCCCCGACTCGTCGGTGCAGAAAAAATATATTACATCTGGGCTTGGGCTTTGTGAAGTTGGACCATCACGCCCAATAAAAGCCATAATAGCAGGTAGCCTATTTGGGCCGAATGGGAGGGAGCGAAGCAACTTAGTAACGATGTTCCTGCCGGAACATCGTACACGGCGATAGCGTTCGATCTTATTAGAAAGATCCCCGAGGGGGCCGCTTAGCTTCCGCGCCACAATCCTGGGAGATGATGTTGATGCTGAGCCAGGCGCCGGCCATCGGCGGCCTCTCCACGCGGCGGCGCTCGCCGACGGCGCTGCCCCCTCTTCCTCCCTTCTCGAAGACGAGAACTCCGCTCTTCTCCAAGTGCTGCCCGTTGCCGTCCTCCCGGCGGTGCCCGGATAGGAATCTGAGGCTCACTGTCAATTCGTCGAGCGCCGCCGATGGGCCCGGGGAGACGGGCAACGCCGCCGCCGCCCGGCCGACGGCCTCCTCACCTCCGTCTTCCCGGCCGTTTCCCGGCGGCGGAGAGACCGTGTTTGTCGGGGAGAAGGGGGTGCCATTGGAGGGTGTGATCCAGTTCGATCGGCCGAGGACGGCCTCGCGCTTGGAGTCGTGGGGGTAAGTGAATGATCTTCTTCCCTCCGCGGCGGATTTTTACTCGGTTCGGAGTTCGAATTCTCTCGCCGCGAGTAACTGGGATGGATTGTGGTTCCTCGGTGGGGATGATCCAGGCGGGTGGCTCTACTGGCGGGTGGGGATGTCCTGTTCCTGCTCGTCTTCTCCGCCATTGGAAGATTCAACCACGGACTCCCAGTTCTCGACATGGAAACGTTACGCACCGCCGACCCTTTTATTGCCGGTAGATTATCCTGGTTCTCAATTCCGTTCACCGGTGAAGTGGTTCCTGCCTCTTGGCTTTAGCTATTCAAGGTCTCTGGCAGGGTGGTTTCTCGGTGCCTACTTCCTCGGCGGATATGGGGATGATGGAAAGGGCGTGAATGATCGTCCTAAAGCTGTTCTTGCTGCTGCTAAGTCTTGGGCAGCCGGTATACCAGTGAGTAATTCTGAAAGCTCTCTTCTCTCTCTCTCTCTCTCTCTCTCACACACACACACACACACACCACACACTTGATAAAAAAATAGATATGAATATGTTCACACTTGAACATCTAAAGCTGTTCTTGCTGGTGCCAAGTCTTGGGCAGCCGGTATACCAGTGAGTAATTCTGAAAGGTCTCTTCTCTCTCTCTCTCTCTCTCACACACACACACACACACACACACAAAATTGATGAAACATAGATATGAATCTGTTCACACTTGAACATCTACAGTCTAATGGCTCCGTCATAATTGAAAGGCGAAGAAATTTCAGCTCGATTAAAGGCCCCTCTGTTCATTATTAAAAATTGTATATTTAGCTTAGTTCTTTGCCACAAAACTTGGAAACGTTCTCAGGGCCTGATGAAATGATGGTCTAAATTCATCATTTGTAACCTAGTGAAATAATCAAGCTATCCGAGTAAGAATCGATCTGAAATGAACAGAGCCAGCCCATCGATTTTATCCTCAGGATGATGTTGGTCTTCTGATCATCTGGGATCATAATTCTTTGAGTGATTCTTGAGTGATGAACAGTTTTCTGAACAAATGTAACGGCATGAAGGATACTAATGGGAAAAGAAATGAAGCTTATTGATTAATCTCACCTGAAACAAAGTTTGGGAGGACATATATGCAGATGAGTTATGGATGACACGAGAGACTGGTTCAATGCCATTGCCTCATAGGACCAAAAAGTACTCCTTTCTTAGCGAAAATATCATCCTGTCTACGGTAAAACAAAAAAAAAACAATTCCAGCCGCTGCAACTGATATGATCCTGTAGAAGTTGTGCAGTGAGATGTTTGGCAACACTAGGCTTCGATTTGCAATGATGTGAACTACTAGACTGCCACCACTCCTGACTGAATTAAATATTTGTCTCCATGAAGCTATAAATATATCATGGCATGTATAGTTCCATAAAAATCAATATGACTCTGTTGTTATAATTTCCACTTCATATTCATGCACAAATATTAATGCATGGTTCCCGTTTAGATGCCATGAAAGCTTAAATTTGGATAAGTTATCGGATGCCTTTTTAGGAAAATATCCATTTTTTTTTTTCTTCCCAGACGGGGCTGCTCATTAGGTCCTTTGCATTGGGCCACACGCCTCCGGTTAATTTTGTACTGATAACCATGGGAACGACGGGCGTCTTGCTGATTGGATGGCGGGCGCTTCTGTACACCCTTTTCCCAAACAGGCAAGGCAAGAAGAACGACGTGTACAAGCGCGGCAGCCCCTTCGAGCTCTTTGAGGTGAGGAGGGCTAAATTATCATGCTCCGTTCATTTATTATTTTAAGTTCATCCGTTTAATAATGCTATTAATTGTCGTCTTTTTTTAAGTGGCTGGTGAATAGATAATACTGTTTAGGACCAAGAACAGAATTAGAGGACTAAATTGTCGTGGTCAAACTGAAGATAATAGGAGTGCAAAGTCAAACATTCATGGAATATATAGGGAAGGGAAATATCATGATGTATTCGTCTAGTCGTCATCATTCAATGAGGCTTAGTTATATAAATCTTCCCTTTTTTTTTACTTTTTTTAGTGGTTGGTGAATAAATTAAATTAGTGGAGCAAATGAAGGAATTAGGAGGGCAAAGTCAAACCCACCCTGTATATGTGGAGAGACATTCTGTGACTGCCCATAAAGTATGATAGATGTTGAGAAACTCACATGGCTCCATTCACTCTATTTAATCTAGTTGACCATCATGCGACCAGAGAGGACCCTCTCCTGTGTCTAACGATTTAAGAAATGGTCAACTGTCTGAAGTGTGGAATTTGTACGGCGAGGCCATTGGTTGACAAATTAGCCAGACCCACTAAGTTGCGTGAACCACTTTATTTCATGCAGTAGACAACCCCAGTCAGTTCTTCTTCCCCAGACCCCTACATGTTGACTCTTGCCGAGATCGACCCAAATATAAGGAACTGATCATCATGGCTTTCCTCACATAGCAAGCCGTCTATATTTATCTCTGTATGTAGGAGAGAGATAGAGAGAGAGAGGGATTGCTGAGTGGGTGACTGGTACATCCATATGTTAGGAGAAACCTTGGAGTAAACAGGTGTTCATAGCCTCAATAACATCGTATGTTTCCCCTCCTTTGCAGTTATTGACGTCGTTGGTGCGAAGATGGTGACAACCAGTTCGGAATCTGCTGATTTCTCTGTTGTAAGAGAGAGAGAGAGAGAGAGAGAGAGAGAGAGAGAGAGAGAGAGAGAGAGAGAGAAAGAGAGATGAGGGTGCTGTGGAGAGGTCTAAAACTCTGATTTCAGCCTTAGTGAGAGAGTTCTCCATTTGTTTGTAGTTGGAACGGTAGCTAATGGCCCAATGAGCCCAACAGCTTCTCGAGCTGGGTCCTGGCTTACGCCGGGCCGGGCCGGGCCGGAGCCCCGTAGAACCCCTTTTTGTCGCCACGTGGCACCTAATCTCTCTCTCTCTCTCTCTCTCTCTCGACTCACTGAACCCCATATTTTCTGCGCCTTTCTCTGCACTGATATCCCCCGGAATTGGTGAAATGGCCTCCGGGCCTTCCCTATCAAGAGTCGGCCCGGCCCCTCGGGCCCTGGCATTCAACTCTCTCTGCTATCCTTGCCGTCTCTTAATCGTACTCTGCCGCCGTCGGTAGGGAGAGAAGGAGATGGGCCGGAGAGAGAGAGAGAGAGAGAGAGAGAGAGAGAGAGAGAGAGAGGGTACCATTTATATGTCTCTGCGTGTGTTTCCCTATCTCTCTCTCTCTGCATGCGCAGAGGCCAATCCAGCGGGGTAGCCCTTCTCAGTGGCCGGAGTTGCCCTCTGTATCTGTCGCCGTCCCCGGCGGCAGCAAAGGCCCGTAGCTAGAGAACAGAGAGAAACAAGACGGAAGGAGAACAGATGGATGAGGGCCCGCCCGCCGCCCCACCCCCGGGAGGTTGACCTCTTATGGTTGGCTTCATTAAGATGAAGAGAGAGAAACAGAGGGTGCAAAACCCAGAGAGAGAGAGATCGAGAGCAGGAGAGGCATTAATGGCGAGCTTTAGCTTTAATGGGTTGCAGAGGAGGGATCGAGGGGGGAAAAAAAGGGAATGTCATGTGGGCTCTCTCTCTCTCTCTCTCCATTCCCTCGGAGGGGGGATGCCTTATTGTTTGGGATCTTGCTTGGATTCTGTGTTTCCCGAGAGGACGGCAGAACGTCAGCAATTAATTGGACCATCCCCCGGCCAGAAGGGTTGGGCCGACGGGCCCCCCATCCCTCCTCTGAGCCTCTCTGCTCCTCCCCCTTCCGCCACGAAGGTGTTCGTGCGAAGGCCACCCGGAGGAACTGATGGGAAGGCCGGCAACCACCAATCTCTTATATCACTCTCGATAGAAGATTAACTTACGTGAACTTTTATGAGCGTATGTTCAACCTATGTTATCAGATCTATTTAATCCCGTTTTTAACCCATTTAATGCGCGAATATTTGTGGAGAGGAAGACCGGGGGCACTTTGATCGTCGTCTTGTCCACGAATCGACAGCGTGGAAACAGAGGATCTGGTCCCTTTCGTGCAAGTCTGCGGGATCAAGCTTCTCCCCCACCCGTGTGCAATCTCTCTCTCTCCTCCGCCACAGTCACCGGGGCTCACAGCAGAAAGAGGAGGAAATGCTCAGGTGCACCCGCCCTCTTCTGGACGAGGTACATCGCCGTCGCTCTCTCGGCGGAAGAGGAGAGTGGAGGGGATGAAGGCGATGAACAGCGCCCTTCTCCTCGGGAAATCTCTCAGGTTGACCTCGTAGCTTTCCGTCCAGCAGGAGGATAGCTGGGAGGAAAGATAACCCTAAACCCTAATGACGATAACTAATAAAGGCCTCTCATCTCTCTTTCTCCCTTGTCTTCTTCGCGCAGGAAGTGCCAGTACTATTGAGAAGTGACGGGATGGACAGTTGTCCTGCCAGTCCAGAAGAGAGAGAGAGAGAGAGAGAGAGAGACAGAGAGACCTCCCTTCCCTGCCGAAGATAGCCTCTGCAGTTAAATTAATTACACAGTCCTCTGAATCCCTTCTCTCCTCCGGAGTGGTGCAATCCTTCTCGTCTCTGGGTCGCCTCGGGTTGGGTCTGAGAACGCAGATACCCATGATCGTTAGTTTATTAGGCGGAGTTCATTCTCTTTGCTTCTGCTTGAAGAGCACTGGTTCTTGTTATTCGTCCATGTGTTCATGTGTTGCTTCCCCCCGTGAGAGCTCTCCCTCCCGGAAAGAAGACATCCGCCCCCCTGGTTGGGGTGTGGGCGAGCAGGAGAAGAGTGTGGGAATGATTAGTGTTCTTGATCTTAAATGATTGACCAACCAGCCTCGAGTTCCCCTCTCTTCTCTCCCCACCCCTCCCCCACCGCCGCTCTCTCTCTCTCTTTCTCTATAGAAGAGTGAGGAATTAAGCCCATGAACAATAATAGCCACAACTGGCTGGGTTTCTCTCTCTACCCCCACATGGAGCTTCCTGCAGACCCACATCATCAGGGTGCCTCGGTGCCGGGGGGGCTCTTCCTCTCTCCCACTGTAAGCAGCAATGGAATCTGCTATGGAGTCGGAGGGGAAAACGAAAGGTTCTACTCTCAGCTATTCTTTTCCCCGTTCAAGTCCGATGGACCCGTCTGCATAATGGAAGGTGGATTGCCCTCTCTCTCTCCTCTCCTCCCTTCTTTCCCTTCCTCTTCTTCTCTGACCTGCTGCCGCGATCTGGCGAAGGAATGGCGCCGTCTTCTTCCCCAAAACTGGAAGATTTCTTAGGCGGCGGCGGGGCCGGCTCGGCCATGGAGATCCACCATTACGGGAATGACGACAGTATCAGAGGCCACCACTCTCTGGAGCTCCTCCACCTTCCCTTTCGGTCGGAGGAGCACCAACAGTCTTATCTTCAGCAGCCACTGCAGAGCATTTTCCAAACTCCTCCCATGGGGGAGCCACCGGCGGCCTTCTCTCAGCCCTCCTCCGTCAACCCCTCTCTGCAGATTCCTCCCTCTGCAACCATCGACGGTGACTCCATGAACGAGGTCAAGAAGATGGGGAGCTTCAAGAACGCCCAGAAGCAGCCTCTCCACCGCAAGTCTATCGATACCTTCGGGCAGCGGACTTCTCAGTATCGAGGGGTCACAAGGTTCGTAGAACAAAACCGCGTAAATCGGCCCGCCATAAATTTGCAGGGTTTATTTCCGACCGACGAGCCCGCCCTTCGTCTTCCTCAGACACAGGTGGACTGGTAGATACGAGGCTCATCTCTGGGACAACAGCTGCAAGAAGGAGGGCCAAACCAGGAAGGGGAGGCAAGGTCAGCGTCATCTTCTATTGGGCATGAATGATTCTCCTTCTATCGCGTCCAGAGCCTTCTCGTTTTCTGACCGTCTTCCCTGTTCTGTCTCCGTTTACGACGGCGGGGACGCCATTAAACTCCTCGACGATCTCCAGTCTATCTGGGTAATCTTCTTCTTCGATCTCCTCTTTTTGTCTGCCGTAAGTTCGTAATCTTGGTTGGTCAACGCCTCGGTTTGTAACCCGTCCATCGACCGATCAGGAGGCTACGACACGGAAGAGAAGGCCGCGAGGGCTTACGACTTAGCGGCGCTCAAATACTGGGGGACTTCGACCCACATCAACTTCCCGGTATCTCCGGCGCCGCTCATCGTTGACTTTCTTTCACAAATGGACCACCCGCTGTTCTTCGAGTTTCTGTTCTGATCCATCCATCTGGGTTTGACTCAGTTGGAAGCTTACCGCGATGAGCTTGAAGAGATGAAGAACATGACCCGCCTGGAGTACGTCGCCCACTTGAGAAGGTAGCCCACAACTCACCATCCCTAGTGAAAACCAGCTAATCTCTCTCTCTCTCTGTCTCTGTCTCTCTCTCTCTCTCTCTCTATCGGTGGGTGGTGCTGCTTGCAGGAAGAGCAGCGGGTTTTCGAGGGGCGCGTCGATGTACCGAGGAGTCACGAGGTGGGCGACGAGTTTATCTCGAATGAACCGACATTCTCTAATGTTTTCTCGCACATTTTCCCATCCTCACCTTATCACATGCTGTGATTATCTTCTCTGTTCTTCAGACATCACCAGCATGGCAGATGGCAGGCTCGGATCGGGAGGGTCGCCGGCAACAAGGACCTCTATCTTGGAACATTCGGTGAGCTCCGATTAAAATATTCGGGCTTTTGGTGGAACGATAATCTGCAGGATTATCGCCGTCATCTCGTCCCGCATTCTTTGGAAGATGTTGGTTGACTTTCTTGGTCGAGATGATCATCCATCGACACGTCTTCGTTCGCGGTCTACGTTGCAGGCACCCAAGAGGAAGCCGCAGAAGCTTACGACGTCGCCGCCATCAAGTTCCGGGGGCTAAGCGCCGTCACTAACTTCGACATTACTCGATACGACGTGGAGAAGATCGCGGCGAGCAGCACCCCGCTCACCGCTGACTACGCCAGGAGGAAGACCGCCGTGGCGGCGGCGGCGGGGATGGTTGACCTCGCCCTACAGAAGGGCGACTCCTCGGTACCCGCCGCCGCCGCCGGCTGTGGTTGCGGGACCCCGCCGTTCTCGCCGCCGCCAGTCAGCGTCGCCCAGTTCGACACCTCTGTTCCCATCACCACGTCGTGGATGCCGATGACCCAGCCGTCCTCAACGGTCTCCAGGCCTGTTTTTGCCGCGTGGACCGACGTTTAAGCTGCTGCTCTGGCTGCTAGGTCGACAGATTCCAAAAGGTCAGCGATTTGAATTCTTTTAGATCCCCCGCTATTGGGCCGTCGGCCCAAAATTTTGTAACATGGGCTTATTGAGGAGATTATGGGCCACTTGACTATTTTTCTCTCGTCTATGATACCCCTTTGGAGAGTTAATGATGGGCCCTCTAGTGGGTCCATGGTGCGTCTACTGATAATGGGCCTGGTTTCCTCAGATGGCCCCAATCTTGCCTCCAGAGCACGACGTCCACGGAAATTAATTCATTTAAATGGTTTAATTAAAATTTTCATGTATATTGCTATCAGTTTAATTTCAGAATATATTTTGTTTAAAAATATGAATTGCGTATCGGTCCGTCCGAACTGGGCGGGCCTTGCGCCTGGCATCTTCCGGAAAGCCCGGAACTAGAAAGAGAGAGAGAGAGAGAGAGAGAGACTGGGTAGGGTCGGGTCGGGGTTTGATGGTTAGTGGGGAAGCCCGAAAATGTGGGCCCGGTCAGCCCCCGAGTTCCAAAGATCACCGACAGCGGTGGGCAGAGGAGCTCTGTACGGAGGAGATGAGGCCGAGATTACCGAAACTACCCGTGTTCCCACTCTGTTCGCGCTCCAGTCCCTGCCTCTGCACTGTCTTCTCTCTCTCTCTTCCTCCTGCAGTAGAGAGAGAAAGAGAGGAGGGAGAGGGAGAGAGAGAGAGAGAGAATGCTCTTATCCGCCGTCAAAGCCCTAACCCGCCTCCGGGTCCCCCTTCTGGTCTTCTTTCTTCGACTGATCTCTGCAGCCCCCTTCCGGCCCTCGTCAATGCCTGGCGCCGTAGCAGGTCGATATCCATCTAAGATCCCTGTATCTCTCTCTCTCTCTCTCTCTCTCTCGCTGTATGCTATTAATGGGGTGATCTGAACGCTGAAGGCTTTTTAAGTGGTTCGCTGTAAGTTAAGTGGGCCGACGGATACCCAAGGAATAGATATTTTCGGGCTTCAACTTGGGCTACTCGCCGTGGACGGATCGGATAAAGTATGCTCATCTGGGTTGTCAAAGTGGGCCCAAATAATTAATTTATTCATTTTCCGTAAGCGTAAGTGGGCTTATCTGAGAATGTGGGCCCATCAACGTATCTGGGTCGGGGGATGGGATAGGATCTTCATAAAGGGCTTGATAATTGGGCTAGCCCATTTTAATGAACGCACCGCATGCCGTCCTCGCTCACACCGGTTTGGAATAAACTCAGGAAGCCTAACCGCCATGACCAGACTTCGCCGCCCTCTCTCTCTCTCTCTCCCTCTGGGTGATTTCTTCGTGCAGAAGTTATGAAGCTGCGGATCCGCTCATCGGAGACGAAGGAGACGATCAGAGTCGGCATCTCGCCCTCCATGACCCTCGGGGACCTCAAGGCTCTGATCGCCGGCCGCGTGAGCTCGTCCGCTTCCTCTGCGGCTGCTCCGATCTCCCCGGATGCCGTCCACCTCTCCCTCAACCGCAGGGACGAGCTCACAGCGACGCTCCCAGAGGAGACCCTCCAGACTCTCGGACTTGCTTCCGGAGATCTCGTCTTCTACACCATGGATGCCTCGGCTTTCTCGCAACCCCCCTCTGCTCCGCCTACCCCAGCGATGGCCGCTGCGGCTCCACGGGGTGGAGTTGGATCGCTTCCTGGCTGTGAGTTGGAGGAACAGATTCCAACCGTAGCTTCGATCCTTAATGAAGGAGAAGGATCGGGTTCGGGATCGGGAGCTACTCCCCCTCGGGGACCGATCGACGAAGAGGTAGTGTCCGTCGTCGGACATGTGCAGGAAGAGATGACGATGTCGGGGAGGATCTTGGAGGAGGAGTCGGCCGTTGTGGCAGACATGATGGAATTGGACAGTAGGAGGTCCTCCACCTGCTCGGTACCGCGGTTCCTGAAGAGGGTTGTGGAAGGGGTGCAGGGGAGCGAGAAGGCGAACGGCGACTTGGATATCCTGGTGATCGCCGTCCACGCCGTTTTCCTGGAGTCTGGTTTCGTCGAGCACGAGTCTCGAGGCGTTAGCATGACGGAAGGGTGGACCTCGAAGGCTTCCACGGTCTCGATTTCGTATACTCTGCCGGAGATCACAAGCCCTAATTTCTATGCGGCTGTGGACAAGGTAGAGCTTAAGATTCTGCTGGTTGGAAAGTTTGCAGATGTCTACGGGTGCTTGACTGGAAGCTCCGATATATATCGCCTCTGCTTGGATGCGTCAAAATTTGTTCCCTCTATTGTTTCATATATGAACTCGATGTCTGAGGAAGACGAGAAGGTGATCTTTGAATTCTGGAGGAGCGTCAAGGACAAGCTTTCCCTGCCTCTCCTGATGGATATGTGCTACAAGAATAGATTGCCTCCTCCTCCCTGCTTCATCTGCCTTCCCGCAGAGCTCAAGATCCGGATATTGGAGCTTGTTCCTGGTGCCGACCTTGCGAGAGCTGCCTGTGTGAACTCTGAACTGAGGTATCTCTCATCAAACGAGGACCTGTGGAAGCAGAAGTTCATGGCGGAATTCCCCGGCCGCGAAGCGTGTGATTTGAGAGGCAATGTCGGAACGCGATGGAAATACAGATTTGCAACTTATTGGGAAGATCAAAAGAGAAATAAGAGGCACAGAGAGGTTTCCAGTATCTATCAATACGCTGTGCCGCCACTGCGACGAAGAGATCCCGCCCCATTTTTCAACCCGGTACCCAATGTTCTTGGTGGGGATTACGACCGTTTCCCTGCCTTTGGCAGCTTATACCCTGGCAGGTCACGCCAAGCTCGCTCTCCCATTCTGCGAGGACAGAGTTTTATTCCTCACTGCAATCTTGGTGGATTCGATGCATAATTATGGAGAGAAAGGGGTTCTTCCCTAAGGTATAGTGCCTCCTTTTTGTACCTGCGGTGAGGATGCTCTGTTTTCCTGTTCCAATATTTTCGTCGTACCTGCAGATATTGTATATAGAGGAACATCTGAAGAACCAAACAATGCCCCTTCTTCCCCGCATCCTATCTTTAGAATCACTATACTGTATTAAGCTGAGAACTCAACGGGATGCATGTCTTTGGTTTGAGTGAAATCAATTAGATCTTTTAGTTTTGAATGATTTTGTCTGTTATCTATTAGCTGGAAATTTTCCCCAGCGTACGCATGATCCGTGGTATCCTCTTGTAGTCGAGTTATATATTTTTTGGCCTTTTTTTGGGTTTTTATTTTTTTCTTTCTGTGATTAATTGGAATGGCTAGCTGGATTATGATGATGCGTTGAAGATGGGTACGCAAATGCCATCTCTTGTTTTCCAGATTACATCCATGTTTAGCTGCACATTGCCTATGGAGCGTGGAGCTTGGACCATAGCTCATTCTGGCTGTAAATTACCCAGTTATTATTGGCAAATTGGGTCTTTCAGAAAGATCGCTTTTTGGGCTGACTGATTATTCTGAAGATCATAATCCAACCACTCCCCTGCCCCACTGCCCCACCCACCAATTCACTCTTTTTCCCCTAGATATATATGAAAGAAATGGAGATTCTTGTACTGAAACTATAATTGTTTGGACACTTCAGAGATGATGTGCTTCTGTGCTTGGATTCTATTGGTCAGCTGTTTCCTAGGCATCTCATCGTGAGGTATCATCCAGTCAAAGACCCTTTTTTCTTCTTCTTTTGGGAGTCAATATTAAGTATATAGCCATTTTAGATGATGAAATGGCAGAAGGTAACAAGGGAATCAAAGATGCACATCTTGAAGGAAATAGAATCTTAGTTCCACCAAAGAGCTCTTGCCTGTTCTTGGGTACCACTTTGCTCACCCTAAAAGAATCTTGTGAAAGCTTGTTTATTCAAATCTTTCTTAATTTTATGTAGCTTCTTTTTCTTCGAGTATTAAATACCATCAATATAATATTCTGACAGTCAAACGAGGCCCAAGAGCCCATTCCACGTGTCAAGGATATGCTTGGATCAACGGCTGGGATTGATCCTCCTCCCAAGCCCCCATTTTCTAGCGTGATGATCAGCTAGCTATCTTTTCTTCAGTGCCACCATTTTTTATGCGACTTTTCTTCATGCAAGTTTCACCCATAAGCGTCAGTGTGCCAGATCTCTTTGCCATGTGGGCGTCTGATAGGTTTCCTCTCTCTCTCTCTCTCTCTCTCTCTCTCTCTCTCTCTCTCTCTACACTTAGTTGTATGTAGAAGTTGAGCCAAGTTAGAGTGTGACAAAGATGTTGGTTGTTCTGTGCAGTCCTTTCTTGGCACGGGGTGTACCCATCCCCAGCCAGTTAATTGTGACCAAGAGGTTAATGGTGACCAAAGAGGTAAACCTAATAACTCAAAAGGTCTCATAAAAAAAGGAGTATGGGTCCCTCTATATAGACAGGCCATTAGGACGATTAATCCCTCATATGGTATGGAATTAACTATCTAATCATTGCAATGACGCCATGTTACTAATGTCATGTCTCCTTTACTTTCAATCTTCATACCATGTCTCACTTCTATGCCTGCATCTTGTCGCCACATCATTGTGCTCTTGCTATGCCGTGATGAAAAGCTCTTGCATTGTGCCATCATGTGCATATCCCATGCCACCGTGTGGTCCATGCGCATACACCATGCCACATTTGTCTACGATGTGAGGTGTGATAGTGCCAAGGTTTGTCCCCACAAGGTGACCGTAGTAATATTCTCTCCCACTAGTGAGATACATTCTTATCAGATGTTGCAGGGCATGGTAACTCCTAATTATTCTTTGAATTACCAAATGCCTACGTCCTTCTCACAAGTGGCTGCCTTGCATGGTTAATTTGGCCACATGATGAGGTAGAAGGTATTGTGGTGGGTGTGATTTTGCTTGCCTCCATCAAGCAATTGATGATCTAGGATATCCTTTGCTTGCATTGAATAGTGTGATTGTACTATGAGTGGAAGTGTGTGTGGTTTGTTCTTAGTTGAGTCTTTCTTCTTTATCAGCGTGATGTGTTTTCAGCAAAAAGATGTGGAGGATAAGGTACACCAAGAGACATTGTAGAAGTTGTAATTGATATGATAAGCATCTGACACATGTCGAAGGCTCTTATGCATTAGGTATATTCGTAGCAACACCCAATTGCTAACATCACATTTTCAACCTCCCTTCGATGACAATTTGCGTTTGTCTTTATCCTATGTGTTGTTTTTGCAAAGGCCTCATGAGCTTCTCCAATGATGTCTTGCATTACTTAGAAAAATGGTAGGTGGCTAGTAGGTATCTCTGTCCCCTCTACTTCACAATCTTTAGCAGCGTCAATGATTGGCAGCACATGGCCGGCTCAAAATGTGAGTTCTCAATCGAGTAACAATGCTGAATGTTATGGTAAACCACGCAGTGTCTAACAGTTACACCCAATTATCTTGTCGAGATGGTCATGTATTAATGAATGTACTCTTCAAGCATACTATTGACACATTTTATTTGGCCATATGTTTGAGGGTGAAAGGTAATAGAAAAGTTAGGTTCGATGTTAAGGTAAAAGTGGGTTGACCAAAAGTCTTTGACGAATCATAGGTATTGGTCTAAAATAATATTACTCTTCAAACTTTACCAATATGTGTCAATAATATTCCCCCGACTTCTTCTACTTTGTAGTCAAATTGTGTTAGAATAAAAGTGATATATTTGGAAAAACATTCCACAACTATTAAGATAATATTATGAACACTAATCTTGGGAAGCCCAGTGATGAAATCCATCAACAATGACACCCATGGCCATTCTAGAATGGGGAAAAGCTCCAAAGTCCTCATTGCATTCTGCTGCTTGATCTTATCATGTTGACAAATGAGACAAGAGTGCATGTAAGTCTTTACGTCCTGTCTCATGTTGGGTTAGAAGTAGTTGCCCCCAAAGAGTGTCAGGATATGTTGCTTTCTAAGGTGGCCCAGGTGCGATGCATCATGAGTCTCTTGAAGAAGCCATCATCTAAGCTGTTCTTCATGGGGCACATAGGGGCATTGAACCTTTATGTTGAGGATTTCATCTTCTATCAAGGATTGATGAGTCTTGCATGTCTTTATTTGTTGTATGAGGTTATTGGTTGTCAGGTCAATAATGTAGGCCTCTCATACGGCATCCATCTTTGCTGGTGCTAGCTAAATAGGGGACTAGTCTACTAGGAAGTTTCTTGCGACTCAAAGTATTTGTAACCACATTAACATTGTTCAATTTATTTTGAAGTGAGAAATTATATTCAATTAAAAAAATCATAATATTGTGTTTGCTTGACAATAATTTCTTTTGTGAGTTAAAGTAGTTGGTGGCAACATGATCAATGTAGATGAGCAAGTCATCGCCCAACAAGTAGTGATACTACACCTACAAGTAATATACAATTGATGTCATTTATTTGTCATAAATAGGGTACTATATCACTTAATTGTTTACATTCAGAAGTTATTGAATGTTGTCATTGAATGTTTGACATGTATATGCCCTTGATGTTAACACAGTGTGTTTTGACAAATATAGGGAAAATTTATTTACAAATCATTCTTGAATGAGTTGAATCATAACATGTATTATCAATATTTCACGACATGATAAATTTAATTGACAAACATTCAAATCTTACGCATTGATGATGTATTACATAATTTTATGACCAACAACAAATCTAAAGAAATACAACGTAATATTCTTGAGATAACATTGAAGAGTCACATTCTTGAGATATTCTTTTGTATTAAAGCAATGCAACACAATATTTATTGACTATAAGAATAATATAACAAGTGTCGAAATGTATGATGAAATATCATGAATATTTTGAAAAATAAACTCATTAGTGATATTTAAATGCAATAATGATCAATTTGAAGAATAAAAACATTAGTGCACAAAATGTCTAAAGTATCAAAGATGTATTATGATGAACATGGGACTTGAACTTAGGAAGTGAGTTATGTGAAAGTGGGATGATAGTCGAATTATTCAATCAAAACATGAGTGAAATTTAAATTTGAAGCATTATTACAACACATGAAAAGCTAATTGAGATATTCAATAAAAAAATGTAATCATTGATTGAACTCAAAACCCTCAAGAAAGTTAAGTTAGACTGTTCACACGAAGCAAAGAATGAAGTGGAAAAGTCATTGTCATGTAGTTTACATAGTGTCACATCAGTCCTATATGGTGAAAATGACAAAATATAAATGATCAAGTTATAACTTGATACCAAGTGAAAGATTAATACTTGAAGTTACATATACTTCTAGATAGAAGCTTTGAAGATCACTTATGAGAGACTTGCACGTTTTGAAGCAAACAAAGACTCAAGGTCAATTTTTCATACTTTACACAATAATATATCAATAAAGCGAGTCAACTAAACAAATATCTTAACTTGATCATAAAGACAAATATGTTCGTTGATCAGTTGAATATCTCCATACATAATATCAAATGCTACATAGCGAGTATAAAGATTTGAGTAGAAGAATGACCAAAGCTTGAAAACCCAATTTTTTTGGATGGTAACTCGTCAATAGAAGATATATATTAACAACAAGCCAAATGATATCTTTTGAGTAAAATCACAAGAGTATAAATGTTCTCGATCAAGTAAGAATCTTCAAATAAAAAATCGCAAGCAACTATCATTAGATAAGAAAGATTGGAAGTGAAAAGTAGTTGAAGGTCACTAAAGTGCTAACAAAACAATCATAAGATATTTAAATTAATTTAACTATTTTCAGATGTTGATGTGACATAAATTTGTTGGAGTATAAGTAGGGGGAAGTGAGAACAAATGAAGTCAATATTAAATGAATAAATCTTCATACACATCATTCACAAAAGTTAAAAAAAAAAGTGGTTTAATTCTTAATAAAAAAATAATTGTACATTTCAAAAAAGAATAAAAGCATCATCATTCCCAATCATCAATGGTAATGTATGAATGAATCACTTTAGTATATTGAATGCTATATTTCTTTATCAGGTCATAAGATAACTTAGGTGATGAGTGGAGAAAAGGTAGTTAAGGCACGAGTTATTATCTATCAATTGACGAAATTATTCTATGAAGAAAAGTGTACTTGAACTTAAGTATATGGTGATGTGAGTTAATAACTAACTTTGAGAGGTGAGATCATTGTGGAGATCAAACAATTGTGTTAGGAGAGTTAGAGCTCGTGAAGTTCACTATAATTCTATTAGAAATAGTAAAAATTTGAAATGATGATCCTTTAATATGGAACATAGCTTAGAGAAAGGTGAACCAGTATAAAATATATTTATATATCCATCATTATTGAAAGTGAAAGAGAAAACATTAGATAAAGTTACATATAGAAATAATAAATTGTATTAGAAGAGTTGACAAATTTACACACATAAAAAATATAAGAAATCAATTTTCCATCTTCTTGGTACTTAGATTAGTAATAGCAAACTCAACACAATCTACATGAGAACCTTGTCAACTTTAAAAGTATGAGTAAAGTCTAACACTCTTACATTCAAGCTCACCATTGATCTTTCTTGAGAAGTTCTATTAATGGTATAAATAACTACTCAAAACCTTATAATGAACTTCTAATAGTAGTTAGTGATCCCAAAAAAATGAGATATATGATTAGATATTTTTTATTCATCAGTTCCTCTAATCCATATAGATTTATCTATCCCACAACATTGTCAATTAGTTGAAATGATATAGATCTACTCATATAGATTTCTACTTAAAGTACACACTTCGTTGAAATGATATATAATTAGTTAGTTTTCAGAATCTTGAGTATATATTTCATGTATCAAATGATCATTTTATAGAGTAGTTGTATACTAGCATGTTCGTTTTTTAGAATTGTGATCTTGTTTAATGCCCTTTAAACAAAGAGTCTTTAAAATTTATCTTTTGTTTATTAAAAAAAGACATGCATACCAAATAGTATTCAAGAGGGGTGAATTTATTGCACTTATAATAATTCTTCTAACTATTTTCTCAACTCTCTAAGTGGGTCAAAGGCATCTTGTAGGAAGCTCAAGATAGAGAGCATTCTCTTAGTTGCAGTTCAATCTCTTACTTTGAGAGAAACCTAATATTTAACTTGTCCTAAGTTATGTTTTTAAATATTTCAAGCAAGTGTTTTACTTGAGGATAGTACATGAGTTCTTTTTTTCATCTCTTTTCACCTCTTGTATGGTGACAAAGAAGGTGCATATATCATGTCAACATTTCATCTTGAGTTATATGATCGAAATCAATTGTGATTTCATTCACTCATATGTCAATTCTTGTAGAAGCAAGATTACTCATTCTCATATATGTTTAAACTATTGTAGTAAAAGAAGATTCATATTCTAACTTTGATAGTAAATTCACATCGAGAATGAATTCATAATCATCAATTTGTAAAATAAAAAGGTCTATAAAATTTCATCATTTGTCAATTTTTATTCCGACCTTTTTAGCTAACATAATGGTGGTAATTGGTTATAGTTCATTATCTTAACTCAATTACCTAATTAAATAAAACTCAATTCCAAATGTCTAAGTTTTTCTTTCAATAAAAAGTTATGTGACACTTGAATTGAAAAATATTTTGGTCATAATTTTATTGATCACCCTTTCCATGAATATTAGTTTTAGGGGGCCATGTGTATAGTCTTGACATGAAGAATATTTAATAGTATATGTTGTTTAAGTTAGGTATTTCTTCAAAGACCAATAGAGGCTGCCCTTATGTAAGTATTGAGTTAAGTCATGCCTTTGCCATAGGTTAATATATTCAATTTGGACATTCAACACTCTTGTAGAGATTGTCACATATATGATATCTCATTTACTATGATCACTCAATGTGTAAATGCTTACTTCTTCTTAGGGCTCCTTGATTATAATTGATATACTCTTCTTGTCACACACCTTTTAGAGCTACTCTTTCATGACCTCGACTAATGTTGCAACCCTAACCTCTTGAGTTGGTGCCCCTATCAACCTTCAATTGTTAACATAGATTAACCATTAATATATTTTTTAAAAAAGAATTAATCTCTAAGGATCTATGTGGATTACATGATATTGAATAAGATCACAATGAAAAACTAATATTTAGTCATTAATATGAATGAATTATTTGATTAGTTGAAAGTAACATGTGTCTTCTCTAAGTTGATTTAAAGAGTGGATACCACCAAATTCAAATCAAGGAGAAGATGTGTAGAAGACACCTTATGTCATTCATTGTGAATCCTATGAATTTACTAATATATATTTTAAATTCACTAATGCCCCAACTACTTTTTGTTCCTTGATGAATAATACATTACGACCACTTTTTGACATATTTGTGGTGGTTTATTTGGATGACATATTAGCACATAACCTTTTTATATGAACATCTTATACTCTTGAAACATGTGCTTGAGATTCTAAAAATTACCTAACTTTATCTCAATCAACAAAGTGCGCTTTTGCTCAATTTTAGATTGAGTTTATCTCAATCAATATATATATAATTCTTTATTTTTTTCGAATAGAGTTTTTATTGAGTCATTTATATTGTTTTTTATTTATTCTAGGTGTATCAAAACTTTGTTGTCTCATATAAATATTTTGTTGATATTTTTTTGATAATTTTGAATTTATTATGAGACAACAAAAATGTTGTTGAATCTCCAATTAAGAGTTTGTTGAGATTGTTTGATAATTTTTTATTTGTTTTTGAGTTGAAAGAAAAGTTTAGTTGAATGAGGCGTCTTCAAGTAGGGTGATGGCTGTAGTGATGTTCTCCATCAGTCATCACTTCTTGGGGGCTAGTGGGTCGGCAGGGCACCAGAGGAAGCCCACTAGAGCTGTTACCATAGCGAGCAAGGTGTGTGTGGCGCGGAGCACACCAAGGGTGATGGTCGAGGTAGAGCCGATGAGGCAAACAAGAAAGTAGGTGGCGACTCTAGGGAGGAGGTAGGCTCGCTGCTGCACCCATCAAAATTAGGCTCTGAGATCCTCACAGATCTCGTCAAGATGATAACACATCTTTCGGAAGTTGGCAGCACCGTTGACTGGGTTCTTTTTGATGTAGAACTCCCATAAGGCTTACAAGGCACATTCACCTTGCGACATAGAGAGAAATTAATGTCGTAAATTATTATCATCAGCCATCTAGGAGTTCTACATCAAACAAAACCCATTCAACAGTATTGCCAGCTTCCCAAAGATATGCCATTGTCTCGAAGAGATTGGTGACAAGCTTGCCTCCTCCCTAGAGTCACTACCTGCTCTACCATCTACCTCATTAGCTTTGCCTTGGCCATCACCTTCAGCGTGCTCCTCGCCATGCAAGCCCCCTCAACCATGGTAGCAGTTATGGTGGGCTTCCTCTGGTGCCCTATTGATCCATTGGCTCCCAAGAAGTGGTAGCTGGAGTACATCACCCTGGCCATCACCCTGCTTGAAGATGCCTCATTTGACTAAACTTCTTTGTTGGCTCACAAACAAATAAAAAACTATCAAACAACTTCAACAAGCTCTTAATTGAGATTCAACAATATTTGTATTAGTCCCATAATAAATCTAAAATTATCAAAAAAGTCTCAACAAAATATTTATAAGACTCGACCAAAATTTTCAATAGACCTAAAACAAATAAAAAATTATATAAATGCATCAATATGTATTAGATACAATTAATGAATGACTAACACCAAAAGAGGTTTCCAAATTATGGTTGTTCACAATTTGCCAACTTCAATCAAAAGTTCATCATGAGGTTTTCATGGTGTTATACTATTGATAGAACTTCTGATAAATGATTGATGGTAGACTTAGACGAAAAAATGTCAATAATTTTTCAACAACCACAAACTTTTATCACAAATGAGTTAATTCTTTAATTACTAAACTTCTCTTAGACTTTTGAAGTACATAGATGTGTCATAGGTAGCTATTAGGGTCCTCATGTAGAGCAAACATCCAATCATTTTTAAAAGTAAAAATCAAGTAAAATGGAGCAACAACACTTTGTATATGATAAGGAAATTATATTACTTATACATTGTTTGCTGGTGTGGTGTCACTACTTGTTGATCAATACATTCTTACTCTAAACTAATAACATCGCAATCTATTACTTTAACTCACATAAGAAATTATCTCCTTAACAAGCACAATAATATAACTTTTTTAATTGCATATGATTTCTCACTTCAATATAAATTAAGTTCTATTAATATAATTATAAATATTTTAAGTCACAATAAGCTCTTTAGTGAATAAGCCACCTAGTAAATTAACACCTATAATGATGAATGTCATATGAGAGGCCTATGCCATAGATCTAGTGACCAATAACTTCATATAATCAATGGAAGCATGTAAGACTAATAGACTCTAGATGAAAAATAGAGTCTTCCATGCTAATGCCCCTATGTTCCCCATGAAGGACAATTGTGACCCCATGTTCTAAGAGAGACTCATGCTGCATTGCACATGACCAACTTGTGATAGCAACACAAATTATCACTCTTTGTGAGTAGCTACTTTTGACCTAACATGGAGTGGGACGTAAAGGAACAAGACACCCCCTACACACACCTAAGAGCTTACATGTGCTCTTAACTCATTTGTCAATGAGATAAGATCAAATTGTATAATACGGAAGAGATATTGGAGCCTCACCATATTTCAAAAGGGTTATGAGAGAACTTGTCGATAGATTTTCAAATTAAGCTTCTTAAAATTAGTGTATGTAATCCTATCATAATTGTGGTAGACCATTTTTTTAAATATGTTACTTTAATTATGGAATGATCTAATTGCAAGGCAGAGGAAGTGGGTACATTATTATTAACCCATATTGTTAAGCTTTGAAATGTATTATGAGATATTATTTCAGACTAAGACCCACAATTTACTAATTGATTATGGTCAACCCTCTTTACCTTACTTGACATCGAGTTAATTTTTTCACTATCCTTTACCTTTAAATAGATGGGCAAATGAAGTGCATCAAAGACATACACAAAGAATATTATACTATTAGTTTACAACTAAATAAGATAATTATGTAAAATTATTAGACATTACACATAAATGTCACAATGGTCTAATTATGAACCATTTCTAATTGAGACAAGCATTGAATGATTAACATATTAGTTACAACTTTCACAACACCTTTCAGTGTACCTTGTTTTCCACATCTTCTTGTTGAAAACATATCATGTCGACAAGGAAGACTCAGTAGAGAATAGACCACATAAGTTGCCACCCATAGTGCAATCACATTATTCAACGTAGGTGAAAGCTATTCTAAATCATCGACTAGTTGATGAAGACAAGTATATCATGTCCACCATAACACCTTTTACCCTATAAAGTGAACAGGTTAACCACACAAGGTAATCACTTTGGAGAAGGATGTAGACTTGTGACTTTGGCACCAACACACCTTGCATCATAGACAGGTGTGGCATAGTGGATATGCATAACGGCATAGTGGGAATGTATAGCGACGTCGCATGTTGTGTGAGCTTGACAGCATAGTGGAGGCACCCAACAGCACAACAAAGAGTGCCACGATGTGGCATGTGCACATGGTGGTAACACATGGGCACAGGTGTGGGACATTGTATGAAGGCTGAAAGTAAGAGAGAAAGATGACATCACTAGTATGGCGTCATTCAATGATTAGACAATTAATCCCACACTAGATGTGAGATTATCCATCCTAGGGGCCCATCGCCGCCACTTGACAATTAATCCCGCACTAGATATGCCGACTCCTTCCAACCGCCGCCACTGAAAGCCATACAGACAGCCCATACAGAGATAGAGAGAGAGAGAGAGAGAGAGAGAGAGAGATGGGGACCCAAGTGGGCTTCTCATAACTTGGCCGAGTTCCAAGTTCGTCCGGCCCAATAGCAGCCAGGCAGATAATAATTTTTGTAAAGAAAGTGACTTGAAAAGTGCAGATATTCAAAATAGGATTGCGATCTGCATGAACGCAGTTTCCTCGTAGATTGTGGAGAAATAACACGATCGATCATAGTGCGAGAAATTTTGAATTATATTCCCTTGGTTTCTCTAGATTTCTTCCGTAAAAAGGAAAGGAAAACCCCACCTCGGTAGCTTCATCTTCTATACAACAGAGGTATCTACAAACCAGGAGATCGATCGATGGGGGCTCAGAGGTTGTCTTCTTCCTCATCCTCATTCTATCTGCTCGCCGATCAAGTCGAGACCCACCAGCAAGAAGGAGACCCCCTGGAAGAGCAGGAAGTAGAAGTGGATGCCCTGCGCCGACAGGAGGCTCCTGGCGGCGGCGGTGAGGAGGAGAAAAGAGAGGGCCAGTTCCTTCCGGTAGATCCTGTTGTGCTTCTTCTTCTTCCTCTGTTCCTTGTGCGGCCGCTTCAGGGGGTCTCTCTCCGCCATCGCCAGCAGGTCCCCCTCCGAGGAGCGGCCGGACTTCTTTGTGACCACCCACTCGTAAGCGCTGCCGAGGCGGAGCAGGCCGGAGATCATGGCGTTGAATTTGGTCACGGACATGGTGTTCTCGAACAGGAGGTAGGGGACGATGAAGGGGAAGGACCTCGGGGAGGGCAGGATGTTGAGGAAGGACATGGTGGCTGGGATGTAGCAGACGACCCACGTCGGGAGTTCCGCCTCGGGGACAAACATGGTCATGGGGAGCAGGATGCAGAAGAGGGTGAAGGAGTAGAAGGGCAGGATCAGCTTCCGCAGGAGGAAGAAGAGCAGGATCAGGTTCGACTTCTTCCAGAATCCGATCTGCAAATTTCTCTCACGGTTCAGTTCAGTTCAGATCAGTTGAGGAAGATGGCCATGGCGGGCGTACCTCGGATCGGAGGATATCGGCGAAGCAGAGGCGGAAGAGCTGCATGGGCCCGGAGTGCCACCGGTGCTGCTGCTTCCGGTAAGCTTCGTAGGACTCCGGCAGCTCGCACTGGCACTGTCAGCGAGGGGAAGAGGAAGAAGGGGACTGAGTGAGTCAGAGGAGGGTGGCGATGGTGGAGAATGGAGGAAGGAGGAGGAAGAAGGTCAACAACCTCGACGTCGTTGAGGAAGACGAACTTCCAGCCCTTGAGATGAGCTCGAACGGCGATGTCCATGTCCTCGACGGTGGTTCTGTCCATCCACCCGCCGGCGTCCTCCAAGGCCTTGATCCTCCACACCCCCGCCGTTCCGTTGAACCCGAAGAAGCCGAGGAAGACGCTGTTGACCTGCTGCTCCACCTCGAAGTGGAAGCAGAGGTTGACGTTCTGCAGGCGGGTCAGCAGGTTCTCATCCCTGTTGACGAAGGACCACCTCGCCTGCACCAGCCCCACCCGCTCCTTCCCCTGCACCAGCGGCCATTAATCAGAGCTCCCCCTCCGCGATTTGCAGAGGGCCGGCCATGGCGATGGGAGGAAGGTTCTGCTCACCTTGAAGTGGGGGACCGTCTTCTTCAAGAAGTCTGGGGCGGGCTGAAAGTCAGCGTCGAAGATGGCGACGAACTCGTACCCCTGCACATAGTCGCAGGCCATGGCGGACTTGAGGTTGCCAGCCTTGTACCCTTCCCGGACCTCCCGGTGGCGGTACACGATGTTTACGCCGGAGCAACGCCACTTGGCGACCTCCTCCCGGATCAGCGCCCTCGTCGGCTCCTCGTCGGAGTCGTCGAGCACCTGGATCAGCAGATCCGACGGCGGCCAGTCCAGCCCGCACACGGCGGCGATGGACTGCTGGTAGACCTCCTTCTCGTTGCACATGGGAATCTGCACCAGAACCCTGGGGAAAAACAACCCGCCGGACTCCGGGTCGTCTTCTCCGGCGCCGGCGCCGGCGACGGGCCTGATCTTCCTCAGCTTGATCCAGAAGCAGCCGAGGCAGAGGACGAGGCGGTCGGCGCTCTGGATGAGGAAGAGCACCACGCAGACGTTGGCGAGGTGCTGCAATGGTGGAGCGAGGTACTCCGCCCTCGCCATCACCCACCACGCATAGACCCAGTCGAAGGCCCCCCTCACCCGCAGCGGCAGCCGCCGCAGCTCGGCGGCGCCCAGCTGCCAGCCCTGCAAGTAGGCCGCCACCTCGAACCCCAGCATGGCCACGGACAGGAGCAGGAAGCCGTATATGCAGGAATAGAACCTTCCCCCGTATCGCCGCCGGCCAACCAGCTCATCGGCGGCGCCGCCAGCGGCGGCCTCCTCCCCATCCTCTTCGTCTTCCTCCTCTTCGTCGGCGGCGTCGGTTTGCCCAGAAGCGACGCGGCGGCGGACGGCCGCGGCGAGGGAGGAGGCGGCGGCGGCGAGGGAGGTAAGGCAGCCGGCGGCGCGGTGGGCCCGCAGGAGGAGGACCCAGGTGAGCTGCTTCGCGTTCTTCCCACGAGAGCCCTTCTGACCGGCGGCGGCGGGGGAGGAGAGCTCCACCAGGGAGTAGTTAGGGTTGGACATCTTCACCACCACCGGCGTCACCCTCGGCTTCTCCTCCCCCCACCAGAAAAGCGGCGGTGCCATTTTTATCTCCTCCTCCCTCCGCCTCCCTTCCTCGAGCGAGCTCGACGGAGGAGAGACGGGGAAGAACCAGAGGGAACCAGAGCAAGGTGGTGAGACTCCAGAAACCCGGTAGCCACCCCTCCAGAACACAGATGAATAAATAATCCAAAATCCACGACGATGGGGAGCTTCAATCTAATCTGAACTAGAGAAGGCCTTCCGCTTCCGCTTCCTCTCCCAATGCCGCTACCAGGGGACTGAGATGAGGAGAAGGAGAAAGGAAGGACGGCCGGCGGCGGCAGCGGTTTCGGCGGTCAGTGGCGGCGCTCTTCCCCGCGCTGACCCCCCACATTCTTCAGACCTTCCAGTCGCCGGCGGGCGGGCAAATCCATGGGCGTAAGCTAACCGAAAGCCCTCCTTCAGAGCCGCGGGGGCAGGAGGGAGGAGAGGGAAACGGATGGAGGGGAAGGAAGAAAGAAATGAAGCCCTAGACGTCGTCCATGGAGAAGACGAGCTCCCCAGCGGACGCGTGGTTCCTCCGCAAATGAGACAACTTTGGCCCACCCATCCTTCGTTGCCCGCTTCTCCCTGCTTCCGTCCTCTTTGACAGGAAATAAATAAATAAATAGGCCAGCTGGGAGGGGGGTCAATCCACGTCAGTCTCCTCCTTGTTGAACCAGGTCAACCTCCCTAATATTAATTAATTAATATTATAATCATGCCGCTAAGACCCCGACCCCGTCCGTTCCGCAGAGGAAATGCCATAATTATAAGGTAGATTAGTTGTACCAGCTATTCCTCCATGCTGGGTCCTCCGAGTCGGCGCGGGCGAGTCGTTACGGCCGGGAATCACGCGCTGTCCATACCGAGTTGAGTACCGATTCTGTTGGGTTCTTCTGACTCTCGGGAATAGCGCCGGACCACATTGGCCTTATCCACTGCCACGGGACCCTGCACGGGTGGACTCGGCCTGCGCTCGCCGTCCGATCCAAGGAGGCCAGGCGGTTGGCCGACACCGCGTGTTGGGTCGCCCGCCGCCGCCGGCCTGAAGACAGGTTGTCGGTGAGTCAGCGCCGAGTTGCCGCCGAGGCGCACCACGGTAACACGCGAGGCGGGCCAAGGGACGCGGGGAGGCGTCCACGCGTCGAGGGATCGGCCGAGTTCGAGGCGGTCCCCAGAACGATCCAGCTCACTATTTTATTATTTTACTGAACTCTCTGTGCATCCGCCAGCGTTTTCTAATTAATTAATTAATTATCTCTAAAAATCGAACTGTTAAAATTCAAATATCGTAATAATTATTTCGTATTTGTAATTAACACTTTTGTGGCTGGGGGATGGAAATGAGGAGGGGTCAGGCCACGCTGTGGGGCCCACAGTCAGAGATGGGAACCACGGATCTCAGGTAGCCGTGTCTGTTTCGATGACGTCACCACATACCAAACAAACGAGGGGACGGCAGAGAGAGAGAGAGAGGACCCAACAGAGGTCCATCGGGTCACGTCTTTGACCGATAGGAATACGCCACGTCGGATACGATATCGGCGGGGTTCGGACGGGTGACGTAGATGGGCCTCTCCGACTTGATGATTACGATAAATAATTATAAGTCGAAATGCCCAAAAATGGTAAGATCACGATTTTCTATATAAACCAGTCATTAATTATGCTTAGAGCAAAGAACCAGGCGGATCACATGGTTCTCATCATCCTGCTCGGCGTGGACCTCCCGGCTTTGAGGAGCTCCATCAGAGGCCGGAATTCGGAGGACAGAGGGACCATGGAGCTGACCCTGAGGTGTTGGGCGCTCCCGCTCCTTGGTCTGGTCAACGCCATCTTGAACGGCTCGCCCTCCAGCATCCTGCAGGCGGTCTCCGCTGAAGGAGAGAGAGGAAAAGAGGATCTCTCGGTCAACGGCCTCATTCGAAGATCTTACAAGCTGACAGAGAAGAGGGACGGCGGGATGGATTGCATCGCTACCCGCATCTGGGTTGACTCTGCAGAAGTCAAAGAACTCGTCAGCAGGGCAGCCGAAGAGACCCTGCGCCACCCTGTCGAAGCACATCACCGCCACGACCCTGTCGGGTGTAGCCACAGAGATCTGCAAGCATAATACCCACAGAGATCAGAAGATTATGAATTCCTCGGTTCAATGAACCTCCCCTGGGCCGATGAAGATCTGACCAGAAAGAGCAGAGAATGAGAGGGATCACTCAAACGCTCCCATCTCGTGTTAAAGGATCGATGGCTCCTCAAATTCGGGAGAGGGAGGGGATACTCACGAGGAGACGAAAGAAGCGCCTGTCGGCGCAAGAACCGGGGTTGAAGCCATTGCGGCTGCAGTAATGGCAGGCGCCGTCGGAGAGGGTCCGCTCGCAGACGCCGCAGGCCCTGTAACTCGTGGAGCTCGAATCCACCGCCACCACCGTGCAGAGCCCCGTCCATGGCTTCCCGCCCTCCCCCAATTCCATCCGATGATGAATTTTCTCCCCTTCTTCTATCTCTGAGATCCACGGGATTCCAGGAGATTCAGAGATTAGGGTTCGCGTGGCGGCCTATCTCTCTCCTCTGAGCGGTCTCCATGGACGGATGGGAAGAGAAAATGACGCGAGGAGATCGTTGTAGCCTACCTCTCTCTCTCCGAATCTTTTTGTCTCCGAAGGACAGCGGCGAGGAAGCGGCGCCGCTGGGGTGGGAAGTGGCCTCGTCGGCTACAGGAAAGCTCTGGGGGGGAGGACATGGTGCTGGAAAGAGGAATCGGAGATTTATGGGATGGGGCTCGAGGTAAATGGCCCAGTGAGAAATGGCCCACAACCAGTCATTATGGAGTCCATAAGAAATAGATAATATTTTATGCCATAAATACCCAAAATAATAATTTCTGCTATCAAATGCGCACTTACAAATCCGCAGAAAAAATTTAAAAATACACATTTTGGGATCGACCCAATTGACTTGCCCCAGATCGGGGTTAATGCACACAAATCAGCGTGAGAGAGACAAACACATTTGACATACAGCTAAAGTCGACCCACGTACGCGAAACTTAACGATCCCTTTCTCGGAAAGTCAACAAAATCTAGAGATGTCGGAATTTCCCGGGCTTTTATAATGAGGAAGACGAAGGAGCAAGCCCACATACCGTCAATTCGCCAGATCGAATCTCCTGATGCAGCCCTTGGGGACGTTGACTTTGTTGAATTTTGGCGCCTTGGGGACCGTCAGGGCCTTCTTCGCAGAAGCGGTTGAAGCCATGGATATGGCGGTCTCTTCTCTGGGTCTTAACACCGACGGGGGCGCCCGGCGGATTCCCTCCTCGGCTCCTCCGAGCAGAGAAGCCGTGCTCTTCTTCTTCTTCTTCTTCTTCTTCTTCTCCTCCTCCCCCTCCTCCTCCGGCGCCGTCCCCTTGCTGCCTCCCCTGCACGCACCATATGTCTCATGGCGACGAACAGATGATTACTGACAGTGTAGGGAGAGAAATGCCACTACCGTCTTTACCTTAGGGGCTTGAGGAGCCGCTGTAGGTCCAAGGCTGGCAATCTCTGAGCATGGAGGGAGGAGCTCTTCTGCTCTGGCTTCCCCCCGGGCTTGATGATGCAGACCTCTTTCTCAGGTTTCCCTCTCTCAAGGTTTTTCTCCCTCAGAATTCCTCTCTCCTGTTGATAGAGAAGAAAGATAGCCATTACAGTGCCTTCAGTCCGAGCTCGAGCTCTCTATCTCCTCGCATGGATTCATTAGAGTGGTGAGATGAAGAACTCACATCGGTTCTTAGCCTAAAAGGCTTCGGATTTGTGGGTTTCAGCGCCCGGTATTTAGCTCCTTGGGCAGATTTATGGTGGTTATTGCCGGAGGCCGCCGTTGCCTGCCGACATAGATGGAAAAAGGATTACCACAGGCACGAATGTATCGTGCAGGAGGAGAACTGAGCTCGGGGAGAAGAGCACCTTCCGAGGGCCGTCGCAGCTGTTCTTCTGGCGATTCTCCATCCCACTTGTGAAGGTGCTACGATTCTCGTCTCTGAGATCAGATCCCACAAGAAATCAGAGTGTAAGGGAATCGAGAAATAGTGACGACTCTGTAAGGGAATCAGAGTGCTAGGATATGGCGTGGCTGAAGAATCCAACCTGTCGGCGGCGGCGTGGATCACTGAGGCGTTCTCCTTGTTCTCATCGAATTCGGAAGAACCCTCCATTGGCTCGTCCTCGAAAACATCAGGCTCTTCCGCTTCGGCCTTGGGTGAAGACTTCACTCCTGTGCGATCTTCCGACGGCGTCATCGACGACGGGAGGGCTCTCTCGGGGCATTCTTCCGCTTCGAGAAGCCTACAGGCATCTCGATCTATGGCATTATCAGATCTCAGCGTCCCCATGTTGAGCTTCTTCATGCCGGCAGATATTTCTGGTATCGGTGCCTTGCCAGCACAAGTCCCCTTCTCGGATTTCTTCGGTGTGTGGAAGCTCAGAACCTTCACCGCCGCCCTGTTCTTCAGCAAAGGTTCTGGGGGCTTGGAGATCTTCACACTCCGGAATGCTTCTTCGCCGGTTGGCCGTGCTCTGTTCCTGGGAGTAGACAACGCCTTCGCCGCCGCCGGAGGCCGCTTTGCTGGTGGTTTCGGAGTGGAGGAGCTCAGGCAAGCGACGGGATAGTTCTTCAGCCTGGCCGAGCTCCCAGCCTTCTCCGCCAACATGCCTATTCTACTCTTCGCAGACTTTGCAGGCGCAGATCGAGGACATTTGGCGCTGGATGAATGTTTCTCCCGATTAGATAGATCTGTTGCAGTTCTAATCGAATTTTTCCGTGAGAACAGATTACATACTCTTCCTGGTTGACGTACCTTGGGGCATCATGGCGACTCAGAGCCTTCTGTAATCGCACGTTAGGGCTTCGTGCCGCCATGACCTGGAGGAATCGTTGGAAACTCACCCTAAGAATCCGCCCGAGGAGGAATCGAGGAGAGGAGGAGGAACGAGCTACTACTTACTCGGAGCACGAAATTCTTGTGGAGGACATCCGGATCTACTTCGTCGTGGTTCTGGTCGCAACCTGATCAAGAGAAGCCACACGGTTCACAACTATCCGGGGATAGAACGCGAATAATCTTGATCAGATGCAGATCTGGGGACGATTGCAACTCGTGGATCGGAGAAAAAACAGTGGAAAAGGAAGGAACGAAGAGGAAACAAAATGCAGCTAGAGATCAGGCCGATGAGGTGGTGAGAGGGGGAGATATCCACAGCTGACCGATGCGGGTGCAGAACCAAGAACGGTCGTCGGGGCGGGAACGATCGGGGGCGCTGAAGTCGACGAACTTGGGGGCTTCGATGTTCTCGTAGACGTGGTCCTCCCCAGTCCACGCAGTCGACGATCCCTTCCTCAGGGATTTCCACAGAGCCTCCATTTTTCTCTCCGATCTCCGGTGGAACCGGCGCAGATGGAGGAGGAGGAGGAAGAGGAGGAGGATTGGGCGGCGGAGGAAAGGGGCTGGGGGCGGAGGAAGAGAGGCCAGAAAATGGGCCGTTGGAATTCAAACGATATAGCCGTTTGGAAGGTTGGCAAGGTGGCCGAAAACTCTGACGGGTTGCAACGATCAACGATAACTGGGCCGTGGCGTACAGAAAGAAAAGGGAGCATTTTAAATATTACCCGTTTTATTTTCAGAAAATTGGCAGATGACCCCTCGATAACAGGGAAAAGCGACAATTCGAACCGGCGGCAAGTCCCTAGCCCATCACAGACGGTAGGTAGGGCTTTTAGTGACCTGACCCGTCTTGGGCCCTAATTTTTCCATCGTTATGTGCTACAATTATTTGAACATATAATATATATATACGTGGAAATATTAATATATTCATGAATTTGTAAAAGACAACAATAGGCGGCCTCCTCACCTGTCACCTTCTACATAAAAATCTCAGTTTTTTTTACTGGAGATATAATTTATAATAATCCGGAAAATTAATAAATGTTAACTATTTAGTTTTTTTTTATATGCCTACGAAAAAAACTGAAAAGGGAAAAATGACAATCAGACCGTTTAATTAATTTATTTATTTTTCCCCGAAATAAATTATCTATTAATAGGAAGACGGGCATTTTCACAAACTAAAAATGCTCCGAGGAATCACGGCTGCCGAGATCATCTCTTCAACTTTCTCCACATGATTCCACGTAGTTGATTTATCGTACGGTTCTTATCAATCGGCCTCGCCGGGGGCCCCCGCGGCGGAGTGAAGACGAAGGTGATGGCGGCAGCGGTGGGGCTGGTATGCACCGTCCCACGTGTTGCAGCATTGAGAGGCCAAAGCCGCGTGCGGCAGCGGCTGTGCCGGAGCAGCAGCTTTATATGGACGCCGCCGCTCTACGTGGCAAGGTCAAGCTCTCTCTACAGCTGTTTTCTGATACGTAGACGTGCCCGGTATAGTACAAAAATTATTTTACAACGTGCTCTAATTGCAAACCTGCACATCCCCGTCTTCTAGAGCGTTAATGCGAAAGGCCCCCCATGAAAATAATAGGATCCGAACCGTAACCGTATCCGAGAGGATATTTCGGCTCCTACTCGAGTTGGCCACGTCATCGACATATTAGCCTTAGAACCACGGCCCAGCTGGCGCCGCAGTTTGAATGCGTGACGCTACATACATGGGCCCCACCTATGAGCTTGCTTAGCGGGGAGCCCTATCTCTCTCTTTCTTGCAGACGCAACTTCATCTGCGCATCGAAACGTACGCAATGTACCTCATACTGCCCCGGGCCACGCGTGTCGACAGCAGATCTGAAAATGACGCGCGTCGTTTTTGAACGCAATCTCAGGCGTCCATCAGATGGCCCCACATCATCGACGGCTTTGTCTTGTCTTAAACTCTCACGGGAGGGCTAGCGACAAGAAGGACAGAGAGGCGCCACAAAGTTATACCGGCGGAACTGCTTAAGCACCGCCCGCTCTGGCATGGCGGTTAGCGGGACGGTTGTCCGAACGTCTCCTCTGTTGACCGGAGTGTCGCGACCGAATCGGTTGCAGCGACCGCGAACCATGGCAGACCAAGTCGGTGTTGACGTATGCTCGATTTTCCAAAAAACATTTAAAAATAAATTTACGTAGTCATCATCTTCCCATAAAATAGCATATAAAATCACAGTAAATTATATATTCTTTATATTAAAAGATGAAATGCAGGGGGGTCGGAGAGCCGGGATAGTACATTTCGCGCCGTACATACGAGATACAGCGAGAGAAGATGATCAAATAGAGCGTGAAAATCATTTATTTATTAAGACAAAATATATTTGATAAATGCGTAAATGCCCAACGGGAATATTTAATTAGTAAATGTCAAAAATTAAATATCCGAAAAATTCGGAATGCGCTGGCAAAATTAACGGATCATAACGCTAGGCGGCATAGGTTACCGCAGAGTCTGTAGTCTTTTAATAACACCTGAAGTGGTGGCCGGAGAGGAGAGGAGAGGAGAGAGAGAGAGAGAGAACGCAGCAACAGCTTGAACGATCTCGGAGGGCGAAGGGGAGGGGAGGGAGGGGGGAGAGGGGGCGGAGGGGAGAAGAAGAGTGCTCGAGGGAGATTGTGCCTGGAAGGATGCTGATGGAGTACGTGTTCGGGGTGGTGGTGGCCTCTCTTCTCGGTTTTCTGCTGATGTTCCCGTTTCAGGGGAAGAGTAGGGAGGGAGGGATGAAACGGAATGCCGAGATCCAGGGGAGGTTGTCGAAGGTCGCTGAGTGCGGATCAGAAGCGGCCTGTGAGGGCTCGTCGGATGTTATCGTTGTCGGAGCCGGAGTTGCCGGCTCCGCGCTTGCATGCGCTCTTGGAAAGGTGAGATCACAAGTCTCCGTTTGATGCTCGTGATGGGGTTGTCCATCGTTTTTTCCTCTCAGAGAACGGATGGTCATTTCTTTGTGTTTTTTAAATGTGTTTCAAAGAAATGGGGGTCTAGAATATGCGCTCGGAGTCTCTGGAGAGAGTTTTTTTCTTCGGAAGAACAACTTTTCATGGTCGATGGCGTCCTGGACTTTTTCTCTTCCTTGTTCACCACTATGGACTGATAGTGCACTGCGGATTGGTCGGCTCGCTGGTTTTCCTTGTAATATGCGGAAGGTTTCCCGGTATCTTTCGAGCCTTGAAAGCTCCGTGACGTCGGTGTGGTTGTCGACTTCTCTGTTGTACATTTCGGTCCGTCGAAGTATACAAGCTGTTTGTCTTTTGCTTGTGCCTAATGGCTCACCATTTCAATGGCTCACCATTTCCTTCACGTGGACCACGGGAAATGGACAGAGGATCTGTGAAAGTTCGGACTTAATCTGGCTCTTTTTGTCGCCTGCAGGATGGACGTCGAGTTCGTGTTATCGAGAGGGATCTGAGTGAGCCGGACAGGATTGTTGGGGAGCTGTTACAACCCGGAGGGTACTTGAAACTAGTTGAATTGGGTCTCGAAGGTAAGTTTGCAAATTATTTTTCTATCATGTGAAGTTTAACCTAAAAATATTTGAATTTTTTTCTGGCCGCCAATTCGTCTGTCTATTAACATTAGTACGAAATATATAACTGGATAGGAGTCTCGGTTGGATAGTGAAGAACATCTTTTCATTAATCTAGAATGTGCTGTAGATACCTCCCCCCCTCCTCTCTCTCTCTCTCTCTCTTGGGGTCAATAATCACATAGAAGGTCGAACATCTCCTCAGGGGCATGGGAATGGGGTTCATTCGAACTCATCATGGGTTAGAAAAGGGTGTTGTCATCGTTTCATATTTTTGTGTTTCACGTAAGCTTTCTACCATCCAACTGTTTTGTTCTGTGCAGACTGTGTTGAAGAGATTGACGCCCAGCGGGTATTTGGCTATGCACTTTTCAAAGATGGAAAGAACACGAAACTTTCATATCCCTTGGAAAACTTTCACAGTGATGTTGCTGGGAGGAGCTTTCATAATGGGCGCTTCATACAGAGGATGCGAGGGAAAGCTGCCTCTATCCCCAAGTATATATCTCTTTTTCTGACTCAGGATATTGTGTTTCATCATTCTAACTCCTCTTAATTAATATTTCGCGCTACAGTACGTTACTCTGACACTATTAAGTATTTAATCTACGAAGAAATTCAGTGCAAATTGAAGTTGTTTGGTATCTTTAACATCCCAAGACCTACGATTGTTCTCATGGTGCAAGTTTCTGGAGTGGAAAATTGTCCTCCAAGCCATGAAAGACGAATCATAACATGCTCACACTTGGGGGAACATATGCGTGTGCATAGTTCGGGCACACTTTTTTCTCGAGTGGACAACACCATGTGGAGCAGCAGCCCATTATTACTCTAATAGTTCAAAGAACAAGAACTACTCCTCGTTAATGTGTGTCTGCATGCATGCATGCACGCATGGAGGAATCTAGAGAAATGCCCTCTCCCCTCCTCTCTGCCACGTGATCTGGTTGCATAATATCATCAATTCTATTTAACTTATTCGGCCTGTCATCCGGCTAGTTCATCTCTTTCTCACCATTCAGTTTCATGCATAGTTTGTGGTTGGTTTCGTAAGTAACCAAGCATCAGAGGTTTCCTCTGATGCCTACAGATGGACATGGTTAGATGGGGACAATAATTCCCAGGAACAGTTGGAATATTTCGTTTATGAATAGTGCTTATCTTGTTCTGGTGTGATATTAGTTTCTTAAACGAGAATAGTTTTTATCTGCAATCATAATAAGGATTGTCTTTCCTGTGTCAACCTTCCTGTTCATTCATCCCTTTAACTTGAAATTCGTTTCTTCCAGTGTTAGTTTGGAGCAAGGGACTGTAACGTCATTGATCGAAGAAAATGGAGCTGTGAGGGGAATATCATACAAGACTAAGAATGGAGAAGAGCTAAAAGCATATGCGCCTCTTACGATCGTATGTGATGGTTGCTTCTCAAATCTGCGACGCTCTCTTTGCTCCCCAAAGGTGAAATTCAGTCTCACTGGTGCAATTATAATTCCCGAGTGTATAAGCCTTTGCTTATTATTACTGCTGCGGATTGTGATCTAAAAACATCTCTACTCCGCAGGTAGACGTGCCCTCCTTTTTTGTGGGCTTGGTCCTGGAGAACTGCCAACTGCCATATCCAAACCATGGGCACGTCATCCTTGCTGATCCTTCGCCTATTCTATTTTATCCAATCAGCAGCACTGAAGTCCGTTGCTTGGTTGACGTTCCCGGGCAGAAGGTCCCTTCCGTAGCGAATGGCGAAATGGAGATCTATCTGAAAACTTCAGTGGCACCCCAGGTACATGAGTTTTCAGATATACAATAATTGAACATAAATCAGGACTGTCCATTTTGTTTGCTGTGCTCGTCCTATACTTAGAATCTTACTCTGTGCGATATTGTTTTCTATTTCAGCTCCCTCAAGAACTCCGTGAGCCCTTCATATCTGCTATTGACCTAGGAACCATAAGAACAATGCCTAACAAGAGTATGCCAGCTGCTCCCCATCCTACTCCTGGAGCCTTATTAATGGGGGATGCTTTCAACATGCGCCATCCCTTGACTGGTGGAGGAATGACTGTGGCATTGTCTGATATTGTCGTTCTGCGTAATCTTCTCAAGCCCCTGCGTAATCTCCACGATGTCCCGGCTCTGTGCAAGTACCTGGAGTCTTTTTACACATTGAGAAAGGTGAGGTGGGATGGTGCTGTTAATCCTGCCCATCAAGGTGGCGGCAGGGGGAAATGCAATTTTCTGTCATTGACTGATTCCATAGTTCTTCTTTGATGTAATTGGTTTTTATAATGCTGATAAATCTTGGTTTTATATATATGTATGTATAATTTGTTTTTTTTTTTTTCTCCTCAACAGCCGGTGGCCTCTACGATAAATACCTTGGCGGGTGCATTGTACAAGGTCTTCAGCGCCTCCTCCGATCGGGCGATGAACGAAATGCGTCAGGCTTGTTTCGATTATCTAAGCCTTGGAGGATCATTTTCGGCCGGCCCCATATCCTTGCTGTCTGGTCTTAATCCTCGCCCTCTGAGCCTGGTTGTTCATTTCTTTGCCGTCGCAATATATGGAGTTGGGCGCCTTATAATCCCATATCCTTCACCCAAACGAATGTGGATTGGGGCAAGATTGATATCGGTGAGTCCCAAACCCGTTTCTTTTCTTTTGGGTAATGTGAAGAAATGCTCAAAATTTCATGAAAATATCAAGACAATGGCTGTAGCAAAGATTGATGGCTTGCACTGTACTCATACATCATTCTTATGCATGCTATTACTATCATGCTTTCTGATTTCCCCCACCTGGGGGAAGATCTTCTGCCGCCACTTGTGTGATTACTGCCGTTCTTTTGCCACAGCAGGGAGCTGCAAATATCATACTTCCCATCATCAAGGCCGAAGGAGTCAGGCAGATGTTCTTCCCTGCGACAGTTCCTGCGTATTACAGAGCTCCCCCGACCAACTGATGCTGCTGAGCTTTCGGGGTCTAAGTAGATGGGAGGAGGGGGGGTGAAGATGGGTTGAGATCATGTTTGCTATGAATGGTGGAAGTGTTCAGTTCATCATTCTGTCCAAGAGAAGTAGCTTGTTTGGGTGCAGCTCGATATATTCGTCCTTCGTTGTTGTTCTCATTGTCGATTTGCACTCTTCGGCGGGGTTTTGTGGATTTAGTGCCGTGTCAGGTAGGGAAGTTGTGGATAAGAACTGCTTGTTTTTTTTTTTTTTTTTTTTTTTTTGACGCATTCCTGTCAGGAAGTAAGGTCGTTTCTGGCTGTTCTTTGGACTTTATTTTCCCTAGAATGGACCAAACAGAATGCTGTCAGGTCGTTCGAGCAGGAATCCGAGGTGTGCCCTCTTGGATATATATATATATATATATATATAACACATCACGTGAACTTTGGTTTTCGGAGAAAAATGAATAATAACGAAAACTATTAGGCACAATAGTTGATATTCCCGGTCAAGAAGGAGAAGAACCACGAAGGAGGAGGAGCAGAAGAAGGAGAACGAGAACGAGAAGAACCAGGGAGGAGGAGGAGAAGAACCAGGAAGAGGATGGCGAAGAAGGAGAAGAACCCAGCAAGAAGGAGGAGGAGGAGAAGAACCCATCAAGAAGAAGAAGGAGAAGAACCCAGCAAGAAGGAGAAGGAGAAGAAGCCAGCAAGGAGGAGAAGAAGAGCAATAACTGGCTGTGAAATACCTCTCAAATCTCTTAGGCAAAGTCCTCGACTGGACGTGATATGCTGAGCCAAATTCACCACGAATGGCTCAAACAGAATGCTGGATATTCCCTCTCGCAATCGGGATTAATTGGTGGGCTTGCTCGGGCCATTGACGGACCCAGATTGCATCTCTTCTAAATCTGAGGGGTCAAGAAGAGCCCCACCCAGCATCCCTTGGCTCTCCACGAATCTTGGGCACTCAAAGCCTCTCGTTCTTCCTCTCCAATTTGATCGCCTCGTATGATGTCAGCACCTGCTTAAACTTGGCCTCTGCAGCCTCTGCGATAAGTTTTGAGTGCTGATCCGTCAAGAAACACAGAGAGATAGAAACAGAAATTGTTTGAGTGCAGGGAGTTCAAGGTTGGATCAGAGGGCAGACCTTTGTTGTTCTGGTTTTGATCAGGGTGATACTCCATTGCCTTCGCTCTGAAAGCAGTCTACAAGCAAGAAACCTTTCCATTAACCATCAGATGCGCAGCAATACATGAAGAAACCTTCATGTAAATACCATCATGAACGTATAGACTACTGCTTGGGAGATGGAGACTGTGAATGTACCTACTCAGTTGAACTCAACTACTTCTAATTCTCACTCTAACCCACATCCGTTTTGGAAACTAATTCAAATTATAACAGGAAGGTTGAACGTTCTCCCCATTTATCCCACCCCCCAAAATCCCACCCGGCAGCATATGTACCGAGAATTCCTAGTTTTCTTAGGAGAGGGTCTCAAAGGGCTAAGAGCTCATAAGCTAATTCCAGTTTGATGATGTGAATGAAATTCATGACTTGTACAGGAAAAAGATGCACAGTGGGTGGTACCTTGATTTCTGCATCGGTGTAGGGTGTTGATCTTGACCTAAAAGAAAGAAAATAAGAGCAAATGAGATCACTGACCCATCAGAATTGGATAAAAAATAAAGCACACCGAATTATTGAAAACCTTATTATATTTGTTGCTCATAGTTGTATCTTGCAGCCACAGCATCACAATTTCCAAAATAAAGGGGGTTCACCCATTTAAAATCCTTTTTTTTTACAGGAGGCAGACTTGCGACCACCAAAGTGGATGCGTACAAAGTTCATGATGGGGTCCTTGTTCTAGTAACGTGAATAAAAAAAATTCTCAATTAACACCACCAATGTGCAGGGTATTCAAGATATTATGGATGAAAAAAATAAATGAACCGTTGAAATCAATAAAAAAAATACTATAAAGAAAAAAATCCTCAACTCGATTTCAGGAATGAGTCAGAGGATAAGTCATCTCATTACTAGTGAATCATGTTCATCGACAGCTTAGATTTTTGTTCAATTCGGTCAGGGGACAACTTTTGTTAAGATTCAATTGGCATGAGAAAAATACATAGCAGGTAGTAACGGAAGATAAAGTTTTCGAGGCAGCTCAAAAACATGAGGCCACTTTCAGCATTTCCATTTTTACCGTTTATCAGATTCACTGTGCATCTTTTTCCTTGTTTACAAAGAAAAGAAAATCAGCCCTTTTGCACAACCACTCACACTGAACGATCATCGATTAGTTCATCTTGATAACTACAAGGATGCAGTGTACGGGAGGTGAAGATCAGAAGATCAAAATTTTTGTTGCCATTCAGAAAACTCCAATCTAGTTACAACAGTTCCTGATTAAGAAGGAATTTTTTATTTTATAAAAAATAACAAGAACCCCATTACTTCTCAGGGTTAAATTATCTGATTACAGGGATTTCAAGTCTCCTTAAGGGCTAAGTTGCACCAACCTCCTTTCTGCATGCAATTGTAGCTGTGTTGGCTTCCGAAGAACAGAGAAGATGAAGAAGGAGAAGAAGAAGAAGAAGAGAGAGACACTGCCCTTAGGTATCGAGTTATTTAATTGATGTCCATGTTGAGGGGGAGGCACCAAACTAAATAAAAAACTACCATCACATTATATCACATCCATTGATACCTGTCAAGACCCAGGACTGAATAGTGATGAGACAGAGTTTGATTGCCGCTGTAACTGGGATGAGCTTTGGTTTTTGCTCTTTGATCTCTTTGATCCCTGTAAGATGAATCCGTCTTCCAGTACCAGTCTTCCCGTTGGAAATGCTGATGATAGCCATTTGCATCATTCTCCCTCCAACTCTCATAGCCTCTTTTATACTTATTCCTCTCCCTATTGAACACGCTTTGCATCCGCCTTATTCTCTCCTGTGCAACGAGAAGTTAACAAGCGCAAATACAAGAAATTATCTGATTAGATTGCATGAAAAGATAAATGAAACATGAAAAATTTTAAAAAGCAATCATTTTGGAGATCCATGCGTGCCGTTGCGAATAATCAATGAAAAATATGATCAAATACGAACCGAGAGAGGGGCAATAACATTCAAAAGGACGATGCCATCATTGCTGGAATGCAGATAGAGATCCCTAAGAAGCTTCATGATCTCAAGAAAGGGAAAATATCATAGGAAACAGCAGATACAGAAAATATCAAATAATTCCTGGCAGGGTCAAGTGTGCGAAAGTTGACCAAAGTAGAGGAGGGGAAATGGTCCACGAGGGTCACTAATACCCCGAAGATGAATGCACACATATCACTGGAGCGAAATCTTGATGACGAATTCATCTTTTATGAGATCTAATGGAGCATTGCTTCAATTAACCATGAACACAACCAAGGGTAGAGTTGAAGATTTTTGAGTCCATAAAGGATAGATTTTTAAACTTAGTTTTCTAACATCAACAAGTAGGAAGAAAAGTGAACCAACCTCTTAACATGGCATGGATCGCTTTGAGCTATCATCCAAAGCACAAGGCCACAGTGATTCACACCCAATCTTTTTAGGCACAACATTATTCTAAATATCGTAACCTGTCGCATGATAGCACAACATGCTACTGAGTGGAATGAACACAATGGCACAACAGAGAATGTCAATGGAAAGTTCAACCCTCCAAATGATGCGATTCACGTGGATTAGTATCCTTTTCTCAGGCAAAAGATGGAAAATATGTAAATTAGAATATAAAAAGGGCTCACCACTCTCTCCATTTCTTCCTCGTACTCCTCCTGCAGCCGACGGTTGTATCTCTTCCAGGCTTCCTCTCTAAAGCTTCCATGACCAGAGCCAGTCGTGTTCTTCCATGACGAAAATGGTTGTGACTTCATCTTTTGATGCAAATGCGACATGGGCATTACACATTTACACAATTCAGTTGACGCAACACAAATTTACCATAATTGGAGAGGAGGGGGAGTGTTTATCAACTGTGGGCACCTGAGACCAAAAGAAGTCAACAGTCCTACGCATCTGACCGACCTGGCAAAACACCCAATGAGATAATAAGTCTCCATTAACAGATAGACAGATCGCACAGCAGCTTTGACCAGACAGAATTAGGGTAACTGTCCATAGGGAGTGGAACATAAAATTATACTTAATCTTAAGGGTCTATGCTTTACATTTACGAGACCAAAAAAAGAGCAGAAAGGCAAACAGTGGTATCTCTGATGCTTGATTGAGCAATTCTCTCCCTTCATTTCGGAAGATCAGAGAAGGCTGGAATGAGCATTTCACCCAAACTTGTCTGATTGGATTTTTCTCAAAGTCAACGTAAATAAGATCCATAGCTCTAATAATGGTGCCTACAATACCCCGGCAATTGCAGTGACGGAAATGATTACCAGTCGGGTATAATCAAAAGGCGACTTGAGGAGCCAGACAGTTCCCAGCATGCTTCTGTTCCCGATGCTCTAAATTCAACAGGAAAGCACACAACAAACATACGCACACAGCGAGAGAGAGAGAGAGAGGAGTACAGCGTAAGTTGTGGCGGTGGCGCCAATCAAGGCGAAGAGAAGGATGGCCCACGCCTTGGGCCCGTCTTCCCTCTCCTTCGCCTGCCATGGGTTCCCGCCGGCGCCGGCCCGACGTCCGCCATCGTCGCCTCCGTGCCCTTTCTGATCACCAGCGGGCATCTTCTCCGATCGAACTACACGACCTCCCCACACCGGCTCCGGCTACCGCAGCAGAACGACAAGATCATGTTTCTCCTCCGTCTACCCTCCCACCGACACGCAATCACCCACACCAATCCGTCCTCGTTCTGTCCTTCCCCACCCCCCAAAACTCCTCGTCACTTCCAGGCTACCAATCTCTCTCTCTCTCTCTCTCTCCCTCCCTCTCTCCTTCCTCCTGGAATCGCCCCTCGACGCATCAACCGGCGAAGAAAGGAAGAAAGGTTGAAGATTTTTCTTTTTTCTATTTTTCTCTGTGAAATTTCTTTTCTGAAACGCCGACTCGGCTGACTCGGGCGAGGGGGGAGGGTCTCTCTTCCCCCGTTTTCGTTAATTATGTCATTAACCACTAATATCTAGTAAGTAATTATTCATTTAATTTGTCCGGAAATGACATATGAATAAATAAATAACAGATAGTTATCTAAGTTATTCATCATTCTGGGCTTTTCTCTCGGGCCCGGCCCGGTACGGTCCTGCCAATGAGAAACCCCCCGTATTTATTTTTATTAAAAATAATTCCCCACGAAATTATTTATCTGACATCGTTGTGTATTGATGTTTCTTATGTAAGTAATAAGTTGGGCTGTCAACGGGTCGGGCTAGCGGTTAAGGAGAAAACGGCCCCGATCCCGGCCCGGTAGGAATCCAGGTCAGGCTGTGCTCTACGTGGGAGAAGATCTGCCGTCCGATAGGAGAGCATTCCATAGAGGATATTTTGATGGGATTTTTTTTGGTACTTATAACGGATATCCTTCTTCTTCCCCCCCCCCCCCCCCCCCCCCGCTGGGGTGTGGAGACTGTTTGGGGAGCAGCAGAGAGCAGAGGCACCAGGGAGGAGGAAGGAACAGGGATTCCCTGCGATGTTCAGGAGCATCTCCCGGCTTCATTGTTCTCTTAGGTCGCTCCCTCAGTCGCAACGCTCGATTACTTCCCCTGGAACAGCTTCTGTGGGATCTTTGGAGTTCCTTTCTCGCACAATCTGGGGGAATACTGTCGAGCCTTCTCCCCAGTTCTCGGTTCCCTGTTGCCGCTTCTCCTCCAGCCGAAGGAAGAAAAGCGATGAGGACCACGGCGATGATCTGTTCCTGGTCAGCAACAGGGATCCGGACAGTCCGCCGAGGCTGTTCGTGGTTCAGCCGCGGCTTCGGCCCGACGCCATGCTCCGGTCGAAGCTCTCGGAAGCTCTCAACCTGGCCAACTCTCTAGAAGAGCAGAGGGATGGGTTATATGCGGAGGAGTTCGGGGACAAGGAGGTGCTACCACACATCGTCGTCCAAAACCCTTTGGCTCGGCATTTGAGAGCTCATGCAGGTGCAAAACCCGTCTTCCATTATTCTTTTCCTTCTTCTTCATTCTTCGACTTTGCGAATTCCTTGCGAATTATTTCTTGGCTGCGATTATTAGCTCGTGAATGGGAACTGGTGGCTAGTGGGGTTTAGGCACTTAGCTCCTGGATTTAACGCTGCATTTATACCAGCGAGTAGAATCCTGATCTTGCGTTCCTAGAGTCTATGTGGACCTGATGATCTATTTTTTCCGATTTCCGTGGCCTGTGAATGTGGCGGGGAGGGTCTTTTCTGGAAGTCAGTTACTTGTTACTCCTTCATCATTGAATCTCATAGTCTTTCAGGGACATTCATGTTGCGTAGGTTAGGGAGCATGGGTAATGCGATGTTAAAATAATGAAGGTCACTCATTACATAATGATGGAGGCCATGATGGTCTATGAAAATTCCTCAGAGGAGGAAAGGAAAACGACGAGAAAGACTAGAAATCAGGGGACCAATTGATAGAAACATTTGTTGGTTTTTATCAGAGCATACAGGCTATCCTGATGGTTTCTGCATAAGGACGTTGTCCAGGAGCTTGCTTAGAAATATTTTGTATGCAACTTCACAGATGTCAACTGTTTCCAAAGCTTTATACTAAATGGTTGACAATAATGATTTGAAATGATTTTTTTTCCATTACTTGCCATCTAGTTTAGGAAAATGCAACTCTGTCCAGATTATGATCTGATTAATTATGTATTGTTGTTGTGGCAGACAGATATTTTGGACCAGGAACTGTCGAAACTGTGAAAGCCCATATTAAGGGTTCTGAATCAAAGGTAAGCATTTGGCGTATAGTGTTTATATTTTTCTGTTATGTTGCTTGCCCCACTACTCTAAATATATTATTTAATAAATTCCCGATTTTTGGCTAGTAATGTGGTGGCGTCACGTTTGTCGCTGATGTAGATTTTTAATCATGCATTTGTGTTCTTTTTTCTTGTTTAAATCTATGTTCAATGCATATGAACCAAAATGCATTGAAAATTCTTGAAACAATGTTCCCCAACATAAGAGAAACTGAAGGGATGATCCGACCACTATCTGCGATCAAAAGTTGATCTTGACATGTTTGACATGTTTCCTTATCTTTTCAGAGTTGAATTGTATTGAGTATATAAATTAATCCGTTAGGCAGAAAAATTCTCTCATAAATCTACCATTTCGTGGAAGGTCATGAAAAAGCACTCACTGTGTAGACTACGGTGCAAGAATATTCATATAAATTAGCCTCTCAGCTTACACTCTCCTTTTAATCATAGCTTGTCTTTGTATGTCGTACAATTGAGATTCATCGGAATTAAAAAATAAAAATGATAAATTATGATCTCCATTTGTTCTAAAGTTTTGGTCAACTTTTTTCATAAACATCATGCCAAGATATACTATCATCATTCTGAGCTTTTATAGGAAGTACCTAACGAGTGATGAACTGCCTTGTCCACAAAAACCTTCTGGGAACACATCCCTTACAATGGTATAAAGAGATGATGTCTTATTTTCTATGTTGATATGCGAACTTTTTTGTAGAAAAAAATAAACGAATTGGGTTGAGGACATTGACATTAGGAACATATATGACATCAGAAGTTATCAATTGCTAAGTTAGATGTCTATTCTTTCTTGTGTGATGATGCACTAAACTTTTCTATCATTCATCGGTTACAGGATAAATTAGATGCAGTTTTTGTGAACACAATTCTTTCTGGTGTTCAACAACGGAATCTTGAGGTAAGATATATAACCAAGGCAATTCCTTTTGTTTTCACAGGGATTATGGATGACACCTGTATTTAGTAGAGATCTTGATTAGTTTTTTGTATTCTTTCAATTATCAAAAAGTGTGCTTGGGAGAAACCGGTTCTGGATCGTGTCGGTATTATAATAGAAATCTTCAATGCTCATGCTCAAACAAAGGAAGCAAAGTTGCAGGTATTTCATTGATTCTGTCTAATCCATATGAAATCACCTTCATTACACATCCATCTTATTGACGTATGAATGATTCCCCTTGCATATGATTAACGCTTACTACCTTCGGTTTCATTTTTCCCCTGATAAATCATCATCTCTTTGGTAGTCTGAGTTAGCAGCATTGATGTACAAGAAAACCAGGCTCGTGCGCATTCGTGGACCAGGCGGACGTCTTTCTTTTGGAGCATCTGGAGAAGCTGAGGTGGTCAGTGCCCGTGGGTGAGTGCAACTGGAGGCTATAGACACCTCTGATGATGTAATAAAAAAACCGTCTTGCATATTCAAATGGATGTAACCTGGGTAGTATAAGCTTACTTTCGTGATTTTCTAAATTTTTAATTGAAACCATTCAATCTATGCAATTAGGGACCAAGTAGTTATCTGAAGTTTCTCAATAAATAAGGCTTGTCTCAAATTCTCGTGGTAATTAATTTCTTCAAAAGCAGATATTCTTAAATGTAGGTCAGCTCTTCATTCTTCTTTGGAGATTGTAACGTATTTTGCCTTCTTTTTTTTCTCTCCATGCAGGAGGGGAAGTGGGGGACGTGGTTTTATCAGTGGTGCTGGGGAGTCTGAACTTCATCTTCAACGTCGGAGGTCTCATGCTTCTTTTCTTTTTAAAGTTTTTTATAGTTTATTGTGTAATATTTACGATGCCTGTGGCAATTATCAATTTACGCTGTAGTATCTCTTGCATCTCAGCTATTGATTGATGGAATGAATAAGATTATCTTTCGGTTGGTAATCATTTGATCTTGTCAAGGATTTTGGTAGCACTGTCGTTGTGTCTACTGTTTCCAGGATAACACCATACAAGTCCTGTTCTCTTTATCCACAACATTATCAGTGGTTTTCGTTTTCCTTTCACATTTGTGGTGGGGGTAATTGGTTATATTCTGGATAAAAGATGAAAAGCTCATCTCTTTCTATTTTTTCCTGCATAAATATTCAGAATCCAAGAGCGTCGTATTCATTTACTAGCACAAATTGGTGAGGTTCGTCGAACTCGAGCCTTGCAACGTTCTTCTCGGAGGAGGCATGGTGGCTCTGATGGTCAAGGCCTAGCAACTGTTGCTGTTGTTGGGTATACTAATGCCGTAAGCTTTTCTCATTATTGACCCCTAGAAGTATGCTTGCCTTTTTGCCCCCAGACGTGTTTTCTGGTTAGGAAAACGCTGCTTCGGCTTATTGCACATTTTCACGGCCATGAATTTTGACGCCTGAATGCATGATTTCTGTATCTAGTATCAATTTTAGTAAAAAAAAAAAAAAAGTGCAAAAGATCAATCACAATTGAAGTATTTTGTTTCTCTTTTGGTGATTTCTCAGGGAAAGTCTACATTAGTTAGTGCTCTTTCACAAAGTGATGTATACAGTGATGACCGGTATCCTATCTGCAATTTCTTTGCTCTAGTAGGCATTGATGTTCTTTCCTTTCTTTTTTCTGACATAGTTTCACTTAAAATTATAATGGTTCTTGTGGATCATGATATTGTGCTGCTTGATCGTGTAGTATGAGCTGATTGGAAAAAACTCTGTTTCACAGACTGTTTGCTACTGTTGATCCCCGTTTGAGAAGTGTGATTCTCCCTTCCGGGTAACGCCACTGTGAATTGTTAATGATCTAGGGTTCTATGGGTCTACTAGGGGAAAGCTTTAATGTATTTTAGGTTGTAGTCTGATTAGGATATCACATCATTCCTTGGCAGTAAAAAGGCGCTCCTCAGTGATACAGTGGGCTTCATCTCTGATCTCCCAGTGCAGGTGAATTTCCATCTCTCACCATGACTTCGGATTGGACGACACTTTTCTGCTATGGTATCTCACAGTGGTGTTATCTGCAGTTAGTGGAAGCTTTTCATGCAACGCTGGAAGAAGTTGTCGAGGCAGATCTCCTGGTGGTATGAGAAATTTGAATGCCTCGCTTTCTATCGCCCTTGCCATCTCACTTTCTTACTTACATCATGAACAATGATCTGTCTCAGTGCTTTATTAAATACAACCCAAATGGTTTATTTTTACAAGTATTTCCCGGTTTCTGTTGCTCCCAAATCAGCCAAAATAAGGTCAAAATAAAGAGGGAGGGATGAGTCAGTCTTTTCTTTTGCCTAAAGTCAACGAAGGAGGGGAGTCAACTCCATGCGCAGACAGGAATTAATTGTCAAAATATTATTGGCTCAAACGTCAGGAATTTCATCTTAACAGAAGAAAATATTAACAATTTGATTAATACATGTTATTTTTCTATTAAATTTCCATTTTTTTTCAATTTTCTGTTGATGGATGTGTTGTTATCTTCTTTGATGCCTGCAATTTCTATGAAAACAAGGAGAAATCCTTAGAATATAATGTCCTCTGCATAATTGGAATTGGTGCAGCATGTGCTAGATTCCAGTGCTGTGAATCTTGACGAGCAAAGGTCAACCGTCCTCCAAGTGCTCCACCAGATCGGGGTCTCCCCAGAAAAGATCCAAGATATGATCGAAGTCTGGAATAAAGTACCCCCTTTTACAGCTTTTCTGATTTCCCATTTTTGAAACATGCCCACGGTTCATAATCGGAAATATTTCCTAATATGGAAAGAAATCTGATGTCCGCTGACTTCTGCAGATCGATCTTCTCGAAGGTGAAGGTGGAGACCATAAAACTGCTGACTGGAGCACGACATCAGAGCTGTCTGAGGATGATTTAGCATCTGAAGACGATGGGATCAATGGAGATGAGGATTTGGATGCAGAGACGAGTGGCTCATCTCAAGAACATGATGATGGCCCTTCTGAGGACCATTCAACAGAGGAGGAAGCGGCATGTTGGGCATCACCTGGAGGGCCCATCGGCGAGGATGAACGCCAACAGAATGAATTCCAAGAATGCATCCTATCCAAGCAGGATTCGCACCATGTGAAGACTTCTGCAGTGCTAGGCGTGGGCCTACAGGAGTTGCTCCACCTCATTGATGAGAAACTAGATTCGCAGAAGTCATTCCGAGAAAGAGGCAGCTCCTCCGGGCCCTTTGACCGCAAGTGGAGGCCCCCTCAGGTCACCGTAGGAGCAGATAGCTGAAGGATAGCCAGCTGTGGAGCTCATTTTCTTCGGGAGAATGAGAAAAATCGCTTCGGGAGATTCCGATTTATCAAGAATCTTGAGTAGTGTTTTAAAGTGGGCTTTTAAGAAGCCCAGAGCTCGGCCTGGCCCGCTTTTGTATGGGCTTGGGCCGGAGATGAACAAATAGATTTCGGCCCGCCCTCGTATGCACCAGGCCTAGGCCGGATTTGCAGAACCCATACGTTTGCGGTTATTCCGCAGTTGTCGACGTGGCAACTCCTCTCTCTCTCTCTCTCTCTCTATCTCTATGCGTATTCTCGGTTTAATGAAAATTGTGGTAAATAAAAATTAGATAGAATTTATCTTTTAATTTCATCATTTACAGAAGAAGAATGCATTTTGCGGAATGGTTCCCGAAAGGGGGAATTTTAGGGTATCAAGGCCACATGGTTACCACGTGAAATAATTCTAATTGGGCCTATTCATACCTTACAGGCCCAGCACCGGAAAAGTAGGGAACGTTCTTCTTCAGAGGTGGGAAAACCACGTAATTGGGATCCAACGGTGAAGCGTTGTCGGGAAGATCTCACCGTTCGATTGCTGGGTATCCTCGATCGAAATGCCAGTTAATGGAACTTCGCACATCTGCCTTGGGCTCCCGCCGACTGCCAGCCGTACCTCATTCCTCAGGGTGGTGGCGCGCGAATGCTATAAATCAGGGGGCGCGAGCTGGGATTTAGAGAGCTCTATCTAACGCCCTCCTCTCTTGTGTCGGTGTATCTCTTGAGTGAGGCGTGGACGTGGTGGCCATCTCCAGATCTGATCGCTTTGCGCCCAGATCTATGAGCAGTGCAATCTGATCTCGACATTGGAGGTAATTATCTGGCCTCCAAAACCCTAGATGACGACGTCAGGTGATTCGTCCGCGTTCGATTTGTCGCGGTGCGACGGTGATCTGCTCGTGGGATGGCGATCTTGGAGAATGCCAGTAATTTTTCTGTATTTTTTCTGTATTCCGAATCCAATAGGATTCCGAATGAGATCCAGCTCAAGATCGGTCTTCGAATAGGATCCTGGGCTAAGGCATTCTTTTGTAGCGTAGCAATGCAATGAATGTCCTGTAGATTCCAATCGACAGGCCTTGGGATAAATGCTTGACGCTTTCCTGGTCGCTGAGACATTCGCGTCATTTTAGTTTATATACACGACCTGCATTGGTCTTGCGATGATTTTATTTTTCACTGATTTATTTCATGCCTCCTCATGTAAGTGATCGTAGCGAAGTCATTTTCTTTTCGATCAAGAACATGCACAATGTTTCCAGGACTTAGTGAACCAAACTCTTGCGTTTGTGACAGTTCAAGTATCCTAGATCGTCTGGCATCCTGATCCGGCGACAATGTCAAGGAGACCTGTGAACCCTAGCAGGCGTTTACCAGACACCTCAAGTGTTCCATTTGCAGGTTCATTACACCAAAAGTCTCGGACTTCACCACTCCTGTCAGTTGTTCTGGTTCTTGGGGTATGCCTCAATATAATCAATCCATATTCTTCACGAAACCAAAGCTGTTTCGAACTTTCATAACCATATTGTCTCCGTATCCCACATATTTTTCTGCTGCTATATTGACAGATCGTTTTTCAATTTTCAGGGCGTTTTTCTCCTTATCTGGTATTCATATAGCGGGTCAGGTTTGTATTAACACTCACGCAATGAATTTTAATTAACATCATATAACGAAGTTTGATTTATAAGCTGTGCTATATTGCAGACGTATTAAAACTTGGTTTCTTATGCCCTGCTACTTGATGCATGCCATTTTATTTAATAGTAGTTCGGGGTACATTCGTATTGATTATCTAATAGTAGTTTTCGTTATGAGCAGGTGGGTTTGGCATTGTTAGAGAAGCTATAAAAGATGAAGGTCAGCTTCCTCCTATTTTTAAAGCATATTTATTGGGGTTGGATTCTTCACTTTCTCAAAAAAAGAAAATTCTCAAAAAAAAGAACACCTTTTCTTCTTCTCATCTAGTGAAAGAGAAAAATTAATTCCAGAAACTTGCTCTAGACTGATGGTTCTAATTTATTTTTTAGTTGAGTGTTGTGTATCCCTATGGAGATGGTTGGTGTGGAAACTTTGCGTTTATTTTGACGGACACTAGAATACATGAGAACTGTCGAAGTGGTTTGATACGCCTCATTTTCAAATGTACTGTTTCCTTTGCGGCCGAGTAAGTCCAATTTAATGGCCACCATGTATGGTTCATCACATAGCAGAAGCCTAAGAGTAGAGAAGAACCTTGCATCCACAAGGAAAGCGAGAGATAAAGATGAATTAGGCGGACAAAAAGTAACCTTCTACTGATCCCTTCTGTTCTACGTCAGTCCCGGTCTATATTGTGTGATCGTAGGATTTATGATAATTCAACAGATTACTCTGCATATTTTATTCTTATTTTATGCGCACGTTTTAGACTGTAATGACAATGGTAGTCCTTTAGGTACGAGGATTCACGCTTGCCTATTTTCGTTTCATGGAACATATGATATGATTCAAGGAGGTGCTCAGGATTCGTCTGATTCTTGTACAGATATTGGTCTATCAAATAATTATGAGTTTGAACAAAATGTCCTTCGTTTATCCCTTCTTTTTACTGTGGATGATTTTTTTGTTTACTACTATCTGGCTATGACCAGAAGTCAACCCGAGCACTAATTTTGTCCCAGTAGATTTTTGTTGGCAACTAGGACGCATTCTATGGCTTGGTTGGCCACAGTGTTGAAATCAGACTTGTGAGGGCTAGCTGTAAATGTCCTGTCCTCGGGTTTTCCCTATCTTCAGCAGGATTATCCCTCTCAAGCAGGGAGGGAGGTCCATTTTTTTCTCTATAATGAATACATGGGATAATTTTTATGATTGTCAGATGGTGTCCAAGGCAATGATGACACAATATAGTCGAATTCTAAATACCTTGATTTGCGTGCCCACTGACGGGAGAGATAAATTCCCAAATGAGGTCTGAATCAGTGTGCTCAACCTAAACAGTTTTGAAACATAACAGGTTCTAGTCTCATCTGACATCTCATTCCATTGAAAAGGATCATTACTGTTTTCGGTCCTAGCTGATATATGTTGATATAAATTAGTCGCATTTTGACTCCTTGTTTTATTTCTTCCACATTTGTCTATCTGGAATAACTTGTACTCCTTGGGCAACGACGGACACTTGTAAATGAGAATTCCATTGTGTTTCGCATCATCATGTCTTGGAGCGCTACACTCTTTTGCATTCCTCAGTTAAACATTTCCACCGGTTCATTTGTGATATGAGCAGGTGCCTCCTGCACTTCAGAAGTTCAACGAGCCATACCTTTTCTACAGAAGGTCTATGGCAATAGCATGCATAAGGTGCTCCATGTAGGCCCCGACACTTGTTCTGTGGTTTCCAAATTGTTGAAGGAAGAAGATACTGAAGCCTGGGGAGTGGAACCATATGACCTCGAAGATACTGACGGCAGCTGCAAGAGCCTCGTGCGCAAGGGCATTGTTCGTGTTGCTGATATCAAGTTTCCTCTGCCCTACAGACAGAAATCTTTCTCTTTGGTCATTGTTTCTGATGCGTTGGATTATCTATCTCCAAGATACCTCAATAAGACGCTTCCACACTTGGCAACATTAGCGGTGGACGGTGTTGTGGTCTTTGCTGGTAAAGCTTCAGCAGTATTTTGCTCACAAGCTAATGTTTTAGAATTTCAGAATTTTAGATATTATGCGCATATACAAAGAGTTGACATCTAGGTGTTATTAAATACTACAATTTATCTATTATTTGGGGAGTCCTAAGTGGTTCTTTGATGGTGATCTTCTTCTTGCTTGGGTTCATTTAAATGCAGGTTACCCTGGTCAGCAGAGTCTCAAAGTTCCAGATCTATCCAGATTTGGAAAACCAGTGAGTTCTTGTCACAATAGCGACTCCTCTGTGCACTGCTCTCACTACATGATTTCCTCACTATCTGTCGCAAACCCTTTCTTGCCTTTCGTCTTATTGCTCCATTGCTTCACTTAGCTTGCCCCCCCCCCCCCCTCTCTCTCTCTCTCTCTCTCTCTCTCTCTCTCCCTTCCCCAGTTTTCGTTGAAATATTCATCAATAAATTTGTGAGACTTTGACACGATTCGGGTGTCCTTTTCCGTAGGCTAAGCTGCGGAGCTCCTCATGGTGGATAAGATACTTCGTTCAGGTGGGCGTGGAGGAGAACGAGGTTGCTATGAAGAAATTCGAGCAGGCCGCAACCAAGAGGTCCTACAAGCCGGCCTGCCAGGTTTTCCACTTGAACCCCAAGTCCTTCCCCTGAGCCCTAACCCCCCCCCCGCCCGCCACTAAACTGCCTCCCCCCCACCCCACCCCGGAAAGTCTCGTCTGATCCATCAGGCCTATGCGGTCATTATTTTTTTAGATGTTCAATCCGTTAAATCTCCACCGGTTGATTAAGATGACCCCTCTCTCTCTCTCTCTCCCCGCCTCTCTCTTCCCTCTGCATCCTACCTTCTTCTGGCTGGGTGATCCCTGTTTAGATGAACCCCACCACCCTCTCCTCTCCTCCTCCCCCTTCTCCCCCTTCTCCCCCCGCGGCCCGTAGCAGTGCACGCCAAGGCTAAGATGTCCTTGAATCCACCAAATTGTGGCGATTTCATGTTAGAGCACGCTCTCCGGCTTCAACATTTTCGCTGTTTGTTCTACCAAGTGGGTCGCCCTTTCCACATGCACACTACACTGTCTCATCTTCGCTTGCTATTTGAAGAGATTTATCTTGTCTTTAAGCCCCCTCTTCCATTCTTATTATCTATTGTGAGTCTCTCTGCGTGTTGATTTTCGGTGCCTACGGAACCAAATCCGCTGGACCAGTCAAGGGGGGCGTTGCCTTGACATATCTTATTTGGGTTTATCATGCTTTACTGTAACACTAGAAGGTTTTCTAGGTAATACTGTGATCCGATGAAGTTTATCTAAGCTATTTAAATATCGTGCTCAGTACTGTGAACGCTTATTGCCACAAAAGACTTCATTGGCTATATTATATGTCTGAGGGTTAACTAGCTTTTCTGCCCCCATAAATTGTTTTTTTTTTTTCTTGGTATCATGCAAAATATGTATTGATTTAGAGATTTTATTTATTTTTTAAAAAATAGGATCGATAGAGGAAGTCAAATCATTGGGGGTTAGTTTCGGAGCATCGGGGACTGATCTATTGAAGAAAATACGACAGTTTAGGGGGGGGGATGGTGGCATTTTTTTTAACCTATACATAGAAGCACCCTCCTGAATGCTCTGGTCGGCTTCGTTTTTCATTATCTAGGTTTAATTTAGTGGGAATACGAGCCAGGTGGGACTAATCCAAGGTAAAACCCTTTGCTACGCATCAAAAAGTTGCACATATACATGAGGTCGAGAGAAGCTGAGACAATAAAAGAGGGGGAGAGGGGCAGAGGGAGAGAGGGAAAGAGGAAGAGGGTGGATAGGACTCCGTCATCTGTACGTCTGTTAGAGAGAGAGAGAGAGAGAGAGAGAGATGATGCGAGATACTGGGCTGCGGAATCAGGCCCTCTGAAATGCCGAAATTGGCCCATTTCAGGATTGGGGTAGCCCGGGGTTATACGTACGCCCATTGCTGCCCAGAATTCTCTTCGCACAGAGAGCTGCGTTTCGATGATCGGAATGTACTGTGTATATGATTGCCTTTTTGTATAATTCCCCACAAGATGGGGCCCAGACAGCGAGCCCATTCCGTGGACAGTCAACAAAGATGGGCCTAAATGGGCCACATATCTTCTGATCGAGATCGGCCCCGCCCAGGGCCACCTGTAAGCATTGGATTGGCCTTATTACGAATGATGCTGATAGATACATGGGACCTCTTCCCCATCTCTCGCTTACGCGGGTGGGAGGGAGGATGGATCTCAGTCAATCTCGACCGTCCAGCCCATATCGTCCGGTAAGAGGCCCATCTGGATGCCCGTGAGTGTCGTATACAACCTCTGCCCGATCGTCTCCGGTCCAGTTTTGTACTGAAACCTGCGCCGTCAAAGTTCACGTTTTCATTAAAATTTACAAATAAATAAATAAATTTGGGTCCAATCTTAGATAACGATTACTGAATTCGGATCAAATTTGAAGCTACTAAAACCACAATTATGTCCATATTACGACCATAGATTGAAAGCTTATTGACTGGATTGCCGTCAGAGAGAGACAAGAGGAGAGATGGCCGTCAGAGTTTTCAGAGTTGACCCTCATCTAAGTCAACACTTGGCGCAATAGAGATAAATACGGACTGAGCCAAGCCCGCCACTTCATCGAGGGGTTGGAGTTAGAGAGAGAGAGAGAGAGAGAGAGAGAGAGAGAGAGTACCTCTTGTTCTTGTAGGTTATGCTGCCCACAGGTGCAACAACCACGGCAGTTCCGGTGCAGAAGACTTCGTCTGCGTCAGCTAATTCATCCACGGACACAAGCCGCTCTTCTACCTGCGTGGAAAAAAGGGGGAGGGGAGGGTCATGAACTTGGTCAACGGCTAGGTCTCCCCGAGTCGAATCTAGAAACGAAAAAAGGATAAAACCAACAGCTCCCTCGAATTATATTTCTCATCCAGGCCCAGAATCCATTCGCAAGAAGAGAATTCTGATTGATTATCCACAGTAATTCATCAAAGAGGATCGATACAATCCAAGAAATCGAAGAAAACCCGAGAAAATCCGGGTCAATTCCCGGCTAATTGGTCAAAACCCAGTTCTATTTTGAGAGCAATGGATCTTCGTCGAAACACATCAGAGATTTCAGCAATGGACGGCATTACAGACCTGGTATCCATGGCTGCGAGCCATATGGATCATGCTCTTGCGTGTGACACCAGCAAGGATGGTTCCTCTTGTTGCCGGAGTGGAAATCACATCACCCTGTCAGAGGAGAGATTATATCATCCCAAAATGGTAACTCAGACCGCTTGAATCAGCCTAAAATGGGTCCCCCTCTGTTCATCTGCCGAGGGTACCATAAAAAATAACCCCCTATCCTCACACCGGAATCATATTAAAAAAATAAAATAAAAATCACCAGCAATAAAGAACATAATTCGTTGGTTTTGGTTAAATAAAGGAAGCATCTTTCTTATAAAATAATCCCGCTATAAAAATTTCCTGGTCGGCCTACCTTGACAAGGAAGATGTTGCAGGAGGAGGCTTCCTCTAAATATCTCTGGTTCACAGAGTCGAGGAATAGGATTTCTGTAAACCCTTTAGCCTTAGCTTCCCTCTGCGCCTTCAAAACCTACAAGGAAGGAAGGAAGGAGAAACATTAGTATGAATATTATCCTGGAGCCGCAAGAACAGCTCCTGTTCAAAAAAAAATTCTTGAATTTTCAATTTTTTAGTTAGATTGATTCTGGGTATCGATCGATGCCATGCATGCCATTTCCTCGCAGAATCGCACCGATCAAGAGCTTATAGATCTATTGAATTATATCACTGAATCCTTAAGTAAAACATCGGCATAGGAATTTACTTGTAAATATAATCTCTATAATATTCATCAGATATGAAGTGCGTAAACTATGCAAGGAAAGAACTATACTCGATCGCCTTCTCATAAAAAAGGAATGAATAAAAGATCAGAGGGGATGTTCTTCTCACCGGTGCATAGTTGGCGATTGTCTTCACATCCCCAGCTCCACCTCGAGTGGCACGGTGGACTCCATCTCGGATGAGCAGGTGTATTGGAGCCAAGCCCTCCTGTGAGACAACGAAAATTAGAATCTCTCTCTCCCTCTTCTAAGAGAAACCATCTTTAGTACCGGAGGGAAGCATCAGATGGGAGAAGATTCCCGGAAAGGAGGAGAAAGAACAGAGAAAAGAAAACAGAGACGGGCAAAGGAGCGGAACCGCACCTTGAAGTAGTTGCCCACCGGCGAAGCGTAGATCAGAAAGGTGTACTCCGGCGACGGCGCCAGCCCCAGCACGGCCCCGGTCCCCAGCAGAAGTGGTCTCACGTACAGCGCCCCCTTACCCGGCGGCGGCACCTGCTCCGACCACCCATCAGCAAGAAGGCAAAACGGGGAGGGGGGGGGGAGAGAGAGAAAGAGAGAGAGAGAGAGAGGACCCATCGTTTGTTGGCCAGGATGGTCTGCTTCACGGCGTCAATGAACAGCTCCACGGAAGGGGAAGGCATGCACATCCTCTCGGCACCCATCCGCATCCTCATGGCATTCTCCTCCGGCCGGAAGAGCAGCAGCCCCCTGCCGTCCTCCTTCCTGAAGGCCTTCAAGCCTTCGAACAGTCCCTGTTTTACCAAGAACAGAGTATCATCATCTCCATAAAGTCATGCCCAAGCTGTATATAGACATGTGATTATTCCCTGGTCAATTCAACACCTGGCCGTAATTCAGAACCCCTGCTGAGGGGCTCAGCTCGATGTTTCCATAGCGATTGAGCTCCCCACGCGAAAATCCTTCCTCCGCGGAGCATTTCATTAAATACATGTAGTCCGTTGGCACGAGGCTGAACCCGAGCTCGTCCCAGTTGATATCGGCGTACTCCTCGCAGCTTCACGACGAAAAAGACAACATGGAAGATAGTGGGAACAGGGGACAGGGATAATCTGCAGACCTCGCAGGTTACCGGGCTGGGTATGGACTAGAGATAGAAATGTTCAGCAGGAGGGTCCAAGAAGACGAGGTTAGAGAGAGAGAGAGAGAGATGGACACCTAGAAGCGGGTCTGGTTTCTTGTTGCAAGGGTGCGGCCGCCGCTTGGGATGTAAACAAAGAGCAGCCACCGAGCTGGCGTGAATCAAGCACTTGTCAGAAAACACTATTTTTTTGTCAAAAATCTAACAGATCGCCGCCCGTTTACGTAGGAAGGCAGAGAAAGAAACATGCATAGAATCCTGCCCGCCCGACCTTCAGCAGGGAGGTGCCGCCTCCAACGGCGCGGCAGAGCAGCTTCTCTGCGACACTAAAACGCCTCAGCAACATTTCGCGGTGTTCCTTGCTATCTTTTCTCTCGAAAGTAAGATTCTGATCGGGTTCCGCCTAGTTGGATCCGCGAGGAAGATAGGAAGAAGGGTCGGTCAGGGTTTTCAGCCGTGGGAAGGAGGAAGATGAAGACGACGACGACGAAGAAGAAGAAGAAGAAGAAGAGGAAGAGCCCCGGAGGAAGAAGGAAACGCCAGAGGAAGACGAGGAATTGCTGTCGGGAGGGGGATCGCATGTCGTCGTCCCCGGAGGAAGCCAGGATCTGGCGGCCATGCTGTTCTGGATTTGCACCACACGGCTCCTCCACGTCAGCCCCCGATAACCCTCTCTTCTAACCTCCTTCCGGGGGGTTGGGGGGAGGGAGGAAGAGATGACGACAACACGGGATAAGCACTCGGAAGATTCGGCAGCTAACTCAACGAGTCGCTGTCTGGACCGTAAAAGCCGGGTCGCGCTCTCCCTCTCTTCCCATGCTCCGGGCAGTGGATAAGACAAGCCCAGCTATCAATTTATCTGGGTGGCGTCAATAGTAGCAAAAGGGATCATTCCCCTAAAATGTTCCCGGCCCGAGCCCGGAGGAAGTGGGGCCCGCAGATGTTCCCGGCCCGAGCCCGGGATAAATTATTGGAATTCTATGAAAGAGTCCCGCTTGTGGGGCCCAGCTTGTTGATTCCGACCCGAAAGGAAGAAAAAGGAATGATCTCGACCCTGGCGGTCCCCGTGATCTACCATCCACCCAAACTCGCATTGATGGACGGCCCGCATTAGTTAGCTGGGGATGAGCCCACTTCATACTGCCAACTCCAACTCACGGCTGGAATCATCGTGAGGGCAACGTCTCTCTCTCTCTCTCTCTCCCCCCATCTCCATCTATTTATTTAGACACAATGAATACCCATCACACTTGACCGGAACGTACGTGCTAATCCTGGTTCTGATCAATGTCATATCGTCTTGTATAGCGACACTCTCCACTACTCATCTCATCTTGTGCCTGCCCAATAAAACTCGTCCCCCCTTCACTTAGATTTCAAGAGATTTTGTGATAGGGGACCACAAACAGTTCGTGCTCATGGCAGGTGGGGCCAATTTCTTATGAATCATAGGCTCCAATCTGCAAAGAGAAAAGATAAATAGATATCACATTATTTCATATGATTATATCATATTTTCAGATCATGCATTGATGATGATATGCGCATACTTTTGCTCTTACCTTCATAAGGAACCAAGAATTTAAGATCGGATAGTCAATGGTCTGTCCTCACTCATCTTAAAGATAAGTAGCCAGCCTTAGAAGGTCAACCATGACAAGATAAGGTGAATTAATCATCAAGAATCTGCGAATAGTCAATGGGACGTTTATGACTATTGAAGGTTCAATGTCTGTACAAAATAGAGATTCAGGGATCACATCAAACACTCGATGTTAAATAAAAACTTTTGCATAAAAATCTTCATGCTGGAGGAGGATTTTATTGATTAACAGTAATATGTCTCACCTCAACTTCAAAGCTCTTACGTTCAATGCATCATGTCAATAACCACTAGAAAGTTTTAGTCACCAACCCTAGAGGAGACTTGAGATGGTGTATGGATAGGTTGAGGGACCTACTTAAAGCACTTCTCTTCTTGTTATGAAAAAACTCACAGTGGTTACTCAATGGCGGAACATGAAGGCCATGCATCTATCCGACACTCAAAGTGTCATACAATTGAATAGACGAAGAAAATCTGTACCTCACTTATTGCACCATGTGTGGCTTTGGACGCTCGCTTGATGTTCAAACAGCCTTCTTCCATTCTTGAAGGGCTTGAGAAGTTTTTGCACAGAAGAGAGATTCCCTCTAACTAAGAGAAATATTGTTAGGAAGAAGTCACCTATATACCATTCTCATACTACATAATAGGACGATGGGAGCCTCCTATTTATTAGGGAGACATACCTATTGAGATATTGTCAAATATCTCAATAATTTTGGGCTGAGAACATGCCTCATAATAGAAGAGTATGGCCCCTTTGGGATGATTTTTAGCCCATACAAAAGGGTAATTCTTCCTCTAGTCCTGTCATGATTGTGCACTCGATGAAAGAGCTTTACAAGCGGCATTGCTGCATAACTTTCTTTGAGAAGAGAGGGTTAAAGATTTGTTGGGAATGTTGATTTAGGTAGAATTGAAAATTCTTGTGATTTATTATTCTTTCTCAACTCTAACATCCCCTCTGTATCCAACATCTCTCAGCTTTCAAGTGCTGACATTCTAATGGAATAAGACAATGACCTGAAGCTTGTTACAAAAGTAGTTAGGTAAAGAAAGAGAAAAAAAAGACAATGATTGTTATTAGATCCTAAAAAGAGAACATGGTGTAAGTTATACTAGAGGACAAGAATTTAACATTTAGAAAATTGACTTGGAGACATTAGATAATTATAGATGCAGTGTCTTATTATTGTCTAGGAATCTAATATTTGTTGGACAATTTTAAGACACTAAATAGTAAATCATTTGGTAGATCTTGCAGACCATATCTATTAAATCCTTGAGGCAAATTACCCCTATTATAAGTATATTATTTTATTTCTATCCTCAAATTGATTTCATGTGAATAGTACATGAGACATTTATTTTTTGTTCCTTGTTGTCTCTTGACTAATTTTACAACAAATGATATCAAATCTTAAGATTTAACTAGGGAGAGAAAATGATGAGTACTTCTTTATCACAATTTGATGGGTTTTCTAATTTTAAATGATGGCAACATAGGGCGAAATATCTATTGGTTTAACAAAATAAACCTAAAAATATCATATATTATTATTAGATGCTACTTGAAATGAAAGTTGAAAGTATTAGTAGACTATCTTCTATTATGTCTTTGATGTGAAATCACCCTCTGAAATTTGAGCAAAATTAGAAAGTAGCTATATGTGAAAGCCATTGATGATCAAGTTATTTGTCAAATGAAAACTACATGAGCTGAAGATGGTTGAGGGTGCTGAACTTGCAGTAAAATATGTGGTATATAGATTATGGTATCAGATTGTAAGTGATATATTGTAAGTAATGTTTTGAGATTTGATGTAAAATATGTGTATAACAATAAGAGTATTTCTTATTAATTATCTCTCTTGTTCCTATGAACATTTTCAACATTATTGTATGAAAATTAAACAATTTAAGTGAAGAGATAACATAAATATTGTCGTAATATTATCAAAATGAAGGTGAATTCTAATGATATGTAAAGTGAGAGATTTATGGAGATTGATAAACAATGAGGGAAAAGAACAAGGAAGGTCAAAGAAAAGAGAAAAGTCTACTAAGGTGAAGAAATCACAATATAAGTCAAAATATAGAGCCAACTAACTTAAAAAGTCAAAAATGTCATAAAAAAGGAACATTTAAAGATAAATTGCCTCAAGAAAAACTAAAGAGAAAATAGTAAAAGGGACTCTTCTGATTTAACAGATGTTGCAAAAGGAGAAATAGAAAATAATGGTGGTGAAATGTTATTTTTTTTACTATTATAGATGAATTGGTTAATTCTTAGATTTTGGATTTAAAGTGTTCAAATCATACATCACAATACTAACTACTTTGACACTTTAAAACAATTAACTTGGATTGTGTTAATATGGGCATCAAGACTTCATGTAAGCTCATTAGAATTGGTGCGATCAAAATCACGATACTTGATGAAATTGTGAGAACTTAAGAAAATGTGAAACATTTATTTGATCTCAAGAATAATTTAATTACCTTTAAAATATTAGATTCAAATGGTTGCAGTTTTATGACTTCAAATGGAACCTTAATAATTTGCAGGGAGGCTCATGGTGATGAAAGAAAGAAAACTATGAGACTAGATACAAACTTGAGGGAAGCACAATTATCGGTGAAGCATCACCAATGACACCAATAATATAATGTAAGATATCACACTATTATATTATATAAGAGCAAGCCATATTAATGATGCTGATATCAAGGAACTTTATAAGCATGAATTGTTTAAGAGAGTTAAAACTTCTAAATTATATTTTTACAAGTATTGTAATACAATAAAGGAAGACATAGGACAGCTCCAAACGAGATATTTTGTTATCATCAAGGAGGCATCTACAATCTACAATTTTTTGGATAATTTTAAGGCATTAACCTTGCATGTTATATTGACTAGATTCATGAGACAAGTTACCCGTCTCGAGTATATTATATAATTTATATCTTCAAATCAATTATAGTTTTATACAATTTGAGACATTTATTTATGTTCCTTGTAATCTCTTGGCTAATTTTACAACATCCATAATAAATTCTCAAACTATCCCTCACTAGTTAATGCCCATTACACTTGACAAACAATTATTGAAAATTAGTGGTTAATTTTATGCCTTTGAGTAGTTTTTGTGAAAAAAAACCACTTGAAGGCCACCAATTATTAGTTGGTACATGTAGTGATATAAACTCTATAATACTAATTTAGATGAGATCCTTGAAAAAAAGGACAATGATTTCTTATTGTTGACAACAGAAAGATTAGGCCATGTATATTATTCTCCAAATAATATAAATGAGGTCCTTGGGATTCCCCTTGAACTTTGCCATGTCCCAGTGAAGTCAATGCATGCCATGTTGAACTGCACATGCACACCCATGCACACTCAAGCATAGGCCAATGTCCTACAATTAGAACCTCATTCATTACACAGATGGGGTGTGACCCCCTATGATGCCCCCCCCCTCAAAACACCCACACATGCACACTAAATCTAAAGTCATCATCAGAGGATGAGCTTTGAGATACTTTATCAATAAGATCTTTGAATTGTCAAAACTTAATGTCATGTTCTCACATGATGTTCTCCTATGGTTGTTTTCCTCATTTGATGAGATAATAGATGTGGCAATTTATATGTAATTGCCATACCTTAATTGACCTTCATTTGGTCCAGAATTACTTCAGGTTGATTGATGTATGCATATCATTTGTGGTGTGTTGAAGATAGCTGCATTTTTCATCAACCTCATCCTTGTTGTAGGGTCACAAAGAGACAAGAAAGACAAGATAGATGGTCAATCTTTGTGACAAATTGAGCTAATAAGTCAACCATTGCCACAACATCAAATGAACCATCATAACATGGCACCAGCCCATGCTGTCACTTCACCCATTTGATGCTTTTGCATACTTATGGATTGATATGAAGCACCCATATTGAAATCCACATATCAACAATAGTGATATATGTTTTTCTTCATTTGGTGTGTCGTGCACAACTCATCTACATGCTCCTCACATGCTCATGTAAATTGGCAGGTTGCTAAGCACTATGAAATGCAAGCTACTTCTTGAGTTCCAACAAAATAAGTGATTTTTATCATATTATGAGCTTGAATGACAATTCTCTTATTTTTGAACCATAATGAAGGTTGAAAGAGAATGGGATAATGTATAACAAGTCAATCAAATTATTTTAGTAAATTTTCTTATAATGGTGAAGATAATTCTCTAACAAACTATTAATGCACTCCATTTCACCATTTGTCATACATGACAATTGATCAAAAACTTCAGTTGAGTGTCTAGCATAGTGAAGAGGTCATCTAGAAATGTCTAGTGAACTACACATTTTGATTAATAATGATGTTTCGTGTCAAACCCCACATATTCACCACATTTGCCATGAAGAGGCATGCCACTTCATCTATCATATAGTCTTTTGCGTAGACACAAATATTGCATATTTCAAGGATTGATCGACAACAACAAAGATCACACCATATACCTTTTTGTCATCGAAAGCCTAAAAATGAATTCTAAGAAAATGGATTCCCAAGGTTGGTTTGAAATGGCCAATGACTTGAGTGTCTTTATTATTTTTGTTGCATGCTAAATCTTGTCTCTATTAACAAACAAATGAGATCAAACATAAACTTTGGTGTCTTGTTCCATATCTAACATATAATAATTGTCAAGTATCAATATAAAGTTACATTATTGTCCTAGATGGTCAACATACAACTTGTTGTACAACTCCCTCAATATGCCGTTGTAGATTGCCCACACTTTTCACACAAGGTATGACCCATGTAGGTAAAGAATCTCATCCATTGCCAAGAAGCAATGTGTCAACTCATCAACTATATGCTTTAGCTAGCACATCACTTTTGTATCTACTATGGCCAGTGCAACTAAAATTTCCCTTAACATCATCTCATAGCCTGTTAAGATCACTACAAAAGTAGCTTTATGATCTATGCACCTAAGGGTGTCAACTATAATGTCAGCCCACCTTGACTTACAATTGAGGTTGAAGTTATATCAAAAATCCTACCAATGAGCTTATGTAGGGGTAAGTTTCCTCTACATCTCAAGATTGTTTGGCTCAACATTTTTTATCTAGATAACAAAATGATCTCCAAGAAGGTAATGCTACCACACTCATTAACAATAGACAACCTCCATCATCTCCTTCTCATACATAGAGTAAGAACTATTTCATCTCACTTAACTTTTCACTTTCGAAAGTTATACAATGCCCTTATCACATCAACACACCATCAATAATCAAATTTGAAATGTTAATGTATAATGGGTTGCTAAAATTTGACAATCATAAAACCAGCTCACTAGTGACTACCTAGTTGAGTGCATTGAAGATCACATGGCACCTCAAGGATCCCCCTCAATGCATGACTTTCCTCAAAAGATTCATCAATGATGTTGCCAACTAATAATAACCTCACAAGAACTTTTGAATAGTGATTCAATACAAAGAACAATTGCAATGACAATATGTGATTTGGTATTGACTACTCTTCAAGGTTGTGGGTCTGAATCAAATCTAAGTGCATGTATCACACCCCATGACAAACTTAAGGAAAGTCATTTCTTCCAACTTAAATTCACACTTTGCAGTGTTGAGGTAAAACTGATTTTCACTCTGCTTTAAAAATACGTCTCACATTTGTGATTCATGCTCTTTCAAGCTCCTACTAGAAGTCAATATATCATCCAACTAGATGACGAACATATTGATTTTTTGAAAAATCACACTCATAAGATGCAAAAGGAAAGGGTGTTGGTAAAACTGAATGACACTGTTGTGAACTTGTAGCCCTAGTATATCGTGCACATTGTCATTGGCTTGTTGTCTTTCTTGATCTAGGCATGATGATGATAATCACTCTTTAGATCCATACAAGAAAAATACATGACACTATTTAACAAGTACTATGCATTAAGCGCTAAGTATTTATTATTGACTATGACTTTGTTCAATATGTGGCAATCCATGCATAGACATAGGGAGTCATGTTTCTTCTTTTGTAAAAAGAGGGTAGCACTATATGGTGCCTTTGAGGGATACATATATTCAACCTCCAGCAGCTTAAGGAACTGTCAACTTAGCTTGTAAAGATAGTTTAATGACATCATGTGTGATGTAACTGTCACACGTCGAGCGTGAGCTCCATCTCATGATCCACCTCATGCGAAGGTGTCAATCAAACCAGTAAGGCATATGACATGGTCTCATTAAACTCCAAAAGATGAGCAACCCCAAGCAAGAGTTGTAATGTGTTGGTATCTATCGTCACACATGCTGTCATAGTGATGACCACATCCACTTATGCACCCCATTGGGCACATGACAACCTCACAACCACACCCATATCATTTTTAGACACCATGTGTGCCATGCCTTCTTACTGGCAAACGCTGCAGATGCACATGCCCTTGCCATAACAATGAGCATTGTGTATTCTCTTACTTTTGTTGGCTGGAGCCTCAATGAGAGTTAATCATCTTACACTTTAAGTTTCATGAGAAAAATTCTCTCCCTTCCTCATGCTGTCTAAGAGATGTAAGGTAGATAACATATGTAGACCTTGTTGGGCCTCCTCTACTCCCAAGACAAAATAAAGAATCAACCCTCTTACAAAAGACCATATCACTAAGGAAAAGACCCACACCTTTGAACACACAGGGAAATCCACATTAAAAATTACTTGGGACACCATGAAATTCATCTACAGTACCATAAAATTCATCACATCTTCTCATGTTATTACCTTTAATTGGACACCACACATTGCACTAATTATAGTATGTGCCACCAAGTTGACAATCTTGATTTGGATGTCCTCACATGACAATGGCATACCCAATTGACACATCTCACTTGTATAAAGAAAGTTGTGAATTGCTCCATTGTTGACCAGCACAAACATAAGTTAGTTGATGTTGACTTCAGTCTGAACTAACTTGAGCTCACTAATCCCATTGGTCTCCACAATACTATAACACACCTACCAATTATAAACTGTAGAATGTGAGTATCCTATCCCCCATTGATACTTCATATGCCATCATGACATCATTTATGCTCAATGCCCTCCGCATGTGAAACATCCACTCTTCGGTTATTGATTCCACTGCACCATTGTAATAGTGTTGAATCCTCCTTGTCTTGAGTCCTTCCCTACCCTTATCAAAGCCTTGTCCTTAGGTACTCCCTAACACATGCAACATACACGCAATCCACACCAGAAACAATGACACTATGGGAGATGTTAGACTTTGCAGCAGCTATGAGAAGCTTTTTATCCAACAAGGACATCAACTTTGTGACACGGGGGAAAATTTCGCACCCTCAAGGAAAGTGGTGACAAAAATCAACACAGGGATGTGCACTGTTAAACCAATCTCTTCAAGATAAAGATTTAAGCACCAATTATTGACAAAGATGTACTATGCCATGAAAATGCCATATCATGGGTGAAGAGCAGGGCACTTATGAGAGCTAAATCGAGAAAAAGCCATGACTCTTCCCAAAAAGAAAAAAGGGGTATTAGAACCATTGAAGAGAGGGAAGAAAGTTGGTTGGTCGTTGAGCAGACAACCAAGGCCGCACACAATCGAACATTGAAGAGCTACGCCTCCGCTAATCATGTGACAACAAGCCTAATGTTAGAAAACCTCACTTGGCCTCTGAGCGCATGTCGGTACATGTCAGAAACCTCTTGATGCCACATAGGTTGGCCTGTGTGACCCTACGCACTGGGCTTGGGCCCAGTCCACTAGGGAACCCCATTACCAGTCGTAATCACAAACAACACTGTCATCTGCTCCATTTTAGCCATGATTAAAGCAGGAACACTCTCCTACGTTTCATAATCCGGAAGAACAAGTCAAACTCGTGATCCTCCCTCCCACGGGGGGGCCCAGCCCAAAAGTGAGGGAAGAATGAAGAGGGCTCATGTGCATGCAGTCAAAAGGAGAGGAGGAGAGAAAACTATGGCATCAGTGAGTTTTCATTCAATATACACATGCTGGGAGGGGAGGAGGGGAGGAGGGGAGTGGGGATACTGACCAATTTACGAGTTGGACCAATCGCATGGGAGCACAAAATAAAATATACCACCCATGGAAGTCCCAAGGAAGCTACCTGCGTGCTCCCATGTCCTGATCCAAGAGGAAACTACATCTTCAATCTTGCTACGATCGAGCAAAAATAACTCTCGATTAATCTGTGTAAAAACCCGTGTCTGTGCATGTCCATATATGGATAGAATATGGTCAACACAATGGCGCCCAATAAAAATGGAAGCTCTGAAAGATTATGTACGAATGAATAAGCAACAGCATCAATCTAGAAAGTTGTTTATAATCGATCTCGATCATTTCACTGAACGGAGGAAGGAACACAAGAAGCCGGATCTTCAACCAACGTTTCCACGAGATGCAAACTGGTGTGAAAGGAATTGTTAAAGAGAAGTCGCACAAACCTCATCTGATGGCCCCGCAGATCTTGAAGAATCCCTTTTCAGCATGTCTTTCGGTTGCTTCAACAACGGTTGGCCATTGGACGACGGGTCGTCACCATTGTGTACTCCACTTTCAACATTATCAGCCATCAAAGCCTCTTCACCTTTTGGGCAACAGCCAGAGGACTCAATTTCTTCGGCATGCCTCAAGTAGGCGGGCACCTCCTCAAAGCACGGCTCACACATTTCGCTACCTTCTGAGGTTCGGTCGAAAGCAACTGAACCACTGTTGTCCACAACAGCAACGACAGAAATACAACCTTTGAGAAACAAATAGTTAATTTGTCGGTCAAATAAGATTTAAAAAAAGGTATATACCTTTTGGAAGTGACCTCTGCCACAGGAAACTCGTTGACAAAGTTGAGCTCATTACTTTCTTTCTGGCGTTTCAGGAATGGCTCTAGATGCACATCTCCATCAACACTAAGCGGCGAGCTGTTTAGTCTTTTCTTTCCCATCGTCGAAGAATGTAGACCATCTGTGGGATATTGAATAATCTCCTCAACGTCTGCATCAATCAGTGGACGTGACTTATCTGCATCCTGAAACCTCCCACTACTTTCAGAGTCCTCAGCCTCCCTTAAATTTGATTTTTTTTCTCCATGCTGAATTGAGCCGCCAGTCCCTACATCCTTCCCAGAGCTTGCATCAATAACCTTTTCAGGGGATCGCCCAAGTATAATTCGAGCGCATCTTCTCACCCACGAGAAAGTCATTGACATAGGAGGCGATATACTGCCCACTGCTTTATGGGGAACATTTCCTGGTGAAAGTTTCTGACTGGCCCAACTTTTTTTTTCTCTGTTACCTGCATTCTTTTTCTCTGCACTCTGCAGATTTGCATAGTTAACAAGAGCGTCATTTTTTGCACTATCACTGAGAGATTTATGCTCTGAAGTAATGCATTGATCCTCCAATTTCCTTAGATGCTGAATCTGGGAGAAAATCTCCTGTCTATCGGTCTGCAGTAGTTCTCGTTGTCTCTGCAGCTTCTCCCGCTGCAAGTTCAGTACATCAATGGAACATTTTATCTCAGACCATTCTTTCTCCCTGTGCTCACGATCCAATGCAATTGCCGTCTTTTCATCCTCAAATTTTTTAACTTCAGTTGCAAGATGTTCCAATTCCTTTGCGATCCTTTCCTTTTGAAAGTATATTTGCTGTAGTTCATTGGTCTTCTCTCGTTCAAATCCCTCTTCTTTCTCTCTTAAATAACCATCAACTTCATCACGCCTCTTCCTTATAGAATTTTCCAGCTCTTGCTTTTGTAACTTCATGTCTTCCATCAAATCTTCTCTCTCTTTTTGAATCTTGCTAAACCATTCGGAATGTTCACGCTCCATGTTGCTGATGAATTGTTCCCGTTCATGGGACAGGGAATCATAGTAACCTTTGAACTGATTGCGCAAATCTTCCTTTTCTGCCTTTAAACTCTCCTGTTCATTTTTCAGGTACTGGCAAACGGATTTTCTGTCTTCGGCGATTCTATCAGCTTCCCTCTGTAGTTCTACTCTTTTTTCATCAATCAGATCCCACTCACGCTCAAACTTTTCCTTTTCTTCTTTCAACTTATCTGCTTCCACCATAAGTTCTGCCTGTTGGGCTCTAAAACTATCGATTTCTTCCTTGAGCCTTTTTTCCATAAGAAACAGGTCATTTCTTTCAACGGCAGATAGATCAAGTTTCTCTTTCTCCCGAAGAACTTCATTCTTTTCAGCTTCCAATAATTCTTTCACTTTCTCAAGCTCCAACGTCAAACTCTTAATCTCCACTTTTTCTTTTTCCATGTCTAACATCTTTTTCTCAGCTGTTTTTTCAGTGGCAGCTAAACTTAGCTCCTTCTCCTCCAGAAGTTTCAGTTTTTCTTCAAAAATTTTATACTTTTCAGTCAGTTCTGCCGACTGGAGTTCTAGAGCATTCTCTCTTTCCTGAATAAGCTCTGTCCTCTGACTTAAATCAGTCTCCCTCTGTTTACAAGCCAGTCTCTTGTTCTCTATCTCCTCATCAACTTCCTTGCGCCGCTGTTCCAGTTTGGCTTCAAACTCAGACATTCTTAGCTCCAGTAGACGTTCATTGTCCGTTTTGAGCCTTTGAATTTCATCCTGGAATTGATTTTCTCAACATAGTTTTATCATAAGAATTAAGAGAGAGAAGAATATATCAAAAACTGAAACAAGCCAATGTTTTCAAAGAGCATGCAATGGCTCATGAACTCACCTGTTCTCTGATAGTATGCTTTTCCTGCAAAATAAGCAACTCCTTCTGCTTCTTGTCGAGCAGGCTCTCTCTCTCAATGACAGACTGCACGTGTTCAATAGTACAGCATGCAAGTTAGTGATCAGTAAAATAGCCCCATATGTCAATGAAGAAACATACTTCAGATGTTACCACACCTCTTCTCTTGTTGCAAGAGCTCGAACATCAAGAGCAAAATTTGATTTTTCTTCTTTCAAAAGTGTCTGTTCTACTTCAAGATTTCGTTTCGCTATCTCCAATTGTTTCTCAAACTGAGCAAGTTCCTCTAACCTTCCAAATACGTGTTCCTCCCTCTGATTTAGACATGCTTGTCTCTCCAATAGTTTTTCCTGTTCTTCCTGCATGATCTTCTGGGAGTCATATAAAGATTGTCTCTCGAGACTAATGTCTTTTTCCCTTGAGTCGCATCTGAAAAAAAGATAATCAGGATCAGATAACCGAAGTGTGCAAGCAATAACATAACTACAAAAGGATTACGCTTGGACTACAAAGTTAATTGTAGGCTAGTACACATACAAGCTACAAAAGATGAATGACAATCCAAAAAAATTTAACAATAAAAAAGAACACCATCGCATATGTCAGAGAAACACCTCATCTCAAAGGATACCCATTGTAATCTAAGTCATACAATTACTTTTCTTCTGCAAAATACAACAATCCCACTAAATGAAGTCAGTATGTTTTATTTTAAATTTCTTGGGGGATACGAAACTGTATGTACCCGAGTTCCGACAACTATTGAAATTCAAATGCACAAACATCTCACTAAAATGGACAAAATAAAATGGTATAAAAAAGTGTCATAAGTCATCGACTGCAGAAAGAGTTCACGTCATAGATGAAAACAGATACAAAGAGAGATAACATGCAAAAAGGAAAATCTGAACAGAATGGAGAATTACGTACTGAGAATTAAAAAGAACAAGACGCCTTCTAAGTTCATCTTCTCGTGCTTCAACTTCGTGTAACTTTATTGCAGCCATTCTCTCATACCGTCTAGCTTCTGAACATGAAGATTCTGCATCTCTCAATTTCTTCTGAGCCTCATCAAACTTTTTCTGAGCATTTTCCATGATTGTATGAGCCTCTGAGAGCTTACTCTCAGCAGCAACCTTTGCCTCGGCAGACTGTGCGCGAATCTCATGAATTGTTTTCTCGAGCTACAGAAGACAAAATAAAACATACAACTGAATAGTTATTGATGCATAATGACACCTATCTGAACTTTTAATTCTGGCAGTGATATTAACACACTCGTGGGACAAGAAGTTAAGCCTCAGCATGCCATATGGAAAGAAAATTTCAAATGGCATAATTTTTGAAAGATATAAAAAAAGCGGACGATAATACATGCAGAAGTGGTGAAATTTATGAACATGATGGATGTCATAGCGTCGTGTAGGACAAAATCAGGGATATACATCATCACTGATAATCTCCCGACTTCAGTGATTATCACTTTCTATGACCGGCTTTCATATTGGCTTTCTCAACTGATATTCTCCAGAAAACAGATTATTCTGAACCAATCTATGGTTATAAGAAAATTTAGACAAACCCACATTTTAAACATAAACAGCATAGGGTATCTCTATGCATATAAAAAATGATTTTTTATGTATTTACTGAAGATGAAAGAATATAATCAAGTGAACTTAAAGATAACAAGCAAGGAACTACGATAATTTGAGAAAAATTCTATATACTCACATAGAAACGACAAACACAAACGACGGAAAAAAACTATACCCACATCCTAAGTGATAATTTCCTTCATTTTTTAGGAGGTCAAAAAAGAGAACGGATGCGAACAAGTCTACTATATCAGTGCAAAAACAACATTTAATTTTCAATTGGGGTACTTACACTTGCAATACTCTCCTTCTCAATGCCTATAGCCTTTTTAAGGTTCTCCTCCTGCTTTTTGGATTCAGACAAAGCAGATAAATGTGCAGCAAGTTCTCGTTTATTGACCATTTCAGCTGAATCAGCGGAGGCTTTAACTTGCTCATATTTGGATATCCACTGCTTTTTCTCCAGTATAAGAAGACCCATGTGATGTTGATAGTCGTAAATCTGCATTAAACGACAAACACAGATGAAATCTCTATGATTCTCAAGCATAAAACGCTGCATTATACTTCTGGATGATATTGCCGAAGAAAAATGTTGAACAAGATCCTTGAAGAAGCTAAAGACATAATGAAAATGCCAAAGACGTGATCTACGGACACCTTTGCAACAGTCGTATCCAAACAATCGTCAAGACAAACAACCAATTCGAAATCATCACAGAAAAATCCATGAATTACGTCGCCTGCAAGATACACTACACGGCGTGCATGAGTTTAGGGTAATAGAAGGTAGGGACGAAGATTTAAAAAATGGAAAAAGACGAAAGATAGGGGAAGTTGTACGCCAGAATTCGGCGCAGAATATCTGGAACAGCTGCTGACGAATACAAGATGCAAGTTCACACCGAAAAACCGAATATCGAGACGTGCAGAAAACGTCATTCTCACAGTGCCTGATCTCCATGAAAACTCAAAAACAAAACGATGTCATACCTTGCTTTGCAATAGACTTAAAATTTTCCCCCACATAATCATTACAAGAAGCAGGCGCAAGAAACCTAAAATGAGATATTTCCTTGCAGGACACGAATAGAAAAATAGATATAAATCCATAGAGAGATAGAGATAGAGAGAGAGAGACTAAAGTAAACACCTCAGACTCCAGTTTCCCTATGTAGGCGATGAGGGCCGCCTTGTCCCTCTTCTGGATCACCCTCTCGTCGAAGCCAGCGTCCCGGAGCCGCTTCCAGATGGCCTCGTCCTTGAGTGCGCTCCCCACCCTAGGTTCCATAACCACGGGCGTCCGATACCCTACGCCCGGCGACGCCGCCTTGTCTCCCTTCTCCCGCTGCAGAGGCGTGGTCGCCATCCTCCACAGGGATCCCCCTGAGCCTCCCGGTTCCCCGTCCCCTCCCCCACACAAGTACCAGTCTTTAGCAGCACTTCGCCGCTGCCGTGGACGTGGGGAGAGTTACCCTTCGCCCTGCCGTGGACGTGGGGAGAGATACCCTTCGCCGCCTTGCCTCCCTTCTCCGGCGAACCTCCTTTTCGCTGTCCCCACTGACTTACAGTCGGGTCAAAATTCTAGAATCGGTGAACCTCGCCGTGGGGTAACTCGACGTGATCTTACCGCTGTCGTTTCGGCGAGCCTGTAAAATCACAAGGAGAAGGTTAGCTTCCCAGCGAACCCTTCGAGGACGGTGACAGAGGCTGGGGACGGGCCTTCTGATGACCCCTCGGTCACTGGATTCTAAAGGTTAAAAAGCACTTTGCCGCCACGTCCGCTCCGAAACGTTATAAAAGCGAGGGCCTTAAAGAAGCGTAACATTTCACTTTTGCACCCTTCATTATTTATGTAACACAAAAAAGCACATAATAAATAATATATCTTCACTGGTGAAGCGTGCTGGCATTTATTTTTTTAATAAATATATTTTTCATATAATATGGTTAGGTACCACTGCACTTCGTGGGTGGGCTACGATAGATGGCCGTATAAGATAATTTAATTAAATAATTATTTTATAATATACAGGTATATCCAAAACTAAAGAGGTTATGTACACAATATTTAAAATCAACGGGTTATATTACTCGCCATCACCGGATACTTTCCTCCTCGAGTGGGGGCGAGGATACTCATCGCTCCCTCGTCCAGGGTGTTGGTGGGGGCCCGTCACCGAGGAGGAGAATATAAAACTAGTCACCCCATGATGAACCACCGGGCTGGCGTAACCCTTGTGCGGCGATTCCGACTGGGAAAAAGCGTTGACAATAACAGATTGCCGGCGGGATTCTCGAGCTTTCGATTAATGACGAACGATGGTCCTATTAACTTGTAATAAAATTAGTTATATTCACATCTTCATTTTCGTCATTATTTTGCTCATTTTACTGAGGAAGGCTTGCTGGGCTTGAACTTCCTACCCGAGGCCCATTAATGCAACAGCCTATCGGCCCATAATCAAGGTCAGCTGCCCATGGTCAACCCCTAGTCAAAGTCAAGCTTAAACCTAGATATGGCTGGACTTGAAAATTCGTAGTTAATTTGACATACCACGTAGATGTTCATTGCATTGAAGTTTAAGTCATGATGTCAGGCTTGGGACCTCTAAGTCTTCTAAATTCATATGTAAAAATATTAATCTATGAGTTATTTGCTCAAAATTTCAAAGAAAGTTTATGTTTTTTCTAACTTGAATGACATAATTAATCCCCACTTAGATTAATTAAAAAAACCCATGATAGATAATGACATGATCATCATGGGCGCAGCAGCATATGGGTTTGCTGCGCCTCTCCTACCTACTCCACGTCTAGAGTGCAGTCTCCAACATCTTATGAAAAGTCTTGAACCGAATCCTATGAAGAGCCCTCAAAGGGGAAAGTAGTGAATTCCTCTTGGAAGTCTTGCGATTTATCTTGGATAAGTTGCATCATCGATTAATATTGGTTGCTAGTACCATAAATACAAGTAGTTGGTCTCATAGAGCTACTATATGAAATAACAAAATCTATATAATAACACTAGTAAGATATTTAACAAGTTGGAAAATTGGTGACGTGATCTTTTCTTGAGAAGATTAGTGAAACTCAGAAAGCAAAGTGTTCTTGGGATTGAACAGAGTCATACCCGAACGAACCCCTTTAAAAAAATAGCGTTTAATGGGCACTATGTGACAACGGTGTAACCCACGGAATGTGTGGACTATTATAAACTTATTGTATCTCCCCCACAGGTCATCACGGGAGGAGGGGTGAGAGAGAGAGAGAGAGAGAGAGGAGCTCTGAGGTGATGGGTGGTGGTACATTTGCCGTAGCTCTACCTAATAGCGTGGTCGATGTCTTGGGGGGATGGGTGACATCGCCGACGACGAGATCTGCCGTCCGCTACTCGCCACGCCATGGTAGGCGTCTTCCCACTGAGGTGGCGCCGCCCTCAGTGGGCTCATATAGAAGAGGAGGGAGATGGGCTCCCCCCTGGGACACCAAGGATGAGGTTAGCAAGAATAATTAAACCCTTTTCCTCGTCGAGGCCAAGTAAACCACGTTTCCGTGGCTATCAATACCCAGCCAATGAGCACACGCCTTCTCTCTCTCTCTCTCTCTCTCTCTCTCTCTCTCTCTCTCTCTCACGGCAGCGGGGCGGAGATCATCCATTGGGGTGCTGCATACATTGCATCGGTGCTTCAAGTCCATCACGGAAGGGTCTCGGAAGATTGCATGGAAATCTCTCTCTCTCTCTCTCCCTCATGTCGAGGTTGACGTGGAATAGTCAAGGGGTCGTGTGGTTGTGAACCTTCCGAAGCCCTGGAAGATATCCGAAGAAGACTGCTGCCTTCCTTTCCACCTTCAAGTTGGAAGGATAAAGACAGACGTGGAGAAGAAAGACGACCCCTTCTCCACTCATACAGGAAGAACTGCTGGTCTTCGGCTGACCGGAGAATTCCTCCGTGTTCCGAATGAGACTGGTTCGAAGAACGTGGCTGTTAGTCAAAACTACGGGAAAATGAGTAAGATAGGGAGATCAATCGTCAAAGTGCAGATTCTTTTTCGGCTGCCTCCGTCCTCTCCGATCCCGTGCGAAGAAAAGCTAACCCGAAAAGAAAGTTAGGCCCAGACTGGAACTTGTCCCTTAATGACTCTCTCTCTCTCTCTCCCTCTCTCGTCCGATCAAGAGCCCGTTTTTCTAAGGGTGGACGACTTCTAGGGTTCAAGACGTTTCAGTTCAAAAAGCCAAAATTATTTCCATATCGATGACTCGGGGACGTTTCTACGTGATGTCCATGTCGCATTTCATACAAGTCCGTTAAGCCTTCGCTTCGAAGTATCTACGTGGAAATAAGATAGATAGAAAGGCAGGGATGGAAAGAGAGATTAATAAATAAATAAATAGATAGATAGGGAGAGCGAGAGAAAAAGAGAGATGCAACTTTCTTCCTCCATCCACTCCGAAGCTTCCCATCGCTGCCCTTCCTCTACGACACGGCGGCGAGGGGCCCGGCCGTCGCCATCCGAGGGTACACGGCGACTTAGTGGAGGAGACGACATCCCCGCCACGGCCGCCGTCCGATGAGGATCTCGCGGGCGGCGTTGGAGGTAGTCGTCTTCTGCTGGGTTCTTATTGGGCCCATTTGGATGTCATACCTCTTTACCAAAGCAGAAATCCGGGATTTGTCTGATTTTATCCCCCCAAGTGGGGCCCCTTCTCCCTTCGGCTGACGTCAATAGACCCACCCAATCCCAGACCAGATTGCCATCCGGCGGCGGTCAAGGAGTCCATGAAGATGGGCCTACGTCGGAGATCGTCCGGACCCAATCATATCCCCTCTTGTCCTGTCCGATAATGGATCGATGGCATCATGTGGGTCCCGGGGGGGGGGCAAATAAAAAGCCCTGTTTCCCTGCTCTCTCCTCCGGAAGGGGACAGCGCGTTGACATCATCATTGCAGTTGACTAATTCAAGGAACACATAACGGACGGCGCACGAACCGTGGACCCGCCACACAATTAGAAGCGATTTCCTGATGCCGGTGGCCATGGGAATTCGGTTGTCAGGTCGAGCCAAATGAATGTGGAGTTCATGATTTCATATAACGACGATGGAAGACCCTCATAACGTTTTGTGGACAGAAATGATGCATGGGAGACCCCCAAGATCTGACTCCACCATCACTCTCTCTCTCTCTCTCTCTCTCTCTAAGTAATGTATTTGGAGTCGACCGTTTAAATCACCCAGTCTCATCATAGACTAATCCACGGAGGTGGTTACTCCTAATCACGTCAGATGGTTATCTTTGCACCCAAAGTCAACGCGTTTCTTGGTGAACCCGTCCTCTTCGGCATATCGCTGGAGCGATTTGGTCGCAACGAGGACTTTGGAGGCAATCGCGCCGTCCATCGTCTGGCTATCCCCATCACGAGGAGAACGTCGCAATAATGGCCGCTTGATGCCCTGTATAATACGAAAATAGTTGGAAGTCAAACTTCAACGAGATAATTTCATGCAGCGGCGGTCAAATCCCGATAAGAACAAACGAGGCTTTTCCGAGTAAGATGGATCGCCTCGTCATGAGCTCAGTCTCGCGATCAAACTCCCAATTCCGTTCACACTCGCATTATTTTATATACACCACGGCGAACCTCATTCACCTGTTGAATCCGACCCAATAGTGGAACGATCCGATCTCACGTCATGCACCTCATACCCTCTACGTGGGTTTTTTCTTTAGTTATACTGATGTATGTACATATAACATATATGTATATATATATATATGTACCCGTGTGTTCTGTCTCAAGGGCCATTATAGACCCCGTCTTGTTCCTTTCTTCGCTTCAGCTGTAGCCAGAAGGAGTAGCGGTGTGATCAGAGCCATGGGAGAGGAGAACCCCTGCGACGCCGGTCTCGACCTCGGGCTGGGTCTCCACGGATGGACACCGACGCCGTCCGCCGCCCGGTGGCGGAGAAAGGACCTGTCCCGATGCACCGAAGCGGAACCGCCGGCGACCTATGCGACATCGGCGGCGGCGGAGCCGTCGCTCACGTTGACGCTGTCGGAGGATGCTTGCCGCCAGTCAACCGCTGGCGGGGAGGAGAAGGAGGCGCTCCGGCAGTCTTCGCCCACCTCCTGGAGCAGCAAGAGGGAGAAGGAGGGGGGGAGCGAGGAGGAAGAGGAGGGGAACGGCAAGAAGAAGCTGAGACTCAACAAGGAACAATCGGCCCTCTTAGAGGCGATGTTCAAGGAGCATAACACCCTCAACCCGGTAGGAAGTCCCCTCCTTTTGGAATCGAAGATTCTCTTTGATGGGAAAAAAGTTCTCAAACCTTAGATTTTTTGTCTCCATTTTCGTTCTCCAGACCCAGAAGCAGACGCTGGCGAGCAAACTGAATCTGCGGCCGAGGCAGGTCGAAGTATGGTTTCAGAACAGGAGAGCGAGGTCTGGTCTTTGTCTTGACCACTGATTTCTTAACGAAGGCTCCGAAATCGGGAACTAAATCGATTTGTGACGTTGATCTGCGTCCTGATCAAGTTTGCTCATCTCTGCAGGACCAAGCTGAAGCAGACGGAGGTGGACTGCGAACACCTGAGGAAGTACTGCGAGAGGCTGGCCGACGAAAACAGGAGACTGCAGAAGGAGCTGCATCAGCTCAGGGCGCTCAAGAGCTACGTGAAGCTACCGGCGGCGACCACCCTCACAATGTGTCCGTCGTGCGAAAGGAAGGGCAGCGGCGAGATGGCGAAGGGAGGCGGCGGCGCCGCCTTCGTGGTGCGGCCGAAGCCCCACTTCTGCAGTCCCTTCGCCACCGCCCATCCCCCATCTGCAGCGTGCTGATGAGAGAAAAAGAGGGTGAAGCCGTGTGAGGACCACCTGACAATCCCTCTCCACCCCAACCTCCTTACCATGGGATTCCCTCTGACCGATGCCACACCGCCTGTATAATCCACACCACATAATGAAGAAGAAAGGAACTGGAAGACCCACAAGCCCCACCGATGATCACATAGAAAAATCCTGTCAATGAGCCCTTTCAACCCTTAGTCTATTGTGTGTATTTCTTCCGTAGACTTGAATTCCCTCATTCTCGGTGCGGGATTCATGTGCATGACCGTGGTCTTCCATCTTCTGTTGATCATTAGACCCATCTTAAAGTGAATCTCTCTCTCTCTCTCTCTCTCTTCCCTCTAACGGGGGGGGGGGATCTCTCAGAAGAGCACTACGGCGTTATTGCTCTGATAATTCTAGATTCACGGGCAAGACATGGGAAGGGTTCAGGGGGACGGACGAGGAAGATCGCGGTATTGATTATTTCATGTTATTTGGTCTACCGGGCGGAGGTCACGTGAAGAGCGGCGGCGTCTCCCTGCGGGGTAGCGATGGAGGGTGAGGACGGAGAGGTCTCAGCAGCGGAGAAAGCGAAAACCGCGTGGGGGAGGCCGAGGAAGGAATGACCTTCTCCTCCCCCATTAAAATATATGCATCACCTCTACTGGTGCAGATTCCGGTCTTTTCACTCCGAAAGTTTATATTATTATTATTATTTTTTTTAGTCTCCCTCTCTCTCTCTCTCTCTCTCTCTCTCTCTCTCTCTAGCTAGGATGGATACAAGGTGGACCAGAGCTTCACGAGGGTTCAAACCCAGAGCCCTCCTATAGCGCTTCCCCTCACCCTTTTTCATGCCTGAATCTCCCTCTGTGTGATCTACGGTAGGCGATCGATCGAGGCCAACAAGCCAAATGCCAAGTCCAGCTTACACGAAGACGCTCCACTCCCAGTTTAGTAGATATCATTGCAACCCAGGTGTCTATAAATAGTTATGGCCCAACTTATTTAAATATTTTGGCAATAAAAAAGCACGTCCATTGATTTATCCGCAATTAGGCGACCTTATTTTACTCCTAATCCGTTATTTTTAATTAAATGACCTCGTAATTTAACACCGGTGATGACTTCCGCCATGTTTCTCGACGGGGCACATTCCAGGAATTATGTAGCTCGAGAAGTCAATCCGACCTCGCTGGCTCCCACTAAATCCAGCGTTGACTTGAATGATTACCTCCGTGAACATCTTCATATCGGTTTAAGATCATAAGATTGCCATAAAAAAGTCGTGATAAAAAAGTCCGACGATTCGACTCTAATGAATTCATTGAAAATAGAGGAGATAAAGAGTACGGTTTCTCTTGGCTTACCCTTTGGCGAGGGATCCTCGACTGTCCTACTGGAGGAAGCAGGCGACGACGGCGACGGCGACGGCGACGGCGACCCCTACCTCGCCGGAAATGGGGGAGTAGGACGAACGGCGGTTCACCAACCCAGCCCATCCGAGCCTCTCGACTCGTCCGAGTCCAGCCAGTGGAATCCATCTTCTTCGCTGACCGTAACTCTTGAGAACATCCCCTCGTCTCCTCTCTCTTGATTGGTGATAAGTACATGAAAAGTCACACGTGTCAGGCGAGATGGGATCGATATTAATTATACGAAACATCACCGTGTTTATCTCCTTAGAAGTGTTGTCAATCTCTGTCGACGTGTCAGGTACACGCGGCACGCAAGATATGTTTCTTTCCATGAAATTTACAGGACATCCTGACCCGGCAGTGCGCGTGCAATTTCAGTGTCAAGAAGGTGCGATTGTAAATGGCGTATTTGAAAAGAGTCTTTATACAAATTGTTGACATTTGGCTGCGTGTGGCCGAAAACGTTAATCGAGCCCCGTGACTCTTCGGGTCAGCCCTTGTTTGGAATTATTACCTGGCTCATTGCCACATGGACATCTGTATAGCGTCCACGTCTCAAGAGAGTCAACACTTGACCTCTTTGAATTATGGGCCAGGCCAAAATACGGAACGAGTGGACTGGACTGGGCCGATCTTAATAACGACCCCTTGGACTATTGGAAAGATTTGACCCACTAAAAAAATTCAGCTTCTCGGGACTCGGGCAAGTCAAAATAAAACACGTAGCATCTGGAGAATGTTGGGCCCACCTAAAACTCATCCGGGTCCATTTTGGGCCCGACCAGAAGAGGCCCAAAGTCAAAGCATTTGGGGCCCACGAAAAAGGCGACTAGATTCTCCTCCAAGTAAACGTGGGGATCAAGCAATTACCGTATTGCCCCCAACTACTAGTCTAAGGCTTCGGGATGCAATTGACCCAGCAGCTGCTCGCCACTAGATTTTCTCACTCCTGACGATAGACAGGGGATCTGGGAAGTTTGCCACAGGATGGTAGCCTTTGAGACGTTAAAGCATGAGCGAGAGTGAATGTCAAAGAGATTTTGAGTAGCCGTAATGCTTTCTCTCACAATGAATATTGCATTAAGAAAGTCGCGATTAATCCCGCGGGATGAAGTTTCATCTAGCCATTGAAACGACGACAAAAACTCCTGAAGAAAATCGGTCAAGGTCAACCTTTTTAACAACTAACACGATGGACCTTTTTTCAAAGGTAAACATCAAAAAAAAAAGAGCAATTTTGACGATCTAATGTTTGTTGGGCAGTTCAAAATTTCCACAAATTGTGAAAGAAATTGGATATAAGTCCAGGCCATAAGATACTCTGCTTAGGTCAATGAGCTAGGAACTCGTTTATTCCATAAAGTCAACCTTATACTAATCATACGCATTTGAGGAACACGTAAATACGGTATATGTGGACCGCTCCCCACCGGACCTTGGGTTATCAGATGCCAATATGAATAATTGGACAGACTTGGAGCTCCCCCAAAGGGCCCGACAAAGGTTAGAGCTAGAGAGCTGTCGGCATTCCACGATTTCTGATACCCATCGCCATCGGAAAGATTATGATATCTATCAAAACTGTTGTGAGAGGAATAAATATGATTTTATTAATTACCTAGGAAGGACATTGTCTCTGACCATCCATTATTCTCCCACATCATCCCCTCATGCCCCTACCTCTCTCTCTCTCGCACACACAAGGTAGTGTTCATGACAGAAAGCAACGGGGAGGAAGAAGGGAACGACGAAGAGAACCTAACCAAAGACAAGGGTTCACCTGTTTCTCCACTCTCTCTCACTCTCTCTCTGTGTCTGTATCTCTCTCTGCCTGTTTCGGGCCATAGGTCTTGGGTCTACTCTGGGTCTTCCCCCATCCATGATCCTTGCCTTACCTCCTCTTGTCTGTACTTTCTCCCTCTCGAATTCCACTCTCCCCCTCCCCCTGGCGCATGCCTCAGGAATTTCTCTCCCGTGTTCAATGGAAGTAGACTTGTACCATGTGGTCACCGGCAATTCTGGCACCCCCCCAGGTGGCGATCTCCTTTCTGCATCGTCTTCCTCGTCGCCGGCAGCTGCTAACCCCCCCGCTGCAGGGGGAACTCCCTCATGGGAGAGAACCTACGAAACGAAATCTGCAGCCGCCGCCGCCGCCACCAACAGTGCCTATGAGAGAGAAATCTACGAGAACCCCCTTCTGCCATATTCCAGGTTAGAAGGTGGATCATCCTACGGTACGTTTGGGGAAACAGGAGGAAGGGAGGGAAGCCCTTCTCCCTCTGATTTGGAACATATGAAGGCCAAGATCACCGCCCATCCCCGGTACTCAACCCTTGTCGAGGCGTATATAGAGTGCCAGAAGGTAAGTAACCTCATTAAGTTTCACTTAATTGATAGTCTCATCAATTATACTTGTTTCTCACGATAGTTTACTCAATGCCCAGGTCGGAGCGACGCCACGGGTGGCGGCGCGGCTGGCGGCGGTTGCCGGTGAGTTGGGTACCCAACAGCGGGCGGCCAGATGCTTCCATGACGCGCCTTCCGTTGATCCTGAGCTTAGCCAATTCATGGTGACGATCACCAGCGAAGCCCTCATTTAGTTGATTCCACTCACGAAACTTTTGATCATTATATGCTGCAATAAAGGAGGCATACTGTAACGTACTGGTGATGTACCGGGAGGAGCTGAAGAGGCCCCTGCAGGAGGCCATGGATTTCCTTCGGAGGGCGGAAGCGCAGCTCAATGAACTCTCCGCCGGTTCTCCATGGCTCTTCTCTGGTAATCATCTCCGCCATACTTATCTGCGTAGAGTACACATGGGTACCAAAATATGCGTGAAAACCTAGTAAATATTATAAAATGATGAATAAAGTCATGACATTACCTGTATGAGCTACATCTAGTATTTGCTGATTGACCTAGAATTAAATGATCGAATCTTCTATTTTCTGTTACTTTCAAGGGACGGGGGAAGAAGCCACCTTGGTGTTTGGGCTTAGGGTTGGAACGGCCACTCTTAATCTTTGAGATGCTTGACAGCAGAGCCTCACAAATCGCTGGGCAGCAGAGCCTGACAGTATTATCCATATGAGATGCTTAAACCTCTCTATCTACATATCCACGTGGCGTGCAGTGTTGTCAAACAATGAAAGTTATTTACTCCTACCATACCTCATATCACTACTGTGTGTGTGTGTGTCCGGCCCAGTTCTTCCCAGTTTTATTCTCCTCTCTCCATATGTAAGCACCCTCCCAAAGCAGTGAGACAAGACGTTCATTCATTCATTATTCCTTATAGACGATAGGGAGAGCAGACGTCCCTCTGGCAAACAGATGAGCTTGTGGAGCCTAAGGAGAAGGAAACCCCCCCCCCCCCTCCCCCCCTCCGGCGCACTCACCCACTCCTTTAGGGTTCTAGGGGGAGATGATGGCACCACGGGAAAAGCCAGTGAATAATCAATAATTGTTCCCAACCCTTCCATAGTTGACATGATATGGAAGTCCTGGCCACCTGATTCTTCTCCAGTCAACCCCACCTGGGTACCTCATATGGCTAGCACTGTTTCGTCCATGGCTAGGGGAAAGGGTGTGGTGCAACTCCTCACTGTTACAACCACTGATGAAAGCACAGGCTAGGGTCCGATCTCTTTCTCTATCTTTCTAGCCATTCCGTTTACGTGAAAGAATAATCTACGTGGTGTCGTGCCGTTCCTCTCAGTCTTCACCAAAGGAAAGTTCTTGAGGGAGGGAGGGAGAGAGAGAGAGAGAGAGAGAGTAACTTTATATGGGTGGTCATCCATCTCCGGTTCGAATTTGAGAAGGGTTTTATGCACGTGAACATCGGCCTTTAGATCGACGGAATCAATTTTCTGGCTCCCAGGAGCTAAAAAATTATGGCCATAGAGATATCAGGAAAATGGGTTCTATTATCTGATTTTTGGAACACTAGCTAGAGAGAGACGGAGAGAGAGAGAGAGAGAGCATGAAGTGATGAACGTCTGTTGCACCCCCGCAGAGGAAAACTTCGAAGACAGCTGGTCGTCTGAAGAGGACGGGGATGCCTGTGGGAGAGGAAGAGAGCTCGCCGAGGACCGTCAACAGGCCATGGGCAGAGATCTCAAGAACAACCTCCTGAAGAGGTACGGCGAGCACCTCTGCAGCCTCAAGCAGGAGCTCTCGAAGAAGAAGAACAAGAAAGGCAAGCTGCCCAAGGAAGCCAGACAGAAGCTGCTCATCTGGTGGGAGCTGCACTACAGCTGGCCATATCCGTCGGTATATATCCTTATTTTTAATTTCACAATTAATTACTATACTTTCTCCTCATTTCTGTTATGTTAGAATAATCCCTCATTTATTTCTTACACATGGGCGACTCCTTTCATAAATCGCTAGTTCTGCGTAAGATGATCTGATACGATAACGATTGAAATTCTTAGCATAACAATGATCGATCTTACAGGAATCAGTAGACCTCTCGCCTTCGCTCTTGCATTCTTACCAACACCTACTAATTTTAGGTTTCCGTCCATCTTGTGAGAGTAGGAATCGGAGAAGGCGGCCTTAGAGGAGTCGACAGGCCTCACCCAGAATCAGATCAGCAACTGGTTCATCAACCAGAGGAAGCGCCACTGGAAGCCATCGGAGGATGCCCGGCCAGGAGTGGGAGAGGGGCGGGCGGCAGCTGTGTACATGGCCGGGCAGTCCTTCCCCGGCGACGGGCGATACCGGGCTGGGCCCTGATCTTCCATCTATTGCCCAATACGTGAATAAAGTTCCCACTCCTTCCCATCAGAAGGATTGCTAAATTTGACCGTCATGGAGTCATCCCCGGGAGGACGAAGAACAAGACCGCTTAGAAATGCCCTAATTGTGAACAAAAATGTGGTCACCTTGCCGTGAACTGCTTCCAAGGTGGGGTCTGGATTGGGAGCTGCTGAGTGTCATCCTGCGACTGACCAGATAGAAGTAGATCGTCCCCCTCTGATTCGATGCTCTTAATCGTTATGGGGTCATTGTCGTTAATTCATCATTGAGGAACAAAACAGGTGTATTTTTCTAGAGAGGTTATGCGCATAATCATAAGCATCATGCTTTGACAATTTCTATAGTTGACTTCTTTTTCTAGTGCGAGACTTCTTGACGAGCAACGACTTCTACGTGTTTCGTAACCACCGCCGGAGCCTGGTCAACCTCCTCTGTGAGTCCACGCACGGATAGAAACTGTTTGATCAGACAATGGACGGCGTTTGGCTTCGAAGGAAGTCAAGTAACGTCAAGATATCTATATTGACAGTCATGGGCAAATGACACGTACCCACTCCGTCGTTGGGCCGCATCCTCCTAGTGTTCCCCTCAGAAGAACCTGAAGCCCAACTGCATGCCGCCGCAACCCTCGTATTGGAATGGCCCGGTGGCGGGCAAATTCACCGGAGCGGCGGGGCGCGAGTGGACCGCCGCCGCCACCTCGGGGGGCCGCAGAGGACGCAGAGGTCGCAGGCCGTCTTGAAAAGCCCCTTCAGGCGCTTGGAGAAGCAGACCTGGCGGTCCTCCTCGGACATGATTGTTCTTCTTCGTCTTCTTCCGTCGAGCGGGGGGCCCAATGTCTCGATCCGTTAATCGGTAGTGACTAGTTCGGCCCGATTCACGTGCGACATATATGGCACGTGCCTCGTTAGGGCAGACGTCTGTGTTCCTCCCGGCCCCCTAACCCCCTGGTTAAACCCTTGTCTCTTGGTTGTCTCCCAGCTGGAAGCCTTCGCGTAGCCGAGTGTATCTGCAAGAGGAGGCCGAAGGGGAACAAAGAGAAGACAATTTCCTTCGCACTCTGAGTAGCAGAAAATGGTGGTATATCCGTGCGCTTCCTTCTTCTTCTTCTTATTTTTCTTGTTGTTGTCATTGCGGCTGCTCCTGATGTGGTTTTAGTATTGGTTCATGTTGTTCTCTTTCCTTTGACAGAGCAACGAGGCTGTGAATCCGAAAGCATACCCCCTGGCAGATGCGCAGCTCACGATCACCATACTCGACCTGGTCCAGCAGGCGGCAAACTATAAACAGCTCAAGAAGGGAGCCAACGAAGGTTCCCTGATTTGCTAATTTTTGTCTCTCTCGGATGTGTTGTTGTTGGATTCTTCTAGACGATGTGCTTTTCCCTTTTGCTACGGTCCTGATCACTGTGTATCCATCTTCAGCGACCAAAACCCTAAACAGGGGAATCTCGGAGTTCGTGGTGATGGCGGCGGATACCGAGCCCCTTGAGATTCTTCTCCACCTCCCCTTACTCGCTGAAGACAAGGTAGTCTTCCCGTTTCTATTTTTTTTTCAGGTGATTGCATTTTTCATCACGAAAATATCCTTTTCTGCTGCGCGCATCTGTGATTTCAACGTTGATGGAATGGCCAAAATCGCGTTTATTTCTAGAAATCTGTTATTGGTTCATTGTGCTTTTCATAAAGCACAGATTACAAGGAGGTTTCCTGGCGATGTTTTACCTTGTTTAAGGTCATGTAGGATCTACCTTTGGGTGTATCTTGACTTCATAGGTGTCCCTGCTATGGATTATGCCCTCTGTTTCCGTCGACGGTAGTACCCATTCTTATTCAAGTGTCACCGGAAGCGTTGACTTATTTTGGTGAACATTAAAGAAAGTCAAATAACAGGAAATTGCTTATCTCCATCTTTTCATAGTCTAAGATTTTTTCTTACATCATCTATATGTAACCCTCTAAATGGTGTGCATCTCTGCTGTAGATATCATAGATTTTCCTCCTTGGCATATACATATATATAGTTATATATATTTTATTTTCTGAGTGCAAGTAGGCGCCTCTATGATCCTGAAATGGTCAGCCCATCTTTTTTGTTCTTACTGCCTCGTCGGAGAAACCATTAAGGTACTTATGTATCATTGTTCGAAGATATATACTTGAGAGACATTCGGATTAGACCTTTCAATCCATTCAATGTAGCTGCAGCAAGTGCTGATGGTATGGGTTTTTATCTCCATTGGTTTCTTGACTAGTCTTTCCCACCACCAAAACTTCTGCCTTATCCCGACCTTTTGTATTGATGGAGCCTGTGTTCTTTGTCCGGGGCCAAATTTTCCATGGACCATAAGATTTTTTATATTATGCATGAAGACATGAATGAACCAAAGCCGTGTAGACCATAAGTTTTAGCCTGAAGCCTGTGCTTAAAACATCTGTGCTCTGTGGCTCTTGATTTGGGGTTGACCATGAGGATTTTGGTAGGCAGGAGTCTTCAGAAATGCTAAGAACATGTAATTTATCCACAAAGTTTGCCTGAAGAAGAAAAGAAATTATCCATCCACAGACAGATGACCTTAGATTTTTCATTCAAGAACCAGAATATGTAGTCACTATGGTATCCTGAGCTTCATATTACGAATAAGTATGTAATCGGCTATCTTTGATTGGTAATGCGTTCGCATGAATGCTGTATGAAATGTCAAAAATCATTATATGCATTGATACAATGTTCCTTGATGCTTTAAATCATGTAGATTAATAATCATCATATGCCTGGGTGTGGGGCATCAGCAGCAGCACCATCACAGACTGGCATGAGGAAGCTTGGGTCTGCTTTACTGCTGGCCTCTTTCTCTTTCTTATGAAAACGCTTCCATTTATTCATTTTAGAACTAAAATCGTGTTATATGCTATTTCAAGTCATTTTGGCTTGGCCTCGGTTAATCCCGGATTATCCTTCACATGAACCTTCATTTTTTTTAATTTTTAGTTTTTTTTCTGATGGCCCTTCGATTTTATTATTTAGATAAGTATCTGATCTGCAACCTAAGCTAAGAGCTGTGATTGGTTCTTTCCTGGCCAGAACGTCCCATACGTCTTCGTTCCTTCCAAACAAGCCCTCGGACGAGCCTGTGGAGTCACCAGACCCGTCATCGCCTGTTCCGTCACCAGCAACGAGGGAAGCCAGTTGAAATCTCAAATCCAGCAACTCAAGGTACAAATCCCTCTCTCTCTCATCAGTTCATGGGGGGGGTGGATTGAGGGTCCGAAGTCAACGGGTCGTTGACATTTTTTTTTAATACTCTGGGGAAACTAATTGGATCACGGGTTTTGCCAGGATGCGATCGAGAAGCTTCTCATCTGAATTTGTTCGAGCCTCTTCGTGACTGGCCCCAGAGTTTCAGTGGTCTCCCCTCCGAGGCTTTGACTGTTATGATGATCGGGTATCTTCTTCTTTCTATTTGAGGGATTTGCCAAGACTGGATTTTTTTTCTTGGTCAGGAAAGTTTCATTAGATTCTTGATGCTTCTCTCTCATCGGCGGTTTTCTCTCTCATTGACGGTCTCCTTCAATCAGGCCGTCAATGAGCGAATGAGCCCGCCCGCTTCTCTTTTCCATAGCCTAGATTGGGAATTTGCGGCAGGGACAGGGATAAATGAGTAATTTCCGTCGGGTGAGTAGGCTTGGGCTCCGTTTGGGCTTTGGCCCAATATGAGCATTCGGGGGCAAGCTGTGTGGGTGAATCGTTGCCGTGCGTGGTTCAGCCCACTTGCAATTTGTCATCGAAGACCACGGAGTGTAATAGGCGAAACACCGGCATCGTGCGCATGTCCACTGCGAGATGTACGCGTGTGCGATTATGAAATAGGAGCCAATAGGATTGTGAGTCGCTGGCTGACACGAGGGTTGTATGGGAGCCCAGTAAAAGTTACACGTGCCGAGGTTTTTGGAGAAGAACCTGATTGTTTCTCGAGATGTATGGTTCCGTGCGGCTGCTACGTACCAGTTTCTCGAGTCTGTGCTCCCTTTGGCCTCCGCGGTGCTACTTAAGACGCGCAGGGGATGAAGCATAGGGGTCTGGAGCGGCAATTAGGGTTTTCTTTTCCGTTGTAGCGGCGTCTTCGCGCTCGAGGCCGGTTCGTCCTTCAGGAGTAGGTAGCACCCATGGGGCACACGGCCGTATGGCACTCTCACCCGAAGAACTACGGTCCCGGATCTAGGGTTTGGTAAAAATCCTTCCCGTCTCGTGTTCCTGAACCTGTGATCTGCTTCGTGTTTGCCTCTCATTTTCCTCTGTTCTGTGTGTTGGTTGCCGTCTGTAACCGAATCATCTGCTGATTTATGGATTGGAATCTGAAACACTACAGTGCTTTTTTGTGCCGTGATTTCTTGGCAGAAACAATTATTTGATGCATGTAATGTGCCGTAAATGATTTCGAAAGCGATGAACTCTGAAAACATAAGAATTTACTGTAGATTCTCTTAGGTTCTGGGATTTGTTGTGATGGTACATACGCTAGGGTGCTCTGGGATCCGTCCTGGACATCATATAAGTAGTGAGTCGATTTTGGTCGACTGCCGTTTGGTAATAGGAGAAGGGAGATTCGTAATCCTAAGGAATCACTTAAATGAGATTCGGCAAGGAACGGAAGTCTGTACGAGCGAGCGCGTTACTTACCCCGGTTGAATAGGTTAATCACTCCTCGCGTCCAGCTCAAGGTGGCATTGGCAGCATGCTTGGGATCTTGAATAGGCTTCACGGAAAATTGTTACAGTTCTTCTTTCCAGAAATAGTTGTCCTATGACATTGGAGGCATGTTTGGGGTCTTGAATAGGCTTCACGGAAAATTGGTACAGTCCATCTTTCCATAAATAGTTCGGTCGTATGGCATTGGAAGCATGTTTGGGATCTTGAACAGGCGTCATGGAAAATTGGTACAGTTTCTTCTTTCCATATATAGTTCTGTCTCATAGAATTGGTAGATAGGAACAGCTTCTTCAATCGTCGCTGTGCTTCTAATTCACCGGCGTTGTTCTATACCTGGACGTCCGATGGCTCTGCAATATTTTCTGGTTGCGAGAAAAAAATTATGCCAATGCGATCATGTTTTGGTATATACCTCACATCCACCTACTGTTGAGGATTAACAATCTTTCATCCCAATAGTTTTATCAATGCGAGGCTCCCTGTAATGCCTTACCTTCAAGAATATGCAGATCATCCAGCCATGAGCATGTTGTTCTGTTTGTTGGATCTTGGGTTCTTCTTATCTGAGACAGCTCCTGATTTCCTCTCGCAGCCGGGTCTGCGGTAATTCTCACGGATTGATCCGCAAGTACGGGCTTATGTGCTGCAGGCAGTGCTTCCGCAGCAATGCAAAGGAGATTGGATTCATCAAGGTAAATTCTCACCTACTTGTTCAGGAGAGCGATGCATCCACGCTGCCCTCCATGAAATGAACTCATACTTGGAAACCTGTGATGAAAAATCTCAGAACAGCTTCTGCGTTGTTCTTTTCCCCATTTAACCTGCTAGAATTGGGCTGCAACCTGACCTAGCTAGCCGAATCATGTACATTCATTTACATATTTTTCATGAGCATATATAGATATATATATATATATATTTATGTGTGTGGTTATTTTTGTGCTGATTTTGTGGATTTTTCTATCTTCCAGTACCGCTAAGAAAGGAATGCGATGAAGGTGACGGCCGGTTGCGGGTAGCAGATATCTTCGGCAGCTAAAAATGATGTTTTTTTCCTTGGCTTCAGCTCTCGTTCAACAACCTGTGGAACTCCAACTCGTAGATCTTGTGAGACTTGGGAACGATCTTCATCATTAATGACTTCACGATTTTGGTGCAATATTCCCCCATGGTTGAAGATATGTGGAATCTATGATGTTCCTGATATTTGATATTTATGGCCCCCGTTAGACTAATATTTACCTGCATTGATTATCTAATATTTACGTAAAGGTAAGTATAAGTTATTATATATATAGATCTATTTATAATTTGATTTAAAGATGTTTTTAGTAAGTTGTGAGCATGGCCCACGTTATTTATTATTTGCCCTTGTACTGAATATTTTGGACCAATTAGGCCCAAGTTAGCATGGCCCAATAAGTCCGAAAAGCCTTTTATGTCTCACCCACGAGGTGAAGAGGTCCTGCCACATTAGCTAAAGCATTCGACCACGTCACCGCAGATAATCCGCCCCTCTTTCGCTCTGTGGATCGCCCTCTTCGTAGGAGCTCTTCGGTGCCCGCCTCTGCGCGAAATCCGGATCATCCCTCGCGCCGATCTTCCGGGCAGCCGAACGGCAATAATAACGCCATTTCCTCTACAGTTTCTCCACCGATCTTATCCTCTTCTCTCCGTTCCTCCTCGAGCCATCACGGATTTCGCGTTAAATAGCTGGAGGGGCCGGTTTCCTCAACCGTAGCTCTCCGCAGCTTCGCTCCTTCCTATCGTTCGATCTCCTTCCTTCCGCGCAGTCTTGAGTTCGGCGATGGGCCGCCCCTTCCCAGAGGATGCGCTCTTCCTCGGATTCGACAGTTCGACGCAGTGAGTTTTCCTTTTCGATGTGATTTCCCGCCCGAAATCCCCTCTAGCATCTTGTCTGATGGCGCCCGGGGTTAGTTTTGGGCCCCTCTGATCCATTTCAGCGATTGCGAACCAGCGAAGCAGGGACTTGGATGATTCCCAGTGAGACCTGGAATCGTCGATCGTTGCTCCCCTCTGGCGGCACTCTTGCCTTCTCTTCCCCGTTTTTTTTTTTCCTTTCCGTGAAGAGGGCTCAGAATCTCCGACAGGAACGAGATCATACCCTTGTCACTAGGATGCTGATCCGTATCCATTGTATTTTTCTTCCGGCATTCACCCACCCTTCCAATCCACTGCCAAGTAGGAGGATGGCGCCGCAGCCGATAATTCTCATCTGTTCATCTCAAGATCCTCTCCCCACCCAACCGAGATAACAAATGTAGGTCTCCTCAGACGCCGCAATTGCCTCTCTGCAGGTCCCTGAAGGCGACTGCGCTGGATTCCAGGCTCGCGATCGTCGCCTCGGAGATTGTCCACTTCGCCTCAGATCTGCCCCACTACAAGACCAGCGATGGGGTCTACAGGGACCCCTCGGGCGGCGGCAGGATCGTCTCCCCGACGTTGATGTGGGTCGAAGCTCTGGAGCTCCTCCTAGAGAAGCTGAGGAGAGAGAACTTCGAATTCTCGAGAGTGGTGGCCGTCTCCGGCAGCGGGCAGCAGCACGGCAGCGTCTACTGGAAGAAGGCCAGCTCCGCCAGCTTGGCCTCCCTCGATCCCCAAAGCGGGCTACTACTGCAGCTCTCTGAAGCATTCTCCACGAAGGAGTCCCCCATATGGATGGACAGCAGCACCACCTCCCAGTGCAGGGAGATAGAGAAGGCCGTTGGCGGCGCCCTGGAGGTGTCGACACTCACAGGCTCTCGTGCCTACGAGAGATTCACCGGCCCGCAGATCAGGAAGATCTTCGAGACCCAGCAGGATGTGTACGATGACACTGAGAGGATCTCCCTGGTGAGCTCCTTCATGGCCTCGCTTCTCATCGGCGGCTACGCTCCAATCGACGAGACCGACGGAGCCGGGATGAACTTGATGGATCTCAAAGAACGCGCCTGGTCAAAGATCGCCCTCGAGGTAAATCCAACCCCTCCCCCATCCTCTCCCTGAAGGAGTTCTGGCTACTTCGAATTCCTTCTTTGGCCGCCGCGATTGTGTTGATTCCTCCTGGTCAGGCCACCGCCCCGGGATTGGAGGAGAAGCTTGGGAAGCTGGCCCCTGCCCACGCCGTCGCCGGAGTTATTTCTCCGTATTTTGCTGAGAGGTGGGCGTTTGATCCTCCCCGTCGCTGCTCCCTCGGAGCTCTGCTTGGATTCATTTCATTTATTTGTTCGCATTCAGCTCTATATCTTTCATTTCCTCTGTATCTGCGTTGAAATGTTCTCTAGCCTGCTCCGGCCTGGCAATGGAATTACTGCTTGAAGACCTAAAAATCGCCTTTTTTTTCTCTTCTCGTTTTGCTTCGACGACTTTTTATGGTTGACTTTATTTCTTTTATTTTAAAATTTTGTATGCCTTTTGTTATCTTAGCAGATTCAGAATCAGATTTTTCTGCATCTTTTGGTCTCGTCTATGCGCTCGAATCAATGCCCGATTTCTTTTACAGATTTTTTTTAAATATTCATCTTCTTTTTATTTTTTATCACTTGTTATCTGTAAATATGAAAAACCCATAATTTCCAGTATTTATTTGGTTTCCTCAATTAGAACAAATATATTCCCTTTTATAGTTGACCGGGTCTATTTTTTGTCTTTTATTTAATAACTTATTGCCCACAAAGGATAGAAAATCATGGGTCTTTCTCTTCTTTACGTTCTCGTTCATGTGTTTGATTTCTATATTTAATATTTAATATTTATTTAATGAGTTCCGCTTCGATGCAACCAGATTCCACTTCAAGAAAAGCTGCCTGGTTATTCAGTGGTCTGGGGACAATCCGAATAGCCTGGCTGGTAGCTTCATCCTTTTCTATTGGAATTTGGTCATTTTATGATAATTTATTAATACCTCGAAAAATAAAAATATTATTTTTTAGCATATTAATGACTTTATGTCTTGCTGACGTTTGCAGGATTAACCTTGAATTCACCCGGTGACCTTGCGATCAGCCTCGGCACGAGCGACACAGTAATCCATCGGGGATTCAACTTTTTTAATTTTATTTTCAGAAAACATTTTTCTATTTACTTAAATCTATTCGCCCACGTAGATATTTGGGATCACCGACCATCCCCAGCCCCGCCTCGAGGGCCACGTCTTCCCGAACCCCGTTGACTCTTCTGGCTACATGGTGATGCTTTGCTACAAGAACGGGTCTCTGACCAGAGAAGGTACGACCCCCACACCATTGACCGCATCCTGCTCCGATTTTAGTAAAATGGTGTCGATCTGGCGGCAGATATTCGCAACCAGTTCGCAGGGGGCTCTTGGGACGTGTTCAGCGAGTACCTGGAGGAGACGCCCGCCCTAAACGGTTGACTTCCGTTGACTTCTGCTTGGACTGATCTGCTTTCCGGTTGAGGGGTTGTCCGTTTGACTTTGGATCGTATCTCTGGGTAGGCGGAAAGCTGGGATTCTACTACAAAGAGCACGAGATCCTGCCTCCGCTTCCAGGTAGGCGTTGACCCATTCCGAATCAGTTCTTCACCTCTCTCTCTCTTTCTCTCTCCCGCGTAATTTCAACCGCCCTTTCTTTTGTCTGGTGTTATGCAGTCGGGTACCACCGATACACAGTGGACGTCGACTCGGCGACCGAGCGGGAGGTGGACCGATTCGACGCGCCGTCGGAGGTAAGCCGCCGGCTCCCTTCCCCTCCGCCGACGGAGATTTGTGGGCGTTTTCTGAGGTGCTGGTGGTGGTGGTGTTGGAGGTGCGGGCCATCGTCGAGGGCCAGCTCCTCTCCATTCGGGCGCACTCGGAGAGGTTCGGCTTGCCGGTGCCGCCCCGGCGCATCGTGGCCACCGGTGGGGCGTCGGCAAACCGGAGCATACTCCGGGTTATGGCGGCGGTTTTCGGCTGCGCCGTCTACACGGTGCAGAGGCCTGGTAAGCGGCAGCGCTGTAGCTGTAGCTGTGGCCGACTGTTCCTCTCTGGCTAGGGCGGGGCGGTTCGTGATGACGATTTCGGTGGGACGCTCGCAGATTCGGCGTCGCTCGGCGCTGCCTTGCGTGCGGCGCACGGCTGGCTGTGCGAGGAGGAAGGCAGGTTCGTGCCCATCTCGCGCGTGTACGAAGGAGGTGGGCCGGAGGGGACGGCGCTCTCCCCGAAGCTGGCCGTGCCGGCCGGCGAGGATGGCGCCTTCGGGGCCTACGGGGAGCTGATGAGGAGGAGAATGGAGATAGAGAGGCGGCTAGTCGAGAAGCTCGGCCGGCAGTGAAAAAAATGAAGCTCGGTCGGTCACCTCTTCCTCCTCGAAGGGGAAAAGAGTTGTTGCGCTCCTCTTGTTTTATTTTCTCTGGGGAAACATGGAAGAGTGATGATTATTGAGAGATGAGGAGAATCGGAAGGGTCGAAATACTCGGATTCGGGAGATAAATAAACCCAACGGGTTGGGTCACGAAGCAGAAGAAGAAATCCAAAGCATGTTCGCACACGCAGGGCAGCAAGCAAGAGAAAAGCGAAGAACAGACAGACAAGAGGTTGCGCCTACCCGGGGAGAGGGGAGGAGGAGGAACCACCGGCCAGAGGGTGGTTTAGTACTCTTCTCCGCCGTCGCCGTCTTCGTCCTCGGCGGACTCCGCGCCGACCTCCTCGTAGTCCTTCTCGAGGGCGGCGAGATCCTCGCGAGCCTCGGAGAACTCGCCCTCCTCCATGCCCTCGCCGACGTACCAGTGGACGAAGGCGCGCTTGGCGTACATGAGGTCGAATTTGTGGTCGATGCGGGAGAAGACCTCGGCGACGCTGGTGGAGTTGGAGATCATGCAGACCGCCCTTTGAACCTTGGCGAGGTCGCCGCCGGGGACCACGGTGGGAGGCTGGTAGTTGATCCCGCACTTGAAGCCGGTGGGGCACCAGTCCACGAACTGGATGGTGCGCTTGGTCTTGATGGTGGCCACGGCGGCGTTCACGTCCTTGGGGACGACGTCGCCGCGGTACATGAGGCAGCAGGCCATGTACTTGCCGTGGCGAGGGTCGCACTTCGCCATCATGGAAGACGGCTCGAATGCGCTGCTGGTGATTTCAGCCACGGAGAGTTGCTCGTGGTATGCCTTCTCCGAAGAGATGACCGGGGCGTATGAGGAGAGCATGAAGTGGATCCTCGGGTAGGGCACCAGATTGGTCTGGAACTCGGTGACATCGACATTCAGGGCTCCATCAAACCTCAGAGATGCGGTCAGAGATGAAATCACCTGTGTAGCGGAAAAGATTTATCGAGAATGAAAAACAGAGCTGAACAGATATGGTAGCATGAGAGCTGTGGGAAACCGGCCTGGGAAACTAGGCGATTGAGGTTTGTGTACGTGGGGCGATCGATGGCAAGAGAGCGCCTGCAAATATCATAGATGGCTTCGTTGTCGAGCAGGACAGCGACATCTGTGTGCTCCAGGAGGGAGTGGGTAGAGAGCACACTGTTGTAGGGCTCGACGACCGATGTGGAGACCTGGGGCGACGGGTAAACAGTGAAGCCTAGCTTTGATTTCTTTCCATAATCAACGGAGAGACGCTCCAAGAGGAGTGAGCCCAGGCCTGAGCCCGTGCCTCCACCGACAGCATTGAAAACCAGAAAGCCCTGGAGGCCAGTGCAGTTATCGGCCAGCTTCCTAATGCGGTCCAAGCATAGGTCAACAATTTCCTTCCCGACTGTTATCGATAAAAGAACAATGAGTGCCTAGAGAAAGAGACGAGTGGAGTATATAATCGTGATGAACTTAAGGGTCAGAGAAATTACTGGTGTAGTGTCCACGAGCGAAGTTATTGGCGGCATCCTCCTTTCCACTGATGAGCTGTTCCGGGTGGAAAAGTTGACGGTAAGTTCCGTTCCTCACTTCATCAATGACGGACGGTTCTAGGTCGACGAACACAGCGCGAGGGACGTGCTTCCCAGCACCAGTTTCACTGAAAAAGGTGTTGAAAGCGTCATCTCCACCACCGATTGTCTTATCGCTGGGCATCTGGCCATCAGGCTGCAGGAAAAGCAAAATTAAGTAAGTGACGCCCAGAAGGGCAAAAATGCATAACTAGACAGCTTAGAACAGTGCTCTTAGAGATGCTGGCAATATACGACGAAGGATCTTAACCAGACGATATTAAGCGATACTATAAACGCTGTTGAAAGATATTAAGCGAACAAGAGATCGTACCAAACATCTGATGAGCTTCAAAAGGTATCTATAATGAATACTAATTCACGTAAGAGATAGATCTGCAAACATCTTCTGAGAGCGAACGATTGCAGTGAGAAAGACCAATCAGAGCAAGAAGACTAGACACGTAAAACGCAAAGCCGTAGGTTACAGCAACTGATCTAATGTTTCATGCGCTTCAAGCCAAGATCTATGCTAATCTAAGAGATAAATGGGCGGGGAACGCCCCATCGTTAGGATCAGCGTTAGGGATACGTCGTTACACTCGGATCTACAAGGAAGGGAAACAATGTCTAGATCACTGCGCAAAATAAAATAAAAACTAAACCTGAACAGACCTCCCCGCGACTTTTTCCCCCCAAGGAATGGAAACATAAAATAAAAAACCGAGAAGTGGGGAGACCGCCACGCATCGAACGCTACATTCACCGAATCAAAGAGGACTGAGATCCGAAAGGTATATCAACAGTCAAGGATGGGACTGCCTGCGAAAACTAATTCAGTACTCCCAGATCCACATTGTGAAGGGAAAACATCTCTTCATTTTTTACGTAACAAACATAGAACTAAACAGAACTCATCGCAGAAAACATAGCTCAACATAGAAAAAAGCAAAAAAAAAACGGAATAATCTTAGAAAACATAAAAAAGGCAACATCAATGGACACCGTATTGCAGATCTTCGATAGCACAGGCAGGAACGGCTACCTGAATACCATGCTCGAGGCAGTAAAGTTCCCAGCAGGCATTGCCAACCTGAATCCCGGCCTGGCCGATGTGGATCGAGATGCACTCCCTCATTTTCACCGAAAAGGGATCGCAAACACAGAGATAGAGCTACGGGCGAGGGGATCCAGAAGGAAGCAGAGGCAGGGCAAGGCGTGTGTGAAGACGCCTTCCTTCGCCTAATTCTGTCTCCCCCCATCTTTTGTGAGGTCTTCTATAGCGAGGGGTGGCAGAAGTTGAGGGTTTCCATTATTTACAAAAATACCCAGTCACTTAGTCATGATTGGTTGGTGCCAGCGCGGAGAACCCCCCCCTTCCTCTGCGCCTCCCGTCACCCTGAAGGTCTCGAGACTTGATTTCTTTAACGCCACCGTCCGGTGCGTGTAAACAATAGGTAGATTACCGGAGTTGTGGCGGTGATTTAAATTGGCGGTTTTCTTTAAATATCCCTACGAACTGCCACATTTGAGGGTAATGTCCTAACAGCATTTTGTCTCGACGTGTTATCGTGACCGCGGTCCAGAGAACCGCCACCTCCGGTTAAGTCTCGCTCGCTCCTCGTGATTTCTTCCAACAATACCGCCGGATTCCAATCCCTCCGGTGCAACAGATTTTTCTCCGCCGGTGCAACTTAACAACAAGATCTCCCCTCAAGCAAATCAGGAGGCGTTCTGTTCAGAGTCAACGGCGGTGGACCAGTCCTCCCACTATGTTTATTAATAGTCAATTGTCCATGAAAGTCATGTTCTTTAAAAAAAGAGCCAAAAAAAAGAGAAAAAGTTTCCTCATCTGCTTGTGTGGAGTATCTTTATATCTTATCCACCTATTATCTCTACTAGAGTCTTATATTTTATAATTTTTTAAATTTATAAAGAGTCTTATGTGTTAGATTTTTCATACCATAAAGTAAACATTACTTATATGAGTAAAACTATTACTAATAAGTAAAAATACATATTATTGATTGCTGATAAAGTTTTCATTCAACCATACTTATGAACATATATTACTTCAAGAGTTGACTTTACTTTTCAATTTTTTTCTTCCATAAATATTAAGTAATGTTGATTTCCATAAACACACTTTTCATATAATTATTAGTAATTGAATAGAATGTAACCAATAAACTATATTAATTTGATTTAGTAACTTTAGTGTATTAAAATATAGGCGATCATATTATAAATGTCAAAATAAAAATTTAACAGAACCATTTGTAATCATGATAGATTCAACCAATCTTGAAGAGTTAAAAAGAAACATCATTTTTTAAATTTAGTAATAGAGAAACTTTTTTTCTTATTTTTAATAACTCATGTTATATTCAAAATGAATTATATAACCCCATTACATCAATTGACTCAAGTTTAATAGATTATGAGCTAATTTAAGAATAACATATACATCATACATCAATTTCTTCATACTTGATTTTGTTTGAATGACAATGGCTCTAGTACCTTTGATCTAAACAATTTTTTCCATCTCTTACTTAAATTTAACATTACTTGTGTCAAGTTTTTGAATAAATCTCTTTCATATGCCACATGGAAGTTATTTAAGAATCATACATCATGCTTATCTATGAAGTCATATAGGTAAAAATAAGTGAAGTGACTTCTTTACTTATGTGATATTTATCTACTCTTTTGTCTCTTTCCAATAATATACTTAAATATGTCTATATTTCTCAAAAAAATAATATTTATAACTTATATTTTATTATTAGAAAAATAATTTTCAAACAATATGATATTACGCTAAAAGGGCATTTGCATACTTCTTGTGCAATTTCTTCAAATCCATTCTTTTAGAACTATCTTAAGTATCATATGAAATAAAGAATGATCTCATCTTGATATTTCAAAGCTCATATTTCTACTCAATAAAAAATAGCACAAAAGATGGAGAAAGATTGAGTGTTATCATTCAACATGTCTACAGTTAACAAAATCATCCTTTTACTGAAAAATATTCACACAATCTTTTTCTCATAGATCTTATACTTTGCTAATGAATGTACATAATTACAAATAACTCAAATGGAGTCAAAACCTTATTTGAAAAGACCATTTGTTTTGAGCTCAATCTGACTCTAATATCACTTTTTTTATAAATAAAAAAAACATAAATTTAAGAATGTGATGACTTAGAATAATAGAAGAGGAGAACATATGAAGAATAAAAGCCCTACAAGTGAAAAATAATGTATCAATCTAATATCTTTAATATAAGAGAAAATATTCATATGTAAGGGGAGAGGCAAAAGTGGCCCAACTCATTTTAACATAATATAAGAGGCTTGACTTGTTGAGATCTTTCATAGTTGTATTATTCTCCTAAGTCATATGGGCTGACTTCTTATGTTGTCATCTCTTACCTTCACATTATTATGAATAAAATCGTGGAGAGCCTTAAGTGAGAGATGAAGGGATTAAAGGATTCATTGAGGATAATGTGATAAGACTTGACATCATAGTGGAGAATGAGGTAGTTGGATCTATAGTAGAAGTACTTGAACCAACAATTACTGTCAACTATCACATCATAGTGGGTCTCCCAAGTAAATTCCTTACTCTTCTCCCCCTCTCATGAGTAAAACTTATTCCACAAGTTCCCTTTGGATATATATTTATAGACCAAAAAGTCAAAGACTTCATTAGGATAATTTAGGGGGATATCCACCATGTTGACAAGATTCACATGGCTGAGCATGTTAATATTCACCTCCAATTATCTCATGATGATGTTTTGGATGTGATTTCTCGCCCTATCTCACTGTTTTGCAAGTTAATCTTATAAATGAGACCTTTTTTCTCGAACCAAGAGATCATCAATCAAGATCCAGATGCCTATAGATACAAATGGTCCAATGGGAATAATAATTTTCAAGAACATTTAGACCAACATGTCATTGTTGATGAGACTCTCTAACTAAGCAACAACAATGACTTCTTGGTGGTTAAAATAAATGTCTTAAGAAGACTTCATATTTTGTGAGTAGATTAGAGTATTTTTTTCATTTAAAGGAGCAAATGATAGTATGATAACTCAAAGAGTGACTCAGCCTATTATTAGAGTAGAGGAGAGGGCTGACTCAGCCTACATTAGAGGAGAATCCAAAGCTTCTTCAACCTATGATTTTTGATAGGAGAAAGTCATAAGGGAAGTGGGTCTTATTTTTGGGGATCTCATTCAGCCTCTACTCTTGTAGATCTTGCTCACTTTCTTTCCTCTCTCCATCTCCCTCAAACTCTATAAATAGGGCCCTATTCTTTCTTATTTTTATCATCTTTATTCTCCTCCTCCATCTTGTTAGCTTATGTTGATTGATTTCTCTTCTCTCTTCCTCTATTTTATGTTCTTCTGAATAATTATTTCATCTAATTTCATTTGTATCTTTCTTATTTTATTACAATCTTGGTGTTTACAACATCTGCCTCTAGGCCTACCACCTCTTTCTCCATTCTTACTCTTTCGTCGCACCACTCTATTTCTACATAGAGGAGTTGAATTTAAAGTAAGAAAAGATAAACATACGATATAGACATCTTAGTTGCAAAGATATTTATTACTAATAAAGCTTTCTTAATTGGCCTTGATCATCAAACTTAGGGAACATTTTGTCAAAGAAATGAGTGTTAGATAGACTAAAGATATTGAGGTTTAGAGAATAAGTATTCTCAAAACCTTGTTGACAAAGTGATGTGATGAAATATTTATGAAGTTGAAGTTCAATAGTCAATCACCGAGGCTAACATTGATCTTCTTGAAGACAAAATGTTACATAAGCTAGTAGACATAATTCATAAGTGCTCAATCATGTTTGGCCTTAGACATCTCTTCAATGATAAACAACCTCGAACTCTATGAAGACGTCACAAAAGTACAAGCAAAGAAAGAAAACTCTATTTGTCTATTAGTAAATACATGAAAAGAAGAGAATAAGAGTTCATGACACATTGATTTGGATGTTGTGGACCTCCTTTATTTATAAGGGGAGAGTAAGACAATTGAAGTGAAATGATACACTTTTCTTCCATAAAGTGGTTCTATGTAATTGCACCCAATAACACGATACATTTTACACAACTCCTACTAATTGTATCCTTACATTAACTAACATTTTGCTTATTTGTGTTGGATACTTATTATGTGTTAATATTGCCATGCAAATCATGCATGGTATCTCTTGCTAACTGCACATGCATCATGCACACCCATGGACAATTGCCCAATCTTACATTAAAATAGAAGTTTGGTGTATGGAACCATGATCCTCTACTTTGATGGCATGTTAGAGTTCTCAAAAAGATTCAATAAGGTGAAAGATTGACATGTAGTTAAAAAGTCATGTATTATGTCGTAGAATCTATTTTCTTAGAGAAACAAGCTAGCAAGGCTTAACAAATCCTCTTGTGGCTAAAATTTCACTAGAGATATTGTTGTAGTTTGAATCAATAGTTACAACAAAAGTGAAAATATCTATGTTGTGCACGATGTAGACTTTGGGTTCCAACCATGCCATAATCTATGTTGCAAGAGAGCTGGTTTGAAGGATAGATTCATGATTTTAATTTTTGAAATACTCCATATCTCAACCTAAACATTGTCAAAGGATTTTCTATTCACCCAAAACCTAATCAAAGTGCAATTCTCATATATATATATATATATATCACGGATCTCCCCTAGTGAATTGAGGGGGACCATGACATACACCCAACTCCAAGTTGGCATTGATTATTGAAGTCTTATTTTAACCTTAATTGGGCTAGCGGGCCATCACACAAGCCCAACATTTCATGATAAAAAAGAAAGTCCAAATGGGCCACACTGCCACCACGGCCCATTTTCCTAATTACAAAGCCCAAGGGACCTCACGGCCATACCCTCTCTTAATGGAGATCTCTTATTCTGCAAGGGATCGATCTACTGAAACCAGGTATCATCATGGCCATGGATTCAATGGACCTCAGAGGGGCATCCAACCTCAGAGAGCTTGCCTGACATCAATAACGCCCACGCGGATTAGACGCCATATACACGAAAGTTCCAGTTTTCATAATGTAAATAAATGCAACTCGCGACCCATTATGAGAGCTATTGACCTATCCGTACGGCAAAAGGTTTCCTAGACGGGCCGTAAATGCTTCCCACCACCCCGTGGCCCATTAAGGCAAAGCACCCGCCTCCGTCCCTGCCACGTTGCAACCGACACGTGCGATGGGGGAACTCGTGAATCAGCGGCCCACTCGACTTACCATAGCCCGACACGTGTGGGAACGAAGCGTCCCCATTAAAGGAATGGTTAAATGAACTCTACCCGGAAGATAATGGGCTCGGAATCCTTCCAAATGGAACCGTGGGGACTGACGTGGACAACTCCCCTATTTATACGGCTCGGATCAAACCCATTAATGGGATCTGGGAGTACCCGATAACGTACGCCGTCTGATGCGTGACGGACAGGATTGCATCTCTGTCGGACACGACCCCTGCAGGGGACCACTTAGTCTTCGACGGCTGGCACCTACCACGTGGGACCGCTGTCGGTCGAACCACGTGGGCGTCCCGAGCCGCCAGCTGGTGCCACACCCCAACGCCTTTTATCTCGCCACGTCATTTTACCAAAATAGCATTATTATTTTTACCCTTTGAAATTCGGAGGTGGATGGAAATTCGGAAGGGGGGGAGTGAGCCAGCGGGTGGGTGCACCATCAATCCGCTGCCGGCGACCTGCTTCCGAGGCCACGCCGCCGCCTCCACCGCCGGCGGCGGCCCCCCCCTGTGGCCCCCCCCCCCTCCCTCGGCAGGCGCCCGCCATCATCGCCGCACCGCATCTCCGGTGACCCCGGCCCGACGACAGACTCACCATCTCGGACCTTGAATTAAATTACCCTCCAGCCATCGCATCAAAGAGGCTACCCGGGCCCGGGCCTGGATGACGACCCCGAATGGCGGGCCAGGCCCGAGCCGCCGACGGCGATTTGTACCCTAATTCGCGGGCCGGCGGCAAGTTATTATGCGGTCGGGCCCGTTGACCGCCGTAACTAATGGTCTACGGGGCTCAAGGTTTAGCGGTAATGGCGCCCATTTAATGAATGGCGAGGCTCGGTCTGACGATCCCCCCCATCCGACCCTCGGTCAACGCGCCATGATATCGGAGTAGATAAAGCTCCACACTTTATTGGACGATAGGTGTTAGCCTGAAATGGGTGAGGGGATCGTGACCCGCCCTAGAGAGAGAGAGAGAGAGAGAGAGAGAGAGAGAGAGGTGACGGCTGGGTCTACCACTTTTGATGGGTTCCTCAAGAGGGGGAGGGGAAAAGTCAATGCGCCTTCCGAGGCAGAGGGGACTTCCCTGAGAGTGTGGTGACAGTGATACTCCGCTGATTCGGCTAAAACGAGATTAAAACAACCACACTGCACAGAGGAGGAGATGGAATGAAGAGGAGGAGGGTGGCGCGGGCCCCCCTCGGTCAACTGAGCTCTCCGGGTTACGGAAGAGAGATAGAGAGATCTCGAATGCAGCCGACGGTTATCATCTGCCCTAATCTGTGATCCCCCCGGGAGGATCAGATGCTGATGAGATCGGCTGGAAGGGAAGGAGGAGGGACCCCCGGAAGAGGAGGCGGCGGCTGCTGCTGTTGGCAGTGCTCTTCTTCTTGCGGGGGCGCCGCCGCCGGAGCAGACTCGCCGGAGCTGTCGCCGGCGCCCTCCTGGTCCGGCCCCGCCACCGGCCTGGGTAGCTCGGCGAGCATCTGTACGACCTCGCGCATGGTGGGGCGCTCGATGCTCTGCTCCTCGACGCAGAGCATGGCGACGTAGAAGACGTGCATGAGCTCATGGAGCGGGGGGTTGGGGAGGCGCAGGTCGAGGATCTTGAGCACCTCCTCCTTGACCGAGTCGGTCATCTTCCTCGCCCACAGGACGATGTCCACGCCGTCGCCGAACTCCCCTACCGGCTTTCTCCCGGTGATGAGCTCCAGGAGGACCACACCGAAGCTGTAGACGTCGCTCTTCTCGTCCACTTTCAGGGTGTACGCGTATTCTGCGGAAAGCCAGCCAGAACAAGGGTCAGGAGAGAGCCCAAAACGAGATTCCACAGGACTCTAATGGCGATTCCAATAATTCGAAGAGAGAATCGGAAACAGGGAATAATAGCGTAGCGATAAAAACAACCCAGTAGACAACAAAACCTACAGAGACCGACAATGGCGGACGGCGGAAACATTCTGTGGGGCATGCACGCGAAGAAATGGATTGCGGAGAACAGATTGACGGCGGATGCGTCCCATCAAGATGCAGACAGCCGTCGTAATGGAGGGGTTGAGGGGAGGGAGAAGGAAGAAGGTTCGTACCTGGGGCGATGTAACCGTAAGAGCCGGCGATGGCGGACATGCACTCGGACGTCCCGGAGCCCTGCAGGAACTTGGCGAGGCCAAAGTCTGCAACGTGGGCTTCGAAATTGGAATCGAGGAGGATGTTGTTGGACTTCACGTCGCGGTGGAGGATCAGCGGAGAGCAGTCGTGGTGGAGGTAGCAGAGGCCCTTGGCGGCCTCCAGGGCGATCTTGTACCTCGTGTCCCACTCGAGGTGGCCGCCCTTCTTGCCGTGCAGCACCTCTCCCAAGCTACCGTTGGGCAGGTACTCGTAAACCAAGAGGTTGGTCTCGTGGTTGGAGCAGAAACCGAGTAATCTCACGATGTGGCGGTGGCGGATCCTCCCCAGCGTTTGGATCTCCGCAGAGAATCCATGGTCGTGGGAGGATCCCCGGCTCATCACCGGAAGCCTCTTCACGGCCACCTGGTCACCGTTGGGCATCACCCCCTTGTAGACGACGCCAGCGCCTCCTTTGCCGATCACATTCTCCTCCTTCAAGCAAGCTAGCACATCGTCGGAGGTGAAGTCCAGTCGCTGGAAGGCCGTGAGCTTCCAGGCGCGAGCCCCACTGGCCTTCTTCAGTGATCGGGCCTTGAAGATGGCCGCCACGGCAAAAGCAATTGAGCAGATGAGGAGGCCGATGACCAGTAAAAGCTTGAATGATCCCCTGAAGCGACCCTTCCCATGAGCCGCCTGGGAGTCGGGGACGACGTCGGCGCGGCAGGGGCCGAGGTAGGGCCCGCACAGGTCGGGGTTCCCGACGAAGGACGAGGAGTTGAAGTAGCTGAACTGGCCGTTGCCGGGGACGAGACCAGAGAGGTTGTTGTATGAGAAGTCAACTGATGTCAAGCTCTGCATCGTGGAAATTGAAGACGGAATGCCACCGGAGAGATGATTTCTAGACAGATTGAGATAGTTCAGGATCCGCATTGCGCTGATCTCCTCCGGAATCCCTCCGGATAGGTCGTTTCCGCTTAGATCCATGAATGTCAGCAGCTTACACTGGCTTATTTCGGGAGTAAGGGGACCAGCGAATCTGTTCCCGCTGAGGTCCATTTTCGATAGTTGCTGCAGGCGGCCGATCTCCGGGGGGATGCCACCGGAGAGCAGATTTTGGTTGAGAAGAAGCTTCTGCACGCCAGAAAAGTTTCCGATGGATTCTGGGAGGGGGCCGGTGAGCTTATTGTTAGAAAGACTGATCTGTCCGAGATTAGGTGAGATGGCTGAACCGCGGGTCTCTGGGAATCCGCCGCTGAGGAGGTTGTTCTGGAGCTCCACCTGCAACAGGTTCGGCAAGCTGAAGAGGCCATCTGGGATGGAGCCGTTGAGGTAATTATCTCCCAGCCGAATCCGGCCGAGGGACTCGCACCGACCGAGCGAATCTGGGATGGGGCCGAAGAGGAAGTTGCCGAGGGCAATCAGGGTTTGGAGCCGGTTCCCAGAGCAAAGATCCCGTGGGATGTTGCCGGTGAGCTTGTTGGAAGAGAGGTCCAATACTTGGAGCATCTTGTTGCTTCCCAGCTGTTGGGGGACGCTGCCGGTGAAATTGTTCTCCCAGAGCTGCAGGACCTCCAGCTTGGGGAGGTCACCGATGAAGTCCGGGATCGATCCATGGAGCCTGTTACGGAACAGGTTCAGCAGCGTCAGGTTCTTGAACTCCGAGAAAGACGAGGGGATACCGCCGGTCAGGGCATTGTTGGAGAGATCCATAGACTTGAGGCTTCTCAGCTTCCCTAGCTCCGGGGAGAGCTCCCCTGTCAGCCCATTCACCTGCAGGAAAAGTGTGTCGAGGTTCTCAAGCTTCCCAATCTCCGGCGGAATCTCGCCGGTGATCCCGCAGTTGGCCACATCCAGACGAACGAGGGCCGACAAATTCCCAATCTCCGGAGGGATACCGCCCGTAAACATATTGAAGTAGCCAATGTAGAGTTCCTGAAGCCTGGTAAGATTCCCTATCTCGGGGGGGATAGGACCTGTGAGCTCGTTGCCGGAGAGGGCCAGGTACTGGAGGAACTCCCAACGGCCGTACTCCGGAGGGATGCTGCCAGTGAAATAGTTCCCTCCGAGATGCAGATGGTGGAGGTTGTGCGTATTGAAGAGCTCCGCGGGGAGATCACCGGTCAGGTTGTTATTGTACAGATCGAGAACCTGGAGGTTTCGCAACCGGGAGAGCGCGGTCGGAAAGCTCCCATTGAAGATATTGTTGGAGAGGTTGAGGTAGCGGAGATTGGGGATGCGCGACAGATCAGGCGGAATGGGGCCGGAGATCGCGTTGGCGGCGAGGGACAGATTGAGCAGCGACCGCAGCCGGCCGACCTCCGGCGATAGGACGCCGGAGAGGTTGCGGCCGGCGAGATCGAGGGAGACGACCGCACCGTCGCCGACGGGGTCGCAGGCGACTCCCTCCCAGCCACAATGATCGGTGGCCGCCTTCCAGGAATCGAGCGCCCCTGATGGATCCGTGAGGGAGGCCCTCACGGAGAGCAGCGCCAGATCCTCCGGCAACCGCGGAGCCCTCCCGGCGGCGGCCTGCTGGCCCAGCAGCAGCAGCAGCGGGACGACGAAGCAGAAGTCGACGAGCCCCATCCTGTGGCCTGCGCGTCGCTGCCGCCGAGTGGCCGCCAAAGGAAGAGGGCAAACGAAAAGGAGGAGAGAGAGAGAGTGAGAGTGTGTTCCGCCCCGACTGTGAGGAGCGAGAGCTTCTTATCGGGGGTGGGGGGAAGGACGTGGCTTTAAACGGGCAACTAAAAAAATAAATATACGATTATAATTACGGTGTTGGAAGCCGGAGATGGGGCCCACATAGGAGGCCCATTCGCTGGTGGGGCGCACTGGCGAGGGCAGCAAGGCACATGAAAGGTTCTCCGGGCCCCAGAAATTCCCGTCGCTGACGAGGACGATCGAGTCCGTCCATCAGATGGACACGACGGAATCCTCCGACGACGTATCAACGACGGTCAATAGCAGGCCCCGAAAGAGACAAAACAGGCTCAATAGCAATGGATCACTTTCACAGCCCACTACGGGTTGCACCAGAGGAGACCACAAACCCAATAATGTGGTATTGGTCCCGTTTTATCAGTTGGCCTGTTGGGCTCCCCTCCCGAATCCTCAATCCCTTAAAATAAAATCAGAGAGATCAGACGGAGATGGGCCCCGCGGATCCAGAACCCAGCCCACTGTCTCCCATGCTGACTTCAAAGCTAAGCCCCTCTCCTCTCTCTCTCTCTCCTCTCTCTCCCCTCTCTCTCCTCTCTCTCCCCTCTCTCTCTCTCTCCCCCTCTCTCTTTCTCTCTCCCCTCTCTCTACCCTCTCTCCTCTCTCTCCTCTCTCTCCTCTCTCTCTCTCTCTCTCCCCTCTCTCTCCTCTCTCTCCCCTCTCTCTCTCTCTCCCCCTCTCTCTTTCTCTCTCCCCTCTCTCTACCCTCTCTCCTCTCTCTCCTCTCTCTCCTCTCTCTCTCTCTCTCCCCCCCCTCTCTATCTCTAATCCCGTTTTCTGGACTTTTCTCTGAGAACTTTGGGGCTTGCGGGCGGTCAGTGTTGACCGACATGGAATTGTAGGGTTGAAAATTGACCGTGAGGATAAGGAGAGTTGACCAACTTTGTGCTGATTCCGGCTGGCTGACTCCAATATCTTCCTCACTTTCGTCGAATGGAGAGTCCAGGTCAGCTGCTGTGGGAGGTGGAGCAGCGAGCGGTGCAAACCCGTCACATCGCGTTTTTCTGCCCCCGCCGCCGCCCTTTCATTCAGCTGCGTGTCGTTCTTAGCCCTGCCGTCCTATCGGAGTCCCGCCGCCTTGGCCACACGTGTCTGAGGCACAAACCCGCTCCCCCGAGTGTATGCCCCAATAGAGAGAGATAGGAGAGAGAGAGAGAGAGTGAAAGAGAGAGAATTACGTGTTGGGAAAAGGGGTGCAGAACGGGTAGCGGAGTCGTGTTCCCCTGCCGTCACACTGCCACCCCTACACGGAACAAAGTTACTGCGACCACCGCTGGCTCCATTCACTGCCCGCAACAGTGGTGCAGAAGGGGCAGGGGGGCCACTCTCTCTCTCCTCTCTCTTCTCTATCGATCTCTATGTCAATCTCAGTGATCGCGTAGTACCAATGAAGGTGGTGGCGCTGTGGGGGGGGGAGGGGACAAGTTGGCGAGGGAACTAAGGCGGGGATGGCCACGACGAGATCGGGGCCCCGCCCCTGCCCCCGGCAACTGCCCGCCTCCTGCCGGCCGGCCAAAGACGCCGCTTTGGGCCGGAATGGACGGAAGGCTCCTGTTTCTGCGCACGTGCAGTGAAGATTTCGTTTACCGAATCCGATCCGGCGTTCAGTGCTCGTCGCCGGCCGTCGCCGGAGCCCCGCCGGTCCGGTGCGTGGGGATGGCAGCGGTGGGGTCGCCTCCCCCCCTCTGCTGTCGTATATATAGCCGCACGTACCTCGGCGGAGACAGAGAGAGACAGAGAGAATGGTTTGCAGAGGATGAGTAGCTGCTCGAGGTCTTCATCCCCTAGCTTCGTAACCTCGGCGGAGCCCTAGAAAACCCAGTGAAGCGCATGGAGGCCATCCACAACGAGGACCAGCAGCTCCACAGATGGCCGACTCCCTCCGAGGTACCGCCAACGAAAGTGGGACGATCTTCCGCCAGTAGGGGTTTGTCTGATCCGAGAACCAGTTCTCTCTCTCAGTCTTTTTCTTCCTCTAGCAGGTGGCGGCTGAGGTGAGGGCGACGGCGAGGATCTCCGTGCCGACGGCGCTGACGGGGCTGCTCCTGTACTCTCGGGCCATGGTCTCCATGCTCTTCCTCGGGTACCTCGGCGAGCTCGAGCTGGCGGGCGGCTCCCTCGCCATCGGCTTCGCCAACATCACCGGCTACTCGGTCCTCTCGGGCCTCGCCATGGGGATGGAGCCCATCTGCGGTCAGGCCTTCGGCGCCAAGCAGCGCAAGCTCCTTGGCCTCACCCTGCAGCGGACGGTCCTCCTCCTCCTCGCCGCCTCCCTGCCCATCGCCTTCCTCTGGATCAACATCCGCTGGATCCTCACCTGGTGCGGCCAAGATGCGGAGATCGTTTCCACCGCCGGCGACTTCATCGCCCTCGCCGTCCCCGACCTTCTCTTCCTCTCCCTCCTTCACCCCCTCCGTATCTATCTGCGCACGCAGAGCATCACCCTCCCGATCACCTGCTCCTCCGCCATCTCCGTGGCCCTCCACGTCCCCCTCAACTACGCCCTCGTGGTGCGCCTCCGCATGGGCATCGCCGGCGTCGCCGCCGCCATGGTCCTCACAGACCTCAACCTCTGCCTCTGCCTCCTCGGCTACGTTCTCGCCTCCGGCGTTTACCGCGACTCCTGGGTCAGCCCCAGCGTTGACTGCCTGCGGGGGTGGTCAACCCTGGTCCGCCTCGCCGTCCCCACCTGCACCTCGGTCTGCCTCGAGTGGTGGTGGTACGAGCTGATGATCATCCTCTGCGGGCTGCTGGTCAATCCGCGGGCCACCGTCGCCGCCATGGGGATCCTCATCCAGACCACCTCCCTGGTCTACGTCTTCCCTTCCTCCCTCAGCCTTGGGGTCTCCACCCGCGTGGGAAACGAGCTCGGGGCAGGCCGCCCGGCGCGGGCCCGTGCCGCCGCCGTGGTATCTCTGGGCTGCTCGGCCGTGATGGGCCTTCTGGCCATGGGCTTCACCATGGCGGTGCGGCACCGGTGGGGGCGGCTCTTCACCGCCGACGAAGAGATCCTGGAGCTCACGGCGGCGGCGCTGCCCATCGCGGGGCTGTGCGAGCTCGGCAACTGCCCCCAGACCACCGGCTGCGGGGTCCTGCGGGGCAGCGCGCGGCCCAGCGTAGGGGCCAACATTAACTTGAGCTCCTTCTATCTGGTGGGCATGCCGGTGGCGGTGCTGCTGGCGTTCCCCGCCGGCATGGGATTCTGGGGACTGTGGTTGGGCCTGCTGGCGGCGCAGGCGTCGTGCGCGGCGCTCATGGCTTGCGCCATCGTCCGCACGGACTGGGCGGCAGAGGTGGTCAGGGCCAGGAGGCTGACGACGGCTGACGACCAGGAGGTCGCCACAGTCGGAGAGAAGAAGGCCGCCGACTTGGAGGAGATCTTCTTCTGTGGCGGCCCCCCTGAGGAGAAGCCCCAGCTGGAAAGGGATCCTCTAATCTCCTCTCCGTCACCCAACTGAGAGGATCCTCTCCCCCCACTGTCTGTCCGTCTGTCTGTCTGTCTCTTTCTCTCTCTTTCGTGTAGTGAGGCGACTTTGGGTGTTGCGTCATGTCTTTCTCCCGAGGTGATGGTGTGCTTCAGGTGCGAGAAAATCCTGCTCTCTGTCTCTGTCTCTCTCTCTAGGGATCAGCGAGGAGCTTCTTGCGGGATTTCCACAGTGGCATGCACCATTCGGAGGGCCCGGGAGGGGACAGAGGATTCCCCCCCTCCTCCCTACCGGAAAGCCGACGCCGACTCCTGCCTTTCGGCGCCCGACCACATCCTCTCTGCGCTCCGCCTCACTGGCTGCAAGTAGAGAAAGACGGAGAGAGAGAGAGAGAGAGAGATGAAGATGGGCGGTGGGTATAGTGCGCGCTACTGTCGTAGTAATGTTAGAGAGAAAGAGAGAGAGAGGGGAGGACCCCTTGAAACTAACTTGAGGAAAATACCCTCCCACCTACTATTGCCGCTGTCAACGTCCCAAAGGTCAAAGCTCTCAGCTGCGCCTCTGAAACTGCGCCCGTTAAGGGGTTAAAAGAGACAGAATGCGACAGAGATAGAGAAAGAGAGAGTGGGAGAATCGAGAGCCAGGTGCCTATAAAGCAGCCTTGATGGGGGGTGCTAAATGCTAGCAAGCCCATATTTACATATACATAACCCCACTAAGCTATCGAAGCGAGTTTATAACCCCTCCCCTCTCTCTCTGTCTCTCACTCTTTCTGGGGGGCACCGGACTTCTCTGGAAGGAGGACAAGGCCGCGAGGAACCCACGAGGGGGAGTGCGGCCGGTGGAAAGCGGGCGAGGCCCACCGGTCGAGTCGGGGCGGCGCGGTGATGCGGTCTGCTCCCCGGCAAGCGAATCCATGCCGGAACCGCCGGATTCGGCCGGAAAGCAAACAGTGGCTCCGAATGACCAGCCGGACCTTGTCCTACCCTACGGCTCGACGGGACGCTTGTTTCTCCATCAGAGAGCTTCTCCGGAGGCGAGGAAGGGGACGATGTGGTGGAAGAAGAGCTCTGGCCGCCAGTGTTGCGCTGTGAGGAGGCATTTCGTCGAACAACGGCGGAGTCTTGGATTCCAAGGGGAGAAGAGTTCTCTCGCGTGGGCCCCCCCGGTCATCTTTATGAACCATTTGACCCACGTATTTGTTTGACTTCCCGTACTGCGCTAATCTGTCGGCGGAGTTGACCGGTTGGCATCTTTCGGATAAGTCAACCAAAGAAACTGTGAGAAAGATGGACTGTAATTGGGCCCAGACCAATAGAGGAGACATGGTAGAAAGCCCACGGAATCGTGACTGGACTTGAAAATGTGGCCCATGTCACATTTTCAGAAATATGCGCCATACTTGAGCCTGGCCCATATCTCTTCAGTGCGCGCGTTTGGGTGAGAGAGAGAGCATTTAAGCATCCTTGACCGTTAGATTCACATCCAACGACAGCGTTCCGTTCCCAGCGCCGGAATATCTCTGGTTCGTGGATAAGATTTCCGACAACAAAACGGGGCCCACTAGCTCACTGGCCCGACATTACAAAAGAAGGCCCATTAGACGGTGAGCCCCACACGCCCAGTTGCCCGAACAAGTGGTGGAAATCGAAGACACGTGTCAGCCCATGCGCTCCCTCGGCCATCTTCCTCCGGGCCGCGGCATCCAATTCCATCGTCCTCCTCATCGGGAGCCGGCGGCGAACGGCGGCAGCGGGAATGGCGTCGGCGGAGGCGGCCGAAGCGCGGCTTCTGGAGCGGAGGGAGCTCGGAAGCACGGGGATCAAGGTCAGCTGCGTCGGCTTCGGCGCCTCCCCGCTCGGGAACGTCTTCGGCCCCGTCTCCGACGACGAAGCCCTAGCCGCCGTCCGCCGCGCCTTTGAGCTCGGCATCAACTTCTTCGACACCTCTCCGTAGTCGCTCCCCCCTCCTCCTTCCCGGCGATCCCTGCTTCTGCATCTCGTCCTCTCTGCCTATCTGTTCATCGGCGGTTCTCGCGGCGGTCGCAGGTACTACGGCGGCACGGTCTCGGAGTCGGTGCTCGGGAGGTGCTTGCGGGCGCTGGGGGTGCCTCGGAGCGAGTTCTTCGTCTCCACCAAGTGCGGACGCTACATCGACGGCTTCGACTTCAGCGCCGAGCGAGTCACCAGGAGCGTCGACGAGAGCCTCTCCCGCCTCGGCCTCGACTACGTGGACTTCCTCCAGTGCCACGACATTGAGTTCGGATCCCTCGATCAGGCGAGTCACCCTACAAAACGAATCCCTAATTTCTTCTTCTTCTTCTTCTTGCCGTTCGGAAGGATTCGTTTCTGGAATCATCATCCTCTGGTTTCGTGCTGCTTACTTGTTCTCGGCGGCAGATTGTGAGCGAGACGATTCCGGCGATCCAGAAGCTGAAGGAGGCCGGGAAGGTGCGATTCGTCGGGATAACAGGATTGCCGCTAGAGATCTTCAACTACGTACTGGATCGGGTGCCGCAGGAATCCGTAGACGTTATCCTGTCCTACTGCCACTACAGCATTAACGATTCCAGCCTTCTGAGCCTCCTGCCCTACCTGGAGAAGAAGGGCGTCGGGGTGATCAGCGCCTCGCCGCTGGCGATGGGCCTCCTCACCGACAACGGCCCCCCCGAATGGCATCCGGCCTCGCCGGAGCTCAAGGTTGTTGTTGATCCGCCGACGGGGAAGAGATCGTCGTTCTCCGTGTCTGCTTGTACATCCTTCTTTCTTGTCTAAATTTCAGCGCTGCTTTGCCCCTGTAGGCTTCCTGCAGAGCGGCGGCGGATCATTGCAGGGGAAAGGGGAAGAACATCTCCCATCTGGCTCTTCAGTACAGTCTCGGGAACAAAGGCGTCGCATCCGTTCTCGTCGGGATGAACTCCGTCAAACAGGTTACAGAGAATTCTCTCACCTTTGTTTCTGAGATTCATTCGCCGGGGCCGGCCACAGCAGGCCGCATTCTTCCTCCCCTCCGCCTGAAGAGATCTCCGGCCGGCTGCAGGTCGAAGAGAACGTCGCCGCCGCCATGGAACAGGCGGCGAACGGGATCGACGAGGAGCTCCTCGAGGAGGTGGAAGCCATTCTGGGGCCAGTCAAGAACCAGACCTGGTCGAGCGGCATCCAGCAAGGCTGAAAAAAGTTCGCGGTACGACGATCCCCGCGACCATACTCGCCATCTTCTACCCCCCATACTTTGTTTCTATTCTTGGGTGTGCTCAATGGAAATTTCATTATTTTGGATGAATAATCATTGGAAAAAAGGAATCGTCATTTTTTTTTTATAGCAATCTGTATAAACACAGAAGAAGCTGAAGAAGCCCGAAGGAGTCAACTCAGACTCGAATTTAATTGTAATAGCTTAAATCTTTATATTGGGTAAGATCCCCCAGCAGATGAACAGATTATACATAAGCGGGAAGTCAACGGGCACCTGGGACGGCTGAGGTTGATCCGCTAACCTGCGGATAGAAGAGGATGAACAAGACCCGCCGGCTGTCATGAGCTTGCGGCCTGATGAAGCGAGGGCCAGGCGATTTCGTCGCTGCCGTGGCCGTTGATTAGGAAGTCAACGCAGTTCTTCCGGCAGCCGCGGTTGTAAGGATTCCGGGCCCGGCCGTCGGGCCCCCGCATATACGCGTACCTGGTGGCGTTGGCGAGCTCGTTGGTCGTGATGTTCTGAGCGATCTGCGAGTCAACGGGGATGCAGGCGTTGACATCCCGGCGTTCAACAAGATCAAGCTCGACGAAATATATGGTTCAAAGCGAAAAGAATAAGGGTTTTGTTACCTGAGAAGACTGGGCGATGGTCAGCGCCGCAACTCCAGAGAGGATGATAAGGTCCACGGCCAGGAATATAACGGCGCCGGGATGCTCAGACACCATGTGACTGATCCACCTCCGAGAAAGAGGGGTTTCTAGCGATCCGGTCCACATCCCTGTGTCCATTAATCCGATGACGAAATGGTTCTTGGGAGAAGTGAGGGAAGGTGGGGGAGAGGGTGGGGCTCCGTACTCTGAACGGCAACGGCGGCGCCCATGAATGAGGTCAGCGTTCCCATGCAGATGAACACAAAGAAGTCCCACTTGTTTTCCTGCAAAAGGGCACCCTGTTGGGATCAGAAAAAAGTCAACGATAGGAGAAGCTTTCTACGGATGATCCAGCAGCTGGAGGGAGCTCATCATCCTGCAGCTGCTCCGAATATCTCACCTTTCCTATGCAATTCGATATCCATGGGCAGTGATGATCGAACTGCTCGATGCAGCGGTTGCATGTCGGGCAATGCTTCGAGCGCACAGGTCTGATAATCTGACGGCGCAGAACGAAAGCACGTCAGGGAAGTCAACTCGAGGGGGGTTGGGGGGGGGGCGGCGCATACCTTGCAGGTAGGACAGAGCTGGGACCAGCTGAAGCTCAAAGAAGATGGGTCACTGAGATCGATATTCAACAGAGGATCCTGAGAGAGGAAATCAATTAAAGAGATTAAAGTGTGGAAAACATAAGAAAAATACGGTAATAGCAAATGGTTCAGGAAAAGGAAAATTGGATTATGGGCACCCAACACAATTCCCATCATCCGAAGAAGGGGAAAGGGGGGCTGGGGGTTGACTGGTTTTTGGAAGGTACTGTATGCCGTTCAAACCCTAAGCTGCTATCTCTGCATGGCTCATGAGAACGATTATTCATCTACATTTTGGGTCACCAGACTACTTCGCTGATAAGAAGAACAGTCCAAGAATACAAAGCTCAAACTTCATGTCATTGCTCCTGTTTTCCCCATGCCCGCTGATATTTACAGCTTCCAAGGAACAAGTAAAAGCCGAAATCTAGATTATAAATTCTTCCTACTATACTGCTGATTTGAGTCATGCTGGTGTTTTTATTGATTTGAGCATCTGAAAAAGTTATACATATTCTTGCCGAACTGAAAGAGTTATGAATATCTTTGGAGCACTAATTAATAAGAAGATCACGAGAGTAGAATGTCATAAGAAGATGGTAATCCATGAAACGAAAATCTACTGCAATAAAACATCCAAAATGGAGTAACTCTGTGCGAAAAGCAGTCTGACACTAACATTGGTTCTTCCTATTGTTACCACGATAAAGATGCAATATCAATCCTCAAGGAAGTGTGTATCTACGCTTGAGATCTTTCATTGATAACAATGCTATTTAGACTTCAACTTTGTTGATTGCAACATTCACAAATTTTGTCACTTCATCGGACTATCAGTAATGAAGTTGATTTTTAGTCAATACTTCAGATATTCACTTCAGAAGCTGATTTTTATCATTTACTGATATCAAGATCAAGATTAGCTGTTCGAATATCAAGGGGAAGTCTTACACGTCATTGCAAGAGGAGGAATAAATAAATAAATAAATAAATCAATAAATTATGATCCAATTGGCCAATCCTACCAGGTACAAAGTCTTTGAGTAAAGGGAGCAATAAGAAAACATGATGAAGAGCTGTCACTACCTACTCCAACTCCAACTACTTTTCTGCCTTTTCTTCGTCTCCAAGCATCTATAAAAATTATTCCTTTTTTATTCTTCTAATATTTCAGATAGAACTGCTCTTCTCTCCTTCAGAAACTTGGTTGATATGATCTTCATCGGGACACAGCCAATATGACCAAGGCCAGAGAGTCTATTTAGTGAACATGAAGTGAGATTTAGATGGCAGGGACTCTGGAGGTTACAACCTAATATCTCATCCGGATTCTGAATATAAGGATACACATGTTCCTTCGCGTGGGAAATTAAAATGTTTGCGAGCTTTCTAAGTTCAGTGGCACAAACCAACCTCTGGAGGCCATGTTTCTAGTCTCGCCCAAAAACTAGATGCAATCAGTATTCTATTTGCTCTGTAATTTCAACGCAGGTAACTTCATACAGCTTAACGTCTAAGCAACTTCAGAATATGTAACGATTTTACCAACATAAGCATTTATAAGGGAAAGGGATTCCAGAGTGGGCAACCCAGATAGTTGTTGCATACATCTGTGTCTGAATCTCCTGAATTTGGTTTGATGTAACCTGGGTCCTTGCTGCCAGAAAAAAATGGAAGCACGATTTACTTCTAAAGACCATGAAACAATGACAATTATGATGTAAGAATTCTATGAAGTACCTGCTACATCTATAGAACATTAGAAGAGAGCCAAATAGAAGAGACACAGCAGCCCATCCCCACAGACCGACAACAGCAGTAACCTTCGGAAAATTTGGGGCTGTAGATAGAAATAATCACCTTTGTAAAATGAACAGGACATCTAATATTATAGTACAACAATTTAGGGAATGCAACTGACCATTTAGAATGGAGGTGATAAAAAGAACCGTGAGAATGACCATAACAACGAATAGAATAGGTGCATAGCCAATTTTCCCAATGTTTCCGCCAAAAAATCTGCCTCCACAAGGGTTCTTGTGCATCTTTGTCGCATTGTTCTAAATTAAGTTACAAAAAAGAATAAATTAAAAGATATTTTTTTGAAAAACAAGATCTACAATTATGAAACCTTAAATCAACTATGCTGTCATTTCAACTTAAGAAACTTTAAAATATTCAGAGTTTTGAACTTAAGAATCTTTTGTTCGCAAGACCTGAACATCTACTGAAAATCAACATCCAACTTGTCCGTCAATCTTGGAGACAGTTTTTCTAACTTTATTTCAGTACATGCATACATATACAACCCCTCTCGTGTCCTAGCATTTTATTTTCAAATCTTTGACACATCTAACGTACATAATGCTTGCTTTCATATACTATAAATTTTCTTGTCGGCAATAATTTATAGAAGACTAAATTGAAGATTTTTTTTTTCTTCATTTCTTGTACGAACGTTTCGCTGAAATTAAAGAAGACCTTCAGTGTTGTTTGAAAGAAACACTTCTCATAGCTCATAATAAAATGCCAAATCTTCTTAAAATGACGCCAATCTAGTTTTGGTGAGCAAAAAGTATATAAGAGTAAAGTGATCATTTTATACCGCATCTTATCATTGTTGGATGACATAAAAATGATGCTAAAATTCTGTATTGAACCTTGGAAGAAGTTTCACAAAATTTAAAATTTGCTACCTTTGTACAAGTTCTTTTGGCATGAAAAATATTCCATTGAAGTACGCATTGAAAAAACTTTACCATGTCAACTCTCTAACTTTCACTTTCAAGACAATACCTGAACTACATTCAAATGATCTTCGTTTATCAAAGATGAATGATTTAATATTTTTTTACATTAAGGGTCCTAGTATTAGTTGGCTACGATGATAAACAAGTTTTTGGTGTAATTGAAACAAATATAGGGCCATCAATCCATATTGGCGAGTTAGCACTATGTATCTAGTAGAGAGGTGAGCTGTCGTCTATGTGTTCAACATTTGTACTTGTGAGAGTCAATATAATTTAAAAGAGCCTTTCAGAAAATAGAGCAGACAAGGCATCCAAATCGCTGTAAATTTCAAAGTTCAGCATATTGCCCTCCATGCAAAAGAGTGCTCCAATTCGTCACACAACTGTTAGCTAGCTTGCAAAACTCCTGGAAAAACACCAGGCATCTGTCTGCAAGAGAGCGCTTAATATCTCCATCCACCATAATGTCAGTGCCCTCAATTCTTCAAAATAAACATTGGATGGTGGAATACTCAATATCCTACCACACCTAAAATACTTCTCTAATATGACTGCTACACTCATCTCACATTTTCTCCATGTCTGGGAAGACTTTTGGATAGTAGAGTCAAATTTAATGCCCATCCACCACAAAGACCCGTCTAGTTGATGCACTGTATCTAGGACCCCTCATCATCCATGCCAGAGAAACAAGCACTGAAATCTTTAGAACAGAATTCAGGGCAACATGGTAGGAATACTCATTCAAGAAAATCTCCCTTTTTAAAATTAATATGACTCTCTCATGAAATAATGAATCCCTTACATTCCACAAGCTCAAACCAATAGTCTGATGGTGCTAACAATGATAATGATAATAATGACACCAACTAAAGTTCCCCCTTCTCTCTTGGGTGATGACAAAAAGGGAATTCTACTCAGTTCACAGATCAAGCACACAACACCGGCCAAAATGCACCATAGAGTATGCCCATATAGGTTTCCAAGTGACTACAACTGTAGAAAATATTCACAATTTTCCTTGGTCTGTGGTGAGATATGGAAGCATGAAAATAAGTCACAGATTCATATCACACTACAAACATCGCCCATGTTCTTTGATCTGACTACCGACAATTTCATAATTGACACCATCACCGTTGTCTGTCATAGAGCATAGCTCAAGTGTTGCAAGAGACACCTTTAAGACCTACTCAGTTGCATTTTATTATTCGATGTGTACCAGAGTCAATTCTTTTATCTACAGTGGCAACACTCCATAAAGCGAAAAACATAAAGACTAACACTAGCGTGAACTTTGTACGAGACCAAGACGGACATAGTATATTATTTGGCATGGTATTTAAGGACAACAAATATGTACCGAGGTGAAAACAAATATGTACAATTATAAAACCTATCCTTTAGAAATAAACCATGAACTTTATCTGTCCTCGTACTGCACATCCATTTGCTTAGAACCCAATCGACAAGTAAGAAACAGATACATGAGAAGCAATACATTCATTCTATCAGCAAGATAAAGCATCCGTTACTAAAGAGGAAGAAAACCAATGAAGGAATAGAATAGGAACGAATGTAAATCCTAACATTACAGTTCTGCTCTAACCAGCATAAACAGCAAAATGGAATTGCATTTTTTTGCATCAATTGTTTGTCATCAGAAATAACTTTTATGCATAAGGTAGTCCTTGTGTTGTCACTACCACCCATATGCGTTTTCCAGTTGAATCAACAGGGATTAAGCTTTATCCCGGCTCCCCAGTTATATGATCGAATTATCACGAGTTCCGAGAAAATGCATACGAGAATATAGGCGACATGATTGTGGCCTCTATTGGCAGCAAGTTTGGCAGGAGTAAATCCAGATTTGTCTTGCACCATCAGTTCTTGCTTTGTGCCTGCATGGACTAATATTGTACATGCTTCCACATTTCCAGACAGTGCCGCCCAGTGCAATGGAGTGCATCCTAACAGAGTCAAGAGGCAAGTAAAAAGCAATGTTAAAATAGTTACCTAAAATGATTAGGTAACCTCAAAGAAGAAACCAGAAATTAGGTTATTATCGAATTTCTTATACATTTAAGGGAATTACATAAATTTCAATCACGTCAACATATAAATGTCCAATCGTCCAATTGGTACCATAGCTTTGGCATTTCCTTGTAGAGTCTGATGAAATACATAAAATGCTCTGAGTGATTTGGAAAAAATCTCAAGCCTGTCGTTCTCCAGGGACATTACTCTGGATGATGGTTGTAGTCGTGTGAAGGCAAAGAGAAAATGGGTATAGTCTCCTCCTCTGGTTCCTTTGGTTAGATTTTCTTGAATAGATTAGACAATAAACAAGTATCATGAAAGATTTGATGAGTAAACAACATGGTTGAGATAACTCTTGCAGCAGATGAATTTGGGCACGACAAATTGATTTGTCATGAAGGGAACGAGAATGTTCCTAAAAAAGAGGTGTTGATTCTCTTATGACATTTGTGTTGATTTGTAATCCATCTCTCGTGTTTGCTGTTCTTAGTCACGGATGGGTTGACGTTAATGGATATGTTGCATGTCAAATTATTTTTTTGAAAAATCTAAAAGGACTGTATGTTTAAAATAACACGTGTTTACTTGAGAAGAACTGGAAAACTGGGGGTGTTATCAAGGCAGAGAGGTATAAGTGAAAAGAAATTTCAACACTCCGATCAAGTGTCAGAGGTGGATGAGAGTTTTGGGGGGTTGTGACTGGAATATCTACATGTCTCCAACGCGCACCTCATCATCACTATCGTTTTATGGTGTTCATGTAACACCACTTTCTCACCTTTTTCCTCTATTCTCAAAAATACACACCAGCTTGGTAAAAATCTTCCGTTTTCTGTCTTTTGATCTCGAAGACATCAACACTTACCACAGAGAAAAAAAATACCTGCTCAATATAACTACTAAATAAAAAAAGTCCATAAAAGTTTTGTTGACTATAAGCTTTATGTATTTATATGGTCCAAGAATAATTTACCAAAACATGAACCACACTGATGTACCCTAGAAATTGCTGTCAAATGAGGAATGGAAGGTTTTTGACCCAGGTGGAGGAACTAATAAGATCTGCGTCAAGAAGGCTAAAAAGGAATAGAATCAAGTGCAATGATGTTTTAGACCAAGTCAAGTGAATCAGAGATTCAAGAGATGTGAAGACTATCTTTTGCTCAAATTCAGCTTCAATTGGCCCACTAAGAGATTTGGTCACATGTTTAGTAAGCCTAAATCTTACAATTCGCACATTTTATCCATGTAAAATAATCCCCCTATTCTATTTAAGACGTTCTTATTTCTTGGGGGCCTTCTAACAGAATCTTCCTTTTTCATAGAAAGTTTAATCTGTTCTCTTCTCTCTATTTTCCAGGATCATAACAGATTTCCCTCTTTATAGGTTAGTTATAACTAATTTTCGGCCTGTAAATAAGCCCCCCCTTGTAGCCCCAAGAAGGCACATTTTTATGAATCAATTTTCGAGTTCCCTTCCATTTTGGAGGTTCTCCCCTTCTATTGGTGGATTCCAGTATCTCTATGGACTCAGGGGGCCATTTTCGATCTTGTAGACTCAGGATCAACCCCTTGTGGACTCTAGGAGCGAAATCTCTTCGTTCACCCCTTGTGGACTCTAGGAGCGAAATCTCTTCGTTCTGTGGATTCAAGGCAAGGAGTTTTCAACTAAGACATGTTCTTTTTAGATTCAAGGTCGTGATTTTGCTTCTAGAATACACAGCCAAAGCTAAAACGTGATCAAGTTATCAATTCTTCAAATTTCTGCTGCGTCACATACACTAACCATCATCATCATCATCAAGCTATTCCACATCAAACAATGAAATAGACCAGGGATATAGCCAAGATACTGGTTAAGATGTAAAAGAGAAAAGAAGAAAACAAATGATAGAGAATAATGGATATGGACAGCTACCTTCTTTGTCTTGTCTGCCTTGGAATGCATTTCTGAATAAAAGCAACCGAATTGTGTCCGCAAATCCTTTATAAGCAGCCCTACACAGAATTGAATTTTAGATCACAAAGAAAAAGCACCCACTATCTTCACCATAGTCCATAATTTATCCTATGTTATTACATCAAGAGCACATAAAATTTCCAACACAGTGCATGCGTACACCAACAACACAGAGAATGATATTTTACGTTTTAGCAAAGTAAACTCATTCAAACTATCTCTTGACAAGGAGAATGAGCAAATAGAAACTTGTAACTTAAAGTCCATATATGTTCTCAGCCCCCCAAACCTGACTAATCATTGCGTTCATCAAAAGTATACTAATAAAATGCTATTCAAACTAATACTTTAAGGAGGCTGTAAGTAATCATAGATAAAATCTTTTGGAGAGGTTGTGAACAGGAAAAATATTGTTAGATTGAAGGGATTCGATTTCACTCTTCCAGTAACATGATTTCTAAAGGCACCCCTATTTATGGCACATGATAGGTGAATAACAACATAAATAGTAGTCATAAATCCAAAGGTATCTTTCTAGACTAGGAGGGTCTATGTAAAGTACCATTCTTGCAATGCTACGGATATTAATTTCAAGTAAGGAGATTATAAGTGCAAAGAAATGTTGTACATATCATGGTTCTCTTGCTCTATTGAGGCATATTAACAATGCGTGAAATTTTATACCACCATGCAGAGCCTTAAATTTTGTTAAACTAAATCCCATCTAAGTCGTAAAAAACCTGAGAGAAGATGCAATTTAACTGCTTAGAGGAAGGCCACACAGACAGTACAGAGAGGGAGGAAGGGGAAGAAGAGTGGCCCCTTAATCGCAGACATGGAAAAACTAGTCATAATATGATACATTCATTTATAAAACGTTATTCATGAAAAAAGTATTTTAACTTATTCTCCAGTTTCTTTGGGCCCCTCTTAGAAAATATAATCCAAATTATTGACAGTATACTAGATCAAGAACTAGTATGGAGATGAAACTAAGAAATTGACGTCGCAATTAAAAAGAATTGAGGAAAGCACATGCAAGATTACTGGAGGACGTGCATTGGCCTTTGTACAAGCTCTTTTCTTTTATGGGCCACTCTGTAATAATAGTAATCAAATTGCAAACTCTTCATAGTAAGATGGAAGCATGGTATTTCAACGCACCAATGCAGGGGACTCCTTCCGTCGTTATCTAATGAGTCAAAATCTGCACCGTACTTGGCAACAATATGGTTCAGAAACCCCGTTTGTCCGTATTGTGCTGCAACGTGAACTGCCTGATGGGGACGCAAACTCAGGGACCAAGCTTAATGAATGCAACAATATAAATTCTAATTCCATGTACCCTGTATCCATTGAGATCTGCCGCTTCGACACGAGCTCTATTTTCCAAAAGCACGTCTGCCGCAGCAATGGAACCCCGAACTGCTGCCCAGTGAAGAGCTGTCTGCTGCACGTTGTCAGCGGCATTGGCATTGCCCCCGTGCTGAAGAAAAAAAATAATCCGGCAAAATATAGTAAATATTTGCAAACTTAGACACGGGAAACTGTTAACCAGGGAAATCCACCTCGATGATGTACTGAGCAATGTCGGAGTAGTTGTTAAGGGACGCCCATTGTAGAGCGTAGTAACCGTTGCCATCGGGATTCAAGAGGGAAGCCTTTTCTTCCTCCACGAACCTACGGAGCTTCAGCAGGTCTCCATATGCTGACGCCGAGAATATATCGACGACGTAATCGTCCACAACAGCAGCTGCGGGGACGAAACCACTAGGGTTGCGCTTCTGCTCCGCGTTAGAGTCGGACGCGATCTCGATCTCCAAGCTGGGGGAGGAGGCCATCGGAACTCCCGTAGGACTAGGGTTTCCCTTCTCTCCCTCTTCGAGCACCGGACGTGGGACTCATAAGGCAGAAGCTGTTGACGGCGACCGGCAAGTTCCCCACCGGGTCTGGAAGATCGCCGGCGACGCGGGGTAGACGGCGACGGAGTCAGTTATGTACGGTTGGCCGAAGCCGCCAGTGGAAATCTCTGGATCGAATTGGGGATCGCGTTAGGTTATGTTGTTCCTCCCCAAACCCCCCCCGCTCGAGACCGCGACTCGGAGACCGTTGACAGGCTGACGCGGGAGCCGGTGAAAAGCGTGGCGGCGGTAAGCTAAACCACTAACACCTTGTGCCACGTATCCCTCCGTGGTCAACGACTTTAGTCCGTGGATTTCTTGCCTCCCCCCACGTGGCTTCGACAGAGAATGATAGAGACTTAATGGGCCTCTCCACAGAGTAGGCCCGGGCCCAATAATAGGAGTGTAAACCAGGTTTAGGCCGACTGTGGTTGGAAAACCATGGTTAGGTTTTCTGGTCGTTGAGGCTATAAAGGCAGACTCACGGCGGCTAGGGTTTCTCGTGCTCTTTTGAGGTGGGTTGGTTCGGCCTCCCCCTCTGTTCGTCCGGTTCGGGTTCTCGTTCCTTTTCCCTTCCTCACCCATGGCCTCTTCCGATGTGGAGTTCCGTTGCTTCGTTGGTGGCCTAGCCTGGGTCACTGACGACCAGTCCCTCGAGAGGGCCTTCAGCCAGTTCGGCGAGGTCGTGGAGTCAAAGGTATGGTGGTCGGATTACCTTGGGGCTTTTCTATCATTTCGTCAGATCTGGCTGTATCTGATGGCGATCTGTCCCTCGCTGCTCCCCCGCAGGTTATCAATGACAGAGAGACCGGGAGATCGAGGGGCTTCGGCTTCGTCACCTTCAGCGACGAGAAATCTATGCGGGACGCCATCGAGGGGATGAACGGCCAGAACCTCGACGGGAGGAGTATCACCGTCAACGAGGCCCAGTCCCGTGGAAGCGGCGGTGGTGGCGGTTTCCGCAGCGGTGGCGGTGGCTACGGCGGCGGCGGCGGCGGCTACGGCGGCGGCGGTGGCGGTGGCGGCTACGGCGGCCAGCGTCGTGAAGGAGGCGGCGGCAGCGGCGGTGGCTACGGGCGCGGTGGAGGCCGCGACCGTTATGGCGGCGGCGGCGGCGGGGCCGGATCTGACCGCTATTCCAAAGGTGGCGGCGGCGGCTCGGACGGGTACTGGAGGCAGTAATAGGCCGGGCCTTGCACGGCCTGGTGGTTATCTTCGTTATGCTTGGCTCTCCTGAGTAGTTGTGGTGGTGCGCCTGGTGCTGCTGTGTGCTTGTTTCCCCCTTTTTGATCGCCTCTCTCCAAGGATCTATGTTCTACCGTCTGCGTGCTCGAATCAGTGACTGGAAATGGAAATCCATATCATCTTTAACCCCTCCCAGGGCTTCTCTTCCATTCCCCTCCGATCTCGACGAAGTGCAACGCCGGCGGCGAAGATATTTTCCTCCCCCGCGAATTTTTTATTCCTGCTCCGATCTTATCCGCATTTTAGGATCCGCAGATTTTTCCATCCAAGTATACAATCCATTTCCCTCAGCCTGACGTCATCACCTGTATATCTCTCTCCCCCTACTTTACCGTACATCTTGAGGCCCTTTTCCGGGTCAATCAGCGAAGGATGTGGGGCCAACGATTGAGGCGCCACGTGGCCCGCAGAAGAGTCAGCAGTCCGGGCCCCTGGGGCCTCCTGAACCCGGTCAGATAGATGGGAACTCTTCGAGACCAGCGACCACATCAAGGCTCAGAGGTTTAAAGGGGAGGGGGGCATTACGGTAAATCCCCTTCATTTATATACATTATCTTATACTACATGAATAACCGCTCAAATTTTTCTCAAATTTTTCTCAAATTTTTTTGTCTTGAAATCCTCGCGGATATAAAGATCCTAGTACTAAGTTCCGGGCCTGGATTTTATTAATCGAAAAAATAAGCAGATATATTAATTATCAACTACATAAAAATGTATTGACCATTATAAGGCATGACGAAAATTCATGTAATTTTGGAAAAATGGTGGGGATACACGGGGGCCATTAATGGCAAAACATATAGACGACAAAGACATAACCTGAGAAAAATAAAGAGAATGAGACAAATTTGGCTCCTTTAAAATTATTAAACTCTGTCCTCACATATTTTCATTCTTAATTATTAAAAAAAAAATCAGCCCTAAATGATGACAAATGAACAGCATTTGGAAAGTAATATCATGGGCATTCATTAATAAAATCATTTTTTGTACTTTTTGAAGCCCAATTTGTCACAAATAGTTGTGCCTGGGAGAGCTAGTGGAACCTAAAGGAGTGGGTGAGGAATGGTGTTTAACTGCAATGAATTTTCATTATCTTTCTCAGCTCATAAAAAATGAGTTGAGCCACTTAGATTATGGTGACATAGGAAAATGTCAACTTGGGTCACTCTTGGTATGCTATATTATTAAGCCTACTCCACACTAAGCCCACTGACCATGAAGAATATTAAGGGATATATTATCAACCAAATATATGTTTTTAGTTTTTATTTAAAAGACTAGAGCTCATTAATTGGCAAAATGAACCTACTTGTTCAACAAAAAATAGATCAAAATAACAAGTTTTCATTCTATATACATCATATCAAAATATTTATGTCAAAATTATTGCTTGTTAATAATAATAGTAGAAAATATGTGTACCCATTTCAAAAAAATTGGGATCATGTACTCCATTTAATCTTCATGCATATTACAGCTAACAAAAATCTAAGAAAAAATGTTTTAGATGAAAAAAGGGTAGGAGTTCATTTTACTTGACCTTTTAAAATGTGAATCTTAAAAATAAAAAAAAGGTTCTTGAAACATAATAAATACACGACATTTACATTTATATTTCATAAAAATATTAATAAAATAATTCCTTTGAAATGTAACCACTATATAATGTTACTACAAGACATGGTAGATTATGTGCTGAGGGTATGATTCATTTTTTTTACTTAGTTTTAACATTTTTGTGTGTTTTTAAATTGTCTCTATGAATTCTAACTAAATGTATTAACACAATCTTTTATGAGTCTATATAGAAGAGATTAAGTTGACATAGATTGATGTAGATCTACTGAAAATCTTGGGTCAATACACTAAGCTTCTATGGGTAGAATGTTAAGGTCTAGATTGTTTTGACCTTTCCTTGACCTACATCCAATTCCTAAGGATTTTTACCCTTAGTTACTACTATTCTACTTCAAAATTTTATAATCTAACTTTGTGGGATTAATAAATCTCTTACATGGTATGATTCACATCTCTTACAAAAACTTGCTTTTATAATCTCGTTGTATAAGTAATCTCCTAAGTGAATTCACATAAAAGACTATTTTTTGAAAAACTTAACACTTCAAAACCTCATTGTTCTTGGTGGGGTATTAGGGAGTTTGAAGAAGTTTTAGTGAATAATAATTATTATTACATTTTCGAGAGAGAAATTTGAAACTTATTGAGAGAGATGATTGATTGCCATGGTGGATTTTGAAAGTGTCTTTACAAGTTATTTATGGAGCCTAAAATCTCAAATGTTAATGTTTAAGATTTTATTAGTCAAAGATTTGTAGGATTGACAAATGGGTTAGAGCATTAAATAACATGTATGGTCAAGTTGATAATTTGACTAACATTTTGACCTGGTTTTTGTGTAGACATGTTATCATAATAGTTTCTAACATACCTTTCACTGTCTAACTTGTCAAGATACGTCAACCTTGTTAGTATTCTATTGTGCTAGATTACCCAAATTGTGAGACATGCCATATTTTATAGGGAAAGCCACTTTTTTTTTTCTATTGTAATTTGATCTAACTTTTTTAGGTGAACACGTGGGTCTACACACTTTCTCTCTCCTTATACTTATGTGGGTCCATCATGTTTTGATGATGAACACAATATATAAAATAATAGATATATAGATATATATATATATATATCATAATTATAGACGACCTTAAATATTATTATTGAGGAAAATATTAAAATTAATAAAGTCAAGGCCAAGGTAAAATAATCATTTTACATCTTAAGCTAAATTGAATATTTTGTGACCTTGAAAAGGCCCAAGTCCATTGTATATGCTTTGAAATAATTTACAAAATTTATTGAACATTTTAGTGCATTTTTATCCACATTTTTCTATGCCCTCGTTTAGGTGTCAAGACATTTGTTGACACATGAAAATATAGACGTAAAAAGAATTAAAGGAAAATTGATGTATATTGAGACCATTAAGTGGCTATTAGAAAACCTAAAAAATTAAAGGAAAATTGATGAATATAAAAAGAACGCTCTACTCAACAAGAAAAGAAAGAGAATCAACAAACACATTCAGATCAAGGTTATAGAATGTGAAACAATTAAGGGTGAATGACACATTCTCAACAAGAAGTTTCCACACGGAGAAAGCCTGAAACACATTCTACATTGCCCCTCCTAGAGTTGTGAATTTCAATGAAGATTTTTGGGTATAATCTTGAGTTAGCTGAAACTATTAAATCAAACAAAGGTGAGTGAAGTCTGTAACTTGATATCTATTTTACAAGTCACTTAATGAAGCCTTAGGATGTATCACTTGGAGGGTGGAGTATGTCAAGTAGACCGAACTATTATAAAATAGTGAGTGTGAAATATAAATTATATTATTTAAATCATAATAACTAATTAATTAAGCCAAAATCAATTCACCTCCCCCCTCTTAGTATCATGTGATGTCATATGAAATTCAACAAAAATATTGTCAACGGAAATTTTCAATGGTGAAAAATGAGTTATTTTATCTCTTCTTTTTTCTTTTCTAATTGACCTTTTACTTTGATTTGATTTTTTTTGTTCTATGTGTTTGTTGACTTCAATTATCTTGATGTTATGCCTAAAAAACATATTTCTAAACCAAGGAGAACTAGATGTAATAATTTAGTACTTAATTCTCTAATTAGTGCAGTGAGGCATATTTCAAATAATTTATTTATTTTATCTCAATGTGATCAGTTGTCAACATCAGAATTCTTAAACCCATCATACAACACCTTTGCATTTGTATTAATACAGCAATAAAAATGATGTAAAAAAATGATAATTTATCATTTATTTACTTTTTTGTTGCAAATTCAACAATGTGATTAGATGTTTATCCGAAGATAGAGAAAGGGGGGAAAAATGAAGATAAAGAGGACGCAAAAAGGGGAGATGTAAGAACAATAGAAGAAGAGGCGTTACAAAGGTGGGTAAAGGAGGAGAGAAAGTGGCCATCAATGCTCCCTAATACCCACATAAATGGGTGCCAAGGCAGTCACACAGGGGGAAGGAGGGAGGGTGGGATAGAGAGATGAAGAGATTGTTGCATCAATAGGCAGATCGAATCGCATTATTTGACATCATTCAAGCTAAAAAAAATAAAGATGAGATTAAAAAATCAAGCCTAGGATTTAAGCATGCTGACAGCGACGCTACTTTAGGGGTTGTCCCAAAGGGACCACTATCCCTGTGCTAGAAATTGTCTTCTAAGGTTGAACCCGTCTTTCCCTGGAGATCGAGTTTGCCTGGTACAAGTCCAACCAGTGGTCAAGAACAGCACCACAAAATGCAGAAATGGTGATGATCGCAAGAGAGGTTGACTGAGAAGAAGAGCACCAAGACAGAGAGAACTGCGCGCGTCTAGGCTGGAGAAGAACGAGAGAATGGAGGTGGCTTTCAACAACATCCCTTCATGTGTCTCCCCTTCTCTCTAGGGCGGACTAAGCTCAATGAGATTTCTATCTATTCTCTTTCCCTTTCTCAACCGTGCTCTCGACTACTGTTTCCTTTCGTACCAGCGCAAACCCAATCATGGTGGCTGAAGGAAAGAAGGCTTCGACGTCTATCTCTAGTATGCACCTGGAGGGGATTTCACGAGCTGGGATTGTCTGAGGGCGGGGCGGCGTCCTAGTCGACGTGCTCCTATCTCAGGGTTGCTTTCCAAACTTCTCTTTGATTTCGGATTGAAAATTATCATAATAATCAGTCTGCGGTCCGATTAATCCGATTTCTGCATCATTTCATACACAAACATTTGATGTGCATTTTGGCGAAAATCTCTGTATAGGCCGTCAAGTTTATTCAACAAACACAGGAAATGATCGAGCTCGGTGCGAACACGAGACGGTCGTACCTACTTGGAGACGCTCGTCTGGAGGGGGAGAGAGCTCTCGACCTCCCCGGCATTGGCGGCCGCCGAACTCCTCTCGGCGACAACCTTGGACATCCCGAACATCTGAAACCGCGCTTCAAGACAGCGTCTATCATGATCTCGTTCTAATCGTGGCGAGCGACTGAGTGAGTTAGCAGAAAACCCCAAAGCCTACCTTCCGTATGGTCTTCTGGAAGCAGGTCTTGTGCTCGTCCATGGAGGCGTGGATGAACTCGTCGACGTGGTCCCTCAGATCCTCCAGGAAGCTTGCGTCATCGGATTTCTTCTTCCGGCACGAGGTCGTTCCCGCGCCGCCTCCGGCAGCCGGCGCCCTAGCTTCCTCTTTCTCAGGTTCCATCTCCGGCCTGGTCTCCTGGCTTGGACGAGGAACGAGAGAGAATAGACGAGAGAGGAGGGAAAAACCAGCGGCGGAAAAGCAGAGACTTGGGGAAGAAGCACCATGACCTTCTGGAAGCCCATAAGTGGCCTATGTAAATGGGCCACATTTGGGTTTTAAAATGTGTGGACTATAAATGGGTTGCCTTTCACGTAAACATGGCCCGGCCCGAAAATAAGACAATTAATGGGCCTTCCCCGGTATGGGGCTTCCTGGAAGACCTGTGATGGCCACGTGGTTTTATTGGCCCGATAACATCCATACCATTTTTCAATAGGCCCATTAAAAGAACGAATAATGACGTTTATGGGCCGGAAATATTTGGGCTCGAGAAGAAAATGGTGGAAGTCTTGGGCCCATCCGAAATCTGGCCCAATAAGAAGTAGACGTTCGGCCCGTTAGTAAGCAGAGAAGAAGGGTGAGGGAGGTGGCAGAGAAGGCTAATCAGGAGAGATCTTCCCCAGTACTCTCTGAAAGGGAGTTCCCGCCCAGGCCTCTCGGGCTCCATGGCTGTGCCGGGGAACGCTCCATTCAAGGTCTACCCTTCTCATTCTTTCAGAATCGATCTCGTTTGAATTGCCTGCTCTGAGACGGCCGAGCCAGTGGGTGGAGCCGTTCGTGATTCTGGAGATTTCGCCGTTGATCTTGCTTTTCCTTGGCTTATTAATGCGGATTGTTGGTGATGAGCTAGGTTATATTGGGCTCGGCTTCGGCGACCCGCAGGCAGATTTTGGCTGAGATGGGATACGAGTTTACGATCATGGTTAGTGCCGACTCCCCGAGCCCTTTCATCATTTCGAAGATTTCCCCAGAGTTTTGTTTTCCGTGGTTTTGATTCCTTCTGAATTGGGTGAAGACGGCGGACATCGACGAGAAGAGCATTCGTAAGGAGAAGCCCGAAGAACTGGTCATGGCGCTGGCGGAGGCGAAGGTCGGGTAGCCTTTTTGGTGACTGTTTTTTTTGGCATGGAAAATGTCGCGATTAGTTCATATTTTTTAACCGTTTACGGATCTGGTTTCTCAAAAAGGGTAGTGCTAATGTTGCCGCGTCTGCATTGCTCAGGCTGATGCCATTATATCAAGGCTTCCAGCTAGTAACTACAAGGATCACGAAGAACCAACACTCTTGATTACTGCTGACCAGGTGTGTCTCTTTGGTTCGTCCAGTAATCCATGATATATATACATAGACAAACATATTTGGGTTTGGTTAGCCCACAAGGTGTAATAACCAAACATAGATACGACGTGCCTTTGAATCTTGATTATTGTGTCATTATTTTTAGCATCTGAGGAGTGTGATGCCCAAAATAGATAAGCATCTGAGGAGTGTGTCATAAAGATTCTGTATCTTCGGGAATTTTTTAGTTTGAAGATAAGAAAATGGACCAGTTTGTTCCTTGTTTTCAATGGAAGATCCTACCATAATTTCTACGCATTAAATAAGAACCATTGATTGTTGTTGTGGTCATTCTTACTTTGGATTCTGTTCGAAAGAACGAAAACCTAGATTAATCGGTTTTGTTGTATTTGATGATTAAATCTGTCTTAGGATGTGGGATTTCCAGATTATGGTAGGATCATGGAAAGAAGGCCTCGGAGCCGATTTTTCTATTATGTCGGTTGGGGATCATCTTTGACCCAATTTTATCTCCTCGAATCTAGATTAATCTGTTTTCTTGTATTTGATAATTAAATCTGTCTTAGGATGTGGGGTCTCCAGATTAAATCGCGTGATCATGGAAATAAGGCCTTGGAACCAACTTTTCTATTGTTTCAGTTGGGGATCATCTCTGACCCCAAGTTTACCCCCTCATGGTGTAAACTTGGATTATTTAAAGCTAATTTTACCCTGGAATTGATCTCCATGTCTATTCTTTACACTTGTGAATTATTTTATCGCAATCGATCAATTTTATCAAGAAAAAAAGTTATTACTTTTTCTTGTTTCCTTTTTCAATTATCTTAAAGATAGCTCGTATGAATGAAATCACCGAATTTCCAATTTACTTTCTCGTGTGTTGTCTCCTAAAGATCGAGAGGCTTTGAATGCCATCTGCTTGAAAGTTATGTTGGGATTAACTCAGGCAACCTTCCAGGTGGTCGTCCATGGAGGATCTATCAGGGAGAAACCTTCCAGCAAGGATGAGGCGCGCCAGTTCATCAAAGGTTTGCTGAATGTGGTTCTTTCTCTCCTCTTTTTTTGTTTGTTGACTTCTGCTGCACGCATTTGTCAACGTCACTTTGACTTTTTGCAGGGTATTCTGGTGGGCTTGCCTCCACAGTGGGTTCTGTGCTTGTCACCAACCTCAAGACAGGCATCAGAAGTGCGGGGTGGGACAAGGCAGAAGTATGCCTTTTATCTTGGCTTATAGTCTTTAACATTTTATGGCCCAAACTTATAAAGGGCATGTGAGAGGAAATACACGAATGTAATGTAAAAGTGCAGATTTTTTGAGAATGGTAACTTCTCGAAACTAATAATAACCTGTATTTGGCAAAGTGAAGAACGCCTTAACCTGAGTTAATTGATCCTTCGGGCACCTCCAGATTTCTTTGTAATCCGAGTGGATTTTAACCGTGATGAACATCATTGCTCCCTTATATTTCTTGCCATTTTACTCCCACTCACTTTGGTCCTCTATTTTTGCCATTTTTCTAGGTCTATTTCCATGCGATTCCCGAGGAAGTCATTGAGAGTCTGGTACTGCAAAACCCACCATTTATTTCCTTTTTTTTCAGATAATTTCCACCTTTTCAATCAGATATTTGATCGAGAGTGCAGTTTTTTTGGTAAGTTTTTTGCTCCATTTAGATAAATATTCTGAAGCAATTCCATGTTTTTTTTTTGGCTTTGAGTTCCTAGATTGAGGAGGGTACTGTGCTCTATGTGGCAGGAGGCCTCATGGTGGAGCACCCCTTGACATCACCATTTGTTGATTCTGTGGTGGGTCCTGTTGTCTATCCACCTCTTTGGCCGCTTTTCTGCTCCCTGCTGGCCTCCTCAATATGTTGACAAAACCATGCCATTTGATGTGATGTAGGTGGGATCTATTGACAGTGTGATGGGGCTTCCAAAGGCTCTGACTGAGAAGCTCCTAAGAGAAGTTCTATAGCCTTCGTTGACTTTTGCACCCCTCAGGTTGGAATTCGAAGACAGAGATCCCCTTCGTTCTGGTGGTGATCATAGCTTGGAAACTAGAATTGTTATGAAATTCTTACTCTTCATCGATTTCTCATATCTTACATCAGAATGAATAGACAGCATTAAAAAAAAAAAAAAAACTCAAAAACCATCATCCACCTGGTTGTCATCATATAAATTTCCTTATAAGATGTGGAAAAAGGTAAGATAATATCTGACAAAATTTGCCCTCCAGAAGGAAGACGGCTGCCCATAAATGATGATAATACACAATTATGGTAGAAAAGGCCTGGAAAATAGGCTAAAAGCTGGGGCGTTGACCAAAACCCGTCAGAGTGCTCGGCCTTTTACACTCTGTTTTGGGTCTCTCCTGCGTTCCTAGATCTGATACCGTATGGTTTCATGGGTTATGGCCGCATGAATGCTAAGGTTGGTGATGCCTCGGAGCCTTGAGCAAGTACACGCTCCTCACAAAGCCTTTACCCACTTCTCCTACTTCCTTCAGAAGTGAACTCGGATCTCCACTGTTCTTGTCGCTCACTTCATCTCTCTCTCTCTTCTGCAGAAACCCACACCATTCATTCATTTATTCATTCATTAAATAGTAAATATTTACTAGAGATAGTAAACATGGGTTGTAGGTACAGTTTACCTTTGAAGCCTGTTTTTCCCATGTGAGGCCCACAGCATCGCCCCCAAGAGAATCATACCACACCTTGAATGTGTCTGGGAACTCCTTCTGCAAGAGAAGTCAAATCTTCTATTCAGCATCAGCTGTTCTCTTCCCAAAAGGGAAAATGAAACAAATTCTTTGAATAAAGTTGTTTTTATTGGAATTCTCAGATGCAGAAGAACCTTCAGATCTTCCACAAAACACCTGGTTGGATCGAATCCGACCATCAGGCTACTCCTTGCAGCTTCCAAGCTGTTTGTTTCCTTAAGGAGCAAGTAGGGATGAAAGGCAGCACTCGATCTCCCCTCAATGACATGCTTTCCTGGAGACGGTTGTAGACATAAGCTTTCCACCTACTCATGGGAAGGTCACACACGAGGTAAATAAAATAAATAGATAAAGATGATCGACCTTGTTTCATATCAGTGGGAAAGAGGAGGCGCTGTGGATATGACAGCCTCTCCTGGTGCAGCAGGACGACTGCATCATAGTTATTCAAAGGCGTCCTGAACAGGCACTGCAACATGGACGAGTTTCAGGCAAAAAGAAAAAAAATAAAAATAAAATTCTTGGGTTTTCTTGGGCCCAATAAAGATGAAAACTTTGGGTTTTTTCTTTCACACCTCCCATGTGTAAGGGCTGGGCTGGTCTCTTAAGATGAGATTGGTCATGAGGTCCGCGCTGCTTCGAGCATAGCTCGCTAGTCGTCTAAGCACCTTTAGGAAACGAAATCAGTTTATGTAGTTGCATGAAACAAGGTTATGCCATTTATTGTCTGATGAATGAGGTATGAGACATGGACCAAATCCAGGGGGGAAATATAAAAAGTCACATACTGGTGTTCTTGGGGAAGAACTGGTCCAAGCCTGAGACGCCTTGTCATAAGATGTAGCCAAGAACATTGCTGGTTCTATGTCATGGGCATTTTCCTCATATGATTTCCTACTTAAGATGAACGCCTCCTGATTTGGTAAGGGAAAGAAAATCAGTGATAATTTCATCCAACAAGAACAACGAAAGAAGGTATCATATAACCCATACGTTAATCTGTTTTTTATCCTCCAATGTTAGATCGTTGTTGATGTCAACGATCAGAGGAGAAAATGTCCAATCGTAGTTTGCAAGTAGTCGCAGAAACCTGTCCAGACATTTAAATCAACGTATCATATAAACCAAAAATTAATTAATTAATTAATTAATTAATTAATAGGTTTTAATTAGTTTCCTGGACGAACTGTTACCTCAAAAACCCAGTAGTTCTTGAACATGGAGCACAGAACGGGAGCGGCATCAAGAAAAGATGAGCAACCAACAACTCGACTGCCTCCTCTGCCAGGAAGGAAGAGAAAAAATGGGACGCAATCCACCTTTTGGCAAGCCTGCAGAAGCAATCAAGATGTGATTTTTGTCAAAAAATCCTGGTAATTTGAAATTTTCGAGGCAATATCAGCAACAATAATCTCAACCTCATTTTTATTAAAAAAAATAAAATTTAATAAAAGTCTAACCGGACAACAGGCCCATATACAGAGTAACGACCCAGCAAACCATTAATCATGCTAGAATGCTGGCTGCGGAGGAACAGCTCCCTGTCTGAGGATGACACACCCTTGACTACTCCATTTCCCACTGCATTATAACTAATTAGATTAATGAAATTTATCACTAAGCTGCTTGAAAAATAAGAGTACTTAACCTGAAGATACTAACCTTGACTGATCATCAACTTTAGCCCCCTCTCATGCAAAATTCTAAGACGGAATGCATACCCGGAAATCAGGACATCCACCTCGTCCTCTGTGGCAACACAGAACACGTCCAGACCATCCTGAAGCCTGGTTCGACAGAGAGATCATCTCATACGACAATACTCGAAGAAATCTGCTCTGAACATGAAGAAATTCTTGCGCTCGGGTACCTTCTTGCGATTTCAAGAAGCCACGCGGTTTTTGTCTTCTCGATGGCTACTTCGTCCAGAGGCCACAACCCCGAGCCCTCTAACTAGAGATAATTCAAACTTTCATTAATATCACAAATATGTGATAACAGGGAAAAAAAAAAAAGAAGAGAGTGCACAGCTTACCTGTATCATAATATCGAGTGGCTGAATAGAAGCTAGAGCAAACTTCAGTGATTTCTTGCTGACGACCTTTTTGTCAGCTAAGGGATTAGGTTCCGGAGGGAAGACAGCTGTAAATCTAAAGGCTATCCAATAAGAAAGTAGAAGTTAGCGAAAAAAGAAAACATTAGATTTAATAATGTCAAAGTTTCGCTCAGGCAGAGAAAATATTGATACAGTACCTAAGCAGCCAATCAAAAGCTTCACAAGAGAAATCAAACGTATTATTCATGTATGTTTTCTGAAGCTATTTAAAGAACATAAAGAGTATTAATGTGTTACAAATCCTCATTGCATTCAAGCATTTCCCTTCTTTCATATCTGATAAAAATAACTATACATCGATGATGTTGTGAACTGTTTTTCTCTTTCAACATATCAACCAGCTCAGATGTGAAAAAAGTAATAAAATCCAGGAATTGAAAGAATTGTAAAGGATAAATGGGTGCACCTGGGTCCAAAGGCTGCACACTAGATATCTTAAGGGGAAGGCCATCCAACTGGCGCAGGCGCTTTGAGAGAATTTCAAAAGCCCCCGTTAAAGTACCAGAAAATGAGATTGGATCTGCTTTATGCAAAATAAAAAAGAAGACGAGTTGTTAAATGGATAAGAACCATGATAAGTGGGGGAAAAAAAAGGATTACCATGAGCTCCATGAAGAAGGGAGAAGTCAAGCTGATCAACAATCTGCACCACATCATCATTTGACAAGGAAAGATGCTTAGAAAGAACATGTTGTGTAATTCTTTTGACAATCTGATGCCTCTTCCAGAGTTGACATTCCCAGACTGCGCCAAGTGTAAAGCATTTTGAATGCTAGTGCATTGTTATAAATGTAGCCAAACTATGCAACAAAAAAAGAGAGCAAACTTGCCCGTGCTCTCTGCAATAGTCCCATCCTTAAACCTCCGCAGCTCTGCTTTCTCTCCCCAAAATTCTCTGAATTTTGCAGCCTGTTGCAAGATGTCAATTTCTTGTCGAGTCCAAAACTAAAGCAAAGCAACAATAAATACCTCTGCTTTATCGTCAGCATTTGGTCCAATATCAACAACTCTGGAGATCTTCTCAAAGGAGCTGAATAGCACTCCAACAAGCATTGGCTCTCGACCAAATTGCGAAAATCCCTGGAGGCCAGATGAAATATATTGCTTTTTCTTTGAAAACTATGGTATAAACAATGATAAATCATAAACGTTAGGCATACATACGTCAACAACATCCCATCCAAAGGGTGTACTTCTCCAGGCCAGACGAACCAATTTGGCTCTGTCATTTAGAGCTCTTATGAGGAGAGAGTGCAACTCTTCTTCATAAGTCTGGGAGAGTTCACCATCCAAACAAAATCTTGATCCATCAAACTTTCGAAGTCCTTTCATGTTTATTCTAGAAAACAGGAAGTTAAAACACAAAAAAGGTGAAGGCAATTTTACCAAGCTGTGGTCAAGTTTCTTATTACTGCTTTAAGGTTTCCAACTTGCAAAAGATAATCATGAAATCACTTTCACGACTCCTGAATAACTTGACTGCTATTATCATTGACACAACCAATTAAATATATGACTTCCTTCTGATAAATGGAACCTTACACTTGCAAACAAGTATTAGAATCACGTGAAGGACAGTAAGATAATTATCCATCTCAACATTTTACCTCATGACCAAATCAAATTTTGCAGGGAAATCGACCTTTGTCATGAAAATTTCTTCAAATCCACCATCTCTACATTGGTTCATGCAGTCAAGTGTCAAAGCAGCTTCATCTCGCAGCTGAGTAGCAGTTCATGAAAGCAGTAAGCTCAAAGAAAGAAACCCAAATACCAAAGGAAAACTTATCTTTCACTGTACCTAAACCATATCTTAACACACTAAAACAAAATTTACTATCAAAGTTTACCTCCAAAATGGCTGTCCTTCTCATCCGAAACGCCAAATTTGCACAGCCAGACACATCAGATATGACAACGTCAAATAACTGTCGATGTAACTCCATTTCCTGAAAGCGTATGACATTGAAAAAAGGATAAACGTTGGTTCAAAAATTACAATAAAGCAGGAAGTTCAAGCACTCAGTTGAATTCGGGGAACTAGAGTAAAAAAGTGAATATGGCAATATAAATAGGCCAGAGAACGAATTATCTCTATCTAAAGGTTTTAAAATGAAATCACTCTATTTATATGATCCGTGAGTTTTTACAATGGGGAAAAACCAGGTTGTTCTGAATTAAAGAGATTTTATCAATTAATTTTAACAGCAGAATACCCACGAATCTACCAACACATCTTATTAAGAAGAGAGATGCTCCCCATGCGCTCCAACAAGGGAGAAATCAGTAAGCCCAGGAGTCGCTTCTCAGAGGTGAAAAGACACCGATGGACTTCACCTTTCTCTTTTAAAGATTGGCCATGAGAAGAATGGTATATGAGACAAGTTAAGGAAGCAGGAGATATGGACAAAAAAGAGGTAACAGTCGAGGTAACCATACATAAGAGAGACAGGCATCATAGCAATGGTGAAACTAAGGAATCCTTGAAGCCTTCATGCAGGTATTTACACATGTTTAGATGGATCACGTAATGAATATGTCTAGATGAGGACAACATATGCAAGATCAACAGAAAAAAAACTAAAGCTCAACCTCTGTAAAAAATATTGTAACATTGAAAGAATCTAAGTGGAAAAAGGAAAAAAAAATGCAACTATTAACGTTCTTTTATATGGAATTAAGAATTATACCTCTTCTGATAGATGACCAGGAGCTTTGAGAGATAAGCCTTTGATCCAAGATGTCGAAGTGGCTGCAAGAAACATATTTTTCATATTGTATCAATGCAAACAATAAAATCAAGGTATTGTGCTGCATAAGTTGGGAAAAAGGTGATCTTTGAGATCGAATTCAAGAGACTGGTGCAAGTTCCGTTAGAGCCTTTCAACATTGTCCTCCCGACCCGTTAATATCTCTAAATTCAAGGGACTTCAAAACGGTGAAATTTGCATGGGTTCGTTCGATCTTGTTTTGTGATGCTATTTTCTGTATATCCACAATCTTGCACGTTTTTCTCAAAAAAATCATCTTCTCATCAACAACTATTGAAAAACTCGGACAGATCCAATGTTCAAAAAGGCATGAACCTAATTATCTGCAATATCTGAAGCACCTCAAGATTCCTTGAGATATAAAGAGTCGCTCTGCTATTTCACATTAGATATGAGTAGAGCTTTGCAAGTAAATAGAAATGTTGAAATGGATCCTTCATCCGGCCTGACGTCAATACTCTTTATAGTCTCTGTAATACAAATAGCCGAATTGTAGTTTCTTTTGAAATAAAATCATTATACCTTTTTTTTTTTGCTTTATACATGGAGCAATAACTTACATACCTCAAGTAACAGACGGTGGCAACTTTTAATTCTGTCAATTGATCTACATAAACTATTGTATCCTGTACTCACAAATTCCAATCCTCATAAATATGCCTATCTTATGATTTGTGAAACATCATCAAATAAAAGCATCTGCTCAATAAAATATGAATTTTTGCGGTCTATAACGCCTGTATCTCTGTCCTTTCAAAGGGGCTCCTCTTCTTCCTCCCTCCCCCCACGGGATGATGTCCAGTGTAACTTACTTCCTTAGGTCAAGGGAACCGAGTCATGTGATGGATGCATGGGTAGCCACAGAGGGCATTTGATTTTAACACATGGCCCCCAAGAGCAAACTAAGGCATGGCATGAACTAATGAACCCTTCTTCTGGTCTTATTTATCTTGAGGGTAATCATTAATGACCAATAAAAAATGAAGGTTGATAAAAACATAAGGCTTCAATAATAACGCAATAAAATATGAGACAATACTAGCAACAATGCAAGCACACGTACCAATGAATTGCAAGGAGACGCGAAAAATCTGCAGTGCATCCATTGACTTGTTGATGAGTTTCCCTCCATTGCCCACAGCAAGGAGCGATAATATGATGGACATCAAGAATCCATTAAGACAATCATGTGCATAGATGGAACTTCTATTCCTCGCCCAAACCTTCACCAATTAGTTTTAACCATAGCAGTAAGAAGATTGCAATTGAAACAATTTCTGAGCAAGAACTGTCTTTTTCTAAGGATTGTGATCAGGGGCATATCTCAGAATTATGATACGTGACAGAAGCTGTGATGAATGGTTAGGAACATACTTTAAGAAGAATCAATGCCTCTTCTAAGCTCCTCCAACCGTGGAAAGTTTTTCTGATAAATTCTGCATTGTCCTCCAGAAACATATCCTCCAGGATGCTACTATTATACCTTGGTGTAGCTCGTGTAATGCCTCCTGCAGAGAACCAAAAGGGCACATGATCAGCACAAAATTGCGTGGACCAAAGGAAGATCAATAGGATATTTGTATCACCTTCATTAACAGCACGGACATTGTTTCGGGTCAAACTCAGCCTAGAAACGTTGAAAACAGATGTTGCGCAAGGAATTATCCTTATGAAAAAGCCAGGCAGCTCGATAAGCTCTAGAGCTACAAAATCGATGAGCTTCTCGTCAATATTTTAAGCCTAATGGACCAAGAAATGCGTGGAATTCGATTCGGACGGAAGAGTCAACGACCAAACCTGGAAATACGAGAAGAACTGGTTTCCGCGCCTCGTTCTGAAGTGTTGACCACGATGCCCTACGCACTGCGGGAGAGGATTTCAGATGTTCCTTCACGACGTGAAGATAAAGACACCTCCTGGCGTGGTACCGATGGTTCATGTAGTCTTTTTCGAGGAAACATTTCTTAGGAGAAGAAATTAGATGAAAATAAAAGAATATCGTTGTAAGTGGAGAGGATTCAGAGGATGGAAATCAGAATGAAAGAACATAGATTAGTTTCTGCGTCATTTTCTTACTCTAGGCATCCGAACAAGCAGGTCGACGTTGACATCAGGTTTGGCAATTGATCTGATCGAATGGCTTCCGGCGACCACGATGGACTCGGGGGCCTTGAATGTGAACGCAATCTTTTCAGGCAGGACGTCGAGGTCCCTGACGAATCCTGGTGCAGCATCCGCCCCTACTGCGGAATCCGGGATGCAACGGATGACTTCCACGACGGAGGAGACCGCCTGGTCAAGGAGCTTCATGGTGGATGGGTCCAATTTCACATCCTTCAAGAGCTCCCTCACCTTGAAAGCCATGGAGTCGGTTTCCGGACCCATCTTCTTGTCCAGAGCTTCTGCCTTCCCTCCCCGTGCAGGGTCAGCAGAGAAGGGTTTTAGGCTTCAAAACCGACGGGAGGATCAATGCGGACAACGCTATAAAGCTGTGCCTGGCCAGTTAACTCCAGGTGCCCAGATGTCGACTTGCTGCTACCCCAGGTTGCAGGGAGACGGCGTCGACAGGGGAAAGGGGCGAGAGGTGAAGTGCGAGAGCTCGAAGACGGGTTGGCAGTGAGAGAAAGAAGGAGAGCGTAGAGAGAGAGAGAGTGGAGAGGGAGGGGAAGAGAGATAGAGAGAGAAACAGGGAGGGGAGAAGAGAGGTTTTGCCTGCGGCGCCTCCGTAACTAGGTTTCAGAGGTTCGTTAACGGGCCGGATCAGAACCGGCCCGGACAAATCCGGGTGGAAATATTTCGGGCCGGGACCTACGAAAACCAGGCCCATTTATTATTCGGCCCACGTATGATTACTCCCACTTAGGGATTCGGCCCAATACGTGCAAACGGAATAGACTAATACTGAAAATACGGAAGGCGGGTGGAGAGGGACAGAGGAAGGGGGAGTAGGAGGGATGGGAGAGCAGGAGAAGCTGGGGGAGAGATGGAGGGCCGCCATCATGAATTTGTCGGAGATGGGCGGGAATCTGGACTCCCTACAGAGGCTTGTGATGAAGAAAGCGGAGTTCGTGGACGAGGAGACCTATGCCAAGGCATCCCTCATCTCCGAACAAGCCAGAATCATCAAGGTTCCTCTGATCATTTTTTCTTCGTCATATTTGCGCATTCATTGACGTTTTTAAGGTTAATATTTTTAATCTTGATCGGTATGCTTCTCGTTTGTTGTCATTTGCCCAATGTTTGTGTTTTTCTCATCCGTCTTCTGAACAGAGATTTTCATTTGTACGCGAATTTGGGGGTTTTTCTTCCTAAATTTGATGGTCTTATTGAGAATGGGATATGATCTTGCATCGTATTCTAAGTTTTTATGCCAGAATTTCTGGGATGAAGAACGAGCTAAATTGTGCACGGTTGTGAACGGCCTAGAGAGTGATCGCCGAATTCGATTATAATAGATGCTGCAACGAGATTTTAAACTCAGAAAAATCGCGTAAAATTTATCTTAGGATTATTTTCATAGGTGAAATGCAGTCATCCTAGGCAAGGCATTCGTAAATCACGGATTAGCTACCTTAGATAAGTTTGGTGCCTGCATTTGTATTTCACTCACTTCATTCAAATGCTATTTTCTTCTGTCAAAAGGCTTGAAAACATTGTACCAGTTCATGCACCTTGCCAATATCCGAATATAATCAAGTAATTCCTACCCGATTTGGTGGCTTTGACAATTGAACCCGTACTCTGTTGTAATCATTGTGTGGGTCATTGACGTGCCTCTGTGTATTAGTGAGTGACATTACAGTTTCCTTGAAGCGTGGAGATAGATCATTTTAAATTTAAGAGTTTCAAGTTCCCAGTTCTGGACTAAGTAAGTTTTTGGCATTGATTGCCATGAAGGTTGTACGGGTTTTCCATCGTATGTCATAATTCCCTCCTACATTGGCTTACATGGGAAGTTATCTCTGAATTTTGTGCTGAGCAATAGCATCTCCAGTTTCTAGCTGCATGAGCCATTTTTTCTGCTTGTTCAGGGGGTCATGTCCTTCTACTCACTGCACATGACTAATGATTAGCCGTTTTTTTTTGGGTGTATAGTTGGCCGAGGACCAGGTCACCTAGGTAAATGGTGAGAATAGAAATATCATTTACTTTATACCAACCTCCCAGAAGAATGTTTTTTGCGGCCACCCATCTTAATGGATGAAGAAGTCAGATGATTTCAGCAATGCATTCAAGTATCCAAAAGACGAAAATGGCCAGAAGGAGAAGTGGAAGAACTTTATTATGGGATAAAAGGGAATGTAAGTGACTAAAATTGAAATATTTTTTCCAAACGATCATTCAATGTGCTTTAAGGAAATACACTTGTTGACGCTCACTCCAATATCACTTTAATTTAGAAACTAAATAAGCTGCTACTATGCTATGCACTATTATTTTGTTTCCTGTTCGGAGATCTCTTCCAGATCGCTTAACCACCAAGCTAAGAAAAATCGTGCTGATATTATCTGAAACATGGCTCATATTTAATTGATGAAATAAATGGGTGTTGGATTCGTACTTATCCTGCATCTTGTAAGTATACTGTCGGCCTATTCGCCCATCTAATTTGTTCCATCTATTTATAGTCCAAGATATATTTTTTTAAAGCGATCTTAGATTATTTCATGTCACTTTTAATGAAATAGGCATGACCCCTGTATCAGATAATAGTATCTGAAATGATTTCCAAACCGGAAACAAACCAGTAATGTTTGGTTATGGTCCCCTATTTGATTTCTTCATCAATGTAATATCAGAGTGACTGTGTGTTTTCTTGGGACACATTTAACACCTCTTTGATAACTATTATTTAAATCTCCATTTTTACAAAAAAAATTATCCTTGATAGAGTTTACTTCTCCTTTTGGCCGATTTCGTCTGATGAATACCTGAATTCATTGCACTGTATCTTTTTGTGGTTTTATATCTCCATTCATTGGCCTTAATGACTGCAAAAAGCCTTATGTTATGGATGGTAGGGACCTTGAGACCTGGAAGGCGCATCTGTGTACACTCTTTGTAGAATTTAAATGGACTGGAGACATTGAATTATAGTCCGTTCATCGTGACATCAGTAACCAATGAGGATTCTCCGCTATTAGCTCATATCCTTGCACCTGGCTGTTCCACTTGCTGGAATAGTTCCCTTCCATCATTCAGCAATGGGTGTCTGTGTTCAGGCTCTTCAGCAGAGGGTGGAGACTTTGGAACGAGAGCTTGATAATGCTATTGCAGCAGCAGCTCGTGCCCGTTCTGAGAAACGACAGGTGGAGGCAGCACAGCGGGCTGCTGAGCTGCGTACCCAAGATGTTATAAAAGAGCTCGAGAACACCACAAGTATGGATCACTGAGATTATTCATATTTCTAATCTTCAAATGAATGGAATCATTTTCTCATCTCTTGTGCTATAAATCATTGATTATATGCAATTGCCAAATGAAACAGTTTACGACATGCTCACTTCTCCTTTTGGGTAAACAAAATATATTATTTTTTCATTTGGTTAATTTCAGAGGAAAAACGGTAGAAATGGTATCATATTTTAGTTGGAGGCCACTAAAAAGATGGAAAACCCCAGGATTTAAAATTTAATGTGTACAAACATGGTAGTTTATCATTGATGCTTCTGGAATTATTCGAATCATGTGGTTTCTGATGATCGACATTATCTTACTATAGTGCCCTGATTTTTTTCTTATAGAGGTTTTTGAGTTACATATGGAAGAGCTGCGGGCAAAGCAGGAGGTGATCTCCAGGAAAGACAGCGAGATCAAAGTCTTGGAAGCTATAATCCAGACGCTTGGTGGAAAGGAGTCAAACAGCGGAAATGACTAGCCCACTATGTGAGCCCCCTAATCTCCAAAGCTGGAAGTCCATCCCCTCACACACACACACACACACACACACACCACTAGATCTTCTCCTTCAGGAGTGTGCCTCCTTTTGGATTCTTCCTTCATGTTTGAGGAGCTGTTTTCATCTGCGATTTATGAGGTCATGAGATTTAGAGAGAGAGAGAGCAGGGGTAATTTTTCTTAATCACTGGGATTTTACTCAACTTCTGCACCATTTCTCCTCTGCAGTGAGCACATATGAACAACAAGGCGCTGATGGCCCGGCAGATTTTTGTGGCACATAAACTGGGTCTATACCCACCGACACTCAGCAGGGCGGGGGGTTTCAGCAACGCCAGTATGAATCGGATGTACCGTGATGACACCATCTCAGGTGATGAGGGAGAGTTTATGTTCTCATCCAAAAATTCATACGGGACGACGCTCGAACCCTATGTAGCTTTGTCAGTGTGCAGTGGCCCCTCCCTCTCAGCAATGCCCACTTGCTAAAAGACCTTCCATTAACACTTCTCTCTCTCTCTCTCTTGCTCTCTCTCTCTCTCTAGCCCAATTTCTAAGGTTTTTCTAGGGTTGGGTCCTTGTTAAAGGACGCCCCATTTTGTAAGGGATTTGATGGGTGAAGAAGAAGGCATGATGATGGTGTCTGCTGCCCGGACCTAGAAAAAGTCAACCCCATGGGAGTGACGTCAGCCAAGGGCAAGGGTCTTCATAAACGCTAGGTATTCATCAATCTGGGACTGGGTCAACGAGGGCCTCAGGCAGGCCCTGGCGGCCCAGAAGTGGCGGCCGGAGACAGAGCCCGCCGAGGGGTCCTCTCTGAGGGCCAGCATGCCCGCCTCCCTGCAGAGGCCTTCAAGGTCAGCGCCGGTGAACAGCTCCGCTCCCTCGGCGATCTGCTCGAGATCCACGTCCTTCGCCAGCTCCATCCGCCGTGTGTGGACCCGCAAGATCTCCCGGCGGCCCTCTAAATCCGGCGGCGGGACGTATAACACCTGAAAAATAAAGCATATGAAGCCCGGGCCCGGCCCACCATTGCCGTGTGTGTGTGTGAGTGTGTGTGTGTGTGTGTGTGAGAGAGAGAGAGAGAGAGAGAGAGAGGGAGGGTAGGGGCTAATCTTTTTGTCAGCGAGGTATTCTGCTCACTAAAGAAATGTCGGTGCTTCAGGTTGTGGGCTCCGGGCTGGAACCCTTTGAAGCCTGGGCTCGGCCCGCCATTGCCTACTGAGAGAAAGAGAGAGCGAAGTCTAGGCTTGATGGGCTTTCGGGACGGATCCCATAGACCCCAGATTGGGAACGGGTTGGAACTCAGCTGGTCTTGCTACGAAGGCCAGGATTAGACACCCCTAACTGGGCAAACGGACAGACTCCATAAAAAAAGAAATTTATTATAAATAATTGATATTTTAAAACTAAAAATAGAAACCCATATCCACGACCTGGAAAGACCTTCGATTAAAAAAATGGTAAATTAAATTAAATTAAACTGTATCTTTTTATCTGAAATAAATAATATGGTGATGGTGAAAATGAAGAGTACCAAATCGAAGCGGCCTGGACGCCGGAGAGCGGGATCGACTGCATGGGGGCGATTTGTGGCAGCCAAAACCAAAATTCCCTGCATGAAAAAATAAATAAATAAATATATATATATATATATATTATGGAAAAAACAGGATTAAACTGATATAATCAGCCATATTAGTCTAAAAATAGAAAAATGGACTCACATTAGCTAGTTCCAAGCCATCCATTTCCGTGAGCAGCGTGGAGAGAAGTCTCTCACCGACTGAAGAGTTCCCACCTGAACTGCCACCATGGCTGCCACTGAGGAGATTACAAGCTTAATAAACGTAAATAGTTCGAAAAAATAACAGATATATCCATTAAATCATGTTTACCGAGAAAATACGTCCCATAAAGGCACCCATGACTGAAGAGGAAGAGACGATTTCATATTTCCCACAGAATATATGAACTAATTGAGAATAATGTGCAAGCGAATATGGAAATACCTAAAAAAAATTAAATATCTAACAAAAAAAAAGGGTTCCAGATACTCACCGACTTGGTGCAATACCATCAATCTCATCGAAGAAAATTATGCTCGGCGCCGAGTGGCGAGCTTTTAGGAAAATCCGGCGCAACAAGGCCTCACCCTCTCCAACATACTTGGAATATAATTCAGCAACGCTGCATATGAATGGTAAGAACTGAAGATTTCCCAGTGAAGTCAAACCTTCGAAAATGATGCATAAAAAAGGAGAGTTTAGGAAAGGTCAGGGGATTATAGTCATCTTCACTCTGGTCAGACCCTGGCAATGGTTGATCATGGCTCCTTTCCATTAGTGGAAACTATTTTTCTGTATAATCTACCACTAATACGTTCCACCTCCCTTCCGAGATTCAAAAAATGTTTGTATTCAATTGGTCAACTGGTTCATAAGATAACGATTGAACCGGGTTTAAGTTTTCATATTAAAGTTTTTCCAATATGTGAAAATAAAATTATTTCTGGCCAGAAAATAATCAAATATAAAATATTAATATTTGGAATCGGCTGGTTTCATGTATTTATCGAACAATCTAAACATCAATTTTCTTTCAATTCCAGTAAATGAATGGCTGAAATCATGCCCGGTCATTTCAAGTCTCTGTCAATTCTTCTCTGAGTAGAAGGAAAAGAAAAACTTGCTTCGGATAAAGAAGTAACATATGCAAATAAGTAAATGAAAGCAGCACCTAGAAACAGTCGGGAATTCAATGATGGCATGGACACGAACATCCTCTCTCTCTCTCTCTCTCTCTCTCTCTCTCTCTCTCTCTCTCTCTCTCTCTCAGTTCTATATGTACAGGTTGTCTTGCCCGATTCAATCTCTATCAGTAATACAGCTATCATTTCTTTCTCAACAAATAATTGAGACGGATATAAGCAAGAACCAATAGGACGAATCTCCTGGTCATTAAGAAAATCCATTAACAAAGGGAGATACAATCAGAAGCTACCAACAAGTCGAGGTGGAAGTAAATAAGATCAAATAAGAAGCATCATCTGTTTCTCATCAAGAGATAATTCACGATTTGACTAAAGATGGTGGGACATTTTCTGCTAATAGATCATCTGAAACCCAGAGAACGAACAGCCCAACTAACCTCAGTGTAAAGAAGGCAGCTTGGGCAGCATGAGCTGTGGCCTTTGCAAGGGTAGTCTTCGAGCACCCTGGAGGACCGTGCAAGAGAATCCCACGCACTGGTGAAATCCGCAATCTTGCGAATGCATCAGCATGCTTGATGGGCCACTCGACAGCTTGCTGGAGCTTCTTCTATTTAAAGAAAATTATACTATATTTAGAGAAGGTATATTTCTAAAATAACTTGAACACTTTGGACTTTTAAAAAAAATCTCCATGCTTCATTATAGCGTGTATGTGATAAGATGCAAGAACTAAATAAAGGATCCCTCGTATTTTGTTTTATTGCAGTTTAAAATATAACAAAAAATGCTCCAGGAGAAGGAGAAATCCCCGGCATTGGAAATGCATCACTCTACAGATTTTTGGGGCTTCTATTAAAGGAAAAAAAACCCTATTTTTGAAAAATACACTTCCAAAACATTTGTACATCCACGTAAATAAAGGACCCTTCTTATTTTTATGCAGAAACAAAATTGGATATAAAAAAAATGCATAATACAATCAGCCAAGGGGGCAAAATAACCAATTATTCTGAAACTGATAAATAGTCATTATTCATTTACATATCATTCATTATATGTAGTTACGGTATAGTTTACTTTACAGAAAAAAAATGGCAATTAAATTGCATATTGATGGATGAAATGAAAGAAAAAATGTGGAAAACAAGAATGCGAATCTCTAGCAATGTTGACCCACCTTCAAATCTTTTAGACCACCAATGTCCTCCCATGACACCTTGGACGCCTCCTTTGCGATTCCTCTCGTTATGCTTGGCCCAACTTCTGATCTTGCATACTCCCAGTCTTCCATTTGTATCATATGAAAGTCAACGCCTTCAGAAGCAACTGGGGACCTCCGCCAGGCAGACATGGCCGCCTCCCGGCACAATGCCTCCAGGTCAGCGCCCACGTACCCGTTGCAAGATGCAACGATCGCTTGTAAGTCAACGCCGCCATCCAAATGCAGCTTCCTCGTGTGGAGCTGTCCAAAATTAAAAGCAACCAGAAAAAAGAATTAATTTCTATGAACGTGGTTAAGACAACGAAGCTATGGTGAACGTCAATCTTATGATTCAATTAGCTTCCAGAATTAGGAAATATATGCATGAACTCCTTACTTCCAGAATTTGCAGACGTTCCTCCATACTGGGTATCGAAACTTCAACTTCAGAGTCAAACCGTCCTGGTCTCCGTAGAGCAGGATCAACTCCATCTACCCTTCATGGATGTAATCAAATGTTAGCTTCTGATTGGTCTGCTGCAAAAAAAAAATCTGACGAAAGACCAGTCAACTCCGACTGATTGCAGTTTTCTAGCTTTTTCTATTTATTTAACTCGTTCCAAGCTGATCCGCGACAGAAATTGCAGATAAACCTGGAATTCCTTCCTAATATGAAAAAGGAGGAGAGAAGTCCTGTCTTCTTGAAAGGTTTTTAACAGAAAGAGAGGGTAGAGAAAAGAAAGGATAGACGAAGGACCTGAATAAAAGTAGTACACAGTAAAACGCCAGAACAGGGATTTGGTGGATGATGATTCTGATGAGAATGGTCAGGTCCTTGAAAGCATTCATATATGCTTGGTATTCAATAGATTTTTGTTAAAAAAATAAAAAATACATAACACCTGATCAAAAAATATATATTAAAGCAGCAACAAGAGGTTTCTTCCGGATCAACAGAATCACCTGTTGGTTGATGCCACAACAGCCACACGCTGTACAGATTCTGAGGAATAATTACTTCCATCCATTAGGGTAAGGAGTTGCCCAACTACGCGAGCCTCATTTTCCCTCCTGTAGGTGGCGGAAAAATGTCAAATCTTTAGTTATGAGAACCCATTCAGGAAGACGCTGTAAGTGGAATCTCTGCACCATCAAAAGAAAAAAAAAACAATACCTAGAACTACGGCGAGGGCAGATTGCATCGATTTCATCAATGAAAATAACCGATGGTTTTCCAGATGAGGCATGTGCATGTGCCTGCGAAAATGCTTCTCGCAGGAATCTCTCGCTCTCCCCAGCATGCGCTTTATGGACGGACTGAGGTCTTTCAGAGATAAACTAATAAGTCAGAACAATTACTAACCGAAAAAAGAAGAGAAGCACAGACCCACAATAACTCAATGAATCTTTCAACGTGGAACCTCATTACAGAGGATGAAATAAATCATCAGTTCATGGGAAAGCATTAACACATCTGGGCATCTAAAGGACATCATTTTTTAAGTGAGGGAAGAGAAAAAAGGCCTCCTTTTTAATAACAGAAATCGACACTCTCTTCACTGATTACAAGTACTTGAGATTTTGGAAGATAGAACACCAATGTGACAGAAGAATGTGGAAGCGTGCATGACAAATAAATTCCTATTCACGAAGGAAGAAGAGGGAACAAGAAACATTGAGCATCCCAACAGGTTACCTGATCAATGTCAAGTGGGCACCACTCTCCTTCACAACAGCACGGACCAAGCTGGTCTGAAGCACACACCATGACAGTTAAGGAATGAAAAGAAAGAAAAGGGGAAAATATAACGACAATCGGAGCAGAAATTAACGCATGTATTTAACCTAATCAAGGTTGCAAATGCCGTTATTATTAATGCATAATGCAAGTGTATATAATAATATTTTTTTAACTATACATCTTGTCGTTCACATGATTTCACCATCCAGGCTATAACGTACTCCAGTAATCTGAAACTGTATTAAGATCTTGAAGATCAATGGCTTCAAAGAACTAGATGGAGTCCCCAATTTTTTTTTCACCAGCCTATAGCAGCACTCTGTTTCCTTAGAACTAGAAATGATCCCCGGCCAACCCACTGTCAAGGAAAATGAAGTGTTGACTTCCAAATGTGATATAATCCATTTTGATAGAGATGTTCTTTAAGACATACAGGTAAGTCTCATCAACGTAGAACACCATTGAAAACAATAAATCAGAGGTAAAATAGTATGCAACTTAGTTGGTTAGATAGGTACGGATTGCACAATACCTTTCCAGTGCCAGGAGGGCCATACAGCAGCAATCCCCTGGGCCACTGAAGAAAGAGGATAAAAGCTGAGAGGGAAAGGAAAGGAGCCAGAATTGAAGGGCCTCTGCGAAAGAAGCCGAATCATGTGAAGGAGGAGGGAGACAGTGAAGTGAGATAACCTTAAGTCCGAGTATGGAGGCTTCACGAGAGTAGATAAGAGGGTAGATGATCAGCTCTCTAAGAGCCTGGAGGGCCACTACATTCCCGGCTATGGCCTCCTCGGCCCTCCAATGCTGCTTGGCACTGCAATTTTCCTCCATAAGAACACTCGTCCCAGATAGACCAAGTTGATCTCTTTATCTTCAAATCTGGGTGAACAGCACAAGTGAAAGCTGAGATAAGTAAAACTGGGTGAAGCAAATAAATATACTACGCGGCAATGCCAATTGGGCTCTAACAACGTGAAGACCGAAAATAGGATGCTTGGATTTTCCCTCTGGGAGGGGCGGTGTAGTCACCATGCTCAAATGAACAAGAAAAGAAAACGGAAACGGATGAGGGTATGAATCAGAGAATTTTCATTCAGAGCTTCTTTGATCAGTTCCTTGGTTTGTCATTACTGCCCTCCTCAGTTCTCCAAGAACTCTGATAAGCGATACCGGCAGAGGTCTTCCCCATCGGCTCTTCTCCCTCAAAAGAACAGATTCATGATGGATTGGACTTGAGCGTAACAAGGAACAAGAAAGAGGAACGCACCGGCGGAGGCTTGCGCCCTGCAATCGGACCCAAAGGTCCCGCGTACTCAGATACGGCGATGATGGGATACGGAAAAACTATCTATCGACCGGTGGTTAAATCCGAGCGAGCGAGCGAGAGCGAGAGCGAGAGAGAGAGGCCATCACCGACTACGGCTGTGACGGTGCGGCCCGGCGTCGACGATACCCCGACGGCCGTGGTGGCCTCCCCGCAATGCGGAAGCAGGAATATGGGCAACGAGCCAGGGGTCTTCGAACTCAAATGGCTTCGGCGAGATGGGTGGAAACAAGGGTTTTGGGGAGTGTCGGAGCTTGGATTGCAGCCAGACGCGAGTCGAGGACGGGGGGGGCGGGAAGAGAGGCTGCGAGGGCTCCGCGCGGGAAGAAGGCGGGCTTTCGGGCTGGACATTCCGAAGCCCGAGCTTCGACCGGATTATTCTCGGGCCACAACAACCAGGCCCGAAAAATACGTGGGGGGTTGATCGAGGTCAGTTGACCCCCACTGGAGATCAAAGCCCCATAAATGAACCTCAAGGAGACGTGCTTCGTGTTCGGCCTGGATATGTACCGGGTCGGGCTCACTCACATCATAAAGTTTTGGGCCCAAAAAATGGCCGGGCCGGTAATCATTAACGTGATTACTCCTTGATCAACGAACTATAGCAGCCATCTCATCCCACCACCACGAAACCCCATGAAAGAAGAATTCATCATCAGATCCCCATTAGCTTTGATGCCAAAGATCTCAGCTTTACTGTCGCCGGCTGACGGCGGCGCCGCCGGCAGATGCCTGGTTCGCTGCCCGGTTGCTCCCAAAGTGCATCCTGTTCGACTCCCTCGCAATCCTCGACCCAAACTGCAGACAAGTGCCAACCCATGATGGTGAGCTCAGCAGGAATGGGCCTACTTTCCAAGTATAGAAAGAAACTCAGTTACGGAGGCATTTCGTTGATAGAGAAGAGAAAAAGAAAGGATCTTTGGAAGCTGGGTCTAGTGAGAGAAGGGGCTCCCTGCTCTCCTCTGCTCTGCTCTTGTAGAGTTTTCACCTGGATGGCCCTCTTGGGCAAGACGGAGGCTGCTTCCAGACCCAGCAGCCTCGCCACCTGCAAGAGAGAGAAGGATCGTCACGCACAATACTCCAGTCTGGGAAAATCGGCCAAGCATTCTGCCATTACTTACTTCTCTGAGGATCTTCTTATCACCTCTCCCAGCAGGTTGATCGAGCTCTGCAATCTCCCGCAGAGGGATCTCCAGCAAGGTCTCGACGACATCCTCGTCCAGAAATGGGAATCTGGCCTGGATGTTCATACCCATTTCGGGAATCAGGACGGCGGGCGGCAGGTCAAGAAATAGAAATCTTCGAGGCGGGCGTTACCTCCTTCCCATGATCGGAGATGCAGCGGTCGTCCCTCCCCATGTTTCTTATCCAAATTCTCTGCATGTCCAGCCTCATCTCCTCTTCCAGGGCAGCCCAGCTGAGCAAAACAGGGATCAGGCGGCGAGGCATGCAAGAATACTCTGGTATTCATACTAACCAAATTGAAGGCAGAAAAAATCCAGAAAGTAGCAGGTCAAATTTATGAAAGATCTCACCTCTGTGTCGTCCATCGGTTGATCTTTCAAAGTAGAGAGAAGAAAATATATTACTTTAAATGATCATTGCATCAGAGGAAGGGAGCAACGAGAGATAGATCCCACAGATGATCTATGATTCATCAGGCTGCAATCAGGTCACCATTGGCAATACTGAATCTGGTCTCAGACTGGCGTGAATATCATCCAATTCGGAATTGACCCAGTTTAGGTTTACATGGATGGAAAGAATCAAAGAAGAGAAATAGTTCATCAGAGGGTATAATTATTTGGTAATGTTTCTAACATGGGAAGCGGCAATAGCATTAGAACAACCGGATCAGGTTCATCTGAAGAGAATAACTAGAACGCAGGATTAATCCAAAAGAATGAGACTAATTGTCTCAGACAGCAGAACTTTGGTTTCAGAGGTGGTGGTTTTATTTAATCCAAAGAAACCTCTACTGAAAATGGAGCACGAACAAAGACAGAGACCAGTTGGATACCAGCTCTCAAAGCATCACATTCTGGGTTTGTTTGTATATGGATTGTAGACTTTGATCATTCGAGAAAGACATCAATTATGTTCAATGAGATCTGAAGCACTTCATTATTTTACAACTGCATACATATCATCACATTGATTGCTCTCCAGGCAGAGAAACTTCAGAGAGGAAAAAAAGAATAAAAATTTCATACCCCCCAAGCCTGTACTTGGTCCTGTGCCGACCATATCCAGCGCATTGCTCGTCAGCGCCAGCACCAACAAGAAGGATCCTAGCAGTTGACTTGTACTCATAACGACAGGAATCTCCAGGAGGATTGCAAAGCGCCCCGTCCACAAACCCTTCTCCTCGGGCTGCCAGCCATAATGCAACTCCAATGTTCAGATCCTGAGAGAAGACAGCTACATGAGCTCTCTGTAGTCAAGTTGGAATCACGAAATTCGTGAGTACATAGTCTCCCATTGATTGGCAATTGAGAATTTTTCATGCATAGCAAGCATGCCATCATCAAACTTTAGGGTAAACTAAATCGTGGATGTGAGAATGATGACAGAAAGCTACAACGGTCACTGGGTTTTACTGGGTTCTCTGCCCGCATATGCTTGATCTTTTGTACAACTGGTGTCGACATAATGAAAGTTCAGGTCAACAGAGAACTAGGATGTACAGACCACTACAATGTTATGCACTCTTATTTAACGTGAAAATAACACTATATAATGCAACTGAGAGCTTACGAACGAAGAAAGAAAAAAGGAGCCACCAGGAAAGGCATTTTTAAATCCAAATAAATAGCAAGCAATGGCAGCACCCTCTCTGCATAAACAATAGGATTTTGGAATATTACCCGCCTCCATCTTTAGAAATTCGCTCCAGAGAAGAGCTCAGAAAGATTGGCAGGGCTATGGCAGAGGATTATGGGGGTAGAAACATTCAAGCTTACGAGGATAGTGGCCATCTGTTCACATCACATTTAAACTGCGGTTTTTGGAATTTCAATGAACTGAATTCTTTTGATATGTAGCTGTTCATGCACAAGCTTATCTGAGATTATTTTATGTAGAAATTTCTCCTCCATGTAATTATGCATGGATACTCCATCATTTAATATCCCATGCCCTCTGGAATTTAAACCGGGATTGGGTCCTGGATCAGCCAGGTTTGGTCCACGCTCAGATATCTTAGACAAGAGTAAGAAGTTACTTCTTTACTAGTTATCAGGGGTAGGTGCATCTGTACTTCATAAAAATAAGAAAAAGGAAAAAAACTTGTTGAAATAAGAATCTTTTAATTCAAGCTTCCAATCCCAAAGTTATTAGCTGTCTCTTTTCTATTATTTTTCCCTGATTCTTCCTCTACAGAAAAAATAAAGGTTGTCAATACCGAGGCAGACCTTTAGCCGCTAATCCATCTCTGCCTAAATTTCTTTCTTCACTTTCAGCGGAGGAAAGGAGCTTCCACCTTAAAGTTGAACCCACTCAACCCCACACCGAAAAAGAAAAAGGAACATTGTGATGTACAACACCCAATTCTCGCAGGAATCTGCGATGCCAAACACGCCAAGAGAATCTCCAAGAGAAATATTTTTCCAGCTATACGGGGAAGAAATAGACAACATTGAATACCATGTAGGTTTTTGCTGGATGTATGAGTGACATTACGTGCCTGGTTTCTGACGCCAAATTTGATAAATCACCATCAATTTCTACAAGTCGCCATCTGCTGGCAAAAAATAATCATAGGTTAAAGAGGCAGACTAGCTAAAAACATGTCCGAGTTCAGGTTCTAATCATGCGATAAAAGGCAGAAAGAAAGGAGCACGTAAGAGGTTTCAAAGAACCCCAAGATCAGGTGTGTTCAATGAAGGCAGAAAATATCCATTAAACCTTCTGAGGGTCCAAAAAATTCAATACAACCTTACGTGAGCCTGAAGCCCAGTGGTCAGAAGAACTGATAAGACCCCATTCGGACATAGAGCCAAATGGTAAAGACCAGATAAAATCCCAACGTGGACTTACATCTCTATGATCCAATTCAGTGTAAAGTCGTTGAATTGACTTTATCCTATAGTCTCCTCCAATGGAGTTTATCCTATAAATTGTTGAGTTTTCAAACCACATTCAAACTTATATGTTTATGTCATCACTTTAAAACAGTTAATCAAAGGCATTCCATCGTCAAAAGGGTATACTAGCACTGATTTTAGTTAGGGGGAGGATCCAAATCTAAACCAAACTAAAAGGCTCAATCCACAAACGGGGCCCAATAAGAAATATATTATCTCAAGTTTCTCAAAAAGATGAAACAAAACAAGTTTTTCCTTTCAAAAATTAAAATTAAATGATGCAAAAAACATATTTATGTCCCTTAAACCTTCCATTAATTCTCCCCAATTACCTTTTTTGTTAAGTCTTCCTCTCTAAATTCAAGAAGAAGTTGAGGTCACCCTTAAAAAGCAATAGATTCATGAGACCATCTGATCTGGGAGTGGGAACTTTGATCAAACTGAATACGGACCGATCTTCAAAATAATAGTTACACCTATTTTTATGACAACGAAAATAACTAAACCCAGGAATATTAGCCAGCATGACAAATAGATCAAGATGACTGCCAGCCGCGTATGTAGCAACAACAATGAAAATGGATGAAATTCATACAATAAGACCCCCACAATACATCATGAGTGATTAGAAAATGTAAAATTTTTCATACACTAATACCTTCTAGATGGAGCGATCCTTTGAAGTTCCTTCAGTCCGTCCTTAGCAGAAATTCTATCAGGAGCAACAAGTCCATCGAAACTTACATTTAGAAGATCAATTTCATCTGTGAAGGAGTATTGACGCTATTTATCAAAACAAATGATGACATAGTGAGCTAATTTATAATGCAGACGGGCAATTTTATAATAATCTGAAAGCAATTTACTTGCGCAAATATTAAAATCTTTCCATGAATGTTTCCATAGATTTATAACTTAATTGATGTTTAGAGAACAAAATTCAAGGCAAACTCAATTTTTAGTTTATATGAAATGAACTCTTTAAATGCCACAAATACAATTGTGCAAGTTGGTATAAGAAGGCAACATAATGTTGACATTACATTGTTGATCCAGACATTGGTGTGATAGAGCAGCAAGTATCATAGAATCCAATCCTCCAGAAAATAAAAGCGCCAAAGGTGCAGGTTTTTCTTCTGCAGTCTGACAAAGATTTGTCTGTACGTCAACTTAAATAATAAAGAGAAATGAAAAGGAATGATTCAACTCTCAAACAAAAGGACACTATTTATTGCTATTATCACTCCATCACTGCTCGTTAAATGTATACATTAGGAAAAAGAAATACAGGTCTTAGCATAAATACATATTAACATTATGTTGATGGTAGAAGAAAAAAAAATTGAAGCACTGAACTAAAATCTGAAACAACACTAGAAGAAGGAAGTAACTACAGACCCCCCAAGGCATTCTCGGCGTGGAAATGATTGTATGATTAGGCAAGGCGGTGGATCAGATATCAAAACTCTGATAGTGAATCGTAAATTGTTGAGTTTTCAAACCACATTCAAACTTATAACGAATCAAAATTCTGATTTCCTGAAAGAGTGTATACATATCTGCATCCAGACGAGCGGTAGCAGACAACTAACTATTCTTTAGCCAGCTTGACTATTCTATTATTTTCCTATATGGTTTCTGAGTGAATCATCCGACAGTGATCCGTTCCTTTCACAAAATATGGCTCACAGTGTTGCCTGAAGCAACAGATAAATCAATATTTCTCTCGATGAAAGAGTGATCCTTTACCCCAATAATTCGTCAGGCTATGAATATCAAAGAACTTACACGACCGTATCTCCAAGGCTCAGTAAATGGTTCCCAACATTGCATTAACGGTCCTCATATGACGACCGAGTGGGGTTATGTGGTTTAAGGCAGAGAGGGAATTCTGCTGCAGCTTTGAATTTATACAGATGTTGTGCTTCACTGCATACACGAGCTTTTTAGAAAATATAAATGTGTACGCTTTTACAACATCGAAAATACAACATTTTTACCTCCATCTGAATCAGCCTCATCCAGAAAAATTTCAAAATCAACCAGTCCAATCCCCCAATAAAATACTTGTCTAACCAATCCAATTCTCCAATACAATACTTGTCCGATGGTCACATGACCATCTTTGCTGGATATCAAAATACATGTTAACATATTTCTTCAACAAGAGCATCAACCACAATTTCACAACTCAATGCCTAATTTTTTTTTCAGACAAATATCAAGATGCTCACCAGAGTGATCAGACATTTTTAATGGCGCCTAACATCACCCAAATTTAACATAGTACAATGAAGTTCACAAGACTATCATGTGAATTTTAGCACACTGCTTTCTCTAGCAGACCCACTGATGAAGACCCAGCTGCGACGTTAACGGATTTCATAAATTTTGACGGATAAATCAGAAACTTTTTGCCTCATGTATTTTAAAGATTCGTGGCGTTTATCATTTGAAGAAAGAACCGCAAACACATGGGAAAATGAGTGAAAAATGATTATAGGGCCAAATAAGATGACTTTCTAGCAGTGAAACCTTAAACATGGTCAGAGAGGTGCGACGCGTCACAGATTCTCTGAGAGAAATCAGCAGCTTCTGAGCAGGATGAAAGTTTCCTGAATTCCAAACAGAGATCAGTACCACAGATATTGTGAGAATCGGAATTTTACACTAAGAAACATCGTGTACCTCCAGGAACTTTGCTTTGGTTTACAAATGGAACCTCCTCATGCGAACTGAAACAAATCTCTGGCCAAGAAGGCAAAGCGTGCTCCTCTCCAACGAGCACATGTGGACAAGACTCTTTGGGTTGAGAATCCACAGGTCTTCTCTCCCATTTAACAAGATTATTCAGCAAGGCATTTGTCCATTCATGTTTCCGTATTCTAGATATGAGGCTCTGCATACTTCCCAAGAATTTGTCTTTCGAAGCTTCCATGCATAAGCTATATATACCACAAGAAAGCTCCTCCCAATCATAAGCGCCCGGAATGTCAACACCTTGATGATGTCCATCTAATAAAACGCCACCATTGGTTTATGTTACAGACGCATTATCACATTAATGTTTAATGTAATGCACCATATTATTCATCAATTGCCATACAAAGACAGTAGGCTAAGAGCCATCGAAAAGAAATGCACGCATGTAATCAGTCTGACTGGAATGGATGAACAGAAAAAATTATATCCACTATTGATCCATGAAAAGAGATCATGCCATACCAGAGATTCCTCTGACAGACCAGAATGGTGAAACAGAAGATAATACAAATTGGGGGTCATTCTCAGTTGGCCAGTGAACAAGGAGACTTCTCCTTCCAAATGCATCACGCCCAAACCATAAGGTCCTTGACTTTGCCTGGAAAGATTATTGAAGGAATGAGATATGGCCACACCAAAATCAAAACCGGTTTCAAACATCATTAAATGCTCATAAGCAAGAAGCTCAAACTACATGATAAAGAGGGAACAAATAGTACCTGCCAGTAAATCAATGCCCATGGCCCTTTAACTGATGAAAGAATGTCAGGAACAGAAAATTTTCCCTCTTCAACACAACGGTCTTTGTGGTCTCCACATTTTTCCAGTGTATCCAAAAGAGTTTCGCCATCATTTTTATCTCTATCAACATGAATTCCTCCAAATATCTCACCTATAGATACAAAAATATCAGCTAAGAACATCGAAAAAGAGCAAAAGAAGAAAGATGAAATATGCAAACAGAAACCCATAGGAAATGCCAATAAATGAGAACCAAATCGGTATCTCTGCTACTATTCCTCGAAAAAAAATATTAATAGAATTACTCAATAAAATGAAAAGAATGGGCCCAACACAATGTGGTGAAAAAAATCCAAATCGCGACACAGTATACGAATGTATCGCCAGTAAAATATTTGCTGTGTAGCACTTGTATACACCATTGCTGCCAAAACTACACTTAAGTAGTTTCATTGCAGTCACCTACGGGTGGGATCAGGAGGCATAAATATGGAGATGAACAGAATCATTGAGAAAAAAGGGGGTCAAACTTATCATGCATGGACCATGTGTTCTTAGACAAAGGAAACTAATCATTTATAATATCTCCATCTACCTAGCCCTCTGGCATTACGTCTGCCAGGTAAACTACAATAGCTGACCACCAGAGGTCTTTATGATTCCAATCCATGCAAGATCAAAGGCAACACTAAGAAGAAATAACTAACTGTCCTAGGGCATAACTCGTATAGAATTGCTAAAAAATTGAGTTTTCATTTATTGCTTAAATGCGGGGATGCGGGACGACTTTCTGCCAGCTTATAAAATGTGGCATCAATGCACGTAGTCTCTGTTTTGACTTTCTACCAAAGACAGAACGCAAATATGTAAAATGGAATCAAAATAACAGACGATAATATACACAAAGATTCAAATTAGTTGCATCAGAGTGATAAGTCCCATTAGTATTTGAGGCAAATGAAATACCATTGTACACAAGGATATTTCCAGAACCATCGACTAAGGGTTGAGCAGCGGGATTGATTCCTCTAAGGTGTAACGTAGCTCCCAAAAACTGAAGTCCAATAGTATGACTCATTTCCACCTCAGAAACATCGCGCGGAGAAATAACTTCAGTCACAGAGTTTCGTTTATTCTCTGCGTTGAACAGGCAGTCCACTTTCTTTGTTTCATTTCCAGTGCCCAACTGCGTAACTTCTAACTTCGATTCTGAACTTTTTATTTCCATTTCGCACGGCCAAATTGATGGCAAAAGTCCATTAGCAGAAACAACAGATTTGCTTGACTCTTTACTCGAGAGAGAGATCCGCTTTTCTTCAACAGCACTATCCAGTTTTTGCTGAAGAAGAACCTTCTTGCTCCCTATGCTATCAGGACCACGACTAATAAGAGCTACTCTGAGATCATCTACCAATAGTTCTGGACCATGCACCTGAATACAAGTTGTCAGACTGCCGCAATCCCCAGAGCATGAATAAAAAATCGAATCATTTCCGTGAACAAAAGCAGTGAAGAGTATGCTATCATCGCATATTTGCATGTGTGGCATATTTTTAAGTTTTCTATGACAAGACAGACAGAGTAATATGCAACTTAACCAATAAAATTTATCAAATTATTGTTATTTCCAGATAAGAAGACTTCAAAACCAAGAAAAAAAAGGAGTTCCAAGCAAAACGCCTGAAAGGGTGCACCGAAATTCACGTCAATGTTGCCACTAAAAATCAAACTCAGTCATCTTATGACATAAAGGTGGCATTGGCATTACACTGGGGTCAACGTAGAGTTGTCAAAGCAATAATGGTTTTCATTCAGACAAATTACATTATTAATCAATCATTAATTACTCTTTCGCAATATTGCTTTTTTAAAGTTGGCAAAGTTTTATTTGAAACGTTACATCGGCCAGTCTGCATTCTGCAGCAACAGGCTTCTCACTTTTTGCAGTCGCTCTCAGGCTTATATACCACATCCAACAGGTAAAACCAGCGGACTATTTTAATTTTGTAAAGGTTCTGAGCAGGCAATATTCTTCCATGACCCTGGCAAGTCTGCAGTTTGTCAGTGGAGATCAAATCTATTTTATCATGCTTGTCCTCTTTCCAAATAAATAACATATTTCCCCCTTCTTTCTACCCATCAGGTTTACTATGGTCTTTAAGCTGTAGACTCGAATCGACAGGAAGACACTAGCTGTCTCTCAGTTTATTTAGAGAGCCACAGTCATAGATAACCATGGTCTACTTCCAGTAGCCGGATATGTTATCCATAAGAAGTAAAGAAATTTTGCTTGGATTCCCTATCTCTAGGAACAACTGGATTAGTGAAAGTAGATGTATCCCACGCGCCCTGTCGGAGAAAAGAAAAGCAAGGGATTACGTGATCCCCACAAGCGCTCCGGAGGAAGGAAGAAAGGACCCCAAGGCCAGCATTCCTCGACGAGCTAACCCGTTCGGCCCATCAACGCACAACAGCCTCGGTCGGCGATAAACCTTGGAAAGCAGGTGGGAAGAGGCAACAAAGAAAAGGACAAAACGAAGGGATGATCGAGTAAGGCAGTAATAGACTTAGGTACCTCTTCCGCCTCCCTGGAAGCTGGAGAGCCGCCGCCGCCGCCTTGGGTTGACTCTGGAGCGGGAACTTCCGACAGAATCAACGCGATCCCGCACATGTCTCCCCTTTCCGCCTTCCCCGAGAACGGAAAACCCTCGATGGCTTCTGCCAGGGTGATCTGATAGAGTCGTCCCCGGTTCGGATCGCCCGATTCTCAGAAATCGTTCGACTCGTCTTCTAAAAATACTTATTTTTCAATTCTTTATCATTTTAGATACCATTTAAAAGGTGAAATTTTCATAATAATCGGAAAATAAAACTTTTTTAAAAAATTAAGTGCACAATGAATATCCGCCATACGAGCGCGATCCAACGGTCTCAAGTTTTCGGGCTTTTTCTCTCGGACACGGCTTGTCTGACCCGAAGGCGGGCCCGATTCCACGTTGCGGGGTCCACCGGGAGAATCTCTCTCTCTTTCTCTCCACGTGTCGGTGGAGCATCGTTAAATCATTGAAAGTTCTTCGGCGGATGACTATCGGATAAGGTCGACGTGGCATAATCCTTTTTTATCCCAGCCAATCAGGAACGCACATCTGGAAAAGCTATTTCGAATATTAAATAACAAGTGGGCACCAAGAGACCGATCAACGCATCACGTCGCGAGCAGTCGGCACGTCAAAAGGCACGTGCCATCAGGGCGGTGGCAGCTCATCCAGGAAGCAATTGCAGCGCCGCTGAGCGCTGGCCAATCGCCATCCGCCACCTGCTGAAGAATTTATCGTGTCGATATCTGATAGGTTGGGACCGGGGACGCACGAGATTTAATCATTAGCAGACACGGGTTGCTTGGCCACGTTTTCGGGACAGTCCTGTGCGAGGTGTCGCGATAGAATGAGGAAGGCGTGGGAAGGACACGTATCTCAGAGGGGGGGTCAGGGCAAGACACGTGGAGGTAAGTAGGGGTATTTTAGGTATTTTCTCTACCAAGAACGGTAACACAGGGGAGAAGGGGATAGAGAGAGAGAAGGAACAGTGAAACCCTCGTCTACTTCCTCCTCGGTCGCTCGCCGGCGACTCTGTTTCCTGCTCTTGGCCGTTCTTCTCTGCGGCTCGTTCTCCGGCAGTTTTCTCCTACGTCTCCCTTTCTGACCGACCGGAGCTGGTCCCCTTCTGGTGGAGGGAGGAAGGGAGGGAAGGAGAAGGCTACCTTCTGGTTCTGTGGCCTAATCCCTGCCATGGCCGTCTTCCCCGAGGCAGGGACCGCCTCGGCGGCAGAAGACGATGTCCCTTAGGTGCTCGGGGAGGGAATCGAGAGGTGAAGCTTGGGGATCTGCGTGTTGGAGGGGAGAGGAACATGGCGGAGGCGAAGGATCTGCTGCGGGGGCTCTCGGGAGACTTCACGGCGGCGGTATTTCCGGCGGCGGCGGAGGAGGAGGAGGAGAACTCCGGCGAGGTGGAGCTCACCCTCGGCCTCTCCCTGGGCGGCTGCTTCAGCGGGGAGCCAGGCTCGAGGAAGGGGACTCTCCTGCGCTCCTCATCCATCGCCTTCCTCCCCTCCCTGCAGCAGGGGAAGGAGGACTCCATAGCCATGACGGCCGCGCTCGCGAGGACCAGCTCACTGCCGGTGGAGACGGAGGAGGAACAGAGGAAGCGGAAGGAGTTGCAATATCTCCGGCGACTGGAAGCCAAGCGGAAGAGATCGGAGAAGAGGATCAACTCCCGATCGTCGGCCAGAAATCGCGCCGGCGGAGAGGACCAGCAGCAGGAGGGGAATAAGAAGGCCGCTGGAGACTCAGCGGCGGCGGCCGGCGAGGGGTCGCAGGGCCCCCAAGGGAGCAGCTCCTCCGTGGTCTCCGACTTCGACCACCCGCCGCCACCTACTCGTCAAGGTAAGTCTCAAAAACCAGGGAATCAAACTTGCAAGGTCTGATCTAGGGTTTCTGAGGCCGGGCGCTTCCATCCAGGGTCCGGCGCGGCGGCAGGGGCTTCCAACGGTGGCGGAGAAACTCTGCCGGCGACGGCCTCGCCGGAGAAGACGGTGGCGGAGTTGAGGGGGATGATGGAGGAGATGCCCTGCGTGTTCACGGTGGGCGGTGGGGGGAGGAGGGTGGAGGGGTTTCTCTACAGGTACAGGAAGGGGGAGGAGGTGAGAATAGTCTGCGTCTGCCATGGCCGGTTCTTCTCTCCAGCGGAGTTCGTCGAGCACGCCGGCGGCGGGGTGGTCGCCCACCCCCTCCGGCACATCGTCGTCAACCCATCGCCGGCGGGCTTCTGAGAGCCCCTCCCTCCATTCCCCTCACTCTCTTCTCTCCCCTTCAGCTTCTTCCGAAGGCATTGTTCTTCTCGGAGAAAGATTGAAAAAAATCATTCTTCGTCACCGTTCTCTCCCTCTCTCCCTCTCTCCCTCTCTCCGTCTCTCTCTCTCCCTCCATAGACGACAGAGGAGAGAGAGAGAGAGATCGCACAGGCTGTGTCGGGAACGCGCATCCCATTTTTGGGCTTGGGTACGTGGGCCGGAACAAGAAATGTCCAGATCATATTTCGTTGACCTAAATTAATTGTTAATTAATAACCTAAACGTTTTCTCAAGGACCGGGGGGGAGGGGAGTTCGCCTCTCACAGCGTGGCGGCGCCGCCATCGGCCGAGGCCCTCCTGCTCTCCCCCCGCCATCAAACTCCTCCATTACCAAAAAAGGTCGGAACCCTTGAGCATCTAAAGCTATGGATAAACAGGAAGATGGGCTTCACAGGGATAGAAACAAGAGATTGGGAGATCGGAAGGTGGAGGCTTGATCTTGATGGTAGTTAATTCCAAGATAAGAATAGCATTATTCATCTCAAGCGCATTCAAACTTATGAAATTATGATGCCAAATGTATGAACCACAAGCACTGATCTCTACAATTCTACAGTGAGGTGGAGGCTTGAACTTGATCATAATTAATTCCAAGATAAGAATGGTAATATTCAATTCATTCTCACTCAAACTCCCGATTATATGATACCAATTGCAGGCCAAGAGAGGAGAAATTCCAATGTATGAACAGCATGGAAAAAATATGGCTATGGGAATCTTCTCATCCACATTGAGAGTGGATCTCGAGGGGGAAACTCATCAGCAGAGGCCTGGATAAGAATGGTAATATTCAATTCATTCCCATTCAAACTCCCGAAGTTATGATACCAAATGCAGATCCGAGAAGAGCAATTCCAGTTTATGAATCACAATGCACTAATCTCCACACTCACTCGGGAGAAAATTATTTAATTCTTTTGATATATTTAATCGACCAGTTCAAGATGGAGGCATTCCAATCAATCACTCTCTATCTATAGAAGAACAGCAAGGAAAAAAATATGGCTATGGGAATCTTCTCATTCACAGTGAGTGTGGATTTCGACGAGGGAACTCATCAGCAGAGCCTAGATATATCAGCAATCGACGTAAATTCCCATATCCTCATCCAAACTCGAGATAAGCGGAGAGGTAATGATAAATTACAGCTTCGATTTATAAGACGGTGGATATTGATAGGGTCATTCGATAGTTTTCGTGATTGAAGTAAATTAACAGTACCCTGGGATAGGAATTTGAATAGAGTATTAATGGAAGAAAGAATTGCTATGACAGTATGAAGGCACTGGAACCACCAATTGAATAATGATAAAGATTAAGAAAAGAGAAATTGACGACTAATCAGACAGAAGGCGGCACTGGCTGTAGAACGAAAACGCCAAATTGATAAATCCAGAATAACACAGGAATAGTGTCATAATCGATCTATCATCGTCTAAAACATTTAAGGAAAAATTATAATCTACGAAAAAGCACCATGAAGTTCTCTCATCTACCGAACATCAGAGAACATCTTTCAAAACCAAAATCCAGGAATATGTAGAGCGAAACATCTCTCATCAAATGTCCCGTCACCAGATTTACTCAGCTTGCACCTTGTTACCGGCGTAAACGTACGTGAGGCCGCACTTGCCGCAGTAGTATCGGTCGTGGTGGTGAGCCATGAAGGTGCCGGCCCCGCACTCGGGGTTGGGGCACTCCTTGCGAAGCTTCACAATCTTGCCGCTGTCGTCGACCTTGTAGAACTGGAGAACGGCGAGCTTGACCTTCTTCTTTTTGTGCTTGATCTTCTTCGGCTTGGTGTACGTCTTCTTCTTTCTCTTCTTGGCACCACCGCGCAGGCGAAGCACGAGGTGAAGCGTCGACTCCTTCTGGATATTGTAGTCGGCGAGAGTTCGCCCGTCCTCTAGCTGCTTCCCGGCGAAGATGAGCCGCTGCTGGTCCGGCGGGATCCCCTCCTTGTCCTGGATCTTGGCCTTCACATTGTCGATGGTATCAGAAGACTCTACCTCGAGCGTAATCGTCTTCCCCGTCAGGGTCTTCACGAAGATCTGCATGGCTCCCATGCTCACCAACGGCAGCGGCCGCCGCCTCCAGAAGCTGAAAAAAAGAAGTTAGGGTTTCTCTAGGGCAGGAAGGTTGACTATTTATACTGTCAGGTGGGGTTGGGTTGTGATGTACCGCCGGTACACATTTCCTTGTAAAGTCCTCTAGATAGGGACACCGGGCTGGGCCGGGCCCATTCGGCCCAGATAGTATAATCTATCAACCAGCTCGGGCGGGGTCTCTCCAGTCCGGGCGGGGTAAGTATCGGGCCAGTCTGGTAGAGGTCCTCCCGGAAAGCAGAGAAGAAACAGAAAGAGAAAGAGAGAGAGAGAGAGAGGGGAGAGAGAAAGAGAAAGAAAGAGAGAGAGAGAGAGAGGAGGGAGAGAGAAAGAGAAAAAGAGAGAGAGAAAGGAGGGAGAGAGAAAGAGAAAAAGAGAGAGAGAGAGGGGAGAGAGAAAGAGAAAGAGAGAGAGAGAGAGAGGGGAGAGAGAAAGAGAAAGAGAGAGAGAGAGAGAGAGGGGAGAGAGAAAGAGAAAGAGAGAGAGAGAGAGAGAGAAAGAGAAAGAAAGAGAGAGAGAGAGGGAGAGAGAAAGAGAAAAAGAGAGAGAGAGAGGGAGAGAGAAAGAGAAAAAGAGAGAGAGAGAGGGAGAGAGAAAGAGAAAAAGAGAGAGAGAGAGGGGAGAGAGAAAGAGAAAGAAAGAGAGAGAGAGAGAGGGGAGAGAGAAAGAGAAAGAAAGAGAGAGAAAGAGAAAAAGAGAGAGAGAGAAAGAGAGAAATCTCCAGGAACATAAATGTATCATCAGAAGAAAAATTAGAAAAAAGAAAAAAGAAATCTCCAAGAACACAGTGGAAGATTAATATCAGAGCAAAATGGGTAGAAGTCTCCAAGAACACGGTGAATGGTCACAAGCAAAATAGGGAGAAAAAAATCGTCTTCTCTTCTGCGGATAATCAGAGGCGCCCCAAGTACCATCATAAGAAATCTGCATACACTTCTCCTAGAACCCAATCAATCAATAATCAGGAGGAACCGAGCTGATCCAATCCCAGAACAACTCCAGCTCGCTCATCAGTCACGAATATGGCACCCTGTTTCTGCGGATAATCAGAAGAAATGTGGACACAAAACTCCAAGAACACACTGAATACCCAGTCGCATGATCCAATGGAGAATCAGAGAAGAGACGAGAGGGTAATTATAGCAAGCACAGGCGCAATCCGGCAAGAACCACGACCAGTTCTTCACACAAAGTAAAATCATTAGAGGATGAGAACCTCGAAGAACCCACAGAGAAATCAGAGAAAAAAGAGAGGAATCAATCTCTTAGGATCAGTGGCAATGACTGAAATCAGAAGCTTTTATTGTCAGACAGAAAGTACGTCACAAGATCAAGAAAGGAGAAGAAGAACACGTCGTGGGCGTGCCTCTGCATGTCAGATGCGTTAGCCAGATATCTGTCATCAGTCAGAGAGTCGGAGGCGCGAGCTGCTTCAGCCGCTGAACCACCACCTTCATTGTGGGCCGACTGGAGGGTACAGCATCGGTGCACATGACAGCCAGGTTCAGTATCTCTACCAAGTCGTCGTGGAGTCCGACGTCCCAGAGCCCCTCGGTGAAGAACTCCTGCTCCCGGCCCTGCTGAAGACACATGCCCGCCCAGCTGACGATGGTGAAACCATTCCCGTAATTGGAGAAATAGGGATCGAAGACCTTCTTGTCTGAGAGCAGCTCTAGCAGCACAACGCCATAGCTGTACACATCGGCCTTATCAGAGACCCGGCACATGGTTGCATACTCCGGCGCGACATACCCAAAGGTTCCTTCCACGTCAGTGGTCAGATGAGTTTCAGAGTTGCCCAAGAGCCTGGCCAGGCCAAAGTCTGACAGATAGGCGTTCAGCTCGTTGTCCAGCAGAATGTTGCTCGGCTTGACGTCCCGGTGCAGGATGCGGTTGGAGCGGTGGTGCAGATACTTGAGCGCCCGAGCGATGTCGAGGGCGATCTTGTGCAGCATCCACCAGTCAACGGGCCTCTTGGATCTCTCCCTGATAAACTTCTCCAGGTTGCCGCCCGGCAGGTAATTGTAGATGAGGAAGGTCTCTGCCTCGCCGAGATGGTACCCGATCAAGGTGACGAGGTTGGGGTGGCGGCGGGTTCCTAGGGTCTTGATCTCTGCGTGGAAGTGCTGGATCCCCTGGACTCTCCCCACCGAGAGTCTCTTAATGGCGAGGATCACACCGGGGGCTACCTCGGCCTTGTATGTGGCTCCAAAGCCCCCACTCCCGATGCAGTTGCTTCCTGTGAAGTACCCAGTGGCTCTGACCACATTCTCGTATGTCAACGGGACCTGGGTTTCCATAAAGACTGTGACTTCCCGTCTCTCGGAGGACTGAACGGCATTGCGGGGAAGACACTTCCTTGTGTACACATAGAGGGCAATCAGGGACAGCAGGACCGAAACAATGGCGGCAGCAGAGACAATCGCAGCGACCTCAATGGAGGTGAACTTCTTCGCAGGAGCGCTCGCCGGAGAAGAAGCTTCAGAGGACTGGAGAAAGGAGTACCTCGGGGTAGCATCTGCAGTTCTTTGGATGGCATTCATCTGTGCTGCCGATGCGGAAAAATGATTGAATGAGGAGCTGAAGACCGATGGCGATCTCATCTTTCCGGCTCTGGAGGAGGCGATCTCTCCTGACAGATTGTTGCTGTTGAGCCCAAGAACAGAGATATCTTTCGAGCTGAAGAGGTCCTTTGGGATCTCACCCGAAAGATGATTTGACGAAACATCCAGCAGCTTGAGAGAGAATGATTGAAGCAATCCGGCAGGGATTTCCCCTGTCAAGTTGTTTCCAGCAAGCAGAAGATACTCTGCGTTCTTCAGCTGCCCAAAGCTAACCGGAATCTGGCCCTGCAATTTATTCCAGCTCAAGTCAACCCATACAAGGGATCCTAGAAGACCCAGATCTTGTGGAATTCTTCCACCGATCTGGTTCTTAGAAACATCCAAACATCTGAGAGCTCTGCAGCTACCGAGACCGGCGGGAAGACAGCCGTTAAGCCTGTTTCTTGATACATTCAACATCTGAAGCTTCTCTAGCCGCCGAAACTCTGCCGGAAGGATGCCCTCTAGTAGATTGGAGGAGAGCAGTAGGGCTCGAAGCGACTTGCAACTTCCGAGAGTGGTAGGAATGCTTTGGACTAGCAGATTACCAGAGAGATCCAGATGCTCGAGACTCGGGCACGCATCGCCGATCTCGCCAGGGATTCGACCGCCGAGCTTGTTGAACGACAGATCCAACTCCCTCAGTTTAGGGAGATCGCCGAAGAAACCGGGGATCGTGCCTTTAATCCTGTTGCGGGACAAGTCCATGGCCTCCAACTCCACGCAGCCGGAGAGTGAAGATGGGATCTCACCTTCGATCCGGTTGGACGCCAAGTTCAGCACTCGCAACCCGCCGGGGAACCTCCCGGGGAGCACTCCCGAAATGGAGCTCCCTTCGAGGTCGACTACTTCCAGGCTCTGAAGCTCCCAGATCTCCCCCGGAACCTCCCCTCGGAAGCTATGGAACGGGAGCGACAGCACTCTGAGCTCCGTCAGACGCCCGATCGCAGTAGACAGCCTCCCCGTCAGCCTAGTCGCCGGATCGGAGCCGGTGGATCCCAAGGACGCATCGCCGTCGCCCCTTCCTGAGACGTTGATCCCCACAACCCGAGACCTCCCGTCGCAGGAGACTCCTGGCCATGAGCAGGGGCCTTCCCCACCGGAGTCCGTCCACCGGGAGAGCAAACCGGCAGGATCAGACGTAATCTCTCTCTTGAACTGGAGCAGCGCCGCCCCGTCCGTCGTACCGCCGCCGCCCTCATCCGAGAAGCAGCAGATGACGGGGGTGAGCAGAAGAAGCAGGAGGAGGAGGCGGCGGGCGGCGCTTCCAATTGCAGACGTCAGCCAGCGCCACCGCATCTCGACCTTTACCTGGCTGCAACAATCCGCCCCCGACGAGCTCCACGGCCGAAGATCGAACCACCACAGTGCCTCCCCGTCCTCCTCCTCCTTCCTCCCTCCTCCCTCCTCCCTCCTTCCTCCCCCCGGCGCTTCCACTGCCTTCTCTGCTCCTGCCGCCGCTGTCTGCGCCGTACGGGCCACGGGGACGCGGCCGTACGCGTTGAGGTCGATCAAGTGGATCTCATCCATCAAATCAGTGGACCTCCGAAGCATGACTTTTCGATACCGGCTACAGAGAAAGTTGGGCGAGTAGAGAGAGACAGAGATAGAGAGATAGAGAGTAGCGTGAATCCCTCCACGTCACCGCCTCAAATCTCTCTTGCTGTCTCGCTTCAGGAGAGCCGGCCCAGTGACGAAGACCGAGTCCTCCTACGGATATTATACGGGTAGGATACCTGAATGTCTTCGCACTCAATAAATGGTAATTATTTAAATTAATTAATTTTATGATATTTATTATCCGCGAGTTTTTTTTTAGTTTATGGGAATTTAATTTAATTTAATTTATCCCTGAAATAGAAAAATAGTAAGCCTTCAATTGAATAAAGTTAACGCGCATTAATGTTATTATTATATAATCATGTACACATCCTAGTCGAAGAATTTTAATCGTGTACATACCATGAAATTTGTATTTATGTCCATTTTAAAGCTTTCTGAAACCTACGCTCTTCTAGGTATACACGTGCATATTACTGTGGAAAAGTCAATAAATATTTCTCTCTCTGAATCTCTCAGCCCCCCTCTCTCTCTCTCTACCGTTGACTTGATTATGTTCTGCTTGTGCCTACCGCACAAAACTGACCTCGCGAGTCCCTTTCTCCCCCCCGTCTCCATTGGTCGCAAATGGCGGCTTCTTTTTTGCTCTCTCTCTCTAGAAATTTAACGCTGACCGGGCTTCTCCGGACAAGAACGGCCAAACCAAACGAACCGATGTCGGCCCGATCGTATATAGTTTAAAGTCAAACCGAGATGGAGAAGTCAAACCGGCGGTCAAGTGGAGAGGGTCGTCCTCGGGCAGCTGTCGGGGACGCAGGCCAGGAGGTCGCGGTAGTCGCGGGAGATGGTGAACGCGTCGTGGACATCCCCGTCGCGGCTCTTCTTGTACTCCACACGGAGAGTCGTCCTGTTGACCGCCGTCATCTTCACGAACCCGTAGTCGTAGTCCCGCACCAGGCTCCACGACGCCTCCACGTCGGCGAACTCCGCCAGGTTGGCGCCGCCGCCCCCCGCCACCAGATGGATCGTCCCCTTCAAGGCCCCCTCGTAGTGCGTCCTCTCCTTCCTCGTGCAGACGTTCTGCCGAATCAGAGGTGATCAGAGAGATAGCGAGAGAGAGAGAGAAGAGAGGGGGGAAGAAAGTCAAACCTGGTAGATGGGGCAGGTCCGCTCGTAGTTGTGGACATGACCATAGACGGCGAGGTCAACGCGGTGGCGCTGCCAGAGCTCCTGAAGGGAATCCCTGCCCATAGGCTCCGCGAAGGAGCCTTCCTGGACGTAAAAGTGGCCGGAGGAGTAGCCCAGAACGCGGTGGGCGAGGAAGACCAGCCATGGCTGCTTCTGCCGGTCAACGGACGCCATGCAGCGCTCGAGGAACTCATACTGCTCGCTGCCCCGCCGCCAGTCCTGCTCCGTGTCGGCCACGCAGAACCTGAACATCCCGTAGTCCGTCGAATACCTGAAAACCAGACTCAAAGAGCTCACGAAACCAGGCGTTGACCTTCTCCTCCTCTGTTCTCAGCGGCAGAGAATACCAGAGCTTGGCCCGTTTCTCTGCGGGGACGTAGAACATGGTCTGGGTCGGGACGCCGCACTCGCCGCCGGAGTCATTGTTCTCATAGAAGGACCCACTCCCCGGCCAGTCCCTCTCATGGTTGCCGCTGACAAATCATGGGTCAACGCAAACATTTAATAACTAGATCTACATCAATGACATCTGAAGATTCATCCGTGGGAACCAGAGAGGGGAACCTTGCGATCATGTAGGGTAAGGACGACGCGATCGGCTCAACCTGCTCCGTGAACTGGTCCCATTGGGAGAGGTACCCATTGGCATAGGAAAGGTCTCCGATGTGGAAGACAATGTCGATGCCGGCCAAGTCCCGGACCAGCTGGCGGGTCGTGTTGAGGGACCCATACTCGCCGGAGTTGTACTCGTTGGAGCCATCAATCTCCCCCTGAGAAAAAAACCCATTAGAAAGTCAACTCTTCTTCTGACCTAGTGAAAAATTGTCAAGATGAACGATTTGATTAAGTTGACGTAGATTGAGCTGCAAAAAGACTTGATTTTCTGCGAAGATCCTTCACCCCGAGTTCACAAGATGAAGAAACCTCGACCGTTTTCGTCCTTTTGGTGGGTCGGCTCGGGCTACATCTTCTTCCTCAAAATGAGATATCTTTAAGAGATATCCTCTCAATCTCACCTTGCCCATGTCGCCAAAGACGACCACACGTTGCAGAGACTCTTGCCCGGGGTAGGGAGAAGCCCTGAAGCTGTATATTCTGCTCCATACGTAGGATCCATCCCTGAGCCTGTGCCCCAGCCTGTAGTCATACCTGCATCGTGCGCGATCCAGAATAAGAAAGTCAGATTGTTCTTGAAGAACACTGCATGTGGTACAGTGATTATATGTCTTCCCTCCCATTTAAAGATAATCATGGAGATTTAGAGGAGGTGGATGAACGGTTCTCACATCTGGTTCGGCCACAGGTTCTTCAGAAAACTGGTGTGTATGAAGCCTGGATCTCTCCAGCCCACCGTCCTCGCTGGTGGACCTGTGAACATGTTCGACGAATCGCAAGTGCCATCGGATTATTCTTTGACTTTGTAGAAAGATTTCGAAGAGATATTAACTTGAGAAGCTCGTAGATATGAACGAGGCGTATTTTTAGTGGACTTCTATATTAAAAAAATATCTAAATAGTTTAATGCAATCCTAATGTGATAGGTTAAAAAATAATTTAATGTAATTATAATGGACTTATATACTAAAAAAATTCCTTAAATAGAGATCGTCCGTAGACTTGTGAAGTGGGCCTCGTCCATACAGCCATCAAATATTCTCATCCCATCATTCTGTGGGGTTGTCAAATGGGCCTCATCGAGTAAATTTTTCAAAAAAGTGTAAATCTCGTAGATTCATCAGAAGAGTATCACTTTCTTATATCCAGGAAGATATTCCACAAATTTAAATTGTTTGGTAGATCTCATCCCACGCACAGTTGGGCTTCGAAAAAAAATCTATTTATTCATCTCATATTCAAGCAGCTTTTATCCCATGAATGCTGGAGAGGCTTCATCCCATTTTTAAATCCGGACATGATTCCTCTTTCAAAGATTATTTTTTTTTGCGGCATATTTTTAGTAATAAATTGAAGGTGTTCATCGGTCAGAATGATTTAAAAAATAATAATTATAGCCAGCGAGGAGGTTCCACAGTTAATCAAATAAAAAGAAATTATTTCATGCCTACTAAGAAGGAAAAAAATTGGCAAGTTTCCCAAGATAAATAAAAAACAGAGCTTGCGAAATTATATTACATTGGTCAACTCACTAAACAAAAATAGTAAATAATTTGATCGCAAGCAAATTCAGGGCAGAACGGTCCAAAAAAGAAAGAAAATAAAAACCGCGCTTTGGTTTGATAAACATTCATAAAATCTGTGATTCGAAAATAATGAGAGAATGAACATACCACACATGCTCCTTCGGCCAAAAGTCATAGTTCCAGCTGGGGATTTCGTTTGATCTCCTCGTTGAGGACCCCATTCAACAAGAGGTACTGCCTCGTCGATGCTATACCCACTCGTCCAAGTAACAGCCATCTGAGAGTCAAGTGTCCAAAGTGACCACCTCTGAGATGTAACCAAAGGATAGTAGCAACATATGCTATACACAGTAGCAATATTACTATGTATGGAAGCTTACACAATGCGGGATCCAGGGTGGGTGATGCTTTAGAACGAAAATTATGAATTTTCTAAATAGACCAAGCATTGTGTTGTATTTACTATGGGTTCAGGCGATGAAGTCCTGGCTCTTTGATCCGGCTGAGATATCTTTCAGACCACTTCCTCCGATAACAGAAGATGGTAGATATATCTTCAAACGTTAAGGAAGAAGTATCTATCATTTTACACGAGTTTGAGCTAGAAAAAAAATAGAGAGTGAGGAGAGAAGAAGGCAGAAATGCATAAAACCTGTGTCTTTCCTAGGAAGTTTGGAAGGATGAGTGTATAGTCTAATGATTCATTGGGAACTGACAAGATCGTTGACCACCAGAGGAAAACTGGAATTCTGACAGCCACTCGAGCTGCATTTAATGATCATTTTCTACACCTCTATGTCACATTTTACGTAAGTCTCATCAGTCGAGCTTCCAGATTCAGATTTCATCACTTAGTCCAAGATATGATATTTCTATTGTTTCAGCCGTTTGGCAAAAACCATGTTTGAAGAAGCAGAAGCAGATGCAGATGACGAACTTTATTAAGGAAAATAAAACCATCACACCTGAACTCAATCACCACCATACAAAGAATGTCTGATGGATTAAAATGTGTGAAGAAGTAACGCTTACCTCATTCCATTCTTTTCCTTGCGATAAACGTGGATAAACAGGAGCTTTGGGATTCGCAAAACTTATTCTATTTGATGCACCAAGCAGCTTAGGCTGAGACATGAAGAAAAAATGGAAATATAATCAAGCATTCACCCAGCAATGATGATAATTGCGAGATGAGCCATATACTCATAGATAAAGAAAGAATGGGAGACCCAAAACACCACATTGAGGAGATTGAAGATATCTAGTGATAAAAAAATTATCATACACAAAGAGATGATATTTCTATTAAATCTGGCAGTATGCCATGAGGTTGAAATTTTACAGCAGAAAAAAAAAAAAAAACTGCTGACGTCGGTCTGACAATTGGACAGACGATCATTGTTAGAATACACAGGATTTGGTCCTCAGAGTGTTGAGCTGAAACTAAAATAAAATGATAACTCTTTTCTCCAGTCATGACTTTGAAGATATATACGTACAGACGGACATAACTTTCTGGCGTAAAACATGAGACAATGTTCGAAGGGAACTGGAAAAGAGATGTTAACAATCTTGTAGTTCAAAGTAGATAACATACTTTCCATGAAAGATCACCAAAAAGGGGCAAAGACATATGTTTTTAGCTGACTAAAGCTCAAAATAGTGAAAATGAATCGTTTTGATGAACATGGGAATTTCTTCTTGAATTTTGGATATCTTCGAAAAGTGTTGATACAATGCCCATGATGCAGTTAGAAGCATAAAGTGAAAACAGAAGATAATAAAAAAACTTACTGCGACGTTTCACATCCATGCATTTTCAGTTACGATGGGAGAATCCAAAGTTCAGTACCAGTACTAATTTTACAGCGTGCATCTTGATAATAGATCAACTGACTGGAAAGAGACATGCTAATGGAGAAACCATAGGACTAGCTTTATACAATGGCAAGTATTGATGGACAGAATAAGATGTGCTACTCTGTGTTCAAGAAACGCTCGCATTTTATATGGTACAATATAGCTTGAATAAAATTTCACAATAAGAGCAAAAGAAGTATAATTTCACAAGATATGAAAAGAGGAGAGCATATTAGTGGCAATGGACCGGTTCATTTAAAACCTTAAGATGGAGAAATGCTTATATTGGTTAAGATTCTGGTTATAACGTATGAACCAAAAGAAACAAGTTAAGAAATAAAATAAAATAATATCAAAACTAAGAGCCATTCATATAAGTACGTTTAAAGCACTCAAAGTCTTTTATGAATACGCAAGTTCCTAAGGAATCCCAACAGTCATGGCCTATGGATAGCCCTATTCTTGTAAAGAATGGGAGCTTGTTGGAGGCAGGCAGCCTGAGGTACTTACATTCTCTAGTCCTCCAGAAAACAACGCAAAAGCAAAGTCCTCCCTCTGATTGATCAATCGAAACCTCAATGTGCCCTTTCCAGTGCCAACGTAGTCCTCTTTTGAATAGTTAGCATATTGATACTAGAGGACAAGCCAAAAATATATATATCAATCCATATTCTGGAAAGATCTTCTCCAAGGAAGAAAGTTCTGATTATTTCGTTCGATACTGTGGCATATTGGACCAGGCAAAAAAAATTAGCAGTACTAACCTTAATAGGTGCAGTACATAACAATGGAGGAAATTCTCTCGGATTTTCCGCCGTGCAGACAGAACTACTGTAGCATTTCAGATTAAAACAGCATGCAGGATCAAAACATTAGTGCAAAAGTCACAAAGCTAAAGCATTACTAAAAAAATAATTCTTAGAGTAGGAAGGAATTGCAGGAAATGGGTAACCGAAAAGTCTTGTCGGAGTTTGATAAGGGACAGATTCATTTCTTTTCTTCAAACCCTTTTCAGTACACAAAGTGATTTAACCCTGACATAAAGAAGAGTCTAACCTGAAATTTGAAGGCGAAAAGACCCCGATCCAGTCGTCATTTGATGGGTTTGCATTGATATACTCTAAGTTAATCCATTCATACGTTTGTCCCTGGAAATAGTAGTAACTTAATTATTCAGGGCAATCTTAACAATCCCATAAGCAAAACATATACACTGCAAGAGAAGCGTAAAAATAGATAAGTAGTATAAGACAATACGGTGGAATGAAAACCACGGATTGATCCTGTCGATTTTTCTCCTGATACTTCTACTAGTCAACGCGGTAATTCTTCAAGATCCTCACCATTTGACAGAAATTCTAAGACGATGTGAAACATAGAGTACAACAATGAGCACAACACAGGTAGGAAGCTGAATCAACGACAAACCATGCAATGAGCTGTTCCTAAACAAGATAACAAGATAATATGATCTTAAATAATGCACGGGTTTAGTATCTGCTCACTACCCCTGGCTAATCTGAGCTCAAAATTTAGGTAGGGGACGGAGGAGGAACCTTCAGCCCCAGCAACGACGGAGAGGCTTTCAGATACACCCAATCGTGAGAGGCGAGCGTCACCCTGTGAATCGCAATTTTTGAAAGCGGATGTTCTCCACCCTTCTTCGCAGACCCGAAAGGCGACAGCGCCAAGCATAGCGCGAGCAAGAACAGTGAAGTGGTCCGCATCATGGCTGAAACCTGAAACCTGAAACCAAATCGATCGTCAAGATGAACAGGAAAAAACGAGCCCTGTGCGAGTAACCCCACGACAGGCAATGAATTGTCGTCAATCAATCACGGAACAGCCAATCAAATCTCGACACCCAAGGAAGCAAGCAAGTGAAAGATGGCTCCCACTGATACGAACACGATTGAAGAGCGATCTACTAGGGGAGAGCAGCTCTACCTTGATCCGATTCTCGTACCACGGGAGCAGTCCAGGATGACTGGAAACAGAAGAAAATGAACAGAAATTTGTAGCACAGGCAAGAAGGGGAAGCATTTAGGTGGGTCCGATGAAGTCAGACTCCTACGGAAGCGTGCCAGTAGTGATGGGACCCTTTGTTACCGCCGCATCAATGAGATTCCCACCAATGGCAGCATATGCCACAGCCGCTCTTCGCCTATCCCAATGGAAACGGAACTTTCAAAGTGGTCTTCTTTAGGCCTGGAAGACGATGATCTTTTCGAGAAGGAACCCACGCATCATCTGACATCACACACCTGATAATACCTCCCCGCTAAAACAACGAGATTAAAATATCTAAAATTGTAAGTTATTCTTAAATTGTTGAAACATGAATTATAACGTAAAATTGGTGAGCATTTTGTTTATCTTTTTAGGCCCCTAAAACCTTTAAATGGACAATAAGCCCATGTTGACAACTAGGATCATACTTTTCTACCATAATCTAGGGTCGGATAGAAAAAATATATGGCCGTTTAGCCACATAAATAAAAGAGAAGACTAATTTGTTATTAAAATGATATTAAACGATGTAAATTAAAACACATACTGTTTCATTTCAAGTGAAAACACAATGACCAACTATTAGCCATTATTATAGGCAAATCCAAAGTTAATAGAGACGTATATAATTATTATTAAGATATTTTTTGAATCCATGTGGGTAGCCCTTTAAATAAATTATATATTTAGTTCTTATTAACTAATTTTTAGGCTTTTTTATTTTTCTTGTAGAACATGTTTTCTATCCATCCATCAATGATCAATCAATCAGTATGGAGAGAGGGAGGGGGATCAATCAATCATAATTGACCAGCCGACAATCAAGTCATCATGTTATTGTAGTGTACCCCCACAAAGCTAAGTGTTAGCATCAAATCTTATTAATATTGAAGATCAACTCTATCGTCCCCATATTAACTCATATAAGAGCATACAACCATGTACTTGATAATGATGGCATAGATATTTCCGGATTGTTAGTATATAAGAGATATTATGACAGTAAATGTGTTGCTTTTTGCATATTTACTCTCAACTATTGAACATATACGATGATGCACATGGCTATAAATAGTAATGTGTGTGTGGTTCAATGGTATGGTGGCATATACACAATAATATCATTGGGGCATATTTTTTGATATCCTGTTACATAGATTAGTTTTGTCAACATCTATTCACTGATATATTGAAGATGTTATGTTAGTGCATACATGTAGGAATCATAGAAATCTATTTAATCATAAATATTGACGTGAATATACTTGTTAGAAAACTATTTTAAGAAAAAGTGATGCAACAAGATTCTAAAAAAAGAATTCAAACAATCAGAATTACTATTAAATTGCCAAGATTAATGCACATATTTTTGACATCATTCTCTTTGGTGTGGTGTGTCAAACAATGATTGTATTGTAAACTACTAGTTGCTAGTAGAGAAGAGCGTAATCATCTAATTTAAAGTATATAAAGAAAAGAGGGAGAACTACAATGAAATATTTAAAGTACACTTTATTGAAAATTTAATGTAAAAAAGTAATGCTCGACACCATCTAACCCTCATGGATTGTTGTAGTTATGAGATTACCCAAGCATAGAGTATTGATTTGAGACATATGGTTCCCAAGATCAATGACAAGACCTTGATATCATGGAGGCATCAAAGAGGTGGAAAAGACATGTGAAGACATTCCTAACCTATTCTATCACATTTTAGAATGAATAAATAAAGTAGAGAAGCTCACCATAGCTATAGAGAAATAAGGGTTCAACTTTAATATAATGCTATAATTCAAGATTGGAATAAATATCTCAATACTAATTAGAGTCACTTGTATCAACAAAATAAGAGTTAATAATAAATGGCAATAAAGAACATTGAAGGTCTACTACTTCAACTTGTAGTGGTAACAACCCTCTTGACCTGAATTAATCTAAATATTTTTAAACAAGTGAAAGGTATTCATTATAAAATTGGTAAAAATTAAAGGTGTAGTTTTTATAAAGCTTTAGTTCTAAATCATTAGGTAACACCAATCAATAATTTTTAACTATTAAACAAGAAATAGCTATACTAAAGTATTGATGAAATAAAATAATTTTTATATTTAAAATAATATTATATAAGAAATTATGAAAAATAATTATATCAACATTTAAAAATCAAAAAGTAGATTTGAACTTAATAGTGCAAATTGATTGAGTTGTGAGAGGTTATTAACTTTTTTTAGTTAGTAGAAAAGAGGCTTCATAACATGTTGGCTATTTAGAATGCAAGTTTATCTAATAACTTCAAAGTAATGACTAAAGGATCATTGAGTACCCATAGGACAATGAGACAGCAAATAATTCAAATTTTCCCTCTAAGCAATTGTTGGAATGTAATAGAAATATTTTAGTTCTAGTTAGTAATATCACATCACAAGAAATCAAGAAACTAAATTCCCCTCTATAAGTTAATGTCAAGGAGAAAATAAAATGTGAAACATCATCAAATAGAATTGTATTGAAGTCAATGAACCTTATTTATGGAGTTACTTTAACTGGAGATAGTGAAAAGTACCAATAAATTAAGAAAGGTCTTCTCTGGTGCAGAGAAAAAACTCATGTAACTTTTTTAATATTTCTAAACTAGAACATGGTTTACCTATTAATAGATAAACAAACTAGAACAAAGTGTATAATTGATTAACTTTCATCCTTATCAATATTCTCACTTCCAAAAAAATGTGATTGGAATATCTAGTTAAAGAGATATCCATGGCAAGAACTATCAAATCCTTTAAAAGTACTTTCTTGAGTTTGCTCTTTTAGTCAATAAGAAAAATAGAAGTTAGTGATTTTACATTGATTGTAGAACTCTAACTAAAGGTATAATATCTCATATCTTTGGCCTGATCTTCATGAGATCTTTTTAGTCTAAATTTTTTCAGTGTTAAGACAAATTAATTCATACATTGTACATCATGTCATCGTCAAATGGATGAACACACAAAAATTCATCAATAATTACCTAAAAACTCACCTCATATTTTTCACTTCTAGTAAACGAAAAACATTTAGCAACTAATTGGAATAAGTGAAATACTAAAATATATTTTTCTATAGTTCTACTCAAACCACTCATTTCAAAATTTTGAATGGTTGATACCCCCCCCCCCCCCTTTATTTTAAGGTTTTAAAGATTACCCTTGTCTTCTTTAATAGTGATTTATTATTAATTACAAGTAAGAAATCAATTTCTTAAGATACATAAATAGTATCTTAGTCAAATTCAAAATTAAGTGAAGTCAAAGGTTAACTTGTATTAAAAAAAGATACAATTCTCAACAAGTAAAAGGCACTATTAATGAGATTGTTAGCTAAAAAATGAAATGAAAAGTTGACTCCAAGATATTTTGAACCTTTAAAATTTATGAAACGATTAGACTTGTTGCTCTCCACCCCAACCTTTCCTCAATATATTTACTTCACCTTAATTTTCATGTTTCATAATTGCAAAGACTTTGACACCAAATAGCCACAATCAACCCTAATTAGGACTGGACAATGAGATTCATTGGAATGTGTATCCCAAAGAATTGTTACGTGTGTATTCCATCCTTGTAGGAATATAAGTACTCATTCAATGGAACTGATTTTCTTACTTTGAAATATCCAACATTTAATGTGAATTTTTCAAAAGTTTACCTCAAAGATAAGTTTGTGAATGTTGGGGAGAGTATTGGTACTACATGAATCATCACTTATTTCAAAAGAAGGAAAAGGCACCATAGTCAAGAGAAATTAATACTATAAGTGAGGGATAAGTTACTCATTGTAAGGATAATCAAACCGTAAGGAGAGCATTACTAGGGTTCAATTAAGGAGAAAATAGGGAAAGAAAAAAGTCATTTGGTGTTTTGCAACAAAGGGAGAACAAATGGCCTTACAAATGTCCCCTTAATATTGTTCTAAGGTTCCTCCAAGACAATTTATATTCTTTTCATGTTTTCTTTTTATTTTCTTCCTTTGTTTCCCTATTTTTCTTGGCTCTATGAGTTGGTGTTGTATCACTATATCTTGAAAGTAGGAGTGATTTTCCATTCACAATATAATTTCTAGTTAATTGAGAATTAAATTGGCCAATTTTAAGTTTATAAATATTTAACATACATAATCTTTTAAAAGATTAGTATGAACTATGAGGTACTTTTTTGACAATAAACAAGTGTCATGAGCCAAATCACACTCTAAATCACATTAGGGAGATTAATTATATGTATTTGTTCATGGTTCCAGCATGTGGTATTATTAGAATAGGTAATCATTCATATCACATAGTCTATTTTATCATATATAAAATTATGTTTATTTATAGTTTTTAATATTACATTTTTTGTGCACATTTGGATACTTGGATTAAATTAGATCTTAACAAAACATCAGAATATATTAACCAACTTGATTTGAGTATTTCTCAAAAAGATGCATTCACTCCCCTCCCTCTCTTCTCTAAGTACATTTTATTCATCCTCAAGGCCTTCATTCTCTACACATTTCTCTCTAACTGTTAGGAAAATCAACTTAGCCTTCTAACAAAACACTAAAATCCATTAAAAAAAAATGAAGCCCTACTGATATTTTATTTTAAAAAATAGTATTCACTTGAACATCTCTTTCTTAATACCTTGCAAGGATTTACAGGGAAAAATAAAGTTGTGAAAAGGGTTTCTAGCACATTTTATCACTAACTATAAATCCTAATTTCTTGGAAGGAATTTTGCTCATGATTGTCCAAATAAGGATGAAGAAGGTGAACAAATATTTATTTAGTGGTATTTTGACTTGATAATGCAAATGAAGTTTGGATATATTGCAAAGACTTATGAATCAAATTGGAATATACGAGAATTAACAATGAACTGGACACTTGACAAGAACCAAAAATACCTAATTGAATGGTTATTTAACTAATCATGGATCTGAGCATTGTAGAATATATATAACAACATATTCTTTTATAAATTTAAGCATGCTGCTGTTTTCTCTCATTTTAACCCCAATTTCAATCTTTTCCGAACCATCTATAATAGGCACTTCTATTATTTGACTAGATCTTGAATATCACATTAAGTCAAGAGTACTCACCGAAACCATCAGAAATGGTACCGATTCCAAGGTCTTTCATCACGTAACCACCAATAATGAACTCCCCTAAAGGGAAAGAATCAGAGGAGAGCTGAAGAGGGGGGCAGCCCAGAGGACCAAAATGGCTTGAACCAGATCAACTGACCCCAACATTCTAAACCCACCAGGCCAGGCCATTTTGGGCCATCTTCCTCCATCTTCTTCCAGTCCACCGGCTTCTTCATCTGCAAACTGCCGCCACCTGGAAGCAGACAGCAAGACCACGCCCTGCAAAGGGTGCCTGCTAAAGCTCAGCCTACACCGCCCAGAATGGCTTCGGCGTGGCTGCAGTTGTGGCCGTTGAATTGATCCCAGAGGGTTCGACACTGCTGCCAGAGTCACCATCTTCATCTTCATCTTCATCTCCATACTCCATGAGCTTCATCAAGGGATCTGAAAGGGTAAATATATGCCAATAGAGGTATATATGAGGAGCTTCGAATTGGAAGATCAATGGCCACATCTCCACTAGAGTTGGAATTACCAGGGACAGGTCCTTTGGTCGGAGCCTTAGGAGACCCATTCATGTGATCATCTCTCAGCGGCCAGAATTTTGGCACCGGTGGCAGCGGCGGCGGTATGGTCTTCAGAGGTGGGAGTGGCGGCATCCCATTGGATCGAGGCGGGTCTGACATCTTTGGCAGTGGAGAGGAGGTGGAACCACTCCCCACCAGCAAATCATCTGAAGAAACACCGTGCTTGAGAGATTCCAACCCCTGTCGTGAGTTTTGAAAAACAATGTTGAATCTCCTTATCCTTTAATAATACCATGAAAATGTTTAAAATGTATAGTAAATGAGACCATATATTCACAAGGACCTAGAAGATGTGGACTATGCAAAGTCTGAAGGGATACAGAGGGTATAAAGGGGAGATTTGACTAAGAAAATCTTGAGCCGAAGATTTGTTCCTCATGAACCAATGACAAGCACGAATTGCAAACCTATGATCATTTCCTAATGATTATTCAGCTTAACTAATTATTAAAAGGGCATATGACTAAGAAAATATCAATTCCTACGAAATAATTATTAAAGGGGCATTTGACTAGGAGAATATTAAACCTACGTGATTCCCTAACGAATACTAATTAGTATGAAGAAGTATAAACCCAAGGTAACTTCCCAAGGAATCAGTGAAGAGTGTGAAAGATAATGAAGAGCGATGATAAGGTCTTCAGTGAACTGGCAATGCCCATTGAGGCGAGGCATCTAAAGCTGAGGAATGAATGTGGACTCTCCAAGGCTGCACCAATAGCAAGCACCACGATCTTGGGAAGACTCCGACTTGAAAACCCTGTGAAACATGCAAACCAAGGGACCGAAAGACAGGCCCAGTGCCAGCCTGTCAGCTTCAGAGGTCAGAGAAAATACCTGGAACAATGGTAGAAAAATTAGCACTTAAATTAAGAGGATAAGACATCAAACATAATCTTCGAATTCAGTGACAAGATAAGAAAATAATTAATAAGCACAGTGAAATTTATCCTGAGGCTAACATGAAAAAGTTTGAAATCTAATTATTTCCGACACCAACTAATGATGTGCTGAAGGGTTCATTCACTATTACAGTCTATCAAAGAAAACAAACTTGAGGATTCTTTAGATTTCAAACCATCAAAATCACCATCCTATAGATGTCAGGCAGCATCTGGAGTGGACAAGAACCGTGGATCCATCGTACATCAGATGGCAAAATAGTGTTGGAAGCCCACCATGGTCTAGGGAATTTATTGCAGAGAGATCACTTTTTCTTATATCCCCATTAGCGAAATGGAACTTTGATGAATGAAGATTTAATCCACTCCCAACCAATATTCACTTCTCACACTAGCACCCATAATTAATAGATGTGATAATTTAAACGATATCTAATGTGGTTGAGCGAATTGTCGATTTGGACTGTCAAATGACTGCTTAGCTATCTGAATGTGTCTGCAAAACCTTTGAAATGAATTCCTTCTTTGGAGGGAAAAAGAAGACGATTAACAAAGAACCTTAATATTCCAACAAATCGACTATGTTACACAAAGAAGAAAAACCGGTGATGGCAATTACCCTCCATCTCAAGTTCGCTAAGGATGCATATCCTTAGCCCACTTGCATTTGTCAGCATAGAGCATTAAAAAACTGCCTCAAAGAGGATGTTAGACATACCTGATGTAATCTTGGGGGCCCATTTGAAGCAACTGGCAACTCCTGAAACTTCCTCCTTTGTGGGCGTTTATCAGGTTCTGCACCTGAACTCAATGTCGTCTTTAATGATGTGCCAGCAGACATGGTCGCAGGGAGGGGAGATGTCACCGTAGGAGAGGAAGCAGTGGAAACAGGTGGTCTTCTAAGAGCTAAAGCAACTTGCTGCAACGGTGTGGCTTGGGGATAGATTCCACCGTACCCACTATAGTTAGCTCCTCCAAATATTGATGACGGTGAATAGGAAGAGATGTTAGTTTGTTGAGAACCATAATTTGTCACCCCATCATTTAATGAAGTCCCAGGAAGACAGACTGTGGATGCTGAGGAAACAGGTAATGCACTTGAGAATTTTCCAGCTGTGGCATCAATGGAGGGGCATACTGTGGCAGGAACTGAACTTCCATTTACGTTTTCTGAACATTCAACACCATCCAACAACTGCCGGGGGGGAGGAACTGCTTTATAAACCTTAGATGGTGGCACCCTGCCAAAAAAAGAATAATTAAAGAAATGTGTGGCAGCGACTTATCAAGGCAGCGACACCTATCTTCATTACACATTTCATAACATTCATGCGTCATGCTTCTCTTTTTAAGGAACAAAATCACAATATTCTAGTCAAATATCCAAAAAAATATATGGAGGAACGAAAGATACAAAGTAAGAGCAATTCACCAAAGTGGTTATTTTCACTAACCTTGAGGCACCACATTCTAGAGAAATTGTGTCCAAAAGGTTTTCTGCTAGGATTCTCGCATCTTCAAGACTTTTTTGATTGCTGCTCGAAAGATATAAATGCAGTGGTTGCTCTGTCTCTGCAATTAGAGAGGAAGGGGACAAACAATTGAGTACATGTGTAAAAAATGATAGATGGCAACTTAACCGTTTTACCTCCAGCAGTTGGGATTTCAACATTTCCGGAACCTCGTCCCCTTAGCGTGACAGTTGCTCCTGTTTCATTCATGATGTGATTTATATACTGGTCCTGCATGTATAAATCCAAACCACCACCAGCAGAAAAAACAATCTCTCCCAACCATATGGAGATGTCAGGGAGAGCTAGCAGATTAGATCAACAGAAACAATAAAGGGTTTAAGCTAGTGCATAGATTTGTATAGTGAAGGAGAAAAGAGAACAAAGAAACTTATATAATTCAATCAAGAGCGAAAAAGCCCGAGTTCAGGAGAAGTAAAACATGATTTATTTTCATAAGAGAACATACATTTGGTCCCCGGATGCGGGCTGCAATGTTTACTGAAGGATCCACATCAAAACCAAGATATAAGCATCTAGTCAGGGGTTGAAAAACCTATAATGATCACAATAATATCAATCATTGTGGTCTTCGAATCCAGATTGTCATGTGCCTATAACACAAGATCATTTTACCTGTCCTCCATTGTTGAGTGTTGAATATGAGGTTGAGACTAGAGATGAGCTATGGCCTTGCTTCAAAATTTCTTCAACCATAGAAGCTGCTCGATCAACTGCTTTGATTCGTTCAGCAGTATCTTTTAGCTACACATTGAAGAAGATCCACGAGATTGTAAATTTCTGAAGGGAAGGAATCAAACTTCATGAATAGGTAACGTGTTAACAGTAGGATCCATCTTTCCCCCTTTGCAGTTGTCTTATTGACACAATCAAAAACTTGAGAAAACTGATTGATAACCACCTAGAATTTGGTACAAGGTCTACAGTCCCAAAATGAGTTTATTTCCACAGCCGAACACTCTGAAAACAAGTTATCATCGCAAGGTAATTGAATTTTGAATGGGGAAAAGAGCTATGCATGCATGGCCATGGAACATAGTGGCTATTGAGCAGGGAGGGAATCACAACGTATAATGTACGTATCATTATATAAATGCATGTAAAAAGGTTCCTACCCAAAGAGCAGTCATTTACAACCATCTTCATGAGGTAAGTTACCCTTCTTTTTTCCATACTCGCTGATATTGAGAAAGTAAATTAACCTAATCTATGGAGATTACCCATCATTTAATATCTTTTTTTATTGAAAATTTTCAGAAACATTTAAACTCAAGCATTACCGAGTAAAAGTTTCTTTGATGCGGAGATCATGTGAGAAAAGAATAAACGATAAGAAATATGGTGAGCCTTGTCACAACAGAACAGATGGATCATCAGGTAGAACAATGGAATAAAAGAAGATCATGTTTATTTGTCAAGAATTGCAGTCTTGACAAATGAATAATGATACTGGAAGTTTCGGACGTTACTTACATGAGCCCCTGCAGAAATGTGAAGATACAGAGGTTTTTCATTATCGGGCAATGCATTTGGAGGACGATACTTCCCCCTGTGCAATTGAGAGATCAAGAGTGCTATCTTGTAAGAGGCCATAAGGCTGGGACACTCACAGGAAAACACTCACCTAGTTATGACGACGGCACCTGTGGATTTTTGAATCTGAAAAACATAGATTTAACAATGGAATTTAATCTAAAAAATTCTAATGCAGCAGATCAATTCTAAAAAACATTATAACCACTGGATCAACTGCCTCACCTCTTCTTGCATTTGACGTTTTGTAAGTTTGGACCGAACAGAAGCATCTGCATCATTGATGACAATTTCACGCGCAATTAACTCATCTTGGATCTTTGGCTGAAATTTGCCCAATGAGGAACAACGTTGCAATAAAAGGAAAAAAATAAATTAATACCTTCAGAATGCATTTATTCAACTAGGAAAAAACAGATTAAATTACAATCCTTACACTTTGGAACAAATTAAGGATCAACATTTTGATGAATTGGAGAGAAGTTCCATTGGAAGATGTAAAACATAAATACATATCTTGAAAACCTCAAGGTGAATTGCACAAAGCATTGAACAAAGAAAGTGTACGATCATTATCATCTGCTGATTCGATATTCCGATTACGGTCGCACTTCTGTAGAAAAAAATCTCAGTACAACGCACAACAGGAATATATAGGCACATGATCCAAGATAAGAATAAAATAAGCACCATCAAAAGGTGATAATATCTGCAGCGTGTACCCTCTTGCTTTCTGGACCAGCAAGCAACTAAGGCTTCTTGGGTTGTTTGAGAAAGAGGAAGAGAGAGAGAGAGAGAGAGAGAGAGAGAGAGTACGGTCATGTAACTCGGGCCACAAGCTTGACTAGGAGATGGAGACAGTTGAAGGCAATGTAAAGATGGATAAGAATGTTTCTTCATGACAAATTCTATAATGCTGTCAGTTTTCAGCATCTATGAGCTCTGACAGGGGAGGCTGACTGATGTAGTTTTGAGTAGTTTTTCCGAAGATATTTGACTGAGATAGGAAAACTCAAAAAGTGGGACATGTGAAATGAAACATGGATGATCATATTGTAGCTGTACAGTATAGATACACTTTGTCGTCACAACTCAGAATAGTAGTCATTGATCCCTAGGCCAGGCACTTAGGCATAAAGCAACTTTATGAGAGAAAAAACTAAATTTTCCAGACCTTCCATCAATAATTTTCCTATTTCAATTAGCATCTGAGTACATTTTTTTTCCTGCGTGAGAATTTCTATATCATTTTCACTGCATGTGATTCACTCCATTACTGCAAACCCTTGTTCCCAGGAGACAGTCCCCGCTGGCACCTGTATTTACTAAAATGAAGGCTGATCCCTAATCTGGAAATCTGATAACTGAAATTAGTTGTTGACAAGTACTTATTCAATCCTTCGTTTTACAAGAAAAAATAGAATGCAAATTACACGTATGGGGACATTAATTAAATCAACTAAGTTACGTGTCCTGCCGAAATGGGGGCACCTGAACCTAAAAAAGGCCACCCTTCCTCATCAAGCCACTACCCTCACCGGACAGAAATCCTACACTGCCATTATTCAGAGATAATGCACGTTCGAAAACAGTGCCTCCATTTAGCAAGACAACTCTGACATTAAACATATCAACACCTGCAAGAATATGAGATGAAACGACGAAGTACTCTAAGTTTCATAGATGACCCAGTGGTTTAATTTGCTCAAAGAGAACTCACAAAGAAGGAAACACATGAGGATATTTGTACTAAAATTCCGAGCTTGCGTGTTTTCATCCGATAACTCACTTGATTCGTCTTCTGAATCATTGCAGCAGCATTTTGTTGGAATGCAGGTGCGTGATACAACTGGGACGTAGTCGTGCAAACCGCTGCCACAGTACTCATAAGCAAAGAACTGGAAAGTGTCGTGATACCAATCCCAGTAAGGGGTCCAATATCAAAAGGGAGAGACCCAGGCACTGGTAATCCGACGGAGAACAACGATCCCGCAGGTTGATCCCACTTTCTCTTTTTTCTGAGACCAAAATGACGACTACAATTACAACACTAGGCTTTCTCTGACCGATGGTCCCAGAAAACTTAACATGTGAGCCGAAAAATCACAATGACAGAAACTGTAATAATATCACAGACGCAAAGATAATCAACCTAATTACTGGTCGGACTATTAGGACCAGATGAATATTTCTTCCACGAATTTGGATTTCGATGAATTGCACAAGGGCACGAGACCGTAAAATAAGTACATATCATACTTTCGCGTGTGCTGGGAAGGAGGGAGGAAGGGAGTGGCTAATCAATGGGCAGCATCTCAAGAATCGGAACATTAGGAAGCAAAAAAAGGCTTCTAGAACGGCCGAAGACACCTAGTACATTTTAATTTTAGCATAAATCAATCACCTAACACACGAATAAAAACATTTCAAGATAAATCCGTAAACCCTAGACCATGAAAACTGGCCAACAGCAAGGGCAACCCTCTTCTGAACCGAAAACGGGCACAGATGATCACGGCGGTCGCAGAAACAACACCCGACAACAACTCACGAGCGAATCACAGAAATCCTGTGGAATAAAAATCCTGAAAGACTCGTCAGGATATCCGCGTACACGGAAAGAGGACGGAGACTGGCGGACTGTCTAACCTCTGTCTCACCGACGCCGCTGCCGCCGCCGCCGACCCAGGCTCCTCTGAGGCCTTCGCGCAGCTCTCCGCGCTCATTGCTATACCCTCCCCGATCTCTGCTGCGGCGCCGATGGGGAGAACGCAGGAGGAGATGGCCGCACGAAAGTCACAACAGAATCCTCTCCCAGCGGAAGGAAGAAGAAGACGGCGCCACAGTTGTGAATGTAACACCCATCCAAGTTGACTCATCATTCACGCCACGTGTCCATCTTGTCATCCACTCTTTCTGTCCGAGTTGGCGGCCCACGTCGGTTGGCTCGACCGGGTTTCCATGGGTTCGCAAAATCAAACCGTTAAGAATGATCAAGCCCAGAAACCGTTCCAATTCTGCCCGGTCCACCACGACCTCACTACAGATCCAATCAATAAGCCCTCTCGCTCTCTCTCCCCTCTCTCTCCCCTCTCTCTCCCTTCCCTCTCTTCCTTCTCTCTCTCCCTTCTCTCTCCCTTCTCTCTCTCCCTCTCTCTCCCTTTCTCCCTTCTCTCTCCCCCTCTCTCTCTCGTCTCTCTCTCTTAATGGACAGCAGGGCTAGACACGAACAGTTGAACGTGGTGGGGCCCGCATTGACTGCGACAGCAGGAATCGGCAGCGTGGCTAATGAACAGGGATGATAACTCCTGGGTAATATTTTTTTATTCAAATGAAAAAATAGACAATAAAATATCGAGAACAGATTCGCATTTTGAGAGGATTTAAAAAAATGCTGGAAATATATCAGGTCTAAAAATAAATTTTATGGGCTTTACAAGAACGAACCAATTATGGGCCATTTAATGAGACCCTCGGTCTTGGGCTCGATGGGGGCAAGACCAGGGACAGGCTCAGCCCAGTTGCCCTTGACTTTTTTCGAAACTTGGATTGGGTGGGACTTCTCCGTTGACTATCCGTCAATGAATAGTCGGGGTTGACTCGGGCTGGGCCTCCTCTCACATGGACGTCATTGATGCTTTTTTTGGGCCGGGGCCTGAGTTGGGTTTTATGAGACTCTTTCTATCTCTCGGATAGGTTCATACGGAGGCCCGGCCCGGGCCTAGTTTTATGGTCGAGCCGTTGACCATGACGATTCCTCGTTGAATGAGGCTCATTATGAGACATGGGGGAGGTCCCACCTGTGTGCGGGAAGGTCGTAGTAGGCAGGTGGGGGCCCACAGCGATTATCTAACCCCCTACGCTTCCCTCTAATAATGCTATCGCGGTCAACGTCGCCCTAACCTGTTCCACCGGTCCTGCGCGAGGCAGGATGCCTACATCACGAGGAAGAACAGAGGCGATGCGTAGCCATTCACGAGTGTCCATGTCATACAAGGACCACGTGGCTTATCTTTATTGGTAGGGAGGCTAAATGTCTCTCCCCTGTTTGGGACCAGGCCAGATGCTCTATCTTCATACCAGGCTCGTCTCCAGTGGGCGACCAGCTAATCGATCAGAAAACCACTCTACCTTGGAGAGGGGGAGGGCTTAGACAGTAGAGAGTAGACGGAAGTCGGCACCAAACCCACGAGGGCAGCAGATGAAGAGCTCGGTGTTTTATGAGAAATAATCATTTTCCTTTCCTAAATCAGCGATACGGAGCCGACAGCTTCTCCATCAGCGCCGCGGATGGAAACCACCGGCGGCGGTGGCGGCGGTGGCGGAGGCAGCTCCTGCTCTTTTTCTTCTTCTTCTTCCTCTGGTTCGACCTCTTCCCCGGGAACTAGAATGGCGGAGGGCCCTGATGGAGATACCCCGGTGGTGGAGGTGTACTTCCACTCCCAAGATAGTTCTCGTTCTTCTGGCTCATCCTTCTCGTTTGAGTCCACGGCAGGATCCTCAGGCCATGAGCTACCGGTGACGATGAAATTCCCACAGCATTCTTCGGACAACATTAACCTGCACTGCTCCTCCTCTTCTGCTTCTTCTTCCTGCTCCTCTTCTTCTTCTTCGGGGAACCACAGAGGCTGTATCCCGGCGCTGAGAGGCGTCGCCACCAACCGGTCCGACCGCGTTGTCGAGGAGCTCATGGAATACGTGGACCGCCGGCAGGTCGAGTGGCGAGAGGTTGAGGGGAAGTTCGACCAGCTAGCCGTGCCGGTGCTGGGACGACTTCCAGCGGTGAAATCATCGGATTTCGTGCTCTGTATTGGTAGCGATCGAGTTTTTCAGAATTTCGTTTACATTTTGTTCTTGATTCATCTGGTGATGTCAACTCTCTGCATGGCTCGTATTGCTCAGGCATGGAGGAGACGCCGGAGTTCGCCTCAGAGCTTCTGAGAGCCCTTCGGGGGAGAAAGAATGACTGTCAGTGGATCACAAAGCCAGAGCTCCTTGAGTATTGGAGGCGCATCAACGACACTCGTCTCAGCTCGAGGGTTCAAATCTTCCTCGACATGCAAGTCTCCTCTCTCTCTCTCTCTCTCTCTCTCCTCCTCTCCTCTCTCTCTCTATCTTTTTCTCTCACGGAGAACTATGCCTGAACCAGGTGTAGAAATGTGGACGGGGAGATCACGGAGAAGGAGATGAAGCAGGTGATCCGGCTGAGCGCCGCCGCCAACCACCTGTCGATGTCTCAGCAGGAAGTCGGGGAATACACCCGACTGATCATGGAGGCCATCCTGGGGAGAGACCTCTCGAGCCACAAGGACGAAGAAACCCCACGGAAGTCGGAGGATGAAGAGCAGAGATTCCGGCGACGAGCCCCACCTTCAGCCGCGGAAGTCCTCGTCCGAGCAAACTGGCGGCAAGCATGGGTCGTCTCCCTCTGGCTCATCGCCTGCGCCGCCCTCTTCACGTGGAAGTTCGAGCAGTACCGCCGCCGGAGGGCCTTCGAGGTGATGGGCTACTGCCTCAGCGCCGCCAAGGGCGCCGCCGAGACACTCAAGCTGAACATGGCCCTCGTTCTCCTTCCCATCTGCCGCAACACGGTGACGTGGCTCCGGCGACAGCGCCTCCTCAGCTCCCTCGTCCCCTTCAACGACGCCATCAACTTCCACAAGGTAAGCTCCGCCCCGCCGCCTCCTACGCCGCGGCCCCAGGCAGCGCCGTCCATATGACCGACGTCTTTCTAGTGTAGCTGGTCGCAGGGGGGATAGTCGTCGGCGTGATCCTCCACGGTGGCACCCACCTGGCCTGTGACTTCCCGAGGATCGCCGGCGCCGACCAGACGCTGTTCCGGCAGACGATCGCAGCCAACTTCCGGCACCGGCAGCCGACGTATCTGGAGATCCTGGCCACCACCGAGGTTGCCTCCGGTATCGCCATGGTGGTCCTCATGGCCGCCGCTTTCGCCCTCGCCACGCGGCTTCCCCGCCGCGACCCCGCATCTCTCCCGCGGCTGCTCCGCCGGATCGCCGGCTTCAACACCTTCTGGTACTCTCACCACATCTTCGTCGTCGTCTACGTGCTGCTAATCATCCACTCGATGTTCCTTTTCCTCACCAAAGACGTCACCGAGAAGACCGTAAGCCCCTTCTCTATCTTCGACCTCCGGGAGTTGACTACTGATGTCTGATAATTATCCATTTTTGGTACGACAGACCTGGATGTACATCGCCGTCCCCGTGTTGCTCTACATCGGCGAGCGAGCAATCCGGACTTTCAGATCCCAAGTCTACGACATGAACATTATCAAGGCATTATCCCCTCTCTCTCTCTCTCTCTCTCTCTCTCTCTCTTTCTCTACGTCTCCATGTCCGAGGCCGGTGAGGTGAAAGTCTGAAGTCGCCGCCGGCGTGTTCTCCCCCTTCCCCGCAGGCCACCACGTACGCTGGGAAGGTGCTCTCTCTTAGATTCCAGAAGCCCGCTGGGTTCAGATTCCGCAGCGGGATGTACATCTACATGCAGTGCCCCAGCATCTCCGCATTCGAATGGTGAGGTCATCTTCGCCGTCGACTCCGTTGACCTTCCAACGCCAAAAAAAATCTCATTGTGTCTTCGTCTCTTGGCCATTCCAGGCATCCGTTCTCGTTGACTTCTGCGCCGGACGAAGAGCACCTCAGCGTCCACATTCGGACACTCGGAGACTGGAGCTGCCAGATTTACAGCCTCTTCCGGGAGGTGATGCCTTAAGAAGCATTCTTCTGAACTATCTGGGAGAACTTACGGTGGTAACTCTTGAGCACGTCGGATATGGCAGGCTTTGACCTCCAGCGAGGGCGGCGGCTTCCCGAAGGTGCGGATCGACGGCCCGTACGGCGCCGCCTCCCAAGACCACGCCAAGTACGACGTCATCGTGCTCATCGGGCTGGGCATCGGGGCGACGCCCTTCGTCAGCGTCCTCAAGGACATCGTCCACCGCCGGCAGCGGCAGCCGGTCGGCGGCGGCGGACCCAGAAAGGCTTACTTCTACTGGGTCACTCGCGATCAGTCCTCCTTCGACTGGTTCAGGGACGTCATGAAGGAGGTCTCCGCCGCCAACCAGAAGCAGGTGATCATCTCTCTCTCTCTCTCTCTCTCTCTCTCTCTCTCTCTCTCTCTCTCTCTCTCTCTCGTCTTTCTCGGGGCAACTGACGTCTTTCCGGCGAGGCCGCAGGCGGTGGTGGAGATGCACAACTACCTGACGAGCATCTACAAGGACGGCGACGCGAGGTCGACGGTGATCGGCGCCGCGCAGGCCCTCTACTACGCGAGGAGCGGGCTGGACATCGTCTCCAGGACGCCCGTAAGTAGTCGCGGACCTCCGCCGTGATGCCGCGGCCCCACCACCTCCTCTCCCTTTCTCACTGGTTCCTCCATCTGCAGGTGCGGACGTACTTCGCGAGGCCGAACTGGGCGAGGGTCTTCTACGGGCTGACCGCCCGCCACCAGGGGGAAACAATCGGCGAGTCCCCCCCTCCCCTCCCCCCCCCCCCACACACACTCCACAGACATATTTACAAAGTTCCTACATTTTCTAAAAAATCTACGAAATATACGGCATCCTGCCAAATATATCATACCAATTAAATACATATAATGCCTTTGTTCTATTTTTTATTTTTATCCTAAACTTTTAAATAATTAATAAATAATTTCCTTCTTGACGACAGGGGTGTTCTACTGCGGGCCTCCAGCTCTGGCAGGGCATCTGCGAAGATTATGCCACAGGATGACGACCAAGTCACTCACCAGATTCGTGTTCCACAAGGAAAATTACTAGTTTTGTCAAACTCGACATTTTTGTTATTGGCCATTGAAAGTTCGTGAATTTCTTAATATTTAAAAAATATATATAATTAGGTCAGGTAAGGCATTGAAAGCCTGCTCCTAGAGTTAATGCCCACAAGGGTCACAGTGTGTGGGTAGAGCTCGATGCAACTTGGGCATTGCCAAAGCCTTCTATACGTGTCCATTTTCGAGATAGGAAGAGAGAGAGAGAAAGAAGCGAGATAGAAATAGAGAGAGAGAAAGAAGAGAGAGAAGAGAGAGAAATAGAAATAGAGAGAGAGAGAGTGAGGGGAGAAAGAAGAGAGATCTTATTGAGGTTTTAAGTGAGCCTATGTTTTTTTTGGTGGGCTTAAGTTTTAGGTAAACTTAAATATATTGCGAATATTGAAAGTAAATACTATGTAGAGTAATTTTTTGAAAAACTAAGTAAGACACTTAATTTAAATTTTAAAATTACGTTGAAAGTAGTATTTTGTGTGTACATGGATGCAATTTTTAACTTTATAGGTGGGATAAAAAAATTCATTTTTTTATTTTTTTTAATTATTTAAATGTGTAGAAATATTAATGAGAAAATATATGTTTTTTTACAAAAAAAAACCGGAATGATTTGAGTTTTAAATAATATGGCTCGTTTTAATCAGACCGTGATTATTTGAAGGTGTAATAAATAATTATGATCAAATATTTACTACCTCCCTTCACAGATTTTAGTAAATGCTCGACATCTTGATAGCTGACGTCACTTCCTCGACGGAGCCAACTTCCTCTGCAAACCCTTGCCGCCGCGAGGGATGACCGGAGAGAGGTGAGATGCGGAGGAGCTCCCTCTTGATCTTCTCGCGACTCTCTCAGGGATTCTCCTCCTCCGCTGCGGCGGCGGTGCCTCCTTCCGACGTCCCCGTCCTGTACTCCTTTCTCCAGCCCACCGTCTTCCCCCTCAGGGGAAAAACTCCGCCGGTACCGCCGCCGCCGTTCGGCAAGGTCTCGGAGACGTCGGCGCCGCCGCGGAGCCCCTGCGCGGACAAGGAAACCCTAGAATCGGACCTGAAGGAGCACCTGCGGAATAACCAGACTGACGAAGCATGGAGATCCTTCAAAGCGCTCACTGCCGGATCACTCCTTCCGTCCAGGCAAGCCTCCAACTCCCTCATCGCCCACCTCTCCTCCCTGAGGGATCTCCACAACCTCAAGAGGGCCTTCGCCTCTGCGATCTTCCTCCTTGAGAATGCGCCGAGATCTCTGGAGTTGGAGACGCTGGACGCCCTTTTCCGCTCACTGGATGCCGCCAACGCCGCCGCCCCAGCTTTCGCTCTCGTCAAATCCATGTTTAAGAACCGGTGCTTCGCACCATTCCATGCGTGGGGCGAGGTCCTGCTCCGGCTGGCCAGGAAGAACGGCGCCTTCGACAAGTTCCTCATCATCTTCGAGGAGAACTGCCGGATCGCCATGGCGGAGAGGATCACCTCCATGAAGCCCGATTTGGGCGCTTGCAATGAAACCCTAGAGGGCTGCTGCCGTGAATTGGGGTCGGTGGCTGATGCCGAGAGGATCCTAGAGATCATGTCCGCCATGGACGTGCGGCAGGACTCTCGGACCTTCGGTGCTCTGGCATATCTATACGCCTCGAAGGGCCTGAACAACAGGATCATCGAACTGGAGAAGCTAATCTCTGGGGTGGGCATCTCAGATAGGACTGTGATTTACAGTAATCTGGTCAGGGGATACCTCAAATCCGGAGATTTCGAGTCAACCATGGAGATCATCCTGCGTGCCCTGAAAGAGCAGCAGGGCGAGAACGGCGGCGGACTCGCCGGCGTTCTCGACGAAGAAAGCTACTGCGAGGTGGTGAAATCTTTCGTGGAGAAGGGAAGGATGAAGGATCTGGCAGATTTGATCATCGAATCACAGAAACTGGAGTCTTCATCTTCTTCCTCGACCGATAACTATGGCGACACAGTGGGATACAGAATTGTCAGCGCCTGTGTGAACCTGGGGCTGATGGACAAAGCTCACAGCATTCTCGACGAGATGAACGCCTGCGGAGGCCCCGTTGGACTGGGGGTTTACTCTTCGATCTTAAAAGCTTACTGCAAGGAGCGCAGGACGGCGGAAGCTGCTCAGCTGGTGGCGGAGATCTCCGGCGCCGGGCTCCGGCTGGACGCCGGCAGCTACGACGCCCTCATTGACGCTGCCATGTCCGGCCAGGATTTCCAGTCGGCTCTGTCGCTCTTCAGGGACATGAGAGAGGCACAGCTTTCAGACCTGAAGGTGAGCTACCTCACCATAATGACCGGCCTCATGGAGAACCAGCGGCCGGAGCTCATGGCCGCCTTCCTGGACTCGGTGGTGGACGACCCCCGAGTGGAGATCGCCACCCACGACTGGAACTCGATCATCCACGCCTTCTGCAAGATCGGGAGGCTGGAGGATGCGAGGAGGACGTACAGGAGGATGATCTTCCTGCAGTTCGAGCCCAGCGAGCAGACCTACCTCTCCCTGGTCAACGGCTACGTCTCAGCCGAGAAGTACTTCAGCGTTCTGATCCTCTGGTCGGAGGTGAGGAAGAAAGGCGCCAACCTGGGGCACGACTCCCTGGACGGCTTCCTCTACGCCCTGGTCAAAGGGGGCTTCTTCGACGCGGCGATGCAGGTCGTGGAGATGGCCCAGGACCTGAAGATCTTCGTGGACAAATGGCGGCACAAGCAGGCATTCATGGAGAATCACAAGAAGCTGAGGGTGGCGAAGCTGAGGAAGAGGAACTTCAGGAAGATGGAGGCCCTCGTCGCGTTCAAGAACTGGGCTGGCCTGAATTAAATGGTTGACCCCTGATGATCCTAAATGGTTGACTCTGGTACTATCCTTCTTGGAGTATCGCACGCTGACCTTTTACTCACTTTTTTCTCGGATTATCGAGGATTTGACCAAAAGGGCCGTCGTTCTTGCTCTGAAAGTGCTTTTTTTTCCCGCTGGAATCCCGTTGTCAGAATTTTTTGGCATACTTATATTGATAATGCACGGTCAACGCCTTAATATATGAATTATGCTCCTACCCATAATATTTCGACAAAATTAGAATAATTCATTACATTTATTTTAAAAAATGATGTTAATTATTTATCTTCAATATGCTACATTTCTCTAGATATGCTACATTAGATTGACATTTGACCAGGCAACATAATTCATTCACAGATAGTGGAAAAACCTAATATGCCCCCGCGCAGTTATGATACATTTATCTTGGTTTATTTGCCCTTTGGGACTTTATAGACCCAGACAGAGAACATAATTCAGTCACAGGCCCCCCCCCCAGAAGGCTTCTCGGGCAGAGGGGTGGGTCTGACAAGAAATTTCGCTGGGTAAAAATATAAAAAAAAGAACTCGGAGGTTTCTGAGAAATCTGCGCCACCTATAGATCATAGAGCGAGAAAGAGAGAGAGAGAGAGAGAGAGAAGGGGGCAGAGGTCTATTGGTTCCATAGAGGGAAAAGGACGCGTCAGCCCTAGACAACGAAGCCCAGCCTAGAAATAATAAGTTATACAAGGGAAAGACCGATGGTCCCAAGAGAGACAGAGACAACTCTCCTGCCGCCGCCACCTCCACCACAAAGAAGAAAGAATCAAAATCCAGCCCTCGCCCGGCGCCGGGGCCGGCGCAGCAAGATCAGCCCTCGCCGGCGGCATTTTCTTCTTTCGGAGGAGTAGGGGTGGGAAAGGAGAGGGAGTGAGTCACCAGCCGAGCCTGAGAACAAACAGGGCGGGGAGGAGAAGGGCGGCTGCCGGAGAGAAGGAGAGGGACCCCGCGCCGCTGCCGTCGGTGGAGATGCCAGTGCCGGTCGGGCCGAGGCCTCCGACGATGCCGTTGGTGGTCGGAGAGGTGAAGGTTGGGGTCCCACTGGTTGTGGTGGTCGTCCCCGGTGGGCTGGTGCTGGTGGAGGTCGGCGTGGTAGAGCTGGAAATGATGAAGAAGAAGAAGAAGAAGAGTACTGTGATTTAACGATGCTTCACCCGAATGTCGATGGAATACGAGCAGATTCCCCGGGATGATGACAAAAAAAGGGAAAAAAAAGCGACAGAAATCAAATGCCACAGATCGATATAAATAACAGCGAAATCATCTCTTTTGGCCAGCAAGATAAGAGCAGAACGATGAATCCAGGATCGGGGGCGAGGGCGGAGCCGATACCTGGCGGAGGACGGGTAGCTGCACCCGGAGATGCCTGCAAAACGAACCCAGATACGGAAGAATAAGTGTGCTTTCTCGCCGTCTTCAGAGAGGGACGAGGGAGATTTAGTGGGGGGAGGAATGGAGAGAGATGTTCCTCTTACTGGGGTCGGTGGTGGTGATGCCGGCGGTGCCGGAGAAGTCGCAGCTGCCGGCGGCCTGGCCCTTCTTCTGGAAGTAGCTATTGGCGGCCCAGGAGCAGTGGGCTAGCACGGTATTGGGCTCGTAGCAGCTTCCCTTCTGCAGGATGGCGCTGCAGTCGGCGCCGGCGCCGCACGCGTAGTCCAGTGTCTTCTGCAGCGAGCTGGTGCCGACGTCGCTCCTGCACACGCACCACGTCGCATCTGCCAAAAGATCCATCACACTCACATCGTCACAGCTCGCCGGAGCAAGAAACCCCCCTGCAACACCCCACACAGAACACTCCCGACCCATTCCTCACCGGCGCCGGAGAAGAGGAGCCCCGCCACGAGCATGAGCACCACCAGTACCGCCATTGTCACCGGCGACAAAAACCCGCAACACAGAGAAGAGAGAGAGAGAGAGGGGGGGGAATCCAGAGAGAGAATGGAGGGAGGGGAGCTGGCGATGGCGACGGGGGCGGTCGGTGGAGGGGGAGGCTTTTTATGGTCAGCCGAGGACTGTTTTGAAGTCTTGGGGAGCGAGCCCTGCTATTTCGGGCCCAATGGGCCTTTGTCCCTGGCGAACGGTCATAAACCTGAGTGGTCACTCGATGTGGTTAAACTAACCGTGGTCAGCACTCAACAACGGTCTTCGTTCACGGCGGTGACGGCGCAGAACTGGCGGCTGTCGGAAGCCGCAATTTTTACCCTAGATTTAGGGCCGCTTTCTTTGTGTCACGTGGGATCGGAGAGAGATTGAGACACGTATCCTTGTGCACGTGCTCTCGTAGGAGTTGTCGACTGACGTAGTTCTGTGCGGATGGTGGACCTTCAGACATGGGACACGTACCCCACCTAGAGGGTCTCTCCCCTTGTCTGTGGTGCCTACCATTTGTCGTTTTGTCGAACGTGGAATACTTTTGAGCTGTGAAGAAAGCGAGTTGACGGTGCGGAATTATTCCGTTTGTATATACATACCCTTATGAGGGTAAAACAGTCATTAACTATTTCCCCAGGTAAAAAGGTAAATATCAACCACCAAACACAAAATAAGTGTTTGACCAACTCAGATGAAAATTTTGACATTATTTATAGTATTTAGAAATGACAGGTGAGATCATAGACTCTGAGACTCACAATTCCCATCCTCTCTCTCTCTCTCTCTCTCTCTCTCTCTCTCTACCTTAGATTTTGTGAAATGGACTTGGAAATACCCTCGCTTTTGACTATTACTATTTTTGTGTTATTTATCAAAGTTTTATCAATTAATCCCTACCATGAAATTGAATATTCGCTAGGTAAAATATAATAAACATTGGGGCATCAATGGGCCCACTAAATGTTGAAGCCCAACACCATCTTTAACACTTTTTTATATAATATATTACCAATAATAATAATAATAATAATAATGACTAAGAAAGGAATATAAGACGAAAAGTCAAAATGACATGTCTAAAAGGCTAGACCGGTGCCAGTTGACTTCCCACGATGTTCCAAAGTGCCCCAAAGAGTATACATTATATATAATATATATATTAGAAAATGGGAAACATAAAGAGTGATGTTAAATATGTACTCTCTTGAAGAGTTACTCGTCGAGGAATGTTGATGGGCCCCATGCACTCTAAAGCAAAAGCCAATGCTGCTGCATTACTAATTATGAGGCTTGAAGAAAGTTTTGGAAAATAGAGACAAGTGTCTTCATTTCGACATGAGAGCACCAGAGAGAGAGAGAGAGAGAGAGAGAGAGAGAGAGAGAGAGAGAGAGAGAGAGAGAGAGAGAGGTGGCAATAAGAATAGTCTACGAGCTTTCAATAAAATTCCAGCATAGATGGGGTGTGGGGTCAAGTTGGGCTGGGCCCATTTACTACTGGGCCAGACTTCAATGTGAACGGGCCCCATGACAAGTCAACATGGGCTGCCAGCCAACGAAGATATTTATCAATCATAGAATGAATGAGGAACCTTCGGATGCCTGGCGCCACTAAAATACCCCCTTCCACTCCACATGGAGGTGGAGGGGTTGGGAATATAACAGCACATGGTGTTATAAAGCAGAGATTCCCCACCATTATTATTCTTACCTCCCACTGATGGCTGCCCTCCAATCCATTTCCAGATTCCGGGCCAAGTAAAGCCGGGCTCACGGGCTTTTCCGATCCGATCGAGGGCACAAGGTTCTTCTCAGCCTATCGATGAAACATTCCATGAACCCTATTCCATTCGTTTTTTCCGAGGCCTAATTTTCCCCAATTATGAGCTTTGAAAATCAGACAGTTTGTACCTTCAATTATACCACATTGAGGGGAGAGAGAGAGAGAGAGAGAGAGAGAGAGAGAGAGAGAGAGAGAGAGAGAGAGAGCATAGGAACCACATATGAGTTAATCACATAATGATGAGAACATCCACAGCCCAACAACTAAGAATCGCCTGTGGTTTTAGCTACACATATTAGATTCAAGGAAAAAGGAGGAAGATCTCCAAGCCTATTCACAAGTGTGTGTTTGTGTCGTGTGGGGGTGTGCATTCAAATGGTCAGTCCCAGTCAGCATCGAAGAATCCCGCATCTTTCATCTCCGAGTAGTACGCATTCTCCAAGTTCAGATCCTCCTCCTGCACCAAGAAGGCCCCCCCAGATCGATGAATAATTGATGCACGATAATTAAATTGTTTCATAAGGAATTATCAAGAACACCAATCGAGAGAGTACCACAAAATCAGATAAATCCCACACATGTTCATTCGATTTTTTTATTTTTTATTTAAAAGGCCCACTCGGCAGCCATGCAGACCAATCCATGAAGGATTGAACTAGATTTTGGGTGGTATATCTCATTTATGAGCATCGAGTTCATCATAATATTGATTTATCAAGAAAAAAACCAAGAAAAAAATGAAAAATTCTGATAATAAATCTCACCCACGTTTGGTCAACTAATATAAGACGACAAGAACCACATAGACCAATTCACAGGGTTGAATCGGATTGGGCAATATGTCTGATCCCACCATGACAGTGGTTTAGATATCAGGCTGCTTGAGCCCGACATATGCGATAACTCTAGCTGGCTGTACTGGAACCGGGTCAGCCTAGAACAAGTCTAAATTGCCCAATTTGCCCATTTTCAGCGCAAGATGAAGGGATTGGAGTTTTCCCAAATGGGGATTGGATGATTCTGGATGCCCTAATTCTGATGATAGAAGATGATGAAGAATACCTGAAAAAAGTCCGCCAGGAATGTGATGTATAGAAGTGGAGGATAGAACGAGTGATAACAAATGATAGAGAGATTATACAACCTGGAAGAAAAGAAAAGAAAAGTTAAATAAAATATACTTTTCTACACATTACATACTATGAAAAATGAATTAAAGCGTACCAGAAGCTGAAACCTCCTCCATTCCCCAAAAGCCCACATGCAAATAGAGCCGCGGCATTTAACAAGAACATATATACGATATATTTGTAGAACATTGGTCTTGCTGCAAGATAAAAATAAATTATTGAAGAACATCGGAAGAGATGGTGGGTAAGATTAGAACAAGAGGGTGTAAGCAAAAATGGTCACCAGGTAATCTCTCCTTCCATTTGGAATGGTGCATGAACACGATGATGCCATAAACAGCTGTAAGAAGCAACTTGTGGATGGCCCACAACCCCCACTTCACTCGATTTGCAGCAGTGCCATTGTCGATGAACAAGGGGACACCGAAACCGAAGACGTATAGTGACTGAAGTAATTGAGATAAAGAAAAAAATTGTAATTTCAATAATAAATTAAGTTTCCTTGCGGTAAAATAGTAGATATAAAGGCAAGGTAGAAGAAAAAGAGACCACTGAAATAATTAGATAAAGAGATGAATATTAAAAAAAAACCGAATTCTTATGTCCATAGGCAATCTAATGCTGAGTGCGTCACACATTCTACCTCCCTCCCTCTCTCCCTAAAACTTGAAAACATCCAAGAATGGAGTTATCAGGACAGACACCAGGACCGGCCGTGACTTATAATCATCCAGATTACTGGAAGAGGAAACGGAGAGGACTTGCCAGATTTGTCTTCTTGCCTCTTTTCCTGTATCCTTCCTTGTATGATAAAAAACCAGCCAAGGTCTTCAAACGCTTCCCTTTAAACTGATTCCGGAGTGGTTCTCATTAGAGATAAAAAAAGATAATAAGATAGCAGGGGACAACAAAGGCGAGAACTAATGCATCGTTCAGGATTTGTTTTGACTGGTGTTCTTTGCAGCGGATTAATTGTGATTTTCAGTGTGCTTCCTTTTCCTTAAATGGACCTACCAGATAACGAATTCTTGTCAATATAGACGACTAAAATTACGGCGTAGTTTTGTCATTTAATCAGTGGGTATGATAAGGGTTTTCTGTGTCCCAAAAGTGACAAAGTTCACTGAAATTCCAATTCCATGAACCAGATAACTGCCGGGGTGAAGAATCAATGATAAACTGAGTGGGTAATCACCAATCCCTTGTTGCAGATTAGGTCAGGGACATCTGTTTCTAAAATGATTATGTCGACCTTAGGAAAACTCATCTTGAAACAAGGAAAAAACGGATTATTTGATCCTTGGGAAGAAGGCTTTGCTCAATATGACGAAGATTCCAGTCGTACCACAATACAATCGTAGAGCAGTAAGCATGCGCCAGTGAGGGGGTTTTTTCTTCATCGTGTGTATGAAGAATTAACTCCTCGCTGAATATAGTTTGCAGTGTATTTCACATACCAGATCCTCGTCCAATAAAAAAGAACAGCGATGCAATCTACGCAGTTTTTCTTTTGTTGTGTAGTTCATGTATCTCTTTCTCAGTTGAGGTTAGGGTCTTTCTTTTCTTATTTTCTCTATCTAAATGATTCATGCCTTCAACATAGGACTAGAACTAGGGTTTGTTGGGCTAAAACCGAAGGTCCTAATTAAACCGACTAGGGAGGGTGCCAACCCAAGCTTCAACCGTACCTGCTCGCCTGATTGCATCGAAATACCTCTTGAACCTCACCTGAACGTAAACCTAGCGAAAAGAACTCAATCTGACTCAACCAACTTTAAACTACACAGTAAAAAATCATAGACAATCAAATTGTTTCAACATGACATTTCTTCTCAAAGTAACTCTCGGGTCAAATAAAGAACACATTAACTCGTCAGAGTAACTTAGAGAAGCTTAATATGCTGCACATGTGATGCCAACAAATGTACCATGCGTGGTATTGGAGATATCAACAAAAGTATCAATGGGTATCTTGAACAAGTAAAATGTGTGTAACATGATAAAAAGAAAAAAAAATAGAGCCACAGAGAAATATTAAAAGTACCTTGAGAAAGACATCCACCGCAACAATGACACCAGAGATGGCAAATGTGCGTGTTAAAGCCTCCAAACCACTTGCTTGATTCCCTTGCAGTAGGAAGGCCACCAGACTGATCTCCAGAAACAGCAATCCAGATGTTGTCAGCAATGTTAAAAGGTTCCAACTCAGTTCTCTTCCCGGTGTACATTGCCAATACTGCACCAGATATTTCACTTTGATAAAAGGTACATGACAGTATTCTTCTCTCATTATAAATACATTTTTTTTCATGTTGAAACATCCACAAACATTTACAGAAAGTAAAGATTAAATGCCAGAAAAAACCAGCGAACTTCTCTTACAAATATCTTATGTTCGTGTTAGTATTCATCCTTGTAACTAAGGGTAGAGAAGTATAATTGCAACTGTACGTGTAAAGAAATAAAGCAGTGTGTTGATGATCTATCAACAATAAGCGATCAAGTTTGGACGATTCTTATAGGTGAAGATGATCAAGTATATAATACAAGATTTTGAATAATTTTGGCATAAACTGAAGAACAAATTAAAAGGCAAAATGATTAGCCCCTTCTCAAAGAAAAGACAAATCAACTTGAGATTGTCAGAATGGTTGTCTAAATTTGAAATTGGCTAGCTCCACATGTGCAGTCCATCAGAGGCAACATGGTGCACAAATGTATCATCTTGGACAAGTTCAATACAAACATGTGGAAACATGTTGATTGCCGCAAGAAAAAAAAATACAGGCAAAAATTTCTCAATTAAGGAAATAATGGGACACAACCTGCATTAAAAATGAGCAAAAATACAGATAATACTCTCCATTGAAATACATCTAGACCACAATGCGATATATGTCCAAATGCAATTATGACACTGAAACAGTTTTTCAGGATCAAACCTGTTAGTAAAGAACTATGGCCATCAGTATCGTCTAAATGTTTTACTTGCGCATGCTAAGTGGATTTATAATATAGGAACCGTGTATTGGATTTTTTTATAATTTGAAGGCATGTTACAGGATGGTAGATGCACTAGACAAACATGCTTCGGATGACACAATGGAGAAGCATTATCCGGTTGATAGGATATTACAGATCATGATGATACTTCAAGATTGGTCAATCGATTTGTTTGGAAAAGCGTCGCATGGTTTTAGAATGAGACACCAAATCTTCTACGTTATCAGTACATGTTGCTGTCATCCCCATTATTGATTGGAGCTTACAGGATAAGCTTCTAAAACTGCCAGCTCAGAATTGCTCATCATAGAAGGAGCATATTGGATGAAGTTTTGCGCAACATAGGTACTTCTTCCTAGCAATTTACTGGAAATTGCGTTTTTTTAGTTTGGCTTCCTCCCTTAAAATTAATTCACTTCTATTGGTCACGATCAAAAGTTGGTCTACTAATCGCTTCCTCCACAAGATGGAAGCGGTACTTTCCCTCAAGCCCTAACCTCCAAGGACAAGATGGGCGACCTCCACAAGGAAACAACCTTCTCCAAAAGAGGAACAGCCCTAATACGGAGAAACTCCGTAGCAGTCAAAGAGAATTGCTAATTACGATCTTCCCGACATCACTATCCATACAGACCAAAGGAATGGCGAAATGATCCATCAACCGGAGGTAGGGTCTCTGTCCAATCTAACGATGGGACTAATCAGGCAGCATATCTGAGAGATTACGCGAAATTCACACAAGTTTGAACAAATATTTAGTTTTACGGAATGAACAGCTTTCAACTCGAAATCAAGGGGGAAAGAGGGCGGGGGAGGAGCATACCTGGAGGACGCACCACGTAAGGTTGAACAAACTAACAGCCCAGAGGAGGCCGTAATACGAGATCATGATGTACGATCGGCCATATGAAAGCTTTGTGAGGCTCTTCCTCGCCTGCGAGGCCAGGAATGCGACAAAAAGTGCCGAAGGCACAATCAGGGCGAGGTTGTACCACAACCCTCGGCAGTTGGAAAGCCATCCGGAGAAGTTAGGGGAGCTCCCGATGCCGGCAACTCCTGTATTTGCATCCACCGCCGGGACGACCGCCAAGGGGCTCAACAGGACCTCTTCTTCAAAACTTCTCATCTGGAGAAGCGGCGAAGCATCACAGGGAGCACAAATCCGAGGCGGATTCTCTGACAATCATACACAGTCACCCAACCGGCGAAAGCGACAAATGATCCGCGGATCCGGGCAGTGGAGGATGAAGGCGGGGGAGTATTCTAGCTCTGCTGGTATCCCACGGGACCCCCGAGCACCCAGAGCTTGCTTCCAGGCCTCTCTCTCTCTCTCTCTGTGCCCCACCTCTCCACCCGCAGAGACCGTCAGATCGAGTTTCCTGGTCCTCGGCAGCAGCGATCGTGAGAGGCTCCAAAACCGCGACTGGAGGGTGCCGCACACGGTCACGCCCACGTCATCACCAGCTTCAATGGTCGGTGATAAAAACCGCCCGTTATAAAAATTGACTTTTTATCAGCAATACCGCAGTATAGTTTATTGATATATAATTGAAAGAAGGTTACATGGATTTTGATTTTTAAAAAATTATTTTTTTATCGGTTATTTTAAAAAAATATTATTTATTGACTAAAATATTTAATAATAAAAATTAATTAAAATAACAATAATTGAAAACAACTCGGGCCAACCTAATCTGCCTTTTAATCTATAACCCTAAAAGAATTAAGGAAATTAGTGGGGCCGTACTAAATATAAAATGTACAGAAATAAAATATGAATAGTGTTAAAGTGTATAGTTTATTATTGGAATTTGTATGTAGTGATATATTAAGAGAGAGCTATAGGGATGAATTAGATTTTTGCTAATTGCTTTCTTCTTCTTGACTACTAAGATCTAGATAGTTGGATAGAAATTTCATTCACATAATTCATAGTGATTTGGTCACCTAATATACTCCACTCCCTAAGTACCATGCATGCCACCACTTCCTTATGTTTTTACTAAACCTTTAGTGAAATATTACATTGAATCACATATTTTGGTTGCTTTCATTGGATTTAACTTTAGTAAATGTAATATCTCACCTGTGAATCTTCTACTAGATTGAAATCTCTAAGGGGTCAAGTCACATTAAAACTTACTCATCTCTTTTGGATTAATAGCTCTAAGATGCCAAGAAGATCATGTCAATCTCCTCTAGATTAAAACTATGAATAGACTTTGAGTGAAAAACACACTCTAAATATAAATGTAGAATGCATTTTTATTCTTTAGCATTCAACTCCAAGTTTTTTGAGTCTTGAATTCATTTGACTTCTCATTTAGAAGAAATATTGTGAGGATCTCCTTTTGTGACCTTGATTTCTTCATACTTTTCAACCCTTGATCTTGATCTTTTGTTGATGCTTTCTTTTTTTATTTGAGGAGAGATTCCTTTTTTATATCCTGATTTTTATTTTTATTTTATGAATCTTCAATCATCATTTAATGATAATTGAAATGGTCATAATAAAGTATGTAGTCCAATGTAGTTTCAATTTTTTCATTTTTTGTTACATGTCATGATTGTCTTCTTCTCTCTCCTCATATGTTAATAATATTGGAACTATAGGACTAAGTGAAACATTAAGAGGGGGCTTGAGTTAGGGTTTTTATATTTTTTTTCATTTTTTTATGTTAAAATTGATGTCTATTTGACAATGAATATGTTGAGACTTGTAGCTTGATGATACCTTTTAATTCTCTCTCACAAGTGACACCAAGATTTTAATACTATTTTATCCTTCAATTGACTACTTCTGTTGATATGAATAAATATATTTCAATGTTTACTAATTTTCTTAGGAATTATATGTTGATATTCATAAACTCTCTACCTAAACACCTAGACTTCGTCTCCTTAGAGACTCATCCACTCTTGGGTGAAAAATGGTGACTACTATTTTATGCCTTTGTCCAAATCATTTCCTCACTTTAGAGCCTAATGGAGAGCTGGAACCATGGAGATGTAGTTGATCATTGAGTCGAAATCAACTTGAGAAGATGATGCAACTTTATTGTGCATCATTAATGTGTAAATCTTCATGTGTTAGATCAATTTTCAATGTAGAAGTTTTTTTTTCATATGTGAATCTTCATCCTTTAATAGCTTCCTAATTTTATTAGATTTCTAATGTTCGTCTACCTTGTTCAACAACTTGTTGTTTTCTAGAATACGAGGTAATGACCTTTGGACCTTCCAACATTTAAATCTCCAACTTTCATTGTCCTTTTTTGTTCAAATTTGAATTAAAATTTCCTAACTTCATAGATAAAAATTTGATTATACGTTAGATCTAAATCACTATGTTTATATGATCTTTTGTCTACTTAAGCAGTTGATATGCCATTTCCAAGATACTTTGTTCAAAAATTGAATATCCCTTTCACTTTTTCATCTTTTTGATGATTTAATCCACATGAGATCATAGAGAATATCTCTATCATTATTTTGAAATGTTAAACACTTCATAGTATGGTTAAGGAAACACATAATCAAAGATAAGATAATTCGTATGATTTACCTATACGTATTTAACCATATACTTCTTTTTTCATTTGAAGATGATTCTTTAGTTAATTGTTTATTATTGATAAAATGGTTATTATGTGAATAATAATTTAATCTCAATGATTAGTATATTGGATTCGATCATTAGTGATAGGATCATAAAATCAATAAAGATATTTTATATTATGTTGAATGTATTGAATATTGGAGACATATTCATAATAAATATAAATAACCAAAGATATTTAATAATTATATATCAATAATTTTTCACTTTTGAATATCAAAACTAATGGCATAAACAAATAATATAATTAGGTTCCATATAAGATATGTAGATGATATTTTCTAAAATAAATTATTTTAGAGAACATTCAATCATTTTTAACATTTTCAAAGATCGCTAGAATATTGAATTGAGCTTGTAAAATAATGTTAACAATTTTTCCTTCCACTTGACTTTATGTAATTAGTGTTTTCCACATTAGAAATAATTAAGATTATGAAAATACTTAATGCTAAAATCATAATCTTGATCAAACTATTCTTGCATGTGTATAATATCATCAAAACTTGTAAGGCTCCTAAAACCAAAACTTCAAAATATAATTGAAGTCCTTCCTCAAATAAAGCTAAATGAAATATGGTTTACCATAATAAGTGCTTTAGAATAGGGAAACTTAGGGTCAAATGATAAATGCTAGGACTGAAAAATACAATGATAACTAGAATCACATAGGAATCAACTAATATTGGTATAGTTAATCATTAAATTAAGTCAATAAACTATGTAAAAATTAAATAGACCTTAAATATTAATGTTTAAAAGAAATGTAATCAATTTCTAAATCCAATAATTCATATCCAAATCTTTAGGTCTAGCTTTATTTGTTCTACATATATGTTTTGTTGACATCATATGAGGAAAATAAATTTCAATAAATAAATATGCATCAAGCCAAATCAAATAAGAGCAAAATAAAATATTGAAGAAAAAGACAATGAGGGAGAAAGTGTGTTGACTTAGTAAAAGAGTTTTCCTAATCAAATTAGAATAAACCCTAAGAGGGAAAGTGTGTAGACCAACGAGTCTTCCTAATCAAATTAGAATAAACCTAGGGAGAGAGAGAGAGAGAATATTTTATTATAATACTTGACGTGTATGACATGTCATGATTGAGTTAGTAACTTTCTTAATTCAAATTTCTCCTATTCTCTCAATTTTTCTGTTCATTACTTAAATTTCTTAGAACACTTAATAAGAATATATATTATTTTATAATGGTTTGGTCTACCCCTACACATCTACTCTTCAATGACCTTGTCCTTGGTCCTTGGCTTGGTGTTTACATGAGATTATAGGTTTCAACCACCCACTAGATGTCACAACGCCGACACAAAGTTTGATCCTAAAATATTCTTCTAAATTTTATTTTCTAAAATTATCTTTTAGATTCATGACTCTAAGAACCCAATTGAAGAGAGTTATGACTTTGTTTAAAGAATTATCATAAATTTATAAAATGCACTGAATATACATCTAGATTATAAGTTTTGTTTGTTGTGATGATTCAAGAGACATGATGCATTCAGATTTGACAGATGAATATCTCTTGTGTGTATTAATTTCATGTGTGGCATGTGTAAATGCAGCCTATTAGTGCATGAAAGGTCATAGCTTAACAAAAAAGAGCCCAAATGGCCTAGAATGGAAAAAGCTGTTAAGGCTTATAAAGGAAGCCGCCCATGTTAGAAAACCCAAGTGCCATAATGACCCAAAATGAAAAGAGCCACTAAGGCTGAAGTTAGAAGCAGCTTGCTTTATAAGTAGTCTTGAAGATGGTGAGCTAGCCCATTATGTTGGAATATAATAGGGTTTTGTTTCACTCAAAATTAGGGCACATGGAATCGAACAAAAATTAGAAGCAATCACAACCTTCCTTGCATGGCTCCTCCTTTAGACACCTCAAGAGATTCAAGGCTGAAATCAATAAGACTTAGATTTGTGCTTGAAGAAAGATCTCAAATGACTCCCCCCATTTGTTCTTCCTTAGCTAACTCCAACAAAGTAAAACTTCTCCATACTAAGTTGAAGGCAATGTTAAAAATTATTTTGGTTTAACTTTAGTGAATTTTATTGTTGATTGGTTGAAAGTGATTGAACATTGAGGCACATATGGTTTGTCAACAATGAGGGTTAGGGTAGCTAGAACATAGAGTTCTAGCAAGGCTATAGAAGCTTGCTGAGCTTAAGCTTTTCAGGGGATTCCTTATTCCCAAGAAACTTAGTTGTATTCAAGATGTTAAGATAATAAAATCAAGGCTATAATCTAGAATGTACGTCGAAGGGGTTCAGCCAAACTATTATAAAACATCATGTCTTAGATATTTCCCTCTTCTAACTTTATACTTAGATCAACTTAAGAGAAAAACTAGAAAGTAAAAAACTATTACAAATTTAATAAAAAATAATCAATTCACTTCTCCTCTTGATTCATCCTTTAGTACATTAGAGACTAATAGTTGATATCAAAGCTAAACTTAGTGAGAGATTGCATAATTTGAAAGAGCAGATCACATATCTAGTAGTCTAATGAGTCACTCTTTCAGGGGAAAATCTATTATTAAATTACTCAAATTACTCATATAAGGAAACTAGAATGAAAAACTTCATCCAATCCTATATCGTAGAAACCTAAAATGTAATTGAAAATGATTCATATAAATAAAAAAAATCCAATAGACACTTGAAACTTCTATTTAGTATAATTTTAAATATAGCATATTAATGTTCATGTAAGTTATTCTAAAGTATCTCACAATGTGAAACAACTAAAGAGATATGGGATAAACTGGAAGTCATACATGAGGGTACATCATAAGTGAAAGATACAAAGATCGATATATATTACTAAGATCTATGAGGGGTCATACTCAAACACTCTTATGGAATAATTTGTTCTACAAGAGAGCCAGTTGATGCCATGAGCCTGCGCACTTGCACTTATTCTGGCTCAAAACTGTTATGACGATACTAAAGCTAGAAAGCTTCTGCGTAGAAACCCTAAGAAGCCGCACCATAGACGTGGAGGGGGAGCCTGGGAATCGGGCAGAGCTTGAGGGGCACCGCCCTCTGCAGGGTCAGCCCATATGCCTCTTCCATGTCCAGCTTCTCGGGGGACTGGCCCCCCGGCATGGCCCAGTCGAAGCCATGCACCAGCGTGGCAGCGGTGAACTGGATGACCCTCATGGCCAGGCTAATGCCGGCGCAGATCCTCCTGCCGGCGCCGAAGGGGATGACCTCGAAGTTGTTCCCCCTGACGTCGATGTGGGCATGCTCGCCGCCGGGGAGGAACCGGGAGGGCCGGAACTCGAGCGGGTCTCCCCACACGGCGGGGTCCCGGCTGATGGCCCACACGTTCACGAGGAGGGTGGCGCCCTTGGGGACGTGGTAGCCGGCGACTTCGCAGGCGTCGGCGGCTAGGTGCGGTAAGGAGAGCGGCGTCGGCGGGTGGAGACGGAGTGTCTCCTTAACGATGGCCTGCAGAAGGGGGGTCTTGGAGAGGTCCTTCTCGGTGACAAGCCTGCCGGTTCCCGCCGCCGCGTCGAGCTCCCGCTGCGTCGCCGCGAGGATGTCCGGGTGGCGGACGAGCTCGGCCAGCATCCACTCCAGCGTGCTGGAGGAGGTGTCGGTGCCGGCGTTGAACAAGTCCTGCGAGATGGATGTTAGGTTAGGGGGCGGATCACAGCGAAAAAGATGATCAATTGATGATTAAGTACTCTGTGGGGTGTTTTTACCAGGAGGAGAGCCTTGATGTTGATGTCGGTGAGCTGCACTCCCTCTCCGGCGCCGGCGCGGTCCTTGAGCCCCATCAGCAACCGGAGCATGTCCTGTTCGGCCTCCTTGTCCGACGACAGGTGATCGGCGATGATTTTGTCCAAGAACACATCGTACCTATCGCCCAGGCGCTTCATCCTCCGCACGACTTCCTTCGAGTCCATCCACCGCAGGGCAGGGACGAAGTCCCCCACCATGAACACCCCCGCTAGATGGCTCAGCTCCACCGTCATCTCCCTGAACTGCACCGCCTCCTCCTGCACACTGTCCCCGCCCTCGAGGGCGAAGAGCCGCCGCCCCAGCATGGCCCGCGTCAGGATGTTGGCTGTGCAGACGGTCAGGTGGTCGTCCAGCCGCACGCCGTCCTCCTCGCCGCCACGCGCCGCCGCCGCCACCAGCGACCTCGCCAGCTGTGCCACCTCCTCGTGCCGCAGCAGCGCGGAATCGTCGAGGGCCTTGGGGGAGAATAGATGGTTGGAGCATATCCTCCTCAGCATCCGCCACAGCGGGCCGTAGGGCGCCCACACGAGGTCCTGCCGGTCGTAGGCCATGTAATTCGATCCCGTGTTGGGGGGCCGGTTGGAGAAGTTGGCGTCGTGGGTCTTCAAGAACAGCGACGCGGCGGCCGGCGAGGCGGCGACGACCACCGGCACGGATCCCAGCCGGAGGTGGAAGATGGGGCCGTAGACCTTCGCCATGCCGGCGAGGGTCTGGTGGGGCTTCGCCCCGAGCTGGGGGAGGTTCCCCACCACCGGCCATCCCCGCGGGCCAGGAGGCAAAGGGAGAGAGGAAGAGGAAGAGCGAGAGAAGATCCTGGGAAGGAGGAGGATGAGGGAGGCTGCCGCCACCGTCAACGCGAGGAGGAGGAGGAGATCCATGGCTATGGCCGATCTTCTCTCTGCCGGCGGTTCTTGGGGGATGAATGAACGTGAGGTATATCCTACTTGTAGATACTCCGAGTTCACCGGTAGGCAGATGGTCACGTTGAGAACGGGCTCCAGGGCGTTAGCTGTACCTGAAAGTCTCACCGAGACCGTCCACCTGGGCCTGTTCCATTTGCTCCCAAAGACCCTGCCCGGGCCCCGAAGCATGGACAGCTACATGCTGGGCATTGACGTCTCGCTGGAGGTCATAGCATACTATTCATTTTGAGTAGATAATAATAATTATTTTTTAAAAAATAAAAAATAAAAAATACCCCTTTCGGCTACGGAGGGGAATTTTTTTTTATAAAGATCCACATTATTATTTCCAAAAAATATGAATTTTTTAATTAAGTAAATATGGGAGATAACTAATATGTTGGCTTCATATTCTTTTAGGCGGGAAAAGAGGCGCTAATATATATTTCCGTTTGATAAAACGTTTATTCAATTAACTCTGGTTTATTTATTTATTTATTTATTTATTATTGATTACTGGTCAAGTTGAAGCCGCTGACGATATCGTAAGAGGGGGAGGAGGGGGAGGAGGGGGAGAAATTAGGGCTGGCGAGAGAGATCGCGGGAGGAAGTAGAGAGGGGAAGATGAAGGACGTCTCGTCGTCGTCCGGGGCCGATCCGCGGCAGCCTTCTTCCGCCAAGCCTTACGTACCCCCGACGGTGTCCCCCCAGGATCTACCCATCGATTATTCTGGCTTCCTCGCCATGCTCTTTGCGATGGCCGGAGTCATGTTTAAGGTCAGCACTCTCCCGCCGGATTCTCGCCGTCTTATTTTTCTGTTCTTCATCTTAATTATGTCGCTGAACTGAAGATGGGTGGAAATTGTGTGAACGTCCTGGGAACCCATAGTTGCCCTTGAATTTTTCCCCCTCTCGTATTAATCACTCCTTTAGCGTTTGCATCTTTTGCGGATGCTACGGGCTTGATCTGTTTTCTGGTGGCTTACTTGTGCAGTACAAGGTCTGCTCGTGGGTGTCTTTGATCTTCTGTGCTCAAGCACTCGTAAACATGAAGAACCTCGAGAACGATCTTAAACAGATATCTATGGCCATGATGTAAGTTGGCTTTCCCCATAGCGTTGCTTCTGCTTTTTGATCGTGAGATTTGTGTAAATTCTCATCGTGACTTGCTCGACACCCAATCATTCATCTCTAAGCACGCTCAATCAATGTTTCTGTCCCTGATAGAGATTTCCAAATGCGTTGAGTATTCCGATGAAAAATCTTTGTGCGCATTTCTGGCAGATTTCAGTTCATAAAAGCGTTTGAATGGCAACTTAAAACAAGATTAACTGACTATTTATACGCAAGAAGCTCTTGGTGACTTCATCTTCTTGTCTATTTGGACGAACATTTAACACGATGATGAAGGGCATCGGCATCACAGTTTATCTCTTTAATGTTCTGGATCTTGGCGCTAGTACTACATGATCAAGGGATATGACGGGTATTTGATCAGTCATGATTCTTGCTACTAGGCACATTTTCTTGACTATGGAACTTCAGATCGTTCCGCTGGAGAAGTTTCTTGGTGTCACTATCCACATTTTCTTGACTATGGAACTTCAGATCGTTCCCCTGGAGAAGTTTCTTGGTGTCACTATCCACATTTTCTTGGCTCTGAAACTTGAGATCTTATTTGCCTCCTGATGGAAGCGTTTCAGAAGTCCAGGTTGATGCGACTGGAAACTATACCTTTTCGTCTGTTCGTTTTGAATTCCCAGTCAAGACAGCTTTCACTAAAAAAGTTTCTGTGATAATCAGCAGAAAAGGTTTTGTGATTTGCTGTTCAGGTTTTATTCAAACTTGCTTGAATTTGTGTTGAAAATATTAGAAGCGGCCATTACTCTAGATGATTCAATGAGGGAGTGAGGGAGGGAGGGAGGGAGATGAACCTTGAATTGAAGGCAAGTTAGTGAGAACTTCGTTATGAACCTTGACAGTGATTCAGATAGTGCTATAGACGGATGCACCAGAATTTTCAATGAGTTCAAAGACATTTATAAAGGAAGAGAAGGAACTTCTTACACACAAAAATTCTGCACATAGATCAATCCCAGGCTATGAAAAAATTTGAGTGGCTGAGAATATGAAAATGGAGCAGTATATTATCGAAATTGATAAAGAATGTTTTTCTATGGACGAGTGATTTTATCAGCCTCAAACATTACAAAGGTCTCTGTTAGATAGCAAACGTAATAATCGGGAATACTTCTCCCTATCCCTTTGATGTTTAATTTATTTACTAGATGATCACTTTTAAGTTTGGCCCTTATCAAAGTTTAACTTATGACACTTTTTTGTGCTGAATAAAATTGAGCTGTAATACAGCCTTTCTTGGCGTGTAAGCATTTGAATTTAATCTGGGATTTACGAAAATGAGGTTAATTAAGATTATAGTGGAGCATTTGTTTTGTACTGTTTTTGGCGCATTTCTTTCCATTGTGGAGATATATGTTAGTCTCGTAACTTTTTTGACCAGTGGCCACATACTTGCACCTGTGGAAACATCAATGCTCCGCAGCCTTGGTGCAGCTGATCTCATTTATAATCTCATCTCCACTTGCTGTCAATATTGGATTCAATCTGTTATTTTGGTAATGCAAATGTTACTAAACTGGATAAATCCTCGTCATGCGGTTTAATTCTTGTTCTGAATCGCTATTGCTGTCTATTGTGCTGATTGCCCAAATTCTGCCAGGTTTGCTATCATGGGGTTTGTGACAAATTACTTGGGAACGTCTCGTTCATCACCTTCAACAAAACGCTGAAAGAGAGAGAGAGAGAGAGAGAGAGAGAGAGAGAGAGAGAGAGAGATGGGCATGCATTTTCATGCTCTCTATGCTTTATGTGGATACCATTTATTTCCGTCTGATCATTACTATGTGCCCATTTATTTATTTCTACTCTTCTTATTCTTGTGTTGGATAATTATCAGTGTGACGTTTTTTTCTAAACTGATTAGCAAACATCCTCAAAATCCTCAGTGCTCATGGGTGGTTTTTGCCTCACATACACACATTTGCAACACACCGGAGCCTCATATGCCAATCCTTTTGAATGTATAAGCTTATATGATACCTTGCCCCTTCTCATCCACACTTGTTTCCCCTTGGGATTTGCCTCATTCCTTCATTGGCCGCCTAGTACCCTCTCCTCAACCCAAATGAGGATTCTATGAGAATTACACTAATTTATATTTATGTAAATATCTACATGGCGCTGCTATGAGAGAGAAAGAACTGTGGGATTTATTTATGGCAGTCTCTTTGATCGGTTTTTTTTATTTGAAATCTACTCATAGAGAGGGCATATGCTTGATTTGATGGGTTTGTGGGGGCAAAAAAAACTAAACAATGTATGCTTTATGGCCGTAGAAGGTCCGGGCCTAGACGCGAGGGGGGGCACCGTCTGCGTGACGTCAGCTCCTGAGGAGGGCGCCGCGTGGTCTCTGCACGGTTCCCACAGCGTCTGACTGGGATAATACGGCGTGGAGCAGAAGCGCCGAAGAACCCCCGCGGGGGAAACCAGGAGCTTCGGGATTGGTGGGCGGCGGGGGGCGGTTTTGCGTCGGCGCCACCTTCTGGCTAGCTGGCACTGGAGGGGCTCGGAAGCGCGTAGAGTGCTGCTCTCTCTCTCTGTGACTGCCTGTGGGCATCTGATATCCGGTGGGGGAGGGTGAGTGCGGTAGTAATGAAGGATTCCGTTGGTTCTATGCCCTTTCCTCCGTACGCGTTCTCTGCGCATATGTAAAGGAACTTCAGCGGAGAACCCCCCATTGCTCCCGCTTCCCGTGCCAACCTGTCTAAGTGCAAAACTCTCTCTCTCTCTCTCTGTGGTTGGAGAACTGCTCGACTCTCCGGCGAGGGTATTCCGCAGTGCAAGTAGGGAGCCGACCCAGGAGGTAAGACGGTCTGCTGTTCTGCTGTGACGCCATTCGGTTTTCCCCTTCGTTCGTTCGTTTCCATGGAAGCTCATGCGATGCCCCTCCCTCTCGTCTCACCTCTCCTCTCTATGGCGTGCGGGGTGGGTTTAGGGTCTGGTTGTTTGAGAGCCTTGCCCACTTCGTCTCCTCCCTGAATCCGGCGTCTCCTAGGTCACCAATGGCGAGGGTGGGAAGCTCTCCTACGCCATCAAACCTGCCGGCGCTGAATCGGCGTAGATCGGCACAAACCTGGCTCCATTTCCGTGAGAGGATGGCGAGTGTAGGGGGGTGCATACTCCGCCTGATCTGCAGAGGCCCTTCGCTATAGAACCGAATGATTCAGCAAGAACTCCACATCGCTGTCTGTTCTTCCGCTTTCCGCTGTGGTTCTGAAGATATCTCTTGCCATTGCACATTCCTTCAGTTCCTAAGTTTCTGGACCAAGTTAGATCCCAATTCTCAAATTATTATTATTTATTTGAAGAATTTCTGCTACATTCTGGTGACATAATGACGATAAGCTTCCGAAAAAATTTTGCAACCCAGAATCTGAGATCTCGTGTGTTCTTAATTGTTCCTGGCCTGTGCTAAAACAGTACCCCCGCCTCCCACTGTGTTCTAGAGCCATCAATCATCACCCTGCGTTCATCACAGAGCTTACTTCTGTCTTCTCACGAGGCCATGAGGGAGCATTCTGAAATGATGGGTTTTGATCATAAACTTCATGTTGTTTGCGGCATGTTTTGTATAATCTCCGAGCACTGTTGCACTGGAGGATCTCTGCCACGGATCAGTCCAAAACTATGCTCGAGCTATAGGAATCTTGTTCATTCACAGTCATTAATTCTGGAGAGTGTTCGTCTTTCCATCTCAGGCAAGGGGAGCTGAAAATGGTGAAGATCTGCTGCATCGGGGCGGGGTACGTCGGCGGTCCGACCATGGCGGTGATCGCGCTCAAGTGCCCGTCCATTGAGGTCGCCGTGGTTGACATCTCCGCCGCCAGAATCGCCGCCTGGAACGGCGACGAGCTGCCGATCTACGAGCCGGGTCTCGACGAGGTGGTGAGGCAGTGCAGGGGGAGGAACCTGTTCTTCAGCGCCGACGTGGAGCGCCACGTTTCCGAAGCAGACATCGTCTTCGTGTCCGTCAACACGCCGACCAAGACCCGCGGGCTGGGCGCCGGCAAGGCCGCCGACCTCACCTACTGGGAGAGCGCTGCCCGGATGATCGCCGACGTGTCCAAGTCCGACAAGATCGTCGTGGAGAAGTCAACTGTCCCCGTCAAGACGGCGGAGGCGATCGAGAAGATCCTCACTCACAACTGCAACGCCGTCAACTTCCAGGTGCTCTCAAATCCCGAGTTCTTGGCGGAGGGGACGGCGGTGCAGGATCTCCTCCGGCCGGACCGCGTGCTCATCGGCGGCAGGGAGACCGCCGCCGGCCGGAAGGCAGTCGATGCGCTGAAGGACGTCTACGCCCGCTGGGTCCCCGCTGACCGGATCGTCACCACCAATCTCTGGTCAGCGGAGCTGACCAAGCTCGCCGCCAACGCCTTCCTGGCCCAGCGGATCTCCTCGGTCAACGCCATCTCCGCTCTCTGCGAGGCCACTGGCGCCGACGTCTCCGAGGTCGCCGCCGCCGTGGGGATGGACGGCAGGATCGGCCCAAAGTTCTTGACCGCCGGCGTCGGCTTCGGGGGTTCCTGCTTCCAGAAGGACATCCTCAATCTGGTCTACATCTGCGAGCGACACGGCCTCCACGAGCCGGCGGCCTACTGGAAGCAGGTGATCGAGGTCAACGACTACCAGAAGAGGCGATTCGTCACCCGGGTCGTCTCCTCCATGTTCAACACCGTCTCCGGGAAGAAGGTGGCCGTGCTCGGCTTTGCCTTCAAGAAGGACACCGGCGACTCGAGGGAAACGCCGGCGATCGACGTCTGCAAGGGCCTGCTGGCCGACGGCGCCGCCGTCTGCGTCTACGACCCGCAGGTGACGGAGGACCAGATCCGGCAGGACCTCGCGGCGGTGGGGGAGCCGATGCGGCAGGTCGGCGTGGCCCGTGACGCCTACGAGGCCGCGGGAGGAGCCCACGCCATCTGCATCTTGACGGAGTGGGACGAGTTCAAGGCCCTGGACTACCGGAGGATCTTCGACGGCATGCAGAAGCCCGCCTTCCTGTTCGACGGCCGGAACGTCGTCGACGGCGGCGAGCTCCGGCGGATCGGGTTCATCGTCTACTCCATCGGGAAGCCCCTCGATCCCTGGCTAAGGGGCATGCCCGCCGTCGCCTGACCGGAGGTACGGCCACTTCTTACGGCATGCTGACGCTCTTATTTATAACTTGAGATCCCTGTAACATTTGATTTTATTTATTCAATGAGGCCTGCATTTGTGGGCGGAGCTCAGTTCAGAGCCTGGTTCATCAGGAGGACGTTCTGCCCGAACTCCTCCAGCCTCTCCTACAAAACCCGCCACACAGAGAGAGAGAGAGAGAGAGAGAGAGAGAGAGAGAGAGAGACCACCTTATCTTCAACTGTTTTTTTGGGCTAGTCACCAAGCCCACCTCATCTGACTTTCATGGAGTTCAGGCCCTGGGATGGGGAAATTTCACGAGTTCATATTATTTGACTTTTCACGACTAAGTCTGCTCAATTGTCTTGAGCATGACCAAAAGTCAGCTCAGTTACCATGAAGTTATGCCATTATTAGCTACCATGAAAACATACCTAATTTAGTTTTCACTTATTTGGGTTAATCTCAAAATCCTGCCTCATTTGATTATTATGCATCTAGTTTTAAGTTCAATGATTTTAGTCAGCGAAAACTACTCAACCCCATTGTTGTTATTGAAACCATGTAGTAAAGTGTGTATCAATGAGATCAAACATGAAAACAACAATCTATGGTGATTTATGTGAAACTATTTTTTTTTTTCAAGTGTTAGCATAGTTGAAATGAGAAGAATGAGGAGGGTATCTGGTGACGGCGGGAGAGAGAAGAAAGAGAGAGAGAGAAAGTGAGGTGGGGTACACGTCGACGGCGGGAAAGATAAGAGAGTGGTCTCGTCGAGAAAGGAGGCTAAAGTCGGTAGGTAGCGATGGTGAGAGAAAGAAGGGAAGACGGTTTCACAACGAGGGGATGGCCGGAAGGGGGGGTCTAGTGGCGACGGCAGGCTGGGGGGTCGGACGGTGAGGAGGCGGAACGGCGGCGACGGGTCGGGCGGTGATGAGGCAGAAGGGCGGTGACAGTGGGAGAGGAAAGAAAGGTGGATTTAGTGACAGGTCAGATGGCTGGAAGGCGGAACGACGGTGACGGGGCAGACGACTAAGAGGCAGAACGGGAACAAGCGGATGACGACGAGAGGTCCCCCCCTTCTGCCCCCTAGAAAGACGGCAAGGTTGGAGAAGAGAAGGAAAGAGGTCCCCCTAATCCAAGAGGCCGAGAAGAAGAAGATATCCCTAATCCAAGAGGCGAGCGAAAGAGAATAGGGACCCCTAATCCAAGAGGCGAATGAGGGAGAAGGAAACCTGGTGAGAGGGATAACACGAATCTTCTTGATTCCAAATTCAATTTCAATTTCTTTTCCAGTGTTCTTGAGTTTGAGTATTTATAAGAAATAGAGGAAGGTAGTAAGAGGCGTCCCCTCCCAAAGGATGCCAAGCAGTGTCTCCTGGAGGGAGAGACGCCTTCCTTAGGGGAGAAGGGGTGCATGGGTGATGTGGCCTCTTCTCCTCCCTCTTCTTCCTCCTTGTGAGTCCACCTAAGGTAATGAACCCTCATATTGATTCTATCAATTATTTTAGTACAGAGGAAAAGCCTACCGGTAGTTGATATTTCAATAGATCAAGCTTATATTACGGAATACTATTTTACATCAAATGTTGGTATTTTAGTATTTTAAGTTTTCCTTGCAAAAAAAATATTATTACACCAAAATTAATATCTCATCATATGAAAAATTTGTATTGTCGAAAATTATACTATATAATTTATGATATTTTAATATACCGAGATCATGTCAAAAAATAGTGGACAACATCAAAACTCATATTTTCTTATAAAGTTTATATGATGGAATAAAACAATACACCAAATCTAATATTTCAATGTGATAAATTTATATTATATAACATAGTAGTACACTAAGGTTATGATAAATAGCAAGGTTAGTAATTCAATATATCAAATAAATCATTGAAAAAAGTCTATCAAGCTTAATATGTCAATATATGATAAATTGCATTGCCGAAAAGCAGATCCGGCGCGACCTCATGGCGGGCAAGTTCGACTGGGACAGCCCGATCCACTGCCGCCCGGCGAGCTCCTCGGCGGCGGGACTGCTGCAGGTCGGCGCAGCTTGAGACGCCTACGAGGCCACCGGAGGAGCCCACACTGTCTGCATCTTGACGGAGTGGGACGAGTTCAAGGCCCTGGACTACCGGAGGATCTTCGACGGCATGCAGAAGCCCGCCTTCCTGTTCGACGGCCGGGACGTCGTCGACGGCGGCGAGCTCCGGCGGATCGGGTTCATCCAATGAGGTATGGCCAAAGGGAATGTCTGCCGTCGCCTGACTTGAGGTATGGGCACATCTCACGTCATGCTGACGCTCTTTTATTATAACGCCCTCTTCTTATTCAATGAGGGCAGCATTTGCGGGCCGAGCCGAGCCCAGAGCCCTTCCCGGTCTAGGCCGGGGGGGGGGGGCCTCCTGATCTTGGTGGCCTGCTCGAACCCATAGGCAATCTCAATCAGGCGAGGCTCGGACCCCCTCAGCCCGCCAAAGCATATCCCCAAGGGTACTCCCTCACCGTCGAACCCCGCCGGCACGACGATCCCGGGGTACCCGCCGATGGCCAGCACTGGGTAGATGCGCGTGGGGACGGTTGCCTCCGGCGTCACCACCGCGTCCAGTCGCTCCTCCCTCATCAGCCTCTCTAGGCCCCCCTCCGAGAGCTCCTCCAGGCGGGCCAAGGCCTGCCTCTCCGCCGGCCCGATCCCGGTCGTTGCCTGGCTCATCAGCAGGATGTCCTGCCCGAACTCCTCCAACCTCTCCTGCAAAACCGGCCACGGATTGGGTCTGATCAATCGGGCTTAAATAAAAAAAAAGCCTCATTTTTGGCGGCGGGGCTTGGGAGCGGCTCTACCTCCGCCGGGTTGGCGGCGTTGAAGGCGATAACGTCGGCGAGGGATCTGACGGGCGAGCAGGGCAGCTCCGCCAGGTAGGCGTTGAGGGAGAGCTTGAATTCTGCGAGGAGCAGCGCCACCTCCCCGCTCTCGGTAGGGTTGAGGATGGTGCTCGTGTCTGCAATCTCCAGGTCATCCACGACGATCGCACCTTTCTCCCTTCATAATTAAAACACTTCAAACTTATATAAAGATTATCTAACCACAATTTTGGTCAAATTGAAACAACTGCCAGGCTGACTAGTTAGAGAGAGGGGGAGAGAGAGAGAGAGAGAGACAGATGTGGGATGCCAGGTGGAGGGTTGGGATCAGATTTTACCTCAGCGTGCGGAGATGAGCTTGGAAGTCGTCGGCGAGGACGGAGCCATTGGGGAAGGCGAAGAAGGGCCGCCTCAGAATCCCCAGCCTCTTCCCCCGCAACCCGTCCTCCCGGAGGAACTGCCGGTACCCGCCGGGGGGGATGAACTCCGATGCCTTCGCCGTCGCCATTGAGTCCCTGGGGTCGTACCCGGCAATCACCTCTAGCACCCGCACGGCGTCCGCTACAGTGCGGCCGATGGGCCTGCGGCCGGCGGCGAGGAGGGTTAGGGTTTGAGGGAGAGCGGAGATTGAGGAAGAAGGGGGGTTTCTCACCCGACTGTGTCCTGCCTGGGGGAGATGGGTACGACGCCGGCGAGACTGGTGAGCCCGACGGTGGGCTTGATGCCGACCAGGGCCTGGGAGGCGGCGGGGCAGATGATGGAGCCGTCGGTCTCCGTGCCCAGAGAGACGGTAACCATGTTCGCCGCCACCGAGATGGCTGACCCGCTGCTGGACCCGCACGGCGTGGCGGAGGGGTTGTAGGGGTTCAAGCCCTGGCCGCTGCGAGCGCACCACCCATTGGGGGCGGACGAGGAGCGGAATCCGGCCCATTCCGACATGCTGGCCTTCCCCAGGATGACAGCGCCGGCCCTCCTCAGCCGCGTCACCACGCCGGCGTCCCGCGCCGACGTGGCCCCCACCAGGGCCAGCGACCCCGCCGTGGTGTTGAGCGGCGAGGCGGTGGCGATGTTGTCCTTGAGGAGCACAGGAATGCCGTGGAGGGCCCCCAGATCCCCGTAAACCAAACACCGCCGCTTCTCGTCGGCGCGGTCCGCCTCCGAGAGGGCCGCCGGGTTGACCTCTATGACGGCCCTGAGGCGGGGGTTGAGCGTCCGGATGCGATCGAGATAGAACTCCACCAGCCGCCGTGAGGTGAGCTCGTTCCGGGAGAACGCCAGGTGGATGCCCTCGATGGTGGCCTCGCTTATCTCAAATCCTCGGACCACGGCGGCGCCCCCAATCAGCAGAAGCACCTGGAGCAATAGGAACCGGGGTGCGGAGATCGGGACAGCCATCATCTCCCTCAGGTTCGCCATACCCACCTGCTATTCTCTCTGTGTGGGTGCCATCGTCTCTCCCATCGATGATCTTGGAGGCGACAGAGAGAGAGAGAGAGATGATCAAAGCATCTACTTTTCCTGGTTGACCTGCCGTCCCAGTTCATTCATCATGAATTAATTATCATTTCAGTCTGGGCCCTTGATGCGTCAATTCAATGTATGAAGAATAATCAGATTTTCGTGGGATTCTGGGCCTTTGATTGGGTCAATATCGAAGCCCATTTCACTTGATTCTCAAGGATATTGGGCCTTTAATTGGGCCAATCTTTTTGCTAAACTCTCTTGGTCTTCATGGACATAGGCCGTTGCAAGTTTTACCTCAAAACCGGCTTCACTTCACCTTTAATTTTGGGACTACATCGGGCTAAGAATGAATCCCACCTCATTTGACTTCCATGGAATTAGGCCGTGGGATCGGCCAATCTCAAACTCCACATTAGTTGACTTTCAAGAATAAGCTCAATTGTCTTGACCATGATCAAAAGTCAGCTCGACTACCATGAAATTATGCCATTATTAGCTACCGTGAAAACAGACCTCGTTTTAGTATTCATTCATTTGAACTAATATGAAAACCCTACCCCATTTGATTATTATGCATTGAGTTATAGGTTCCATGATTTTAATGAGCCAAAACTCTTCGACCTAATTTTGTTGATGAAACCATGTTAGGATGTGCAAATCAATGATATAAAAAATGATTATAATAATCTATGGTGCTTTATGTGAAAAACTCTCAAGTTAGATAAATAATGTCAATGGTTAGTTTCAGGATGGCAGCATGTCACCAAACTATACAGATAAATAGGAATATTTCAATTACATGATATATTAGTTGGATTGCGCAACTTACTTCACTTCTTAAGTAACGACGTTATGTCTAACTTCTTGGGTTTCACTAATCATTTAATAAATACACATTGAAATGTACATTTAACGTATCTTTATAATTGAATTTAATAACTCTGGCCAACTTAGGAATTTACCTAAGAGTCCTTCTTTAGATTCACAACTCTATAAGACCAATGAATATTAGTTACAACTAATATCTTCTAGGTTAAGGCTCTATATAAGTCCTAAGTGCAAAAGAATTTCAAACACAAGGTAAAACTAGCCTTACTACTCTTAGATGTTCAACACCTATTGTTTCTCGTTATGGTCATTGTAGAAGTTTTAGTATTCTTGAGTTGAGCATGTCAAGTGGATACACATTTTTGGGGTCAAATATGCATCAAATTTGTGCAGAATCTCAAAAGAAGATGGATTGAATATGATTTCTTGTTTAACATTTTCTCTTTCTTCATATCTCACCATCTTAGTTTTAAAATAGGCCTATCCTTATATAGACATTTTTCTAAGTAATATTTGATTTTCAGATTATTAGGCCACTTTATTGACCTCCTAGTGGTATGAAAAATGAAGAGGAATGAGAGAAGGATGCCCTGAAGCCTATTTGAGGATGAGGTGAGAACAAGCCAAGAGTATGATAAGATGAGGGGATTGACGCTTGTTAGTGAGTGATGTCATGAGTGAGGAGTTGCCAGGGCATTGAGATGATACAATGGCTGAAGAGATGTCGACAAGACAAGCCCTCCCCCCTAGGAAGAGGTGAGGAAGCAAATTATAAATAAAATTTTAAATATATACTCTATCAACAAAAAACATCATCATGCCTATATTTTAAACTGCAACAATAAAGATTCATTGTTAAAAGTAATATCAATTAAACATCTTGACATTTTTCTACATAATTCGTTACATTGGAATCCTCTTCCAAAGAACTTTATAATATTTACTTATATATATCACTAATGTCAATTAATATATATATATATATATATTAAATGATGATTGTTTTACATGAGAGAACTCTTTATAAAATTTATAGTCAAGTATTAACTTATTGCCCCTCAGTGAATTGTGTTGGCTTTGATGTGGTTAAGTGGAACATCAAAAGTAGGGGTAAAATTAGTTTCTTACGATCTTTGTTTTATTTTTCTCTTTTATTTATGAGTGTATGTGTTAACATAAGTTCTCACATAATTATTTTGAGTTGAGTTTAATCTCTCTCTCTCTCTCTCTCTCTCTCTTTTTCTCTTTACGTGGGTTTACTCTAGGTTCTATCTCACTCATCAACACAAAGGACATAGAATTTTTATTGAAATTTACCTCTTACTAGGATACTTCAAATCTCATAGGATCCTGTTCTAGAGTTCACTATTTTTTTCTGAAATACAACTGATTTCATGGGATTAATGGCCCAAATCAATCTTGTTTGATCTCCACAAAGATCACATCACTTGTAGATAAAGTTTAACTCTCAACACCACATGTCTTAGTTAAATACACCACATGTCTCAACACCACTTGTAGAAAAATTCTTATCTTTTCATCACTTGAAAAATGATCATACAAATTAAAATTTATTATTGTTACTTTGCTGACATGTCAGTGACTTTTATTTGTTCTTCGATTCAAAGCTCATTATTGCATGTAACTTATCCTTGATATTTTGTATTGGTATTCTTAATATATCAACGAATATTTTTGCTTTCAAAGTTAAGCTCAAATAATGTCATTGAGTTTGTCTTTTTCTCCACATATCTAGCTGATGTGTTACCATCCAATATATATGGTGCTTATTGTTATCTCATAAATGATATTTGAAACTTGATTTGATGATACGTGATCTATCAATGATCATCTTTGCTTCTAAGGTTGAGTTGAAGTCTATTCATTTGATCTATCATTTTCTTCATGTGCTATGTTGATGTGTTACCATGTGTAATACATGACAAAGACATCTCCATTTTTGTGAGTTTCATGAGAACACAAGAGTTTGAATCTTGTCTTAGCCATTAATCCTTTGATATTTCTTTATATTTCTCTAATTAGTTTTCTAGCATGTTATCACTAAGGTCTTGATTTTGATCCTACTAATGACTTTACATTTATGTCATTTTCAAATATTTCAGTTGTTGAGAGTTCTACCTTTTCGTTGTGTAAGTCTTTAGTCCAAATCTTATACTTGACTTCATATATATATTACTTTTTTCAGGAGTTTTTCTCATTGAAGCTTTCGATTTCACATCACTTAGGTTCTATGTTTGAGTCTTATAAGTGACTTCACATTTTTTTGATTTTACATGATACTTCTTCACGTGTTGAAACTTATTTTTATGTACTATATCAAAATAATATTATGATGTATTATATTTAATATAAAACTATCTCAAGGATATAACTCGTTGGATTCATTGTTAGTTGTAAGATTATTCAATTATCATTAATGTGTATTTTAAATATTTTTCAAAGATACTAGACTTTTAATATCAATATTTATGTAATTAATTTATGATTAAGATGAATCTTTAATAAATATTATGTAAATAATGTGTAAATAAAATTTCATTTAGAAATGTCGATACCACGGACATCTTCAAGTTGTACTTAGAGTACCAAATCTCAATATCAAGTAATCAAGATCATCAATTAACTAATTGTACAATAATTCAAGTTAGTAACTTGCTCTTCCATGCATATAGTCATCATGAGACCATTTTAGGCTCATCAAAGACATCATCAGTCCCTATAATAAAGTATTAAATAGTCATTTTAAAAAATCACACAAAAATAGTGACATAAGTAGAAAATAATGAAATCAAAAATAGTGACAAAAGTGTCAGTATGACTGAAATAACTAGTTTGCCCAAAAGCATAACATGAAGAAATTAAAATATTTTATAGAATTACAATGTCAAATTTTATTTATATAATAAATTACATTAATAATCTAGCATAGCTTATTACATATATCAAGGTTAATATCCCAATATATGATAAATTATAGTGCATAATAAGAGAATATATAAACTTTTTGTCATTTGATACATGTAAATTAAATTGCCTAACACTAGCACCAAACTTATGAATAGAGTTAAAGTAAGTTAGTGTATTGAATACAATTTCAATATGTGAAAACACATTATACTATGACATAACATATCTAACTTAATATGTATGTTAGAATCATTACTTGATCTCCTATTGAATCAAGTATTAGAAATTATGAGGAGACTAAGATGGAAGGAAGAAAATCAACTAGAACTCTATTTTTTTCATAAACTCACAAAAGTCGATGTCCATCTTTTATTCCAATCCCATTAGTCACAAAACGTACTAGACTAATATGAGCCATAATGGGCTGGATTGGTCTAAGTTCATATCGACTAAAATAAAATGTGTAAGTTAAGAAGGTTGGATTAACTTGAGGCAAATAAAATATAGTAATAGAGAAAAGAAAAAGCAATATGATAATAGATAAATAAAATGCATCCTTTTTGACATTGTCTCTCAAGTTGGAGTGTATGACAATTATCCTGAGCTTGGATATAAGGTGATTAATAGTATTTTTGATCAAATCTAGTAAAGAAATCTACATCTTGATCTCTTGTTGCTATGTTTGATGTACATATGAACCTACTCTCTATCTTATCTTTAATAAATTTTTCATTTTTTTTATACTATACTAGATTATGTACAATACTAATTTCTACTTTATTATCTCAATAAAGTTTTATTAGACCCTCCAACTTTATTTTTTAAGTCCTCAAGAAGAATTTTCACCTATCACACTTGACATATACATTGAATCATGACTTTGAGTTCTATTTTCAAACTTGAGCTTTTCACCACATTTTTTTCTCAATATAGATGATTATGTTCCAATCATAAAAGATGTAGTATCATGAGGTAGATCTTATGTTAATAATATATCATACATAGTTAACATAATTGTATGTCTCAAACAATACTTTTCCATTTTTTTTTAATAAAAAATATTTTTCTACTATTCCTTTGAGGTAATATAATACTCAATAAGCTGCATATAAATGTATTTACTTTATATTATACATAAATAGACTGACCACATTTGCTACATAAGTTATACTAAGAGATGTATCAAACAAATAAATCAATTGCTTAATTGGTATTTGGTACATCTCTTTGTTTACAATCGAATCTTTAGTTTTATTAAGTTTAAGATTTGAATCTATCAAAATATTTTTTGATTTACATAAAAATTTTACTAGTTTCTTCTAAGAGATCCATAACATACTTATATTAAGATATGAAAATCTACATGTTCGAATGAGCTACTTTAGTTCTAAGAGAATACTGTAACATATTAGAATGGTAGGATTAATTGAAATACAAAGAAGGAGAGGGGGAGTAGAGTTTCTAAAAATTATGATGATTTTTTCATTTTGAGACAAGTTACTACTTTGGCTTATCTATATGTCAACAAAGGGAGGTGAATGTGTCTAAAGGCTCTTTAAAGGTAATAAGACTTTTTAATACATTCTCACTAAGAACATAAAACTTTTCTATTGGTTCACCATTTACTAGACCACTAATTTTAGATTCTTATCTTTCAATATTAGACTATTTCACCCCTTCTCTTCTAATGTTAATTATTATCATCAAGAATGCACATTGATTTTAATGAGATCATTTGTCTCTTTAGAGACTTAGCCCCTCTTGAGTCAAAAATGTCACTACACTAATGTTAAGACTACGAAGTAGTGTGAGATAGTGTGGGACATGCATGACTACGAGGAGTGTGCGAGTAATGTTAAGAAGATGTCGAGGTTTCTATTTAATGATGTCATTTTGCTAAAAAGTGTAGAGGCAAGTAGTCTGATGAATGATGTACTATCTTTGAAAAAGCTTTGAAAAGTATTTTGGATAAATTTTAGGACATTGTCGGTGCAGAGAATTTTGGAAGTAGTAGAGTACTGTGTAATGATCTCTATGATGTATTAATGAATCGTGTTGTGAATTTGAAAGTAGCTTTTGAGAAGATATACTCGTGTAACATGAGTATAGTCATCGACAAAGATAATATAGTATTATAATTTTATCGGAGAAACAACTCGAGATAATCCCCACATGTCTAGTGAATGAGGTTGAACGGTCGAAAAGTGGAGATAAAATCTCAAGGTGGATATGTAAAGTGGTGATGCTAGCCTAATTGTCACGACTCGCACACAAACTCGAAAATAGTAAGCCATAGAAAGAATTTTTAAAGTTTCAATAAATATGGATGTCTCATATGTTGATGTCACAAAATGGATAAATTTTATGTGGAAGAAGTTACAAAATTAAAAGTCCAGAGGAAGGAGAGTCGGAAATGAGCTCATAGACACCACTACTGTTCTCACTGGCCCAAACTAATCCTCTATTTGATATGCAAGTCTTGGAAGACATAATGATAAGGAAAAAGATGACGACGTAGTATAGTACACGAGTGATGACACTAATTGACACAAGATTCTTAAGAAAACCGAGAACATAAAGTACGTCATAGAGTGAGAGATTAGTAGTCAAAGTGGTTGTGTCATACCCTTTGACAGGGAAAGAATAGTCGTCAGCAATAGAGACAGAAAGAAGATAATTGATGGGTGTAAGATAATGGATAAGAGAGGGAAACCTTGTCACATGAGCAAAGGCCCTTAAGTTGATAAGCCAAGAAGTAAGAGAGGCGAGTAAAGCATGTGTACATGAAGTGGGTGTGTCATATGCAGAAGTGGAGGCAAGGTCGATAGAAGAGCCATGAGAGGAAGCGTGAGAGTCCTTTAATTATGCATACTCTTTAGGAGTCATGTTGTCTAGACTATGGAAGTAGACGATGCATGCGGAGGAGTCATAGAAGACAAGTCTTGACCCCATACCGGCTTGCCAAACTCCTTCCAATATTTCTCAACCATGTGATTTTGCTTACCACAATATAGGCACGGAGGGAAGGAATTCTTCTACTTAGTCGATCCCTTTCCCTTCCTAGCGGTCTTGGAGCCATAACCTCTATCAACACCTATGGTAGAAAGTGCAAAGAGATTAAGAGTTGCGGGAGCAGCATGAGCAAGAGGCATGCTAGTGTGCACATGAAGAGCCACTGAGAAGATATTTGTCATCAAATGAACTTGAGTGCTAGAGAGGACTTGGCCACATATTTGATTGACGAGCTCCGGATAGAGACCGCTGAAAAAGGCCCCTATGTAGAGTTTGTCACAATGGCGAGTGAGGGTAGACAGATTCGTGAATTGGTGGCTGATAAATAAATAGCTTAGTGACAATATTTTATAATTTACCAAAATACTCATAGAATGATCGACTACTTGCTTATAAGCAAAGAGTGATTCATATGGACAGATGGTGCAATTGATGTTGGTCTTATTCGCTTACATTGTCTCGAGAGTTTATCATAATCAATGGGTTGACTTTAGGTGACTGAGAGGTCGAATAATGAAAGGCTCAATATTTTGACAAAGCCAAGTGCTAACGGCAATGTCAAGATATCCCAAATGAAGATAGTTTGGAGATGTGACATTAGGCGGAGGTGATTGGAGGTGATGTAGAAGTTGATGAGCATGAAGGAATTTTTCAAATGTAGACACCGACGAGTCATAATTGGTGCCATCAAAGACGTAGACTAAGAGACTTAATGCAACTGTAAGAGAATGCTGATGCCCTGAGATTAGATCTTGGAGGGTTGTCATGCTAATGTGGAGGACGAGAAAGGGCCGACACATGGCACGCACAAGAGAGGGTTGGCACATGGTGCGAGGTAGGGTGGGCTGTGCGTGAGAGAGAGTGGGCACAGATGCTACGTTGATAGTGGTGCAGAGAAACCGGTGGCTGAGGCCAACAGCAAGGGGGTGGATTCCCTGAGATCAACACCCAGAGGGGCGCATCCTAATGGTGACAAATGTTGTGTGGGTTGTAGTGCAGAGAAACCGGTGGCTGAGGCCACTAGCGAGGGGCTAGAGTCCCTAAGATCAGCTCCTAGAGGGGGTTTCCCTGATGGCAATAGAGTTCCCTAATGAGGCCACCACGAATAGAGGTAGTGTCGAAGATGTCATTGGAGGATTGACGACGAGGAATGGTGATGTGAGTGAGTATAGCAGGGGCGACGGATCAAGTCCTTATGGCTCTAATACCATGTGGAGAGAAGAGCACTATAAACCCTTAGAATCGAGAGAGAGAAAAATGAAGATGAGTAGAAGGCTTTATAGTGGCCCTAATTGACCCTAATGGGTTAGGTCCATAGTGAGCTGATGTCGTAATCTAACATATATGTAGATGTTTCAATGTAAAAAACCATTGTTGACACATTATAAAATTTCCATACTTATTTTAGTGCATGAAAAGCTTATATTGTAGAGCAATAAACTTAATATTTCAATAAATGAAATTTATAGTGGAATAATATTTACATCAAAGGTTAATACTCGATCGTACCAAGTTTACATTGCAAAATAATGTGGTACATAAAAAATAATATATCAACATCTGTAAAGTTTGTATTATAGATTCTTCTACTACATAAATGATAATATTATAGTATAACAAGATCACATGACAATAGTACACAACATCAAAACTAATATTTTATTATATGATATTTATCTTATAGAATAAAAAACACATCTTAACTAATATTTAATGTAATAATTTTATATTTTAGAACAAAGAAATACATGAAGTATGAGATGTTAGGTTTTAGGCTACACTAAAATTTAGAGGGGGGGTTCAATTGACCAATATACTATTTGTTCATCTTTAGATAAGATCTCTTCTACAAATAGTTCTTTGAGTGACAACTAGTTAATTGTTTTCTATTTACTTGACAAAGATCATAATTTTTATATTAGTTTCATCACTACCTATGTCCACTCTATAAGAATAATTTTTATTAAGAAAAATGAATTTAATCAAACTAAAAAAAGACCTAACCAGATATGTCCCCAATAAGAGAAGTAGGTATGTCATGCTTGCTTAGAAATAACAGTCCACACTTGTTTCCAATTTTCATAAGAAGAGAAGAATACCCACTAACTTATGTTTTACTAATACCAATAATCTTAACTAATGATATTATCATATAAGGGTTAAATAGAATATTCACAAAGTCTTAACAAAAATATGGTGAACATAAGAGTTTAACAAACCTCGATTAAATGTATGTCTCACCAAGCCTATTGAACACAAAGGCCTCAACAAACTTATGTTGAACACAAAGTCTTTGCAAATCTCCATTGGATACAAAGGCCTCTACAAGCCTACACTAAACACAATAACTTTAGAAACTCTAGTGAATGCAAAGGCCTCAACTAGCCTATATTGGATTTATCAGCTCTGAGAAATGAGAAGATTATACTCAATTTCATGTTAAGAATGTGTTTATATCCATACGTCTTTAACATGTACATTGGTAGTGTACATGAGGCATTGATTGCTTCAGTCACAACATTTTTTTCTTCTATTTATAGTGTTTAATTCACTTCTAAGATTGTGTAGACACTTTGGTTGGAGTATATAATCATTATGGCTCCCATTATTATTTTTTGTTCTCAATATTATTAGATACAAGCCAAAGTTGTCTTTATACGTTGAATTTGGGCTATCCACTGGTCACTCTCAATAGTTGGAAGTTGGGCTATTTGTTTTCACATCAGAACATAGGCTTGAGATTCATAAAAGGTATGTAGTATTTTTGCATGATGCTAAATTTAAAAATATCTTTTTAACATGTACACATGACCTATATATGTGATAAAAACTTGTTTTTAATTTACAAACTATTTAATTATATGAGATGTATGAAGATTATTTTATTCTTGCATTAATTTACAAATGGTATAATGGTTTGAAACTATTCATTATTCAAGTGAGAAGATAATCCTAAGCATTGTGGCAATAGAAGTTACATAAAATATGGACTCATGTCTACATTTAATGTGTGGCAATTTTATGGAAGAACCATTAAATCTATTTAATGAGAATTTAGCAAATAGCATACCTTCACACTAACTTGAACAGCACTTTTCAATTTTCCATCTAGCATAAACTGTCATATCAATACAAGATAACAAGGTTAGAAAATAGAAGAAACAATTGTAAAATTCTTGCAAGCATTAATATAGTAGACAATTTTTTGAGTATGCTAGTATGTCATGTTTTAGTCAGAGGATTGCTCAATAGTTTGAATTATATTCATGTCATTCATTTAAACTGAACTTTAGAATTAAGAGACTTGGATGAGGAAGGGTGTGGAGTTTGAAAGATGGTCATACATTCTAAAGTGCCATACATTTAGATAATTATAACTCAAGTTCAACACTTAAGAAATTCAGCGCAATTGATTAATACTTAATTAAAAATCATATTTCTCTTATGTTGTGTGTCTCGTCCTTATGTTTCATGATTAAAATAAAATAGCTACTGAATCCTTGCCTTTATTATTATAACCTAAAAATCACTCCTTCCTTTAATTTTATGGAATTTGGGCCCTTTATCAACCCTATTGATTATGGGCTTTTATTAGGCTAATCTTGATGGCCCATAGTATTTCTTAATTTCCTAAATTCTAGTTTTAGAAGAGCACATTAGTGCCGCGAAGGTCTTGTGTGGTCATGCTCTTTTAGAGAAATGAGCACCACTTATCTATTGCCACGTGGATAATATATGAGAATAATCGTGCATGGAAATTCTTAATTATTGCACTAATTAAATAACTATGAGAATAATTTAAATAAAATATTTAACATAAAATAGAATAAATGGCATACATATTTAAATCGACTGCGAGTAATTTGAGGGATTTTTTTACAAATGAATAAATATCCGACCCTAAATAATAGTAATATATATATAGAGAGAGAGAGGGAGAGAGGAACGGTTTCGGTGAAGCCGTTCCTGGGGTAGCCATTTATGGTAAGGATCGGCCCCCTCTTTCTCTCTTCCACGTGTCTCCATCCTATTCACCTGATTGAAGCATCACGATCCTGATATCACTGCCCTTGCAGCATCTCTCTGTCTATTACTCCTAACCTGGTCCTCGTATTTCTCTCCCACTCTAACCCCGCATCTCTCTCTCTCTCTCTCTCCCTCGCTCGCTCGCTTTTTGCATAAATATATATATGGCCATATATATGGCCCTTTTAGCTTTGCTTCCATGCATGGGTTTCTCCTTCCTCTCTCTGCATCTGCCCCTCTGTGATCCCCTCCCTCTCCGCTTCCCTCACCCGCCGCAGCTGAGAGAAAGCGGACCCTTCCATCAGAAGCTACATCAGACTCAGTCTCCAGGGTAGAGAGAGAGAGAGAGAGAGAGAGAGAGAGAGCAGAGAAGAACTGGTAGACGGTTCATTTAGGGATATGCCAGAGTTTGGATCTTCGTCTCCTCTATCTCGAGGCGGGGGGGCTGTTCTTTGATCTGGGTCTTCTTCTCCGCAGCATCTTTACCCGTTTCTTGTATTCTCTGAGATGAGGATGTTGGAGGAGGGAGGGGATCAAGAAGGGAGGAAGAAGAAGCACACCTGCAAGATCTGCCGCAGGAGCTTCCCCTGCGGGAGGTCACTGGGGGGGCACATGAGGTCCCACGCCGGAGGAACTTCCCCTCCATCGCCGCTGCCGCTCCAGCGGAACCAGAGAAGCAGGGGGCTCGCAGAAGCTGGTTATGGCCTCCGGGAGAACCCCAAGAAGACGAGGAGGATATACGAATCCGCCGCAGGGATCGACGCCTGCCAGAGGAGGGAGAAGCTCTGGGGGCAAGAAGAAGCAGATTTAGCGCTTTGTCTCATGATGCTCTCCAGGGACGCCGGCTTCTGGGGCGGCGGCGAAGGCGGAGAGATAAACTGGGTCAAGAAGACGGAGGAAGAATCCGCGGATTCAGGCGATGGGTCTGCCGCCATGGAAGACCTTGTGAAGAACCCTAAGGGAGCTCTGAGCAAAAAGAGGAAATCAGGCGGCGACGGGGGCAAATTCGAGTGTAAGTCCTGCAGAAAGACTTTTCCTTCTCACCAGGCCCTCGGAGGACACCGAGCGAGCCACAAGAGGAGCAGCATCCGCCGCTGCGGCGGAGATTCGAAGCTCTCTGCAGAGTTTACGCAGACGAGCTCTGCGTCACCGGAGGAGGGCTCCGTCGCCGCCGCCGTCTTCCCCGCCGTAGAAGCTCCGGCGGAACACCTCGATCTCGATCTCTCGGGTCCCTGCAACGAGGAGTCGGAAATGTGGCTCAGCCGGCGATGGCAACCGCTTCTGAATCTCTGATCTCGCGTCGACGGAGAAGATGAAGAAGCAGAAGCAGAACCAGAAACTGTACATCCCCTCGCCATTTTTTTCCCCGATCATCTTCCCCAGCATCTCCTCACCGCTGTTCTTTGGATCTGAGAAGAAATAAACCACCCATTGATTCGCATCAGGAACACAAAAAGTGGAGAAATCTCTAGGTGGCTGAGAGGATCGGCACCGAAATTTGCCCTTCTTCGATCTTCAATGAGATGAAAACGATTGGGATCGTATCACTGCGTCCGATCGAATTCCTCAGATGAATCAAATGTTTACCTGCACAGAGACAGCGAGAGAGCGAGAGAGAGAGAGAGAGATAGAGATAGAGAGGAAAGCATGCGGTCAATTTAGAGAGAGGAACGTATGATGACTGACTACTGCTGACTTTGGCTACAATCCACAGCCTACTCTGTTCTTGGAAGGAAGCTTCAAGTTTCTGCGGAAGTGACTGAGCTGGGTGATCACCTCTCTACCTTTCCCGCTCTCTCTCTCTCTCTCGCTAGCTAGCTAGATATATATGTATATAGAAGAGGCTATCCATCAATTTATGATAGGAAACATTAGAACTATAAATTATTTAATTACCTTAATATTTGTAGTGTAAGAGACTAGAAACAAATACCACAATAAGCAATGATGATCAGCAGCAAGCAGCTGGTGGCGCCGGCGACCGGCGATGATGGCAATAGCTTGGTCGTAGCCACCCTGCGACGCCCTCCCTTTCTTAATCAGATAAATATTTATATGAAATAATATTTATATATTATAGTAGTATGAATAATAATTCTAATAACGATGACGAATTGAGAAAAAAAAATCATTTTTAATGATTCTTTTGGGAAATTAATCCGATGAATTGTGGAATGGAGGTTAGCTGTCAATTTTTTTAAATCCACTTGCTTATAAAAATATCAGCATATTTTTATGTATATTAATTTAATTGAGAAGAGATATAGTATTGGAGTATATTATTAATGGGCCAGGCCCACTATGCTGAGATGGACCGGCCCGGTTGATCCCTAGCCGAGAGAGAGAGAGAGAGAGAGGGAGCTGGGTGAGATTTATAGAACAGCAAAGTTATAGTTCTACAGAAGTGAGAGGGAAAACCGCGGTGTTCTTCGCGGATATGGCCCTTCCTTCGAATCTCCCATGTCTGAACAGGCAATTCAAAACATACCCGTCTCAGGAAACTTGGGAAGAACGAGAGAGAGAAAGAGAGAGAGAGAGAGTACAGCTGAAGAAGAGGTGCTCCCTGCTACCCAGTGACAGAGCTGGAGACGAGGAACTTCCTCCTGGTTCCGGGTTCCTCCTGCAACACCACGACGTCGTTCACCTTCGCCACCAGGTCCTCCAACCCCTCCGCCCCCAAGCTCCGGTAGTCGAGCTTCTTCTTGTACCGCTGCTGGTAGAGGCCTTCGAAGTTGCCGGAGGGGATCCGGCATGAGTAGCAAACCAGGAGCTCCTGCACCTCCTGCCGGAAGCTCTCCAACCGGAGATACTCGTCGTCGTCGGAGAAGTCGTCGGAGGAGCTCCCCATGGCGGGGCACACGCAGTCGTCCACCGTCTCCGCCAGAGCCGTCGCCGCCACCTTCTTCCCCTGCTTCTGCCTCGCCGCCGCCGCCGCCGAGCTCCGAAGGACGACGACCTTCCTGTGCCCGGTGCCGGCGACTGCCACCACGTCGGCCATCCTGCTGAGCAGATGGACCAGCTTGAAGGCACCGTACTCGGCCACATACAGCGGCCGGCCGTACAACCTCGCGTACTCCGGCGGAAGCCGCACGAGCGGCAGGCTCCCTCCGGCCAACTCCAAGAGCCTCGCCACCTGCCGCTTCAGCCCCTGCAGATCACCCGGCTGCACCCACAGCGTCGTCTCCTCCGGCGAGTCGCCGCCTTCATCGATCGCCGGAGCACAAGAACCGGTGGCGCCGCCGCCGCCGTACCCCACAAACGAGCAAGAACTGAAGCCGAAGAAGCGAGGTTCCTCTTCATTCTGGGACTCCGGAGGGTCGAGTAGCTGGGTTCTGGGAGGGACGACGCCGTCGCCGCGCGCCACCGTGGGCCAGTCCCAGACGAAGCGGCCGGCGTTGCTGAGCGCCGCCGCTACGCCGACGTTGGCGGGGATGACGAGGATGACTGTGTAACCCCGCTGGCCGAGGATGTGCAGTGCCGGAGCGAAGTCCACGTCGCCGGAGATGAGCAGGATAGAGGACGGGGGCGGGTTGTCCAGGGCGAAGAGGAACATGTCGATGAGGATGGCCTTGTCGGCGGCGTCTTTCCGGCCATTGGGGACGTCCACGAGCTTCACCCCCGTCCTCTGGCAGCCCTCCCGCAGCCTGCGAGGGAAGGAGTTGAAGTCTCCGTAGGCGGAGAACATGGTGACTGCTCCTCTGATGAGGGGGTGAACTCGCAGCGCCATCCTGATATTCCCTGCAACATCTTCAGGCCGGACATCGCTGGGCACCGGGCAGTTCTCCATGTCCCAGAGAATGGCGACTGGGCCGTTCAAGGGTTTGGCCTGCTGGGTCCTCGCTTCAATGGAGGGGGGGCTGGCGGAGAAGGCTCCCATGGAGTTGGAGGTCTCTGGGGCTGTGAAGGTCTTCGAGGGGCTCGAATTGGAGATCATTTATTTCTTTCCTTTTATGGAAGGATTTCTTCGGGAAGAGATGGAAGGGAAGCAGGGCGGGCAGATCGGTCTTGGTCTGGGATAGCGCTCACATGGGGATCGGCGGCGGCTCCTCTGCGCCGATGAAGATCCTGGACAACAAAGGGCAGAGATATGATGCTTATATAATTCATAATAAACAGTGTTGTTCCATAAGATTCGTAAAATAAATGGAATAAACAGCAATAAATATCGCATTACAACCAAGATTCTGGCAGGTTTGGACTACAGGTTAAATCATGGAGATGATTATGATTCTAATCATAGTGGAAAACCAGCATCCACTATACGGTGCATTGAAGCGCAATTAGGCGCGCAAAAAAATAAATTCGATCAGAGTATAATTCAAGCATTCGTCTTTGAATTAACGTTGACTCAGGGAGAATCATAGGAAGCATGATTAGGAATCATTTAGAATATAATCAGAAGGACTTTATAGATGTGGTTGACATTAAAAACTTCATGATTCCACGCAAATGATTGAAGAAAAATAGGAAAAGGAAAGTCATCAAGAACATAAAACAAGTTGACGTGGAATTAATTCTTCAGAGGTGTTAAAAGGAGGATTTTCTCGAAAATGGGTCAACGAGCATCAAAAAAAAAAAGGGCGTGTTGCTTCCGCTGCTTCTGGGTACCAAGCCAGAAAACCGTAAATCTTAGTGGAGGTAAGTGTAACAATGGTCAACCATTAATCAACATCGCTCCATCTTATCCAATCTGCATGTATGAATGATACAGCAGACTTGTCAAGCTGAAGATGGGAAATTGCTGAGACTGGTTTTCACAATGACAGGGGCTTCAAAAGATCACATTTTTTAGTCTAAATTCACAAAATCATCCAAAGAAGGGACTTTGGCCAGATGTGAGTAGATGTCCTTCATCCAACTTGTAAACTATTAGTTGAATCGCTCTGCGTCATCCAGTTTGCATATAAAGGGGATACTAAAATCCTGTGAAGCAAAAGATGACCCAATTGAAAAGCTCCCTTTTATACCCTAAAAGGCTTCCAAATTAACTTAGGTAGTTCTTAAATTCGCAAAATGAGCCAAACCAGGAGTGAACATATCCCAACACAAGGCGGGGTCCCTAGCAGGAAGAACAAGCCACAGCTATGGGAACCCCCAGCTTCTCATCTGAGAATGCATCCGCACCAAAGGATTCGGAGCTACAAAAGAAAGATTGAACAGCAAAATTACCATCTGCAAAATGCTGATTTTTAGGCATTTTAGACGGAATCACAATCCAGAATCTCACTCTCGATAGACTCCAGCCCATATACCAGATTCCACATTCTACTTTAGATAAAATTAATCAGACTAGTAGAAACTTTCTCCCAAGTGCCACTCAGAGCAAGGGAAAGGACAGAAGCAATAAAGGGTCTCATGTGATTGAACAGAAACGGATGTCTCTATGGAGGGCAGTTTACTATAAATTCTTGAAGAGTCTCTCTACGAGAGTGACCTATAAACATCAAGAATGATCAAAGCAGCCCATCAGAAAACATTTCATTCGGCACAATAATTCCAAGAGTGAGAAACTAGAATTTCCTCTCTCATTAATAACCGGAATCTCCTCAACATGGACGATGAAATTTCGAGCTCATAACATTTTCCTCAACATTGGAAAATGCAGTATTCTAGGGATAGAAAAAAGGAACATCTTCGCCTAAAATGAAAATTCTACTCGATGGTTACATGGAATATTTAAATCAACTGAAAAGTTCAGATCAACGTCTTTGACTCAGCACGGAAGGCTTTGGCATCCTAGAAGCTCGAGTACATGTAGATATCGGCTATTTTAGGATAACCTGCCAAAAACTAGAGTTCGAGGAAAAATGGCTAATGTTACTCGGCAAAAAGGAAATCAATTCTCGGCATGCAGAAAACTTCCAATAGTTTGGCGAAGGAGAGAAAATAATTTGGTGAAGGACAGATCATCAAAAGCTGACCGAGATCTTCTTCTCAATTAGAAGAACCTTCAGAAAATGGGAGGTAGAAGGCCAGCGCGGGAGATTGTATCCACTATGACTCATCGGTCCATTAGAATTTGGGGAAATCAGGGTTGAGGAGGTGGACAACAGAGAAATAACATCTTTTGATATTTTTTAGAAACTACTTTAGAAGCAGGAATCTAGGACTGTTTATGTACCTCCATACAATGCAAGTCAACGAATCGATCCCTAGACTAAATCCTAAGGCTGTAAAAGATTTTCAGATTCACATACTTCCTTCCACATGTGAGCATATTTATTATCAGTTAAATCCATTTAAGTTAATCATCTTCTCATTTTTTTCCGTCGTGTGAGGAAGGTTTGACTATTACTAGCGGTACGGGGATTGATAACTATGTATCAAGCTGTCCCTGCGTGTGTAGAGAGGCAGAATGTATTCACAAATGATGCTCCGAGCGATTGAATTCTTCTGATATACAATTCAAGCGGAATTATATACCCTCTTGTCATAGACTCATCGGAGAGAAGAAATACAGATGAAAGCAAAGCAGCGAGCCCTTGTGCAAAACCCCTCGTAATGAGATAACAAAGAATAAATGATACCGAGTAAGAGACCGAAGAGAAATAAACAACGATTGTGAACGGAGTCCCTGGCAAGACAGCAAATCTATAAGGAACAAAGAGGATCCCAAACACCTGAAATCTATTAGGAGCTAATCCTGACGACAAAAAGCGGAAGAACAAATGAGAGTGGCACCGATTCAGCCGAGAGGGGGTATCGGATACCGTGCAACAGTCAAGCATGTTCAATCGGAATCCTGATCGCGTCCGTCAAGCAGCGGTATCGTTATCGTCATCAGCTGCTACCCCAGATAGAACTCGCGTCTGAAATGGGCAAGGACACCGGGGATCCCAGTCCCAATGGAATTGCAACACGAAAATTCCGATGAGAGAGAGTGGAATAAAGGATGAAGAGAAAAAAACCTCGTCGGGCAGCACCAGGCCTCCGTCTTCTGTCCTCGCTCCCGGATTGCTTTGCAGCCGATCTTCTCCGCCCGATCCACCAGCCACGCTCAGGAATCAACACAATAATCAACCCACCAAAGAGCAAGCACCGATCTCGACCCTCTCTCTCAACGAGGCAGAGGGAGCGGGAGCAGGAGCAGCGCAGAGACCTCCCTATCTCTCTCTCCACTTTCTCTCTTTTTAAGCCGTGGATGTCTTGCGTCCACCGCCACTCCCGTATTCTAGAATATAAATTCGTCAGAGAGATCGTGAGGCTGCAGCTGATGAACGATGGAATCTAACGGTCCATATAGGTGGATCGAAATCCACCGGTGAGCCCAGCGGGCCGGGCCCAAATGCCCGAATATGTTCTATGCTTTAATGGGCCAATTAAATCATCCAAAAAATACGCGAGATTCACGTGCTTAAATAAAAAAGGCTTACTAATTCCCATCTTAATACTCCCAAGTCAAGATAGATACGGTTCAGGGAATATTTTTAAGTTGGAACCCATAAACATTCGTCAGTGACAATTCTACCTGAAATTGATGAAAATAGAAAATTAGTGTATTAATCCCCAATAAACCTTGTGCCCTATCCGAACAGGTATTCTAAACATTTGGGCCTAAAAATAAACTCGAGAATTGGATATAGAGAGTAGGCGCGCTAACGTTTTTGTACATATATGTAATATTAACTAGAGAGCCTATTTTTTGGGCTCTTCTACAAAATGCGACGTGGATGTGGGTATGTATATCATAATCCATATTCGAAGGAGTAGATCATAAAATATTTATATTATATTAATATTTGCAGATCAGACCGTCGACCGATTTTCAAGTGGGAGATTGGGGTTATGTGCATAATTAACAAGTGTAAAAGACTCTGCAAATATTTTAATTTCAGTCTGGAGCCCGTCTTTGTTATCAATACGTTTCGGGCGTCGAGGAGGATACGAAGGCCCGGCCCGGTTGACGGCAGATACTGTCATTTGGCAGTTGAGGTGTCGGATGAAAATTAATGATAAGTCCTTTATAAACTAGTCATTTACAATGTTGACCTCCTTTTAGTACATACTATGCGACCATCTCCCTCCGACCCAGACACCCCCCCCCCCGGCGGGGAACTCTCTCTCTCTCTCTCTCTCTCTCTCTCGCTTCTATTTCTTCCCACAGGTTACCCATTACACGGTTTGACTCTCGGACCAGGCCGCAGAGTGCACCCTCCCTCTCCACCCTCTCCCTTTCCCTCTCTCTATCTCTCTCTATCTCTCTCTTTCTCTCTCTCTCTCTCTCTCTCTCTCTCTCTCTCTCTCTCTCTCTCTCTCTCTCTCTCTCTCTCTCTCTCTCTCTCTCTCTCGCTCTCTCTCTCTCTCATGCATTCTCTCTCCTCTGCTTGCGATCTCTCTCCCTCTTTCTCTCGCATCCAGTATTCTTCTTCTTCTTCTTTTTTTGTCGACAAGGAACAGAAGCGAGGACGGGAACTGAGAGCGGGAGGAAGGAAAGAAGGGAGAGGAGAGGAATAGCAAATCGGCTCTTTCTGGTCCCCCCGAGTCTGTCTTCCTTCTCACCGGGGAAGAAAAGAAGGGGGGAGGAGAACCAAAAAGGGGAAACCACATGAAGGAAGGCAGCCCCACTGGATCTCCCATTTCCCGATCCAGAAATACCTCAGGCGGCCAATTCGCCGCAGACCCATCGCGTCTGTTGATTCCTGAGCGCCGATGGTGATCAATCCAGCCTGTCCGGTCCACCTCCTCCCCGGGATTTCCAGATTCAGCACCGACGCCGACACAGTCCTATCGTGGACCCCAGCTGCCGCCGCCACCGCTGCCTCCACGGTGGAAGAGGTGGATAATCTGCTGTGGACGCGGTGGCGTCAGCTACTATGATGCAGATTCGGCTCTCGCCAAGCATGAGAAGCCTCACGATAGCTACCAGCAATGGGTTTCTAGACCTGATGAAGGTCAGGGTCGCAGCCCGCCACATTTCCTACCGGACCCTCTTCCACACAATCCTCATCCTCGCCTTCCTCCTGCCGTTCGTATTCATCCTCACTGCAGTCGTCACGCTTGAGGGCGTCAATAAGTGTTCCACCTTCGGTAATTCTGGAATCCTTCTGCTGCAAATCTGCTTTCATTCATTGACTTTATAATTCTAATTTAATTTGGCTTGCTTCTGATCTGCTTCGGACGATCCGATGTGTGTCACATTTTCAGTTATTTGTCTTTTCAATTCAAATCTATGCTTGCTGTTCATTTCTTGCTTTCCTTTACAGCTTTTTGTGATTTCCTTGTGATGTGATTGCCGTTTTGTGCTTCTGAATTCTTTCAGTTCCTAAATATTCAATGATATGAACCTTAAAATCATTTGGCTACTTACTTTATATTTTTTACTTTATTTTCATTTTTTGTAAGCTTGCCCAACTGATCTTTGATTCTCTGGCTAGCAAGTAAACTTATGTACGCTAAGAAGGGGAATAATTTTATTTTTTTATTCAATACTATTATTCCCTTTCTCATCAGGAAGTATCATCTGACTCTGGATACATCATCAGCTGCATCTGTCTGTGGACACTTCATCATGTAGAATTAATGGTTTCAATTGGGGGGATAACTCCTTCTGATCATGTTTTCATTACTATTTCACCTATCTTGTTTTAGGGGATTTCAATGCCAGTGTTGATTGTTTAGATTTGGTGGAATTCATTTAATTTATTGATTTCATCAACCGGGGTTTGTGCTGGGTTCTACATGGATGAAAACAGTATTTCATTGCAGCGGTCTGCCTTCCACTTGCCCTCATGCTCTCTCCAATTCCTAGCTCACAGTTCAGACCCAAACTTGACTTATCAGATCAGTGCAGTTTGCATAAATGTTCTTTATTTCCAGGTTCAACTTCTATGACGAAGCTTCCAAACACTCTCAGACTTTCATAACAATGATCTCTTTAGTTGTGCATGGGTTTGTGTTAAATTACCTTTACTTGTCATGAACTTAATACTGTTCGCATCTCATTTCATGGTTCAATTTTTTCATGTTCCTTGCCCTCCAAATATTTCGCATGGATATTGCTGGTCGATGCAGCTCTGTAAATGTTTACTTTCCTGTGCATCCTCCTCTCATTTCCTATGTTGCTTTTTCATGTTTTGGAATGTTGCTATGGTTCAGCGGTTGATACTTTATCTTCATAATGCCGATGAAAATTTAGCAGTACAATTCTGTTATATTTCTTAGAAATGGAATGTGCTGTTATGTCTTATCTAAATCCAGTGACTTGAAAATCTGATCCTGAATTCCCCCATCTTTTTTTCCCGGGGAAGTTTTTGATGCTTGAGTTGATACTTTATCTTCATAGTTTTAGTGGAACGTTAGTATCATTATGTAGTTACAGTTCTGATAATGTGCTATTGCGTCTTGCTGAACTTAGTAACTTTCAAATCTAATATTGAATCCTCCTTTCTTTCAGATTGTTTGGGAAGGCGATTGGGACCAAAGTTTCTTACTCGATCAGACGACTCTGTTGTAAGTATTGTTGTTCTCTCGTTGGAGCTGATCAACTACATAGTTTGCATAAATGTTGATGTAATTTTGGCGGTCTATACTCTGATCTTACTCTTTCACCTTTTCTGGATCACGCAGGTACTGATCAAAGATTTTTATCACATTCTTAATCAAGTAAATTCTGAGGAAATTCCTGATGGCCTAAATTTGCCTGAGTCATTTGATGAATTTCTTTCTGAAATCAAGGGGAATCAGTATGATGCCAAGACATTTGCTCGAATATTAAAAGCGATGGTACGAAATTGACCCAATATTTTTATCTTCTTAGCTTTTTTTGGGATAGTGCCGTCACAATGCCTTGTTTCCTCAGTTGTCAGCGATAGCTACTTTTTATTGGACCCAGTCTTTTCTTTCATTTTAAGGGATTATATGTGCAACGACATCATATTTTAGTTTCAAAGTAATGATTTCTTCCATGTTTTACTTGGTTTTTCTATAATTTTCGTGCATATTTTTTAGGCGGTTCCTTTGGGCTGCCAACATTTGTTTTGCCCTTGATTTTCTAAGACTGACTTCTGGGAATGTTCCGAACAGCTGTGTTTTCCAGTATTTCCAGGGTTTAATATCTGCCACAGAGTCTGCAAATCAGTGATGGTTGATGCAGTTTTGAATACCGAAGTGTGTGACAGTTCATCTTGATCAATACCGCATGGCCACAATAGGGTTTGAACACCTTATTCTTTGTTATAAATAGAATTTAGCATGGAAACCTACATTTTGCCATGATGAAACTGGGATGAGTGTATAATGTAATTGCCCAGTATCCATCAAACAAATTGAGAGTCCAGGGCTGACACAGATACAATGAAAATCCCATCCATCCGAGGGCCTGAGCCATACGTGCCTAGTTTTGTGGTGTACACAGACATAGGAAAAACAATCTTGACCTCATGTTCAACTCTGTATTTGTCACTGGCCGACTTTTATGAGAACATGGTCTTGTGCTGAATCATATTGATCACAAGCGAGAGCAAAACACATGAGGGGAAATAAAGGATAAGTTCAAAGTTATGCATCTTTCTTGTCTGCTTGTCAAAACTATTGGCCATTTGGTGGGCGTGCAAGAGAAGGTGGGCCAAATTAATCTGCAAATGGTTAACCGGAGATGGTACTGCCCTGATTTTTTAAAAAAAAGAGAAAAGCAAACCAAGCAATCACATACTTTATATTCCGAATTATTGAAACTTAAAAGTATATATGTGTAGTCATGAACGATATCGATGGGATATCTTTTCAGGTTTACAGATTTATTTTCCATTTAACTTGAAGATAGTTGGATTTACATGGGATTTTTAAAATAGACTGTTGGGAGACTGATTCCTGTTGTCTGAGGAACTATCATGTGCAATGTGCTCATAAATATGGCTTTCCTAGCCTAGACTCTCTAAACTTTATGTTTCAATTCTCACTGATTCCGGTACAATCCCCAAAGGGGCTACAATGAATTAAATGACAAAATTTCTAGGATTATGAACCACTTTTGTTCGATAAATATTTCATTTTCTTGCAGATGGAAAATCTGGATAAGGAGGCAAAAAGGTCAAGGTTGGCAGAGCAGTTGAACAAACACTTTGCAGCGAGTGCGATTCCAAAAGGGATTCACTGTCTGTCCTTACGTTTAACTGATGAATACTCATCCAATGCCCATGCTCGTAAACAGCTACCAGCCCCGGAGTTACTCCCGTTGTTATTTGACAACTCCTGTCAGCATTTTGTTCTAGCAAGTGACAATATCCTTGCGGCTTCAGTTGTTGTTGCCTCGACCATCAGATCTTCCTTGAGACCTGAAAAAATTGTCTTCCATGTGATTACGGACAAGAAGACATATGCGGGTATGCATTCATGGTTCGCATTGAACCCTCTGCCCCCAGCGATTGTTGAGGTGAAAGGAGTTCACCAATTCGACTGGTTGACAAAAGAAAATGTCCCTGTGCTTGAAGCCATAGAGAGCCATCATGTGGTCAGGAATCACTACCATGGCAATCACATTGTGGGAACCAACGCTGGTGACAGTCCGCGGGTGTTTGCTTCAAAACTACAGGCCAGGAGTCCAAAATATATTTCTCTGCTTAACCATCTTCGTATATACCTTCCAGAGGTAAATTGTTTCGCTGCATTATTATGATTATATAACTGATTTCGGATTATTTCCCTGCTGTATCTGCCATGATCTTCCTGGGTCTACTGTCTCCGTGAACATGATTTTGCATTGAACAGGTGTGCTCCATTTTAGACGAGAGCATGCTAGAAGGGTGATGTACAATATATGTTTATTAACTAATTTCTTCGTTTCTTTCTAATCACTTACAATGCTAATCCAGATTCGTATAACCAATGAACTCATTGATTATCGTATTCTGTAAGGGATTGTTTTTACGGGTTAGGTTTATGGTTCGTAAACGTTGCTTCGTAGTTTTGTTATTCATCTCATCAGGAAAAGGATTGATGAATTGTAGTAGTTCCGTTGGTTATTTTCTGATATGGGCAACCACCCAAGAGACTAAAAATGACCCGAAAGAAAGCATATGAGAGCAAGGCTAGGGTCACCCTGAACTCACGGAGGACGTCTGGAATTGCATATCCTGTTCTTTAATATTAATGAATTTTGGCATAAGAGAAGGTGGCCTCTTCTTATCTTTGGTTATATTTAACCACTTAGTACCTTTGATTATATTCTACTTTTGAACCCTTCTTTAGAGAGCTGGGGGTTGGCATGCGATTGTTTTCATTATCATGACGTAAATTATGCAGATGGTTAGATAGAGGATTATTTTAGACAACATTTTTTCGGAAGCTTGTTGGGAAGTTGAGATCATTATTGTGGAATGATGAGACTACTCTGCATCCCGGCTGATAACAATGACCTGATTATACAGGCTCTGTCTGTGCATCCTGAGTAGATTTTACTGCGTATTCACTCCAGTGTTCTCATTTATTCTATATTTCTCATGTAGACTCCTTACTTTGTCCAGGGAAATCATGATTAGTAGAATAGTCCTTGCCTGAAAAATAATGAAATAGTTGGATTGAGACCATGCATGATCCAGAAAGTAGACCCGAGGTTTGACAAGATTGATTTTTTTTCCCGCATGACCAAATTAAACTAGGGAGAATCCCTTGTTAATTCATTGATGACATTGGGTAAATTGCTCGAATGTATTGCCTCGTTCACTTATTTGCTTTCATGAATCGCATTTTATCAAACTTGATAACCTGGAAATAAAAATAAACAACGATTGATGAGCTAACGCTTCCTAAAATTTGCAAGCAGCTGTTCCCGAGACTGAACAAGGTGGTCTTTCTCGACGATGATGTAGTCATCCAACGTGACTTGTCTCCTTTGTGGGAGATCGACCTCAGTGGCACTGTAAATGGAGCTGTGGAGACCTGTAGAGGTGGAGACATCTGGGTGATGTCCAAACGCTTCAGAACATACTTCAACTTCTCTCACCCTCTCATAGCACAGCATCTAGACCCCGATGAGTGTGCTTGGGCATATGGAATGAACATTTTTGATCTGAGCGCATGGAGGAAGACAGATATTAGAGATACATATCATTATTGGCTAAAGGAGGTAAAAGTTTGGTCTTACCTTCACTTCAGGCATTCTTTGCGGTCTGCATCTATGATTTGGGTTCTTTCATGGTTTAGTCTGATACTCTGTGTTGGGGAAGGGGTTATATATTGATTTCACCTCCCCCATGCAATGAATCTTTAGGATAGTTGATGTTTTATTTTTCCAGTTGTTTCTATCTTTAAACTAAACCCAGATATCCTATAAATCAGAAACTTACCATACTGTGAAGTGTTGACATATGATCTCTCTCTCTCTCTCTCTCTCTCTCTATCTCTCTCTCTCTCTCTCTCTCTCTCTCTCTCTCTCTCGCTCGCTCTCTCTCGCTCTCTCTCGCTCTCTCTCTCGCTCTCTCTCTCTCGCTCTGTATCACAGAAAGAATGAAGGAAGACGTCTTGTATTCATAGGCATTCCTGTGGGTTAGTTCATGTATTTGTCATGTTGGAAGCCATAATTAAAACTAAACTGATTCTCTCTATCACCACATGATCCATGCTAAGAGAACGATTTTTTTCTTTCCTTCCTTTTCCCATCAATATTTACCATCTGTGATGATACACTCAAATAGATCCACAATCCAGCTCAGCTCAGCTCTACTTGTATCAAAATCATCGTGAGTGTCTAAAATGATCATGTATCCAATTAACTGGGCCAGCGGATTCTGCTTGGATTTTGGAGCATAGGCTAATGCTTTTCTGCATTCTTTTTTCTTCTGCTATGAGATTTGATCTTGGAGCGTGATCTACTGTTTTTCTTGATTCCCCGTCCTTCTGATGTCTCCAGAAAGCAGACATATGAGTCTGCTTCCTGCCGGTATATTGTAGATTCTCTTCTTCGACGATTGATACAGTTTTCTCATAAACATAATAAGATCAAACACATTATGATCCATATTTTATCCTAGTGAAACCTCATCGAACCTAAAACACTGAACATTTGCTAGTGGTGATTGGTTAATACGACCAACAATGAACAACAAATTGTTTGACAAAACTCCAGACTCTATTGTCCGAAAATAGAAAATGTTTAATAGTTTTGGAGTATTGCAAAGAGATGTTATAACTTGCGGATCTATCATCTTCCCAAGCATAAATGCTGTACATTCTCAATATTACTTGAAGCATCAAGGCCCATGTGAATAATGCTTGTGGCATTCCCAGTGAGTTGACATTACCCTCTTGAGACAAAAACTAGTAATGCTTATGCTTCATTTGGCCCAGAATCTGAAGTCAAACTTGACACTGTGGAAGTTTGGGACGCTGCCGCCGGCGCTGATAGCATTCAGGGGCCACGTCCACCCGATTGACCCATCCTGGCACATGCTGGGCTTGGGCTACCAAGAGAACACCGATCTTGACAGTGCCCGGCGAGCTGCCGTGATCCACTACAACGGGCAGGGCAAGCCCTGGCTGGACATTGGATTCAAGCACCTCCGGCCCTTCTGGTCAAAGTATGTCAACTACTCCGACGGCTTCATCAGGAGCTGCCACATCTTGGAGCCTCAGAATTAGGACGAAACCCAGACATGCTCTGTCACTTTCCTTTGTTGCAGTTCTTTTGCAGCTTGGAAGAGATTAGCTATGGAAGCTGGGTTCATCCACACGCGTCCCCCCCCACCTCCTCCCAACCCCTTTGTTGGTCAGAGAATGGGGTTGCCGGCAAGGAGAGATTGATTCATTCTTCAGAGATGGTGTAAGATAGTGATCGGTGGAGCACTGCTTGTGGAGGCGATTGGGGTGTCCTCTTTTACAACAATTTTTTTTTTTTTTTTTTTTTTTTTTTTCTGAGGAGAAGATCAAGGGATCGATTCATATTGGTTTGCAAGGCTGCACCACCGAGATGACCTTCTTCTGTATCATCTTCTTCTTCCTCTTCTTCTTATATCTTCTTTTGTTCTGGTATTCTTGTTTGGCACCGATATTTTCCCCCCCATTATTATTTTTATTTGTTTATTTGTATTCATATGTTGATTTGTAGGGGGAATTGGATGAGGCATTTGTTACTATTTATGGGATGTGAGAAACTGGTAGATGGATTATTTTTTTGCTTCCTTCTGGTTATTTGCTGCTTGGGCAATGAGGATGATGTGGTTTCCATCACAATTTCTCTACTCTCTAATGGATCTTCCTCACTGGGGATGATGAATGGCGATAAATTAAAAGTTGAATTGTGTCAATAGGGTGTTGGCCTCGGATGTCTTTGCTTCACATTGGAGTTTGAATCTAATGGAATTCTTAAGAGAGAGAGAGAGAGAGAGAGAGAGAGAGAGAGAGAGAGAGAGAGAGAGAGAGATTGGCACTACACATGTAGGCCGTTTGACTTCTTAACTTGGATGATTAAGGACAAGAACAAATTATCTGTTGTACAATCTAAAGGATGAATTTACAGTCCAACAATTAACATCAGTTGACCTGATTATGGCCTTACAAGTTGCTCAAATCGGGTTGCTTAAAATATCTAGCACAATATGTTATTTTATTTCGACGATCTAACCAGCAATTAATGATCATGATTGAGATTGAGACCAATAAATAAATAATTATATTAGTGGACTTTTTTCTAGGGCTAATACAGCTTTTAGACATAAATCAAGCATGTGATATAAAAACCATCACAATGAGACATTCTAATTTCTATCATATTAAAAACTCAGTGAATTAAATTTATTATCTACAATAAATAATATGCAAGAATCCCCCTTTGACCGTGCACATTGACTTTCAGATACAGGGTGAAGGAACTGAGGGTGATTGGACCGAATCATATAAATTTTAAACAGATATACTTTAATTGTGCCATCAACCACAAACACAGCCACCCACATTCTCTCTAAATCTCTCAAAAAAACAGCATGTTGAGTTCTGTTTCCAGTGATCCAAACAAGTCATGCACAATTCTGCATAATCTATTTTATGGATATTTATTTTCAGGTAAATCGGGAAGTCAACGAAAAGAAAAAACTGAACACATATATATATATATATGTTGTGTATGTATGGATGTATGTATGAATGTATGTATCATAGGGAAAGCCCCGCAAGATTATGCCGTTTATACTCTAGTGAATGGATGATCACTAAGATGCTGCTTCGCCTATTCTTATCATCTGAGGAGCCAACAAGAGAGATGAATTGAATCATGCGCATGAAACAGGGTTTGTATATCAGACAGGGAGAACAAAAAGTCAACGAAATGTACAGGGAAGAGCTAACTGAAGAACAGATGGCGGAAGCTGTAAAAAAAGATGTGCCATACAACTTACAGAAACTGAACAGCTAGCCATGTCGAAGAAGATGAACCCAAGCAGAGGTCCGAGCACAGAAGGCCCTTCCATGGAAGATTTCCCCGCTTTGCATCCCTGGAGATGAGAAGAACCGGATGAATGAATGAATGATGAATAATAAATACAGGCACCCACTTTGAAGAGAAACCAGCATAAGAAATAAAAAAATTGCACTAAAAAAAATCATGCTTGATTGTGGCAATCGGATATTTCATATATATATATATATATATATATACACACCTGATTTTAGGTCAACTGGAACAAGAGATGAACAAAAACGAACATAATTTCGCGATCACCACGGCCCTGAAGAAAAACAGTCTGCAGCAGTATGCGGGTATTGAAGAATTCCTGTGGAGTTAGATCCTATCAACAGCCACAATCTCCTCCACCTTCAGTGACGGAGGCGAAGGCTTTGACCGATGAACGATGTCCTTTCTTGCACTTCCATGGTTGGAACCCAGTTCCTCTCTCACCTCCATGTCGTCCTTGTCTCGAGGATCGACTGCAACTTCTGCTTCCGTAAATGGCGCAGCAGCCCCCGCAGGGGGGTGCTTCCTCGGTCTTCTCGCCATCACCTTCTTCCTCATCTCCCTCGAGGCCTTCTGAGACGCTGGGGTGGTCCTCGGCAAACTCTGGTTCTGGTTCTGATTCTGATTCTTCCCTGAGCTCCACATGTCCTCATTCTCCTTCACGGCCGCGAAGCTCCGCTTCATCTTCTTCTGCCCCCCGCCACCAACCTCCGCAGCTGGGGCTCCATTACACTCCCCTTCAGCCCATTCTCCCGTCCGATGGGCAGCAAATGGATCAGGGCAAAACCCTGGGAAGAAGGGCGAATTCCATGGGGTACCCTCTGCCGGAGAAGCCATCTTCGGCGCCCCGGCGGCGAAGTTGGAGTGCCCAGGAAACCCTAGAGGGAACAGTCCCCATGCACAGTAGTACAAGTCGCTCCCTGGTACGATCGGCGGCGGATGCGCCAGCTCCGTCGCCGGGAAAGGTCTCCGGCAGTTCTGGCAGATTAGGGTTCTTCCCTCGTATCCCCTCGCGTATTGGTGCAGGTAGAAGCAATTGCTGCATGCCGTCCAGAAAGAGGTGCCGCCATTGGCGCCGGAATCAGACGGCGCCTGCCGGCTCTCGGCGGCGGTGGCGGCGGCGCCGCCACCGCCGGCCGTTTGCTCCGTCGAAGCGGCGATGAGGAGCTCCTTGTCGTAGAGCTCCTTCTTCACGAGATCGGAGAGGACCGCCCACGCGTTCCCCACAATCTTGGACGCCTCCTCGGCGGCGTCCGAAGGTGGGCGGCTGTTCGGACGGAGGAGGAGGGCGAGGCGGCGGTACTGGCGGCGCACGGCGGAGATGTCGTGGTCCTCTGGAGAGGGACCGAGCTGGAGGACCTCGTACCAGTCAACGTGGTGGTTGACTCTGCGCCTCCCCGCCGCCAGAAGAACGTCGGACGCGGCTAGCACCCAGTCAACGCCCTCCAGGAGAGGCTCAGACTCCATGGCCAGCTCCGCGAACTTCTTGCTCCCCACCAGATCCCGCGCGTTGAGCAGCTTCTCGGCGACTCCCAGCAAGCGGGAACCGTCCATCTTGGCGGCGGCGCCGCTGCCGCCGTTCATCGCTTCCGCCGACGGACCCGTTGAAATGGAAGAGCCAGGAGAGGACGGGGAAGAGCGAAGAAGACGAATCAGACCGGCGACTCCCTAGCGGCATTCATGGTTCTTGGAGTATCCTCCAACACTAAAGGTTAGCTCTGAAGACACGTGATAATGGGCCTAAATGGGCCAATTCGCCTGGTTTCTTGGAAACTTGGGCCTCATGCGGCATTTCAGGGCCCACCTTCATTACGGGGGTTCAGTAGAGCCTATTGTTGAGCTCACTTTTCTGGATTTTCTCCATGCGAGGAGAAAACCATTTTTATAATAATTATTCAAATTATTTACTCGTAAAAGTCGTGCCTGGCACATCAAAAAAAACTTATTAAAATGTATTAACGTAATATTATCATTAAATTTATATTTTATTAGAAACTTCGTCCAAAACATAACGAAATCTGGGCTTGGCCCTGGATCTCGGTAACCCAGATAAGAGAGAGAGGGAGAGAGAGAGAGAGAGAGAGAGAGAGAGAGAGAGAGAGAGAGCTATCGAGAAAATTATCTATTCGCCACGATTTTCTTTCTTCAAGTGATTATCTCACCTTCTTCGGGCGGCTCCGCAGGCATTTTCATGGGGGCTCATCAGGTTCTATCTTCTCTGAGGTGCTGGAGCATCAACGCCCTGGTTTTACCGTCGGGCTCAAACCCGTTGGCTCGCATCTTGTCGTACAGCTTCTTTGCCGATTTAATCTTCCCTCTCAAGAAAAACCCTTGGATGATCGTATTGTAGAGAGAAGCACCTGGCTTAACCCGCTGCAGCAAATGGAGGATGAAGTGAGAGGATGAGAGAACAGGGGGGATTGTTCTGGACAATTTTACATAAAACTTGGGGAAATGGACTGCATCGATTGGAGGAGATTGAGCCTTGAAAGAAAATATAAAAGTTAATACAGGTTGGATCGATCATCATTGCATATTCTGTGTCTGATTGATGTAACTGTGAAGAGTCCCATAAGATTTCGATTTGGTTATAACGAATTGCGTGAAACTCCGATGAAATTGTGACGGATCCCATAGAAGTTTGATGAAATTGTAAATAATCCAAAATAAGTTTGATATACTGATAAAGAAGAGCATAAAATTATGACGTAAATGATAAAGGATCTCATAATTTTTTTGTGCAACTATCAAGAAGCGCACAAGCTTTTGATGCAATTATGAAGAATCCCATGGAATTATGACGTAATTGGATATTGATGTAGTTGTCAGGAATCGAATAAAATTCTGATGTGACTATAAAATATCTCATAGAGTTTTATGAAACCATAAATAATCCCAAAGGTTTTGGAGTAAATAAATTGTCACAAAGCTCTTTATGGAATTATAAAGAATCACATAAAATTCAGATCTGATTGCAAAGAATCGCACTAAATAATCCACAAAAGTCAGATGTAAATATTCCCATAAAGATTCCCATAAACGTTTGATTTAATCATATGAAATCAAAATTTATAAAATTTTGATGTTGTAAAGAAGAACACAAAAGCTTGATGTAACTATAAAGAACCCTATAAGTGGGATGAACAAAAGGAAAGAAAACGAGATAAGATAAGGAAAGTATCTTAGTACGAACAATTTGATGTATCATGGAAGCAAAAAGGAACGTTTAATACAAAAAATCTTATACTGGAACATTTGTAGCAACTACTTACCCTCAGTATTTCGTCGACTTCGATCCAAAGAGATCCCCAGATGCATGCTCGTATGAGAGACAGATAAGTGAATGTATCTGGGACGCACTTGTTGTGGATCATATGCTCATAAACTTCGACTGCAACTTTTGGTTGCTTTGCCCGCTCACAGGCCAGAATAACCAGATTATAAGATTCAGTGGGCACCGGCATCCCACTCTCCTCCATGTTCCACAAGATCTGCAAGGAACGGTCCCATAGACGAAGCCTCTGGCACGACATCAGAGCCACATTATAAAGGTGGACATTCAATTCTGATCTCCCTTTCATGATGAACTCAAACAGTCTAAGTGCATCCGCATATCTTCTGGAACTGTACAGAGAATTGAGCAATGCACTCCAGGTGTATACATCGGGAGAGAGGCCGGAGGATCTCATGAGCTCGAAGATCCTGAATGCGTGGTCAGACTCTCCTGCCTTCCCTAGGCAATTGATCATCGAATTGAATGCAATGGCGTTCGGCTGGATGCCCCTGTCCAGCATTCGATGGAACACAGTGAGACCCGATTCCCATTTTCCTTCTTTTGTGCAGACGGAGATTATACCTTTCATGATATCCTCATCTGGTTCCAGGCCATTCTGGATCATCTCGTTGTAGGCGGAGAGAGCAAGTTCTGCCTGGCCGCACTGCACGAAGGTGCTGATGAGAAGACGATAGGTCAGCATCGTCCCGATGCAGTCGCTCTCTCTCAGTCTCCTCCACATCCGCTCCACCTCAAGCCAGTTCTTCGACCGTCCGCAAATCGAAATCATCGTGTTGTAGACTATTACATCAAATCTCCCCTCCACTGTTCTTCCCTCCGACTCCATCTCCACGAACATCTCAATGGCAGGGCCGCAACCCCTTGCCTCAGCTAACGCTTTGAAGATCAGGCTGAAGGTATGGCCCGTGGCCATGCTCTCTTTCCTCATGATTGCAAAGACCGCTAGAGCGTCGTCTAGATATTCATTCCGAATGAGGCAAGCAACCAGAGAGTTGCAGGCATGGCTATCCGGTCTGATACCTGAAATGGACATTGACGCGAACAGTTCGAGGGCGCTCCGTACCTTGTTGTTCCTGCTGAGCTTCAGCATTCTCCTAGAAAGGATCCCCTCCTCCCTCTCCTCCAGGAAGTGAATCTTCACGCCAGAGAAGTTCAGAGACTGATATTCCCTCGTCTTCACCGGCACATCGGCTTCTCCCTCCCGCTCTTCAAAACCTTCGGAATCTACTCTGCAGCGACTCGCCGGCGCCGCCAGCCAGGTAGCACCATCGCCACAGTCCGGCAAGACCGCAGTCACGGCGGAGCACGATGACTTGTTCAGAATTCTCCAGTGAGTCGACTTGAAACCCCACGCGGGGCGAGAACACGGCGGCGACAGTGTCCCCCCTTCGGGTTTAGCGGAGATGTGCTTCGAGCGAGAAGATCCACGGCATACCGAATACACGGACGAGCTACTCGTCCGCAATTCCAGCATGCTGCAGAAGAATCCTCCGGGACGACTACTGGCTACGCCGCTCCGGCAACGATGGACCTGGACTTGCCGAGGTGATGAGAGAGAGAGAGAGAGAGAGAGAGAGAGAGAGAGATCTATATACAAATAGCGAGAGAGAGAGAGACGTGGACCCGTAAGGTAACATTCTAGGATATTTCTACAATAAAAATATCGCATATCAACGGGCCGAGCCGGGTCAAAGAGAGTCCGTAGCAGGTTTTCGAGCCGGTCAACGGCAGTGCATCACCTATGTAGAGTAAAAATATAAAGTGTGCAGCCCGAAAAACCCGGGCCAAGCCCGCTGACCCTGTGTATATATACACGAAAAATTCCCGCTCATTTTACTATTTCCAGATGTCCTCCCCGCTTAGTCGTCGGGAGGAGACGGCCGAGGGGGAGGAGAGAAGAGCGAGGATGGGGGAGACGATGGAGGGGATAGCGTCGATAGCTCTGCTGCCATGCGGTTCCGTCTCCGGGCACTTCATCAAGCTCCCGGAGTCCTCGTGCTATGGCCTCCACGGCACCGGTATTTCTTCTGGTTCCGTGATTCATGGTTGTTCATCTGCTCTGTCTATTTGGTTCGCGCGTAGGGCCTTGACGGAAATAAATTTTCATTTCACTTGATGTATATTCACTTTCTATATCGATGATCTGTCCCCGCCGGACTTCCACGGCGATTGTTTTCTTTACGTTCTAGCCGCTTTAGAACGCGTTTTTCTGCCTTCATCGATGTTATGTGTTTGGTTTTTTTTTTTTTTTGTCACCACGCGCTGGTCTCTCAGGGTGGCCGAGTTCATCTGCTTGATGTATTTCTTCCTCCTTGGACATGGGAGAGTAGATGGTTTACTTCTCTAGGCGTCAACTACACCCTATATTTATTTTTTACCATGATCTATGTTGTCTATTGACGATTTCGTGGTTGACATCTAATTTTTTTTCCTTACTATTTTAAATAATCGCGGATTTTTTTATCTTAGAAGCGACTCATAACTTTGCCATTATCTTCCTAAAGTTGACTAAATACGATCTGAGATGTAAGACTTTGGCAAATTTTTGTAACTTATGGCTCTGATTTTCGGGCCTCCACAGGTTTTTTTTCTTGCTTTAAATTATGTTTATTGCTCGTCCCAGACAACTAGTTGTGAAGTAAAGAATATTCTTCGTTTATGGATTGAACTCCTGTAACAGAGGAAAACTCTAAATGCTCCCTTAAACACAAATGGAAGAGCTTAAATAAAGGTAAGGGTTATGTGACCTATATCTTCTACAAGGAAGTTATTAATTGGACCATACTTTCCAATGTGGATGATTTACATCTTCAAAGAAAAAGTATATTATTGGTCGGCTCAAAGTGTACCATTCTAGCTCTCGCTTATTGAATTTTATCTTCACTCGCTGGATCCATGTCCTGGAATATATCATACCGGCGCAACAATTGGAGTGGTCACCATTTTATCTCGTTGATCATCTTCATATATCACTACCTGCATGTCTATCTGTGTTAGCTACTTATCTGGAGCAATGGCATTATTGTTCTGCCACCTTTGAGCTTTCTATGTATCCCATTTACCCTGTGGTATTTTACTGGGCTCTTGTCTAGCTGTCATTGTTTCCTGTCCTGGCTGACTACCAGGAAGCGAATACAATTTTTACTTGGATACCTATGTTCATGTATCAGAAGTTATCCTAATATTTGCCTTGTATCAAAAGAAAGAGATTGCAATCAGGTCATCTTTCTTGTTGACCTCTCTCTCTCATCGGCAATGTTGTCAGATATGGCTTCATGTTGTTGTACTTACTTTGAAACCAGCTGATTTCCTTATGCGGATGATTTTCAGTGTGATTTAAACAAGATACTGTGAATCAGTTTTGTATCCTAGGAATCTGTTTTTTTGGGCATCTGGGTCATGAAAATGATTGCACCTTATTTTTATGGTACAGAATTAGCGTGTGAAAGGGAATGCAGTAGAGGTGAAGATTACCGCTTGATCAAGTTAACCATATCTGATTACTCTGTAAGATACATGAGTTCCATTCATCATATCTTATTTATTTCGTCATTCTCAGTCTCCCTGTTCTTATTCCAAATAAGCTCCTGAAATGTAGAGCAACAAAGAAGAGGTCGTCGTTGTGGAGTGCAGAGGGCATGACGCTGCTAGATTCCGTAGCATTGATAATGCCAATGGGTATGTCCTTTTTTAAAAAATTGATGTTGAGAGATATAATAAATTGGGGATGTAGCTCAGATGGTAGAGCGCTCGCTTAGCATGCGAGAGGTACGGGGATCGATACCCCGCATCTCCATTTCTCATCGGGATTTTTTTAGATTGATATTAAGACCTAATGCAGGTAGCATATTTTGTGAGAGGGTGTATGATAGTTAGTATCTCCAACCAGGTAGTATGGACGAGAAGCCACTGAAAGAGGCCGTTCCTCTGTTCTTGCTCATCATCAAAGTGAGCTGCACAAAAACATTATTTAGAGAATCAGAAAACCCTCGCATTAGCCGACATTTGGGCCTCTTTTCGTCTATAAAATGGGCTCTTTCTACAATCCTAACCCCGACCAGAACCAGGGATGGAGTTTATCACACATGGATCATATTCAGGGTTCTGAACAAGATTTACTTCAGTCAATCGTTCTCTGTGTTGGATACGATTGTTGTCTGGCTACCATGCCAAGGTCTATGCCTGATCTACGTCAGCTTCCTCTGCACTGACGCAGGTGGGGAGAGGACGTCGCGGAGATGGTCGAACAGAAGCATGGGAAGCAGAAGATCTCAGTTTCTTTTGAGTGCGAGACCTTGAAGGCGGAGAGTGCGGCTGAAGAACACGTCAGGAGGTTCATGCCCAAAATATCCGGACTCGACGCCGTTGGTAGGTCAACCAGTCAGCGTTGATTCTTATTTGCCTTGTTTTAATCGGTAATCTCTTTTGTGTTAAGGAGAAGAAACTGGAAGTCAAACCTCTTCAAAACCCTCCATTATCACATCTGAGTTCATCATCGGATATTCTGGATATGTGCTGAATAAGCAAAGGAAACTTTATTCGTGATAAATTTTCCAAAGTTTCCAGGCTCTCATTGTTCTAGTGAAAATGCAGTGAATGTGGGTCGCATGAGCATTTCTGGCCTCAGTTTTCAGGTGGACCAACCATATGAAGAGCAGAGCTCACAGCGCAGGTATTATCATCTGCCCTACGCCCCCATTTAATCTAGTCCCACTGCCGTGTATTTGTCGTAGCCTTTTCATCTCCCCTGGTAACTCCAATGGAACAGGTTGGAAGAGGCCGCGCCGACCGTCTGAGTCAACGCTGACTCCGGGTATGTTCATATTAACTTTACCTAGTTCTTGCTGTTCATGGATCCAATCACCTAGTTGGAAGTATGGCAACTTAGAATCTCAATCATATTCCCCCCCCCCCCCCCCCGGTCCTCTCTCTCTCTCTCTCTCTCTCCCTCTCTCTTGTCGTAAAGCTCACATATCTAGAGAGAGACAGACAGACAGAGACCTACCGAGGCATCAGCTGCCGTCCATATTTACATATTCCTAAATTATATTTTTTATCGGAAAATACCTGGAAATACATTATTTTTTACTAATTACTGAGATGCGAGCATGTCTCATATTTGCATATTCCAAAATTATAACTCTTTTATTGGAAAATAGATGGTAATATATTATCTTGTGATAACTACTGTAACATGCAGCACGATCCACATTTACATATTCCGAAGTCATCTCTTTTAGTGGAAAATACATGGAAATAAATTATTTTTTACTAATTATTGAAACATCCAGCACGTCCTATATTTACATATTCCTAAATTATAACTCCTTTATCGGAAAATACATGGTAATTTATTATCTTATAATAACCACTTTAACATGCAGTACGATCTATATTTACATATTCCTAAATTTCAACTTTTTTATTGGAAAATGCATGGAAACACATTATTTTTATTACTAATTGCTGAGACATGTAACACGTCCCATATTTACATATTCCTAAATCATAACTCTTTTATTGGAAATACATGGGAATAAATTATCTTTTACCCATTATTGAGACATGTGCACCGTACCATATTTACATATTCCGAAATCATCTATTTTATTTAGGAAAATACATTATTTTTTACGAATTATTGAGACATCCAGCACGTCCCCTGTTTACATATTCCCATATCATAACTCTTTTCTTGGAAATAAATGGGAATGTACTATTTTTTACCCATCACTGAGACATGCACACCTCGCTATATTTGTAAATTCCGAAATCATATCTTTTTTATTGCAGAATACATGTAAGATATACTATTTTCTCTTACCGCCAGTTGCAACATGAGGTGGAACGTTAAGGGGTCGCCTCGTGGATGAACTGCGTGAAGTGGGGGCTACGGTAGGCCTCCTGGAGGAGCTCCTCGTCGGGGCTGGCCTCGCGGTAGCCTTCGAGATCAGCGTTGGCGTTCATGTGCGCGTTGAGCACGAGCTCCTTTCGCCACTCCTCCAGGCGCGGGAACTCGCAGTAGTCGCCGTACCTGTCACAGTACTACGGTGGCGGCGCCGCGGAGAGCCCCCCTTCAGCGGCGGCGCCGCCAGCCATGAAATGACAAGAGAGGAAAGGGAAGAAGCCATGCGCACCTCGAAGTCGGCGATGTCGTGGGTCCAACGGTCTGGTACGCCGGCTTCTCGCAGGGACTGGTAGAACTCTTCGGCGGACCTCATCATCTCCTCCGGCGACGGCAGGTTTCGCCGGCCGGAGAGCACCTGGGCTATCCACCTCGCCTGCGCCTCGAAGAACGGGAATCCGATGACCTACAGCTCCCAAAATCCCGGAGTCAATCTCAACCTCGTAGACGATTAATCGAGAGAAACGGGATGTTTTTTGTAATGACCTTCCGGGGGATGCCAACGAAGGAGAGGGAGGGAGCGAGGGAGGGGGGGAAGGTGTGCTCAAAGAGCGGTCCCACCCTGTCGCCGTCGCCTTCGACGCCGACGAACCCGCCGCCGTCAAGGAACGGCAGGGAGTAGGAGTAGCCGGTGCAGTAGATGACGGCGTCCGCCGCCACCCAACCGCCGTCCTTAAACTCCACCTTCCCGCCCTCACCAAGGGACTCCACCTATTACATGGCTTCCACTCGACTCAATACCCCTAGAGAGAGAGAGAGAGAGAGAGAGAGAGAGAGAGAGAGAGAGGGACCTGGGGGTGGAGATGGAGATTGGGGTGGGCGGCGAGGAGTTTGGAGAGGGCGGGGGAGACGGACAGAGACTTGGCGCTGAGGTGGACCTCCTTGGCGATGTCGAGGAGCTCTATGGCGATGTCGCGGCCGCTGTAGGAGACCCCCAGCAGCACCACCACCTTTGAAGAACCGCAAGTTATCATTTTGCTCTCGAGGAATTCATGGAGATGTTTAAACATATACCTGATCACGGAAGGGGTCGGGAACCCTGTACACGTGGGAATGCAGCTGGGTCCTCTTCCAGACCTCCATTCCTGGTGCAAGCACAGCCTTATTTAGAGAGAGAGAGAGATAGAGAGAGAGAGAGGGCAGGGAGACCTCTAATGGTGGGCAGCCTGGGCTGCGAGTAGTGACCCGTGGCGATGACCACAGCGTCGAAGACCTCCTCCGTCTCCTTCTCGCTCCCCTCCTCCTTGGACTTCACCACCCACTTCAACGCGCCGCCGCCGTCGCAGTCGCCGTCGCCGGCGGCCATTCCCACGTAGGAAACTCTGGTGTTGAACCTCACCGTCTCCCGCAGCTGGAACCTCTCGCAGAAGTCCAGGAGATACAGAAAGATTTCCCGGTGGCCGGGGAACCGGCGGCCGTCCCTGTCCTTGCGGACCAGGAAGGGGAAGTCGGTGAAGCCTATGGTCTCCCTCGGCTCCAACACGCGGAGGGAGGCGTAAACGCTGCTGTGGACCCGCGGCGGCGCCGCCCTCCCGAGGGGGTCTTCACCGGCGACTTTCCCGTCGTAGAGCCACTGCCCTCCTACGTCGCCCTTCTGCTCGAGAACGACGACGGCGTGGCCCTCCTTGCGGAGCTCCCTTGCCGCCACCAGCCCCGAAGGGCCGGCCCCCACCACGCAGATGCGGCAGGCTCGGAGAGATCTCCCGGAAACCATGGCAGCGAGGGAGAGGAGACGGCCAGCCTGGTGTCGGTGGCTCCGTATAAGAAGCGCCCGGCCAGGGAAACCGTGGTAATTCCCTCCATACCCCCACTCCCCCCCACACCGTAAGAGAGAGAGCGAGAGCGAGAGAGAGAGAGAGAGAGAGAGAGAGAGAGAGAGAGAGAGAGAGAGAGAGAGAGAGAGAGAGAGAGAGAGAGAGAGAGAGGGAGAGAGAGGGAGAGAGATTCATAATTTCATGTGGGACCGATCATTATCCCTCTAGCATGTGAGACTGGTGAATTTTTTTTTGGAAGGGATCAAAGAGAGACTTAAAAGCTTTTAGCTCTTGATCTTACAACCCATTAAATTGTTGTGGCCAAGATATGCATCGTCACTAATAATTTAAATACCTTGGTCAACGTGAGGGTAGATCATATCTAAGAGTCTCATCATTGAAGAAAAATTAGGTAACTTGGAGGTGCGTCAAATAGACCGGAACGGCAGCCCGAGGGATGAAGCAAAAAACGAGTGTACAGGGGCTGAACAGCTGAGACAACGAGAGAGAGTCAGCAGAATGCGGTGGAAGGTATTCGAATGGGGATCCCATGCGGTGACTAAGAAACAAAATTACGTCCGTCCAGTAGTGCAGTGAGAAGTGCGCTTCCACCCGACAAACTTCGAGGTGCAGATAAGAAATATGTGGTGTATACTGGCTGTTTAATCACACCTGCCTGTTGCCCCTTAATAGAAAAGACACCATTGCTCTCTCTCTCTCTCTCTCTCTCCCTCTCTCTCCCTCCCTCTCTCTCTCCACTGTCTTTATCTAGTTGTATTTATATAGTAATCAACTTGAGATGGGCTTAATATTAAATGTAATCATTAAGCCCGTGAAAGGTATTGCCAAAAGGGAAGAAAAAAAAAGAGGTGGACGGTTTTTCTAATGGATGAAGTTTAAATAAAATAAAAGGCCCTCATCTCTCTCCCCCTCTCCTTCTATCGTCTCTCTCTACGTGTGTATATATATAAAGGTAGCAATAATTCGAAGAATATTGTATGATTCGGAAGAAATCCATTTTATTTATGTTTCCTATGTTCCCGTCGTCTCGACTGGCAGCCGGGGAAAATGGGGACCCGCCGTGATGACACGTTGGCCCACTCGGGTCTATTCGGCGCGGGCTGGAGCCAAGGGAGAGCAAGAGATGGACGGTGATCCAAAGTCGAGGGAGCAGAGGATTCGGACACGTGTTGGAGAGTGCTTGACAGAGAAAGTTCGCTGCACCTTCAAGAGACTGACGGATAGCTAGACGTATCTATTCCCCCCTCTTCGTATGTTGGGAGAGGGAGATGGAAACTCATGTAGAGATCGATGGGCATAGAGAAAGAGAGAGAGAGAGAGAGAGAAAGAGGGAGGGAGGGAGAATGAGAGGCTGATATGTAGATTCATAGGCGTAGAGAGAGCTGGGGAGAGAGAGGGATAATAATGCATGCATGGGTAATTATAGAGAGAGAATCAATGAATGGAAAGGTTTATATGCGCGGAGGGAGAAGGGTCTCACTATCATATTTCACTCTCTTTCATATGACTCTCCATCGTGAGAGGCTCTTCTCTCCCTCGTAGACGTCTCTATCTCTCTCTTCCACATATGGCTTACGTACATCTCCACTCTTTTATTTTCGGCTCTCCAAATCTCCATCTCTCTCTCTCTCTCTCCCTCTCTCTCTCTCCCTCTCTCTCCCTCTCTCTCTCTCCCTCTCTCTCCCTCTCTCTCTCCCCCCCTCTCTCTCCCTCTCTCTCTCTCCCCCTCTCTCTCTCTCCCTCTCCGTCTCTCTCTCTCTCCCTCTCTCTCTCTCTTTCTCCCCCCCTCTCTCTCTCACTTTAATCTCGAGAGTTGACTTTGCTAGAACTATGAATCCAGTCAAAAGAGTTGACTTCAGTTCTTGAATGAGCCTAACAAAAGCTGGCAAATACATGGTTCCTATCCTACAATTTCCTTGGGTGCGAAAGCAGTTGGTTTATCAAAATAGTTAATAAAGGTCTAAAACAGTGTGCATCCCCTCCCTCTTGGTTCTTTCGGTTCACTTGGAATCAACTCTCCACATGCCACTTCAATGATTTTGTAATCCTCTATGGAATTAGGTGTTGTGTAATTAAAATGGGTTTAGTTTATTAATCAATATTTTCCATTTATTTGTATAAGTTTTTTAGCATGAGAATAGATGTTTTTTTATCCACCATCTACGTGAAGGAATGGAAGGCATGATGCTTCTCCTAACTTGGAAGGCTACCAATATTTAGTGTATTATTATTATTATTATTTGTTAAAATTATGCCCTTTTAACCTTCTATGGATTTGTCATAACAAAGCAGATATCTACTAATATAATTTCATAGATTTTTTAATAGAATGATTATGAAAAATACAATAGAAAGCAGTTTATTTAGTCCCACACAAAAGTAATGCCAAATTCTCACTAGGCATATAAACTCTTTACGACACTCATTGCAAAACCTATGATATGTGCCTTGATAGAAAGACATAAGTGAGATGGACAAGTGTCAAGTCTATAACTAGGACTAGATTATGTGTGTGCATGTGTGTGTGTGTGTGTGTGTGTGTGAGAGAGAGAGAGAGAGAGAGAGAGAGAGAGAGAGTTTAAGGGTTTGAAGGGTAAGAAGATATTAAGACAAAACCCGCTTAGGACCAAAAGGGTGGCAAAACCTGAATGTGAAGCCTATGCTTTGTGGGAGGAGATGAAGAGCATATGTTAGAGATTCGAGACAGTCTTAGCCAACCAAAAGGGGGGAAAATTCTCATACGGAAAATCTACTTCATGTAGAGAGAGGAAGATCATGTAGTGGAACTCAGATAGTCTTAGGGCCCAAAGGTAAGAAGATCTTGAGAGAGAAACCTCCGCTGCATCTAGAGAAAGGCAAATCATGAAATAAAGGTTGGATAAAATCTTCATAGAGAAACCAACACTTGATGGAGAGAGAGAGAGAGAGCATAAGAGGATGAGAGAGAAATCTCAACTCCATGTAGAGGGTCACTTGGTCTCAACAGTGGTTGGGTCTTTTAATCGGTATTTTCAGAATATTTTTCATAAGTTGTATCATAATATTACAAACATAGGCCACAAGTATATTTTTATTTAGTTATATTTCTTTAGTAATTTTTTATTATCATTCTAAACGATTTTAATTAGATTCCTCCCTGAAAAATAAATAGAACTATGACCATCACGTAGAGTGTGCATAAATAATTTAGAGCCATTGTCTCCTAATACTAGTCCTTTCAAATTAATTTAATATAAACATGGCACGTTTGTATTAATGCAGCTATGGTTTGCCACAACTTCATCTCTCTAGCCCTTCATCTTGCTTCTATCTCATGCCCTTCAAGAGCCTCAAGCAAACCTCAATGGGATTACTTCTTCAGATTCCCTAGGAACTCTTTACTTACAAGCTTGACTTATTTGTCTCTGTAGATTCAATTCAAATCACCAAGCTATGTTTATATCCCTTCTTGTGATCTAGTTCTTATTGTGAATTGAAGATTTCTTGTTGATGGGGATAAGATCGAGCACATTATTGATTTCAGGTTCAATTTCAAAGCCCAAAGAAACCTAACTTGACAGAGTTTCCACTTCATATGCATCTTGCTTTTGACTCAGTGGTACCACCCATCCAAGTCATGCATATCCACACATTCACATGCCTCCATGCTTGTTGTGCATGTTTGCATGAACTGCCATGCATATCTTTGCACATCATCTTGTGCCAACAAACCCTTCACACACTTGCATAAGTTTATTGTAGCATGTGGTGTGCTCATATTGATGGTGCAGTTTCAATCTACATTGGTAACTTAATAAAAGTTGTGGAAAAAAATTAAAATTGAGCCTTAAATTCAACAAACACATATCTAGAGTATGAAAAGAATGAAAGTCAAACATTGAATCCACAAGGTATAGTTTTTCTTAATCCTTAAATCTACATGGCTGATTGGGTTTGACTAGGATGACTCTTGAATCATCAAGCATAAAAGATATGCCTTAGAATCTATGAGGATTGATTTGAACAATCACCTGATCCACAAGAGTTGCTTGAATCAAACTGGAAACTTTTTCAAATAGATGAAAATTTGTAATAACTAAGATGCATATAAGATTACAACATATATTCGATTGGGACATCCCTAAAAAGGTAAAATAATTAGAAAAGTGATTTAAAATAAACTTAAAGTGGCATAACATGAATTTAAAATATATAAATAGTGAAAAAAATAAACACTAATCTCTGATGTATTTCTCATGCATTTTATTTTAAGTGGCATTTTCCTAATTTTTCATGAGTTTATATCATAATATTACAGATATATGCCATAAATATATGTTTTTATAGTTCCATTTTTCAGTAGCAGTGAAACTTTTTGATCAGATTTTTCCCTGAAAAATGAGTAGAATTGTGACGCATCATGCGGAATGTATATAAATAATTTTTGAAAAAAAAGTACACGTGGCGCAGTAGTATTAATGCCGGCCCTCGTTTTTCGCAACGTTATCGTTCTACTAGCTCTTCGTCTTGCTCCTGCGCCGGAGATCGCAGGCTGAAGGAAGGGGACGCTGCCAAGGGAGGGCGGGAGGAGGCACGATGCTCTCCTCTTCATCCCTCCATCTCCTCGCGCCGCCGCCTCACCGCTACCCCGCCGCCGTAGGCTATGGGAAGGCCGCCGGACGTCGCAGCAGAGTAAGAGCGGGGACCTCCCGGGAGGAAAATCCCGGAGCTCTCTCCCCCTCGCCGGCAGCGCCGCCGTCCTCTTCCCTATCTCAACATCGAGTTCCTCGGAGGTCGATTTCTCTGGCGGGTTCCGCTGCCCTACTTCTCTGGTCCCTCCCAGGTATTCTTACCCTTCTTCTCGGCTCCTCCGGCGAGAAACCCTAGCGTAGGATCTCCGGTCCTTTTGTTTGCCTCGTTGTGTTCTTCACGGCGATGGAGGATTGATAACCCAAGGTCTCCTGTGGTGGCAGCTTGCGCTGGAGTTCTATCGGGGTTCCCCGGACTGGAGTCCGTGCCGGGGCCCGAGCTTCCTCAGATCGACTTCCTCAACCGGTGGAATGGTTCCGATTCCAACACTGGCTTGGAGGATTTATGCGGTTGATAATGTTCGTCTTAGGGCGCCGAGTTTCTAGATCGATGAATTCCTCCGCTCCCTTCCCCCTTTTGCAGAAGAAAAACGGAAGAAGTACGAAGAGCTGGACTCGAGGTTTCGATCGTCTTCCGTGCTGAAAGAGCTGCTAGAGAAATCTAAGCAGAACAAGGACAGGTCTCAATTCTCTCCTCAACCTATTTACGAATCCAAACACATATTTCCTGCCATGGAATGTAAAATCATCATCTAACTGGAAGAATGTTCATGAACTAGAGTGCTCATATCTTTCTTGGGTCTCTGAGTCTTGTGCATGTCGGGGATTTCCACCATCAGTTCTTCGGATTCCCTAGGGACGCTTTATCTGCAAGCTTGATCTGTTTATCTCTCTAGATTCAACTCAAATCGGCAAGCTTTGTTTCTACACCACCTTCCTGTGATCAGAACATTGGATCAATCTTTCATCCATGAAGGGATAGGAAAGATATTCGATGAAATATCTGAAATCTCATCCAAACATCAGTTCCTGACAGGATCTAGTTCTTGTCGTGGAGAATTCTCATCTTCTGCTACAACTCATGGATAGAGGAGCTCTTGTCATTGATTTCCTCCCGGCCTGGCACAGAATCTGCCCTAGAGATGAACCCAGAAGGCTTCCTAGTAGTCACACCATTTGTGATCTGTGCTTTCTGCTGTGATGATTTCAGGAACAAGAGGGCGATTCAGGATAAGTACTGTATCCGTGGCGCCGAGTGGGGCGTCGGCGACTGTTCGACTGATGGGATGACACAGGACGAGAAGGACGCATTCATCAAGGAGTTGAAGAAGAGGAGTGGAGTCGAGTGAAGCAGGTTCGATTCATGCAACCATGGGGCAATCTGAATTGACTCACCTGATTCAATCCAGGCAAGAGTCAACAGGGCTCGATCAGGCCACATCTGAGTATTTTTCTGCATGATTTTGTGCATCATTTTTTCTTTCGATTCTGATTTTTTATCCCATTTAAGAGCCGGATGCCGTAGTTGGCAAAGTGAGATGTGAAATGGATTAACAAAAATTATAAAAAGTAAATTTTTTTTTCCAGAAGAGGTGATTTATGTGAATGACAGAAACCTGCGTTTTCTTAAGAAATTATGATATAATGCATCGAACATGGGAGGAAGCTGCTCCTTTTTGAAAGAATATGGGACCCATGATAACATTCGGATCAGTTGCCTCCTTTGCACCACTAATATATCAGGGGACAAAGTCTCTACAGCCCGTTGACTTACAGGGATTTTTAATCCAGCAGCCGCAGCAGGTACTGCACTTGGACCTCCTTGGTCAACGGCATGATCCATTCTCCATAAAGCTGAGCGACTAAGCTGGGTTCAATCTTGTAGACGGGAGGGTTCCCATCACTTTTCCCGACGTAATCCTGCCCGAAGACCCTCGCCTTCATTTCCACCCTTTCCTTGATCGCCGATTCAACGGTCTCATATGTCAGCAGTTGCAATATCAGATCTCTATCCTGCAGAGTCAACAAGAGGAAATTCTTCAGAAATTCTTCAAGAGATATCTCCTTTACAGAGCTCTAGGTCCATCTACAGGAGTTTACCTGAGCCCGTATGGCAGATTCGAACAGTTCCGGAGAAGCCCGATACTTCGCCTCTGCCACGAATTTCCCGTAGTGTATCCTCTTTGAGAGAGCCTGTGAGAGGAAGAATGCCGCTCAGAAGGCTAGAAATAGTGTATGAGGGAGAGAGTAGAGGTTGACCATAAACCAGAAATGTTGCACCTGGCCCCGTTGACCCCACTACATATAAGTCAACGGTAAGTGTGAGTAGAATTTGTTAAGGAGGAAGTGCACCTGCAAGCAGATTGTGTCACAAACAGCACTCGAGCCGCAGTTGCCATCGCTCCCACCCTTGACCAATTGGGGGAGAAGGCTGCCAAAGTACATGCCCCAGATCTTCTTATTTATGTTGATGGAGTTGGCAATCGGATGCAGAACCTGGTACAGCACCACAAGAGCATGAGCAATGTGAAAACTGGAGTGGCGATATTGGCTCAATCATGGTGTTTATCTCCGCAAATTCTTGTACATTATTTAGAAAAAAAAAAATTAAAACAAAAAAGAAAATAATAACACACGTCAATTCAGAGAGTACCCACTTTCGAGGGTCTCTTGGAATCAACAGATTCAATTCAGAGAGTCCAAAGTCATTTGCTGCAAAATCACTATGAAACATTCATCAGATGATTCCTACCGAATTATATGTCATTCAAAAGAAAATCCGTGTACTCTTTAAAATCCAATATCATACCAAAGTATAACCTAGATATGTGCACAAACTCCGTGCATAACACTAGTCAGTCAAACACTTTGATTGGACAAATTGGTTGTAACCTCGATTCCAATGAGAATCCGCAAGAAGTTTATGACTTAGAGCAAGCATCAGGTGTGCTTGTTTTTGAGTAGAGGAAATTTCCCAATCATTTGCTGCCAGTCACACCAGTCATCAATCTGTCGAAGCCTCTCTTTGGTGTGAAAACTTAACAGTCAATAATATCACCATTCTGAAAAAATGGTTTCTGGCATGATCAAACTGGGACTTTTCACATCTCATGCTGCGGACAGTTGAGACCATTCAGAAGAATTTAGCAGTTAATGCTGCAAGTATGAGATGTGTTCCATTGACATAGACCGCAGAATAGATAGATCAAATAGGTCAAGCAGCAGCAGCAGCATTAATATTACCCTCATCTTGATTGGAAATCGGTCTATGCTAATAATAAACCTATGCTATACTTAACTTATCCAACCACGAGTGATCGTCATCCAGAGTCAGCGAGCTAGAAGAACAGGCAATTGGCTCTTAGATTAGGAATTTCGGTACTTTCATTCTGGAGGAACCATCGAACCATTCATACTCGATCAAAGAAGACTACTAACAACACATAATACATTCGTGATTAAAAATCAAATTCAAAGGAATCAATTTTTTGCATAATTTTCTAGAAACCAACAATAAGCTGAGATAACTCTTTTCAGTTTGAAAACTGTGACAGAAAAATCCAACTTGATAATCTTACTAGTAAAGTCTCAATGTGATGATAAGTCTGTCAAACTTTCTCTAGCAAAACAGTACTAGTCAGTGATGGGGCCCCTCGCTCCCTTTAAGCTGTTGCTTGTGAAGACAATTGTTCCTAAAGGATTACATCACATTCTCAAGTAGGCAGAAAAAAGGTTAATGAACTGGGCTCCCTAAATTGTTAATCATCATTAAGAAACTTTCTAATAAACCTAGGTTTCCACTGCAACTGAAGACAGTGTCAACCGTGGGCACGGCAGAATTTGTTGGTTGCCAGTCGATAGTCAACAGTAAAATTTCTGAAAGTTCTCCAAACGAGGACCAAGACAAAGAGGATGATTCATTTGCAGGATAAGTCTTCCTGAGGATGTACGATTATGTTGGTGGCAGTAAATAATGACAATAATTATCTCATGACGAGCACAGTTGATCAAAATTTTATTGCAAGAAAATCTGTGTGGTCAGTTATCAACCACCGTTTGTTTTTCGTAATCATTTCCAATACCAATGACCATAAAAAAAAACGTATTTCCAAGCCGTATTCAATATTTTCCTCATCCAAACTGTTGTGAATACCACCAAATTATTAGTTAAGATTCCTACGACACCCAGAATTCTGCAAATATTAAATAAATTTCTTTTCATATAAGCGACAGACAACAATTTTTAATTTACAACAAAAATTACCATTAAAAACAATGTTTAACAAGATAAATGCATCGACAAAAAGATACATGGAGGGCAGAGAGAGACAGATTTAAAATTCCACTGATGCAATCTAGTGGGGCTGTGTCAACCTTTGGGTACTGCATGGGTGGCAACATAGGCTCAGGAAGATTCTCCACGAAGAAAGGATGCTCATCTGGGCTCTTGTATCTGCCTACCTGTGGCAAACAAAGTAAACATTATCCAATAAAGCCGTAACTATCTCTATTGTCTCCGGTTGTGGTTTTCTTTCAAAGAGTTACATACCTGAGCATGAAGCCTTTCTGTTTCGCGAACCATAAATTCAACCAAGGAGCCTTGGAAACCATCCATGTAGAACACATTGTGATTGTATGTATCGGGGTTATAGCGGTATTGAGCCCTCTCAAGGAGGCTAAATATTATGCTATCTTCCTGCCGAATCAAAGAGTGCCTAATGCTGTCTAGAGTCAAACTTTGACTCTCATCCACTCTCTTCTTCTCTAATCTGTGAGGAGAAGAGAGCACTTGAGATATTAGTAAATGAACATGATGATATATGCATCTTCATTGACAAGTGAATGTACACTCGTCTACAGGAAAAGCACCATTGCCCTAAAATTGTGCCCCATTAGGTGAAAACATGCCAGTGAAGTTGAACATGCAGAAGTCTTATAAACAACGGAATCAGCAAATTGCATGCTGCCGAAAATAACAGACAGCCAAAATGGAACCCAGGGCCAGATTTAGAACTGAGTATTCCCCTCTTGCAAGAAATCTTTAACATTTTAAGCTCGTCGGTCTATTTCATCTATGAACATACTTTCATCTGCGCCATAGAAAAGCAGCCATTCGTAAAGTTCAGGTGCCTGATGGAAAAGCAGTGGCATCTAGGATTACCAACCCGGTAAAGTCATATACAATGAAATCCATACGCTTGTGAGAAGACAGCTTTTGAAAAATGAAATTAAAGATTAAAATTGCAATTTCGAAATATCCCAAGACTTGTTTGATGTAGGGTTGTAGTCCACTGAAAACTTGTACGATGTATTATTTGATGATTTCCGTCGAAAGATGAACTAAAAAACATACGATTAAGCATGATGCAACCTATAGGATCTAATTATGCTCTTCATTCACACTTTAACAAGTAAAGATGAAGAGGCTACATAAAAAGACGCGGGAAAGGTTTTAGAAAAACTGGGAGTGAAGGGGAATGTTCGAGACTACAGTAAACACGGCAATGAGCTGTAAGATTCCAAGACGTCCCGAATTCATCCAAGAAAATTTGGGATATAAATCATTTCGGAACGTAGAACGGACATATAGATAGTGTATCGATAACATGCCATGTAAACGCCATGAAAAAATAAAAATAATCTTTATGGCTGCTAGGTGCAAGAGTCAAATACAGAGAGCGCAAGATTCCGTACGAGCACGAAGAAGACTTTATGGCTCAAAAAATATGCTCACGATTATCCATCAACTCGGACAATACACCACGACTTCGGAAATGAGAGAAAAATAATTGCAACGTGGAGGGCGTTAGTAGAGCCATTAAAACAAAAATAAAACGCCAACAACAAATATATATCTTCATCGGGTCATTCTCGTCCGACCAAAATGTGACCAACGTGGATCTCGGAGGAAAATTTCGAATCAGATACCCCAAATCTTCCAAATAGTCAAAAAAGGCAATCATCTAAATCGAGCGAACGGCAGTCTCGAACTAAGCCGGAGCCTCTAACAGACAACCGGCTCAAAATCGTTACAAAGAGCCGGCAGCGACGAGCAGACAGAAACAGAGAGACGTCAGAGAGCCTATTACCTCGTACAAGCACTAGAGGGTTTCTGGACTGACTGCATCCGCCGGTCCACCTCGGCAGTGACCAGCAACCTTCGTGGGATCCTCTGCTCTGCTCGGACGGGGAGGAGCCTCCAGACCACCGGAATTCCGGACAGGCGAGGGGCCAAATTGCAGGGAGAGGGCTTCACAAGCTTCATCTCCATGGCCGCCGGGGAACCCGGAGATCTGGCCTCGGGGGTGGTTGGTGTTGGACGCCCTATGGTTGCCACTGACCTTTTCATAGATAGTGAGGGAGGGCAGGGGGCGGGGTAGGTGCGGTAAGAAGACATGCGTATCATCAGCATCCACATCACAGAGAAAGTTAGCATTCATATTTTCTATTTGTACTTTTCAGTACCATAAAATATTGAAATTTTCTTTCTCCCCCCAGACATACAGAATATTCTTGATTATACTCTCTCTCTCTCTCTCAGTCGTCCAAAAGCCAATATTAGATTGTTAATCAGGGCAATTAAAATAAAATAATTAAATATACTATTTTAAAATTGTTTCCAAGGAGCGAAGCCAGAATAACTTTTTTTATCTAAAAACATAGTAATATATATTCCCGTATTATTTAATCACGTCGTAGGTTCTGAAAGTCGCCAAAGAAAAAACGACATTCTAGAGAGAGAGAGAGAGAGAGTCGGCTTACACGGTTAGTAATCACATGGTGAACCCAGTCTCTTCGGCCCGTTTTCAGGTTTGGGGCCTATAAAAAAGAGGCCGTGACCAAAAGAGGTGTTGGGCTTCATTATTAACACATTGGCCCAAGCCCCATTATAGCTCAATCTGGACCATAAGGCGTGGCCCATTAACAGGCCCAGGCCGTAGAAAAGAATACTCATAAATTTTCCATTTATAAATAAGATCCCATTTAAATAAATAATTACCAATATTGAGCTATCCTTAAAATGCGAGCATATTGAGGCACTATGTTGGAAGAAATTTATTAGGAATCTTGAAATGCGCCAAGTCAGCAAACTGTAAGTATTGACGCGTGTTGGATTCCTCGCTTCGATGTCTCTGGGGCCAAAGAAGCGTACGATCGACGCAAGTTGTTGGCATCCCCTTGTCCACCGAAAGGGAATCTGACGGCCAGGATTAGGTGCGGACGTGAACCCGGATTTTAGTGCGGATTGGTGAAACCCAGGCTCCGGGTGAGGAGTCCGCCAGGCTCTCCAACTGTTGATTCGCGCTTAAAGTTGGTCCCCCTTCCTAGCCCCCACACCCCTTCCCGGTCCGGCAACACAACCAGGTGACATACACTGTCTCTCTCTCGCTCTCGATCACGTTCGATCGCTTGTTCTCTCGCTCTCTATCTTGTTCAATCGCTTGTTATCTATCGGTTGATGTATTGATCATTTGGGTTATCAAATTGCTGGGATCAACATCGAGCAAGGTTCGGGGGAGTTGATCGCTGGGATTTTTTGTTTTCTTCCTGCAGGCGTCACCATGTCGGACGAGGAGCATCACTTCGAGTCGAAGGCTGATGCCGGGGCCTCGAAGACCTACCCCCAGCAGGCCGGGACGATCCGGAAGAACGGGTACATCGTCATTAAGGCGAGGCCCTGCAAGGTTCGTCTTCGATCTATGCGGTGCTTGGTCTCGCGTACTTTTTGATTTGGATGTGGTTTATCTGCGTTTGATCACGGGTCGTCGGGGCGGGGTTGCGATCGGACGTTACATTTGATTGTCATATTGTTGCTGCTGAGAGGGACTGATCCGTTTTACATCTTGCTAGATGTATGTGCTTCTCATTGATTTCCATGTGCACGTGTGTATTTTTTTAACTGGTTGCTTTGTTCCTTTTTATTGAGTTCTGTGACCAATCGAACCAATAACCTGAACCAAAAATTTATCTGGCTGACTTTGTGCGTGACATACATTTTGTCTGCTGGTTGATAGTGCACATCATTTTGATTTTACTCTCAGATATTACTTTTGCCATTCTATCAATAGGACATGCCTTGGACTTGATGTCTCCGATGACATAGCCGTTGATCTATCGATCGATTGGACATTCTAGTGAGTTCGTGAATTCTATGAAAACATTTTTTTTGCCATAAAAGCAGAATGGAACGTCATGAAGAATTCTTAATGCAATCTCTGTCACTCATCGACGGTAAAATATAATCTGTGGCATTTTTCTGTGGATGACAGACTTTTTCCCCGAAGTTTTGAAGTTTTTTCTTTCACGTCAACCCTGGGAAGGCGTACATTCATTTATATTTGCGTTGGAATTTATTGTCTAAAATTTGTGTGGATTTTTTTTTAATTTCCAGATTGGCGATCATATTGTTTATAGTTTTTTTTTTTGTTAATGCATTCTTTTTATATTGGAAACGCTTTTTCTAATGAACATAAACATATTTTCCGAATGGCAGTCCATTTTATTTCCCTCTCTTCTTGTTACTTAATTCATTGCATGCAAGGGAAAAGCTGGATGGCAGTCGTTCTAGGCTAGACATTATTAGATGCAAATTGTGTTTTTGAATTTCTTCACTTTTAGACTTTTGATCAATGATCCCTCATGTCCCTACTTTCGTCATTATTTCAACCTTCGTAGTGATTATTTATTTTATTTTTTTAATTTCCTTCATAGGTTGTTGAGGTTTCAACATCCAAGACTGGAAAGCACGGCCATGCAAAATGTCACTTTGTTGCTATTGATATCTTCAATGGGAAGAAGCTGGAGGATATTGTGCCCTCCTCCCATAACTGTGACGTAAGGATGTTCTTCTTAGCTATCTGTGGCTTCCCGGAACTGGGCTACATTATCTGTCCTTGGGCATTAACTGGGTATTGTCTTTACCAGGTTCCCCATGTTAACCGCACGGACTATCAGCTGATTGATATCTCTGAAGACGGATTTGTACGTAGAGATGTTTTCTAATGTTAAACACACATTTACAGTTTGCGGTTTTCTTTTAACAAGCTATTCTGCAGGTGAGTCTGCTCACCGAAAATGGGAGCACCAAAGATGATCTGAGACTCCCGACTGATGAACCACTGCTTTCCCAGGCACGTTCTCTGGGTCTTATCTTTAAAGTTAATAATTAAGCCTGAATGACTTTGACTTGGACTTTTTCTCTGTGGCCGCAATGTCCGGTATGCAATGTGGGTTTGGGGAAATCCTAGCTGTTTGATGTAACCACCGTACAGATGTTTAGGTGAAGAATTATCTTCTCAATTTTAGAAAGAAAATAGGGAAAATTTTGTCTGAAAATACCAGCTTTCCAGACTGGGAACTGGATGAAGTTTGTACATGTCTAGAATGACTGCCATTCCGAAAGTTTGCCCTATTTAGATATGTGCTCCCTGGCGACGACAGAGAATGTTAGGGTTATTTTATGTGATTTTTCTGAAGAACATACTTTTCTGTCCTTTTTGAGTAGGTTGTTCATATTAATATTTACTCTCGTTCTGTGGATAACTTTTGCAGATTAAAGATGGGTTCGCTGATGGGAAAGACCTGGTGGTCACGGTGATGTCTGCTATGGGTGAAGAACAGATCTGTGCCATCAAGGACATTGGACCCAAGTAGCTTCTCTCTCTACCAAAATCTCTCTCTCTCTCTCTCTCTCTCTCTCTCTCTCTCTCTCTCTCTCTCTCTCTCTCTCTCTCTCTCTCTCTCTCTCTCTCTCTCTTGCTCTGTGCTTTCTTCTAGTGAGAGATTTTGTGTGAGCTCAGACGCTGGGAAGACGAGTGTTTATTGTGACTGTATTCTGGTTCGAATTGTCCTGTCATGCAGGACAGAGTGACCACGACGGCCGGTCTCATGGGACTATTCATAATGGAAAGGTAATGAATGGCCTCTTGTGCTTCTATATCCTCCGGTTTCAGCCGTGTTGCATAGGAACCCATTTGGGAGTTGACGATCCTCTGACTACCGGGCAACTCGTTGACCATTTTTCGTAACTTTATACCCCATTCTCTAGTTGACCATGTTCCAAGTCTTAGATTATCTGTTGACCATTTTTTTATCCTGTTTCTCGTCGTGATGTGATCCCATGATCTAGTTGAGCACGTTCTACCTATTTTCTGTGAGGTTATCTGTGATGCGAACCCATTTTCTAGTTGACCCTTTCCTACCTCTCAGGCAAGCCGTTGACAATGCCCATGACCAGTTGCATCGCCGTCCTTATCTGCGATGTGGGCCCTTTATATCGTGTTATGGTCCGTTTTCTGGTTGACCTTATTTTACCTTTTTTTATCCTTTTTTCTTCTTGACCCTTGCGATTGCATCAGGCGGCTTGTCGACACTGTTCCTGGTTTAGCTTTTACCTGTGCCCGTTTCCTTGCTTCCCCTGTTCTTCATCTCGTCAACCGGTTGACCCTACTGAACTAGTGTTAGTTTGCCCCGTGGGCCTCATTTTCCAGATGACCTAACGAGGTCAACGGGTTGTGGGACTGCTCTCATCTTGAAGAACCTCTCATGTCGCTGCTCTGGGAGTCCCTTTGAGGGAATAATCTCGTGGGGTAGTTATTTAAAGGACTCACCGTTGACCGTTTAGGGTCAACAGGACTGTGACTAAATAGATCTAGGTCAATGGTTTGACCGAGGAAGGAAGTCATTCATCCTGGACCTCCCGACTGCAGGTTTTGACTATTCCTGGGATTATTTTAGAGCTGTCCACCCTGGCACTGTCCGTAGCTATAACTTACTGATATAACCTTGTTAGGACTGAATTTGCACAACAGTCCCTCAGCATGAAGCACGCGACTTGCCCCCATTTGCAGAGCAGCATTTAAGGGAGAGAGAGAGTAAATATGCAATTTTTGTTGTATCTCGGGATGTGACTGTGATTACGCTCCAAGGAAGCTTCGAAATGAGTACCTTAATGGACCGAATAATGCAATTTTCATGCAAGTTGGCGGCGTCCTTCGGACAGCGTGAATGAGAGAGAGAGAGAGAGAGAGAGAGCATATGTGCAATTTTTATTCTCTGGGGACGTGATTATGATTACCTTCCAAGGAAGCTTCGAAATGAGGACCTTAATAGACAAGAGTAAGGCACTTTTCCTACGCTTTGGCGGCGTCCGAAGAGGAGAGCGAGGGAGTAAGCGTGCAATTTATGGTGTATATGGGGTATGATTGTGATCACGTTCCAGGGGAAGCTTCGAAACGAGCACCTTAATAGCCCGAGTAACTCAGTTTTCTTACACGTTGGCGGCATCCTTGGGACAATTTGAGTTGCAGAGAGTAGAGAGAGAGAGAGAGAGTAGAGAGAGAAAGAGAGATGCGTCTGCCATGTGAGGGCGGATGGGGGGGGGGGGGTGTCTCTCTGTCTGTCTTTCTTCCCTCTCGAGGTGGTGGTGGTGGGGGACACTGAGATGTGGGGCGCTGGGGGAGGAGAGCGAATTAAATGGGGAGAGAGGGATCCTGTCAGAGGGGTCGGGTTGGGGGAGTAAAGGCCATGGGGGTAACTACAGGGGCAGGTATCTGGTTCATGGCGGGGAACCTTTATGTGTCGACTGAGCTCACCTCCTGACAACGGAAATGCCCGCCCCGTCCCAACGAAACCCTAAGAGAGAGACGATATAGAACATGAAGGAAAAGCTCCAAGCTCCATTCTCCCCAAGGATTGCAAAAATTCACAGTCTTAAGAAGGAAAGAGCTCAAGTCTCTCCAACCCCCCTGGGGAGGTGGGGAGGTTGAGGTGGGTTGGACCATTCTCCATGTCCTGTGGCGAACAAGACTTGTTCTTTCATCTTCAACCATGAGAGAGAGAGGGAGGGCAATGGGGAGATGTTACCACAGTGTTCTAACAGCGATCGTCTCTTGAACTGTGTGGAGACAGTTGGGACCTAATCAGCGCCGCAAGAGCTACTGAGCTCCATTTCTGGCATGGTATTTAAACCAGGACAAGAGATTTGGTGGAGGGCTACGGGGCCTTGGAGCTCCAGGCCGTAGACCTTTTAATGGGAGCGAGCCGGAGATTTTGTTAGGCAAGGGAATTTGAGGGTGCCTGCCCCTGCCCGGCGCTTCCAAAAAGGTCATCTTTCTTCTCAACGGACCTCCATTGCGTACAATCTTCTCTCTCAACGCTCTCCTGAGCAAATTCCCTCTCTCCGTCTCTCTCTCTGTTTTATTGCGGAAGATAAAGGGGGACAATAGTGTAGTCTCTAGTGCGATCTGATATTGGAGAAGGATACACCCAGATCGAAACACCACGCTTCGTGGTGGATGAGAGGGAGCAGGGGGGGTGGGTAGGGCAGAGAAATGTGCCTACAAAGAAAGGGCGGGATCTTTTGGGCTTATGACCCGGAAAAAAAGGGCGAGAGAAGCGAGAGAGACGGAAAAGAGATATTCACCAGTTAAATTTACTGGGCACACCTACCCGGGGCTCTGCTGCATTTTGCTAAAAAAAGCAGCGAGGGGGAGGAGGGAGCAAGAAGCCCAGAGCCCTTTCCCTTTACTCCTCCTTGAGCGGCCATTCTCAAAGGTGAGGGTGGGTTTGAGATGAGGCGATGCGTTGCCAGGGCATCTTCTCCCCTCTGAAATGCTCGTCTCTCTCCTGCAAATTCCTTTTTCTCTTTCTCTCTTGATATAGACGGGACACCCTTTCTTCGTTGCTGGTTCTTGGAGCTGAAGGATGGTAATGGGGGCTCGGTGGCTCGCGTTTGGAAGGGCCCTCCTGCGCTGTTCCTTCTAACGAGGTTTACGAAGGAGAAGAAAGGGAAAGGCCAAATTCCTTCTCTTTTTTTCTTCTTCCTTCATTTTTGTGGGTCTCTGGCGAAAACCCAGTGCCCTACGCAGATCCGGGCCTTGGGCCCTCTCTCAGTTCTCTCCAGCTCTGCAAGAACCTCGGCGGAAATGAGGAAGCACGGATGGCAACTTCCTTACCACCCTCTCCAGGTTCATTCTCCTCTCCCTGCTCTCCTCCTTCCCCCTCTACCTTTACTTTCCGCGGCTGGTTGAGCTTCGTAATATCCGTCTGCAGGTTGTGGCCATTGCAGTGTTCATGGCACTGGGGTTCGCCTTCTATGTGTTCTTCGTCCCTTTCGTTGGAAAGAAGCAGTTCGAAGTTGTCGTGATGGGGCTTTACACTCCTCTGGTTAGTAATTTCTAGTTTCGCAGGCCCTATTTCTTTCATTTTTTGAATGTGAACCAGTTGTTAAGCTCTCTCTCTCTCTCTCTCTCTCTCGCGCGCGCGCGCGCTCTCTCGCTCTCTCTAATATCATTGTCGAGTGTTCTTTCAAGGTGGGCGATTTCCTCCTGAAAATTGTATCATTGTCAAGTATTTTTCTTTTCGCCTTCTTATTTTCTACTTTTCATTTGGTTGTGACATCAATTCGATTGTAAAGGTCAGTTTTTTCCCGATTAGTTGGTTTCATTAATGACAGACGGTGGAGAATGGGCTGATGAATGGACCCAAGTCTGAAATCGTGCTTGGTCGCATATTTTTCATTAATAACAATTATTATGAAAAATATAAATTTCAATTATATATATATAATTCATATGCTTGTGTTCATCGAACATCTACATCTCTCGGCGCTCGTTTTCTTGCTTTTTTTTCGATTAGTGCACTCATTCCCATTCTTCAGATGTGAATTTTGTGTTCAAGATATAAAAATCCTAATTTTTAAGACATCCCTCCACCGAGATTGGATCATACGATGAGATGGGCGCGGATGAACTCCCTGAGAAACTTAGTTTTCTTCGTGTAATTCCTCATCGATCCCAGAGATTCCAGTTCATCCCAATTTCTGGTTCGAAGAAAGTTCAAAGGGTCAACGTTTTATCATCGATGGAGTCCAATTATTCCATGGAAACATATAACTCGTCCCAGAAGCAAAAAGCATATGCTATTAATGATTTTGAAGCTATTTTCGTATAATTCATGGCCAACATATGATGTTGAAGCTATTTTCTTTCTGGATGCGTGAAATCCCAATTAATTCTCCCGTTGACATGCCCATTTAATCCATGATTTATATCTCCTCTACGATTACTCCCCCTCATTCATATTTCTAGTTGTCGACAATTTAACTTATTTATTTATGTCTAATCGCGTTGAAGGGGATTTTTTTTATGGAAATCTGCCCCTGACCCAAGCAAATTTCGAACCCATGGATGATAATAATTCATTTATAAGACTTGATTAAGCTCCCCCAAAGCCAATCTCTGAATGTTTCCTAGACTAGAAAAATAAATATATACATATATAGATATATAAATGACATTGATCTTGGTCAATGCCCTCTACAGGTTGCATGCGTTTTCTTTCTCTATATCTGGTGCGCAGCAGCTGATCCAGGGGATCCGGGGGTCTTCAAGTCAAAGAAGTATCTAAACATTGTGGATCACAGGAGGTACTCCAGTTCAAAGGGTTCCTTGGAGGGTGGTGAATCCATATCCTCCTCTGTGAAGAAAGCTGATGCCGCAACTGACGGAGGGAAGCCGTCGAATGAGCCCCCTGCTGCTTCTGAGATCAGTGACAGGAAATCATCAAATAAGCATGCAGAGGAGAAGAGATCCCATGGGATCTTTTTTTTTCTGGCGGTTTTTCTGGGCTGCTTTCCTTCTCTTGGATGCACTAATTCAAGGTCTCACGAGCATTCTTCGGACCATGAAACGAGCGAAGATGGCATGTTTTACTGTAGTTTATGTGAAGTTGAGGTAGGGGACTAAGGTTTTATGATGGAAAATTGTCTTCTTGTTCAAGCTTATTTATTGACAAGGGAGCCCTTTTCTTCTTTCTGGCTATGGATATATAGAAATAAAAATGTCTATTGTATCATTGTTCATCTTTTATACTGGTAATAGTGCATTTTTAGGAAGAATCTGGTTCACATTTATCTGTGGGTCTAGTCTACCTGAATGTGTGGTGTCGATGGTTCTTATTGGTGTTTGATTCATGGGCAAGAAATCCTTTGAGTTCCGTAGGATAACTTCACATAATCCTAGGACATCAGCTGGTAAGATTGATTTTTTTATTTTATTTACTTAGCTTTAGAGTTCTACAGCGGCCTCCCCTGGAAGAAAGGAAACTTTTTTGTGATTTAATGTACGTTAGGAAAATAAATTGTTTCCTAGGAAAACATCTAGAAGCATTTCCTCTTATTATATGTGCTGAAATAAAACTATGAAAACTTTTAATTTTGAATCTTTTGTATTCAACAAGGTTTCACCTTGAAATATTTCTTCTCTTTATTTCTGTTGAAATTAAATAGTTAGGGCCTCATTTTTTAAACACTTCCTCTTTATTACTTTGACTAAAAAAATTAATAGTTCCTCTTGTTATTCAGTGAGGCTCCATTTTTGGGATATTTCTCCGTATCATTCCTTCTAAAACGTAATTTTGGAGATTTATTTATTTATTTCACCTGGGATTCATTTCTAACAGCTATTTCTGCTGAAATTAAGCTACTTGGGCATGTAGTTTCGTAATCTCTTATCCACCAAAAAGGGATTTATTTTGGACTGCCCCTCAGATTTCTCTTCTAAATTTTAATTATTTAGTGCGGTATTTGCCTACATTTTTCTTGAAATTATTCTCGCATCTAATCTGGCTGTGGGTGATTTTACAGCATCTCAGATTTGCCCACAATGTGCAGGTTCTGAAGTACAGCAAGCACTGTAGGGTTTGTGACAAATGCGTGGACGGCTTCGATCACCACTGCAGGGTCTGGATTCTTCACATGACCCCATTTATGCCATCATCTTCCGCAAATTTAACAGGTTCTCTCCTTTGGTTTTGCAGTGGATCAACAACTGCATAGGGAGGAAGAACTACTTCATGTTCTTCATACTCATGATGTCTGCGCTCCTCCTGGTCTGCCCACGATCTCTCTGCCATCTAGACCCTAATTTCCTCTGAAAATTATAATTTTTTCCCTTATTAATCATGGGCAAAAAATAAAAATAAAAGTTAATCGAAGGGGTCTCAGAATCGCTGGCTGTTCTTGGGCTGAGAGTTGCTCCCAATGAGAATAGTCCCATATTGCTTATTGTAGGAATCATTCATTGCCGATTGCTGTTGAGTTGGATTATTAGGATCGCTATGCGTTGACTGAGAGAAATTAAGCTGGTAAATGAAATATTTGGGTTCATTCTGAAACGGGTAAAAAAAAAATGCGGATCCCTCACTCATTGCTCATGTGTTTAAGGCTTGAAATGGGATGGCCATTATTCATTGTTCTTGAGCTGGCCTACAATCAGCTGTTTCTTGGGGAGATCAAAAGATCCCTTCTTTTTGGTTCGTTATTATTGTTATTATTATTTCGGCTGCTTATGCGGGTGCCTTGGGCTTGAACCTGCAGCTCATTCTACAATGTTCGATCGGGATTCTGGTGCTGATTCGCTGTTTCCTCGAGCGGAAGCAGTTCTCAGTCGATATAGCCTCTAAGCTGGGGAGCAGCTTCTCCCTGGTGCCGTTTCTCGTTGTGGTGGTGGGTTTTCATCCTTTGCCTTGGCGAAACGACAAATGTGGAAATCTCTCTCTCTCTCTCTCTCTCTCTCTCTCTCTCTCTCTCTCTCATCAGATATTGTTCTCTAACTTTCAATGTCCTGCCCATTTGTTCTCAGGGGTCATGTACCTTCTTGGCTATGGTGGCCGCCTTACCCATTGCACAGCTCTTCTTCTTCCACGTCCTCCTCATAAAGAAGGTGATCTCCAGTGCTCGTTTCTCATCTCTCTTCTCCTCATCCCTTTCAAAAGCAGCACGTCTTGCTCATATCGAGGCTAAAAAAAAGGACTTCATATGTCAGTAATCTACGTTTTATTCGTGGAATAATCTCTATGGTTGATGGCAGGGAATCAGCACCTATGACTACATTGTGGCCCTGAGGGAGCAGGAGCAGCAGCAGGGAGGAGTCGGTGGGGGGCAGCAGAGCCCCCAGATGTCTCCTCTCAGCTCGATCACCGGCCTGAGCAGCGCCAGCTCCTTCACCACCTTCCGCCGCGGGTCCTGGTGCACTCCGCCCCGCCTGTTCCTCGAAGATCAGGTGAGCTCCAGATTATCCTCATCCCCCCCTTTTTTTTTCTGCGGAATTTCAGCTGGATTTCTTTCGGATTGAGCAAATAATGAGAAAATAAAGAACTGGATTTTTTTTTAGTTGCTTTTTATATCAGATCATTGAGGAATTAATCCCCTGATGGATGGAAAATATCATTTTATTCCTCTCTCTCTCTCTCTCTCTCTCTCTCTCTCTCTCTCTCTCTCATGACTGTGCCCAAAGTTCGTATGAGTTCAGCCTATGGGTCATTTTCCAGGTTCTTTTTCTACTACTAAATTTAAATTATAAATCTGTTTGATGTTGAGAAGTAATGAATTGCTTTTTTCTTTTCTTTTTTTGGATAGTTTGATGTCGTCCCGCCGTACCCCGGCGTGGCAGCGATTTCCGGCCAGAAGAGGGCGGCGGCGGCGGCAGAGGAACAAGCGAGGAAGAGAAACCCACCCGCCATCAAGATCAGCCCCTGGACATTGGCTCGCCTCAACGCTGAGGAGGTCTCCAAGGCAGCGGCGCAAGCCCGGAAGAAGTCAAAGATCATGCAGCCAGTGGTGAGGCGGGAGAACCCACTGCTGCCGCCGCCGCCGCCGCCGCCGCCGCTGGAGACTGATAGCAGCAGTAGCAGGATAGTGGTGAGGGCTGACGGCCGGAAGAGGCCCAGCAAGAGGGGCCGGCTGCCTGGTGGAGCAATCCCACCGGAGCAGCTCGCAATTATCTCCGGCGGTGGCGGCAGTGGTGGCGGTGGTGGCAGCGGTCCCCCGCCGGAGACATCAACCAGCTTAGCTCCTCTCCAGCTCGAGGCGAGGAATGCCTTCCGCAGCAGCAGGGCCATGTTCTCCCCCGCGAATGCCTCCTCCTCCCCAGAGAGCAGCAGCTTGGACTCCCCGGATCTCCAACCCTTCTGCATCACCTCCGCCACCGCTGACATAGCCCAGGGCCTGGCGGCGATCCCGCCGTCAGGACAGACGGGAATTCTGCTGTCGCGATCCACCAGCGACGGCTACGACGCCTCCGGCGGCGAGGACAGCGACCGTGTACCGTCCCGGATCGTCCACCGGTCGTCAAACTGGAGCAAATTCTTCGCCACCAGCGAGCCAAAGGCGGTGGCGGCGTCATCGTCTTCCAGAGCGCTCCGAGGCGGCAGCCGATGATTATGGCCTCCCATTAACACCCCAGGTCTGAAGATCTGCTTAGAAGAACAGCCTTTGAGGGACACCAATCCTGCATCGGCAGGCGGGAGCAGCGGGATCAGGACCTCGGCGGCGGGAGGGCGGTGCTCTGGTGGTGAACAGGCATCTGCTCGATGGGGTTAACATGCCGGAGGTACCCCCGGTTCGAGCTACGGCAAGCTGGCTCACCCATGGAAGCAGGCCGCAGTTTGATCTGGGTCGCATCGTCTTCTTCCTCCCCACCCCCATCTCATTTTAACCTTCAGATTTCTTCCCCCCGACGACAGCAACTGTTCCCTGTTAATGGTGAGCTTAATCTTGATCCTCTTCCTCCAAGTTCTTCAGTATAATCGCTAGAAATCAAGCAACTTGAGGTTGACTCTCAAAAACCTAGTCAATGGGCTGACTGACGGTCAAAAGCACGCCTCAAGAGCTCAGGGGAAGAGCAGAGAAAATAAGATAATAGCATCGGAAAGATATCACCCACAGGAGAAGTCAACCCTACATCCAGTCTCTGCCCATTTACAAGGGAGAGGACGGGGAGGAAATGATGGGCTCCTCACTTGATGAAATGGGGGTTGAGCAGGCCCGATATCTCGAGGAAACCTACGCGATCTCTGCCGCCGAAGATCTTCTTCAACCTCCCGTCACAAACTATAATCTTTTTGTTTTCTGGGTCCTGCAGCCGGGGACGAGAGAGCCTTTAGTAACAGTATCAAACCAATTAATGAGAAAGAGTAACATACATGCGCAAATTTCATCATCCTTGAACGAGAAGAAATCAGGAACACAAGTTATGAGAGAATAATCGGAGCTCAATTAGTAATATTATTAAACGAATTAATGAGAAAGATTAACATACATGCGCACATTTCATCATCCTTCGACGTGAAGAAATCAGGAACCCAAGTTATGAGAGAATAATCGGAGCTCAATTAGTAACATTATTAAACCAATTAATGAGAAAGAGTAACATTTTATCATCCCTGAACGAGAAGAAATCAGGAACCCAACTTATGAGAGAATAATCGGAGCTCAATTAATGCGCGCAATCTTAATAAGATCTACTAATCTCCTGCCTGGTTAGTGCTCTCCTAAGTAGATGCTGATCTTATTTCTTCGATATCTCTGTTCGTGCAACCACTCTGTTTCGTGAAGAGAAACTAACTTATATACGAGAATCACCAATTTAATGTGCCTCCGATCATGTACTGCGTCCTTCAAACCTAAGGAGATCAGAAAATACACTGACAGCTGCACGTAATAAAACTAAGTCCCAAGAGACTAGTTACTACTCTGTTGATGCACCTCATCTGCTTTTGTTAATTAGGGGATGCTTCTTTCCTCATCTCTCTCTATTTTCCATTGCCGATACTAGATACAGCGCCCAATGTGCGGCAATTCCTCTGCCGCAGAAATGGCCATTGGAAGGAAAGATCCATTTCAATGATCAAACTGACTAACTTATGGAAACCAATGAAACCTCATTAATATGTTCTAGAATAAAGTGGAAGATTAATGTGTCTTTTAATCCACTAACTTTTGGGAAGTTTAATTTACTCTGGAAGTCATTTTCGGGACTAAGATTATTAATATGAAACCTTCATTACAGCATATTAATGATTCCAAATTAATCGATAATCAGCTCAATATAAAACAGTTGTTATGGCATGTACTTTGCTGAAGTAGAAGATGTGCGCAGAAGCTACATCATGTCTTTAAGAGAACGTCAGTGTAACCCATTTTCTACAGATATCGTCAATTTTTAAAGGAAATTTCCTACCAGCAACAAAGTTTTCGATGGAAGGTGTCAGCGGAAAATTCGGAAAAAAAGAAGTTACAGAGGTTCGTGGTTCAACTACATTCTTATTCTTATAACCACTGGTGCTTCCCCACACTGGTTCATTTTATCAACAACCACACTGGTTCTCTATTACTCTGGCCACTAAGCATTCAAGAGATGGACGGTAACAAATATCTCGAGATAAACACGACAAAGATACATTCCAGGAGACACAAATACCACCGACATTTTTGTAAATCCAATCCAGAAAACTCCAATGATTGATGGAAACACGATACGCGTGAAAAAAAAAGCAGAAAAACAATGGGAAACTGGAAGCACTCAAGAAGTAGTCGTTAACAAATACCTCGAGATTAACACAAAAAATAAATACATTCAAGGAGACAAAAGCACGATTGATATTTTTTAAAATGTAACCAGATAACTCCAATCAGTGATGGATACGGAAAAACGTAGAAAAAAACCAGAAAAACAAAGGGAAACTATAAGCACAACATTCTGTATATTCCGTATTCAGAAACCAGGAAGAGCGAGCATGAAATAGGGCTAGACTAAGGAAGAGAGGATGAAAGACCCCATACCTGTAGGTTTTTCTCCTTTATGTAGGCCCAAATCAGCTTCAGCGCCTGGGTGCGCGGTATCTCAGGGACGCCGAGAAGCTCCTGCAGCTCGGGGGATATTGGCCGGGGTTTGGTGATGCCTCTTCCCCTGGTCTCACGCTTTTCGGAGGCAGCAGCGGCGGCCGCGGGCTTCGCGGCACCGCACAGCGGTAGGAACGACCTCCGTCCCCGAAGCGGCAGGGAGAAGCAAGAAGAAGCCGGAAGAGGCAGCAGAGGCCTGCTCGAGGAAGCCTGGCCAGCCAGGAAGGAAGACGAACAGCTTACCAAAGACCGCGCCGCCATCGTCGCCTCTCAGGGAAAAACAAGAACCCGAGCTAGGAGCAGATAAACCTCCAGAAGGAGAGAGAAAATGTTAGATACTATATACTGTCACAAACACATATAAATATAGATGGATAGAGAGAGAGAGAGAGAGAGAGAGAGAGAGAGAGAGTAAGTGGGCCCCCCCTAATCCAGTATCCAGCTCAATACTAGGCTCACCACACAGTTGGGCCGGTGGAAAGTGGGCCTGTCCATTCCTTACGGTGACTTTGTTAATGGGCCAAAAGCTAGTCAAAGCCCAGGAAAGCAAGCTAGCCCGCCGCTGGGCGGGCCTCTAGCTCATTCCAGTGTTAGCGGGCTGAGCCTAGAATTTTCCCTCGCCACAGCCGCCAGTTCTCTACCTTTTCTTTTTTATGAACTCGACGTGGAGCACAAAAATGTATATAAATTGATATTTTTTAATTTTTTGTGTTTCATAAACTGCACGTTTTTCATATTTAAAAAAAAAACACTTACATGGGTCCATTCTTGAACTCAAATAAAATATAAATCATTTTTAAAAAAATCATAAACTGCATTATTTTTTCGAAATGTTTATTTTCAAAATTGTTCACAGTTCCCTTTTTTTTTAGCATAAATAGTAAATAAATTTAATTATCAGTTAAATCTACGTTGTTCATAAATGCCGTACCATTTTTTCTCATTTTTTTTATTTTTTAAAACTTACATGGCTCGATTGTTGAGATTAAAAAATACTTGTGTCCCATTAATTTTGTATTCAATCTGCGTGTTTCACAACTTGTACTGTTTTTTCGCTATTTTTTTTTAAGCATCTGCATGGCTCCATTAAAAGTAAAAAATAAAGAATGCTCTTATGATGCCTGTACTGCCCTATTTTCACATACCCCCCTGCACTAACACATAATTTTCATTACAATACAGGACCACCAATATTTATGTGTGTGTGTGTGTGTGTCCCTCTCTCTCTCTCACTCTCTCTCTCTAGTGGCCATGAAGTGAATCCAAAGGCTCATGAGAAGGAAGGTATCGAGTGTAACAACGAGCAACACCGTTCCTGCTGCTCGAGATTGTAGCTCGTTACATCGGTGCGAGCTCGCACTCGAACAAGAATTCAGACATCGCCGGCGATTCGGAGATCGTACTATATACATCTCCCCTGTTGATGGTTGATCTTCGGGCTCTCTCTGCCGGAGAATCAGACCATCGAGGGGAACATCGGCTTGCCGGAAGTGAGGGAGAAGATGTCCGCCGGCGTGTTGCAGACGACGGCGGAGGCGCCGCCGGAGAGCGGAGAATCTCCTCCGCGATGCCGGTCGAGGAAGACGACAACGACGGTGATGTCGTCGTGGAAATGCCGCCGCACGCCCTTCTCTATCCTTCTCAGGTCCTCGTATCTCATCTCCCTCTTCCTCGCCGCTTCGCTGAGCGCAGCTCTCACCAGCCTCTTCGCTATTCCCTGCATCACCTCCCCCAGTAAAAACCCTTTTAGAGAGAGAAAGAGAGAGAAGGGGCGACAGCGAACCAGTTTTAGCGAGAGAGAGAGAGAGAGAGAGAGAGAGAGAGAGAGAGAGAGAGAGAGAGAGAGATTAATACTCACGGGTCTAGGGTTCTTGAAGACGATCTCCACGGCGTCCTGATCGCTCAGCTGCTCCCAGAGGCCGTCGGAGGCGAAGATGAGGAAGGAATCGTGGAGGCCGAGCTTCTTCACCCGGATCGAGGGCTCGGCGCTCATCACCGGTCTCTTCAGAGGAACTGGGCTGACGAACTGCCGGAACACCGGATCCCTGCAGAACTCCGGTTTCTTCAGGTACACGTCTCCGATCGATCTCGACACCTGAAAGCAAACGGCCGGCGGAGCGTTCTTGTTTGAGACGGTTTCTGATCTTCTCAGGAAGTAATTCCAATAATAACATTCATAGTCGATCATCGGTCTTTCAGAAGATGAACAGATTATTCGGTGCAAAGATAGAACCAGTTAAATTATTTGAAGATCTCATGGCCGCCGATTACTAAACTAATACGATACTCAGAACCCCGAGTCTCCGCACAGTAGATGATTCGATTATATGAATGTTCTCCACTCAAAATCAGGAACTCTTGGCTGTTCATCCAAGTGTTCAGAAGAACAGGAACACCATCGATCGATCAGGAATAAGATGCCCTGATTCGGTAAACCAGTTGAACATCACGATCATCCGTGGAGGAGAAAAATCAGTATAACCAGTGAGGTGAAACCCACCCGGAAGAACACTTTTCAGTATTCACAGAAAATGAAGAATTCAGCGAAATTCCTCCGCAGATTGTTCCCCAGAGATTGCAACATACAGAGAGAGAGAGAGAGAGAGAGAGAGAGAGAGAGAGAGAGAGAGAGAGTTGGGCGTGCACCTGGATGATGCCTTTGATCCGCCAAACGCCTTGAGTGTGAACGACGATGTGGGAATCATCAGGGTGCTGTTGAAGGAGTTCCTTCCTCACTTCCTCCTCGGCAACGTTGTGGTCGTTCGACAGCCGCTCGGCGACGACGGCTCTCCCGTCGGCGACTCGCCGGCCGAGCACCGCCCTCGAATCCCCCAAATTGGCAACATACAGGATCTCGTCGGTGATCGCTCCGACGAGGCAGCAGGATCCCACGGCGGCGATCTGTGGCTGAGATAACCACGCCTTCATCACAAGCTGCACGAAATCCTCCTCCGTGGCGTTGAACGCCTTCCTTATCACCTCCTCCGACAATCCCCCCTGCTCCAGCGCAAACCCTAGCGAAGATCAAATCGGAGAGAGAGTCCGAATAAATTGAGGTCTCCGGGCCCATTGATGGAGAAGAAATCACAGAGCAAGGGGGAGGAGATTACTGTTGAGGTAAGGGAAGAGGTGGCTGTTAATGAATCGGGAAGCCTCTGGGCCGCCATGGCCGTCGTATACTCCGATGTAGGTGGCGAACGGAGTTGTGCAGACCTGCGCCTGGTCCTCGAGCGATTTATTGGCCTGAACTACTGCGACGGAGAAGTCTCCAGTGGCGTGAGGCTTCAGGTCTACGTGCCACAGAAGACCGTCCCTCGTCCTCCTCGCAAAGCAGCGCTCCAGCGGCCTGCAGCACAGCCTCAGCATCACCACCTCCCTTCCAGGTCCCAACCCGCAGGTTCTCTCTCTTCTTCCCGCTCCCTCTCTCCCCCTCTATCTGCTACAGACAGAGAGAAAGCAAAACCCTAGAAAAAGGAGAAGAAGACGACGATGGTTTCCCTCTCCCCATCACACGGAGCAATCCAGAGACAGAGAGAGGATACATATAACGGAGATGAAGATGGAGATGGAGATGGAGATGGAGATGGAGGTGGAGGCCTCGGCGTCAACTCCGCGTCCGAAGACGTTGAATGAGAAGACTCAGAGAGAGAGGTTTGACGGTTCCCCCAGAGGAAAGAAAACGACGACCACACTCTCTCTCCTCTCTCATCTCACACTCTCCCATCCCCCATAGGCCGGTAAGAATGTCAATTTTCAAAATATTTGTTCCAATATGTAAAGTTCATAATTATTTACGGGTTTTACTGAAAATTTAAGACCTTTTCTGTCGCATTAATGTGGAGGATAATCAAATTACGCTATCGAGATTCGTGGGCCCGGGCCGGGCCCAAATGTACCCCTCAAATCACGTGTGCCCTTTTATTCTTTCTATCTCTGGCAAGACCCGATCCCAGGAATAATTTGACTTTGACTAGGTACTGGGAGGGGGGCGGGCGGCGGCTCGCACATCTGGTTGACTTTTATCACGCGAAATTTAATAGTAATAAATATGGGAAGTATTTTTTTACCATATTAGCGTACTACGTTCACCGATGCATTTAAAACATACGGCGGACTAATTGCCTTTCTTTTTTGCCATTACAAATTTATTGAATTAATAATATAAATAATAAATATCGTGGAAGCCGTTTGTCTGAATGGAAGGAAAGTTTGAATGTCAGAAACTTTGACTTTTTCAATTGAAAATAATAGATGCGCGTGGCTTGGATTGATTCTGGACAATGGATGTGCCCAGATATTTTTATTATTATCGTTTTTAAAATCAATATTGAATTAAAAAAAATCTATAACATATAAAACAGTTGTAAACTGGAGCTTAGCTGGCGTTGACTTCTTGATAATGATGCCACATCAGATCGATTAAATATGTATTTATAGGCCCAAAGAAAAATGCTGCCGGCAGCAGGTTCCCATTCTAGGAATGCATTCTTGCTCCAACACTATTCTACGTCTCGTCACAAGGGAGAAAGTTTTCTCTCTCCTTCCCACCGATCTAGAATGGTTGATCAGGTAACATGATGAATGACGTCAGCGCTGACAGGAAAGCACGTGGAAGATCCGGACTAGGTCACCAAGGCTTCTAGATGACTGTGCCCAGGGCCGGGCCCAATGGACTTAATGGACTATCTGCACTACGGCCCTTTGCCGATCATTGGCTTAGCCGCTCTAACGGGTTATCCGTAACTTTCACCTTTAAGTTTATCGTTTATTGGGCATGCCGTGGGTCCATTATGTGACAGAACTTTCTAGATCTAAATTTCGGTGTGGGTCAGGTCTTCGGAAACTGGTAGCTACACCACGAGTCCTGTTGACCGTCGTCATCTTGCTTGCTCCGTCCTCCCCACCGGAGCCGCTGCGGCCGACGGCAGACGGACCTTCGCCGGTGCCCCCTGCCAGAAGAGACTCGGTGGCTCCTCCTCCTCGTCATCCTCTGGAAAGGTAAGCGGTTGGTCCTCGGGCTTCGGGGATGTGGTGCTTCGTCCTTGTTCCTCCGAATCCCTGGCGGAAGTTCTGCTGTGGCGCTTGGAGAATCTAGCCTGTTGATGAGACAATTGTCCACTACCGGAGGAGTTCTAGGATATGATTTGATTATTTGATTGTGTTTGTCAGGTTTCGGAAGTATTCGGCGAGATACTTCTGCCGAGGTGTATTTGACCTTCTGTGTTCTCGATCGAGACTAGGAAGCGAGGGGAATAAGGGAAGCTTCCTTCTCAATCTCGTTCGTCATTTTTCTTCTCTTTTGTTGGATCTCGTTGTGTCTATATCGATGAGAGGGAGCGCCAGAAGTGGGAGGGCTATTGTGGCCCTGCAGACGACGAAGTTGGGCCTGCCAGCGGTCTTCTTCTGCTGCGGTCTCTTCTTCCTCGCTGGCTTCTTTGGATCCATGATCCCTCCTGTGGTACGGAATTCCCTTCTACCCGCTTCTTCGTTCCAAATCTCTCCTGATTCTGCTTCTATGCTGTATGCATGGCCAGCCACCAGTTATTTCTATGTGACAGTGTTGTAGGATTTCTTCCAGGATCTTCCCAACGAAAACCCTGCTCGTCTGGGGCTTTATGAAGAGGAGACGCTGGAAATGGCCCATGGGGAGACTGGGGAAGATCATGTCTCAGAGTTATCATTTCAGGTTCTCTTTCTGTAAACTTCTTTTCGTTTTTCGTTTAAGAGCTACCAATTACTGGACACTTGTTCCTTCTTAAAGCGAGTTCCACTTGTAAGGAGCAACTTCAGACTGTGAACTAAAAGTTTACACTCCAGATCACGTTGCCCTGGAGTTTTATGCGACAGTTGCTGCTAAATCTTTCCTGCCGTTTGTTAAATGAATATTTTTAAAAAAATTGGCTAACGATCTATTTTAATTGGCATAATTGACTAACGATTACAGCTGGAATGTAATCGGCCTTAGTTGTTTACTTCGGCTTGAACTTGTGATGACAACACTGAGGATGGTCTGTCCTCAAAACTCACTGCAAGAGGTGAGATTTTGGGTGGATCAACGCCTATGTGTTGCATGAGGGAGGGGGGTGGCGCTAACTTGAGAGTCACGTACCCCCCTCCCTCGTGGGTTTCTTCTCCTCTGGGACAAAATAACTACAACGTTAAGATGGCTACATCGTTGTTATAGCCTATTTGTTGCTATCTTTAGTTGTGGAAAAGGTCATAATTTGCATATGTGAAATAAGATGCTTGGACTCTCCACCTTCATTAGCTAGTTAACCTTCTTCCTTTCAGATTCTCTTGCTTTTTTGTTGCTTACAGTGGAGTCACGCACGTGCAAAAATATATCATAACAATTGAGAAAGCTTAGAGCTTTCCCGAACTTCATAATAGCTATTTTTCTGGAACTTACCTTTACCTGGCAATCTCGTAGAGTATGAATGATTGTTTTGCTTTGCAAAATCGTGATTTTAAAATTTCTTATACAAGGTGAAGTTTTTAATTGGAGATGTAGTCGTGCAAGTATTAGGGTTATACAAGTATAAGGAATTTTGCCGATTATACTACCAAAGATATGTACCCCCGAACTTGTGGACGCCACCACAGAAAGTGTTGTTCATCATTAGGGGAAACCATACCCAAACAAGAAGAGAACAAGGACATTTTTGGGAATAACTTTTTTCAGTCTCTTTATTTGGCATACTCAAGTCTTTGTTACAAATGAACAAAAATATATTCTTCGACTCTGTACATGTTACTGTCGAGCAGTTACAATTATTTATATGTTATGATCTTTTGTGTTGGATGCACATGGCACTCTGAGCCATTAGTCATGTGAGATTTTTTATTTAAGCTTGATGCATCTCAATATAATAGTGTGATCGGGCAGGCAAAGCATCTTTCATGCTTTTTTTTTGGGTGCTTGATTGTGTTTCTAAAATCAGGTTTTGAGCTGGAAACCTCGCGCTATGTACTATCCGAACTTTGCAAGCAGGAAGCAATGTGAAACGATTATTAGAATTGCGAAGAGTAAACTTAGTCCATCATCACTGGCTTTGCGCAAGGGGGAGACGGCTGAGAGCACCAAAGGAATAAGGACAAGGTAGTCGCTTTTGTGTCCATTCATTATTATATGACTAGGGGAACAGTTGTCAAAAAGGTGACGCTCTAATCTATCTGGTTTGATGACGTTGTTTTCCGCTAGCAATTGAGCGAATTAATTATCCTCAGCCTTTTTTTTTGACCCCTGGTGAGATGTAAAAAATCAAAGACCCTATTTTTTTTTTCTGTCACTTGCCGTTTTCTTATCTGTTGCCTTGCCAGCAAGAAGGGTAGCCATTTTCATGCTGTTGGACTAGGACTCCACTTTTCTTTGAGGGAATGCATCAGGCAGGCATAATATAGGTTAGTCAAGGATAAAATCTTTTTACTTTCCTCAATGCAAAGAAAGAAAATCTTCTGTACGTTTTGGTTCTCACACACACATGTACATAGAATGTCTAAGGCTGAGCCAAAAATTCCCTTTATTAGTATATTCCCACTTTTTCTATAGTCAATATTCTTCTTAGGTGGAAATTGTGTTCTTTCTAAAGTGCTCTAAAGAAACATCGAGCAGCCTTTGTATACTACTTAATACTGAAATGATCTTTGGAAAACCTTTTGTGCACCACGCTGTCATGATATGTTGTACTAGACGCTTCATTCTCATAGTCTATGACACGTGGTATGTTAACTCATGTCATCGGCGTTATTATGGAATCAGTTCAGGTACATTTCTCAGTGCAGTGGAAGATTCTAGTGGAACCCTTGACAAAATTGAGGATAAGATTGCGAGGGCGACACTGATACCCAAAAATCATGGAGAGGTATTCACGTTTATCAGGCTTATATTCAGAATTTGATCTCCGCTGAATTCTTATCCGTGAATCACAAAGGCATGATCAGAACCTGAAGTTCTGTATCAATTTTCCTTGGGTTTGGCAACGAAAATGACTGTCCTATGTAAACCATCTTTCAGAATATTTCAGTGCAAGAAAACTAAGTCGCATTGGGAATTCATATTATCTGTCATTAGATTACCTTTTTTTCTTATAGCGGAGCTGCTACAAGCTAATATACTGGTATATTAGGAGCAAATGAGGCTCAGTTATAATGGTAATTATTGGGATGCTTAATCACTTTTATTCATAATTTCTTTTCCAGTTATTTTACTGGATTTTGATGCTTAATCACATGTTATTCATGTTTCCTGTGATTTTTCTTTGAACAGTTCATCCATTTCGTTCCTGAATCAGTTAGAATGATGTGTGATGACAAGAATATCTCTCTGGCGCAGGCATTTAACATCCTTCGTTATGAGATAGGTCAGAAGTACGCCTCCCACTATGATGCCTTCAATCCCAAGGAGTACGGCCCACAATCGAGCCAAAGGGTAAAAAACCAAATGGAACAAATTTCTCTGCCGGCGATATTTTTTTCCTTATTTGGCAAAATCTAGTGTAATACTTTCGGGGTTAATACGTAGATCGTTTGACTCCTCTGGAAACAGTGACATTCCGAAGTGAGCTCCCCTCCCCTCCCCTCCCCTCCTCCTCCTCGATGGCACCTATCCAAGGAACTGCCATGGATCGATTCAAAGTCAAAAATCCCTATGAGCCTTTGACTTTACTTTATTCTGCATTGTTTCTTGATCAAGCCTTCTGACTTGAATCGATCATGGTTTCATGCCTTTATTAACCATGCTCTCGTGGTTAATACGTTGATCGTTGACTCCTCTGGAAACATTGACATTCCGAATTGAGTTCCTCTCCCCCCCTCCTCCCCGATGGCACCCATTTCCAAGGAACTGCCATGGATCGATTCAAAGTCAAAGCCCCTATGATCCTTTGACTTTACTTTATTCTGCATGGTTTCTTGATCAGGCCCTCTGACCCCCTGCCCGCAGGTGGCTTCTTTTCTGCTGTACTTATCTGACGTCGAGGAAGGGGGAGAAACCATGTTTCCTTATGAGGTGACGCTCCTCCTCCCTGTTCCTCCCGGCGATCTGACAACTTACTGGGCGTCATTATACGATCCTAAGGTGTCGATTATGCCTGTTCTTCCAACAGAATGGCCTCAACATGAACTCCGGCTATGACTTCAATGAGTGCATTGGTTTGAGAGTGAAGCCACGCCAAGGAGACGGCCTCCTCTTTTATTCGGTCCTGGTCAACGGCACCATCGATCCGGTATGTGTCCTGATCCCGCTAGAATCATTAATCTTATGCGTTGACCCCGAATATCTTGCCAAAATCCTTCATTTTAGTGAACCCAGTACAGTCCACCAACTCCTGTAAAACCGCATAAAAATGGCATCCCACTTACCATCTACAAGAAGGTGGATAATTTTTTTTAAGTGTGATAAGACAATATAGTTGACTTTTCAGTACCACTGTGTGGAACATGGGAAAGGTCAACGAATACTTTGGTCAAACTTTGTCAAGTCAATGCATCAGGCGACCTGAAATCCTTAAACCCTTCCGAAGTTTTAATCTGTGTATTTATTTATTTCCATAAAAGGATCTATCTCTTACAGAATATCAAACCGTAGGTATTCATTGGTCAATGAGAGTAGACGACAATCTGTTTATATATATATATATATATATATATATATATATATATATATAGATAAACCTTGAGGATAATCCTATGGAGAAATTCTGTTTTTGCTCACGCAGATGTCCCTCCATGGAAGCTGCCCGGTGATAAGAGGGGAGAAATGGGTGGCCACCAAGTGGGTGAGAAACGAAATCCAGTGATGGGTTGAATCCAATCCAAACCCTCACTGCGTTGGCGCGGTAGTGGCGCAGTTTCTGCGGAATGGGGAGATATCGGGCTACGTATTCACAGCCGAGGTCAAAGAGGCCGTGCCCAGTTAAGCTTTCTCTCTCAAGATTTCTGTGTATTTTAGGCTTCGCATCCCGTTGAACGGTGGCAGCCGCGAGCTTTCATCGTGATTTCTCTCTCTCTCTCTTCTCTCTCTGAACTTTAGCCTCCCTTGTCAACCTTCTAATGCGGCTGAGTCTAGGGTTGCGGCTAAGAGTTTATACCATGTAACATATGCCAGCAGAGCTCTCTCTCTCTCTCTCTCTCTCTCTCTCTCTCTCTTTCTGCATTACTGAATTTAAGCTTCCCTTAACATTCTTCTAATGAGTCGGAGTCTACGGTTGCGGCAGGAGTTTACAGTATGTATGTAGCACATGACAGGATTCTTCTCTCTCTCTCTCTCTCTCGCTGGAAACAGTAGGGAAGGGGCAACGGACTGTCGGTGGAGCTAACATGGTAAGAGCACGAGCATATCCTTAAACCAGACCTTGAGCAGAATTCTCTCTCTCTCTCTCGTTCTCTCTGAAACACTCACATGATCCGGAGGCTCAGATACTCGGAGAACCAGGAAGCCCGTTGCTTCGCCCCCTCCCCGTTCTCCGCCGTGCCCTCCCTCCCCACCTCCGACGAAGACGACGAGCAGCTTCCCCCGCAACCCTCCTCCTCCGCCGGCCTCCTCCTCGGCCGCCGGCCTCCCGTCGCCAGCGTCAGCTCCACCTCCTCCCCCTCTTCCTCCGCCGCCGCCGCCGCCTCCCTCCTCATCTCCCTCATCAGCAGCTTCTGCACTCTGTACAGCCTGTGTAGCTCCCCCACCTGCAACTCCATTATCCCACCGAAAACCCACACATTTATAGATTTAGATAGAGAGAGAGAGAGAGAGAGAGAGAGAGAGAGAGAGAGAGAGAGAGAGAGAGAGAGAGAGAGAGAAGAATCTGTTAGCGGAAGCCCCCGCACCTGCAAGTCCATTAGCCCACAGAAACACAGAGATTTGTAGATGGATGGAGATAGAGATAGAAACAGAGAGGAACCTGCTCGCGGAAGGTGCAGTCCTGCTTCAGAATGGCCATCCTCAGGAAATTCTTGTCGTAGGGGATCGTGAGTCCCGCCATGAGACCCAAACCCGTGGGGTGGCTCTTCTTTCTTCCAGCGACCAGGGATTGAAATATGCGAGCGCTTTCTTCCCCGGGGAAGTCTGAGGAGGATGAAGGAGAAGAAGAAGAAGCTCTCTTTCTCTCTCTAGGCCCCCCAAGAAACCCGGGTCCGCTGTCGCGGGGGATCCCTGCAAGGCGACCGCCTGGCAGAGGATCCCTGGGCCGCTGTCGCCATCTCCAGAAGCTCTAAACCCTAAAATTTGGACGGGATGGGGACAGGAATTGAAGGGGGGGCATCTGGGGAATGTCCAAACTTCCATCTTCCTTGTACCCCGGAAACGAGGAAGATGGATCTCCAATGCCCGCCCTCCTCAGGACAAACACAGATCTAGAGAGATAGAGAGAGAGAGAGGGTGGGGGGCATGTGGGGTCCTTATGTTGCTGAAAGAGAGGGGGTGTGTTGGGTTTGTGAGGGAGAGCCGACGGGGAGTATGCGGGGGAGACTGAATATGCCCGTTCTCTTATTCTTTTCCCCTTCTCGCTTGTCCCCCCTCCTCCCTGCCGGAAATCGGGCCGGCGCACCGCAACCCGGGTCTCTCTCTCTCTATCTCAGAATATAAAAAATCATCTCTCAGAACATAAGAAGAAAGCTCGCCACACATCAAAACACACAAACTCTCACTATATTCTCTACGTAACAAGTAAAAACAAGTACTCTCTCTCTCTTCTCTTAATAAAAAAATCCTCTCTGTGCATTAACAAAAGAAGAAAACTCGTCATGCACACACACACACTCGCCATATTATCTACGTAACAAGGAAAGAAAAAGTACCATCTCTCTCTCTCTCTCTCTCTCTCTCTCTCTCTTCCTCTCTCTATTAGAATAAAAAGATCCCAGCTCGCGTCAGTCTCTATCCTCCCAATCTGTCAGTGAACATTAAGATCAGAGATGATAATTTATCACTCTCTCTCTCTCTCTCTCTCAACATATGTATGTCTGTCAACATAAAGAGTAAAGAAACCGGTACCCATCAGGCCCTCTCTCTCTCTCTCTCTCTCTCTCGCTCTATCCATTTATCCCTATTCAAATCCATCTGACCCTAAACGGATCTACTTCCCACAGGATGGGTATTAACCCCAACCAGATATTTCTGAATTCTGGACCTTTAGTCAATCAATCAATCCCATGAATAATAGAAATAGGTCAGACACCATGCTTATCTGAGTCAGCCCCTAAGGGTTCCAACTCAGCAGCCCCAATCTCCGCCACGTGGCAGTGGACCCCTAATATCCTCGGATAGTCTGTCCCAGTTGTACACTACAGATGTCAATCTAACGTCTCCCAGCGGCATTCAAAGGCCGAACTATCACAACTCAACAGCCGACTCTCACATCAACAGATATCAGAACCGTGGAATTACAAGCGAAATCATGAACATTAATATAATCAAATAAAACAAAAATTGTAGTGAACAATTAATTCTGCATTAACTGGAAAAAAATCATCGATTTCAATGGAAAATGCTGATTTTTTTCCTCTCATTTCTTCTTGCATATACCAATATCTGAACGCATGGCGGAGGATGCTGCCTTCTGATGCGAGCAAAAGATGTTATTATAGCATGAAAAACCAGAAGGAAGAATTTTATGAAATGGGCATCTAACACGGATGCCTCCAACGAAAACATACAAGAAGACCCGAGTGAGGAGATTAACCAGGAGAATAGACAGATAATTGTGGAATTGATAATATTTCACCAAAGAAACGACTGCTTACATTGCTGCTCTTGAACCAGGGGAATGAAATAGATATTGGTGAGAAATAACTTGGACATTGGAGATGACAGCAGGTTACTCGCAGTATAATTTGCGGTGAAAAATATAGTCTTCCTAATGCACATACAAATGATATAGCTCTAACAACTATACCCATCCTCTTCATCCAAAGCCCTTCAATGGCAATTCCAGCTTATTACCCTCTGTACAGCTAAAATTTCCTGACGGGAAGAGTAACCGTGCGCTCATGATGAATGATCTGGGAAAAGATCTAACCGGTTCACTTCGTCCATAGATGTCGCTTGTTTTATGACAAAGTGGATATCACAGGGCCGACGGTCAGTTATGCAGTCTCAAGAACTTCTTCATCCAAATTAGGACAAGTGCGACATTACTCACCAAATGAACGGAAAGAAATCTTCTCAAGCTGTAGTGGCCAATCTTCCCCGAGACATTGACGGTTGGACTCCATGGCTATCCTAAAGTCGAGCAGGGATACAAGGAGAGACTTATTCAATATCTGTTCATGTTCCTTTTGCTGCAAACTGCTTCTTTCAGAGACCAGGCTCCCATTTGCATGGTCGGTGAGTCCATTGCTGCACCTTGCTCTTGCCAACTCCACACAGGGTTTGATCAACCTCGTCAAGAATGCATCCAAGCCAGAGTTCAATAGGTTGGCACATTCTGCTGACAATCTAAGATCCTCCAGCTCTACCTTGTGCTCCAACCGCGTCCGTAAGGTAGCAGTATCAGGGAGCTCAGAACAGCTTTGGCAGCCATCTTGAATATATGGCTTGGGGAGGTGGAAACCAGATGTTGGTCGTTTGCAAATAGATTTTCTAGAGAAACCACCAGCAGTGGTTGAAATGCCAAGAGGAGCCCTTATGGGGCTTCTACTTTGAACACATGGACTGTCTCTTACTTGTTCAACCTCTTCCCCATCTTCCACAGAACCAAACTCCAGAGGAGCTTTGCTGCCAACTGAAATCAACTCCGGACCACCCTGCTGCTCTCTTAGGAATCGAATATCACAAGAACCACTTATTTCCTGTATGCTTCCAGAAGGTACCTGACTATGAAGTCCAAGTGGACTCAGTCGATCCTTGAACTTCCGATCTAGGTTATTCAAAGGCTTGCCCTTGCCAGCTGATGGTGATAATGTGACCCCAAATGATCCATTGGAGATCTTGGAGATCCAGGAATGTGGTGAATTGATGTCTCTGTCTGGTGGGGCATGGGCGAGACATGCGTTCATAAGGATTGACTGGACGAACAAATTGTGAAGCGTGACATTCTCCCTTCCTATCGTGACTCGGCATAACTTGTCGAACTCACGCTTGCTCATCTTGAAGTTGAGAAATCTTTTCAGATGAAAGAAGTACTTCTCGGCCTTTGGTCGCCCAAGCTTCCTGAGGATCTGAGACTGTAGCTCCAAAGTGTCGATCCGCGAGAAGTGCCCTTTGGGCCGCATCTCCGCTGACAAATCCCCCAAAGTCATCAAAATGCTCCGAACAGAAAACTTCCAACACGGAAGATCTCAGTCGGGAGAATGATCTTCTCTACCAGGAAACCCTGAAGCACAAAGTCGATGTTATCGGATCGATCGCAACTCAAATAACAACCAAATTCAATTCAGTCGAGATGAAAATATAAAGAACCGAATCATAGGGCGAGCTATCCGCCCACAAAATCAACTTCAACAGGTATCAAATCAAATTGGGGAAAAGCAGCTAACCAGTGAAATTCAAACCAACCGTGGGGAAGGATAATTAACGAAGAGATTATAGCGGCATTTACACCAAATCAGCCAAAATTCTCCACCACTGGAGACCAAATCGCAGAGATGTCAAAACCCTACGGAAACACCCCCAGTACATAAACCCAGGGATGCAGAGATCAGCAATGACCCGAACAGGTCGAAGCATAGAGGCGAGAGCTGGGAAAAAACCGAAGGAAACGAACCTCTCTCATGGGATTGCAGCTCGCAATGGCGAAGTATGGCGACGATCTCGCTGTTCCCCTGCGCACGCTGTGAAGTAGCCCCCGACGAAATTGTTCCCGGCCCGGCCGACGCAGTAGTCTTTATCTTTTATATGATCAGTTTCATGATTAACCCTCATCATATTTATATTTACAAATATACAGATTAAGTCTCCTTTCGGCAGACGCTCACATCACTAATATTTATACTTATGCTCCTATGGGCGGATCCTCGTGGGCCCACTTGTAAATAGGCCCATTTAAGCCAACATGGGATTTTATAGAGCCCGGCCCAAAACGTTCAGAGCCCAACATGGGACTCTCCCTCCCTCTGTCTCCCTCCCTTCGTCCCTCTCTCTCCCCCTCCCTCGGTACCGAATTAGAAAAATTATTGAATAATCATTTTTTTCGCGTGTTGAAGGCAAAAAATGCAGTAAATTGAGGGACTTTTTCACAATAAAACATGATCACACCATTCTACCCGAAAAATATAGTCATTTCAGATGAAAACACATTGATATTCGCGTAGTTTCAGACGTGGAGGCTGATCCGATCATATCTGATCTGATCCAAATCTATCTGATTGCATCCAACATGGGCCATAATTTTTTTTTAATATAAAAATATAATAATATGATGTATAGTATTACTTTACTAATTAACTGGTTTAAACTGCTGAAAAATCCGAGGAAAAATCATAGGTCTCAATTTTTTTAATCCCAAAAATGGCAAAGAAATGATTAGGGAGTCAGCTGGAATCCGAGGCTGAGACCGACCAGACAACATGCTTCATGGGGCCTGCAACTAGATAGATTTGAATCAGGTAGGCCCTTGCAAATCAATCTGCTATTAATGAAAAAAAAATCAGAGCAGAGGTTCCTCAATGTATTTTTTAAGAAATATCCGAAGGAAAATCATGGGTCTTAAATTTTTTTATCCCAAAAATGGCAAAGAAATGATTAGGGAGTCAGCGAGCTGACACCGACCTGACAATATACTTCATGGGGCCTGCAGCTAGATAGATTTGGATCAAGAAGGCCAGATGAGTCTACTATTAAGGGGAAAAAGCTCAGAGCAGACGTTCCTCAATGCATTTTTTAAGAAACATCCGAGGAAAAATCATGGGTCTTAAATTTTTTTATCCCAAAAATGGCAAGGAAATGATTTGGGAAGTCAGCTGGAATCTGAGGCTGACACCGACTTGACAATCTGCTTCATGGGGCCTGCTTGATGGTGTAGATGAGCTTCAATCCAATGGGATATGGCATATGAAGGCCTCCATACACAAATCTACCAAAAATATTCGGAACTAAGATATAACCTGAGATATAACCACATTAAAAAAAATCAAGCCTCTGAACCATTTATATCAAATAATCCTGGAACCAGTCTCATCTGAAACTCTGAGAGGATACCCAAAGTGGAAGGTTTTGGAAGGGAAGGAGAAGGGGGTCCTGCTATGGACTTTGGAGACCGACTTGAAGGAATTCGATGGGTTGAACTGGTGGAGTCGCTCCAAATTTCATCAAGTGGGCTGTTTCATAAACGGGACGCAGCTGCAGGATCACCTGTGCATCCAGATACGCTTCACAGGCAAAACACCAAACAGACAGATCGCTTTGGGAAAATAAAACATGTTAGTTTGGTAGAATTGGCTCTTCTGTGACAGGTCAATGATTTGGGGGAAAGCTCATCTCGTACCTGTAGCTCAGAGCCAGGCAATGCCCAGTTACCTTGTGATGGGTGAGCATATGCTTGTTGATGAATCGGCTGCAGAGAACATCTTTGCAGCTCAGGCACAGCCAGTTTTCAGCTGGATGGTGGCATCTGAAGTGAACAAGATGGGTTGTCAGCTCGTCGGATGTGGTTCATCACCTTGAATACAGGAAACCAAGTGAAACTAAGGAGAAAAAGTTTCAAAGAATTGACGATACAATGACTTTTTTGTGGATATCCTCAACATAATGATCTGCTTAAGCTGTCATTAACACAGCCTATGATCTACATGAACAGAAATATGTATTACAGAAAAAAAGAAAGGATAAGTCTAAGATGTTTCTTTTTCCCCGGGCTTGTATTCAACTATTATCATTATCAGTTGTTGCCACTGCCACAAATATCATCCCCAGATTATATTGGCAGCCACTAACTTACGTCGATCAGAATTAATACGGTGCAGGGTACTTCCAATAGTGATCAGATGAAAGACAGTATCACGATATGATAATATCGAAACTTCCTTGTAATCAACAAAAAAGGACACGAAGAGTCTCGGATTTTTAGGAAGATCCCATTGGTTATGAACCATATAGGCATTAGAGAAAAAAAGTCGCGAACAATGAGGTTTTTATGGACTCACATGTACCAGAAAAAAAGTCAGAGCGGAAACAATCACCTTATTTCAGATCTTTCATTCTTAAATTTTCGGCTCTTATGGCTTCTCTCATATCTACCAAGAACATCCGCTTCCCTGTTCACAACTACTCAGAGAATTATAATGCATGCACTGATCGCGTTCTGTACTTATGAAACAAAAGAAATCTATGTTTCATTTTATTATTTCTGGGAATCTGCATGAAGCATGGCCATCGCAGCTTTTCGTCTATTTTTGTGTTTTTTAGGAGAGACCACCAAACTAAATTGTACCCTTTCTATATCTTCCGGCAATTATCATTCGCCCCCTTCATATTGAGAATGAGAGGTTTCAAGTTGTATCCCAGACTCGAAAGAAGTTTCAGGATGAGCAGCCGAAAAAAAAAAATTCATCTCCAAGTTAATAATGCCGAAATAATAAGCCGTCTGATCTTCTCCAAAATGCAGCAGAAGACGTACACTTCTTTTTTAATGATACTACTTTAATATAATTTAGAAAATCCAAGAAAATCATCGGAGAAAAAATCAATTAAAAGATAGAAGCCAAGCGGAAGCCATGCGGAAGCCATGCCCATAAAATAGCAATAGAAATTCCCAATTTCAACGGACTTCCTCACCAACAACATAATCCCCTAAACATCCGTCGGGTTCTGGAGGCAAAAAACTCCACCTGGTGCAGTCAGAACCCGGAGGAGGTATGTGTAAGAGATCGCTGGATAGGCTCGGCAGATGCTCACAGGTCGTCCGAGCCTCGACCCAGCCCGAACCCCCGCCATAGAAATCTTCCTCTTCTTCTCTGTCGCTTGCCTGTGAAGGCAAGGACGCTGTATTCTTCAAACACCAAGAGACGAAAACTGGATACGAACGATGATCAGCTGTGGTGGAAAGATTCATACCGCCGTCGCCGACGATGAAGAGGCCATTCAAACGTCTGCCGGAGCTCGACGGAAGCCGTCGGGGGCCGTTGTGGAAAATATAGGTGTTCGAAAGGGATCTAGCGGTCGTAGTGGGCCATGGGCCTGTCGGGTGAATCTCAAAAGAGATAATGGGCCATCCTGAGCGGGCCCAAAATTCGGGGGGGGGGTTGTAAAGAATATAAAATTAATACGGTGGTTTAATTAAAACATTATAAGGATAAAGCTTTAAAACTAAGTGGTTTTAATACAATAAACTTTGTTATAGGATTTACTATGGGACGTCCTGAGCAGGCGCAAAATTTAAGAGGGGGGTATACATACTATAAAAGAAATATGGTAGTATTATTTAATACAATAGAAGGAAATAGATGGTAGAAAGGCCAATTCTCTCAGGACGACCTCATGGGAGTACTAGTACAATACAATATCTAATAGGATTTATGATGTAATCCCAAATACTGATGGTCCGTTCTGTTCAAGCCCAAATTTTAAGGATTTAACATTAATGGCACCGCACGGCCATACTATACCGGAGAGGGACATATTGGTAATAGGAATATGTATAGGCTTTAATAAAAATATAAAGTAAAGGAAGTTAGGGTTTGGGTTCAGTATAAAAACACAAGGTTGGAGACCATCGCCGCCACTCGGTCGTTGTTGCGGATTGCGGCGAGAAAGAGGGGGAGAGAGACAGAAGGAACAGAGGCAGAGATGGGGCACACAGCCATCTGGCACTCGCATCCGAAGAACTACGGCCCTGGATCGCGGGTCTGGTAAGCGTCTTCTTTGGAGCGGTCCAATATTTCCTTTAGTCAGATCGTCTTCATCCTTGTACATGCAAATTTCTACCCCGTTACGTATGGTCATTATCGTGGTAAAGGCGTGTTTTTCTAGTTTTGATTACGACGGTCTTGTTCGGCGTTTTCAGATGCAAACTGCTTGGTAGCTCTGTTTTCCGTAGTTTTAATATCCAGATGTCTTTGTGCCTTCTTTCAGAGGCCACAGTGCATTGGTTTAATCTTTGCAAAGTTTATCTCTCTCTCTCTCTCTCTCTCTATTACTACGAGCTTAGCAAGTTGATATGGAAAACTTCACCGATGTCGGCTTTTGCGTCTAATTTTCGATCATATGCCGCTTCTAAAATGCGTTAAGTGCCTTTCCTTTGAATCTTTTAAGCGTCATTGTATCTCATATTCTTATTTTGGCTGCAATAGTTGGATTTTGGAAAATAAATTTTCGTCTATATGTTTGACTAAGGTAGAAGATTGACACCAGTTGAGACGAAATGAAACTTGCACATAGTTCTTCTCAGAATCTTATCGTGGTTTGTGAGATTTTATGTGTGCGTAAATCAATTGATCCTCACTGCTTGAGTATCCTCCTGTTGATAGCACATGGAGCTGCACTCCAATGAGGTGGATTACATTCAAAGTCGCTAATATGTACTCATCCTGTTGTAAATTATAAGTACGATGGGCTTTACGTACTTTAGATCATTATTTTGGTTCTTGACATAGCGCCAGTTACGATCTTCACGCATAGCAGCCCGTCTTGAAAGGCACATATTTAAGAAAATGCCTGCCCTTAAAATATAATTGACAAATAATGTTCCTGATTTATGTACATTTAAGCATTCTGATTTTAACTGGTGCAGCCGCGTTTGTGGAAACTCCCATGGCCTCATCAGGAAGTATGGTCTCATGTGCTGCAGACAGTGCTTCCGCAGCAATGCCAAGGAGATTGGGTTCATCAAGGTACCCACCCGTTCATTCATGGTTTTTCTTGTATATATCTAATCAATATTGCCCTCCATATTTCATACCTAAATTTCCCCTGATCATCCGAATTATATTCTTCCCGTTTTATATATTTATTTGAACTCGTATGTTTTCGCTCTAGTTATTATTTTCTTCATCAATCAACTCGATTGAATTCTTTACAAATACCTACAAATACTCGATTGAATTCTTCATCAATCAGAGTAGTCGCTCTAGTGCGACTACTTTACAAATACCTGTTTTCTTGAATTCTTATCATCACCACCTTAGTTTTAGTGCCGCTGTTCCAAAATTTTCGACACTAATTTTTTAAACTTTAATTCTCTTCGCCTTGCAAGTGCTTTTTTTCATTAATTTGTTCTCGTTTACAAATTTTCTCATCACCATCGCCTTGCTTTCAGCACTCCTGTTCTTACGGGTTCCTTTGATTTAGATCTCACCCTAGTTTTAGTTCTGTTTGACAAAGATTAACTCGGATTGCCATACATTGATCTTCATCACTTACAAACTTTCCCATCATTTAATTTTTGCATAAATTTCTTCTAATTTACAAATTTTCTCACCATCATTGCCTTGCTTTCAGCACTCCTGTTCTTGCGGGTTCCTCCTCCGATTTAGATCTCACCCAAGTCTTAGTTCTTCTGTTTGTCAAAGATTAACTTGGATTGCCACACATTGATCTTCATCATCATCTCCACAGCAGTAACCTCTCTGAGAACTAGGGTTCTCAGCAGAACTGGGCCTCAGGGTCCTCTTTCATATGTTCATGTATTTAATTTTATATGAATTTATTGAAATATTGCCTGATTATGCTTCTCCCCGCCCGTTCTGCAGTACCGCTGATGGAAGCTCATTTCTGCGACGCGCCTCTCCGCGGCGGTGTCGACGTTGCCCAGGATCTTTATTATAATTGCGGTAGATACCATTTCGGGGATCCTTTGTCTTCTTAGAGAGCTTCGATTTCTTTTGTTGCGGACAGATGTATGACTATCTTCCTGATGGTTGCATGGACGGCCCGGATTGATTTGATTCGGCTGTGTGGCTGTTTGGATTGCCGTGGATTTTGGAATCCGCGATTTCCTTGCTTAATATGGTTTTGTTAGATTATACTCAAATATATACATTTTAGGCAATATATACGTAAATATGAAATTATTATAAACTAATGTTATAAGCTTGTTGGGGCGTTTTTTCGGGCCGGGCTTCGTAAAGTGATTTTAAGCGGTAGTCATGGAATGGGCAGGCTTTATATGCGCATAGCCAGATAAACATAGGCCCATTGGGCTGAGCTTAATGGGTAGCAGAAGTGTAGTTTCAGTTTCGGGCGCACCTAACCTGGATGCGAAGCCGCTTGGGACGGGGCGAGCAGAAGGCAGAGAGAGAGAGGGAGAGAGGTAGAGAGAGGAGTGTAGAGAGGGAGAGAGAGAGAGAGAGAGAGGCGCGTAGAGATTTAGGGTTATATATGGTTCTTGTCATCGCTGGTTAGCTTTTTCTCCTCGCTGTTTCATGGCATTGAGGCCAATCGGAAGCACCGTGCACCGGCTCCTATCCTTACCACTTTCCTCCGGTTCCCCTTCGCCAATCCTCCTCCGGCACGACTGCGACCCCCAGCTCCGCCACTGTCTACGGGAGATCTCCTCCGGCGCGACGCTCGCCGGAAACTTCCGGCACCAGGATCAGCAGCAGCAGCAGCGGCGGGCGCAGCGGCACCTTCCTCCTCCTCCGCGGGCCGGTGGCTCGGGATCATTGGCTTCGGAAACGCTGGCGCAGAAGATTGGGAAATCTGTACGGCGGCCCGGCGCCAGCTCCAAGGCCAGGGTGTATGCTGATGTTAACGTAGTCCGTCCGAAGGATTACTGGGACTACGAGTCCCTCACCATTCAGTGGGGGTAGAGCTCATAACATTTCGTGCATCTCTTGCCAATCCCTTCCCTTTCTTCATTTTGCTATTTTTTTTTCGTCGTCTCAGGGAACAGGATGATTACGAGGTGGTCAGGAAGGTGGGCAGAGGGAAGTACAGTGAGGTGTTCGAAGGAGTCCACTGCACAAATAATGAAAGGTGCATCATCAAGATTCTAAAGCCTGTGAAGAAGAAAAAGGTTATTAACTTCTATAATGCCGTCTCTTTAGCTGGCTAAAGGTTGGATCTATCCGTGCTCTCTTTTAGTTGGTTTTCCCCTATAGTAGCATTGCTCAGTGACATTCGACATCCTGGACCTGGGAAGAAATCAAACATTGAAATAACTGGAGAAAGTCAATTCGAAATTATTCAGCTGTAGCGTTTCAAACTACTATAAGGGGTCAATTCCGGGCTTCTAACCTGAGAAGTAATAATTAGGCTAACTAATTGATTTTACTCTTTCCAGGACATGAAAAGAAAATAGTCCATTTGCTTTCTAGACAGCAATGTAGAGGAAAAAAATGGAGAAATAATCTAGGTGACTTTCCATTCTCTGTCTCATTAATCTAGGTGCTTGACGCTGGTTCCGCGTTTGTTTAACCTTTTTACGTGTACATATGAAAAAGAAGGAGAAATAAATGATGCCGCATATGTAGCCCATATGTTTTATAAAAGAGAAATTTCCTAATGGGGTGTGAATTATTACACTTCCATGAACCATGTACACAAGCCCTGTACAAGGATGTAAGATGTATATTTGAGATACATCTATGCTGTCGTCCTTCCGAAGTCTTCTGTGGATCAGTATGCAGAGTCTTTCGACGGAAAGTCGAGGTGAAGAACTTGCTCAACAGAGGAGACATCAGCAAGGTTTAAGGATTCCAGCGAGGTCTTCTTGTCTACATGATTTAAGGTGGGGTATTGCCATCTGGGCAGAAACTGAGTTTTCAAAAGAAGATAATATGCCTACGCCTTCATTTTTGGTCAGAGGATTTGCCAGAGAAAGGTGAGAAAAAAAAGACGTTATAGGCTCCAGTGGGCTGAGGAAGAAGAAATGGAAGGGGAGGGTAAGAGCATCATGAAAATAAAAGAATGATAAATATGAAACTCACGTTTACTATTGTATTTGGTTTTTTCGCAATGGTTATCCAACACTTTTTTATGAAATTTTCCAGATATCATTCTTTTATGGAGCTTACTTGGATTTTCTTCTGTTTAGTATTTCCTACAGGAATTCCGTTGCCATATCATTTATATACTCTATGTTCTCTACTGACACTTGGAGTATTTGTATTTTGGGACGTTTTCTGGTTTGCAGATCAAGAGAGAGATAAAGATATTGCAGAACCTCTGTGGTGGACCAAATATTATTAAATTGCTTGATATTGTGAGGGATCAACAGTCAAAGACGCCCAGTCTTATATTCGAATATGTCAACAACAAAGATTTTAAAGAGCTTTATCCAACTCTTACAGACTATGATATTCGATACTATATATATGAACTGTTGAGGGTAGGCCTTTTATTCTACGTTGATTATTAGGTTGTGGATAGATTTTTCTTAGATTTATACTTTTTTGTTTGATTCTTAACCATTGGGTATTACCCATTGTTGAGAAGTGTTTTCATGTTGAGAGTTTAAATATATTTACAATTTTTTCGTTAATTATATCTCAAATTGACTTTTCTGCCAGCCATGTGGTTGATGCATGCAAATAATTAATGATATTCCTTTTGAACATTCTTTAATATTCCATTGTTTATGATGGCTAAACACCACTTTAAATATTTAATCTTTGACATGCTTGCTTTTGGGGTCTAGTTCAACGTTTAGACTTTGACTTCATTTTTTACTGGAACAAATGGTCATTTAAGTATTCTGTCCTAGCAGAAGTTGTAAATTTTATTTAATGGTGATTAAGCTTATTACTTTTGTTTGGTGGCATCCTTGGTGCCATACGTATGATATGGGAAAGTAAGTTTGTGAACGGATGTAGCACGCTCTGGATGTGCATAGGCGCGCCACACAAATTCTATTAACAATTTTTTTGATGCAAAGTATGAATGCGTCTTCTTCTCACAAGAGGATTTTCATATGACGTTGCAAAGGGTAAGTAGGTTTTCAATGGGCAATTTCTATGTTTGCAGATATTTATTTATCTGCATGTGTTGGTGGGGAGGGGGTTGGGGGAGTTGTGCTGGGCAGGAGACAGGTGGAACAGACATGTTGTGTTCCTAATTTATTGATTATTCTCGCAAGTTAAACCGTGGATGATATGCTCTGATTGACAAAAATTGCTGCCAAGTTATACGTCATGTTATTATCATAGTTGTACAGTAAATTTGATCATTAGATTTTTTTAATAATATTTGTCAACTCCCGTTACCTAATTTTCTTCCATATCCCTTCCCCTCATTGAAAGTTCAATGTGTTGCGGCTTTTGGACTTCATATTTTACTCGTTGCATCTGTTCTCGCATGTCGTTATCTTCTGCTTTTTTTTATGTAGAATGCAGTGGTTGAGTATGGTTTTTTATGGACGTTGGGAACTGCACTAGCCTGACCTTTTCCATCTTGATTTTCCAATTCTCATTTTGTGAATATTTCTGGTTTTTCTCATAATATATTTCTTCTTTCTGCAGTGTCTTATCATTCTGCCATTCACTAATTTTGTACTGTCGTAGTTTCCTCGGTTGAAGTATTCTTTTTAAAGTGCATGATTTTCGTTGTCAAGTGAAGAAGTTTGCTTGTTTCCTGACTCTTATGGGATTTAACTTTGCAATTGTATTTTTGTAGGCTCTGGACTTTTGTCATTCCCAAGGTATCATGCATCGAGATGTGAAGCCTCATAATGTCATGATTGATCACGAACAGCGGAAGCTTCGTCTTATTGATTGGGGACTTGCAGAATTCTATCATCCTGGAAAAGAATATAATGTCCGTGTTGCTTCAAGGTATGTTTTCGTTTATCTTGTTCCTTTTTATCCGTTTTACGTACGTCAAAAGCATTATATTTTTTTGAATTTATCTTAGGATGATTTAGATTTAATTGGGGCAATAAGTGACCTCGGGCGCAAGCTTTTTTGTCTGATATTATTGATCCGCAACCATGGGAAGCATTTCACGATTTGATAAGCTAGTTTCTCAGACTCGTGAATTCTTTGATCCTGAAAAAATATTGCTGTAATCTGTGTATGGTCAATTGGAGTTTCCTCAAGGCTCCCCGTGAGGGAAAATTTTAAAAAATATTGGTATGCATTTTTTTCTCATTTGATTGTCCACGAGACAGGAGAAAAAGATAGATCGCCATCAATGGGTTCTTGGTGCAGACAGATTTTTTAGGTTCAAAGATGGACTAGAGTTAATGGGTAGGCTTGTCCGTCTATACTTGCTATTAAGTCTTCATAGTCTGCTCATAATTTCTAGTTTTGAGGGAAACATACATTGTAGTTAGTCAATAGCCACAAGAACCTTCTCTGATAGATTCTCTCCGTGTCTCTAAGTCATTTTCCCTTGGGTGCCAAAGGATGAGTCTTAACATATTGGCCAGGTGGGGTGGCTGGTGGGCCAGGCACGAGGCTCGATTTAGCTATTGCCTACTTTCGTGACTCAATCTCAAGGTTTGACTTCGCAGAGCCCTGCTGCAGAGTTGACTCAGTCCACATTGGTCATTCCACTTGGCTCCAATAACTCATCTTTCTTCTTGAGTTTTGGGTGTGGATCCCAAAAATTTTCTCCATATCTTCTGCTTTCTTTTAATGAGGCAGAATGCGGGAAATGTACAGAAAGCCCCCTTTATAGTCATTAAGTGCTGATATTCCCCGTCACCAAAATAGCATTCGCTTTGTCACCAAGAAAGGGTTTAACTAGGTTAACTGCCGTTCTTCTCTAATGGTTTGTACGGACACATTCTCAGAATCATTGCTTGATCATCAGGGTTCAGAGTTTGATAGAAAGCATGTAAATATGATGAAGGCTTCTCACTCTAATTATGTGTACCCAGATCTCGTCCTGCCCTGTAGTTAGTGTGTTAAGTCGAGTCAATGGCATCAATATAGACTCGTTATTTATTGCTTTGCCCATATGAATAATTTTTTTTAATTCCAATCATTACTCTTTTCGGAACTATTAGAAGATACAATGCCCGACTTATCTTGTTGAAGTCGGCGATGGGGCAGAGCGTTTCTCATCGGCAATCTTTTCTTTCTACTCAGATATTTTAAAGGGCCAGAGCTCCTGGTAGATTTGCAGGATTATGACTACTCTCTTGACATGTGGAGCCTTGGTTGCATGTTTGCCGGCATGGTAAGCGATTGCTCCCAGGACGTTTTCTGCTGCTTCTAGTTGCTCTTTAGTGAGAACCCTCCTTTTCTGCAGATATTCCGTAAGGAGCCATTTTTCTTTGGGCACGATAATTATGACCAATTGGTCAAAATAGCCAAGGTAACTACGCTCTCCAGCTGCAAATCGTTCATCTAATTAGTATACATTTCCTTGTTCTGTGAGTCGATGGTACCCTCATAATAAGAGAGAGAGAGAGAGAGAGGGAGAGAGAGAGAGGGAGAGAGAGAGAGAGAGGGTGAGAGAGGGTGAGGGTGAGAGTGAGAGAGAGCTCTCAAGAACAGAGAATGAAGAGAAAACTGCAGACCCAACATGGGAAAGCCTCACATGATGTCGAGGCGCTTCCTGTGAAAGTCGCTCATTTGAAATCCTCCCTGTGAAAACCTTTGCCTGTGAGAGGGATCTTATCAAGGGAGAGGGGAGGGGGGCTGACTTTCTGGATCTTATCTGCTTCAGGTGCTTGGAACGGATGAGCTGAACCTCTATTTGAGGAAATACCGCCTGGAGCTCGACCCGCATCTGGAGGCCCTCGTCGGAAGGTTTCCCTGATTCCCTTCGCGGATCATCAGCTTCCTTCTGTTGTAGATGTTGTCGTCATCACCCCCTCATAGATGGTGAATCTTCGTGCTCTGCGGCAGGCACAGCAGAAGGCAGTGGACGAAATTTATCAACTCCGAGAATCAGCATCTCGCAGTTCCAGAGGTCCATCCTCTCAGTGATTCATCACCAGAAAATCTCCGTATTTAGCTAAACAAAGACCTCTTTTTCCTTCTCCAGGCCATTGACTTCTTGGATAAGTTGCTCCGGTACGATCACCAGGAGAGGGTCACCGCCAAAGAAGCCATGGTATCTCTCTAGGGCTGGCGGATTCCCTGTTTTTGCCTTGAGCCATCTGCATATTAGAAGATCTGAACCCAGGAGTTTCTTACCCAATTTGGCAACTCTTTGCTCATCCAGGGACATGCCTACTTCCATCCGGTGAGGAATGCAGAGAGTAGCAGAAATCGTTCATAAGAAGTGCTTCATTCTCGAGCTGCTCATCCGTCAGATTAATGGTTTTGTTTGATGTAAGTTGACCGTTCTGTCCGGTTCAAATCTCCCAAACTGTTTTCTAATGTCTCCTGGCGGTTGTTTCTCTCTCTAATTTTATTACCTTCGGGTCCCCAAATTTGGGCTATTGACACCCCAAATGAGCTCTTTTCGGTGTTGTTGATGCCTTTTACTGTGTTGAAACATTTTTGGCAGATCCAAGGCAGTATCGCTCTCTCTCTCTCTCCCTCTCCCTTTCCCTCTTTCTCTCTTACTCTCCCCTCTCACGTCTCGCTCTCTGGTCACTTCTCTCTCTCTCTCTCCCTCTCTCTCTTCCCTCCCACGTCTCTCTCTCTGGGCACTTCTCTCTCTCCCCTCCCACGTCACGCGCTCTGGGCACTTCTCTCTCTCTCTCTCTCTCTCTCTCTCTCTCTATCTCGCTATGGTTTCTGCGGAGATTAGTGAATAAATCTCTTATTCGATTTTAAAAAGGTTTTATTGGGAATTATGCCATTCCGTCATATGGCCTTCTGGTAGGGGGACTAAATGGGCCGAATGGGCTGATATCCCAACCTCACTGGGTTACAAAAGGCCTTCATGAAAACGGCCCAATTTTATATACAAACATCGGCAGCTATTCTGACCAAGAAAGCATCTTATTGACAGCGTAAAGTTCTCCCTGAGCTTCCTCAATGACAATTTATCTCTTTGGAGCCCTATATTTAAATTATAAAATTTAAAAAAAAATTCTACCGAGATCCAGGTCACGCTTCCATTGAATTGGACGGGTAGGATTCCAGCCCAAGCAAGTGGATTATGGGCCCCCTAATCGATGACAAAGCCCAAATAACTTTTCTACAGTTGAGGCGGAGAGAGGCTACTCACCATTTATGGCCCGGCCTCATACTAGAGATAGTATGTCTCACTATGGGCCAGAAGTCACAATCGGACTTGCCCAAGGCTTATTTTTTGGGCCTTTAGTTGGCCACATGGGCCCTCATAAATCGTCTGTAGTGGAGACGTTCCATCGATAGGGCCCGCGGACTTATATGGGCCAACCAAATCATCTGGTCCAGCCCAAACCTCAAGATTTTGAGCCCTAATGATTCACACCGACCCAATAATTCCTTTGGATACACCCTCCCCCCCCGCCCTCATTATGGGCCGGAGTGTTGTAATCGGACTTTCTCCAAGGCTCATTAGTTGGGCTTTAGTGGGCCAAAAGGCCCAATAATTTGTCTGGAGTGGAGAGGTTCCAGCGATATAGGGAAGCCGTTCAAAGGTGGAAGAGATAGTTGTAGCCGTCGGCTTCGAGAGAGCTCCGAGCCATGGCCGCTGCCTGCGTTTCCCTCACTTCTCCAATCCACGACATCTCCATGACGGCGGCGGTGGCGACGGTCGGAGCTGGGTCGTCCTCCTTCGCCCAGACGGCCGTCTTTCCGCACCCCCGCAGCCTGTCGAGCTCGGGTCTGCCGTATCCTTGGACCACCCGCCGGGGGACGGCGAATTGGAGGTGCCGGGCTTCTTCCGAAGGTTTCGAGCACATACCTAGACAGTTTCGGGAGGTGAATCTTAAGGAAGGATGTGAGTTGCGGCGTGGACGTCATTCTCTTATCTTATTTTTCTTCCGATCTGATTTTGTCTCTATTTTTCTGCTCTTTTATTATACGAATTTCCTAATTTAAACTTTTTCGAGCTCCCGGTATTGGATTTCGTGTGCCCGTCCCGTTTCAAATGATATTATTGATTTTTTTCTTGAGGTATGTCGACAATGTTCAGACCTAAGTTTCTGCCGGGTTCGTTGTACAAAATGAGAAGTGACGCTAAACAAAGATTTTAGGATAACACTTTTCGCCCGTTTGGTCGTATATTTGGCAGAAAAAGAGATGTAATTACTTTATTTTCTCTCTTTTATAAACAAACTAGCCGGGATAGGCCCTAGAACAGGTCCGACCATCTTGGAAATTGACAATAATTCACGGAGTTCGTGTTTTTCAGTTTTTCTCTATGATCATAAGGGACTCTTGTAGATATGCATCAGAGATATCTTAAATTATTTAATCCTAAACGACTGGGCGTTTGAGTCGTTCCTTCAGTTTTCTTTCCCAGGAGTATTCATTCTCGGGTCATTCAGGTTCTCTCTTCAAAGAAGAAAAATAACCATTGATATTTTCTTATGAGTGTCCTCACATTCTTGTTTCTCGTTTTCAGTGATGGAGAACTTCAAAAATGTCCCCAAACACCTTTATGGCTTAAACGAGTCACAGATGGACATGTTCATGACAGAAGATAGTCTCATTGCAAAACAATCGGAGAAAGTCACTGAGGTAGTTTTCTTGTGTTTTAAATTTCTTTCTGTGGTTTATGGCAAATCGATTGAAGGCCAAAAATCTAAAGCCTTTCCATATGATGCCAGCAATCCATTTCATCTGCAAGGAACTATCTAGACAATGGAGGGATGTGGAGTCAATCAGGTATGAAGGATGAAGCTTCTAGGTACAGTATGAGTGTCAGCATGTACAGAGGAGGAGCTCGTGGATCGGGGAGGCCCAGAACTGCCCCCCCAGATTTGCCTTCTCTTCTCTTAGATGCCAGGATTTGCTACCTGGGGATGCCTGTAAGAGATTATCTTCCAAGTCATTTTAGCCATTTTAAAAGCTGATGTTTGATTTCTTTTGATGCTGATATTTTTTTCTCGACTTTCGCAGATTCTTCCCGCAGTAACTGAACTTCTCGTTGCACAGCTGATGTGGTTGGACTATGACAACCCCTCTAAACCGATATATATGTATATAAATTCGTCTGGGACACAGGTAATTCCGAAAAGCTGGATGCATAATCTGGTCACAGGCTAATTATAGCAGGTTCTTCCCTGCTAAGTTCTCATGAATTACTGTTCTTTACGTTGAACTGATTTTCACTGCTACATTCTTTGCCAGAATGAAAAGTTGGAAACTGTTGGATCCGAAACTGATGCATATGCAATTGCGGATACTATGGCTGTGAGTTGAAGACCGCTTGCCCTCTTTACGTCCTTTGATTTAGGAATAAAAACTAATATCGTTAATGATAACAACCTTGCAACAAAAGGATATTACCTTTGGCTTTTTTTTTTTTTGCAATGTTAGATATTTAGACATTTGCATGCATATAATTCTTTCATCAAAACTTTTGAGGTTGCCAGGTTAGTGATTGAAGGGCGGTTTACGCATTTAATATAAAGCCCAGTATGGCTTTGGTCACATATGTTTGGTAGAAGGTACTTTCATGATTCTTGGATGAACGTTTAACGTGATTCCTTATTTACGGGCTCCCAATTTTTTCTTACCCCATGTACGCTCTACCTGAGAAAAAAATTGAATTGAATAATTTATGTTGTTTCATGTTTTACTCATTCTGCTAACAATTGTTCATTGATAAAAGAAAAAGGGGTAAGATTATGAGAAGACTTATTCAACGTGTCAAACAATGAAGAGAGCTTTCTATATAAACCAGAACATGAGCAGAAAAGGGTTGCTCATGACCTTTAGAAGCGTGAGCAATGATAGCTGATGCAAAACATCTTTCTGGCTGCCAATAACTTCAATCCAGAGAGTTGGTTTGATTTCTTAGAGATAACTAACCATAAAGTGAACCTCATTAAAGTCATGGAGAACAACACGTAATTGGAAGGGTTACATTTCTGTGCAAATTTCTGATAGTTTCCTCGTTAGTTTCTACCATTGAATTATCAAATGCGTCAGTTATAGTTTGAAGATGGAGATCAACTAAGTATGAATCACATGACCCGGTTGACTTGAATGGTTCAATGGAATGAACAGAAAAGCCATTTAGGTAGTCTTGAAAAAATAATTGTGTGGGTTGCAGACAAAAAACTGTTTGGATCACATGAGCATTTCTCTTCAAAATACTGGGGGAAACGTTTGGGAATGATATGAATCAGAGGAGAGAGGTAAAGGGGTTTGGATGCTTGTGACTAAATCATTTTACAGAAAGAATTTTAGTTTCCTTAATGAATGCTGAGTGGAATTTATATCAATATCTAAAATCGTCTTACTTACTTACTTTTAGGCTTCTGTTTAAGTGCTAATCACCTCAGATGTGCGTAACACTGGTCAATGCGCATTTTTGACAGTGGATATATCTTAAAAATATATATAATTTTTTTTTTTTGCGCTGACCAATTTTGTGGTTGCTTGCATGTAAATAATCATGTTTACCAAGTTATTATCTATTCACCCACTTCTACCTCTATGAAATCTCTCTGAACCCCATAACTCTCCCATACATCTCGGAATCCGTGCATCATTATCTCTGTCTCTTTCATGTTGACCATCTAAGATTGGACTGATTAGCATCCCTTCCTCAACAGTACTGCAAATCAAAAGTCTACACTGTGAATTGCGGCATGGCGTACGGTCAAGCGGCGATGCTCTTATCTCTCGGCGCAAAGGGATTCCGTGCTCTGCAGCCAAATGCCTCCAGTTATCTCCCATTTATCACTCCCCCACGCTGATTATTTCTCCTTCAAGCTTCCACAGTCTCTCTCATTATGTGATGCTTCTCTTCAATCCCAGCCAAGCTGTACCTCCCAAAGGTCAACAAATCCAGCGGGGCAGTGATCGACATGTGGATTAAGGTGAGACGTGATTTGCTTAATCCTGTGGTTTGGCCCAGAGAATGTCAACCCAGTTGACTTAATTTTGTCAACAGAAGGTCTGAGGTCATTGTATTCTCGTTTTATCCAGGCTAAGGAGCTGGACGCCAACACCGACTACTACATCGAGCTGCTGGCGAAGGGGATCGGAAAACCTAAGGAAGAGATCGCCAAAGACATCCAGCGCCCGAAGTACTTCCAAGCCCAGGAAGCCATCGCCTACGGAATCGCCGACAAGACCATTGATTCTCGCGACGCCGCCTTCGAGAAACGGGTAGATCGGAACCTCCTCCTCTTCACCTCCCATATTCTGATCGGAGCGTCTGTGGTGTCTGATTAATCTGATTTGTTCTTCTTTTGGTCAGAATTACGACGAGCTGCTGGCTCAGTCTAAGGCGATGAGGAAGTCGGCAATGGGCGGCTCGGCGTCTCAATCGTTCAGATGAAGATGAGCCGGTGATGGCGTTCAGGGTTTATCAGCCCTCTCTGGGGAGGCTGCCAGTGGGTTCTTCTGTATCATATAACATCTCATTTTAGGGATGATCACGCTGATCCGTCGGTGTAGAAAATATACGCAGTTCGTGTTTAGTGTGATGTGGGATTTGGCCTTCGAAGAGAACAGCAGAGGATGAACTCAGAGCCCGATTGGAAGCCCAAACCCAGAATCATTGACTGGTACCCATCTCATGACGACCCCTAATTAATTTTTTCACTGTCATCTTGCTATATTTTTGCAATTTTAAATCGTAAATTTTAGATGGAAATGGACCCAATTGGGAGTTTTCTTTGATTTAATATTCTTCGAGATATTGAAGATTATCTCATGATTTAAAATTGCAAGCTTTAGATGGAAATGGGCCCAATTGAGAAGTGTATATGACCTAATATTCTTCGAGATATTGAAGATTATCTCTTGATGGCCCTAATTAAAATCTTCATTCTAATCTTTTCATATTTTTCAATTTAAAATCGTAATCTCTTTAGGGAAACGGGCCAGATTGTAGCTTTTACGATTTAATATTCTTTAAAATATCAATTACAGCTGCATCTCAAATAGCCCTCTCTCTCTCTCTCTCTATCCTGTAGACACCCCCCAATAATCACTGTGGCAGCTCACTTCTCTATCACTCTCGCGGGGTGGCAAAGAGTGATGGCCATGCGTTTCTGAAAACGCGGTTCTGCGTCGCCGTGGATGGGGAGCAGCTAGATACTGATGTGTGAAGAAACAAAAAAAAAAAGAAGGAATCTCTCTCTCTCTCTCTCTCTCTCTCTCTCTCTCTATCTATCTATCTCTAATGAAAAAGAAAAGGAAGCAAGCCGAAGAGGAAATGCACGATCATGCAAAAGAACGGAGGCTTTCGAAGTAGAAGCGAGGATCTGGGCCCATCTGAGAGATTATGGCAAGGTCCACAGCTCTTCTCGGGCATAATCTTTGACCGCAGTCTTTCTGACACCACACTAGATCAGCCATCTGACCAGTCGCTTGCCACCCGTTGACCTAGCGTGCCGGCGCTGGGTAGGCCTTGGGCTTCGGCTTCACCTCCATCTCGTTCACCTTCCGGACAAATATCGCATCCGGTTCGTGGCTGGAGAGATAGGGAGAGAGAGAGAGAGAGAGAGAGAGAGAGTTAGTGGTGATGTAGGGAAAGGAGAGAGAAAGAGTTGGTGCTCACGATATGTCTCCCTCTTCGTAGGTGTAGCTTGATGCCACCGCCAAGAGGCCGCCATCTCTGCTGAAGGAGAGGGCAGCGATGCTGGTTGGGTACTTGGAATACTACAAAAAAAGACCCGGAATTTCTCAGGGGGCCTCTCTGAAGGATAATTCCATACATAGAACGCGGCCCTGAATTGCAGAGGGCGGCGTTTATAGAGAGAGAGAGAGAGAGAGAGAGAGAAATTGATCGGATGGGCCACATCAGACCAGAGGAATCTGGGAATCCATCATTAGAAGAATGGGTGAGAGAGATTGAGATTACCTGATATAATCTCTTCTTGTTGCTGCCATCCCACACGTTCACATACCCATCACAGCCTCCAGTAGCGAATGTTCCATAGCTGAAAACCAAAGTTGAGAAACAAATAAACAGCATATTCTTCCTTCTATTTCCATTCTTAGCGGGATTTATGTACGAAAATAATGGTGTGGGGGAGAGAGAAAGCAGCACATTGGGTGGAATGCGATTGTGTTGACAGGGTACACGATGTCCCTCCCAGCCTCTGATTTTCTGTGGCACTTGAAAGCATACCTGAAAAAATAAAAATAAAATGCGACTTTACCAATACTAAGATCTGATGAAGCAATCCCTAATAAAAATTTGATCAAAGGGTTTGTGAGCATGAGACAGAAAGCGCTCCTTTGGATCCAAGGCAAGGAGAAGAAGCCCTGGGCGGTTAAAAGTCAATAATACCCCTCATCCTGAGTGGAAATTAGGGTCAACGATAGAAAAGTGGAGAGAGGTGTTGAAGAGATGGGATGGGGAGATTCTTACTCTAGAGATTTGAGCTTCAAGGATTGGTAGGATGATTGATGGAGTTTCTTCCTTCCCAGGGCAGAAAGTAGGTGAGATTGGACGAAGAGCTGATGTAGGATAGAGATCCAAGGGGTTTTATACATACCAGTTTTACCAAGTTCGTATTTGTAATGCAAGGAGAATTATTACATAAGCTGTTAAACGTGGGTGGGGGAGACGATTCCGAGTTCAGTACAAGTTTTTAGCCTATAAAGAAGGAAATTATCTAGACTTCATATTTCTAAGAACGATTACAATACTAATTTAAAGGTCCTAAATTACTCTTACAAGCACAATGATAAGACAATTGGGGGGAGGTTTGTTGATAGGACTGAGTCTACTCATGAACAATAATCTTTGGTGAGTGATGCCTCCCACGGCACCATCAGTCATATGCACAGAGAGTAGGAAGGATCTCCTGCTTTATCATGGGGAATGAATGTAATGAAATATGAAATTAGACTGCTTTTCAAGTAGTTCGGTCGCTTTTTAGAAGATAAATCTTCAACTTTTAGAAGGCAATCATCCTGCCCCCACATTATTTTGATGTAGATGTTGGTAAGTGCGTGATGTTTTAGAGTGGCTCAAACAGAGATAATTCTAGGGCAATAAGATATGGTGCTTTTTCGTCGTTTGGTGATATGTTGTGTCTAGCACATACAAAAAAATAATACAACAATGAAAGCTTATTCTTTGTTCTAGGGGTTGCCAAGAGTTCAGCGATGCAGTCAAAACTTTATGAGAGAGAGAAAAAATTAAGGTAAGTTCCGGAGTTGGAGCTAAACATCACAAAATATTAGCTTGTTTACAAGAAAAAATAGGTTTTATGAGGATAAAAAGAGGAAAGATAGCGTTGTCTTATGTAAAGTAACGTGGGAAAGAGCACCTACTTCTTTGCCTGCCCGGCATCAGATAAATCAAAGAATTCCATGGCAACCCGACCTTCCACAGAGCTAAGTGCAAAACCTGAAGAAAAACAGTCAGAGTTTTAAAAATGATACTTGATGGATTGGAGGTGCAACTAAACCGCATAAGACATTAACAGGTGTGTGACAGAGACAGGAAGTGCAGAGGAGTCAAATTGGATCTTGTTGGTATGAACTGTTGTTTCAATACCTCACTTGCACTCACTAGTCACGTGCAATAAGATAGGTCAACGTGTGGTGGGCCCAGGCAAAGAATATCCATGTGGAGGGTGCCGACTGTTAATGTATGATAGTGTTCGCTCTTTATGTGGCATACAAAACATGGCACAAAGATGCATTCTTTGTGCCCAAAACAATAAAACTGACAACGAAGATTTGGGCCATTATGCTATGCATCAAAAAGCGTACCTGTCCCATTGGGGTAGCATCTTACACATCTGGTCTGATATTTCAACGAAGATTCCCTTCTTTGCTCAGGTTGGGACATGTTGCGCAAGTCATAGACATTCACGTGCCTGCCTGCGGTTGCGACAACTAGTCTATGTCCAACCAGAGAAAGCGAATAAACACGTTCTGGTTGTGGATATGCTCCAACAAGTGTGTAATCCGGTCCACTAGCACCCCGAGGGTCCCAGCATTTCAGCGTTTTATCCCAGCTGCCAGTAATCACTTGACCTACAACAATAGAAACATAATCCGTACTTATGAGCCTACGCTCAAAATCTTTTTGTTAACAATTCAATGCAGTGGGCTTAATAATTCACTACAATGGAAGGACATGACAGAAGCATGGTGTTGAACATGGCAAGAAAAAAAAAAAGAGGGAGAGAGCAACATGACTAGACCAATGTAAATAGTTTTACTTCGCATGCCCCCTAAAGAATACATAACAACTGCACTTATCATGATGTTAATGGCAAAAAGAATCTGCTATGTGCCAGAAAGAAAGAATAGCTGAACAAAATAACACTGACTGTCACATAGATGAATCAGATATCTACTGACAAGTGTGAGCATGAAAATAAATGAATATTTATTATTTTATTTATATTTTAATTACCTTTCTCTTTTATCTCTATGAGCCTATGCTCATTCCAAGTACAACCCAAGTATAAGCAGACAACCTCAATATTTCGCAGAAATTTGCAATATACAGTTAATAAAGGGGTCAGAGAGGAAGCGTGAAATATGCATAAATATTTTTGGGTTATGCCATTGTTTCACTCTTCCGAAAGACAACCAAATTTATGAACTTGTCACTCAAAACACCAGCATAATTTTTACTCGCAGAAAAATTGCCTGTCAGTCTATGTGAAGAACAATTACTTTTTTCGGAAAAAGGAATGATTCCCAGCGTGTGAGTCTTTGAGTGTACTGTAAATACACTCTAAGGAAAGAATGATAGGAAGGAAATAGGCTATCCGATAGTAGCATACTTGTGAGTAAATCCGGACGAACGTTCCGAGCATTGGTGTATGCAAATACAGTGCGCATCTACTTCTTAGAAAGTGAAATCCTCATCTTATATTAATTTCCATGTCGAAGAAAAGATGGAACATATCATGGATCAAAATTTATAATTCAAAGTAGTAAACCTTCTGAGATGAAGTATGTCTAAGAAAAGCATGAAGAGCCCATATGGACATGGATGTCAGACAGCAGAGAGATGCATTTTTTTCACATAAATCAATGGTAACATATATTGCATTTCAATTGTTAAATTTCAAGTAAAACATGTACTTGCAACTAACTAATCAGTGACCGTCTTAAACCTTAAAAACATGCAACACAACGTGTGTTGATTTCAAATAAATAAACAAATATATAAGCAATTAAAGAAAAAACCTGTCGCATATGAGTACTCCACGCAACGCACAGGAGCAGCATGCTTTCCCAAGACATCTTCCTTTCCAGTGCTGAAAACATACCTGAAATTTCACCAAAAAATAAAATTATGGAGTCCGAAATATTTCAAATAGTCACGTCGAAATAATTAGGAAATATGTAAACCTTTGAAAGGCTTATCTGTGCGAAAATGACCAATCTTAGAATAAACTACGCCTAGGAATCATGAAAAAACAAAGTTAACACATAGAAGCCAGAATTAGTCACCTCAACATAAGAAACTGTGATCTTATTTGGATTCAGAAACTCATGTTTTGACTTGCAAACGAAACTGGTGATATGCTTTCTCCACAATGAATACATTACGCACCCCTAACACCATGATAAAATTAAATATTTATCCTATGGAGAAATTTTTATTCTGAGATTAGTCAAGGATTTGATAACTTAAAAATCATTTCATTGAGGAGGAATATTAAATATTTTCCATGTTGATCCATCTGGTTTATTTGAAACAATCTCTAACTTAGAGAATCAGAAGGTATCAGACAAGTTTCAATACAGCATGTCACAAGGTCCATGTTTCCTTTTGGAGAATTCAAAGAAAGGAGTTGACGAGTTTTATTAACAAACTTTCTTTCTTTCCATTTTGATTCCCGACGTACACTAGGATTGCCCCGAAAGGTGATTGCTATGGTAGATCTTACACCAGAGCTTCCGGATAAATGAAAATCAACCTTCATGGTAGGGGCAAAAACAATGGATGGCTTTCAGAAATAGTATAAACCTTCATGACTGCAGTTCCTTCTGATTACCATACTAGAAATCCTTCATGATTACCAGTTTGTATCCTAAAAAACTAGCTCAACAATCAAATTTAATATTGTTGTAACAGAAATCAGCAAGCTTTTCGTCAGGTTCAAAATGCACGAAGACATATTTCTTTTCCATTTATAGATTTCCAAATAATTTATACCATTCCCAAAGAATCCCAATTATTTTGTTTATTTTTTTCAAGCATACTTCTTCGTAGGTAACATAAAGTGTTTCATGAGAGTATATGCAGGCAGATTGTTGAATAAAAGTATTACATTGGTGCTTCATTTCTGTTTGTAGTTTAGATGAACGAAACATCGTCATCACAGACCTTTCCCGTCGTTAGACCATAAAGCAGTGGAAGCTTTTCTCAAGATATAACTTTCCATACCAGACACTTGCTTCAATAGACGTTACACATCTGCCCTTCCCATGGTTAACACTAAATCATACAAGGATAGAAAAACATGGTATGTGAAGACCGTAGGCGCACACAAGACCTTATCCATAAGTAAAACAGACAACTGCAAACCTAAACCCCAGCGGATGAAGAACTGGGGAACCAAAGCAAAGTAGCGCAACAAAGAACTATTTTTTTTTGAGAATTAATGAAATCCGTCCGCACCTCCGGACAAGGTGATCCGCACATGCACTAAACCCGGAGGTGTCATCGTGGAAGCAGCAATCCAGAACAGGACCACCATGCTTGAACTCTCCTTTCAGCACATTAGCACTTGCGTCGTAGAGTCGAACGCTCTGATCTCACACAGAACATCGGGAATCCAACCCGTGGACACAAAAAATAGTCGATCAGTTAGTGCTCAAACCCTAGAGATGTACGGATGGAAGACGAAGCAAACCGGGGAGGCCGCGATTACCTTGTCCCAGGAAGAAACGAGCAGATGATCGCTGTGGTTAGAGAACCGAATGTTGGAAATTCCGTCCGACGGCGGATTTGAAAGCTCCCGCCCCGGCGCCGGAGGAGGCGCGGCCCCGCCACTCATTTCCTTCACCGTGTAGCTTGCCCCAGACCGGGAGGAGAGAACAGCTCGAGGAGAGAGACCTTGCGATCACAGAGAGGAGTACGGAAGAGGCCACCCTTGGAACCCGGGGAGACGAGGAACCTTCAAATGGCTGCAGATGGGGGGAAAGGAGACGGGCGGCCTTTTCAGTTCGAAGCTGACAATTTAAATTGTCACAGAAGAGACGACAGATGGGGAGCCCAGATCGAAAATCATAAGGTACATATATGCAAATAAAATATTACAATGCCTATTGACATTCTATATAATAAGTTGAGGACTTTTTGTACTATTACCTGTTCGAAATGCCTAACAACACGATCTCTCTCTCTTGCTCTTGATGTAAAATGGAGTATAAAACTAATACTAAATTATCAGATGTCCTGAATATACCAACTGTTTGGCCCCACCCACTAACGACGTAGCCACGCTTGAGCCGATCACACCCAATCTGAACTAAGCCACCCGAACCCCGACATGTTCGTAGAGAGAGAGAGAGAGAGAGAGACAGAGACAGAGAGAGAGGAGCGTTGGGCCCGGCCTGGCCAGCCTATTTAGCACACAAAGGTGACGGTCAAACTTACATCAAATCTCACCTAAAAGCTCTGGAAAAATCCCAAGAAGTGACCATGCTTTTTCACATCGTTCTCAGCTCCCGGTCCATTTAACACCCAAAGTCTGACTATACACGTCAATCAAATATACCCTCCCCACACCCCCCCCCCTCTCTCTATCTCTCTATCTCTCTCTCTCTGTCTCGAGCTCTGTCGAAGAAAGGGATTCCTTTGGGGAAGTTCAGCAGAAGCAGTGCCAAAGCATGTGTGATTAAGAGCCCGGCCACGTGGAGCTTCCTCATGTATGGTCTTCATCTCGAGAATGGTTGGCTATCTCCACCTGGCTGTCCAGCGGCATGTACTGGGCCATAATGGCTCTGATCTCCGAGTCCATGTAGGACTGAATCAAATAAAGCCCGAAAAGGGGATATTAGAATAATCCCACATACATAATAATGGAAATAAATCAGCCCAGATTCGTAAATACTTACTCTTAATCTGTACTTATACACCATATATGCGCCCGCAGCAGCGATAGCCAGTCCGATCAAGATGACCCAGACAGCTACCCAGGTGGTGTTTGACTGGATCGCCCTCTTCGCTGTTCATCAGACCATGGGAGGGAGTCAACGATTGGGGATTATAAGAAAAATCCGAAATTAGGAATTGAGGATGATCACCAATGCAGGCATCATGATCTCTGATGTACAAGAGATCCCCACTGCAGGAGCAATCGTAGCTGCCCCAGGTGTTTCTGCAGCTGCATTCGGAGCACTGGCAGGCCTTCTTATCTTTACATTCATTCACATCTGGAAGATCAAAAAACAGAAAAGAAAAGAGGGATTTAAGCTCAGATTCACAAACAGTGGGTGTGAACAAGAAGAGATTTCTGCATTCATGCTCGAATGATTTGTAGAAGATCAGCTCAGCGAGCCTGAAGAAAATGGCATTTCACCTTCACAGCTGTTGACGCCATCGCCTGTGAACCCAGCGGGGCACCGGCATTTGGTTTCTCCCCACTCCTGCAAATAGTAAAAGTTGGGGCGGATGATCCACACCATGTTCTTGAAAATTGCAAAAATTGCCCCCAGAATAGAATAATTCTCTCATCGAGATCAAGTTTGATCGCATGATCTTTAAATGTGTGATCTAGAAGTGCTAATAGAACATTGATATTATATGCATCTGTATAGTTGTATATTAAACTCAAAAAATCTTATACAACCCATTAAAAAAGATGTCCCCAGAATAATTCTTATCAGTTGACTCCGTACAAAGAAACGTTGACTCTTTAGATATATATCTTTGTGTGATTATACATAAATTTTTCTGACCCATAAAGAAATTTGTCTCCAAGATAGTAGTTTTTGTCAGTGCTAGTGAGTTGGTAGCAAATAGATGACGGGATCTGTCTTCTAAGTAGTAAGAAAAGTGGGTAGTATGGACAAGTATAATGATAAGAAAAAGCACCAACCATGCAAGCGGAGAAGGTTAGACCCTCTCGAGAATTATGCCAGCAACCTCCATTGTTTATCAGGCACCGTCCAGGCCCACGAGCTGCAGATGGAATGAGTCAAAGAAGATCATTTTCAGTTGCTTATATTCCAACAATGTGTATAAACCCATATCTCAATCTTGGAACAAAGGCTGCCCTAAGAATAAAAGAATAAGGCTCATCTTTCTCTTGGTAATAACACTGCCTCAGAGGCTCAGAAGTCTCTGACAATGAGAACCGAGAGAAGGCCGTAGGCACATCAAGCGCATTATAGTTTGGACTGTGGGCTGTGCTAAGGTTTGACAAACAGAGAGAGGGGGAGAGAGAGAGAGAGAGATATTAAAAGTCAACGCCCATCCATTGTGTTTCAGGGCAAGACATATCTACATTAATTTATATGCACTACCATGGGCCTGCCACCAAACTTATGAAGGTAAGGTGGCCAAATAAACTCTCAATAAACTCTCGTTTTGTTCTATCGGACAATAAATCGGCGGTCAATAGGGCATCAGCAAATTCTAGTTCACTTTAGTCTAGATTAACAGTAGGAATAGTAGAATCCCATTTTGCTTCTTCCCTACTTATAATTGTCTCTCAGTGCACTTTTGAAGGAGTTTTAAGACGTGTTTTACCAGTAGACAGAGCAAAAGGTTTACCTTCACAAGAGGTATAACCATCTCCATGAAACTGCACACCTTGGACGAGGGGACATTCACAAACTCTTCCACGAAACGTATCCTGACCAAAACGTATAAAGAATAATTAAAAAAACGAAAAACCACTGGTGCATTGATCCTAAAACGTTTTGGTTTCAGTTCACCTTGCATGCAGTAATGTTAGAAGCTTTATCCTGCCAGCAACCCCCATTATTGCTTAAACATTCATTCGTCTCTATATCTGGATGAATATTATATAGCTGAATTAGAAATTATGGCCTTTAATATGAACTGGAAGAGAGGGTTCCATGGACGTTTTGAAAACCATACAAATCAAACAACTCACCGTTACTTAGGCAAACAGCAGGTTCTGTAGTTTCCTCAAAACCAGAACAAACAGCCTTCAAAACAGCACTTTTCTCCAATTTCCCTGCACGTATGTATGTTAGCTTGCCTTCTATACGAAGTCACAAGAAGGGAATGGTGTCATTGGCCAACCTCGATATTGTCGACTATTGATAACAAGTGTAGGAAGTATTGTAACATCACCCCTGGAACCCTTCCCAACCTATATCAAGAAAATTCTGTCACTCGCACAGATCCAAACACAATTAAACGTTTTAAGTGAAATGCCTTATACTAAGAATATTGCATTGTACTATCGAAGAGGCTTATGCTTTGAGTATGAACCCACCATGAAGATATATTATATATATGCCACGTCAGATGGATCCGGAAAAATGCAAAGCAACAAAGAAAATCCCTCCTCCTTCCTCAAGGGGGTTAAAAAAAAAAGTATTGGGAGTAGCATCACTCTACAAATTAATCACATGAGACAGACGAACAACAAGGTGTTTTAAACGTCCCCAATAAAACTGATGCATAAATTCAAGAAATGCTCGAATTCAAATAGAAGTTATTCAGTAAGCATGAAAGTGGAAACTAATGCCTCGTAGCATACACCTATGAAAGACTCCATCCACAGTATCTATTTATACATCTAAACATATATAGACCATATATAGCCAGCCTTTGAGAACAGATATCGTCCGGTGCTTCTTTCATTGTCCATGGTTCAACGAGCAGAAGGGGGAAAATCTGCAAGGTCTAATCACCTGAGCATCTTGTTCTTCTTTCAGAACTTGATTTTCAGAGTCAGCGTCTGTATCACCCATACAGTTTTTAATCTTTCTGGCATCAAGCCCTGCCCAACAGAAGCATTAGAGAAGAATCCATTGACCGTCATCCAAGAAGTGTGCCAAAATAAAGAAAATTCTATCACAGGACGCAAGTTAATTTTAGGTGCTTGCTAAGAATATTTTCATAGAATAAAATATAGCATAGTCCACAATATTGTTTCCAATATAAATAGCATAGGCCACCATGTTGATTTAACATTTCAATACATAGTGATACTGATTCAAACTTTTCAATCAATGTTTCCACAAGTAGTAGAGCTTAACCTATAAGATCAAATATGAAAGTATCATATCACATGCATGTTCAATGTTGCACAGTAGCAATACGTATAGTACTTTCCAAAAGTGGCAGCACAAGTAGACTAAGTCGGCTTGGAGACAACTTCAAGTATCTTCCTAGTCAGAAATAAGACTAACAGTTAAAAGATGGGGTTTCTTTCGCGAAATAAAAGAATTCACGAATATCACTGAAATTGGATCCTCCTGTTACCAACTCGATTGAAAATAGTAGCAGACCATGATTCAACCAAGGCAAATGCCTTCCTTGGCAAATAATATTTGAAAAAAACATTTACATGGTACATATAGCCGACATGCCAGTGTCACATTATACATGTTCCAGAGTGACAATCCAAGTAAATCTGAAATAATGTCCAAACATGCATTTGTTTTCAGCCATGACATTCAAAACACAATTCAACTTACCCAGGGACTTGATAACATTCCCAGCACAGTCCTCAGTGTATTTTTTCTCCTTCATAGGGCATCTGATATGAAAGTCAGTGACATAATCCCACCACAGCCAGGGTCTTTTACTCTCATTTGCAACCCTAAACACACACAACTGCCTTAAGTTCTCAATAACTACATCCTTCCCATCATAACCTCTGCTAAAATCCTGTTCCGGGTCAGGCGCACAGTATCTACCGTTATTTATACATTGCGACCTGCACTGCTTACTGGCAATGAATGACTGTGGGCAATACCAAGTTATGTAATGAGGTGTAAATTGACTATAACCACCTTGTTCAAGTATCTGTGCTGCACCCTTAAATTCTTTCACGAATTCCATCAACATATCACATTTAGGTCCACATTCATCATTGCTACTAGTCCATAACTCATACTCCACACGATTGTCAGGGTGAGGAACAGCTTCCCTCCAGTCAAGGTTCACATTAACCATTTCGCCATTTTGATATGCCTTTTTTAATTGCCCACCAAATGCTTTGTCAATAAGTGCAGACGGAATCGTTATATTTTGAATAAAGGTTGCAGCATCAGTATCTTCTCGAGGCAAATCCATGGTTATCAATGGTTCGTCAGTGTTGTCAACCACAAGCACTGCTGATGCGCCAGCATTCTGTGCATTCCAAACCTTTTTAGCAAAAAAGCAACCTGTAAAAACACAGAAGGTAGACCAATTAAGTAAAAGATTACAAGTGATAAGCTAATCAACATCTTCGTAGGAATCATAACATCCATAAAAGAATCTATTTATCAGTAAAAATAGGAAACACAATTGGCCACCACACAAGGCATAAAAGTTGACTTAAGGGATCTGATTCCTAGAGAGAACTCCTAATACTATGTAACTTGAAAACTATAGGTGTATGCAAAACCGTGGGGAAGAGCTGGTGAATAGACATGAAAGGAATTTGATTGAACCCATTTAGCTAGTGAAACGCTAGAACAGAAACGTAGGTGTCCTCGGGTTTGGCCATGTTCATGGTCATGATTTTTATATATTTTCTAAATATTCCATTAATGGCATCTAATAGCTACATGAAATAGGCTTATACCTCACGAAAGAGCTGCATTCATGAGCGGAGATAAGGGAAATCTATTCTTTTAAAAAAAAAATAGTGGTTCAAATAGACTGAAGAATACTAGATGAGACAAGATCGTTTCATATTCAAAGAACTCACACTTGGCATGCCTGACTTTAAGCGAACTGGATTTGAGCAAAGTGAAGTCTGGCTCATCTAATATTCATAGAATTGAATTTCATCTTGCATCAGGCCCTATCATTAAATGAACTGAGCTTAAACTCAGGCTGGACTGGCTTTTATACACGGATTTTAGGAGCCCGCAATCCAGATTCATGCTTTACAACAATGACACTTTCAGTGTGACATCGCACTGGATGACGTTAAGCTAATTCAATGGAGTGATTAAAGCAATTTTGAAACCCTTCATACTTCATACAAGAAAAGGAAAATGAAAATCAAGAGAAATGTCTTGAAGATTTTCTTCACTTCCAAGACTTTACAGAGAATAATGTCAGACGTGCACATGAAACAGGGAAAAACTAATCACTAATTTGGAAGAGGATAGTGGAGCCTCCAAAATACAAATATAGATTGAAGAAGAAATCCTACTTCATTATTGGTGGAGGATACACCAAAGATTAATGGAAGCAATATATATCCATATCTCGATGAAGACACTCCAAAAGAATACAAAAAGCTAAGGGAGACTTTTACACAGAACAAGGGAGAAAAAAAGCATGGGAATCAATGAAAATTCTAGAATACTGACTTCCAAGTTTTACATTCCAAGAAGATATCTTCTTTACAGTGACGACGATTTCTAGCACAACTCACTTACCAATTGCCCGAAAGTTTTACCGATTGAGGCATGTTAGTTATAACGCTTTTTTGCGACATAAAACCTGTCCCACAACTTTAAAGGGTCACCATTCTAAAATTTCTTCTGTGACTTAAAGCTTCCAAGGTCTAAAACTTAACAGATTTCATGCAATGATCAGTGTATAACCCTGTGTCCGTCATGAATAATAGCCTCAAGAATTGGAGTAACATGATAGCCATAAAATACCAGAGGACAAAAAAGCTTGGATACCGATTAGCATAATAAGTTACTGCCAGGTTTAATACTAGAAAATTGATATTAAAAAAATATCAACACTACTGCGGTCCCACAGAAAATTAAATAGAAGGTGTGCCTCATGGTGGTACAGGATTCTTTTCAGGAGCGTCACTGGATGGAAGTATAATGATGATTTTTTCACTACCGAGTTTATTTTGGAGTCAAATGGTTGCAATTTTAGAAACATTTATAATATGAAGCTGCAAGTGTACCATGGTTACCCGTGCCCCAGTCATGACCGCAGCTTTAAAGATCAAAACAGTATGGGTAACTAACTCTTTGGATCGGACGACGGATTACCCTTATGAGAAAAAAACTAATCCACTACGATCTGTAACTTTATATGAATAAGGGAAAAAAATGGCGCCAAGTGCACGGGCGATCAGTCGTCGAAAAAAGTTGGGATAAACAAATGAGACAAGGAAGAACCCCGTTACCTCCACGATCTACGACCACAAAGTAGGGGAGGCCGCCTATTTTGGCCCGGAATGATTCGGAGAATGCTTCACAGCCATCGTTGTTCTGCTTGGGATACACTATGGTACCGGCCATGCTACCACCGTACTGGGGGATCCCGAAGTTGGCGATGGCGCTGTCGTGCTTCCCCCGCAGTTCATTGGGCGAAGTCACCATCAAGCTGTTCTTCTCCACCACGAACCGTCCAGAGACCATGTCACCGATAAGGGCCAGCCCTAGCCATGCCGCGACGAGCCCTCGGAGGACCAACCTCCTACCCGATCCCCACATCTCCGCCGTTACCTCACCGGCGCCCCACCTCCCCAGATCCCGATCCTGTCGAAGAGATCTGCTACAGCGAACGAATGACCGCGAAGCTCGTCGAAAGCAGAGTGGAGACGGCCTTCTTCAGCAGCTCGATGGAGGGTGTTGTGAAGTGGAACTGCCGCTCTGCGCCCCACTGCATCCGCACGTCTACCAGATCTTAATTTCTTGTTGACGAAAAAAAAAGAGAAGAGCTTCCTGTTGTCGGTTTGATTGTTGATGTTAAACTATCGGAATTGTCCATATAAAAATAGATACTTTATTATATTACCTATTAACATTTTTTATTTCAAAAAGTCCTTTTTTACTATTTTTAGCCCAAACTCCAACTGTTACTGTTTTTTTTCCTGTTCATATATAAAAAATTAAATAAATAATATTAAATATCGACAGACCCTTTTCTATGGTTTATGACAACAATTTATATATAGCGGAGGCGCAATATGAACGTAAATGATTTAAAAGGACTAAAACGCAATACATATAAATTTGCGGGAAATAGTTTAACGATTGAAATATTTTGCGAGTGATACGAGAAAATATCCCTATCTACTTCAATTATGGACGCCGTGAAAAATATCGCGTACAGTTGGAAACGTTTTTAAGGGAATTAAATAAAGTCATGTAATAATTACGCGCGCTGTGCACGTGATTCGTACATAATTTAATACACTTCTCGAAGGAGTCCTAGAGCCCAGTAATGCCGGCCCGGCCCATTTTGTGGGGTGGGTCCCACGCCAGCCCATTAAGACGCTTCTAGTAGCCCCCAGTGAAAGCGCTCCTGGCTTCGCGGGTTCCGCCCCTCGCGACGGCGGGCAAAAGCGTGGGCTCCATCGGTAGTTTCGGCATCTCTACAGGGTCGATAGCGGAAGCAGGGGGCGGTGGTGACTTCGTCAATCTCAGGGGGATCCGGTAGTCTGGAAAGGGAGATTCCACGCGTACTGCGGCGATCGCCTGGAGGGATCAGTCGCGGGAGGAGGTTACTGCGGCGGTCAGGTAGGGATCCTTTTATATGAGTTAATGGCCTATGGGGTGACCATGGATGCCGTAGAAAACAACCCTGTTGACTAAAAGCATCTGGGGAAACAGGAGACAGTCATATGTTCGAGGACCTGTTGTGGTGTGTTTGAATGATAGAAGGTTTTTGTTTAATCGGTTCAGTTGAGAATTTTCATGGATTCGAGTTTGATACCAGGAAAGAGATTCTACTGGAGTACGAACGAAAGTCTAAAACCCTATTCCATCAAATGGGTGACAGGTTAAGATTTCAATGCCCGAGTCGAGAGCTTTGGCAGAGGCCAATTATTTTGTCTGACTGGTGTGATACCCTGGAGTTTTCCTGTTCTTAGCCAAATGCTAAATCAGAGGGCGTTGACGACTGATTATCATCCATTAGACGATTTCGAAGAGAACGAGTATAAACATTAAATCAAAGCCACAGTGCCTGATCTTTTTCCTTGCATCACTTTTTCATATTGCTGTGTCATCCTTAGGAATATGGCCGGTCGAGAGTAGAACCAACTTATCAAAACTATGCGGGACGCTGAGCAGCCTCCGGTTTTATATTACGTTCTTATAACCATGTTTTGTCCTTACTCGATTGTTTCTTAGGGTGCTTTTGATTATTTTTTTTCATCTTTATTGTCGTCCATCTTATAGCATTCCTTCATGCTTGCATCAACTCAAAGTTGTGCTTCTTTAACCTCTGTATCAATCTATCAACAAAGAGGGGGCTGAAAAGAAAAACTTTTCGAAATAGCCGGTCAGTCCTGTTGTTACCCCAGAATTCTTTTGACACCAAGTTAGCAGTACGGTCAAATTAGCACCGAATATCTGGCACCCGATAGTTTCCTGAACGTGTGAACTATTTCTTATTTGGCTGGCTATGGTTGAAATACATGACACATTCTGTCGCTCATTTAATTCATTTTGGCTAAAAAAAATTAGTCGGAGTACATTGAACGCTTGGAACCCGTTTGTATTGGCTAGTCCCTTCATCATTGAATATAAAACACAGATATATTCTGGTCGCCGAGCAGTTTTTTCTCACCATGGCCTATAGATTCCATTTTTCCTCCCTGTTGATGTATGGAGTATTTTTCTCTTAGTAGTTAGCTCATTCCCTTTTTCTGGGGAAAATATGTGAGGTGGGTATAAGTGAATTTTTTCCTGTGCGCATGTTTCTCTAGCTTCCTTGTACACAAAAGAGTGGCTTCTCTCTTACAATCCATACCTCTTTCAATCATAGCTCTACTATATCCACAGGTTTGGGAATTACCAGAAATGTAGAATCATCTCTCTCTCTCTCTCTCTCTCTCTCTCTCTCTCTCTCTCTCTCTCTCTCTCTCTCTCTCTCTCTTTCGATATAGATCTATATATATATATATATGTATATAGATAAATATATCTGTGTTTATATGTTCTTTGGTTTTTTCTCTTATTAACCTGCTCCTTTGGTCATTGATGGGCTGGCCTATTTGAGATTGCTAATGTTGATGCTGCATGCCTTTTTGATATCTTGGAGATTTTTTCTTCTCAGATTTCCAAAATTGATCGCTTCTCTTGCTATTTCTAGGGAACTACCTACATTCTACATGGATCCCAAACACTCCACCGAAATCTTCAAGTGAGTTCTGTGCATCCAATTTACTCTTGAGTTAATGGGTATTTTACTTGACCTTTATTTTTCCCTGATTGTATCGTTGATCTTCACATGGAGGCTCCTGGAGAATCAACAAGAAATCCTCATGGAAGCTTACAGGTCCCTGTCCCTTGAGCTGCATACTCTTCAGGTTACTAAACCTAGCTTTCCTTCTTTCGGTATATAAATTTAGGGTAATTTGCGGGCCTTCATGGTAGCTTTCCTAATTTTTAATACCCGTTTACTGGTAATCTGTGGGCATCATGGTATTTCTCTTGTTTAAATAGGTGGAAGAGGAGATGCTGATGCGTAAATTCTATGAATTCATGTCTGCAAAAGGCTTAATCAAGAAGGTATGGCACGCTTATTTCATCTTCAAACATGAGTGTTCTAGGTGGGTTTCCCATAATGGCAGATGGGGAGAAGTTGGCTTTCAGGAGGCCGGAATTGGGCTTGATAAACCTGGCCCGAATCAGGTCATCTTTTACATGGTCAACCTCTGAGCATCCGTAGAACTCTCTCTCTCCCTCGCTCCGTCTCTCTCTCTCTCTCTCTCTCTCTCTCTCTCTCTCTCTCTGAGACATGTGCGCGGAGCTTCATAAGTGTCCTACCTAGTCTGCTCCATTTTCTGGGTTTTTTTCTATAGGGTTGGGCCTGGTCTAGGCTTTCTAAAACATGACCGTGCGTAGGCTGAATTTGGCAGGGCACTGGTCTCATTGACAATCCCTAAATATATTTCTTCTTTCCCCTTATAGTAACTTAAATGCATAGATATATTTATGTGTGTATCCCGTTATTCTTTCAGGGAAAAAAGGAAAACGATTTGTACACTGAAGATTCTAGTCCGTCTGAGGCTCAATGAGTGGAGGGTTCAAGCTGCTCTACTCTGTGCATCCATCCAGCAGCCATTTGTTGCCCCATGCTCTCTATCTCTCTCTCTCTCTCTCTCTCTCTCTCTCTCTCTCTCTCTCTCTCTCTCTCTCTCTCTCTCTCTCTCTCTCTCTCTCTCTCTCTCTCTCTCTTACTCTCTCTCTCTACAACACGAAATGCATTGCCTTTTCTGATGGGTAAATGTAGATTCAAGTGTTTGATATATGTCCATAACGTTCATAGGGCATGGCTATGTTGCTATATGCTCTGGGCATTTTGGGTTGTTGGGAGGGAGAGAGAGAGAGAGAGAGAGATAAGTGGGTTGTACATGATATGTTTCTTAGTGGAAGCCTATTACAGAAATCAGGATGGGCCAGTTACACTATTGTATCTGGCCCGTTAACACGTCGGCGAGAAGCCTTCGTTGTGCGGCCCATTAAGAGACGATTCTATCGCACTGCGATGTCTTCAGAAGGTCACCGTTCTGCAACGGCGGGGTCTCCTGGGATAGTCCGGCCAATTGCCACGTAGGAAATTTTAAGATGATCCCTCAGATGAGTATTAGCTTAAGCTACTCCCGTCCTTCACTCTCCGATTCCTCGTCGGTAGCGCTTATACTGCTCTCCAAGGCGAAGGCCGCTCGGTCCACGTGCTTCAGCAGGAGGCTGTATATCTTCTTCCTCACTCTCTGGCATGCCTCGGATTTCTCGCTCTCCGTGGGGGTTTCCCTGGAGGATTCCCTCAGGGGGAACGGCTCTCGGCAGGCCATCGTTTCCAGCCACTCATCTACCTTCTTGATCTGCAGCAGAAGACTGGCGATCTGGTTCTCGGAGGTGATGGCCGTGGTCTCGCTGAGAATCCCGTCTAGGAACTTGTCGATGTAGTTCAGAAACCATCTGTTGCATTCCGCCTGGAGGGAGCCGGCGAGCTCCGCAGCGGCGAGGGAACCGGCACCTTTCAGCCACAGGTCGCAGTTCAGCCTCTGCTTGGAGCGCGCGAAGGCGCTCCAGATCCTTGCAGTTGTTTCGGAATCGGCGTAGGGATTTTGCAGCGGAGGCGGCGGGGCGTTGTCCGACGTCATTGCCGCCCTGATCCATGAGATCGCGTGTTTTCTGTGTTCAGCCTGCATCTTCATCGCATCCTTGGCGGAGAGTGAAGCGATTACGTCAGAATTGGACGTTCTGGGTGTCATCTTTGCCAGGGATTGAACCACGGATCTCGCCTGCTGGACTTCGTCCAAGAAGTTCAGGAACCTGTCGACGACCACGTGCGAGCCGTCTTCGTTCTGGTGCTGGAGCTCTGGATATTTACTGGAGGCATCGCAATCAAGATCGGAGCAAAAAATCAAACAGTGATCTCGTTAAATTGTGTTTTACTTACACCAGGCAGCGGATCAATCTCTCTGAAGCCGTAGCCTCTTGCAGAGCTTCCACGGCGGTGAGGATCGTCTGATCTCTGTGTCTGAGAACTTCCTGCAACGGGACAACGTGAATGTAAACGAGATGAGATGGAGGAAATTTGGAGGATGAGGATAGAAAAGAGAAGATTTCATCACAGATACCTTCCCTAACTTCATCAGGTTCGATGGGAGAGACGCAGGTAAGACGCTTCCCTCTCCTACGAGAAAATAAGTCTCTCTCCAGGGCTTCTGCTCTCGGGTGCTGCGAGGGATATGCGCTACACATCCGGCGTCCCTTCTTCCCGCCGGAATGTGATCTGAACTATAGTCCTTATGTTGCTGGAGACCTCGCGGAATGAATCTGTCACTCGCGGCTGAGATCTGGTTGCGGGGAATCGGCGGCGGGGCGCGCCGGTGATCCTTAATCCTGGTGCTGGGGTCCCAGCTCCTCCGCAGCGTCCTGGGCCTCGAGACCGAGAACGACGCCGATGACCTCGAGCTGTCTGAGTCGTCGCTCTCCTCGTGGACGCAGGTCACGCTGACCTTGGCCAGCTCCCTCAAGGTCTCCGAGCTTGTAGCATCGATCGTGTACCTCCTCGAGAGCCCCTTCTCCGGCGAGGTAGGCATTGATCTGCTTGGCTTGTTCTCCTTCATCCCGTTCCTCCCCCAGTCCTTTCTCCTCTTCGAGGCGATCACGGAGCGCGGCTTCTTCCTCGCACCCGACGACGGCGGGCTGCCGCCCAGGGAGAGCACCGCCGCGGGACGGGAAGCAGTGGACTCGGCATTGGTGCTGGCAGAAACAAGATCGGACGGATTACCGAGGCAGGGGTGGCGGCCGGGGAGAGGCCGGACACCGCGAAGGACGGGGACAGGGGATGCACGCTCGAGGCTACGGACGTGGATGAACTGGCCGAGCTGGAGCTCGTCGCTGAGGATGAGATCGTCCTGCTCCTGCGGGAGGGCGGCGTAGATGGCGTGGGAGGAGTCGGAGACCTTCAGGTAAAACCCCCGGTCGGGGAAGAGGCTCGTTCCTCCGATGGCGGGAACTATCCCCATCACCTGCAACAGCGCCGCCGGCCGGTCGGTGTGGCTTTCGTCGGAGTTGGAGCGCCAGGGAGCGCTCTCCTCGTCAGAGGATTCATTCTCCTGGAGCAGCTTCACGAGCACCCCCGGGCTAAGGGACACCGCCATGGGTAAGGCCAGAGCTCTTCCTCCCCAACCGACAATCCCTCGTCCGTGATGAGCCCTCCCCTCGCTTTCCCCATGGCGGGAAGAGAGAGAGAGAGAGAGAGAGATAGCCTTGACCAGTTCCTGACGGCCTACTCCGGGACGGGAGGAGCGGAGGAGGAAGCCTGGATGGGAGGTGCCCTGGATGCCCCGATTTGGCTAGGAGCGGTGTGGGCGCTCTGCATCGTGAGAGAAGAGGTAGGTGGGGCTAACTTTGGGCATCAAAACTAAGCCTAAAAAAACACATGTAGGATATCTAACCCATCTTCGTTGGTGTAGAAAATAATAAGTAAAATAATAATAATAGTATTATTTATTAAAACATTTCTTCTGTATTAGCAGCTGCTCCCTTTGATAATAAATTATGTCTTTCGGGCTACTCCACAACAAAATGACTACCAACGGGTTATCTATGTCTTTTACATTCCCATTATTAGTTGATGGCCACCCTTAATATTCTCCTTTCACGTGGAAGCCCAATCTTAGACTTTACATCCCACCATTAACGTCACAATTTTTTTATTCAATTTTGAACCTAATTAAGAACAACTTAAGCATAATGAGATTGTCAATCACATCTCTATTTTATCCATTGAAGAGCACATGATGTGCTCGTTCATGTGGAAGCTTGCCTCACATCTCTAATCATCAAGAGCTCCAGCATAGAAGTCAATTCTCTACCACTTAGGCTTTCCTTCTTACCTTTACATGGACAACAAAATAGTCAATTGTACCCTTGTTTCACCTCCAGCATCACTGAAGAAGGTTCTTAGTAGGGCCTTAGATATGCCTAGGGAAAGAACATCTTGTCTAGTTGAGGTAGAGGCAGCAAAACCAGCCCTCTCCTATTCTTCCCTTCTTCTTCTATGTATTCCAAGATTTGGAATAGAAGTCATGACGTTGTTTCAATTTCTTTTGTTCATGATTCTAGGATGCCTGTTAGTACTAAGGAAAGGTTAAGCTACTTAGGCTTATTATCGAATGTCTAAGGTAACACATGAACAATTGTCAACAAATAGTCAAATTGGGTTCCCATGTGACATTGATATCAAAGCAAAAATATTTTACAACTAAGTGACATCTAATGTCTACAAAGGGTTGAGAGCAGGACATGTTGATTGGTCACATAGAGAAGAAGGTTTCTACATTGGAGAATAAATTTCAAGTCCATGGTGACTAGATCCTTATTTTTGAAAAATATGTGAACATAGTAAGAATTCTATCAACATAGATGAGGGTAAAGGCATTAGATGAACAAAGCTAGAGTCGATGAGCTGCATGAGAGTTAATTTATATGACATTGGTGAAATATATGATGGCCACATTGCTCTTTACAAATGACATTAAGCAATGAAATATTTAAAAGCCCAAAGTGTATGTAACAACCTCAATACATAAGGGTTGAAAAACTTAATGTGAGATAAGAAGTAATACTTCCAAGCTAACCTCACTACAAAAAAAGAAAATGTCACATTAGCTAATATGTATTTGACAATGGATAAAGCTCTAGCAAAGAACAAGTTTTACATTCCTCATAGAACAATTTTATCTAGGAGCTACAAGAGTAGTTCTAACACATCAACACTGAACTAATGGCACAAATGTCCCTTTAGCAGCTCCATCATATGAGGATAATACAAGATAATGTGAAGAAGTTATAGTCTATCATCATAAACATTAAGAATATGTTTGAGGATAATAACCTTCCAACATTTTGACCATGTTGCAGCCATGGATGTAGATAGAAGCTGAGCACTAGACATCATGGAGGGTCTTCCATGGGTGACAACAACAAGGCTAAAAGTGTTAGTTGTTAAGATATGATACCTATCAAGAGTAAAAGAGTACCTAAGACCACTACATCACCTAGGTATGGTTAGTTAGCCAAGAATGATTGATACACATGAGGAAGTCTTCACTTGAAGAGGAATTGTCCAAAAAGATTGTCAAGTACACTAAGCAACAATAAATGAGGTACTCAATCTTAGTCATTTATTGATATTGGACATGATGTAGCAACATACTAAGATGAGATGGATCAAATAATTTATGCTGATCTTTGCAGATGCCAACATCATGTTAGACCACACTCGAAATGGTTACCCACATCTCTCTCTTAAAGAGGGAGACAATATAAATAGACTTGACATTATAAGGAACCATCAAAAGTAAGACCATCAACATGGAGTCACAAACCTCTATTAACATTTCAAGTGGCATCTTACTAAAGATTGGAGCATGGCAGGGCAAGGGAGACTTGTATTCTACATGGACAACTTTGATGTCATGCTTGGTATGAACTTTTTTGTTAGAGGGGATATTCCTCAACTTGCTCACTTTTCTTCTTGCAAGTGAGTTAAGTTATTGCTTCATTTCAGGAGTACAAAAAATCAAGATAAGGCTTTAAGATGTTGTTGATACTCCAACTTAGAGACGAATTCAAGAAGTACAAGTATACTTTTTTTATTACTCTCTTGTACTTAGATGAGGGAGTTTTGCTCAAGTAGAAAACTAGTGGTAGTGAATCAAAGATGCTCACAATTAGAGTGTGGTTGACATACAAAACACTAATAGGAGAGGTGTACAATACAGCACAAGTGGACATAAGTGTCAAGGTGATTAGTATAACATGAGTGTCCACACATGTTGACGTGTGGTGCATGGGCACATGTGAGGTTACTATACATGCCTTAGTAATGGTACACACAATGTGTATAGAGGCAAATGGTGGTAGTGTGCATAGTAGGAGATGTTGATGCACTAGAATGACATTTTGCACGAGCCACACATGTCATGTTAGACGTATTATCTCATCATTTGCCACCCCAATAAGAAGTTGACAATGATATTGATTTCATGTTAAACATGTGGCTATTTGCATGTGCACCTCACAAGAGGTCCCCAAGTTACTTAGAGGAGTAGTAAAAAAAATTAAATGAGTCATTGTAGGTAGGGCACATTCAAGCCTCTAAGACACATATGGTAGATTATTCATCATTCAAAAAAATAAAAATAAAAATTTTCAAATGTGTGTGAACTACTAAGTTTTGAACAAGATCATGATGAAGAATACATACCTGATGTCAAACACTATAGAACTCTTTGATCAATTGGGTGGCATTATGTAATTCTCTAAGATGGACTTGAAGTTTAAGTACCATCAAGTTTGAATCAATGAGGAAAACATGTTAAATACCATGTGTGTGACACAATATAGATCTTTCAATAAGTACCATCAAGTTACGATGATATCATTTTGGCTCACCAGTGTATGGATTACATTCTGCATGTTCATGAGTATGATCTTTCAAGAATTCTTTAACATATTTATTATGATATACTTGGATGATATTTTTTATTTATAGCCCAAATTTATAACACTTATAAATAGTGCTAGAGAAGTTGAAGTAGCACAAATTTTGTCTCAACACAATCAAATGTAAATTTGCCTTGAATGAGGTAGTATTTCATGGCCATGTGGTGAGACAAGATGATGTGTAGAAGTAAAGATCTCAACAATCAAAAATTGACCGGCACCTACCCACATCTCATAACTCAAGTCATTTACTGGCCCAGCTATGATTATAAGTTCATTAGTGGCTACTCTAAGTTGATGATGCCCTAGTTGACTTGTTGAAGAAGGGACTGTGTTAGGAGTAGTTTGAATTGGTCTAAAAAACATTTAAGGTACTGAAGAAGGTGATTACTATAGTGAGACTATGATGCAGTTGTCAAACTTCAATGTGCCTTTTGAGGTGTTCACAGGTACCTCTAATATCACAACTAGTACATATTAATGTACAATAGTCATCTAATTATTTTTGAGAGCAAAAAGGTGGCAACACAAAGTAGTAAAACTCCACATGTGAGAAGGAGTTGACCAAGGTGGTGTATTGTCTCTGAATTTATAGATATTATTTTTTGAAAGGATGTTTCATGGTTTGTGTAGACAACATGACCACAAGTTTCTTTAAGTCACAAATATAATTTCATTCTCAAGTAAATATTAGAAAATGTTAATGAGGTGATTGATGCACTTAACTAAAAAGAGCACAAGGAAAGTCTCGTGATAAGTTTGGTGATACAAGGTACTACATTGAAAGAGATTCATGTCACAACCTCTAAAGATGAGGAGCCAAAGCACTTGATATAGTGTGTGACAGATAGGACAACACATCACTTATGGACAAAAGGAAGTGTGTTGTATATGTGCAGGCAATAGTTAGTCATGTCGTGTGTTGACAGGTTATAATGATATCTAATATGATAATCACATAACATCTTATACACAAAGCACCCAAGACATTGACTGATATTAATATCATTAGTAGATGACTACTACTAGTCGCACAAGAATTATGACCTAGAGATATATGTTTTATTCCTATCTTATTTGTTAACAGCAAAAGATTGAAACATTTGCCCCCTTAGCTAAACTTGGGAGTTTATTTTTATAGACTTTATCATTAGTTTATTTAAGATTTAAGAGAATGATTCTACCTTCTCTTATGAACAATCACTTACGAATGGTCAATTGGGTGGCCACATGACACCTTGACCTTGTGTAGCCCTTTTTTCTATGTCCATTTTACCCCTTGTAGGGCTTCAACCAAAACCCAGACCTAGCTAAGCTCTAGAAAAGTTGGGGTGGCTTACCAACCTGAGCTTGGTCCTCTGTAAGTCCTCATCTCCTCTTATGTCAGCTAACCTTGGGACAATCTTTTGGGTTGAGACAAGACGGGTTGGTTCCTATCAAAAAGCTTGTTTTTTTTTTGGCCTAGACGATGGGGAGTCCAAGTTTAATCTTTCTTTTCCGTGCATGATTTTAATGGTTACCACTTGCCCATCTTTCCGGGCCCACCCCCCACCTCAATGAGCCTCAACGAATGATGTATCCGTTGAGAAGATTCAGTGATGTGTGTCAGTGAGGAAACCGAAACAAGAGGTGAGACCACCAGCACCACCATTTTGCCGACACTTGTAAAGTCAACTGCTCAGTCTAGTCAACTATAGAGGGGAGGGTGAGCAGAACTTGGAGCTAACAAATTAGGCAAAGGGGAGGCCCACGCTGGCAGCTGGGAAATACAGAAGCCAACTCGGCGGGTTTAGTTGCCTGAGTTAAGTAAAAATAAATTAAACCCAGTAAAAAAAAGAGGGGCCTTGACCGATCTTCACTTGGAGCTCACGGGGATGAATTTGATGGCGGCGGCCACGGGCATGCCCAAGAAGCCAATCGCCACGCAGATGAACCACTGCACGAGGGAGAGGGGTGTCGTGTTGGCGAAGTCTCCGAGGAACTGGACGATCAGGACCTGGAAGATGGCCGTGAAGGAGAGGACGCCCACGAACACGTAGTTCTTCAGGATGCCCCGGAAGACGTCAATCTTCTCCATTTCTCTGGAGCTGATCTCGTTGAAGACCTGAACAGGAGGAGAAGAAGAAGATTCACGAGTTCAGTTGGCAAAAAGGAATGATGGAGATGGCATAAAACATCATTCCAGATAACCGAAATCGACATGGCGGGATGCAAAAACAGAGAAGAAGAGGGGGGCCCTGATAGAGGGTCCCTTCCTCTGCTGATTCCCTCATGTTTTCTGACTTCTCTCCGACCAATTCAGATCTGTTCGTGGGAGATGAACATGCCTAAAAAGTCTTGGGCATAACCATTTCAGGAAGACTTTCTCTCCAATTCCAGTCTTTAATGCAAATTTCATGGGGGGAAAAAAAAAGAGAGAGAAAAGACAAATGGGTGTGGATAAAATGATTTATACTAGTATTTATATACCCTTTTTTGATTTATTAAACCTGTTCCATTGTCAGTCACTCCAATATACCAGTCTGGATTCTGGGCCAATACCCTATAAAAAGCCCGGAGATGACCCAGATGAGGACCAGGCAAGTCTAATTCAGACCTATTTTTCTTTCCTGTGTTAACCTTGATGATGCCCAAGCCCAGAAAGAACTGGGCTTTGCTGGGCTGGGCATCTACCTTTCATAGCTCGTTGATAACCCTAATAATCACACCGACACGAAATAAAAAAAGGCGATCTCCAGAAAATTTTCAGTCGATTAGACCAAAAGGAAGGATCGGAGGGGTACCTGGCAGAAGACGAAGGAGTTGAATATAATTGTATTCAGTGTGAGATCTGCGTGGGGGCCAGACAGGGTGAGCACCCTCTTCCCTTCTGTCTGAAGATACCAGATGACTATAAACTGATAGAACGATTGCCCCAGGATGTTTCTCCACATGACATTGCTGATGAAGTTCCCTCCCCTTCCGACGGGGGTTCTTTTCATTAGGTCCTTATGAGGGGGCTCAGTGGCCAGAGCAAGGGCCCCAAGGGTGTCCATGATCATGTTGACCCAGAGCAATTGGACCGCAGTGAGTGGAGTGCGCCCTAAACCACAGAAAACACCGTCAAGTGTTGTGAGCCTCAGCATGGCTGTTGTTGAAAGGAAAAAAAATATTCTGAAGTGAGGGTAACGCAAGAAACAAGTGTTTTTGAGGTGGGCATAAAACAAGATATGGGGGATGAAAATGAACGTAATCTCATTTTGGAAGTGGTGTTAACACAGTTATGGGGGATGAGAGATGGATAAAATCTATTTATGGAAATGGATCTAAGAAGAAATTGGAGAGAAAACATAAGCATGATATATTTTCCAGGAATGGGTACTGGAACAATTTGGGGAAAAAAATAGCAATTAGAAGAGCCAAGCCATTTTTGGCAAGATGATCCCATTATTTAACATGATGTGGGAAAAGAAACTCAAACAAAAAGCCGATAGGTACTACCTATAAGGTTTCCTCTCCTCTATTATGTTCAAATAGAGAAAACCATTGTGCATACCTGTCAGGCATGCTGAGGAGAAGTTGACAATTAGGGCAACCACATTAACAGTGAGTTGAAACTGCACAAATTTCTGAATGTTGATGTAAACAGAACGCCCCCACTTTGCCACGGTAACGATGGTAGAGAAGTTGTCATCCAAAATGATGACATCAGCGCTTTCTTTTGCGACCTGTGCGAAGTAGTAATGTCAGCGTGCGTGGGTGGTAATCAATTTTCAAGGCCAGGAACAGATTGAAGGATAGTGTGATCAGTAACGAAAAGGTGTACCTCGGTTCCCGCAATACCCATTGCCAGCCCAATATCCGCTTCATGAAGCGCTGGAGCGTCGTTGGTGCCATCACCAGTCACAGCAACAACTTCCTTGAACATGGTTCTCAGATGCTTCACCAACATATGCTTGTCTAATGGCGAAGATCTGGCCATGACCTGGAATAAGGAGAGAATATGGATATCTATCAGTTCTAGACGCTGGAAAATGGCCAGGAAAAGAGATGGGTCAGAAGATTTACTTGAATTTTTGGAATCAGGTCCATCATCTCCTCAAGAGACTTCTCTCGAAACTCTGGGCCTTCAATGGCTATGCCCTCGTCAGTGAGGATGCCGCATTCTCTAGCAATCGCCTTTGCAGTGGTTATATTGTCTCCAGTGACCATCCTGACGGTTATCCCAGCTGACCTACAGACTGCAACAGACTCCTTCACACCCGGGCGGACCGGATCTTTTATGCCCACAATTCCAATGCAAGTACCTTCCTTGGTAGGAATATCTTCTTTGGGGGAATATCCGTCATCTACTTCCATATAAGCGAGACACAGGGTCCGAAGGGCTTCACTGGCGAAGCTCTCTATTGTACCCTCCAGATGGCTCCTTGTTGCTTCATCCAAGGGGATGACGTCGCCAGCAGAGTCCAGAACCTTGTCACACATGCCGAGCACAATCTCCGAAGCCCCCTTGCAATGGGCGCGGAGCCCCCCTCCGGGGAGCTCTATCACGACGGCCATTCTCTTCTTCGCAGAATTGAAAGGCTCGACCTTGACCAGCTTAGCTTCCCGACTCTCGGCCGAGAAATCCCCTCCGAGAGATAAACCGAACTCGAGTAGGGCAGTTTCGGTCGGCGTTCCAAGGATCTCAATGCTTCCATCTCTCCTTGAGCAGACCTCCCCGCCCGTGTTGCAAAATATAGATTGCAGAAGAATCTTAACAGCAGCATCTGGAATCTGGGAGCACAGATTCAGAGCCTGTTTTGTGTCGCCGACGTCCTCTGTCTTTCCGCAGATGCAAGCTTTCACAACAGACATGTGGTTGGTAGTCAGCGTCCCAGTCTTGTCGCTGCAGATGCTCGTGGAGGATCCCATCGTCTCACAGGCCGCGAGGTGGCGGACCAGCGCTTTGTCGTTCATCATCTTCTTCATGGCGAAGGCGAGGCTCAGTGTGACAGCCAAGGGCAGCCCCTCGGGGACGGCGACCACCACGATGGTGACCGCCACGGCGAAGTACTCCAACATCTTCAGGGCGTCGTCTCCGGTCCAGCTCAGGTAGGAGCCATCGTTAAACTTCCGGGTGAGAAGGCCTTGTGCGAGCACCGCAAATGTCACGACGGCGAAAAACAGACCGATCTTCCCGATTATGGTGGCAACTCCGTTCAATTTTACCTGCAGAGGGGTCTCGTCGTCCCCACCTTCGCTGAGAGTGGCCATGAGCTTGCCCCACTGGGTCCTCATCCCAACTGTCGTCACTATCATCCTGCAAGACCCATCTTGGACCTTGGTTCCTGACAGGAGGAAGGGATTTTCCTCGTTGACCCCCACCGGTTCGCTCTCTCCTGTCAAGCTTGACTCATTGATCAGGAGAGAGAACCCGGACACGAATAATCCATCAGCAGGAACTTGGTCACCGATTCCCAGGTGGACGATGTCTCCGGGAAGAAGCTCGTATATCGACATATTTTGCCTGTCCCCATTTCTCCACACTTGCATGGAGATCTTCTTCTTCTCCTTGTCCAAATCTTTGAACTGCAAGGACTGCCTGTAATCGCTGATGGCTGTGACGAAGACGACCAAGAGGATGCTCGCCACAATTCCGAGGCCATCGTGGGCGCCCTTCGGCCATCCTTCCATGGTGATCCCGACAACGAGGGACACGAGGGCGCACACCCCGAGAATCATCAGAGTCATGTCGTGAAGGGCTTCCCAGACGAACAGCCAGAAACTCCGGGGCTGGCTCTCTGTGAATTTGTTGATCCCATAAATCTCCTGCCTCCGCTTCAGCTTGTCTGCTGAATCGTTGATCCCCTCGGAGGTCGAAGTAGATAGCTTGGTTGCTATGCCCTCCACCCCCCCATGGGCCTTCAGTTTCTTCAAATCATGCTTCTCGACAATTGATCCCAGTTCTTCTGCACAGATCTGAAAGCCTTCTGCCCTAACTTCCTCCGGCACCACATATTCGCTAGACGGAGAAATGCCTTGATGGAGAAACAATAGGAATTTAGAATGGGAATTGGATACGTATCGCTCGACAAATCAGTGGTTACATCCCAGAGCAAGAGCAGATACAATTTAGATCTCTACCTTGTATAAACTGGAGCGCAGCCTTTGAGACAAGAACAGCGATTCTCAACTTCTCCTGCAAACAGCGGGGAAGAGGAAGTCAGTCTGAAGAAATGCAAAATGTCCAAGGCTGATGAATCTTTGGATCCGTGAAATCAATCAAACCTAGCCTGCTTGTATTTAGCAGGACATTTCGTTGTCGAGGTGATCGAACGAGGGATAGAATACCGACCAGATCCAATGAAAGAGGAGAACCAGAGGAGAGAGCAAGAAAGGGATCCCCGGTGGAAGAGACTAACGTGATTAGTGCGTTTCATGGCCGCAGCCTCCCAGCGCTTGGAGAGGTTGGCGGTGAAACGAAACCGTCGCTTGGGATTCTTGACGACGCCGCAGAGGTTCCGCCATCGCTGGAGAGCCTCCTCCGACGTGTTCTTCGACTTCACCCCTCCGAAATTCTGATTCAGGTAGTTCTCCATCGCCTCCCTTCTCCCAGCAGAACAAGCAACTCCAACAGCACCACCTCTTCACAAATACCCCGCCTCCAGCGGCATTCAAAGCCCGACCCTCCGCGTGAATCCGCGGAAAGTGCGTGTTAAAGCCCGATTCTCGAGGTCAAGAACTGCAGCAACAAACAGAAGCTTCCCTCCAGCGGCGACGAAGTCGCTTGGTGGGGAGGGCGCCTTTTCTGGCCTTCCTTTCCTCTCTCCTTCTGCCTACTCCCTTCCCATCTTCCGATCACCTTCCGGGCGACACAGAAAAGAGAGAGAGAGAGCGAAAGAGAAGAGAGACGATGAAAGTGGGGTAGAGGAGAACTGATCCGGAATTAGTTAAGTATGATCGGAGGACGAGGGAGGGGGGGGGGGACCGCTCCGTGGTGCTTTGTCGGACGAGATCGGCCGCCGGAAACGGAGAAGGTCGTCGACCAGAGACGGCAAGACAGAGGAGAAAGCCATAATGATATTGCCACCACCTCCGCCCGGCCGGTTCTTGGCCTCCCATGTTACCGGCCGATTTTCCCACGTGCCACGGGGTGAGGGAGAGAGAGAGGCGTTGAAAAGTTTGGTTTCTGCCCGGGCCCACATTTTACTGGGCCGCTTTCCCCACGTGCGACGTTGAAGTCAGAGAGAGCGCCAATGCAGCCGAAGAAGAAAGGGGTGGAAATATAATTACTATAAAATTACCTGAAGGACAGTTTTTTAAAAAACCCTCGCATCACGAAAAAACGAAAAATCCCCACCATTGATCGTGGTCCCCATGTAGACGCTTGATTATATATATTATTTTATATGCCCATCACGACATAACGCGTGATATGCCGTCGTATTATTTTATATTAATATTTTTACTATTTAACTATTAAGTCAGTAATGATTATAGATATTAGTCAGCATTGGACGTTCAGGTGTCAAACTGTAGTGTACATATTAACATATTTAAATATTAATTATACTAAAAAAACACCCTAAAAAACTCTCCGGTGCAGAGGGCTCCTCAAGACGGACGGTCAACGTTTCATCGGCGGCGGCGGAGTGTTTTTCCAAAAGATGGTGGGCCCCACAGCGGTTTTCAAAACAGACGAAACTCGACCACTGACTTTGACCGATCATTGAATCTATTTTGTAATTTACCCTAAACAAATGTGTACTAGTTATGTATATACCCACCGGCAAGCTTTTCAACCTCTTCTAGACGTGAGGTTCATAAGCTTTGACTTGTTGCGAGTCAAAGCACGAAGCCAATCTTTTTCTAGGGCCGAGACTCGGTCAACTATCTCAAGCTTACCATCACCATTGACCAACGATTCTCCCGCCGCGAACGTCTTCAATCTCCGAAGGCCGAGTCGCTCCACGTTACACACACCAGCGGTTCCAGCAAAAGAATCCCGGATGAGCTTCTAAGGATACAAATATACCGATTATTTTCGCTATATGAAAATAAAATAAATATCAACACCTAGACCTAGTTTTTTTTCCTAAATTGGAGATCCAAGATCGTCTGAAAAAAATGAAGAAGAAACTGATAGGGCAAGAGGGTCAAACGCGAAGCTCATCGTAGCTGGGGCTGGACTGGATCAAAAGGTCTGGAAGAGTTATCCTTCTCACACAGTAATCTAGATTGATCCTGGGCTTCATAAGAGTCCAGATTGGAACCAGTTTTCCTCGCTGTTCTTCAGAATTGGGTTCAATCCAGATCTGCCCAAAGGTACCCGAGCTCTACAAAATAAGGCAGGGCATGATTTCGCTGCACCTGGAAGATCGGAAGAACATATCGAAAAGTGTGGCCACATGATATGAAGAAAAATATAGTATCACACGAAATTTTACAATGCATGGTTTAGTGCCTGGTTTTGTTCTAAAATTAGGGTTTTCTTCATGCCTGGTCTCCTCACGGTCCCCTCAGTTTGATCAGAGACTGCTTGTCTACGGGACCCTACGAGCATACGTTCACTGCAGAACGAATAATTTAACGAAATGCCACCTTCACCTGGATCCATACATGGAGTGGCATTGACCTCACGATTTTAGTAGGTAGTGGACGATGGCAACCGGCTCTTTTCTCCCGCCAAACATGACATTCAAGCCTGACTGACTTCCAGAGCCATCCACCCGGCTGTCACATCCCGCAGAATTAAGGGAGAGGGATAGATGATACCATTCGTGATCTGCGCGATCGAGAAGAACAGAGATCGGAGCAGGCACCTGTGCATATCCGACGGATCGAGCCGTGGCCTGGTCGATTCACGGCTCGCCCGGGTTCCCCATGGACGGAGACAGAAAGCTCTTCCTACCACCGGAGATACAGATCAGAGCTCCAACCACACTAGAAATCCAAATGCCGCGGCGGCAATCACACTCCCACATCGCTGGATCAGCAGCAGCAAAGGGCGAAGAAGGAAGGGCCTCCTTCCCACCACTGGAGAACCAGATCCGAGATCCAACTGGGGCTACATCGGCCCGTCCTCGTCTGGTCACTACCACAGAGCTCTTGAGCCATCCCGGAGCCACGAGGATGACAATGCGCCGCCTCCTGCCGCAACCGGGGGCTGGAGGAGGAGGACGACGGAGGGTGCTGCGAAGAACTCCATCGATCCTCCCTCGAACGCCCTGCCACGCCTCCCCCCCACGTCTCGCTCTTCACTGTACAACAATTTTTTTCTCCCGCGCTCACGACCCTGAAAAAAACGCCAATATAAATCAATACATTTACATTTCTATTTTTTATTAAAATCTCCATTAAAAAATAATGAAACCAAATGATTAACGTGCGCCGCAGGTGCAACTTTGCGTTTCTTTGTTCTTCTGATTTCCTCCAAACTAATGGCTACTCTGATCACACCGGTGGCATCGATCCAATGGGTTCAGGTTAATATGCGCCGCAGATGCAGGTTTTGCCTTTTTTTTTCATTTTGATTTTTTTCCAAAGTAATGGAAATATATTTAATAAATGTGTAGATATAACGAGCCGCAGGTACCATGTTATCTGTCTGAAGTGTTTGGGAGTGATTTGGTTCGTGTGGTGAGTTTGGAATCGATTTTGACGTGTAGAGGAGAGTGATGGGCGGATTTTGACTGAATTTTCATTTTTATTTTACGTTTATCATGAAATTATCTTGGCCGCAATGAGTTCGTCATCGCACGTGTGAACCATGGGGCGTTGGGCGGTGAGAATTTCTTATGATCACCATCGCGAGTTCGTGGTGCCCGTCTTTGAAGGGATCGGTCGACGGCGTCTGAGTTCGCCCCATTTCCAGGAGTCGAAACAGCGTCTCTTCCCTTCGTTCGCCTTCTCCCTCTCGTAGCAGCCATGAGGGGCCCGGGTCTGTTCTCCGAGATCGGGAAGAAGGGAAAAGGTCGGAACTTGGCACATTTATCTCCTCCGTCGTCATTCTCCTGTTTTTTGTAATCTAGGTTACGTTTTGATCCTTTTCCGCCGGGTAATGATTTCAGATCTGCTGGGAAAGGACTACACCTATGATCAGAAGATCACTTTCTCGAGCCGCACCGAGACTGGAGTGGTATTGACGCTCTAGCCAATTTGCTGCCTTTTTTTTTTTGAAGATTTTCATTTTTTTGTATTTCTTGATTCGATGGTGCCAGAGGCTTTTATATTTCTTATGGAGTTGAGTGCCGAGTATTATCACGGTTTTTTTGATCGAGGGGTTTTAGTTCCCTACGGCCATGCTATGAATATTTGATTCAGTCGAGTCCTCGCGGCAAATGGTCCCATTTTGTTTCGGTGGATTAATAATCGACTTCATTTAATCTTTTTGACGCTGTAATGTATAACTTAGTTTCTTTTAAGATTGACTTTTGGTCATTTCGAGAACTTATATTCGCATGGCTTACTTTATAGAGCAAAATCTTGTTCTAGTTTAAAACGAGCAGTTGAAAATTTATATTTTTATTAATATTGTGTTATTCTCCTTGTATTATGCAAGTCTTTTGCGGCATTCTTTCTTTCTCTCCAATTATCTTTAGCATCCTCTATGCGTACTGTTGGATAATTTTTAGGACATCAGTCAATTTATTGTTTAAGCAAATTCGAAGTCTTCATGCGCCTGCTAGGTATCTTGTATAATGTTTCTAAACTATTTCACTTTTCCCTCTTTATTTATCCACTAAATTCTTTGGTACAGTTCAGGTGTCAATATTCGTATTTTATGTCCCTTATGAAGATACGATTATGTCTTGTATTAGTTTTGATGGACAAGTTAGACTTTTTATGAGAAAAGATTCTTTGAAATAATAGTCTTTTCACGAGGATAGGAATTTCAGTAACACACTAGCTTGAAATTTTGCCGATTCAGAGTTTCTTGATACAACACGGGTAATAATTTGAAGGCAAGGTTGACTAGCCTACATATTTGAGCTATGGTCCTGTATACGAGACCTTCCTAGCTGATGAGTAAAGTACTTGCTGCTCGGTTATAATTCACCCTGGCTAAGCCAGTGGGACTCTTGACAGCATATTTGTTTGTTTTGTATATATTTGATGTCGTTTGGTTATCTCGGTGGGAACTAACAGTTTATTATTTCTAGCTATAGGGTTTAACAGCGCATTTAAATGTCAAGTTGAAACAGTGGCTTAAGAAAGTTTGAATTGATCACAAATTAATAGTGTTTGACGGCGTCTGCGTGCCAAGTTGAAACTTGCATCAACTCCTATTATGGCGTCTTAAGAAAGCAATCATACTTTGTAGGAATAAAGTGGAAAGCCTAATACGTTTCACAGAAAATGGTTTCCATGAATTTGCAGTGAAATAAATCTTTAATTACTGTAGCTATGTTTTTTTTTGTCACTATTCCTCTTTATTTTATGATGAATATCATTCAGCAACTTTTTAAATGAAGATCTGGTGCGTCTCATGTTGAACTGAAAAGAATAGAAAAAGCAACGACATCTATAAGTCATTAGATGCATATCTTTTGCTCGAGTTTGCTGAGTTTAACGACATCTATTAATATTTCATTTACATTTTTCTCATTAAGCGAAAAAATGAAAGTAGTACGTGGTCCCTAATCACTAAGTGTCATCTTTTTATGTTTTTTTTTTTGGTGACACTAGTCTTAGTTTTTCACTTTATTAGTAAGATATATGTGTGCCCTATTTGTCAGGTGGTAGATATAAGCTAAAGCTGTCATACTGAAGGTGTTTCATACGATTATTATCAAAACTACGAGTGGACTTTTATATCATACTGTTCTAGTCCGGGAAGGCCTTTCTTTTTAAAATTTCAAGTGCTTTCTTTCACATTGCTTCCTGTGCTTAAATATGGGTGCATGTGTCTTCAATACTCCCTAAGTAAGGTGCGGGCTAGTATATACCACGAAGCCAAGTTATCTTTTACTTAGTTTACGAGCTCAGTCTGACCTTTTTTGAATCTGTGTGATCTCCTAGCAGTGATTCATGCCGAGATGAACTGATTCAGCCTATTGATGGTAGGATTGAGCCACTTGAAAAACCGCGAGTGACTCATTCTGTCATGTTCTGATTTTACCTGACTTGCAATTGGCTTGGGCTGACTGGATGCATGCCTTTTCGAACCAATCACATATCTGGAGTATCAGATCTGTAGCATCCTAGTACGTTTTCTTGTTCGAGTCAGATTGTTACAGTCCAGTACAACTGTTTTCAAGCGTACTGGGTCAGTAACTGAGTCCAAGTTTTCTAACTTTTCTAGTCCCATGACTGAAAAAGCAGGCCAAATCTGGTTAGAGTCCGCTGTTCAATTTATCCAGACCAAATTGACTGAGCCATCTGATCGCAATCCTTAACTGCAGTAACTGTGGAGCAACTTTGAGCCTGCTCGGATCTGCTTTGTTGTTCATATCCACCTCTTCAATATGCCAGTCTCTCCCTGCTCTTCAGCTACTCACAGATGTTCACCTGGTCTCTTCCTCGTGCCATCTGCTGCTCAATGCTTTTAGGATGCTTGATACTTACTTCCTTACTTGAGCATTTGATCTGCTTCAATTGTTCAATGGATATTCTCCAATAACAGTGGTTAGGGAAGCCAAGAGAAGCCTTGTCCTTATTCTTTTAATCATTTTATTAGATGAAAACTAATTTATTTCTTGTCAGGATTGTTTAATCTGAATTATTGTGAAGCCAACGCATATTAACAGCAGTATCATGTTTTCTTAAGGTTTTAATCGTTCTAGTCTTCTAGATTATGAAAAGTTTGTTCCAAGTAAGGTCTTTCAGGAGGAAGTCTCTATCATGAAGATCATTTATATGGGTTGGACTGCGATTGTTTTTGTTACGAATGAGAGAGATCGAAGGAGAGAGAGAGAGAGAGAGAGGGACCTAGGAGACTTGACGACTTAAAATCTAGTCGACAGACATATGGGTCGATATGGCCATGATCTATATTGGCCAATACAGCCTAGATGCAATAATATATATAGTATTCAACAGCCCTGCCTCAAGCTAGATCATATTTTTCATATGCACCTAACTTGTTAAATGGAAATTGCACCTTGTGACCATTTAGAGACCTAGTGAATAACTCTGCAAGTTGTTATGTGGAGCTAACATGGACTGTGGTGATGAGTGGCGCTTGGATCTTCTCTCTAATGAAGTGACAATCAACTTCAATGTGTTTTGTCTTCTCATGGAACACATGATTAGAGGAAATATGGATCACCACACGTTTGTTGCATTTGAGCTCTATAGGACCTTCATGATGAAAGCCAATTCTTCAAGATAATGTCCGACTCGTATCAATTCACATGTAGTGTGTGTCATTGCCCTGTATTTTGGTTCAACGCTTGATTGTGAGACCACATATTGTTTCTTACTTCTCCAAGAAATAAAATTACCGCCTAGAAATAAAATCTGGATCTCTTATCCAGATTGCAACTTGCCCAATTAACATATGAAAAACCCTGCATTATGAGATGACTGTTTTCTTGCATAGTAGTCCTCTACTAGGATTATTCTTGAGATACCTCGATATCAGCATGACTCCATCAAGATGTTTGGTGTGTGATCGTTCCATGAATTGATGCACCACACTTAGTAGTGAATGAGATATCTAATTGAGTAATAGTCAAATAATTTAATTTAGCAACTAAGTGTTTATACCTCCCTAGATCCTCTAACATCTCATCTTCATCAATTGATAACTTTAAGTTAGGGTCTATGAGAGTGGTAGTTGTCCTTGTACCTAACATTCCTATCTCTGAAAGAAAATCAAGGGCATATTTTCATTGGTTGATTGCAATCGTTTCATTGGATTGAGTGATCTCAGTCCCAAGTAAATATTTGAGATTACCAAGGTCCTTGGTTGCAAATTGCCCTTGTAAAAACTCCCTTAGTTGAGAGATATTTGCATGATCATCTCCAGTAATAATGATGCCATCAACATATACAATCAACAAAATATGAGCAATAGAAGAATGTCTATCAAAGATAGAATGATGAACCTCGCATCTGTAAAATAATATTATTGAATTGACTAAATCATAGATAATTTTTGTAGGCAACATACCAAACTGAACTCTCTCCCTCCCCCCCCAACACACACCAACCAACAAATATTTCCAGTAACAACGATGTCATCAACATATACAATCAACAAAATAGGAGCAATAGAATAATGTATATCATAGAGAATTTCTGTAGGCGACAGACCAAGCTGAACTCCAACCCCCCACTGCTGAGCAACAAAATCTATTAATTGTTCCATATAAATCTCCTCCTATAAGTCACCATAAATGAACACATTCTTGATATCTAGTGAATGTAGAGGCCAAGAAAATTAGGCAGCCAATACCAGGAAGATTTGTACTGAAGTAATTTGTCAACTTGAGATAATGTCTCAACATAGTCTCCACCACATACTTGGGTGAAGCCTTTTGCCACCAAACAGGCTTTATATCAATTCAGAGAACCATCTAGACCAACTTTAACATTGAATACCCATTTACACATCAATGGATTTACCAGACAATCGTTGAACCAAACATCGTCCCATTTTGCTTAAGGGTAGTCATCTCTTCTGCTAAAGCTGCATGTCACCCAAGATGGGCAAGTGCCTCTTAAACATTTTTAGGGATATGTATATCTATAATAGGGATGAAACAAAGACATAATATGTTTGAGACTAGTGAGTATAAAAGATAAAGCTAGACGTTCGGTGAAGGGTACACAACCTTTTCTCCTTTCGGAGAGAAATTGAAAGATCCAAGTTACATGTAGCAAAGCCATTTTCTATTAGATCGTCAAATGTAGATGAGATTGATTGTGGATCAAGCACTTCAAGAGCTGTTGGGCAAGTTTGGAGAACTCTTTGTCATGTATATACTTGTGTGATGGCGGTTGACTAGTAGACAGCATGACTAGTAGACTCAACAAGACTATCACCTATTGGATGATCAATGGTAGAGATTGACTCAATAACAATTAGTAGAGGTAATGATTCTTCCAATGATGCACTAGATGTAGGATCATCAAAAAAAGATGTACCTTCAGAGAATGTAACATCTATTGAGATAATGTGACAACTAAGTGATTGGCTATAATACTTATATCGTTTTTGAACATGAGAGTATCCTAAGATGTACTTTGTAGATTTAAGACCAAGTTTATCTAGACCAACTTCTATTTTTTGAACAAAACAAACATCCAATATATTTTATGTGGAACACTATACAATGGCTCTCTCAAGTGAAGGACCAAGTAAAAGATCTTATTATCTAAAATAGAGGATAGCATGTGGTTAATTAGATAAGTGGCTGTGAGTACAATAACTCTCCAAAATTTGATAGAAACATGTACGTGTAAAAGAAGCGTACAAACAATTTCAACAATGTGTCTTTCTTTACTCTCATTGACTCCATTTTGTTGAGGGGTGTGAGAACATGATGACTGATGGATTATCCCATTGTAGGTTAAGTAATGCGTAAAAGGAGAACTAAAATATTCTTTTGTGTTGTCAAAATGTAGTATATAGATGTTTTTGCCGAATTATTTTTTTATTTCAACACAGAATTAACAAAAAAAATAGAAAATAAGCCAGATATATCTTTCATGGGATATGACCATGTAACACAAGAGTGATCATTAATAAAAATAACAAATATCTAAACCTAAAATATGGATGTGATCTGACTCGAACCTTATACATATGGATGAACGAAGTCAAAGATTGACCTCACTTGCTTTTGAATATGTGATGTAAAGTCGAAACATAGTGTTTACCCAGCTGACAAGACTCACACTCTAAGTTGTCTAGACCCATAAGATTGGGAGTTCAATAACTTGAGCATCCCAAGAAACAAATGACACAACCAGCTATTTATTTGAAGAGATGAAACAGCAACACACGTGACAGGAGAGACTTTATCCAAATAGTATAGTCCTTGGTGCTCATATGCTTCACCAATCTTCCTCCACGTTTGATGGTTCAGTAGAGAATGTCTCTACTACAGGTAACTTGGATCTTCCCATTGCTCTCTGAAAGAGAAAAGGTTGTGCACCCTTCACCCCACGTCTAGCTTCATCTCATATACTCATAGTAGTTGGTACCTTGAAAGTGTATTGATACCTAATTATCTTGTCTGCCATACAATGCTATCAAGGTTCATTTTTAATTGGTGAGCACCATGTTTACTTTCCCAGGAGATTGTTAACCTGATTCATTGCTTGAACTTGGAGCCATGGATGTTTAGAAATATCCTAACGACGTAGTGTTTGACAAGCAAGAAACCCTTCTGGTTTTCTGCTGATTGCATAAAATTATATCTAACCAAAGGGCTTCCTTGGGGCGAGCTAGAAGGAACAGAGATTCATGATCATGCAGTTTTTTGCGGATATTTTCCTTGTAATACATTACAGAGTTTTCATGGTGTCTCGATGAAAGGCAACACAATGTATCGAATGAAACTATGTTTGGGTAATGAAAAGAGGGACTATGATATGGACATGATCATAGAAGAAAAAAAACCTTATAGTTCAAATCCCCCCCCCCCCTTATTTTCTGCGTTCTTTCCCAAAAACTTATTCTCTCCGCTGGAATAGTTTTATTCACCAAACAACTTGAATGGTAATCATGAATTGATTATTCATGATGCAACTCATACATTAATGCATCTCCATATAAACAGAATTTTATCTCTTTACCTTTCATAGGAGGATCTAATCATCTCGAGCTTCATTTCCAAAACCAGGGCCTCACGACTAATGCAGTGAAGAAGGGTGGGCTCTACATCGGTGACATTGCATCGCAGTACAAGTACAAGAACACGACCTTTGATGTGAAAGTGGATACGGAGTCAAATGTGAGGGTTCTGATTCTCCTTTTCCGTCTCTCATTTCATAAACCAGCCGAGATCTTCTTCCCTTAGAACAGTTCCCACTTCTGTTCTGAAACAGGTCTCATCGACTGTGACTCTGGAGGAGTTTCTTCCTTTCACGAAAGCAGTTGGCACCTTCAAGCTACCTGACTACAGCTCGGGCAAGGTACATATGGTTCATGAATCGGTTTACTTCCATATGGGAGTTAATGATCGTCTCAAACCCCCACCATCGTCCTCCTCTGTGTTCAGCTGGAGGTGCAGTACTTCCATGACCATGCTAGTGTCGCTGGAGCTGTTGGCCTGAAGCAGTCTCCCACCGTTGACCTCTCCGCCACTGTCGGTGCCCATGGGATCGCCTTCGGAGCTGAGGCGGGCTTCGACACCAGCTCGGGAACCTTCACCAAGTACAATGCCGGCCTCAGCCTGAAGAAGCCCGACTACATTGTCTCAATTCTTCTGTAAGTCAACTATTCGATCCTGCCACCGCTCTATTGTGGACTACATTGAGCCCACCGATGGTCCTCCATCCTTTCCAGGGCTGACAAGGGAGACACCCTGAGGGCCTCCTACGTCCACCACCTTGATGGGAAGCAGAAGAGCGCGGCGGTGGCGGAGATCACCCGCAAGTTCTCCACCAACGAGAACACTCTGACCGTCGGCAGCCTGTATGAGCTGGATTCCCTCACCTCAGTGAAGACGAAGCTCAACAATGGCGGCAAATTCGGGGCCCTTCTCCAGCACCAGCTCAGGCCCAACAACGTTCTGACCATCAGTGGAGAATTCGACACCAAGGCCCTCGACAAGAAGCCCAGGTTCGGCCTAGCTCTCGCCCTCAAACCCTGAGACCCTGTGTGGGCCCTACACACACACCCCCCCCTCCCCTTCCTTGCCATTTTGGGTTTCATGGGGAAAACAATAGTCAATAATTTACCAAGTTTTGGACGAGATTGCCCTAGGTTTTGGACCTATTTCGGATTGGTTGACCCAGCTGGGCTGGCGTCTGGGCTGATCCAGCGTTCTTTTCGAGCTGTTGTTCTTTGACCTCCTGAGATTCACTTTTTATTGGGCCTGGTAATTGACTTTTTAGTGTTCCTGTTGTCCTGGGCTGATAAATGGGCCGGAGTTAAATTCTAGGCCCGGCCCGATTGTTTCATGCATTGGATGGATGCGTGCTATTATTCTTCGAAATATTTTATGTGGTCTGCCACCGAATGGGGGTGTCCTGGTAATTGTACATATAAATTTAGCTATTTGTTGTGCTTTTTAATTCAATTCAATGGGTGGCGTGGATTTAAAGGCTCGGCCCGATTTTTTCCTATAAATAGATGCAACTTTTTCGGATATTTTCGAGAATTTTGGGTTTGGAAAAACTGGGTTTTTTTTATGGAATCATATTTATCGCATTTTCAGACTTATTAATCCGACTGGGTGAGCTGATCCTACGAGGCCACGATCCCACCATCTCGTGAGGATGAAAGTGCCTTTTATAGCAAAAGCCCTCCAGGAAAAAGGTAAACGTGCGCAGGGACTTTTCGAAAAATACTGCCGACCTCCACGTCGGACATCCCTTTAGTCGGCACTAACGGCCTCCACGTCGGACTCCACGAGCCCATGAGGTGAACCTGATCGGGCCGCACCGGGCTACCCTCCCGTATTGTATATATATTTTTAAAAATACTAATATTTGGAAATATGATATATATTTAACATTTAAATACATTAAAATCTTCGGAAATATGATATATATTTAAAATTTAAAAATAATAGTATTTTTATATATGTTAAATATGATATATTTACATTTATTTATAAACATTTATGGATATGTCTGAGCTGGCAGTCAGGTGAGAACCCACAGAGCCGGCTCGAGTTTGAATCTGGATCGGAACCTAGAATCCCCGACATTCGAATCAAACGACCCCCGCTTCCTACACTGAGCGTCGCTTTTTTTCTTTATTCCTCGTTTAAAATATTCTTAAAAATAGGCACGTGATGGCCTCCTCGTCTGGAATCCACTACCAGCTCTCCCTCCCTCGTCAACCTCTTTTCGAAGCTCTCTCTCTCTCTCTCTCTCTCTCTCTCTCTCTCTCCACCGTCTCTCTCTCTCCTCTCTCTGTCTTTCACCTCTGGAAGGGAATTAATGGCGTCACCAGCGTCCTAGCATCCTAGTAACTGCCGACCGCCCAAAGCGCCTGCTCGCCTCCGACGAGCGCCCATTATAAATCATGCCGGCGCCCATTGCGGGGGGGCCGTTGTGCCCTCCTCTCTTCTCCTCCCACCATGCGGCTGCCTCGTTCCGGATGCTGCTCCAGCGGCGGTGCGGGCGGGAGAGGGGCCATGGCGGATGCGGTGGGATCGGCTCTGAGGGGACGGCTATGGAGCTCTGCGCGACGGCATCCGGGAGATAAGACCAGCTTCCTCCGGCGTGGAGCACTGCGGGACGGCGCCGGGATCACGACTGTGAGTGCGGGGAGGAGAGGGGTGGCGATGAGGTCGGAGGCATTTCGGCTGACCATGGCGGCGGAGGGCTCGAGGGGCTGGGAGGAGGCCAATGCTGGAGGAGGAGGGAGGCCCTCCCGGTTGGCTCCGGTGGTCGGCGAATATGGCTGCGCCGACGGTGGTTCCTCCGGGAAGGCTACATCTGGTTTCCTCTTCTCTCTCTGCCGAGTTGACGTCCGCATTTTCGTGACATTACGTTTCTCCACGATGAAACTTTGTGCTAGGTTACGGCAGAATTCTCTTCCCGTTCCAATCGGTTGTTGGTGTTAATGTGATGATATTTTCTGATGATGGCGGTTTCTCTTCGCTTGATATGGTTCGAAGTTTCTCGTCTGCTACTGATTTCTCAATGTAATTAGGGTTCTTTATCTCCGACTGACTCCGTTCTACTACGTCTACGCAGGAATGAATCATCGCCCGGTGTCGACTGTCGGAAAATCGACGAACATTGCGTGGCACGAATGCCCGGTTGGGCGGCTCGATCGGCAGAAGCTACTTGGGCAGAAAGGATGCGTCATATGGATCACAGGTCTCAGTGGTTCAGGTCAGCAATGAACACCGAATCGTCTTTCATCTTCCGCTACTGCATCTACATTCTCCGTGCTCGTCTTGAGATCACTACCCAGGGGCCTTCCGCACACTCGACTAATTTCTCAGCCGCTCGTAATCGTTCTTCACCCCCTCTCGACTGCTTTTTTGGAAGATTTTCCCCCTGTAATCTTCCTTCCCTTCATGTTATTCTTCCGCAGGTAAAAGCACGCTGGCCTGCGCTCTAAGCCGAGAGCTGTACTCCAGAGGATGTCTATCTTATGTTCTCGATGGAGATAATGTCAGACATGGGCTGAACAAAGACCTTAGCTTCAAACCAGAAGACCGGGCAGAAAATATCCGCAGGATCGGTAAGTGCTTGGCTGACATGAACTTTGACCAATCTATGAGGAACACCACGACCTGGTTTATCGTCTTTATATAGTAATTCTGTGCTCTTTGCTCAGTTCATGCTATAGATATTAAGGCTACCGGCGGGCTGAGCTCCAGGACTTACCAGAGGAAAGCCCGCCGCCACCTGTAGCTGAGATAGATATGATGGATAGATGTTCCGAGGGCTTTGAGGACAGAGAAAGAAAGCCTGGAATATGGGCTCTGGGCTGCACCTTTATGAGGCCAGGGCCCTTCTACATGAACTTAATTTATCTTGGAGGGAGGAGAGGGAGAGGGAGAGGGAGAGGGGAGAGAGAGAGAGAGAGAGAGAGAGAGAGCAGGAATGATGTTCCCAGGGCTTGGAAAAAAGCCTGGAAAATGGGCTCTGGACTGCACCTTTATGAGCCCAGGGTCATCTACATGAACTTATCTTAGAGGGAGAGAGGGGGAGAGAGAGAGAGAGCAGGAATGATGGGCTGCCCGGAAAGGGACTGGAACGGGTTTTCTTATCACCTTGAATTAATATGATGTGAACAAATTAATGAAGGTAAGCAATTCAATGGCTGGAACTGATGAGTTATTCCTAATTTTCTGCCCCATCTCGCCCCAGGAGAAGTGGCAAAGCTCTTTGCAGATGCTGGTATTATCTGCATTGCTAGCTTGATTTCTCCTTACAGAAGGGACCGAGATGCTTGCCGCGCCCTGCTGCCCGAGGATACCTTTATTGAGGTCATTGCTTCTGTCAACCTCTCTCATAGTAGATGAACCCATATGAGCGTCATTTTTTCAATTATTTATAGATCATAAATTGTTCTTATTTCTATTTTTCCACCGCCTATTTTTATGCATTTCTTGAGATTTTTCACGTGTAAATTATCTTATTTTTTATCCATACTGATACGCTAAGAAAGTATAAATTATCCCTGGTTTCTCCTTATATATATATATAGTTTTTTCAAATTTTTCATGAAGAAATGGGCCTTTTTATAAAAAAAATCCATCCCAGGTTTTTATGAACATGCCACTGGAAGTGTGTGAAGCCAGAGATGTAAAGGGCCTCTACAAGCTCGCACGTGCGGGGAAGATCAAAGGTAAAAAATAGTAATTATGCTGGTTTATTTAAGCAGATGAATTCCTGCGATCTAGTGACTGTAAATTTCTCATACTTACTCATTCATAACCCGTTAGAAGCAGATAAAAAGCACCAAAATGGGAATGAGATCCTTTTTTTTTCCTGATTATATATTCTGAATTGAATTTTAAAAAAACGGGTTCATCGTTACCGAATTTGGAAAAAAAAAAAGAGCTTGGTCGTGTTGAAGCTGTGGAAGGTTATTTAGAAAATCAGTAAAGAGAGGTGATGTGATAGTGGGTCTGTGTTCATTTTTGCTAATTGTAGAAAAAAATTCTCCAGGGTTTACGGGGATAGATGACCCATACGAGCCGCCCTCCAACTGTGAGGTGAGTAAATCTGTTCTTTACTCTCCTACTGTTGATCTCCCTTCTGTGCATTTGAGAGAGAGAAAGAGAGATCTAGATAGATAGATAGAGAGAGAGAGAGAGAGAGAGAGAGAGAGAGAGAGAGAGGTGAAGTATAAGAATGTGGCCAGACTAGAGATCTACACCTAACCCGATAAAAATTGTTCCGTCCTCTCATCTAATTCTCTCTCTCTCTTTCTCTCTCTTTCTCTCTCTCTCTCGCGCGCGCGCGCTCCATTTTCTCTCTCATCCTCCTCCAGATATTAATACAACAGAAGGACGGGCTTTGCCCCTCACCCGCAGCCATGGCTGACCAAGTCATCCTCTACCTGGACCGGAATGGGTTCCTACAGGGATAGGCTGGTGCTGCTACACAGGATCTGACTCTCTCCCGGCCGTCCTATGCTTCATCGACCGTCAGAAGGACCGGCCGTCTGTCTGTTTAATGCATCTAGTTATCTCTCTCTAAACACATCCCCAGCCCACTCTCTCTTCCCACCCGTTGGATGATCGGCTGGGCAACTGTGAAAGAGAGTAGCGGGCCGGGCCCAGATGGTCAACGGTCTCACTTGACCCGACAATCTCTCCATGCTGGATGCCTGTGAAGCACCTAGCCGGGCCTCCATATGTATCTATTCTAGAGAGAGAGAATGCCAGGCTGCTTTTGACTCTGAACTGGGTTGCTGGTGTCGACTCTGACGGAGCTGCGTTGACCCTGAATGCCAAGACTGGGATTACAAGTCAAAGTTTGCGAAAAATTTACATCATAAACTAAACATTTACGGCCGTGTATTGTCGTCTCTCACCTCCTCCCCCGGGGCTAGAGAAGAAAGGAGAGAGTGCGCACGCCGATATGAATAGGGCTACTTTGTGTTGACACTGACGAGCTGCGTTGACCTTGAATGTCATGGCCTGGGCCAATTAGTCAAAGTTTGAGAAAAAATTACGTCACGAACTAACGTTTGCGTACACGGATATGAACTGGGTTATTTGTCTCAACTCTGACGGAGCTGCGTTGACTTTGAATGCCAAGGCTGCGCTTACAAGTCAAAGTTTGCGAAAATTTACACCATGAGCTAATCATTTACGGCCGTGTATCGTCTTCCGTCACCCTCTCCTCCCCGGTCGAGGTGACGGCAGGACCTCTGCGGGGCCCACCCTCTTCTCCTGATCCACCACCGCCGCCTTGTAGTGTCCGCCACCGCCGACGCCGCCGAGTCTTCTGTCGTTCATCCTCGTTCCGTACTCCTTCACAGGCTTCCTCCTCTCGCCGGCGGCCGTCACGGCGGGCGGCGCCACGTACCACCACGCGGCGGTACAGCAGATGGCCAACACCCTCCCCGACATAGCCAGGCAGAGCAGAATCATCACCGCCACCGCCGACCAGTAGTAGCACGAATCCCTCCACCGGACCGCCGCCAGGAATCCTCCACAACCGCCGTTCCCCGCCGTCCCACGGGGGGCCACGGCAACCACCTCGCCGCCACCCCCCGGCAGCGCCGAACCTTTCTCCCCAGTCTCCGCGGCGTCGCAGCCCTTCTGCGTCGGCGGCGGCGGAGGAGGGCGGCGCCTGACGACGATGGGCACCCAGTCCTGGGAATTGGAGTACATGAATCTGACGAAGGAGACCCCCTGCTCACCGGCCATCGCCATTATTTTCTCCCTTCTGACCTCCAGCTCGGCTAAGACCATGGTGAACTGCTCGAGCCCTCTGCCGGCGTAGGGGTTTCCGCCGCCGTGCCGCCGCCGCGTGGGCTTCTTGCCGGGCGGCGGCCACAGATCGTCCTCCTCCTCGTGAGAGAAGCTTCCAGCGCCGCAAAACCTCGCCATGGCGACTGACTCAATCTGCCGACGGAGGGCGCCGCCCCCTGAGGAGAGATTTAAAAGGGGCCTCCTCCAATTGCTCTCTCTCTCTCTCTCTCTCTCTCTCTCTCTCTCTCTCTCTCTCTCTCTGTCTTTCCGTGAATGTCCCGGAGGGAGGACTCGGTGTGAAGGGAGGGAAGTCAAACGTAGACCAGAACCACGGGGAAAACGGGGGTCATGGAAGCTTCTATCTGCGGTAATAACGTTGACTTTGAATAATACGCGGGTAAGAGAAGGAGAGCTTGCCGTGTAGGATGAGCTGCGAGGGTCGTTGTATCTCTAGACCCACAGCATTGAATGCTGGAACCATCATAAATTAAGACTTACCGAAATCTGTATTGTCAAAAAAAATTAAACCACGGGGGAAAGTCAAACGGAATCGATGGTCGACGATTTGATGGGCTCCCACTCGAAGAACGAGTGCCTGTTTCTCAGATCTTCAATGGCCGCTCGGGCTCGCAGGGGATAATAATAATACTTATAATGATGATGACGATGACGATAATAATAAGCGGCCCGGATTTATTGACTATGTCAGTCGACCGGTGCCGGCGGAGGAACGCCTGGGCGGCTCTTGGGCCATCCTCCGCTGATTACGGTCCGGCGACGTCCAGCTTGACCAACTTGGCCCCGATTTGGGGATGAGAGAGAGAGAGAGAGAGAGAGAGAGAGAGAGAGAGCCATTGCAATGCAAGGAAGAAGCTAGATTTTACCCATAATAAAGTATGATCATTTCCACGTTTCATGATCTAGGGGAATTAAAAAAAGAGCATTTAATTTGAATAAAAAATATTCTCCCTGGATGAGTTAGGTGGGCCCAAAGTCTAGCCTAATATCCATCTCTAACCAGAAAGTCAAACCAGGGTAATACATATACATGTGAAAGTCCAGAAGCTTGGTTGAAGGCTGGATAGAAATTCACGGCATTTCCTCATGAATGTTTTAATATGGGCTTTTATTGGGCCGTTGACTTCTTTCAATTATTATAAAGGACGTCTAGGATTTGTGTTAAGATTGACTTAGTCAGGCCCATTTATCTTGAAACCCATTGGCATTGTAAGCACTCAGAAACTAAAGTGTTCAAAGAACTGAAGGGAGTGTAGGGTGGAATGGACTACCAAACATCTCCACATTGTTGATATTTTTTAAGTATCATGGGAAGGAAAATTAAAATTACTTAGGTAAAGAATATAAGTTTGCATCATCATAATTTTTAATAATAAACTGATATACATCATAATTAAAATGAAATCGATATATTTCTTTTAAATGGAAATTTAGAAGTCATGCAATAGTGGTAAAACGAACATGAATATGACATAGATACACTATTTGGTGGCCACTAGACTGACCATTAGATTAGTCAAGCATGATAGTTATTGGCTTGGATTTTAAAAAAAGGAAAACCATATAAATATAACTGAATTTATGCAGCTATGTAATTATGTTTATTTAATGAGGATTGAAAAAAATAAGACAACATATTCTCATCTCTCAATAGCTCAACTTTTTAGTCTTATTCTTTTCCATGATGATTTCTTGTATATAGGCCTTGGATTCAGAGAAGGTATATGAGATAAAAGTTGTGGAGATGAGTGAACCCATATTTATAAAACAGGTTGAATATTCTCAATGAATCATTTTATAGAAACCCTCAATTTTTAAATTATCCTATTTAAGAGGTATACATCCCCTCATTTTCTGAGATGAAATGACAAGCAAAGAGGTATAGTGTGTGTTTTGTGTTCAAATGATGAAGAGCAACAACTTGGAGGGTGGGTCAACTTTGGATTTGCAAGAGTTGTGATTCTAAGTTTTATCGTCTAGTTGATAATAGAACTCTCATAGAATCTTGAGAATATATTTCTTTGTAATCCAAAGAAAAAATGTTACGTCGAATTATGGTGACCTCAAGGCAAGAATTATAGTGATAATCATTCTCACTATGATGAATTATGAAGGATTATGTTAATGCATTATTCAAACATTCACACTTTTGCATACAAAGATCAAGTTAGCTACAAGTAAAAGAATATAATTATCATTTATAGAGAGGGGAACCAGATGGTAGCAATGACTCAAAGGTTGACCCAAAATACCATTAGCTGGACTAAAGCAACGACATGAATAGTCAGCTCATGTCAACATAATTACAACTGGGTTAGAAGTGGTCACAGACCCTATTGCGATAAAAGACCCAACTACCCATAAAGAGGTAGACCTTAGCACAAGAGAAAAGGAATAAAAATTGTCAAGCATAGCCTCCCCATGAAGAGAGAAGGAAAATTGTCATCTCTAATTGACTACCTTATTATCCCCCTTATGTCTTTATTGTTCCCCATGTAATATGTTCTTTCCTTCCATTCTATTAGTCACCTCCTCTCTTGCCCTGTCCCGAACTATCGATGTCTTGTAAGACTTTGTTTGCAAAAGTTTATTTATTGATAGTGAAGATCATTACAATTATTCTTCACAAGCTATTTCGCCCTAGTAATTTTGGAATGCATCAACTAATATTAAAGCCACTAGCCTTGATTTCTTATGAGGTCAAAATCGACCGATCCTAAATAAGAAATCTTAGAAAAAGAAATGAAGGAAGTCCATCACAATATCTTACAAGAGCAGACAGACAAAGAGCTTGTTTTCGATAGTAATTGAAAATTGAACAAATTGAGTTACGAGTGGAGGTTAAAAATGATTAAGCAAGTTTTGACAACAACTCGGGATGTTGACCCAACTCATAAAGAGGCTACTACACCAGAAGAGCATAAACAATAGGTAAAAACTTTGACCCAATTTGTCAAAGGAAATGGAGATTGTACATCCCAACAAGTGATAATCCTAACTAGAGCACTGAAGACCATAGTATATGATGATAACTTCCACGCACACCCATCACATCCTTTTTGAATTGGCCATAGTAAAGGCAGCCATTAACTAATTCCGAGGGAATTTTAAGCCCAATAAAAGTAGTTGGAGCTGCCAATGTTCAATGGAATGAACCCAAAAAGGTGGGCACTTTGTGCAAAATTGTACTTTATCACTTACAAGTTAATGTGTCCAAAGAGATTGATGGAGTTAAACCTTAGCCTTGATGAACATACTCTCCTTTTGTTCTAATGGGTATGTGACATGAGGCCTTTCCAATGTTGAAAAGAGTTTAAGGAGCAGTTTTTGACTGGATTCAACTCTTTGTAGTCTAATATTTGGTGCAAGTAGTTTTTGGACTTTGTCTAATGTGGGATCGTTGACAAATATATGTAAGAATTCCACATGACGTTAGAGGGAATGCAATATGCCTAGAAGACATCCTCGAAGAGGCCTTCTTGAAAGGGTTACAGCAACACATCTAAGCTAAAGTATGCACAATAAATTCATGAGAGTTACAAGACATTATGCAAGTGGCCCAAAGGGTTGAATTGAAAATCAACACTAGGAAGAATTGAGAATAGTAAGGCAAGAATTCTAAGGTTGACATAACCTAAGAACCTAGACATTAAACTAATGTGGCAATGGTCCACATGAGTCAACATTTTTTTAAGAACGGATGGTGAGCCTTGTGGTCCTCCAACACCCACACTAGTTGTCTCTAGTGGTGCAAGGAAGAGGGTCAAATTGTCTAAGGTAAAAATATAGGTCGACAACTACAAGGCCTATGTTTTTACTATAGTGAGAAGTACTTCTCAAGACACTACTGCAAGATAGAAATACATATCTTATTCACATCTAAGGAATCTAATTATCTATTGATGGCTCTATAAGAAAAAGAAGTGGATGTAGAGGTTATAAATGAAGAAGGGTTGCTCTAGAATATGACAATTTTGTTGCACATGATGTTAGGCCATGCACCTAGCAAAGTGTTGAAGTTTCAATGAGTCATCAAAGACTAGCCAATGATAGTTATCATAGATATAGTAGCCACCCCTAATTTCCTACACCGCCTCATAGAAAAAAATTACCTTCTGGTCACCACCACCTCAAGCTATCAAGTAATGATAGGAATGGGCAATAGGTGAGCAGAAGTAAGCTATGTCAAGATGTCCCTTGACCACTATCAATGTCATCCTGAACTCTAGAAGATGATAAGTTGAAAAATTTAGAAGTTGATTTGGAACAATAGACAACATCTTTCAAGATAAGCATGGAGACCATCATCTTGACAGCAAATCTTCTAAAGTAGCTGGCCAAAATAAATCTCAAGGTCAAATTCGCCCAAGAGAAGCCTACTTCAGATTGTGCCAACTCACCAAGACATAATTCAAAGCCCCCATGCAACAGCAAATGTAGATCCAATTTCTCAAGGTCTTCGGAGAAAACAAAGGTCTCACTCCTTGTAGAGAGAGAGATTAACCATCGAATCCCTCTGGAACCAAGCACTAAGTCAGTAAATATGTACCTCTTTTAATACCCATATGATCAAAGGATAAATCTCGAGAAGTTGATCCACAAGATGTTAGAGGTCAAGATTTTTCAATACTCACATAACACTTTTTCCAACCCTACCTTGTTGGTTTGGAAGAAATGGGACATGACAATTTTGCATGGACTACCGCACACTGAACAAGGTAACTATTCTCAATCATTTTCTAATTCTAGTCGTTGAAAAAAGTTGTCAGATAAACTTCATGGTTCCCAAGTCTTTTCGAAGCTCAATCTAAGAGCAAGATATCATCAAATTCATGATCAATTGGCAAACATCCCTAAGATAATATTTCACACAAGGGGTATTACGAATTCATTGTAATATCATTCGGCCTCTCTAATGCACCATCAACATTCTAGGCATTTATGAATCAGTTTTTTGAAAAGTATATGTGGAAATTCATCCTCATATTTTTTGACGGCATTCTTATCTATTGCATGACTCATCAAGACCATTAGGAGCAACTTATATATGTTTCTACACTCTTAAGATATCATCAATTGCATACCAATCTAAAAAAGTGTTCATTTGCCCAAGTAAGGATCTCTTACTTAGGGCACTAGGTCTTGATAGACAAAGTGGGCATCTAGAAGTAGCAAGCTCCACTCAACTTGCGAGAATTAAGGAGATTCTTGAGACTATCAAGATACTCTACCAATTTGTCAAGAATTACAACACAATTATTGTTGCACTAATTAGGGTTATCTAAGTGAGAGCCATTTGTTTGGGGAATTGAGGCAGAGGTCGTATTCCAATAACTCGAAGACGTCCTCTCACCTGCTCTAATGGCCACCCTTCTAAATTTCAATCAGACGTTTAACTAGAGGTAGATGGATCCGGCAGTGGAGTCAGGGCCATCATGATGCAGTAGAGGTGACCAATTGCGCTCCTTAGCCAAGCTCTATCATCTATGGAGAAGCTTAAGGTAGTTAATGAATGCAAGCTAATCACCATCATCTTGACAAATCTTCAGGTGAAAACAATATACAATGAGCTTACGATACATCACCTTCACATATTAGTGAAGTCTGAAATTTATATTTAAACAACAAAAAATTCTATTAGAATATCAAAGTGACTTTAATATAAAGGCTAGGAGCAAGAACCAAGCAGCTGATGCATTGTCACGAGCTCTAGTGTCACACTCTCTCATTGACTTGAATCAAATCACATAAGAAAATAAGAAGTACCTAAGGCTCGCAACCATCATCAACTAATTATCAGAGCAGCAGGGGAAAAAAATCTACATTACTCACTACGCCATGGACAACTGTTGTACAAGTGGCAAGTGGTAATCTCGAAAAATTCTCAACTAATTTCCTGAATTCTACAAGAGTTCTATTGTTCACCAGCAGGAGGTCACTGCGTAATCTAAAGAACATACCTTCAGATCCTTCATAATTTATATTGGAAGGGAATGAAGAGGAAGATCAAGGAGTTCGTGGCCAATTGTCTGGTCTATCAGTAGAATAAGACCGACTCCTTAGCACCCACTGGGTTGCTTCAACCACTGCTGGTCTTAGAACGAATTTGGACAAATCTCACCCTTGACTTCATTGAAAGGCTACCCCACCCCAATGGGTTTAATGCCATATTGGTCGTGGTGGACAAGTTAAGCAAAGTATCCACATTTCATTCCTCTAAACTACCTACTTATATCAAGGGAGGTGGCCCTTGTATTTGTTAAAGAGTTCATCTAATTACATGGGTTTTCAGAGTCCATCATCTCTAATAGGGATCAAATATTTATGAGTCCGTTCAGGAGAGAGTTATTCAAGCTTTCTGGCACCTCTCTGCGGTGGACCAACTCTTACCACCACCCATAGACATACGGACAGTCATAGGTAGTCAATTGGAGCTTAGAAACTTACATTTGTCATTTTGCAAGAGATTGGCCGCACCAATGGAACAACTAGCTGACGTGGGCAGAACTCTGGTTCAATACCAAGTTCAACGCATTCATCAGAACCTCTATGTTCAAGGTCATGTATGGACGCGATCCCCAAACCTTGCTATGTTACAAACCAGGAGCAGCGGCCACGACAAATTTAGACCCAACTACTCAGGAGCGGGATGAGCCTTAGAACAGCTGAAGCATTATCTGACTCAGTGTCATAGACAAGGATGAAGTAGTGTGCTAACAACCAGAGGCATGACCAAGAATTTCAACTAGAAGATCTCATCTACCTTCAACTGCAACCCTACATGCAACAAGCGTTGGCCTGATGACCCTACAAAAAAACTTGTCCCTTGATTCTTTGCCCATCTCAGGTCCCCGAGCGAATTGGCTCGTAGAGCCCTATGAAGTTTTGGCTGTCCAACGTGGGGCCATAGGTCCGGAAGTCCTCATCAGTTGAAAAGAGCTTCCCTATTCGGAGGCTACGTGAAAGACCACACAACGAAGCCAATTTCCAAAGTTCCACCTTGACGACAAGGTGAATCTCTTAAGGGGGAGTATTGTTGAGGAACTTATTGATAGTGAAGATCATATTAGTTATTCTTCACAAGCTGTTTCACCCCATTAATTTGGGAACGCATCAGATTCATGAGAATACAATCGATCAAATGACTAAAAAAATGAAAAAGATTTACACTTTCACATGGAGTCAACCTAAGAAATGCGTCAAATTTCTGTACATAGAAGGCCTGGGAGGATATTATGAACAAGAACCATTACATGGAGGCTCCACAGTATCAAGAAGGCATCCATTTACAGCAATGTGCTTCAAATCAATAATATGACCATTTCGGAGAAACCCAAATCCAAAGGTCCCAGTGTTATATTCCCATACCCTACCCTCTACATTCTTAGGATTTACAGATGAGCCAGATGAATCTGGAACGACCAAATCATAACTACAGGTTATACAGAGGACGCGTGAGATAACTCCTGCTGAGCCAATGCAATTTGTAGAGAGGGGCTGGATGTGTTCCCTCCCATCATAGATATCCTCTTCTTCTTTGGAGAAAGGGTGCTCAAGAAATGGCATGTTTGAGGTCCAGAACACAGGAGAATAACCAGAGAAAGGTTCAGAAGCATCACCAACCTTTCGGCAAGCTATACCTCCCACATCATCGTACGTAATGAGATAGAAGTCCAAGTTCATGTTCTCACAGATCCCCTGAGATAGGAAATCTGGTTCACTTCGAAATGCTCGAGAAAAGGGACTACGATCGAGCTGATCTTCATATTATTGAGATTATTGAAGTTAAAGAAAAAGGAGACATCAGAAGAAGAGGGAGAGCTAATACCTTCCAAAGGCCCTGGAGAGGTCGCGTTGGAGTGGGATAACAATCGGATATCCTCACAAAGTGCTCAGCCTCCCATCTCCTCCTCCCGAGGCGGTCCTTTCCTCTTTTCTTCTTCTGCTTCCTGAAAGATTTGTCTCCACAGGGGCTGATCCGGTTGGCGAAGTATTGATATATCTCCGCCATGAGTCTCTCAGGAGGCGAAGACGCCTCTAGGCTGGTTAAATCATCACAACTCCCGAATTCGTCAATTATGTGAGCACCGGCATATTGTCCCCGGTTCTCGTCCACCACAAAATGGTTCTCCCCCATGAAACAAACCGTCACGGGAACCAAATCCGAATCAGAGAAACCAGATCCCGATGCCGGTTTCTTGAGGCAACCTGACGATTCGAGTCTGCAAGAGGGATGGACGAAGCTCACCGGATCGCCACGCGGCGAGAGGCTCATCCAGAGGAACGGAATCTTGACCACGTCATAGCTCCCGGGCTCCGATGAAGGGGAGACCCTGGATCCGGTGATGAAGGACGATCCCCACTCGAAGAAGACGAGCGGCGGTGTCCCGTCGTCCCCTCGGCCAATCCGCCGCCAGAAGCCGATCAGATTCTCCCACCGATCCAACACCTTGTACAGAAGGGGGAACCGGACGCTTCCGCCATCACCGCCCCAACACCGGATCAGAGTCTTGGACCCCCATCGGCGATCACACATGGCGAACCACAGCCTTTCCTCTCCGCAGAGGGTGGCGAATCGCCGGGAGGTGCACGCGAAGACCGCGATATCGGCGGGCCGGAGGAAGGAGAGTATGCACATCTGCACATCCTCCGGGAACTCCGAGAACGCCACTGGCGATTGAGAGCCCCCTAGCGGCTCCATTTCCCGCCCAGCTCGATATCCGACGGACTGCACCAGAGACAGAGATGTCGAATGGCGGCGGTCGCTCGAGCGGAGCGCCGCGCCCGTGGCCAGAAACGAAGGTCGGGATAGCGAAGAAGAAGAAGAAGATCGGGGAAGAACCGTTGAAAGAAATAACAGGGAGTTACCCTCCGATTCACAGACATCTCGTCCGTTGAATTAAAGCCACACTGAATGGACGGCATCGCAAGCTTGAACTTCACTGTTGCACAGCCGTCCGATCAGAGGAGCATTAAAGTGGTGTATGCTATTTTAATGGGCCGGGCCGGGCCGAGTCTGGAGAATAAGCCCCCAACTGGACTCGAGGCGGACCCTAAAGGCCTAGTCCCGGCCAGACGAGGGCTTTTCTGCCACGTGGAGAGCCACCCATAGCCCACGCTGCCTTCAGAGCCAAGCACGAAGCCCAGTAATATTAATGGGCCACGGATTCGGTGGCCCAGCGGCATAAATTATTAAAAATACGAACAAAAAAGACCCAAGTTACAGAAAATAGCTATTTTAATCTCAGTTTCTCATGACTCTCCCGACCTTGGCCCGACCCCATTTTGGGAATATCCACCCCAAGTCCCCGTTGACTAAGTATTCTGAATTTTCTGACCCGATTCAATAAATTATATGGCAGACGCTTCACAAAATTACACATTTGTACCCGGATCCAGATGAAAATAACAGCCAATATTAATATACAAAAAAACAAAACTGGAGGTTGGGGGAATAATTGACGGGTAGTTACAGAAGAGGTGGGAAGTGAATTGACCAGTCAACGAGACAGGCGTACCAACCTAGCTTGCTGGTGTGGAAACTTGCGGGACAATGTAGTCCCTTGTCAGCTCTGCGGCAAGGACGAGGAGCTCCACCATCTCGGATCCGACGGCTGCGGTGGGATCCACCTCCTCGCTTCTGGATGCCTCCGCAAGAACGGTAGGCTGCGAGTCCTCCACGACGGCGGACCAGCTGATGGGGAGGGCGCTTCTGAGGACCATCTTAACGCTGTCCGCTTCACGAAGTATCCCGTCCAACGCCACGGCTAGGCTCTCCTCCGCAGGAGCAGCAGACCTGGCTTCGTCTATGACCTGAAACATTGAGGGGCCTTTATCAAATTATAGGGCTATGGAGGCCCAGCCCAATATTTCTTAAAGTGATGGGAGAAGAATGACCTTCAGGAGAGAGAGACGAAGCCTGCAGATGGAAGAAGCGAGTTGGTCAACGTTGGCGATGCCCTCCCGGAGAGCTGCATTCTCCGCCTTCAATCTGAGGTTTATATATATAAAAAAAAAATTTCAAATATTAACGATCAAATTACAAAAATCTCTTTTATGGGCAAGCATGAAGATCTTATGAACAGGGACCTGGTCAAATCCAGAGAGTGGTCGGTCTTCTGGTGGGAGGGATCACTTCCGTCCGCCATAGTAGTAAGACCAGCTTCACTTTGACGGTCACTTCTCCCCACCCAGCGTCCGAGATATGTTCTCTTCAGGAGGTTCTTCAGCCTCTCCCCTCGCTCTTGGACAGCGAAGTCCTTGGTGCCGCCGCCACTGTTCCTGGAAGGTTGACCGGAAAGTCAAAGGCTTAAGAATTTCTGTGGAAAAGGGTCCAGGCTGGATGTCTGAAGGAAATATCATGACAGGAGATTTCCATAAATGGGAATGGGATGAGATGGATTTTTGGTAAAAAAGGTGAGGCCCATACACTTGAAGAAGATGGTATTCTTGCTTCAGCTGGGCCAAACTGACCAGAGCCTGCACTTTCTCACTGGTGACCTGAACAGCGTGGTGGGAAAAAAGAAAAGAAAAGATTAACTGCTCGATATATTAATTTATAGGAAGAAAATCCAAGAACCAATCTAGGACCAATTTAATTGGTTAAAAAATAATATGTTAAGAAAGTCAACGGAAGTAATCTTCCAGGGGTAAATATTAAACGACGCATAAATGAAGCAATCAAGAACATAGTGTAAATCGGGACCGACTTAGATGTCCAAATAAGGAAATTCACAACACTTGAGTACCTTTTATTGCCACCGAAATTGGCAATTAACACGATTTTTAATCGAAAAGTCAACGATAACTACATATTGACAACGCTAAGAAACAGCATATTACCTGAACGAGACTCCTTTGAAGATCCTCTATTCTCTTCTGAAGAGCCACATTCAAATCTCTTTCTAGTAGATGCCTCTCTTCCTCCTGTGACAAGAGCAACAGCGTCTCAACCTGGAAAGAAGTGTTCTTCAGTTCTCGAGAACTATGTATCATCTGAATTCAGAAATGTGATTGATCACTTGGAAAGAAAGGAGAACCTTCTCTCTCAATACTTGGGCCAGGACATCCGACGAGCACTCTCTGTAAATGGAAATGTCGTGTACACTGGGATCCTCCTCCTGAAAAGTCAACGGATATGCTTCAGCTGACTTGGAATAATAGGAAATATTCACGCGGATCAAAATGCAAAACTCCAATTATCTCCTGAAAGAAGAAGAAAAAAAAAAGGACCTTCTCTTTCTCTGCTTGTGCCAGGACGTCTGACGAGCTGGGTTCAGTGGGATCCACCTAGGTGGTCAACGGATTGGCTTCAGTTGATGACGAATAATAAGCAGTATAATCAACTACATCTTACGAAAAATAATAAGCTCTGTGATCTACTGAAAATATGAACTCCTCGAGTTTTAAGCGCTTCCATTGAAACAAGATTCTGACACGGCAAAGAAATAAAGATCTATGATCATGGTCTAAGGCAGATCGGATAAGAAATAGAGCAACTACGAAACCCTAGAGTATGGAACAATTAATCATAAATACATAATGACATTATATCATAGGAAATCAGTAAACGAATATATACCAAATTAATCCACACAGAGTTGACTTATTGAAGCCAACAAGCATCCTTTCTTTATACCTTCAGAAATATATTTACACAAAACACTATTAGAACTAAGCAGTAGGTTTATTTTTCTTACACCAAATCGTCCGCCGTGCAATTTTCTGGATGATCAACTATTGTGCATAAATACACATTATTTTTAAATGAGGAAGCTTGATTGATAGCTTCCTTTGCTCAGCTTTGGTTGACAGACGCAGATTTCATATTTAAGGAAAACTTGAAAGATATAACCCGATTTTGATGTAAGAACATCAAAATGATAAGCATTAAGATTAGTAAGTTGGACCATTAATAAGCACTTCAAAGTAGGCAACTCTTCATCCATGATAACTAGGGTGGTGTTATTCATCATAACCTTAATAAGCGCCATGCTTAAGGATGTTGATTTATGAAGGGGCGTGAACATGGGAGTTCCTCATGTTGATGCAAAAGGAAGCCAGATGAACATGAGAAGGATATATATATATATATATATATATGGTTGGGCCTCCTCATGAATGCACCAGAATAAAATCAATAAAACACCGTCTGAGATTGATGAAGAAGAGGTATCGTTCCCTTCCAGAAAATTTTAACCAGTCACCAGCATTTTGATAAGCTTGTCGTTCATAGAACTCCCACAACAAGCATTTAGAGTGAAGAAACCCAAAAAAAATACAGTAGGAAAACATATTGATGCAGCCAATCTAAATTTACGAGTGACCCACCAAATCAGAGATGTTGACTTTTCTAAATGGCACTTTTAGCCTCTGTCAAATAACTTGGTAAATCCAAAAAAAATAACATAATCTTCATATGGTCTTCATGTCAGAATAAGTTAATTATCGTGAAAAATGAAAATTATGATGCACTTATTACGCAAACCTTAACCATAACATTGTAATCGGCATCACTGGTAATATCTGCAGTTCCTTCTTCAGAGTTGTTACACTTTTCTTCTGCAGTAGGAACCAGAGATTCCAGATCATTTTTCATGTGAACCAGCCTCATTTCTTCTTGTAGCTCAACAAGGATGGACCTCATCTCAATACTTTCTTCTTCTAGAATAGTCATGATTGAACATCTCTGTTGGTTAAGAAATTCACGTAACGTTGATAAAGAATGCCTGAACTTGTCCTCGGCCTGAACCTACAAGTGATGTTGACATTTTGTGATACAAAAATTGAGTTGGGACAAACTTACGTAGACTTAACAGTCCAATAACTCACTTGCTTCTTTTCCAAACTACGGACCCTTCCTCGTAAATATCGTTCAATGTCCATGCCCTGAGAAAACACGTGCCTTAGTCACATGAGGAAAAAGCAGGTAAGAAGTCAAACATCAGCATTTAGCCAACGCCAACCATTCTCATTTTCTTTTGTAGACTGTCAACAGATTCTCTAAGTGTCGCTACCTGCTCCTCTAATGAAGCCTGTATGAAACGAGAAAGTCAACAATTGTAAGGAGACAAGCAAAGATCGTTTCCAGATAAGATTTACTGCATGTCCAACTGTCCATACACTATCAGATCTAACATTGAACAATTGTATTTTACAAGTAAGTCGGAGAGTCAAACTTGGATAGCAGAGAAGTATCTCGGAACCACAATTTCATTTTGAGCACCCAGATGGATTCCATAAATATGCACCGAATTAAACATAATACCGAAGTTTAGGGGAAATAATCTATATCTCCTGCGAAATGAGGACTAATGGCGATGACGAGAGGATTTGATTTTCATAAAGAATGTAACATATTTGATTTCTCAACGGTTGTTCATCTTGTATTTTGACGTTAAGAGGCCAACAATGGATATTTCTGATGCCGTGATCTTCCATAGGTAATAATCCATTTATCCCGAAGATACCACCATTGCCAACCATGAACGAAGTTTTCCCCCATTTCAGTTATGTAGGTAATAGAATTTTGTTTGCTCATTCTAAACCTCTATCTCACCACTAGGTAAGCCCACAACACCCAATCAGTTTTTTTCAAAAACTGGAAAGCAGCCAAACCTATCTTCCTCCAATTTCCACACGTAACTGAAGCATGCGGTCCACCAAACGGACCATTCAACCTAGACCAGGATCTTCAATCAAGATGAAAATGGTCAATTACTTAACAAATAGATTTGATTGTTTATTTACCAAGCTTAAACAGAATCAGACATTCTAATTGAGACCAACCAAAATAAATAGGAATTAGTCATTTGGGGGTTCTCAATACAGTACACCTTTTTTCGTTGTAGCTTGTGTAGCACTAGTCATTCAGAATCGTTGTTTTTCTGTAATTGGTGCAGAAAAAAGTGTGTATCCTTCAAGGCTGTATGTTTTGTGAGCAATCAATGTCATGTTTTTCCATTTTGTGAAGGAATCCTTGCCAATTAAAAATATCCTGTCGTGAAAAATATCCATACTCACACTGGTTTTATTTGAAAGCCTGGATGCAAATTTTGACAAAGGAACATAAGCCCACAGCCCAATGCATCAACTAGAGTAGAAAACAAAACATTCGAATAACGCTCCCACACCCCAATGAATCAACTCAAGAGAAACCCCTTTGAGGATGAATTGCCATTTACTTTTCAATTCCAGATATGCACATAGGACCCCTCCTTTGTTCAGTGTACTCATCACTGAAGAAAAAAACACTACATAGCAGATGAACATGACAACTGCTTCAATTACCTTGTACAACTGATTTGAAGGCTTTAATAAGATTCAAAAATCATTCCCATCTCCAAAAGAGAAACATCGAAGGCACTGATTATGTTTCTGCATACCACAGGGGTTTATGCAAGTCTCTGGAGGTTCGATTAGTTGTGCGCAAATTATTTGAAGTAAATGCTAGAGAAACTATGGAAAATGTTAAGCACCAAAAAAGTGTAGCCGCGGAGGAGACCAAAGCTTCGTGGCTGCCATTTACCCCCACAGTATCCCAATGACGGGAGTCCAACTCCATTTCTATGGCTTGAATCTCCATTATGTATTTGACAACCATCAGAATGGAAAAAGCCAGGGCTATATGGTACAGGCACGGAAGATGATTCATCCTCCAACCAAAAAAAGTCAGCATTATAATGATTTCTTCCATCTCTCCTGAGCTCTGGCATCATGTGCCTCCAGAATCCAGTTTAAATGAAATTATTCATAAAATATTCAATTTTCCCCACCATCTTGAAACCAATTGAATAAGTCGCATAGAAACTAGATTATTCCAAAAAACATGAATAAACCGCGCCATATATATCAAAGGATTGAATTCAGAGGTCTTATAATATTATAAAACAGAACAAGGAATGCAAGAGCACGAAATTTACAATATAATTTGAGTGGCCATGTTTTCCATTGCTGCCGAAGATCCAGATTTCTGAAGGATCATTCAGAAGGGTTGAACATTTAACTTCCAAAGGTTTAGAATCGGAGCACCCCGTAGCACTTTCTCTTATCTCAGAAAACTTAGAAATAACCTGAAATTACATAGACAATCGTGCAATAAATTAAACTAAAAATTAATCATATCAACGACATAAACATATAAATTTGATTCACAGCATCAAAGACAGATGTAACATTTGTGTGTCCAAATATACATTCCACGCTCTAAATCTAAACCTTTAAATAGCACATGAACAAATCAAATTCAAATGAGAAAACCCATTTATTTTTGGAGATTGATGATGCGCTTAACTCTTTTAACTCTTAACTCTTAATTCTTAACTCTTTTATTTTTAAACTGCACACAGAGGCAAAGTAAAAAGATTGAAATTCTTTCATGTATATGCATATATGCGATATGTCTTCACCTAACTGCATAAGAAGATGATAGACTAAAAGACAACTTACCAGAATTAGGTTATCCCATTCATCTTCTCAATCACAGATACCAGATAAATTTAATCAAGCATCGTAATTTTGCATACATACATACAATTTTAACAACAAAACTACACGACAATGAATTAGGCACATGCATCGATCGTACTTTAAAAATGTCAAGGCAAAAGGGTTGCGTGCTACCTCCTCAAAGATTTTGTTTTGCTCTTTTAATTTTTCCATTTCCACTTGTAGAGTGGAATTCAATTTCTTTTCACCATCGTAGCTTGACTGAAGTTCTTGCAACCTGCCATAGATGAAATGCTAAAATAGACAAACAAGCTTTCATTGCAAAATACTGTAGAATAATCTGCACCCCAATTACAAGGTAAAACCAGATGTACATGGCACATATCGATACTAAGCAAAACTGAAGAAGATATCCAAAAAATACATTCAGGAAAATTATCTCTATTAAAAAAGAATACTATAGACGGAATATGATTATTCCTTCTATTTCAAAACAAAGGGAACTTCTCATAGAGAGGGGTTTCCTTTGAAGTAATGACCAAACAATCCACCTACTTCATGACATTCTATTAAGGACTCTTAACAGATGACTACCTCAAAAATCTGATTTTTATGATTTTTTTCTGGGTATAGATTCAAAGGTTTAAGAAGCCCCCAACAAAACTAGATGATTCCTAGAAAGTTAACTGGTTCTCAGAATTTTTCATGCAGTCGTCAAAACAAGAATCCAACTGCCTGTCTATATTTTTACGTTGAGATGTTAAACTTCTGAAAACGGAATCTTTGTAATATTTCAAGGGTAAAATTTGAAGTTTCAATGCCTATAGAATTACAAATGTTAATGCACAACAAAAAATTGTGTAAAATAAATCTTCAGAATTCAAGCGTGAGCTTTATCCCCAACAAATACCTGTTCCCATAGTCGCACAGTTTTTCTGAGAGTGTCTCCCATTGTTCCTTCGCCTTCTCAGCCTGTAATAACGTTCCACAAAGGATACCGCAGTGATTAAGCATTCTTCATAAAATGAAATATGCATCAGAAAATTAGGATGAGTACATTTTAAACTCGAACCTCAATTATAGAGCTATCCCTCTCAGCAAATGCAGAAGCAACACAGCTCTGGAAGAATTTAATCTGTTTCTCTACTTCCATATTCTAGAGGCAAAAAAAAAATTCGGATTCATTGGGGACTTCTTATAAAGAATCAAAACCAACAGCCCACAAAAACAAAAGCCCATGACAACAGTTTATTAACTAGATTGGAGAGTAAAACGGTTTCAAACTTATAATTCGAAGTCAGATATAACATAAAGCACAACAACATGTTCGACACAGTAAAAAGCATATCATAAAATGATAATCTAGTTTAGCAGTCTCTGAATCATAAATTACGAAATAAGAAATTATCGGACTTATCTGACAAGTTAAACAGTGGGAAGAGTCTAGAAATGGTGAGCATGATAGTATTAATGACATCCCCTTAGGTTCTTCTCCCCAATGACAACTATTTTTGGTCGAAAAATATATTCCAGCAGAAAAATAAATTGACAGCAGTAAATTTCCAAATCAATGGTATCACAGAGAAAAGCCAAAAAAACCTCAAAAATAACGGCAAACATTCTCAAAATATGAATGATTTAAGGCAAAAAAAATCACTTTCCTTTTTATGTGTAATGCATTTCTCTCCCCTCCCCTTTAAACATTACACGACCAATAATTCATGACTGTAAAAATAAGTAATAACGTTTTATAACAAGCTAAATACTAGTCAATAGAACTTAGAAATGGAGTCAATGCATTCATTTATTTCATCAGGTAGATAAATACACACCTTTGAGACTGCTGCAGCATGCAAGTCTGCGAGCTGGCCCTGAAAATATCCAAACCAAATCAGAATATTGGAGTTAAGGACAGAAAAATAGCAAGAATCAATAGAAACTCAAAAAATATGGAGGTACTTTGATCCGGTAAGCTTCTGAAAGCTCCTCCTGAAGATTTTTATTGTCTCTGACACACGCTGCTAACTTCTTCCTTAGGTTCTCATTCTCCTCCTCCGAACCTGCTGTCCTGGTCGGGCTTTAATTTGACTATGTAGCAACCTCATCTCGTAGACAGAGAAATCACCTGGCAAATGAACTAGAGACTAAAGACAAATGGAAGCAGGATCGACAAACCTCTGAAAATGCATCCGCGTGGCAGCAGAAAGATAACTTGGACCAGCTTGCTGCAAACACATTCGTTCAACATCTTTCTGTAGATCATCACGTTCTGCAGTAATAACATTGTTAGCCAAACTTTGGAACTTGTGGCCTGTCAAAAACTTTTTGAAAGTTGACGATATAGAGTCCGGCATTCTATATTTCCAATCAGTGGCATGAAAGTAAGCATTTCCGAAATATTCAAAATTACCCTTAGGAGGATGACGGTAAGATGGAACCTACATGATAAAATAAATCAGGGAACGACATAACAGTCCTTACCATCACCCTGAGAAGGAACAACCATCTACTATATGGCCGTTACTGTATGTATCTAAGCAATGAACATTATCAGGTTTCCACGAAATTATGATAACATTTTGTCTTCAATAACACGCGACACTCTATAAAACAGACACTAGAGTACCTCTTAAACAGCTGACTTCGGGGATTAACGGCTGTACTGCCAACTATGGCGAGCCTCAATCCGAATCTCGATTTAGTGAAAAAGTCCCACTCTCCAAGATAACGAATCAGAAAAATCGCAGAGAAAGAAAAAGATAAACTGCCGTAGCCTATGGGTGATGTGGGCTGGTGGCAAAATATGTCAAGAACAAGGCGACATCATATTCCAACATTAGATCAAGAATAGAACGACTTAGATGTTATGGCATACCGCGCTCCAATTGTTTGATACGAAGACTTAAAAATTCGTCGTCGTTTCCCATCTCGTCCATTTCTGGCACATAGAAAACAAGATCAAGCGTCTGAAATGTGCGACAAACGGGGAAGAATGGAGCGAGACTACTGTTTTCTTGCCACGTTCAATAACTAATGAGCGATTGATTGAATGCAAACAATCAACTGAGGAGAAATTAGGACTTCAATCCATCACGAAGACGGCCTTAACTGGCCAGGGGATCACCTGGAGTAAAAACGGGAAATACTTCAATCGCTGCTTCTCGATCGATACAACCAGCGGTCGACCACAGAGATCCGTCCTCGTGATTGACTGAGAAGTACCAGGCGCGAGAATGGAGAAGATTTATAGGCTCGCGCAGAAGCGAGAACCCCCTCTCCTCCTCACGGCCGGTGCCCGTCTTTCCTTCACGAAGCGGTGGAAGCTATATTATTCGACATATTTTTTTGCTGGCACACTACTAATTAACTTCATCTTAAAAAAATGATAAATTAATTAAAAATAACTTATATACGTTACAAATTTGGAAACCTCGATTTCGAAAAAACCCATAAAATTATACCTTTTGATTTCATACCCAATTCCGAAAAAATGAGCAAGATCAAACCATTGAGGATCCATCTCTCTCTCTCTAGCGGCCAAACCCGATGGCCAAAAGAGAAAAAAGCGTAAGGATACGAAGGAAATAGTATGAAAGGTTTAAAGGTTTTATAAAATAACTATAATGTTAAGGTTGTCAACGCAAAGGCATCGTGTCTATAAATATTTCGGGGCACCCTCAAGGCCGGCCAGAAGAAATGGCGACTCATCTACGACGGCAAGTCCTTTCGCTGCCTCATTTGGTTCGTCTCTCGTCATCCGAGATCTCCGGATCGCGATCTCTCTCCACTGATGCCGTGGTGGAGCTCAAATCTGGCGACATCGGAATGGTTTCCGGTATTCCACAGGAACACCTCCGGCGAAAGGTACATCTTCTGGAGGGAGATCAATATTGTAACTGTTAGCTTATTATGTAATTTAATCCACGCGTTTGATTTTTATTTTTTAAAATCAGTTCGAGTTTATGTGCAATCGATTCTCAATTATGTGTCTTCTACTACTTTCCGTGTCTGATTAAGTTGGACGCAGAAAGAGAAGGAAACCATCAGTTTAGACTGTTTTCTCCCTTTGTGCAGAAATCGATGCCTGTTGGATTTAGAAATATTATTTTCCCATCGTTCCCATCCCCACCACGCCTCCCCTACACTTCTCCTTTGCATTTCGAAATAAAAATGTGTGGTGATACATTCTGGGCCATGGAAGGACCACGGTATCCTTGAGTCCAGACATGTGCACCGCTCGTACCTAGACGCATTAACAACGATTTCATTGCTCCAATGATAGACGGTAGTCTACCTGCCATAACCAAAGGATCAGTGCCGTCAATGCCCTTGGTCCAGCTACCAGACATTTCACCCACGGACGTTGGTTATAAGGGGAGTCTTGTGTGTTTTCGATTGAAGGCGCGTGCTGCTGATAAGTTTCAAGGAAAACCATATTGAGTCGTACCTCAAATTTGACATGTTTCTTAGGTAAATTACTTATTATCCGCTGCAATATCTTGAGAAAGGCCTGAAATTGAACCTTCCTTTGTTCCGCTCAAACTGTATTCGTCAGGTTGTTATATATTCACCAGCTCGAACTGCAACTCAGCAAGGTTCTGGGAAAGTTGGCGGGTGGAAGATAAATTTTATGTCAACGCACAAGTAAGTTCTGCTGATGCAGGTTTCGCCTGTCTTTTTGTTTCATAGGTCAAGAAAGATGACATACGTTTTATCTCAAATTCTTTGTGGTATTATAGTGGTTATCTAGTCAGCTCATTTTGATTCAAAACATGTGATCCAGGCCCCTTTTTTTAAAGCTGACATGTAATTTAGTGGTAGATTCTTTGTCATATGATATGTACTAAGAGACTGCGAGGGTCTCCGTTTTGACATGTAATTTAGTGTCAGATTCTTTGTCACATAAAATCTACTCAGATAATGTAAGGGTCTTCGTTCTGACATGTGGAACAACATTGGCCAAAATATCTAAAGAAAAACTCTGGTTCAAACATCTATAAATTCTTTCTGTGTAAGAGAAAAACTCTAAATTCAGTACATATTGTATTGAATTGATATCATTGTCCTATTTTTTTTATTATATGTTATGCCTGGTTTGTGTGGTAGTATTGATACACGCACGTAAAAAACACACTTTGATGTAAATTGTATCTATCTGACAAAATTTATCCAGTTGACCGAACTTCACACTGTGATATTGCCAGATTGAAAACAGAAAATGGATGGGTAAATATCCTTTTTTGTCACGTTTTTGGATTGATGTTTGAACCATATTCAATTATTTTCCAAACATAGTATTGATAAGACTAAATAATATGGTATTTTTTCTAGGTGCCGGAGTTTTATATTTTATTGTGAAGTGGATTGCACTTATGGTTGCTAGTGTTATTAGCTAAAGAGCTCAGTCCTGACTTCATTGGTACAACTAGGCGGAAATATCAAAGTTATTATTACTAATGGTCTCATAGTCTGCAAGATAACGCTTATATTTTTTTATTTTTGACATCTAAAAAGGGCATTGTATTTCTTGACATGCTAGCTGAAAAACTGCTACGATTTATGGGTTTCATCCTTTCAAACGTTTTGCACCTTAGGTGGGAGAATCCATTGATGGGCTGGACATCAACTGGGGACCCATATGCCAATGTGGGAGATGCAGGGCTCAGTTTTAACAGTTCTGAGGCAGCAGCATCATTTGCTGAGAAGCATGGTTGGGACTATGTTGTATGTATTTCTCAATTTTCAGATGCTTTATTTCTATTTTTACTTCGTTCGGAGTCGTTGGTTGAGAAACCCCCTACTATTACCTCCATAATGTTATCTAATGTATGAGTATTATTAGTTTGATCCTAATTGATCTAATATCAGAACGAGCACTATCTACTTGCAGAAACATAAAAGGAGAAGGAATGATTACATTAACTAAGCTGAAACTGAAAAGAAAGACATGCTGTTGTATATCTGTTTCTAGCTCGATATAGCTGAGTAGGGGAATATTTGCTTCTGCTAGTCATCGTATATATCCAGAGAAAGTTTGATGATAAAATTATGATCTTGAAGATGCATCTATTATCAGTGGATGGTTCATGTTTATATGATGGTTGGGGTCTTGTAAATGTGACTTGAGAGGGTGATATTATCAAGTTTGATAGTGACTCCTTTTTATCCACCTGCGTTTTCTCTTTCTGACAAAGAAATTCAGGCAAGATGCATCGAACCATATCCAAATGAACCAAATTAACCTTTCCAAGCGTAAGCAAACATCAATATCTGCATCCCATTAATAGTTTTTAAGTTAGGACGTGTATCTACATTACTTCTCTTGGCATATTGAACTTACGACTCATTTCTTAAGGGAAAAAAAAAATAATAGTAGACACTTCTGCTTGTTAAGTGTTGAAAAATGTGATCTAAAAACAGAATAGCTTCAGAAGAAATGGCAATACATGCAAAGGTCGCACCAAGATTAGCTCTACAACTGGTCCTCAGTAGCTTCTGTTCCAAATCCTAGTTTAATTGGGAGCTGGGAAGTTCCGGTCAGCGAGGGCGAGTTAACATCAGAAAAACCAGCCACACAGGATTTGTGTCTGGTTTTGCATGATTCGTCACTCTGGGATGCACCCTCTGCAAATAATTACTCTTAAAATGGGAGGCAATAAGTGGTAATGTGGTTTAATTTTGACTTATGGAGCTTAATAATTACCACATTTGTTTTAACATTTTCCATTGACATAAACCCTAATCATAGGTTTAAACATCTTATGTCCTCTGTTACTGCCTCACACCCTCAACTCTCCTTACTGTTCGTGGTCATGCCTTTCAGTCTTCTGATGATTTTCTGGCTAAGTTAATCAACATGTTAGATAGCCTGTTGTTCTTTGTTCTTTCTGTCTCGTCTAATACAGAAAAAATATGCATTCCTGCAGATTTCCTCCTGACTTTCTGATTCTATATGCAGGTGAAGAAGCGTCACACGCCAGTTTTGAAGGTTCGTTGACGTTTTTAATTGATTGCATGCTAGGGTTCTACATTGGGCACCGTTTGCTAAAACCTTGATCCCTATCTGTTGAGACTCAAAACGGTGAGGATCATTTGGTCAGTTTTCTGGGTGTATTTGGCGTATGTCCATCAGGTTGTCAATGGGCTGAGTTGAGCTGGTGCATCTTTTACCGGACCCACATCTACTCTGTCCCCAGATATAACATAGACAGTTTGATCGGTAGAGAGAGAGAGAGAGAGAGAGGAGGTGTTGAAAATTTTGACTGAGGTTCCCAATGGTCCGAGTAATCACAGAACTTGGATCCCCAGTTTTCTTAGTTTAGACTTTAAATTGAAGCCCATCAACAAAAATAGGATCCAGAAGTCCACATGACAGCCTCTCTCTCTCTCTCTCTCTCTCTCTCTCTCTCTCTCTCTTACATATAGGGGCATACCCTGGGTCGGGTGGGCCTACTGGGCCAGGACCAAGTTCTATATGGGCCTAAACAGGAGCCAATTTCCAGGCTTCTCTTTGGGCCAGGTTCAGATCCACTCTTGTAAAAGACGGGCCTATTGAGTCCCCTGGTTGTAATAAAGTCAACCATTCGATGATCCTAATGACTGTTCTCTCTTGGGTTTATTTCTTTAATTATTTTTTAAGATTTAACTCTGTCTAGTTCCATGCAGCCGAAGGCCTACGCTGACAATTTCAAGTGGAAGGGACCTCCAAGATCTGAGGAAGAATAGGAAATCTCTCACGATGGGGTCTTATCTCCTCCCATGTGAGTCCCTGGAAGCACCTGTTGTTTGGTAATGAGCAAATATAAGGTTGAAAATGATCGACTCTGTCCTGGGGGGTTTTGTCTTAAAGGGCATCAACAGGCAGGGTAAGCCTACAGTTTGGCCTACCCGGCCCGGCCCAAGAACTGTGCATGTTCTATGGTCACCCACATGTCGGCATATCTCTCTCTCTCTCTCTCTCTCTCTCTCTCTCTCTCTCTCTCTCTCTCTCTCTCCCTAGTGGGTCATTATTTTCTTTTTGGGCTGATTTCTATTTTGGCTGGCCTTTGAGAGAAGCCCAGAAAAAACCCTAAGCTTGTCTGTCACGTAGTTGTCAACCTAGTGCATGGTTGCATGCTCCAACATGTGCCGGCCTCAATCGTCCTTGGCAATACCAAGCAGCCTTCAGAAAGGTTGTGTATTCTTCTCAATAAAGAGTACACTTGATGCATATAGGTCAATATGAGATAGCTTTACAATGTGGGAACACTAGGGATGATGTTTTCACCACCCTTTATGATTGGGGACTTGGTTGATTCTTTGTTGATATTAACTTAATAATGCAAACCCCAAAGGTAGGCCCTGCCAAAAAGGTATAAAGATGACTTCATCACCGTAATGGATAATTAATCAACAAAGGAACTCTAGTTGAAGCTAGACCCCAAATTATTACCACTTTACCTCAATGCTTGATCATTGACTAGTGATTGTGTTGTTGACCCTGTTGACTCATGACTAGTTCAGACCAGCAAGATGGGTCAGCACAGAAGACTAAGTGGTCCAACATAGTTTCAACTAGAATGATAGATTGACTCAAACTAGGTAATCTATCTAGTTTGGTCAAAGCATAAGTGGAACCAATTCAAGCCTACAATTCACAATATCATAAATCAGGTGAAGTTTAACCCTAATTAGGGTAGAGTAAACAATGGTTGAGTGAAAGACCAAGAAGGGGGAGTGAAGGATGGGCAATAGAGTGGATGGTGGTAATGTCAAATGTTGGGAGCAATTGATGATGGCTCTAACACCCCCCTCCTTGTCATAGTAGATAGTTGACCCTGTGAAGATAAGTAATCCTAATCTCATACAAGGACTACAATGGCATTTATAAGTGTTCATAAATTAAAAAAAAGGAAATAAAAATATTAATAAAAAATAAAAAATCTCAATCTTTACTCAAATTGTGGTCACTCAACATATTTTTGACGTCATAAATTTCTTGATATACTTCCAATGAGTGAAATTACTGCTTAGTGCTTTCACAAATCCTCACAATGTGTCCACAAGGGTTCGTCTAATCCTCTTCTATCTTCGGTTAGCACTCAATAAGCTTTCCTTAATCACTAAACTCAATTTGAACATGTTCATCCAATAAACTTGGACGTTTTGCTCACTATTAAGGATTACAAAGAGGTTTATAAATAATTTAAATTCTGATAAGGTTTGAAATTAGAAATATAACGTTTTTTCAAAATTGGCTGATAATTGGACCTGACAGAATATGTTGGTGCCGCTGAAAGCTGTCCTTGCGCCGCCATCTTTAATCCACCCCCTCTCTCTCTCTCTCTCTCTCTCTCTCTCTCTCTCTCTCTCTCTCTCTCTCTCTCTAAATCGTCGATGATATCGAAGACAGTCGCAGGCTTCTACGTTCCCCGTCTCCTCCCTGCTTGTGCTGATTCCGTGGCTTCTGATTTCCAGTTGTAGGGCTATCCTTCTTGCTGATGACGACGGCGGCGGCGGCGGCTAGTACTAGTCCGCAGATATCTCCAGCATGCTGCGGGGGAATATCGAGCTCGTCAAGCGGAGTTCGCAGTTTTGTTACTTTGCGGAATCGTCGGTTGAATCTGGGAAACTGTTTCTCCCGCAGGAGAGTTCTCGCTGTAAGTTGCCGCTTCGAGCAAGAAGCCAGCAGTGCGAGAGTCGCTTGCAGCCTGCCTCCGGGGAGGGAGGACGAGCAATTTGTTCAGTGGTTCCGGCAGGCTTGGCCTTACATTAGAGGGCACCGTGGGAGCACCGTCGCCGTCGTGATCTCCTGTGAAATCGTCGCAAGTCCTCACCTGGACAGCATCCTTCAGGTATGTCTCCTTCTTGTCGTACGTCCAATCGAGTGATTATCGTATTTGCTGCTGACCACTCTGCGTGCCTAGAGGGATTAAAGTAGTCAAGATCGATCCCTCAGCTTTAGTTACAATAATATAAGTTCTTCCATTAGAAAAAGATTTTGAGAATCTCTCTGAGTCGCAGTGCCTTTTTTATTTGTTGGAATAGCATTGTAAACAGTCACTTCTCTCAGAGAAAAGCCTCAGAACGCATCCTTCACCAGTGATTGCTTATGTTGGTGTGTTCGTTTGCAGGATATCTCGCTCCTTCATGGTTTGGGGATCAAGTTTGTTCTTGCTCCCGGCACTCAGATGCAAATTGATAAGCTCTTGGAAGAGAGAGGTGATAGGATTGATGCAATGCACTCTCGTTCATGACGTCTACCTTCACGGGTTTCCAGGATTCTCCACTTTGATTTTTTCCAAACATTGATTTACACAGCGTAGCTTTTGAATTGCTACGAACGATGTACAATTCCTCTTCAAATGCCTTTGCATTATATATGATATTACTTTGCTAGGGACTGGTTTCTGTGTTACCCTGCTTGATGATTTATATAGCCACATGGATGTCTCTCAGATTGTTGTCCAGATGTACAAAAACAGCAGTAGACGAGCCTAAAAGCGTATGACTACTTACTGCTAAAGATTAATTTGCTGCAAGCTCAACTTAACCTAGAGCATCCTTCTATATTTTTTATGACGAACATATAAAATGGAATATCTTAATGATACATGGATATAAATGTTAAGGCATTAAATAAGTTTTCTATCACAAAAACTAGAAGAACTTTAAATTTGGCATAGAAAGTCGTAATGTACTGTTGGTAACCATATAAACATGGTCTATGTTCATCTATACAGCAATATTTATACTGTTTGTTTTGTGTGCTCATTTATTGTATGGAGATATCTAACTTTGGTGTATACATTATTATTCTAGGAAGCAAGCCAAAGTATGCTGGTCGTTATCGAATAACTGATCCTGATTCTCTGGAGGCTGCAATGGAAGCATCGGGTAAAATTAGACTTACAATAGAGGCAAAGCTTTCTCCAGGGCCCCCAATGTTGAACCTTCGTCGACATGGTGATAATAGCCGTTGGCATGAACTTGGCGTTTGTGTTGCCAGTGGCAACTTTCTTGCAGCCAAGGTCAAATGGTGAATGCTTTTTATTTTATTTAATTTGTGCAGAAAACCATCACAAAATTTTCATTATTTTATTTATCAATTTAGATGCTGTATTCTGTCAATTCATGGTGTTCATGATTGGTAATTCCAGTGCACAAGGTTATCTTGGGAATTCTTAAGAGATAAAACTTTCTAAAATAACCTCGTCAAGGAAGAAATTAAAATATTTTATGGTTAATTCTTGTTCAAATTGTGTATATTGCGTGAAAATACTAAAGCCCACTAAACATAACCAGCAGAGCTTGCGGATTCACTAAAACCTAACTTTGCTTGTTCTGGAGATGATGACGACTAGATATAATAGCATCCTTTCAGATCACAGGCATATTACTTTTGACCATTTACCTTAACAGTTCCCCTGTTTCTTGAAGAACTTCTCTAGGATTACTTTCAAAGTTGTCATTTTGTGTTGCATGCGCCAAGAAAAATGAACAGAGAGAAGGTCCAAAAAAGGGAAATTAACAGACAAGAGATGTAGGTTGCAGAATCTTATGGAGTGTGCTTAGGTTATTGTGTTGCAATGCAATTTACAGAGAAATAAAATAGTTGTGTGGACTACTAAGTTGTATGAAGGAAATATTGTAGTTATAGCTTTTAATGGGATGACAATTTTTTTGAGGCAATTTATGAGGGATATAATGGTAACTTAGAATAAAAAAGTTGACTGTTAAGTTATTGGTGTGCTTGCATTATCGTGTTGTAATAGGATTTACAGAGTAATAAAACGGTTACTATTGACTAAGCTGCAGAAAGTAGACCTTGTGGTTAGGACTGTCGGTGGAATTGTGACTTTACAAGAACAATTAATAATGGAGATAATCGTACCCTAGAATAATAAGTTTCCCCAAGTTCCCTTGAGGTACGCATGAGAGGAAAGGGAACTTTTTTTCGTGAGTTTACTTGTCAGCCATAGAATTTAGGAGATCCGAATGGAATTGGGGAAAGGATAATCTTTGTGCTGGGCCGTTAATTTCGAACAGCTGGGCATGATGAAGGAAAATGTCTTTCTCTTCTGATTAATATATAGTACAATGTCTTCAGTTTTTCATATGGTATTTTACTGCTCAGTTGATTTATATAAGGAATTATTTCTTCCATTCTAATGTGTGAACATATTTGGCGTTGAGTGTGAAAATCTACCAGGGAAATACGCCCTTTTAGAACGACTTTTTAACACGTATGGCGATTTAAATACTTTTTTTTCCTCAAGTCATCTTGGGTTTTCCTTATCATATGTTGCCTTGTTTTCGCTTGGATAACCTTCATATCTAATTTCCTTTTGTGAATATGAAGTTAGCTCTTAGCCTTCAGTCCATTGTGCCAATAAATGGATTATAGTTTTTGTATAGTTGATATTGTAACTTATTTTTTATTTTCTCTCCCTATTGACAGAGAAGAGGAGTAGTTGAAGGTGTCGATTATGGAGCAACCGGTGAAGTGAAGAAAATAGATGTTTCTAGAATTAGAGAGAGACTCGACAAGGACTGCATAGTTATGATGAGCAATCTTGGGTACTCAAGCTCAGGCGAAGTTTTAAATTGCAAGTATGCCAGTTAACTACAATTCCGTTAGCATTCATTCATCAATTTCTTTCACAAAGGAGTTGAATATATTACCATTTACCATTCAGGCGTATATTAAATACAATATCAATATCTTCCCTTTAGTGCATCTCTTCCTGTAGTGTAAGCATTCATTCCCTTTACAGGAGGGTCGTTATCCATCCTATCCATATACGATGACATAGATGATGTCACTGGATACCTCTCCCTTCAGAACAGCCTTTCATGTTCGGCAAAAAAAAAACACTTCTTGCTGAAGGCTTTATCAATCGTCCCTTTCATTTCCCTGCTCAGAGTTTCCCATGTGTTGTATCTTGTGATGAGTGAGTGCACTTATTCTGGCTTTTATGCTCGTGGTTTTCTTTGAATAGCTAACGTGCAGAGGGGAAAATCTTCAGCTATCCCATTTTTACAGTTTGGCATGCAATTCATATCAGAGACCTCCACTTTTATACCATACCTTAATCATATGTTTTTTGTTTGACTCATAATTTTCGTTCTATAACTAATTTCCTTTTCAGCACGTATGAAGTTGCAACAGCGTGTGCCTTGGCCATTGAGGCAGATAAACTTATTTGCATAGTTGATGGTCCAATTCTTGACGAACATGGCCGGTTTACACGGTTTTTGACCCTTAAAGATGCTGACCTGCTGTTAAGAAAGCGGGTCAAGCAGAGTGACGTAGCTGCAAATTATGTGAAGGCTGTAGGTGACGATGATGTGTGCCATCCAGGATTTCATGAGCCAAATGAAAGTGGTAACGTCACGAGGAATGAAAGGGACATCAGCATTGTAGCATTTAATAATGGTGTTGGCTTCGAGAATGGGAATGGACTTTGGCCTGGAGAGCAGGGTTTTGCAATAGGAGGCAAAGAGAGGATGAACAGATCAAATGGCTACCTTTCAGAACTGGCTGCTGCAGCCTACGTATGCAGAGTAAGTAAACAATATCTTTTCTAGCCCTTTGATTCTATGGTCAAAAGTGGAGCAGCTTAACCTCATTAATGAGAATATGTTGGGTAAATTAGACGTCTATTAACGTTCAGCATCCAGTTAATGTTCGTCTGTTTGAGGGAAAATCCATCAATCCTAAACTTCATCCAATGTAAGACCTTATAGTCGTCATGCCATCTTCATATAATCAGTCTTTGAGCATTTATCCAGACATTTTTGTTAATTTTGATGTGAAGAGAGTGGTTTCTAAAATTTTGACCAAAAAAACTCATTATTTATAACATCACTTCGCCTAGGCTACGAAGAAACTGTTCATAACATAAAACAGGAAGAACGGGAGATGGAGGGACTCGGAAATTCCGAAAGCTTGCTTGTCCTTGGCTATGGATCCTACCTTCGAATGATTGGGAATAGCATTCATCGCTTCAAATCCTTATTTATCTGTCTTCACATCTGCCCACCTTTTTCTTACTTATCTCAAGTTCGGTTCTCATTTTGCTTTCTGACAGGGTGGTGTAAAAAGGGTTCATCTGATAGATGGCACCATCGGCGGAGCCTTGTTGTTGGAGCTGTTCACGAGGGATGGAGTGGGCACAATGATAGCTAGGTATGTGGTGCTAGAAAAGGACCGGCAGGTTTTCATGCTTTCACTTTACTGTTCTTTTATGGGTCAATTCATATTCTGAATGCTGGATTTCTTTCCGCTTTTCCCCCATTTTTTTCTCAATTTAGAGGTAGAAGATGATCACCATCTTCTCCCAGGGGTGGAATTTCTCTGATCATTTTAAGAATACAGAAGATTATATAGTCGTACTTTTTCTCTGGAGATCTGCAGTGCATCTCAAATTCCCATTGCTACTTCTTCTTCAGTGATGTTTACGAAGGAACTCGGATGGCTAGAGAAACAGACGTGCCTGGCATGAGAGAGATAATCCAACCTCTAGAAGAAAGCGGTGCATTGATCCGAAGGACCAATGAACAGGTTTCCAGTTTAATCTCTCTCTCTCTCTCGGTATTTATTGTAGATAATTTTAATTAATCACCATTTATGGTATTTTTTTTCTTTTGCTTTCCTGTCAGTTACTTGAGGAAATAGACAACTTTGTTGTTGTCGAGAGAGATGGCTCGATCATTGCATGCGCTGCCCTCTTTCCCTTCTTCAAGGATCGCTGTGCAGAGGTCGCCGCAATCGCTGTGTCTCCTGAATGCCGCGGACATGGACAAGGCGACAGGTTACTAGGTCTGTGGGTTTTTTTTGCAAAATTTCACACACATACACAAACACAAACACATAATGAATGTATATATATATATATATATATATATATATACAGATAAGTATATATGTAATGAATATTTGCAGATTACATTGAAAAGTGGGCATTGTCCCTGGGACTGGAGAAGCTATTTCTATTGACTACTCGTGCTGCAGATTGGTGAGTGTTTCTTGATCTTGCCTTGTTGTTCTTCTTAATTTGCCTTCTTATTAGTTGCATTTTCCGCAGTTTATTTCTAATCACTGAGAGTTTATTCTGATTGCTGAAAATATTTTTAAATATTTTTAGTACGATCATTTTTATGTTTTTCCTGGAGAAATCTTTGCTTCCGATCTTTATGTTGATCCTTTTTTTTCTTTTTTTTTGGATTGGATTAAATCGACTGAAGGAAGTCTGCTGATTTCTAGAGGGTTGAACCAATAGTATGGCTATATTTTTTAATATAGCACTTGAATATGGTCCATTTTTTTGTTTTCCTAAAGAAATGGTTGAATAGATGGCTGGGATTTGGATCTTTATGTCGATCAACGGTTTTGACAAATTTTTTAATTGGATTAAATGGACAAAATATAATGCTTCATCAGTAATAAGACTACAGATTTTTAATTTTTATAGATTTTCCCCGAATAAAACATTGGTTATATAGCTGGGATTTGGATCCTGAGGGCGACCAAATAGCTGTTTTTTTTGTACAAATAATGGATTAAATGATTTTCTGAAAATCATAAGCTGATTAAACGTCGATGCTTCACCTTCATCATGTTGCTCTGTAAAAGCCCTATGATCTTGGCCGTCCATTGATTTCCTTTGAACCATTGGGATTCATTAGATCAGACAGTAAATTCTGGATTATGATTTATTTAATAATAAGTTTAAATACCCCTTACCATTGTGATTCTGTGTACTCCCTGCGATCTTTCCCACCATCCAATGCTTCAGCTCAAATGAAGGCTCTTCAACTGGAATGGGCGGGCTTAAAAGGCCTTAGCCCGGCCCGCCCCGTGAGAAAAGCCCGACAATACTCACCCCGGGCCCAGCCTTCTGAATTCACCTATCCAAGAGAGAGAGAGAAAGAGAGGGAGGGGGAGAGAGAGAGATGGCATCGAGAACACGCTTTTGGGGAATTAATGGAATTTTTATTTTTATTTATATTCATATTTGGATCACGAAAAAAAAATCCCTTTTCTTTGTGAAGGTTTGTGCGACGCGGCTTCTCCGAGTGCTCGATTGACTCGCTTCCCGAGGAGAGGAGGAACAAGATCAACATCTCCCGTGGCTCCAAGTACTACATCAAGACTCTCCAGCCCGAGGCCGGCGGGATCACCGTTGATATGATCGCCTCTCGGAATTCCTGATCGGACGGTTCTCGCCTGCTCATCCTCGTAGATCCCCCCTCCCCCAGGGTATACCCCTCATTGCCTCTCCAATTTTTTTCCTGATCGATTTTCCTAAATTTCCCCCCTCTTTTAATGAATTTCTTTTTTTCGAAAAAAGGCGGTGGTTTATCGACGGAGTGGTGGCGTCTTATTGGCCGGTAACTCCTCTCTCTCTCTCTTCCTCTCTTTCTCTTTCTCTCTCTGTGGTCTAAATGAGAATATTCCGAACATATCTGGGGATTTATTTATAACGTGATTATTAAATAATATTATTATCCTGGGACGTGTTACGGCAGGTGGGCCCCGCTTAATGCATTTTGGATAATAGGGGTCACGTGATTTATTACTGTTTATTGGGATGACGGGGCCGACCGGTTTTCTCCCATTCGCACTCCCCGAATATCCTATCCCAAGTGGGGCCCGCCAACATTCTGCCCTAACTGACGAGAAGAAGAGGTTACTACTGGTCTCTCTCGGAGACCGAGGGGGCTCCTCCCATGGTGAAGAGTCGTCGTCCCTCGATCTAGAAAAGAGTCTGATCAACACTGAAGATCGACGACAAGTCTCAACAGTCTCATGAACAGATGAGTCTAAAGCATTCTGACCGAGAAGATCGATGCCGTTGGATCAAGAACGAATCCAGAGGGAGGCGATCGACAGAGAGAGAAGCAAGAGGCAGAGATGCGGAAGCAGGAGATCGTCGACCCCGCCGTATGCGATCCGATCTCCGTCTCAGAAGCAGGCATCCAAGAGGCAGCAGCAGCAGAGCGCCGCCAAGCTTCACACCACGCAAATAGAACAGTCACTCATCAGATTGGGAAGAGGATGATACCACCAGCACACGGCGGTGCAGAGTGAGAGAGGGAGAGATCTTACCATCCTTGGAGGAAGTTGGAGCTGCCGCTCTTCTGCTCCTGCTGTTGGTACTGTTGGGGGGGGTAGCCCTGGGGAGGATAGCCCTGGGGAGGGTAACCCTGGGCCGGATATCCCCCTTGAGGAGGGTATCCCTCCGGCGGGTACCCCGGCGGCGGATATGCGTCCTTCCCGTATCCTTCCGGAGGATACCCTAACAAAGAGAAGAATAAGAAGAACTTAGATCGGAACATCAGATCAGTCGATCTTCGCCAGGGCCGGAGAGATCAGAGACGGAGGAGGGCGTACCTTGCGGCGGGGGTACTCCGACGGGGGTCTGTTGCTGGTTGTAGTAGCTCATGGCTCTGCTGAGGAGAGGACGAGGGGAAGGAGGAGGAAGAAGGGGAGCAGAACGGAGGAAGATGGAGCAGTTCAGGCGGAGATTTAAAGGAGTGGATCTGGGCGGTGGCGGTGACTCGGGGTCGTTTTGCTTCTGCGCGTTGGAAACGCGTACTGGAGGGGGATGCGTCGGCTCAGCTGGACCGTCAGATTGGTGGGCCCAACGTTCCCCTTGGAAAATTTCGGATGTTGAAGAATGACCGTGGGGCCCACAGGGAGGCGCCCTCACTAACGAATGAATGTCGGGTGACAGTGACCTGACGTGGACTTACAATTTTTACAAAGGGAATCTATTTCTAATGGGCCTGGGTTGGGCCCGTCTGGTTTAGAAGCCCGCCCCGCGTACATATTTCTTGGTGGGCTTAAGGCCCATATAGACCCATAAAATGGTATGTTCGGATGCGAGTATTAAGCCTATTGCCACTTGTCGAACCCCCCACCCCTTCGGTCATCTACGTCCCCAAGCCCACAATGCGGGCTACTAGCCCAGTGTTGATGCCCTGATGTGTGTTATTGGGCCGATCTTCCGCTGTAATGCCAGCCCATTTTTACACCCCAGATGAGTCGTTTTGACTCCAAGTCCACTAACTTAATGAGCTAGCCCAGGACGAGCCCAACCCATTCTCTCTCTCGATCTGAGAGAGAAGCTAGGAGTCTAGGAGCAAAATATGTCCAAAGATAAGGCGCCCTTAAACTTATGCTTATGAGATATATACGTAATATAATCAAATAGCCTCCTCCTCTAGACAGCGTGCCTACGGTCTGGATCAGCTCCAGGGGGGGGGGTAGAAGAGGTAGTAGAAGAATATCATACACAGGCAGGCGCCTTCATCCTCCGCAGCGATCTGGTCCATTGGGGGGCGTCAGCGGCAGAGAGTCTTCAACCTCTTCGCGGACTGGACGAAGCCCGCTATCACCTGCAGCTCGTCCAATTGCTTCACGGGAGGAGAGCAGGTGGACGACGAAGGGATCCGTCAAGATATCTGCAAAAGATTCCAAGGTTGGGACAGTTCTGATGATTCTCTTGTACCTGCGACATGAAGTGCCTCTGTACCACGTCGATCAGCTGCTCTTTTGAAGGGGTTAGGCTGGAACCCACCTGCCCAGTGAAGAGAGAGAGAGAGAGAGAGAGAGAGAGAGAGAGGGGGAATTGGGTTAGATTGTCCACGGGGGATGCGGAGATGAGATTGGTCTGGGAGGGCTCACTAGGTTGAAGTGCCTCGAGTATCTCCACAACGCTGTTGTTTCCAGCTTGCTGAGGTCGACCTTCTGCAGCAAGCACAGGAGGAACGGGGATGAAATGCGGCCCAGTTTTTGGATAATATGCAACAGCAAGGAGATGGGTATGGCATGATCTCAATAAATTCAAAAAAAACCCTTTCTCTATACATGTATATATCTTAAGAGAGAAATAGAGAGAGAAAGAGAGAGAGAGAGAGAGAGAGAGAGAGAGAGAGATTTATCTGCTCACCGAGGCACATCTGGTGGGCTTGAAGGATCCCTTGGGATGTGAATCACAGGAATGAGTCCGATTCGGTATTCTGTCTGCTAGGGCAGTTGTTCTATACGACTGTCTGGAGCGCTGAGGCTTCTGCACATCATCTGATGCTGCACAAACTAAAAATGGTAAAAGAACCGCCAAGATCAACGATGACCGGAAGGAACGCCGCAAAATATCAGTTCTTGATTGAATCCAAAGATCAATATATATATTGCCCCCATGGCTGTTCCTGACACTTGCCCCCCGTCCTAAGCCAGTATCAGATCTTTTTATTTCTATTTTTAATTGGAAGTATCCATGGAACTATCAAGCTCAGACATTCCCAGGTTCAGAGATATACCCCACGTGTAGGTCCCATTATAAATTAGGTAAGCAGATGTTTCCGTGGACATATGAGCATTATAGAACTCAACAGAAATCATAAGATTCATGAGAGATCTGACGTTCAAGGTCTGTGACGTCACATATTAGGATTCGCAGAATGATCGGCCAAGACGCACCTGTGTAAGAGGCATTATCAACATCTTCCTCATGAACAGCAGGAGTTTCAATCACGCTGAGAGCATTCCTCTGTAGCTTCACCTCAATGCCATTAGCCAAAACCTGTAATTCATGCGCATCCTCCATGAATGTCACAATACAATATTCCTCGACAGGGAATAAGAGCGAGCAAAATGTTTCAGAGACCCATCTAATTCCAAAATGAAAACATGAAACAAGGGTATGAACGTCCGTTGGGCATAAAATAAAAAATCCATTCGCATCAGCTTGAATCCAAATTTAGTGTCTTAATACTTAATATTTCCCATAACCCATGCGTTAGAGAAAGAGATGTACACAACCCTTTAGTAAGAGGGCACTGCAAGAATTTTTTTTTACTAAATGTGGGGTAGTCTAAAGGCATTGTACATCATGGTTAGTGAAAGATCACATTGGTCTGTTCGGATAAGAAAATATTATAGAAAAAATAATCTAATGCAAAAACAACAAACACTAATTCCGTAAGAAAACTATTCCTTATCTCTTATTCTGGGACAGGAAAGCCTGGTTCAGCAGAGGACCACACACAAATAATCAAAATACGACTTGAGTCAACGGAGAAAAATGTCCTAGCGGTCGTGGAAAATCCATGATTCCTGATGCATGAATCTTATTCGGCAGAATTGTTCCGGGCACATCAGCTGAAACCACAGCAGCCTTTCTTAAATGACATGCTTCAACTTCTTATGAAGATCCTTGTGGGAAAAATAAAAAATAGATCTCAGCTTTCAAATGGATCGCAACAAGCAAATGACATCGAATACTCGATCAGGAACATGAGTATACAAAAAATTCAGCACGGAAATAATAATAATAATATAAAACGACGCCTTAACAACGGAGAACAGAAGACCCCAGATTGCAGGTTTAATGGTGACTACATATTGTACGCGAATGAATTCAAAAGCAAAACAAACATAAGACAAGGAATCACTGCCCATTCAGAAATAGTGAAGAAACAAGTATCCAAGAAATATTTGCCGCAGAACCAACACAAAAATCAACTGAAGACAATTAAATAAAGAAACAACAATAAAAAAATCAATTCCATACCCAGGATCAATAACATATCAGCAGCCATGGAAGATATGTCAAATTATATTTTTACTCTAAAAAGCTCAGCTTGAAAATTTGAAAGAGGATGAAAAAAACTAAATATTAGCAACGCATGAAAATACAGAATAAGTACAATTTTGACGACGCCATTTTACCCCGAATTGCGCAAAAATTATTGGGTCATCAAATTACTGGCTAAAAATAGCCTGACGGAACCCTAGAATGAAGAGGTGCTACAGGACAGACAAGACGACTGGATTCTTGTACAACTCCATAATTGGAACCTAGTGAGCCAATTCGATAATCTGTCGGCAAGATCATACGGAAGGAGTAAACGAGTTATCGCACGCTAAAGAATGCCGACATGCAAAGGTAATAACACGGCATAATTGTTCAAAGAGAATGGATGAAAAATTTTATCCCAATTTAACAAGAAAATGGGCGTTTTTTGAACAGTGGTCGCGACTGGCAGAGTACAATTAGGATCGAACAAAAATAAATAAGATCAACCATGAAATCGGTACCATCACAGGAAAGAATATCTGCATGTAAAAAAGAAATTAGAGACCATACAAACATGCAAAAAAGAAGAGAAAAAAAGGATAATCTTCCGGAAGATAAGCGAAAGATATATTTCCAGCCAAAGCATACAATGAACAGACCAGGGAGAAAACTTTTCTAATTAAGATCGCAGTCACCGGACAGAATTACCAGCCAATGCCAGCCTCCGAGCCCAACGGCTTTCTTGACGACACCCTGCAGTCCCACCAGCACAGACTTGGTCCGGTTGTTGCCGGTGACGACAACCCTGGTGTGCCTCGGGAGCACCGCGAGCTCCTCCTCGCTGATCTCCCCGCAGCTCTGCACCTCCCCATACCCTCCATTGACCGACCTCTCCACTGCCTCCAGCATTTCCCACTTGTCCGCCGTATCCTTCACCATCTTCCACTCACACAAATTTTCAAGCGGGCGGATCAGCCGAAACCACTAAAATCAATCAAACTGCATGGGAACTCGATCTCTGACAAGCTGAATCCGAATTCACAGCATCCCCGCGTTTGATTGAATTCGGAATACCGCAGTGTCACTGGATTCTGAGAAGGAAAAGAAACACACGCCGCAAGAACACGAACCAGAAGAGAGAGAGAGAGAGAGAGAGAGAGAGAGAGAGAGAGAGAGAGAGAGAGAGAGAGAGAGAGAGAGAGAGTGACTGACAAGCGGTTCGTTTCCGGCGAGGTGATATTTGGTGTCCCGAATCCCGAGACAAAATTATCAGCCAATTGTAATCTGCCACGTAGAAGTTGCTCCCCATCACCCAGCTAGCTATCATCAATAGCCAAACCCGGTCACTACTGGGGAAAGCAGTGTCTCAACGGTCATGATCATCTCAATGCTTCGGCAGCATTGAATCGACAGCCAAGATTTTTCCAATTTCTCCCTACATCCGATTGATCGACGTGATTATCACGCGGTAAAAACTACTTTTATCTTTTTACTTTATATCTAAAAGGGAGTCTCCGTTTCTCTCTCCTTGTACTTACGTGGTCCATTCATTTGCTTACACGTCGCACGGAGAGGTAGGTATCCGAGGTGGGTGGCATTATAGAAATTATGATTTTCAGTAAAGAGTACTTTGGTAAAATAGGGGGAAACAAAGCCGGCCGATGCCATAAGACAGTTCAATGATTGTACGTGTCTCTGTCTAGTCAAACCATCTAATCACGCCACCTGGATCTACATTTTCGGCCGTCAGATTACGCGGGAAACAGGTCCACCGCCCCGGGATACGACGGTTACTGTCGTGACGGCTTTTTCGTAATTTACAGCACGCTTTTAATATTTGAATATTAAATAATATTTATTATAGTATTATATACGTACACGCTTTTAAAATAATATTGCCTACCGGTAAGTGATTAGGTGTAATTATCATTCTAAATTATTATTTAAGAATGTTGGAATGAGAGTCTCAAGGGAAAGGTAGCACAGTACTCTTCCTCACGACGAAGGTGCCGATCTCCGCTCCAGCGCTGGTCCGGGAGAAGAGCTCGAAAGTCACTTGGGAACATCTTCAGATGGCTTTCTTCTCCCCGTAGCAGCAGCATTGGATGCTAAATCCTCGAAGATCGAAGATGCTCGCGAGCTCTCGCAGCCGCCTGCGGAGCAGCTTAGAGCAGGATTCGAAGGTTTCCAAAGAGGCTTTCAGTTTTCGCGAAGCCAATCCGTTGATCAGCATCAGGCTGTAGGCATACCCCCCGATCGATCTCTCATATTTGAAAGAACTCAGGTTATATTACTCTGCATACGACTCAATTTGTGCATTCCCCAATTTGTCACTGTTTCATGTCCAATCTCTGCATTAAAAGACGGGAGAAAAAATATGTCAGTAGAAACTCGAATCGGCATGTCTGTTTGCTCACGAAGTTTCGAAAGGTGATCACCGAACGAAACCAGAATTATGGAATGTAGCATGTAAATTCAGCAAAAAAAGAGATGAGAAAAAAATCATAGAAAATTGAATCGGCATTGTTGTTTGTTCATCTGAGACAAAGCTGATGTTAAGTCTGAGAAGTGACTCTCCAACGAAAACCGGAATTACAAGCTTAGAAATATGAACTCAAGCAAAGGCTGTGTATTACATCTCACGTTCCCTCAATTCCGTTCCCAGGTATATGGATTGCATCCTGACTAACCACCTCACCAGCTATACACATCCAATGAACCGAAACCAAGCCATAAACATCTTGTAAACGATAACTATTGCCAGCAGAAGATATCAATATTTTGCAGGCAATAGAAACCTAGCATGAGAAAATATCGTTTTGACTGAGAGAACTTGGTTTGTGCTCCTCAACAGGGCACATTTTCGTGTTTAGCATCGGAAGCACAGTGTTCGATTTCGCATTTTATTATTCACTTTGAGATGTCAGAGGAGAAATATAAATGTAGTTCTCTAATGTCGAAGCAGCAGATCACCAATCATTCAATTCGGCAGATAAGACGAATTGTTTCCATAAAATATGCTAGGAGGGAGAGAAAATACTGCACCAATAGAGATCACATCGCAGAAAGTTTCAAAGATTCTCTGCTGAACTGAGGCATTCGCAATAATTTAGCCTGGCGCAGGACAGAAACAAATACATTATCTGGAAGAGATGCTTTTTTCAAGAAAATAGCATTTTTTTGTTTCACGAAAAACAAAAATCCTCTGTAACACCACCTCTACATTGGAACTATACCTAGATCAAACCCAAGCATATGGGGATGAAACAGAACATCAGAGAACCATTTCATAGGTATGAGATAGCTTAGAATCTCTGCAGATTAGAGATGTTAATGTTTGTCTCACTGCAATACACAACGCTACAAAAAGATCATACGAACTATTTCACTTCTGATGATACAGATCTAGTCATGAGGGCACAGGGCACAGGATTAATGTCACGAAATCGATGGCTCATTCTTAGAAAAGGCATCTATGTAGAGGCAATCTGAGAGTTACTTTTAAATTACTAACAGTTTCAATCGTTAGAAAGAGAATGAGGAAAGAGTATCTTCTGCAGAGTTAATTTTATTTCAATTTTAGTCGATCATCCAAATCTATACTATCTGACGGGAGAGGAAGATCTCCTTTTCCATTGTGTAGAACAAGAGATTAGTGGCTTTTAGAAGGAAAAAGAGCTTGGTAGAGCATTGGTCACTTCAAGGAAGCAATAACTTGCCAAAACCAATTGCCTGAATCTTCTCATTGGGTCTACCTCTCTGTCATGCTGAGATTTCATCTTGTTAATTTTCTGTGGGAGCATGCATTCTTATATTTGTAGAACAGTCTAGTAAGATCATGTAAGATCTAAGTCTCAAGCTCGCATTCAATCAAAGCTGTTGCTTTTCATTCTTTGATGGGTTGGTTTACTTACATTGTCCCAATTAATCGGAGAGAACTCTGGCAGGTTTTTGGCTATAAATGGGAAAAAAATGATAAAGAAAAAAAGGTCAGAGAAAATCATTCGGGAGGCATACCAAGAGGGAGGAGGCCTTTAGATCTCAGCCCGGATGGCCGATGATCTTCTGCAACACAACGGCTCTCGCCCTAGTCACATCCTTGGTACACCTCTCCACGTGACGTCTTAGATTCTCTGCCCCCTCGGTGAAGACACCAAGATTCTTCTTTACATCATCGACCACGATTCTCACCGCCTCCTCGTCTTTTATAGCAATGTCGGCGGCAGTCATCACGGAGCCGATCTCGATCTCCAGCCTCTCCACCAAGAGACGGATGTTCTCCAGTTCGTGGAACGCCTTGAAAGTCCCCATATTCATGGCTTTGACCAGATCCTGCTGCTGCTGCAATGTCTCCTTATACTTCTTCCACAGAGAGTTGACCCAGCTGCCGGCGGTCCCCAGGGAGGCCGACATCGCCGCCGCCATGGCCGCCGCCACCGGCGGTGCCGCCACGGCGGCGGTCACCACCCCGCAAATCAGGAGAGCGGCGAACGTGGACGCGAAGATCACGTTGGAAATCTTCGTCCAGGCCTCGACGGACTTCATCTTCCGGTTGAGCTTCTTCATCTGAGAGTCCAGCGCCGCCAGCATCGATAACTGGTTATCACGGACCTTATTGAAGACCGCGAAGAACTCCTTGAAGGGGTCTCCTCCTGCCCTAAAGTCCCTCAGATATTCCAGAGTCTTCCCGAACCTTGTATGGATCTTTGACCCCTCTTCTTCTTCCTCCTTCTCGTCCAGATCGTCGTCTTCTTCGTCCTCCTCGTCGAATCGGTCGATGGCGTGCTGAATGACGACCTGGCTGCGGCGAACCTTGTTCAGGCATGTCTCAAGGGCCGCGCAGAGATCGAGAGTCTGGAGACTGTTCTTGAAGTACTGTTCGACAAGGCTTAAAAGGTGCGGATTCTTCCAGATGTCCTTCTTGGATTTGAGGATGACCGTGAAGGCCTCTTTGTTGGTGTCCAGCAGGCAGGTGACGACCTCCTCGAGGGAGTAGAAGGAGAGGAGCTCCGTCTGTCCGGTCTTCGCCAGGGCGGCGATGACGCCGCCGGTGCGCCGCCGCAGGTCGTCGTCGAAGGACTGCAGATCCTGGTCAAACCGACAGGCCGTCTCATACGACCGAATCTCCGCCGTGTACTCCATTTCGCAGCCGCCGCCGCCGCCGCCGCCACCGCTGCCGCCGCCGTCGCCAGTCGCCGGAGCTGTCGAGGCTGCACGGCCGCTGCTCCTGCTGTGGCAAGCCCCCATCGCGGAAGAGGAAGGGGAATCAGAGGGGCTGAGCATCGGTGGAAGGAGAAGAGAAAAAAATCAGATCCTAATTCGGTGATCGGGAAGCCCCCGGGATTCCGAAGTGGGAAAAGAAGCGCACTCCATTCGCTCCATCTCCGATTAGTCTACTGGATCGGAATGTATACCAGCGGAAGCTGGGAAGAAACCAGAGATGGAGAGATAGAGAGATAGAGAGAGAGAGAGAGAGAGAGAGAACGCGTAAAAGAAGGAATAATCATTGGAAAAAGATGGGAAGAGGGCCGGCCCGGCCCATTTTTCCCGTCAGGCCCGAACCCCCCAGATCAGGCTTAACTACCTTTTTTTATGCACGAGATATATACTATATAGATAGAAAAAAGGAGAGGCAGAGGGAGAGATAGAGAGAGAGACCGGCCCAATTTCCTCAGGGGTCCGAACCCCAAGAGCAGGCTTTAATATATTTTCTCTCCTCGGATACTCCCGGGCTGGGTCCGGGCCGAAGCGAGGCCCGGCCCGTGGGCCCTTCGTTTGGCCGTTGCACCCGAGAAGTCGTGGCCTATTCTGCAAGAAGGATTGCTGACCCGCTGTGAAGACCAGGAGGAGGAGACTAAACGAGCCCCGTCGTGGCCCGCGACGCGTTCGGAATATTTTCTAGAAATAAAAACATTTTTTCGCAACGTGTGAATAAAATATTTTTTTATTTTTTGTCTGTATCGATATAACTCTAAACGCATATAAATTTCGCTTTACCTTTTTGTTGACATTATCAACATAAATCCGTCGGCGGCTTTTTCTGTGCTGCGGGAACGAACGCGTGCGGTCCGTTGACTGGGCACTACTCTGTCGTTCTCATTTTCCTTCGGGACGGGCCGTCGGGCCCGAAACCGATCGGGCCGATTTTCTTCAATCTAAATATAAAATAAAATATTTCATTACTAACAAAGTCGTTGTAGTATAGTGGTAAGTATTCCCGCCTGTCACGCGGGTGACCCGGGTTCGATCCCCGGCAACGGCGTAAGAATGTTTCTGAATTTTTTATCATTCTCGTCAACATTTTTTCATTAGCATTGATATATATATATAACAATTTATATTTATTATATTTGCACTTTTATCCGTTCCGAAGAGGTCGGCGTTTAATGGGCTGGTTTTGCGGCCTGGTGGGCCGGGCCGGGACCCCACCAACAGCCGGGCCAAGCAGCTGGTCACATCCAAACGCTATAAATTTTCAATAAACCTCGGCGTGCTTTGCATGATTGCTCCCCGATACAACGTTTAGATCCTTACGAGTTCGCCTTTTTACCGTGTAAATTGTTGAAATACCCCTCACTTTTTGCCGTAATGTGATTTTTTTACTTATTCGTATTATAAAAAATCCTCAATAGATTTTAATTTCCCCCGAAAGTATAAATAAGTAATTTTAAAAATCAGAGTCCGTTCATAAATATCAGAGTAAACCAAAATTATAGAGAGAGAGAGAGAATTAGGAAGGCAGGTGTCGGTGTGATCTCATTGGTAGATTTTTCCAGAATTAGGAAGGCAGTTGGAGGGCAGGAGGGAGGAGATAACCAGCTGGAAAGCGCCGAGTAACGCTCCGTCCTCTCGCTCCTCTGGTTTATCTTCTCCACCCCCCCAAAGTATCACAGCCCGCCTCGCTCCCCTTGCTACCTTCTCCTCCTCCTCCGCTGCTCGTCCTCTTGCCCGCGGCGCCACCACCGAGGGAGGAAGACTCCGGATTCTCTGTGAAGGGACCTCCTCTCTGCCCTAAATGCGGCGGTGCTGAGATTTAGGTTTTCTGGGGAGAGCCCGGGCAGCGGAGACGAAGGGGGAATATCTCCTGAAAATCATCAAGAGTATTCGATTCCCCCATCTGGGTAGCTCTCCTCTTCTCGGATGAGTCCCCCGGTGACCGCTTCTCTCTCCGGCTGGAATTTGACCTTCTCTTTCCGGCGGGCCATCGCGCCGCCGCTTCCCTGCTGCGGGCGGGCGGTGGCGGCGGCGACTGGGAGGGGGAGGACGGCCCTCCGGCGAGCCCCTTATTGCTCCACCGCCGCCAGCGGCGTATCGGCTGCGCAGGCGCCGCCGACGGCGACGGCGACGGCGGCGGCGGCGGCGGCGGCGGCGTTCGACTTCAAGAGCTACATGGCGGAGAAGGCGGCGGCCGTGAACCAAGCGCTGGACGCGGCCGTTCCCCTGTCTTACCCCGAGCTGCTCCTCGAGTCGATGAGGTACTCCCTCTTGGCCGGCGGCAAGAGGGTTCGTCCCATGCTCTGCCTCGCTGCCTGCGAGCTTGTCGGTGGCTCCGCTGCCGCCGCCATGCCCTCCGCCTGCGCCGTCGAGATGATCCACACCATGTCCCTCATCCACGACGACCTCCCCTGCATGGACAACGACGACCTCCGTCGCGGGGTCCCCACCAACCACCGCGTCTACGGCGAGAGCATGGCCGTCCTCGCCGGCGACGCCCTCATTGCACTCGCCTTCCAGCACGTTGCGGCAGCGACGCCGCCGGAGCTGGTCCCCGCCGCCCGCACCCTCCGGGCGGTGGTGGAGCTTGGGCGGCGCGTCGGCGCAGAGGGCCTCGTCGCCGGCCAAGTGGCGGACATGCAGTCAACAGGGTCGTCGGAACCGGTGGGGCTCGAGCAGCTGGAGTATATTCACCGGAACAAGACGGCGGCGCTGCTGGAGGCGGCGGTGGTGATGGGGGCGGTCGTCGGAGGGGCGGCGGAGGATCAGATCGAACGCCTGAACAAGTACGCGCGGTGCGTGGGCCTGCTCTTCCAGGTAGTCGACGATATTCTTGACGTCACCAAGTCGTCGGAGGAGCTGGGGAAGACGGCGGGGAAGGACCTGGCCTCCGACAAGACCACCTACCCCAAGATTTTAGGGCTGGAGAAATCCAGGGAGTTTGCGGTGCAGCTGAACAAGGAGGCTAAGGAGCAGCTGTCGGAGTTTGACCCGGAGAAGGCAGCGCCACTGCTCTTTCTTGCGGACTTCATCGCCTACAGACAAAACTGAGAAAACGTCCGGTAAACCAGGTCAACCCTCACCATTTTCCCTGCTTCTGCTTCACTTCTTTCTGTTCAGATTCCTGTTCCTACATCTACCCAGTAACAGTTCCTGTTCCTCGTATAACCTATTTAGGAAGAAGAATCGGCAATATGTGATGATATTTTAAGAAAAAAAGTGGTGATCATCAAGAAACAAAAGTGGAAAGTCAACCATGATAGACCCAGATTGATAACTCCCTTTCATCATCATATTTATCGATATCTCTGAGAAAAATTTCTACTTCCGTTCAGTGCAGCTTCTTTCCTCGCTTTTCTTAGACTTCAGTCGTCCCATAGATCTCCAAAGTCAACCCTCCAATTTCATTGCATGCAATGGCCTGTGCTTTTTCTTCGGCATTCAGATACTGCATATGGTTTTATTGCTTATATTGGTAAGTGATAAAAATCCCATCCCCTGTTTCATGGGTGCGGATCAGCTGACTGATTGTCACCAACTAATCCGATTTCATGAGGCAAACTCTCGGCCAATTTATTCCATTTGACTTGATCCGTTGGCCAAATTCTGTATCAATCCGACCCAATTCATTCTGGTTTCTGACAGAGTTTGAAGGACATCAGTCACTCGACCCGGTCAAAAGGGTCCGGTCCTGCCTCTGTGGGGCCCCATTCTTGTCTTCTCCGGCCTACTCTGCCTGCATTTCTAACCGTATTTAGAAATACGGACGATGAGATCTTGTCCATCGTATCCTGGTCAACCATCACCTGATCCAATCCTTGCGAGCCCAATCCGGTATTCCAGCCAGTAGTGACCCGATCGGCCCCACCCTATCCATTTCAGAACCACCAAGCTCCTCTTCACTAGACGGACTAGATTCTTTACCCAAAGTTTTTTTTATATAATTTTTTTTTTTTAATCTTGTATGATTCGATTATAAACAACATCACAGTAGAATATTCCGGAAATCTTGCAGCTTGCTCAGAAAGTCAAGAAGAAACTCGGTGGTGCGGCCTCCCAGTTCGAGGATCATATGAAGATCCTTCTCTTGGTAGAATAAAGTCAAAGATCTCTGCTAAGTCCTGATTAGTTGTATGATTTCCCAATAATTTATGGAAAAAAATCCTATACTTCGGAACGTGTTTTTTTCTAGGTTTCTGCCTTTATTTTTATTTTTTTTGACGAATTTCCTGTGATGGGTGTTCCTTGATCTACTTGGGTCAACTCAGTTTTCTCCTCGCCTCAGGGACACTGGATCCGATAAACCAGCATATGGAATGATAGTCAACTGGCCTTAGCTTTCCTGAATACGGTCTGTGTTGACTTCAGGGAGGTTTTATTTCATCACAAAACAGGAAGAAGTATGCTAAAAGTATGCTGATACCTAAGTGATGGGTGTTCCTTGATCCACTTGGGTCAACTCAGTTCTCTCCTCGCCTCAGTGGCATTGGATCCGATAAACTAGCCTGTGGAATAAGAGTCAACTCGCCTAAATGTTTCCTGAATACGGTCTGTGTTGACTTCAGGGAGGTTTTATTTCATCACAAAACAGGAAAAAGTATGATAAAAGTATGCTGATATCTGAGGGAGTGTATTTTTTTTATTAGAAATCAATTTGGTCTGTGCGTCGGATTTTCTTATTTAGTTATATATTTTACGGCCAATACAGTAAAATATTTATTTTTTAAAGATAACAAAGTCGTTTAATTACTATGAATGGAAATAAACTTAGGCTAGTTTTTTTTCTGAAAATCATTCCATGTGCTTAAGATGATTTCTGATATCAGGAGAAGGAAAAAATATGTTCAGAAAATATCATTTAAAATAACATAGACGATATTAAATTATATTTTTAAGTAATAAAACCGTATTTATATTTCCAACTATCTATGTGAAAATATGAGGAAATTTATTGCTAATAAATAGACAATCGAATCGTCTCACTCTTGACATCTGAGGTTGTGCAACAGTCCATTTAGGTGGGCTTGTTTGACTTTTGATCGTTGAGAACTTCGCACTCTCTCTCTTGCTTTCTCTCTCTTCTTGGTAGGATATTATTTGATGATGTTCATGATAGAGAACAGGTGTCCAGCCTATCTTGTGATCTTGGACGTTGACCTGATGTGAGTATTGGGCAGTAACGTTACGGCGACGTTGATTACCGTTTGGACGGCGCCGTTGAATGCCACAGACGCAGAATCCCTCGATTTGTGTTTTAGCCCTCCGAAAGGTTTGATATGTTTAAAATGTATCTACATTAAACATAATTGTTCTTATATTCCAGTAGTCTCCTAATGAGAGTGAATTCTTTTATATGGGAAATTGGAGAACATTATTTCGATGCCACGTGGACAAATAAGCTTCTCTGAACTCCCATACTGCGGGAGCCACTTAAATGATATTTAAGTGTGGAGAAACTCACGGCGACCGTGAGCAGGCAATCTCTCTGTCACGCCCCTCCCTCCCCACGCTCTCTCGGCCGTTTCTCCTAGAGAGAGAGAGAGAGAGAGAGAGGGTAGAGAGAGGAAGAGAGGGGAGAGCGAAGACAGAGAGAGGGAGGACAAAGAAAGAGAGAGATAGAGAGAGGAGAGAGTAGGAGAGAGTAGGAGAGAGAAAGAGGAGAGAGAGGAGAGAGAGGAGAGAAGCGGTGAGTGTATGCTGGTCGCAGGGAGATCCAGACAGTCCACGGAGGATAAAGGCGACGACCACAACGTGAGGGTTTCTCTGCAACTCCGTCTCCACCTCTGCAAGTACTCCATAGCGAGGGAAGAAGGGCGGCGAAGGGGAAGAGATCGGCGAGGTCTCGCTCCCTGTTCTATTGCCCTTCCCCTCCAGGAGCCATAGCAAGAGAGAGAGACAGAAGGCGACTCGCCGGCGAAGGATGACGGGAGGGGGGAGGATGCCGACTTGGAGAGAGAGAGAGAACAACAAGAGGAGGGAGAGGCGGCGGAGAGCGGTGGCGGCGAAGATCTTCTCCGGCCTGAGGGCTCTCGGAGATTACCGTCTTCCCAAGCACTGTGACAACAACGAGGTCCTCAAGGCTCTCTGCCGCGAGGCCGGCTGGATCGTCGAGGAAGACGGCACCACATACCGCCAGGTATCCTCCCGATGATCTCTCGCCTCTGATCCGCTGAGATGGACTGCCATCGATCTGATTGCTGCTCCGTCCAATCCGTTCCATCTATCTTTGCCGTTCGGTTTTTCCCCCCTTCTTTGATCTCCATTCTCCGTCGATCTGGACATCATTTATCCTGTAGAAACCCTAGAATCCATATTTGAGCTCGTAATTCGACAGGGATGATGACGACGATCACAGGTTTAATCACTATTTAGTAGAAATCCTATGCGTCTTGATTTGCTCCAACTTGATTCCGTTTTTGGTTCAATTCCACAGGGATGCAAGCCGCCGCCGCACCAGCCGCTCTCCGGCGAGATGGTCGCCGGCGGCGGCGGCGGCGGCGGCGGATCGACGAGCATCAGCCCCTGCTCCTCCTCTCACCAACCGAGCCCGAGCCCTCTCTCCTCCTCTTTCCCGAGCCCCGTGCCTTCTTACCACGCCAGCTTGGCGTCGTCTTCCTTCCCGAGCCCCTCCAGAACTGAAAACCCTAACTCCTCTGCCATCGATCCTGCCCATCTCCTCCCCTTCCTCCGCAACCTCTCCTCCCTCCCTCCTCTCCGCATCTCCAACAGCGCTCCCGTCACCCCTCCCCTCTCCTCCCCCACCGCCTCGAGAATGCCCACCCTGAAGGGACCAGAATGGGGGGAATACGCCGCATTCCGCCATCCCCTGTTCCCCGCCTCCGCCCCTGCGAGCCCCATCCGAGCTCGCAACCATGGCCATCCTGCTCCCATCCCGGAGTGCGACGAGTCCGACGCCTCCACCGTCGACTCCGGCCGGTGGGGGAGCTTCCGGGGGGCGGCGCCGCCGCCCTTCTCCCCCTTCCACTTCGCCGCCGCCTTGCCGGCGACGGTGGCGGAGCAGAGCGGCCGTGTGAAGGCCTGGGAAGGGGAGAGGATCCACGACGTCGCTGTGGACGACCTGGAGCTCACTCTCGGCAGCGGGAAGCAACATAGCTAGAGAAGGAAACTCCTCAGCCGGCGGCGGCGGCGTCTACAACCCCGGCAACAACCGCCGACTTGGGTTCCTATCTCCTCCGGCGTCCTCTCCGCAGCAGCGCGCCGAGTGCATTGGGTGCTCTGCGGGTTACTTTGCTCCGCCGGCGGTCTGGCTGAAACGGCCACGTGAAGGAGAAGGACAGAGCACCCGAGGAGAGTTTCTTTCCTTTTTTTCCGTTTCCTTTAATGCTTTTCGTCCTTTGACTTCGATCTTTCCGACTCTTTTTTTCCTTGATTGAGAGGTCCGGGGACTATCCTCTTTGGACAACCATTATCTGGTTGACGTGTCATCGCCCTCTCAACCTAACCGTTACTGTGTCCGTTTATGTCCTCCACGTGGCACTGGGATGACAGAGTTTCCATCCATGTGGGATGTCTGCCATGTGGACCCCAGAAGCGCAGAACAGACAAGGGAGGGGTCAAGCACAGATGATGATGGATGGACCGGAGATGGGCCTCAAGCGCACTTATACGTGGGCCATTAGTTAATGGGCCTCCGGACGGAGGGCTGTAGAGTGGGGGGGGGCCATTGGCACGCGATCCGATGATCGGACGGTTACATGATGACGGAATCCGTAACGGTGGAGCAGTTTTGGATTGCGTTACGCTGATTTCGGAACACATTCGGACCCGATTTGGACGGTTGCAGGCCCACTGGATCGACGAAGAGTGATCTGATTTGAGATCCACGGGGAGAGTCCAAAAAGACGGCGTTGAATAAAACTGCCCACGTTGTCAACCGGCCGGCCACCGGCGAGGAACACGACGATGGAGGCGGCGGCGAGTACTCCGCCGGCGCCGGCGAAGAAGCAGAGGGACTTCCTCCTCCACCTCGAGGCCTACCTTGCGAAGCGAGACGGCGTCGATAAGCTCCTCAAGATCTCCCGCTACGCCACGAAGATACTCCTCGCTGCTCCTTCCGTCCGCGAGGCGGCGGAGCTTGGTCCCCGCTTGAAGGCCTTCGAGTCCAGCGTCGGCGTCAGCCGGAAGGCCTTCCGCCTCGGGAAGTTCGTCCAGGACCTCAACGCACTGCGAACCTCCGCCGTTGGCTCCCGATCAGCGGCGGATCGGCTCCTCGCCGTGGTCGCCTATGGCGGCGAGGGGGTTTACTACTTTGTGGAGCAGTTCGTGTGGCTGTCGAAGGCGGGGCTTATTGGTGCCCGGCACTCCAAGAGCCTCCAGAAGATCAGTGCCTGGGCGGAGCTCGTGGGATACGTCGGGAGTATAGCTCTGAAGATTGAAGACTTGAAGAAGATTCGCTTGCAGTTGACGTCTATTGTTGCTGCCAACAGGAAATCTGCTGGTTTCAATGAAGGGGGAAATGAGGAATTGAGGCGGTTGAGGGAGAAGCTGCTTCTCAAACAGCTCTCAATAGTTCAAGACCTCGCTGATGCTCTGATGGCGATTGGGGATGTGAGAGACGGAAAGGGGGTTCTATCCGGTCCCCTTCTGATGGCCTCTGCGGGCCTTTTGTCAGCGCTCATCAGCACACACAAAAACTGGTCATCTTGCTAAAATCAGAGGCACATCGTTCTCATTTCGTCTCCCAGACCATGAAATTCTCCTACGGCCTCGAGATCTATATTGATACATTTCACTTCCTCTCCAAGATGGGCAAATTCTCAAATGGTCTCGAGATTCGTACTGATAAATTTTCTCGCGGGTCAGTGAGCCGCAGCTTGCTGCTAACTTGATCTGGTAGACTCGAACTGGAAAAGGCCTACCAAGGATAAATATACAGAATCTGTCAAAAGGTAAACTATTTGATTTCTTGGAAAAGTAGTCAAATTTGTGGTGAATCTAGATTTGATCAATTATTTTCTCCTGTGATTGTTTTTTCTCATCATGCTTTCTCTTTGTGTGGAGTGTGTTATATTTCTGAACGACATGGGCATCACGATCTGTCATTGCCAGAGCATCAGGCTGTAGATTTAAGCCTCCCAAAAGGGAAAAATGGAGGTTCTAACATCATCTTCACGATATAATTTAATATTCATGCTTGAAATCAGGTGCTGATGTGGGTCTGGATTCTTCTGTATTGATAGCAGAACTCCTGATAATTAACTCCCTTGCAGAAAATCTCCCTTGGCCTGTTTCTCATCCATCTTATGAACATTGTGTTAGAACCCTGGTCCTAGACAGGAATGGACAACATACATTGAAATAAAAAAGGGATAGCTGAAGATTAACAGTAGCAAATGTAGTTGGACCCAGAAGAGGCCTAGAGTGGTGGGGACATTTGAGAGGTCCCCTACTCTCCCTCGGCTGCAGCTGCCTTAGACTACTCTTCGATAACACCCCCCCTCCTAATCTCCCCCTCAACCCTAATACCCCTTGCATCTTTACATCATAAATGACTCTTTTACCCTTGTCCCTAGAAGTCTCATCTTCCTATGAGGTTGGAGCACTTGGGTCTCCTATCGTTGAGGTGGGCCCAAGTGTTAGACTCCTCCTGCGCCCTTTAGTAAGTTAGGCCCACCAGGGGCCTAACATCAGATTGTTGTTACCATTTCTTAAGTTGCTTTTGATGCTGTTAGCTGGTGCCACTAGATCAACAATTCAGTGCCGCAAGGGGAGGGAAGACTGTCTATTACCTTTTGTAGGCTAACAGGCCAGTTGAGCTCCACATCTAGAATGGAAGGTGGCAGTTGAGGGGCTTTGGTGACTCCCAAAATGTGCTTCAGCTGCGACACATGGAAAACATGGTGAATTTGAGAGGTGTTAGGGAGGGTTAGTCAATATACCAGCACCAATCTTCTTTAGAATTTGGTAATGCTGAAAGAAACAAGGTGCCATCTTCTCGTTCATACTTTGGCTCAGTGAGCAGACTTGGTAGGGCCTTAGCTTGAGGTAGACCCAATCACCAACATCAAATGTGATGTTTCGTCGGTTATGCTTTGCATAAGTGCTCATATATGTCTGGGCTGTAAGGAAGTGTTGTTTGAGCTGATTGAGGATCTCCTCATGAGCTTGCAGCTATTGATCAACCTATATGGGGTTGGATGGGAGGATCATAAACCTTAACAACATGGGAGGGTTTTACCATTTTCAATCTTGAAGGGAGTGAATTGTGTGGAGGCTTGATATATAGGGTTGTACCAATACTCGGCCCACATCAACTTGATGCTCTGTTGTCCTGGTCAAACCCTTGCAAAACATCAAAGGCAAGTCTCTAGGAAATGATTCACCGCTTTGGATTGACCATCCATCTATACGTGATATGTTGTGCATTGTCGTAGATAAGTTCTTTGTAGTCAAAAACGTTCAGACCATAAAAATACACATGAAAATGTGATCTTGATCACTCACAATAGATGCAAAAACTTTTTGGAGTCAGATGATGCCTTCATGAAGATAGTCACCAGTTATCGAGTTGTATAAGGCTTCTTTAGTGGGTTGAAGTGGCTGAACTTGCTGAGGTGGTCCACTACGATCATGATTGAATTTTACCCATTGGATCTTGATAGTTCATCAATAAAATATGGATGAGGTCTTTCTAAAACCCTTGTGGAATTGGCAATGATTGTAAGAAAGCTAGAGAGAGGGCTTCAACTTTATTCCTTCGGCAAATTTCATGCCACTCCACATAATCATGTATGCTTATTTTCACATTGCATTGGAACTAGCCTTGTATATGTGCATAAATATTCAGAGTGCCTTCCTGGGGCATTATCATAATACTCCCTTAAGATACTTGGGAGTAATGATGAACCACCCATGATAGAGGAGGTCTTGATGAATTTGATACTTGGGCCGCTTGTTCGACCCAATCATGATACCGTGGATAATGTAGAGTAGATAAGGTAATGGCTTTACCTCATTGTTGAGAGCTTGCACATCGATGATATAGTGAGTACAAACGATGAGGATATTAACTACAACCTATTGGGGGCATAATGAAAGAGCATCAATAGCTATGTTATATGCTCCCTCTTTGTAGCGAATCTCAAAGTCATAGACCAACAATTTAATTAGTCATTTCTAATATTATGAATTGATCTGATGTTGTTCCAAAAAAAAACTTGAGGCTTTGATGGTCTATAAAAACTATAAAGTGGTGGCCAAGTAGACAATGTTGTCATTTCATGACATCTAATTCAATTGCCTTGAGATATCTTTTGTATACCACCTTTGATTGATTCTTGAGGCTCAAAGCTTAGTTGAAGTATGCAATGGGTGCCTACATTGCATCACTACCCCTATACCTCTCCTTGAAGCATCAACCTCAATTTCAAAATCATTTAAAAAATCACGTCTAAGATGAGTACTGTTGTGCATGATATTTTGAAATTATGGAAAGCTCTATGTTGTGGTACTACTAATACGTCATATCATGCCACAAATCATCAATAATAACCTATTTTGCATGGGTCCACTACCACTCCTTAAGCTAAAACCACATCTTCTAAGTACCCAATTTGATCTTGAGTGAATGAAAACTTCTTGAGATTAATATAGAGGTTGTTTACATACAACAAAGTCATCACTTTGATTGATCTTCATGAGTTTTCATGTCTTTGTATATATCAAAATCTCGTCAAAAAATATAAACACAAACTTGTGGAAGAAAATGTTGATGGTGCATATGTGAGCCCAAATGACATCACCGCAAACTTAAAAATGGTCATCGTGTGTCTTAAATGTCATTTTTGGGGATGTCACCCATCTTCATCCTTATTTGAAAACGTTTAGATTTCAAATTGAGCATAGAGAAGATCATTGCTCTATACAGCTTGATGCACACTTTAGTTTTTATAAATATATTAAATTTAAAATTTTAAAATTGATTTCATTGAAAAATATAAGTTGTAGTCAAATGATGAAAATAAGTTGATCCACTTAGAAGAATGATAAAATCAAGTGTTAATTTGATTATTTAAAAATCTATGTAAGATAATAGGTGACGTTGGCTTAATTTTTGTATAATAAATCATGTAACTTTAAAATTATTAAAATTTTAAAATACTATTTTTATTTTTTAAAGAAATATTGTAGAATAAATAAATCAATTATAATTTGATAAAAGGTTTCTAAAATAGTGATAAATTTCCAGATAGATCATAGGGATGTAAGATAATATCTAGTAATATTTTAGATTTTTTGCAAAGAATATAATTTTATGAGTTTTATATTAAAAAATAAAGATAAATTATATTTAAAAAATTACGAAAAAAGAAAATTCAAATGTGTATGTAAGGATGACGTCAATGTCCTAATGAACATGAATGGATTAGAAATAGAATTCACTAAGCAAATTCTTACGTAAATGAATAGAAATGATTTAATTAATCAAATTAAGATTTGTAAAAGGTAAAAGAATTGTAATTGAATAGAGAAGGTTTTTGAATTTAAAAATTATAAAAAATATTATTAAATTAAGTAAACAATAAGTTTAAAGTAAGAAAGTCAAAGTTTTAATTTCGTAGTGATAATTGTCAGAATTCTATACTTTGAACAATTATCATATAATATCCATGACTTTAAAGACTCTCATTATATAAATATGATATATGTATTCTCTAAATCTTCTTGTGAAGTCTATAAATCAATGACATAGATTGACAAATTATTTTCAACTGTATTACTTAATAAAATAAAAAAATAATATTTATTAAAATTCTAACTATTATCATTTGATGGAGAATTAAATAAAGGTAAGGTGTGTCTTAAAGAGTTTTATTATCAAGCATGGACAATAAGAAGAGACTCTTCATCATATCTAAGACATTCTTAAGAAGTGATAACTCATCTCTTGGTAGACCATTTTTTTATCAATGATAATTAATTTGTCTATCAATCAAAGATGATTTACTTGATAGATTTATAATTTTTTTATCTAGAATCATTTAGTAGTTGATAATAATGCTCTACAAATTATATTAATGATATTTTTGTTGATAATTAAGTAATTATAATAGTTTAATTATTGACTAATATTCTACAAAAAAATATAATTTAATCAAATAAAAATCTACATTTTGACTATTATGAGATTCAAACCTTCTCCGATCATTTACTCATGTGTGAGAGAGGTAATTAATTACACTCATACCTTTACCTAGTGACGCTATAGAGGTGTTTTCTTCTCATAGCCAAGGAAATTACATGAGAGTGCTAACACAGATTTAGTCTTACATCATTTATTTTTTGACTTAGGAGACACATATAAAATAATACATGATTATTTCACCAATAACGTCTTCTCACATGTGTACAACCACCTCTTGCCTTATACTTCACTGGCCACTAATGATGTGGAAGAAGAGTGATGCACACGTGTCCCCTATTAGTCCTTACTCAGGCCCCCTACTTGTAACTTTACTTGATTGTCTTTTGATCTACTTACGGTCTTAGCTGGGGTGGTGGGTCCTCTTTTTTTCTAGATTATTTTTATTTTATTTATTTCTCTTCATTTATCTCAAAAAGTATAAAAATTCATATAAAATCACATAATTAACCAAAAAATCACATGAACTAAATAAAAAAATATTTTTCATAATTTAAGATAAATATAATTCTATTTATCATAATTTAAAGCTTAAAATATATCATTAATTAATTATTAACTTATGATAAGATTTATTAGTAGGTACCAAAGAATAAATGGTTGAATAATAAAGTCAAATTTGAAAATTGTGGATATTTATTTATTTATATATTATTATATTTGTATAAAAAATAGAATTTTATGATATTATATATATTTATGTAGATAAAATAGAAGAAAATATTTAAACAATAAGCATCATTGACTTAGTCAACCTTTGTCTACAAGAGGAGAGAGAGAGAGAGTGGTGGGCCATTAGGAATATGACCCAATAAGGGGAAAAAGAAGAAATCAAAGAGAGGAAAGATGGGCAGCATGAACTCCTTTGTTGGGGGTGATGCTAATAAATGGAGTCTTGACAATAAAAATACTAAAACAAAGGTTTTCAAGAATTTATATCATAAAGACCCACATCTAGAATCCAAAAACATGAACCTTATTAGATTGAATGATTGAAATTGATGAAAATAATAACACATAAATTAAAAATTAAAGTATGAGGTGTTGTTTGATTATTTTTATAGAATATCTATACTAAGGCCATGAATCAAGGTCTATGGTATGCAAGTTAATCACTTTTGGAGTCTCCACGTTGAGTCTAAGAATGAGTGCACAACCTACTTTATCCATAAAGCTTTGTGCCACTCCAATGGATGTAGTTAATAAAACTCATAGTCTACCACCTACTAGAAAGGGTGACGTGACTTACTCATTGTTTATTAAATCACGTAAATTTAAAATTTATAGAATTAGAAATTATTAATTTTTAGATATTATAAGTATTTTTAAATAATTATATCAATTATAATTTAATAAAAGATTCTAAAATTACTAAGAAATTTCTAGGTGGATCGTAAGGATGTAATATAATATATGATAATATCTAATAATTTTTCACAAATAATATGATTTTTTATCATTTTTAGACTAAATAATGAAGATAAATATATTTTAAATTCACAAAAATGGAAATAAGAGTGAGGACATCAAGATGACGTTAGTAGCTCGACAAATGTGAATCGAGCACAAATAAAGTTATATTTGACAATTCTTACATAAGTGATTATAAATAATTTAATTGATCAAATTAAGTTATGTAAAAGTCAAATGAATCATAATTTAATAAAGAAGAATTTTAAAACTTAAAATCACATAGCATATCAATTAATTAAGTAAAAATTAGGTTAAAAATAAGAAATGTAGAGTTTCTACCTCGTGAAAGTAATTATTATAATTTTGTGTTTGAGAGTATCATCAAGTGATGTCCATGACCTCAAATGATCTTCTTGAAAATGGATGACTTGGGCATTCTCTAGATCTCGTTTCATAGTCTAGAAAATATAAAAAAAGTTTAAACTAGTTAAAAATAATAAAACATGACTATAACATTTGAGGTGACTATAGTATAATGTCTATGGCTTCAAAGAGTCTTCTTGAACATGAACAATGTGGGTAATTTCTAAATTTTCTTGTGAAGTCTAAAAATTAATGAAGTGAGTCGACAATTCATCTTCAGCAACTGTTATTTGACAAAAATAAGTTGGATAAAGGTGGAGTATCTTAGGAAACTTTATCCTTAGGTCTGTATAATAAGAGAAGTCTTTTTATCATATCTGGTATGCTCTCAGAAGGTGGTGACTCATTCTCAAAGAATTATCTTCTTTTTGACAACGATTTATTTGTTGATCAATCAAAGATAATATATTTGATAGATTCATTACTATTTTATTTAAAATCATTCTAAAATTTTAGTAACAATGTTCTGTGAATCTCATTGATGACATTTTCACTAATGATTGAATAATTTTAGGATTTAATCATTCACAATTAATATGTAAGAAAATCATAATTTAATCATATACAAATATGAGTTTTAACTATAATAGATTAAACCTTCATCGTTGCTTGCATATAAGAACAGGAGTGAATTAAGTATGTAAATACTCATATAATGTGACATCATAAAAGTATTTACTTCTCATAAATAAATGATATTTTAAGTATTAAAATTATTAAAAATCTTTTGAGAAATTGTGAGGTGAATTTAATGTCACATTAGTTGTTTCTCTAGTTTTTGAGATGGATATATAATAATACAAGATGTTGTCATCAATAAGTATTTCTTTTACATGTGTATGACCACTCTTTACCCTATGTTTGGTTAGTCATTTGTGACATAGAAAGAAAGAGTGATGCACATGTGCCCGTCAACTTTTAGGCCATTAACTTATTTGTGGCTCCACTCAACTATGCTTATGACTTGCTTAGAGGTCTAGTTGGCCAACATGTTTTTTTTTTCTGTATTATTATTACATTTTATTTATCTTCATTTATCTCAAAAATAAGATTATACAAAATATATAAATTCACATAATTAGTTAAAAATTATATTAACTAACTAAAACTATTTTTCATATTTTATCAAAAATATAAGCTTATTTATCATGAGTTAAGACTTAAATTATATTATTAATTAATTAATAGTTTATAATAATGAAGACTTATGAAAAGAGCAAATGATAGAATGAGTCTATGATGCATAACTTGAGAGCTCCCTAAGACTTGACACCATGATGAAGGATGACATACAGCTTGAACATAACTCTTGTGACCCTACATCAAGGTAAGAGGTGAATCTTCTAGCCACTATTACATTGAAGAGTAACTTGTCATCATTGTCATCATTATGAGTGTCATTGTTATCATTCCCAACTCCTTTGTTGCTTGTCATATAGAAGAGAACTCAGAACATTGTTGTCCTCATGAGCATCGTTGTTGTCACCATTAGCTTCTCTCTTTGTTATGTTAAAAGTGGGACATCGGATCATGTGCCCAACTCTACTCATTTCATTTTAATTAAAGAATCATCCCCCACATATTGTTGGTTCAAATCCCCATTCATCCTAATCATCATGATTTTCAATAGTTATTTTACAGAAATTCTTAACTATTACACTTTTTACTAAAATTTATTAAAAAATCCAATAAACTCATAAATATAGAAAAATAGTGAAAAAAAATCAAAAAATTGTCTTTAAAATATCAAAAAATTAGAGATATGGGTATCAGATTAAGAAATATTTTAACATATAATTTAATGATTTTAAAATTATTATACATGCAAATGTTATAAATTAGAATAAAATTTAGATTAATTAGTCAAAACATATTTTTCTTTGATTAATCTCCTAATCATGTACATTTATATAAATTAATATAACCATAATGAATATATAACATGAATTAACACATAAAAATATTACATTATTATAACTCATATAATAATTCATCGACTGGTAGAATTAGGAATTTATTTAAGACCATCGCTTGATTAAGGACATGATAATAGACGCATAACCTTCAGCTATTACGTTTCATTCTAACTAATATTATTTGACTTAAATATGAATTGTTAGAGGGTCAAATGATTTTTGTTGTGCACATTTCTCTAATGATTCTTTCTCAAATCACTCAATTTTCTCTTTCTAAAAATGAGGGTACTTGTAGGGTCAAACATTGTCGGCCTTATGTATGGTGTAAGTGGATTATTTTTATGTATCTCTTTTAGGTTTTTAGGGCTGTAATTCTCTAGAAATCATTGAGGTTTCCTTTCCAATTGCTGGTGCACTTGAAATCTTTCAAGTTAGAGGTGATTCGTAAATTTGAACAACCTACTTATATTCCACCAAAAAATCATACTCATTTGATAACTCTTGAGTTAAATATTTCAAATATTTGTCATGCTCAAATGCAAATCTTCATTAAGTGTGACTATTGTCTTATCTCTGGTGAATTTAAGTGGGAACTAAGTTCAATTGACTTTTTGTTGGTCCCAAGGTCTACAACTATTGCATACCCATGATAAGGTCTATGTTGTATATACTAAATGAAAGGAAGTTGTCAACAATGATGATCTCTTGTAAATTGAAGATGCCTTATGTACACACAACTTTTTTTCTTATTAACACATTAGTACCCACAACTATACCATAGTTGTTAGTATTTGTCATTAGTACTTTCAATTGTACAATAACATCTATGAAAATAAATTATGTTGTCTCACAGTCGATTAGAGTCATTCGTTCACCTTTCCTCCAAGTTTAATAGTCTATGGATTAGTGAGTCCTATTACATAATTTATGGAGAGCTCAATTTTCACCTTTGATGGTAACTATAGTTTAGAGTTGCCACCGTTCTTTGTAAGATCTACTACTATTTCTTTTATTTGATTTAGTTACTCATGTCTTCTTGTAACACCATCAACCTTAGTTTCTTTTTGCAGATGTGTCTTAGAGAGAACCACTCATCACATGTAAAGGAAAACCTTATAATATGATGTACTTGTAAATTCATCTTTAATGAGGTTCAAGTGCCTTCTCTTCTATAATTAAGTGTGCTTCTTCTTACTATCATATTCTTTTGTCTACTATTTCCTATTTTACTATCCTCAACATTTGAAATCTTTGGTGGGATTCACCCTTTGTTAGTCATATACTCTCACAATTTATTGTTGCCCCTATTTAGGCATACATTAATACAACCCAATAAATTAAACTTGAGTAATTGTTATCCTAGTTGCTTCATATTTGAGTATAAAAATATGTCTTCAACTAATTATTCTATTTGAGTAATGGCTCACGCCTTGAGGATTTTAGAGGTTGACTTTTGTTTTGATGTCATGCTTTAGGTCATTGATGAATATAATTTATAATACTTCTTCTAGTATGTTTGTCAAATAAGATGACATCATCTCAAATTCCTTAGGATATTGGGCCAGTAACCCTTACTACCTTATGTCTAGTAATCTCTCACATAAATTTTTTCATTGGGATCAGTTGAAGTACTTCAATAGTTACTACTTCAGGTTGTGTGTCAACTTGTGAAAATATATATTTTGAATGTTCATTCATAACAATGTAATGTGTACTTTTTGAAGCTCACTCATGCAACCATAAGCTTTTCTACCTTTCCAACTCATGTGGGTGAAAGAAAAAAATATGCATATATATTCAACCTTCAAGGTTGTTCTCACCAAAGGTTGGTAGCTCCATATATATGCCTATATATATATCTTCCATCTCTCTATGGCTCTCCTTTGCCTTCTAGGCCGCATGGTCTCACGCCCTTCATGATCAGATCCCACTATTGTATCCCATCTACCTAGTGGTGTAGACAACTACCATATGGGTCTATTCTTCTGATGCGTGTCCCCCCTCCCCCCCTGAAAGAACCCTAGAGTGTTGGGCATGTCCCTTGCTCTCCCTCAATGATAACTGCCCATAGAATACTCCTCGATAACCCCCATCCCAATCTACCCCTCAACCCTAATACCCCTTACATCCTTACATCCTTACATTATAAGGACTCTTTTACCCTTCTCCCTAGAAGTCCCCTCCTCCTCCAAGATTGGGGCACTTGGGCCTTCTGCCGTCAGGGTGGGCCTAGTTGTTGGCCCCCTTCTCATGTGCCTTAAGTTAGACCCACTATGGGCCAAACAAATTGTCCCCATTATCCCTTATTTTTGATTTTTATGAACATTGTTCATTGACAATCCTGGGTCATTAGAATGTTCATAGCTCTATAGTTTTCTTTTTAAGGAAATGCATTAAGTGATCTATTTTTAGTAGGATTCTAGATTTTGTACTACCATGTACTATGATTTTTACGTCATATTCACTTTCCTCACAACTATTTATCATATCGTCTATCAGTCTTAAGAACTGGAATCCAAATCCTAGTGGGATTTGAGATCATGCCTCATCTTCCTGCTCCGGATGCATCAAGTTCAATGCACGTCTCCATGGATTTTTCTGATTTCTTTTGTTTCTCTCTCTGGAAGCTCCTTACTTCCTAAGAATGGAAGTTCTGGAGTCGACCTCCACATTCGTTCAGCTCCAGCAGAAGTCAAATTCGGCAAAAATATTCATGAACGCTGCCCGCCCTTCTACCAAATATCAGCTACTTCCTGGACATGAACTGAAAACATCATACTCGTCCCAAGGGAACACACAAATCAACACCGAACAGCAGTAACAGCTCTGAGCTCCGAACTGTAGACCAACCAGATGACCAGGCGTCCACGAAGAAGAAGAAGATCACATTCGTTTTGCAAGATAAAGAATGAACCAGGAGAAGAAGAAAGCAAGCCGATTTCACCGTCCCTTCATTCCGGCGATCTGGGCGAGGAGCTCATCCACGGCGGGATTGGCGGAGTTGTCTTCGGGATGGCCCGCGGCGGCGGCGGTCGTCCTCTCCGGAGACGGCGAAGCGGCGGCGGGGGCGAGGGGAACCTCCGGTGGGGAGGCGTCGTGGAGTTGCAGGGCGTACTCGAGGTTCCATAGGACGTCCCCCATTGAGGGGCGGTCAACGCCGTGCTCCGCCAGGCACTTCTCCGCCGCCTCCGCGAACTTGTTCATGGATTCGAGGTTGATGGCGCCGGCGAGAACCGGGTCAACGATTTCCTCCAGCCGGCCCTTCTTCTTCCACTGCATCGCCCACTCCGCCAGGTTGACCTGCTCCCTGGGCAGCGCCGGACTCAGCGCCGGCCTCGCGCAGAGCGCCTCCAGCAGCACGACCCCAAAGGAGTACACGTCGGACGTGTCGGTCAACTGCTGCCGCCGGAAGTACTCGGGGTCCAGGTACCCGAAGCTCCCCTTCACGGCGGTGCTCACGGCGGCGGCGCCCATCGCCGGCCCCTCCTTGGACAGCCCAAAGTCAGAGACCTTCGCCACCAGCCCCTCATCAAGCAGTATATTCGTCGTCTTCACGTCCCTGTGGATGATCCCCTGGGCGGCGCCGGTGTGGAGGTAGTGCAGCCCCCTGGCGGCGCCGATGCAGATCTCCAGCCGCTGCCGCCAGGTCAACGACGGCAACTCCTTCCCGTACAGGTGATCCCTGAACGGCCCATTGGCCATGTACTCGTACACCAGAATCATCTCCGAGTTCTCGTCGCAGTACCCGATGAGGGAGACCAAGTGGCGGTGGCGGAGCTTGGAGAGCATCTGGATCTCCGTCTGAAACTCTGCAATCCCCTGCTCCGACTGCGGGTTCCCCCTCTTCACGGCGACTTTGGTGCCGTCGTCGATCTGGCCCAGGAAGACCTCCCCGAAGCCGCCGACTCCGATGACCGCCGCCCGGTCAAACTCCCCCGTCGCCTCCTGCAACTCCTGGAAGGAGAAGTAGCGGCCGAGCCCCATCGTGGAGGAGAACCCGACGCCGCCGCCGCTCCGGTGGGAGCCGAAGAAGGAGGCGGAGGAGCCCTTGCTGGTCATGAAGCTGGAGTGCCCGCCGCCGTGCAGCGGCAGCAGCCATGAAGAGAAGCTGTTCCTCTTCTCCCAGTCCTGCGGCCGCCCGTACCACTTCACCACCATGACCCCCAGTCCGGCGAAGGCCCCGAACATCAGCGTCAACCCCACCGCCGCCGCCGCATGCCGCCCCGAGTCGCCATTGCCGGCGTCGGCGGCGGAGTCGCCGGAGACGCCGAACTCGCCGTCGAGGCTGCCGACGGAGTTGCTCATCTTGAGTATTTCGAGGCCGTTGAGGAGGGCATCGACCTTGCCGGCGTCCTCCGCCATGGGGCCGACCTGGACGGTGATCCTGTCCCCGGCGAGGGAGGCGTTGACCAGGAAGTCACGATAGTAGGCGGTGGCGAGGGCGCCGGTGAGGGTCGAGAGGTCCAGCCCCGAGACGGCCATCCTCTGGTTCACGTAGACGTTGAAGTAGAGGTCGTTGAGGGACTTGCTGATGATGTCACAGAAGTGTAGGCGAATCAGGTAGGCGAAGGAGGGGTCAACGTCCAGCTGCCAGCTGATGTTGAAGTTGCGGCGGCCGACCCTGGTGTCGGCCATCTTCACCCCCGAGGCGTAGACCCAGTTGGGCGCCGCCAGGTCGGTGGCGGCACCGCTGGGGAAGGCGACAATCGCCGGCGAGACGTTGACCCTCTCGGCGGTGGACCTGGACTGGAGGAAGCGCGCGTCCTGTTCCCAGCTCCGGAAGAGGGTGTCGTTCGCCGGGGTGATGGTGGGACCGCCGATGTTGATCCGGTAGGCCGTCTGGAAGGCGGTGCCGCCGCCGACGGCGGCGGCAGAGCCCACCGGGAAGAGGGAGGCGGCGGAGTCGGGGATGAGGTCGTCGGGGGCGGAGACAATCTCAATGGCGTTGACGAAGGCGACGGAGTTGCGTTGCGGGGAGAAGCGGAGGGACAGGCGCGGGGAGGTGGCGTTGACCAGGTACTCCTTGAAGGTCCAGGCGGTGGGGTCGCCGGCGTTGAAGCTGTGGAGGAGGACGTGGTCGTCGGTGATGACGGAGAAGACGGCGCGGGTCAGCTCGAACCCGGTGGCTTTTACCGGGAAGAAGTGGAGGCGGATCCAGTGCCAGCCGGGGCGGGTGAGCTTGAAGACGTAGGAGGCGTCGCCGGTGAAGATCCTCGCGGAGAGATAGATCGGCGAGGGAACCCCCACTGGCGGCGGCGGCGGCGCCGCCGCCGAGACGGAGGCGCTGTGGTCGTCACCGGTGCTGGCGCCGGAGAGGAAGGCGGCGGACTGGGCGTCCGTGAGGAAGGCCCTGCCATCCGGCATGGGTCCCGACGTGGTGGCGCCGCAGTCCAGGAGGAAGTTGTCTGCGGGGACGAAGGGAGCGGCGGCGGCGGCGCCGTCGCCGGTGGCCAGGAAGAAGGAGGCGAGGAGGACGAAGGGGAGGAACTCCATTCTCCGGCGGTGACCCATTCTCTCTCTCTAGGCCCCTCTCAGGCAGAAGACAGAGAGAGGAGAGGAGAGGAGAGAGGGCATACACAAGTTTTTCCGTTTCTCTCCTCTCTCTCTCTCTCTCTCTCTCTCTCTCTCTCTCTGTACAGTCCGTCCACACGGCGGACTATTTTCTGAATGACGAGAGGGAGGCATCAACGACCAGGCTATTTTGGGAGTTGACCGTTACACGTGCGAAAACCTCCACGTGCTCTGCCCGGGCCTTACTCGAATAGTTTAAATTTCTTTTTAAAAAATAGCACGTGTGGGGTGTGACAAGGGGGCCCAGAAGCTAAGCCCAGGCTCGGCCCGGCCCGCTTCTTACGTTGCTGTGAGCTTAAATAAAATATAGAAATTGAGCAACTCTAATTTTTTAAGAAAGGAAAATGGATATGAAATATTTTTAATAAAAAGAATATTTATCCGATTAACGAGTTGGGCACCAATTTTCATCGGGATCATTGGATTTTGACACGTTTCAAAACTTAAGCGGTAGGCATACGAAGGAACCGTCCGAAAAAGTGTTAACTGTTTGCTCTCGTTGAGAATTGAACTCAAGACCTCCCGCTTACTAAACGGGTGCTCTAGCCAACTGAGCTACGAGAGCTTATGTGAAATGGACTAAATTATTTTTAATATTCTAATTTACTATCACAAGCTTTTCTCCGACCACGGACGAACTGTTGCGGAGGATCAGCGGAGATGGAGAGCGCCCTAGCAGCAGCGTCCGCCATCACGGACCAGAGGCAAAAGGTGGAGCAGTACAGGGCGATACTCTCCTCTGTCATCTCTTCGTCCTCTGCGGACACCTCGCCGGCCAAGCGCTTCATCGATCACAGTAATGGACACCTTCACTCTTTTGTTTTCCTATGGAAATGGGGATCTCCATCTCTATCTCCTCTCCTTCTTGCTCTTGCTCCTTTAAAATGGTTGAATTTTCATCTTACGGCTGCTTTCAGTGGTCTCCGACGATGTTCCTTTGGTCGTCTCGAGGCAGCTTCTGCAGACGTTCGCGCAAGAGCTGGGGAGCCTGGACCCATACACTCAGAAGGAGATATCACACTATTCCCTTGCTCGTATTCAACCCCGAGTTGTCTCATTTGAAGAGCAGGTCGTCTCTCCATCTTCCCTCTAACGAAAACAGAGAGAGGAAATATTAAGCTTAAAAATAACATTGTTACGTTTATCTGTCTCTGAGACTGAACTTTGGGGACTTTTGCAATGTGTACTATTGATCGAATTTTATGGAGCCTCTCTTTTTGAGATTTTCAACAATGGGGTTTTCTTCCAATCATTATTCTCAGGCTTCCTAGCTAACAGTTAAGCTATACTTCCGCAGTATTGTGCACTACTGATGTTTCGTGTTTAGTTTAAAAGCGCTAGAGATTTTTTGATTCCTCGTTATCACTGCAATGACCGTTATTATTTCTCTTCCTAAGTTGGATGGCTATTTGTTTCTTTTGTTTTCATTTGTCTGATTCGACAACTGAGGTGCCTTTTTTATGTTGGGTTTATCATCATTTTGCCAGGTGTTAGTGATCAGGGAGAAACTTGCTGAGCTGTATGAATCTGAGCGGGAGTGGTCGAAAGCAGCACAGATGCTTAGTGGGATCGACTTGGACTCGGGAATAAGGTCCAAGGTTTGGTTTGAAAGTCCCTGGATAGAATGCTTTTGTTCACCTATTCTGACTTATTTCATAACGTCTAATGTGACAGAATGCTTGATGATACCTACAAGTTATCAAAATGTGTTCAGATTGCTCGTCTCTACTTAGAGGTTTGTTTCCATGATTATGGTATTTTAGAGTATCCCACCGCCCTTGAGCATTGATGTATCATTTCCTAGAATATCTAACGTCAAGCTTTGCATGGTGTATTTGAAAGGATGATGATGCTGCGAGTGCAGAAGCCTTCATCAACAAAGCTTCTTTCCTCGTGAGTAATAGCCAGCACGAAGTCTTAAACTTACAATACAAGGTGAACATCAAACATTGTTTACACAACTTCTGTGGGTAGTTAGCCATTAAAAGTAAAAATACCTGAGAGACTGTTTCGACAGGTCTGCTATGCAAGGATATTAGATTTGAAGCGGAAGTTTCTGGAAGCTGCACTTCGTTACTATGACATTTCCCAGATTGAGAAACGGCAATACGGAGACGAGTGTGTCTATTTAACAAAAGTGTTTACTCCTTTGTTGACGTTTTTGAGTAGTAATGTACATTATACAATGTGACACTTATTCGCGGCATAATAACAGTTATTGAATTTTATATTGATTCTGATTGAGTGTTTTTTTCTCATAATACCAAAATCCAGGGAAATTGATGAAGAAGCGCTGGAGCAAGCTCTCACTGCTGCTGTAACTTGCACAATTCTTGCTGCTGCTGGTCCACAACGTTCTCGTGTCCTAGCTACACTGTACAAGGCATGTACATATTTTATATAATTGATCCAATCTCTGTTTTCTATTGTTCTGATCATGCTATCATTATACAGAAAAGAACATTCATGCTCATTTTTGCAGAACATCAAGTTCTCGATTCATGATGTCTTTGTCCTTGATTGCTTAGTTGCAATGTCTAATGTTTTGGTGCAGTTTTCAATGTCATCAGTCGGTTTTGGCAAATTTCCTGTTGTAGCAGATCGTGCTATTTCCTATTCATTTTTAAGGCAATCTGTTAAGAAGAAAATGCCTCTACGAATCCGACATGAAGAAACTTACTATGTTCCTTCTGGTTATGCATGTTTCAAGGGGGGCTTAATTATTTATATATTTAGTGACGACAGGTAGATTCATTTGTTTTAAGAAATAGGACCGTTATTTATGTCGTGATACAGCATTTATATTCCCTCTGGGGAGGAAACTGTTTAACCATAGGTGACAGGGCACATCATAAGAGCAACGAATTCAGGGGCATAGTCAAGCAGCCCTGCGAGGTGTTCACCTTGTCCACCTTAATCCTCTAGCAGCCTCGTTTTTTACCCTGACCATCAATAACAATAAATATTAGTTTTTTCATTAATTATATTTCTAAAGTATGTTCTTGGCCATAAAAAATATATATAAAAATATCAATGATAGCATCCTTTGTTTTTTTATTAATTAAAAATCTATTGTGATTACCAGGATTAGGAAATGAATTTTTTTATCAACCAACAAGAAATGAACTAGCTTTATTAAATAATACTGCTGTGGCACACTCCTGATTGCATAAAAAGGTTATTAGTTAATGATCGCTCAATACACAGTGCCAACTATCATATCAAATGCAGTACTAAATAGGATATGTTTTACTTTTTCAATGATTATCATTTTAAGTGTTCTTTATTTTAAGTTTTTAATGTTATGGTGATTTTACTCTCAGTCTTGGCATTACAGCTTTAGGAGGGAAATGGCTTCATATATATTCTCCCTAATCTATTTCTGGTCTGAGGAATCTTTCTTTTAGTCACTAACCTTCCTGTGGTATTTCGCGTCTTTGTAGCTTTGTATGCCATTTCCACCCTGTTCAAGGACTAAATCTGATTGTTATCGATGAATGAGTAAAAGATTTGAATGCATGAAGCATCTTTGACATTCAATAACAAGATTTGAATTCGTCGAAATTATTCTGTTTTTCATACAAAAATTGGATACAACATTCTCATCTCTTCGAAGTATAATCAAATATTGCATATTCTGATTCTTTCTCTTGGTTTGGATATTAGGATGAAAGATGCTCGAAGTTGAAGATTTACCCAATATTGCAGAAGGTACACATTGAGGTTTCTTTATGTGAATAGGTATAAATTCTTAGTCGAAACAATCTAATTATGATATTCTTTTGCCGTAAGGTTTACCTGGAGCGAATTCTGAGAAAGCCAGAAATTGATGCATTTGCTGAAGAACTGAAGCCACATCAGGTATTATACTATCCTTTTTGTGTCGTATTTTTTTTTAATTCCTTGTGGCCGTCACTTGGAGAATTGTTGCTTATCAGAAATTCTGTTTTCCATCAGAAAGCGCTTCTACCCGATAATTTCACTGTTCTGGGTCGTGCAATGATCGAGCATAATCTTCTGAGTGCGAGCAAACTTTACACAAATATAAGGTGTGGCCAGTTATACTTATTTAAGCTTATTTAGTTCTTCTTGCCTCTACATCGGATATTTGATGTATTAATTTTTAATTTTCAGCTTTGAAGAATTGGGCACTCTTCTTGGTATTCCTCCTCAAAAGGTGCGTTTAATTTTCATTCACCAAATAATCCCAGGCCTTCTTGTTCTCTGTTTAAATTTCCCTATCTTCTGTTCTTCAAAGTTCTCTTGCTTCCGTGTAATCATTACTGAGTATGGTATATAAGTCAGCATCACGATTAAAAGATGAACTGTCTGCCAATCATCATTTACCTTTTATCATTTCTGGGCGGATGATGATGATGATGATGATGATGATGACCAGCTTACCCCATTTGAAAAGTGCGTACTTGCCTTGTCCGGCTCTGGGATCTTCTGAAAGGTCGCACAGCTTCTCCTTTCTGTCCCTTAAAAAATAGTCTCTCATCCGAATCCTTTCTGCGTGTTCACTTGCTACAAAAGGAAATAAAACGAGGGCTATTCTTCTGGATATTGCACCAAATTTCCTATTGGTTTTGAGTTGATGGTCCGATACTCCAACATGAATGAACCCTCTTGAGTCTTCTGCTTGAAAGTATTGACTGTTTACAGCAAGTTCTGATAAAAGCATAGTTACCTTTCCAGGCTGAGAAGATTGCTTCCCGGATGATCTACGAAGATAGAATGAGGGGATCCATTGACCAGGCACGTCGCTTCTTCTATCATATTAGCATTTTCTCTGCACATTTTGGTTTAATCATTTTTATTTTTGTTCCTAATGTGAAATTATCTCACGTTCCCTAGCTTTTCAAGATTCTGTTGGTGTTTGTGGGTCTAGTAGGATAATGGGGTAATGGGTTCTCACTCATATTTGAATAGGAGAGAAGCTGGACCTGAGCTCCTAATCTCTCCCCCCTAACCTGCGGGTGGTGGGCCCATCACGCTCGCCCTAAGCTCCACTAACATCACATTCTTTCTAAAATTAGCATCCATTTTATCCCCCATATGTTTATTCATTGCCTATATTTCCCTAAATATTATTACCCTCCTTCAGAGATGGAGGGTATACATACCGTGGATAGGCTAATAAGTAGTTTTTTTTTTTTTTTTATTGCGGGTGTTTTAGTCTGTGTATTATTTTTCAGGTTGAAGCTGTGATACATTTTGAAGATGATACGGAAGAGCTTCAGCAGTGGGATCAACAGGTAATTTCTCCCCTTCTCATAGTTACATGCTGCCCCCGAAAGCTTATTATCATCCGTAATATGTTATTGATAATCTCCTCCGAAATTTTGGGAAGAATAATATTTATTTATTTTCTTAATATCGGCTAGTTTAGATATATAAAGCATGGAGTGTTCCTTTTTTGCCCCCAATCGAATATTTGGGAATTTGAAAAGCCCTCTAGTTTTTCTTCTGTTTTACTAGGTTAGGTATTTTTTAAATATATCCATCATTTGGTTTCCTTTGCCTACAAAAATATTTAAAATTTAAAATACCCTTTGATAAATAAAGCATGGAATGTTCCTTTTTTCCCCCCAACCGAGTACCTGGGAATTTAAAAAAATCCTTTTTTTACTAGCTTAGGTATTTATTAAATATATCCATCATGTGGTTTTCTTTCCCTAAAAAAATATTTAAAATTTTAAATACCCTTTGATTTATAAAGCATAGTGTTCCTTTTTTGCCCCCAACCGAGAGGAATTTAAGAAACTCTTTTTTTACTAGCTTAGGTATTTATTAAATATATCCATCATTTGGTTTTCGTCCCCTAAAAAAAATTAAATTTTTAAATACTTTATTTATTTATTTTATGTCGCCCTGAATTTCTTAGGAGACCCTCTCCTAAAAAAGAAATCCCAATTCCGGTTCTTTTTCATAATCCTGGAGTTCTACAAGGATCCTAAACAAAATTGCCTCATTTATCTACTTATATGGATATATGTGTATATATGTATGTATGTTGGATTGGCCGGAGAAGGCTTGATCTGGTGGGCGTCAGACTGCAATTTTTCAATGTCATATTAAAATGGATTAATAATTATTCACCTTCTGGACTTCTTTCCCGATTCGGGCATAAATCAGTGTTTTTAATTTCGTTAATTTATACACGCTCTAATCAAATTCATGCCCCAGCAGATATTTGGGCTGTGCCAGGCGCTGAACGATATTCTCGACTGCATGTCTTGCAAGGGCATCTCCGTTCCCGTATAGGCGCCAATCAGCAGCACATGGAAGCCGACTGACCAGCATCTCGTCCCTTGCTTCCATTCCCTTAACTCTTCTTCTTTCTTCTCTCTATATTTTAGAGAGAGAGAAAGAGAGAGAGCTTGGAAAATAAGAATTGAGTACAATACAGGGCAGATGAGTCTTATTGAATCTGAAAGAATCTAAGGGCTTTGGAGAGTTTCACTGAGATTCTCAAGAAGAAAAATGGTGGAAGTGGGGGGCTTGAAGTCAAAAAAGTTAGAGAAACTGTGTGGCCAACAGCCTGGCAGATGGGGAATTGACTTCCTCAAAGAAGATCGAAGTTCCATGTGCTCTCAGCTACCAGCTTCGGAGTCTTCTGTTCCTCTGCCATGTCAACGGACGCTCCTATCTGGAAATAATCCCAAGATGATGCTCTTACCATTAGAAACATGCTATTAGTCAATGAACAAAAACAGCATAGAGAGAGAGAGAGAGAGAGAGAGAGAGAGAGAGAGAGAGAGAGCATATTAGGACAACTATATAGGAAGAAAAATAGGCTCCATTGTTCTAAGTCGGGCCTTCTAGAAGCCCATAATTAATATTAATAGTAAACAAAGTAGATACGTTTATTTCCGGGATAAATCTTGAGACCTAACGTTAGAAGAATATGGGTGGGATTAGACTCTTGAGGTCAAAAGGTTCCTCCTAGGCACGGGAGAACAAAAACGCAGACACATCTAGACTGAACCTACAGGGAGAAATAAACCTGTAGAGTTCTGGGTAGTGAAAGCATGCACGAATCACATTTTACCATAGTTGTGGCCAGGATTTGGTCAAACATCAATGTTTCATGCATAAAAAAATTAGAGCGCTGACTAAAGTCAGCTCTGAGGAAATCCAGCAAATAAGAAGATGCAAATCGGAACACACAGACAAACAGATACTCTACTAAGAGCCAACAAAACTCTATAGGGAGTTGTGGGCAACAGCCCTTCGGAGTAGAAGCTCCAGAATGGAGGTCAACTGGTCCCAATGCTAGAAAGAATCAAAGACAACAATGCCCAATGTTCAGAAAACTGGAGGGAAGAAGTCAACGGATTATAAGACACAGACACACAATTATGGCCCTCAAGTCTGATTATGTCAATCTGGTGTTATCTTGGCCACCTGTTGTCAGACCTCCTTCTCAACATTAAAAGAATAAATAAAGGATGACATAAATCACACACACACCGACGTGGAGAATGGGAGAAGAGCCATGAAAAAGAAGTCGTCAGATTCATGACTTTAGGCTCTTGATGGAGAATCCAAAGACTACCGTAGCATCCAACAAGTTGCTGATATCCTGTACACGATATTTGCAGGCTAAACCATATGGCCCTACAACCAAGATATGTCGATCCTTATATCCTATCACTTCATCATCACCTAATACATTACAAAAATGTATCATTTAACCTTACTTTCAACGTCACATTACCCATATGCTATATCTTCACTCCATCGATCAAAATAGTAATGGGCATAAGTCAAAGGGCCCACTCAAATCATTTTGAAGCAAAGTGGTGAGGTCTAGATTTACCTACTGACCTCTTACTTCTCCCAATATGAGTAAAAGAAGACATCGTTGACACCTCTTACTATTTGGGCCCTGATGGATTGACGCTAATACTCAGAGGAAGGTGTCTCTGGTACCATGTTGAATAACCAGCTGATAGGTTTAAATCAATCGGCATCAAGCGTTGAAAGATGAATGATAAGATTGGGAGCAACAGGATACGTGAACTGACCTTGAAAATCCCATTGACTTTGGTATCCCTGGACCATTCCAGCTTAAGGTTCTTCCTGGACGTCTCATACGAGGCTCTAACGGTGTCATCTCCCTCAAACTTCCTTGAGACTGCAAAATCCCATGCGCCCTTGGAGAAATCATAGGTCGGTTCAAACACCGTCCGTCTCAGGCTCCCGTGCGCGTAAGCGTACTTCACCCGGAAATTCCCAGTCCCGAATGCATAGTTACACGAAACCTTGTTCGCCGGGTCAAATGTCAATGTCCCATCCATGGTCGTCCTGTTCGGTGCGTGGAAGTGGATGTACGTCAGGCTCAACGGTTTCTCCAGAACCTTGACTGTGTTCATAAACTGGAATCTGAAGTCCTGAAATCCGCAACCACACAAGAAAATAACTGAACATAAGAAAGAGAGCGCGGATCGCATCCCCAACCCTAGTTTATCAACCTAGGTTGCAGGGGGATGCTGCTGTTGGAATGGAGAAGGGAGAGCACCTTGCGAGGAACATCACAGTCGAGGATGAAGGTCCCCGGCTTCTCGACGGAGAGGACGAGGCCGTTGAGGGAAGGGCCTTTGACGACCGTCGCGTCGGTCACGGAGGCTTTGAGCCTGACATCGCCGGCGTAGAAGGCGACGGTGGCGACGGCGGACCCCGCGTTCTTCTCCACGTCGTACTTCCCCTTGACGGTGGCCTTCGCCATCCTCGCCGGAGATTCTCCGCCGCCGCCGCCCCTCGCTGCTCCCTTGAGATATGGAGGCGACTAGGGGATGACAGAGGAGACCAGCTCAAGCAAAGACCCAACTACCCGGCATGGGCTGCTCCGCGGGTAACTTTCTCCCCTTCAGCAGCCACTTGGCAGCGATTGTGGGCGGAAGCTGCAAGCAGCAGTGTACCGACCTTTTGTGGCGTCAGAATCATTTAAAATTGTTAATTCTGCGGGACACCGTATTACTCCTGTCACGCGTACGTCTGTACCCTGTTTACATCTCGTACCGGTTTCCGTTATTCGTCGCCTTCAGAAAATAATTACTGGATATTCTCATCTTCCGCCGTCAGAAAATAATTGAACCATAAGGAGAGGGCTCATATGTAAATACATAAATGCGTTTAAATCACTTAATATCAGAATTTTATACATTTTTGTTTATTAAAAATGATATTTGAAAAATTAAAAAAATATTAAAGGTAAGGTGGGTAAGCAATGACTGTAAATATAGCTGGACTGAGCCTAGTAAGCCAATACTCAGTATTTCAAGCCCGTAAAGTTACTGGGTTGCTTCAATAAGGCCCAACCGCAGAGAAGTCCGAACCCATTAAAAGCCCAATAATAGCCCAATATAGGATCTCCCCTGCCCTTACGCGGGAGAGAGTGTGTGTGTGTGTGTGTGTGTGTGTGTGTGTGAGAGAGAGAGAGAGAGAGAGAAAGAGAGAGAGCAGGGGTTTGTTTCTATTTATGGGCTTGATGTGAGGCCCAATTGTGAATAAAATGGAATGGGCCGATACTGAGTGATATGATTATTGGGCGTTACTATTAGGCCGTAGTGTTGGATTAAAGTCGGTCATCAAGTTGTTGGGCTGGTTTGGTACAGTTAGCCCAGTCCAACGGTAAAGAAGAAAGAATCCACGCTATGGTGGATCCGGTTTCCCGCCAAGTTTTGGCGGGAACTTCAGCGTCCTGTTACTTTTAGATCTGAGCTAGGTCGATGCTTGTGTCATCTCTCTGTCTCTCTCTGTCTGTTTCTCTCTCTATGTCTCCGCATTGAGCTTTGGGGAAGACGTCGCAGGTAGGTCGATTCATGCTGCAAGTGGTTAGTATCGTATTTACCCTACTCGTTGTTCATGTTCAATAGCCTGTCTGAAATTTCCCCTTCGTTTCTCCGATCTAGCAGATCTGGGCTGTGTTTTGGCTTTGCGTCGTACTCCGGATTAGGGCCAGTGTTAACCGCGGCATCTTGCTTTTGCTCCAAGTTTATCTTCTTGAAATGTCGTCTCGATGGTTTTATCATTGAGGGTTACGAAATATCAGGTTATCTTTTACGTCTTCCGTTTTTGTATTTTTACTCATATTTTCTTGGTAAAGAAGTTCTTTATCGGCCTGCATGTTAATTTGGTCTACGTTGCATAAATGTGGATTCCTCCCTCTAGGTTTCTGGATGGTAATGTGTAGAACTTGTCAAATGTTAAGGGGCCTTTATGTATCAGCTTTCGTGAAGAAGGTGCATCAATTACGGAACAATACTTGGAAGAGAATGAATTCGATATTCAGTTTCTTCCTTCACTTTTCTTTTAAAGTTATAATCGGTATTCGGCACTTTAGTTTTGAAGCTAGAATAATTTTGCATCCCCATTGTTCCCGATCCTGGTTTTTTTTTAATAAAAACTAAACATTTAGTTTTGGACCATCTCCAATACCTCTTATTATTGAGGCAATCGTCACACTTCAGAACGAGAATCCCATTTGGCTCTACGATTTAAATTTGGCATAGAATGCGCTCTACGAAATGGAATGAGCGTGTTAAGGTAATTCTGTAAATAAAAAAGTTCATTATATGATGAAATAGCATGATGCCTTAATGTATCCTAAAAGCATTTTGCTTTGCGATAAAGCTTTCATCATTGAATCCAATGGGGAGTAATCTATAGAAATGGTTGCCCATTTTTGTTATTTTACGTAGGTCCATGTATTCTGCCCTGAATTCTCATCAACCAATACGAAAAGAGGTGCCATGATGTGAATGAGTCGGATTGGGAATTTGGCTCGAACGTTCAGTCTGTTAACTCTCCAATTTGCTCATCTCTTCAATTTTTGCCAATATAGTTTAGGACTTCGACGCTAACTCCCACATTAAAATATTGTGGTTACTTGAAAAGATGATTTTGCTTGCTTATCTGGTAGATTTTGAAAACCCTAATCAGTTTTCAGTGACTGAGTCACTATCAGCACATAAGGAGGTTAGTTTCACTTTGTGTTTGGTTTTTTTTTCAGATGCCCACAGTTTTGTGTACATCGATCAATTGTGTGCAATCATTTTCTTAAAGTCGGTAATTTTTTATTAAGAATTAATTTCTATACTTTAAGAGCTTGGTCTGACAGCTGATGTGGTTAAGTCTTAGAAGCATGTGGATATCAGAATTGCGGCTAATGATTTCGAACTCATTACTAAATATAAATATATGCTTCTCTTTATACAGGTCAAGTGAACATGACCCGCAACAATGTTTGTACAAGAAGGATGGCCACGGAAAATGGTCCAAATCTCGTCAATCTCGTTCGTTGTGGTTCTGTACACTCTATTCTTGCTATTAAAATGGGATCTGTGTCAAGGTTTCCTAATGTTGATCCTCATGGGAGACCAGCATTAAAATTTAAGGAATTATCGTCCATATACGACTGTGAAGGCGTTAACAAACTAAATTCAGGCACAACCGTCAAATGGCATGCTATCAGGGCTAAAGGTTCTTCAGTTGACTCTCAGGTTAAAGTTGAGGTGGCCTCACCAGAAAAAGGTGCTTGCCCTGGAAAATCAACTGAAGCTGGTGATATTCAAAGCAGTCGAAGCATCTTTCTTAAGAAAGAGGTTGATTTGGATGCCATTCATGATGGTGATGAATTAAGTCGTTTGACTTTAAGAGAATTTAAGAACAGATGCAAAAGGCAGAAAGTCATCGAATCTAATGCCTCTCTAGGGCCTAATGATCATGCTGGCCATTGCGCTGTGAGCTGTAAGGATAACTCCGACAGACCTATGAAAGTGGAGCCTGATCTTGACGAGCCCCTTATTGTTTTAAAGCAAAGGATGTACAAAGACTCGAAACCAGAAAGAAAGAGAAAGAAGAATGCACATCAGTATAATTCTGATGCTTCATCTCCAGTGCAGACAAGAAATGAAGAGGAACAACCATCCTACTTTGGTGTAGCTGAACATGCTCTTTCCACAGATTCTGCTGTGAGCTTCCATCTCATTGAAATTAAAGAGGAGGTATTGGAGACTGATTCTTATGATATTGACAATGTGGTTCCTGCTGTGAACATTTCTGCCTCGAGCTCCGTGTCAGATGCTGATTGCTTAGTAGCTCAAGGGTCTGAAGAGATCCAGCGAGATGAGCCCGAGATTGGAGAATCAGTGTCAATGAGAGGTAACATGAGTGACTGTTCCACTGATGAAGTTTTTATCCCTGAAAGTCATAATTTAGGCAAGGATGCAATGGAAATATATTCATGCATGAAAGAGATGGATTCGTCCGATAACAGAAGCCCTGAAGTAGCTTGCACTGTCAGGTCAGAGACTCTGCAGGCTGAGTCCTTTGGTGAGCATGACCCTGTTACGGTTTCTGATTGTTCTGCCTCTGATTTGCTCGCCGAATGCCATTTTCCTGACAATATGTGGGATTGCTTGAATAATGGATGTGATATGGGAGATAGACGACGACCAACGTTTGCTGACATATCCCAATATTCTTCTCTTGGTGAGGTTTCAGTCCCAGATCTCTCACTTGGCCATATCTCTCTACTGGAGAGTGCAGGAATGAATTCTGATGCAGGTAGCAGCGAATTTCCCCCTCTAACAGGCAGCCTTGGTCCTGCCTCTACAACTGAGGATCGAAGTGTGCAAGCGACCGACAGCATCGAAAATCCCATTGCCATCCAAGTGACTTCTGAGACTTCTGAGGCTTCTGGGTCAAAGGAGCACAACAGTGGTGCAGATTGTCACACAGAGGAAACATGCGGTGAAGCAGTTATCTCATTTGGTCCCTGTGCTTTCAATACACAATGGGATTTTGTTGACAGTTCTGCATACGATGTAGCTTCTGAAACTGTGACAAAAGATGATGGCGAAGCTGGCGGTGCCAGCTGTAACGTTCATGAAGATAATGTCCATGCAGAAGGCGACATTTCTGAGGGTATAAATGGCCAAGTGCTTGAAAGAGAGATGCCCACCGTTGTCCCTGAAATAGTACTCAATCTTCAACCTGGAGAGGAAACTTCTGGAGCTTCTACTCCGATGTCCTGCAGTACCAGTTGTTTGCATCCACCTGATGTTTCTCTGGACGAAACCGACAAGGAATTGACCACGAAAGAAACAGAACGATTGTGTCACCTGAGAAGCGATGAGGTCAACTCTTGCTCTCCTGTTGCCAAGGAGGATTGGGAGGCTGCGGAAAGTCAAGATTGCTTTTCTCAGGCTTCTGATCAACGGTCCACCGTGAGCAGTTTCTTGAGCGTTGACCACTCAGATCAGGGCGGTGACGTAATCTTCACCTTTGAAGACGTCAGCGAAGCATCGACTCCCGTGGCGATGGTCCTGGATGTTGGGAAAGTTAGAGACATGTCTGCTGAAATCTCTACGGCTGATGATCGAAAAACCCATCAAGAGAGCGATGAAGAACTCCATCATCAGTTAGAACATCCTCCGATAAAACTTCTGTCGAATAGAAAGGTATTATTCGCTATGCCAAAAAGAGTAATCTTCATTCTTATGGGAGCCCCTAAGCCGGCGGCTGATAGTCAACCATCATGCAGGTCCTCTCTCCAACAACTCAAGAAAAGCTGTGCCAGGCAGTGGACGCCGAGGAGCCGGTCAAACCCCCCAGTAAGTTTTCAACTGTTAGGACTCCTAATCTCTTGCGCTCCCCTTATTCTCTTCCTGACTTTTGGGTCAATATCTTGCAGAGAGCGGGAAGAGGCTCTGGTTTGAGGGAAAGTCAAACGGTTCCCCTCCTCGTGACCCGGTTCTAAGGCTCTCTGGGCTGGTGCCGAGCCCTGAAAGGATCGGAATGGCGGCTCCTGGGAAGAGACTCTGGTTTGAAAGAAGGTCAAACTGGGCCACATCCTCCGAATGGATCCACAGGGTTCCTGATACGACAACGAGCCCCGAGAGGGCGAGTAAGAGGCCGAAGAACGGCTCGGTGGTCCCCACCAAAGGCATCCTCAAATCGCCGCCCTCCTGGGCGGTCAACTCCCCCGCACAGAAGCATACTCAGGAGGCCATAACCTTCTCTCAGAGGCAGATGCAGGACATTGAATCGCTCGCTTCAAAGCTTCTCAAGGGGCTGAGGTCCATGAAGGGCATCGTGGAAGAAGCCCTGATCTCGGAAGAATCCTCCTCTGCTGCGTCTTTGAAGGACCAAACGGACAAGGTAACTTTCCATTTCAAGTAATAAATAAATAAATAAAAGAACAAAAAATGCATTTTTGCTCATCTCCGAACTTTCTATAAGAATATTTCTTCCTGGATTTCATTCATATATAGACTGATATTGATGGGGAATTTATAGTTTTTAAAAGGAGTTCTACTTGCCATGTCTGCGGATCATCTTCTCTTCTTGCACGCATTTTTTAAGCGATGGCTGTCTCTTCTCGTCTCCTTGGTTCTTGCCGTTGACTTGGACATCATATGATCTTTCGGAGAACTCATCCACCCCAGCGGGGGTCTTTCTTCCGATCAGATGAGAGCGGCCATCGACAACGCCTCAGAGCTCGAGGAGACCACCAAGAAATGGCTGTCCATGATGGGGAAGGACTGCAATCGCTTCTGCAAAATCCTGGTTAGCTCTCTCTCTCTCTCTCTCTCTCTCTCTCTCTCTCTCGCGAGCTTTCCATGATCGGGCGGCTCTTCTTTCTGACCGCAGAGGTCAACCCTCCAGAAGACCCCCAACGGGCTCCGAAAGGATCGGAAGAAGATAACCTTTGCAGATGAAGCCGGGGGCATGCTCTGCCATGTCAAGCTTTTTGAAGACATTGTATGATATCTCAGCTGCCACCTTGCCCCGTTCTTGATCCCCCAAAATGGCTCCCCGATGAGAGAGAATTGGCTGCTTCTGCCCCTGTGCTTTTGTTTACCTTCCATTTATGGAAATTTTTTACGCTGCAGAATGTGTGCAGCTGGGGTTGTTGTTCATCTACTTTTCATTGTATAACTCTTGGATCAGCCGACGTCGTATATATTTCGAAAGATTATAAAAAGCAGAGGGCAAGAGCTTGCTCGCGTTGATATCAATCGACCAGGACGTAATGGGCCTGGAAGAATGGGCCCGATAGAGCAGAAAAGGAAGGGATCCGTGATGAGCCGATGGAGTGGGCCCATTTAGCAGGTGGAGGAGGATTTTTAGTGTTGCTTACGTCAGCGTGACGATAATAGTAAATAGAAGGAGGTCCCCGCGTGTCCATCCAGCTGGCAGGGTCACGTCACTGGTGCAGAAGCGGATTTAATTAGCCCGGCAGTTGGCTGGCGTCCGCAATAGTGGTCTGGGAACCCGGTCTGGGCCGGACGGTTGGATGGGGCATGTCTCCAATAATTGACACGTGGGTTGCCAACGTGGCAAGCACTGGGGGTTTTCTGCTGCCCACGTCCCCGAATGGGATACGTGCCCTCTTCCTAACGTGGGCCCCCTGGTCACGGAGACTCCTTTTCTTCCACTCGTGAATGCGGGGCCCACATATCGATTTGACGGCTCAGATGAGTTGTCTTCCCCCGTGACCCCACCTCTTCTTTTCTCAGAAAGAAAGGAAAGAGAGAGAGAGAGTGATCACACTGGGTTTCCTCAAGGGTATTTTAGTCTTTGGCATAAAAAATTAAATAAGTAATAAAAATATTTAGTATCGAGGGTCTGCTAATTGTAAAGGTATAAAATATTAAATACTCTTCTGTTTAAAAGGTTTAATGAAATAATAAACACTTGGGGAACTAAAACTAAAAATAGTCCCTCATGCTGGCGCCATCCTCCGGGTTAAATCCTAGTTGGCGTCTCCGTTGACCGTTCACTCGACATTAAAAATCGGGGACCTTTTCAGATCACGAGAGGATCAGCTTTCTCCAACCGTTCGATGAGGAAAATTGGCGGCCGGCGTTGCGGCGGCGGCGCCGGGGAACACGGCGGCCCACACTGCGGCGAAGGCGCGGAGGACGGCGGCGTGGTGGCGTTGTGAATTGAGGGACAGGAAGCACCGTAGCAGCTGCTCCAGCTCCCCCTCGTCGTAGATCCTCTTCTCTGCCACCATCTCCATCATCGACCTCCGGAAGTCGCCGTACGGATCCTCCGACATCTTCACCACTACCGCGAAGCTCCCCGCCGTCAGTTGTCGCCGGCGTTGCGCCGGCGAGGAATCGCAGGGCTCGAAGATCGGGTTCAGAGTGGGAAGAAAATTCGAGAAACTCCGGTGAGAAGACTCCGGCGTCTCTGATCCCTCGTCGTCGTCATCTTCGCTGGTTGACTTCAGCATGTTGTCTGAGTCGATCTTGCGGCGCGGGGAGGAGTCAACGCGAGAGAGGACGTGCCAGTGATCATCTCTCTCCCAGAGGAACGCTGAGGAGGCGTCTCTCTGTTTCGAGCCATGGACGGAGAGCTCCTCGGATTCGAAGCTCTGGGATGCTTTTGACCTCGAACTGGTCTGAAGCTGGCTGACCGCCTTGCGTTTGACCTCGAACAGGTCGGCGGCGCCGCCGGTCGCCACCGCCGCGTCATCCTTTGATCGGCATGATTGGAAGGACGGGATCACCCGCGATATGCGGAGCCTGAACCTCTTCCCCATCCTTCTCTCTCTTATCTTCTCTTCTCTTCTCTTCTCTCTCCTCTCTCTCTCTCTCTCTCTCTCTCTCTCTAGAGCAGCTTCTGCTTGCTTCTTTCTTGCCGCCCTGCGGGAACAGCTTCTGCGTAGAGCATTATATAGCGACGGACGAGGATGATGTGTTTTCAGATCGTATAGATCTCACCGTTCATTTAACCAACAAAATATAGTCCAAATATGAACATAAAAAATATTTTTGTAATTTTTTGGCAGTCAAACATCGTCTATATTTTTTAAATGATTTTATGAATTTTCTTAATGGGTTCAAATTATAAGGGGTATGGGATGATTGCCCCCCAGATTTTAAGAGGGCCCATGCAACATCATCAAATTCCTTTTTTCCTATAAAAAAAAGGAGGCATTTTTAATGCGGTGGAAATTTTCAAAAAAACTTTTTTTTGAAAGTAATTCTGAAATATTGAATTTTTAATATATTTTAACAAAAGATTTTCCACTAAAGTTGATGTCTCTCAAATCAAAGTCAAGCAGAGATCGAGTACGACATTGGTGATCGTGAGATGGTCGTATGATGAGTCAAACAGGCCGTTGACTTCCAGGCTGGACGTAGATCCAACCCAAAAATGGGTCCGGTGGGTCAGACCTATTTTAACTATTTTGGGCCTGACATAGAGATCTAAGCCAAGAAGAAACGGGGCGGGCTGGGTTAGAAGGGTGGTCCTACGGACGTTGACTGCTTGTGGAAGTTCCTTAACATGAGAAGGTTCTCTATGGGTCACCAAGTGAACTTGGAGATAATTCAGTCAACAATGGAGAAGGAAAAATTCTCAGCTAGTCATTAGTCTCTCTCTCTCTTTCTCTCTCTCTCTGTCTCTCTCTATCTCTATCTCTATCTCTATCTCTCTATATCTCTCTCTAAGTGATGGATTTGTGGTCGACCATTTAAATCACCGTCTCATCAAAGACTAATCCACGGTGGTTACTCCTAATCACGCCAGATGGTCATCTTTGCACCAACAGTCAACGCTCGACCCAATGAACGAAGGTGGTGGTCAAATAGAGGGTCAGCTCGGAGATTAATAGGAGTTCACTCACTGGGCCATGTAAACGGTGAGGTTTAGGCTGGACCCAATGATTCACAATGACTAAATTATCGGTTCATTCTGAAGGAAAAAAAATGCAGGAAAACATGTCATTTAAATAATGCCAAGATTTTTAGCTCATACTGAAATCAGAAATCCTTCCACGTGCTCCTTTTGGCAGGGGGAGTTTTCCACAGATATCAGGGACAAAAATAACAAGATATCAGGAGTAACTGGCAAGATTTCGGCTGAAATCATATACCCGTAGATGAGCAAGGAACAAATATATAAATTTATTTCTTGAATACATATCGGATATTCAGAATGGAAATATAGAGTGGGAGGAGAAGTGAGGCATGAGAAGACGACCTGGGGAAGCTTTCAAAGTCAACGCCAGCTCTGGAGCATGACCGCTAAGGGAACCTGTTAACGGCGGCCAGCCAACGATGTTGTCTTTAATTCTCCCACCCCCTGGGAGTTTTTTTCAGAATTTATCTGCAGAAGAAAGAAAATAACGGCAGGAAATGATTAACTCTGTTGAGAAATATCGAATCTGCTCCGAGGATCAAGAGATCAGACTGAAAGTAGAATATTTCAGGACTGCTGGATGAATCCTTTGCTTCCAACTGGGTGAGATCAGATAATATCCTTGGTGAATGTACAGAATTTTTGGGGAATTTTGGATATGATTCCTGTTTGTGCGGACAGCAGCACGATCAAAAGGATAATGGTTGACTAGCCCCTTACCGAGATTATTACAGTACTTCCTTCCTAGATCAAAACATGACATGCAGTCTAGAATCAATAACAGGTTGAATATATTTCTGGTCAAAGGCGGCAAAGATTTTATCAGAATTCAGAGAATGGGGCATGAATTTCCATGGGAGAAACTAAATAGTAATCTTGAATTGTGAATTGAAACAGAAATTCGACAGATGAGTGTGGAGGATTCGATCCTCCATGAATAAGGAAGAAGAGCATAATTTAATGGTCAGTACTACTTAAAATGAGTCCGATTCATCATTCGAGTACCGAGATCTGGAAGCCGAGGAAACCCCTAATTGTAGATTTGAGGGAAAGGGAGGAATCGGCATATCGAGCAGACAGAGCAGATTTACGGCACACATTCAGCAGGATCCAGGGAAGAACACACAGAGAAGGGGGGGAAACGGGGTATGAGTCATAATTTACCTTGGAATGCCGGGGAGGAGGAGAGAGAACGACATCTACCATCGACATGGACATCTTGGCGATCTCGGAGACGGCAGCATCCCTTACCCCCTGGTCTTCGTTGACCATATCCTCGTAAGCCGCCTCGAAAACCTCCAGCCAGAACCGCGGCAGCTGCATCTGTCTGCTGTGGGCGTACACATCCCACATGTGCCTCACCACCTTCGTTCTTTCCTCCAGTTCCTGCTCAATCCAGATCAGGGAAGCACAATTTCAGAAACTGAGAGCAAGAATTCGGAGCAGAGAGGGAGGTAAAACGCCGAGATTGACGAACCAGGATGTCTAGATCGTCACGGGATGGGACAACTTGGTTGTCGGCGATCTGATTGAGGTTACCGGCAGACCACTTCAAGTTGACGGTGCCGGTGAACATGGACCACAGAGCGAGTAGGACAATGGCAGACAGCGCCCAGACCTTGTATTGCCCTTTCCTGAAGAGAATAGAGTCAGGGGCGCCGCCATCTCCGGCGGTAACCGACGAGGTCAACAGAGCAGATTCCTTCATCTCATCAGGTCGGTGGTTTCCGCGCGCGAATTGCTCCAGGAGATACTCAAGCAGGAAGACGATGACAGACAGGCTGTGGCTATGGCGCTCGCCACTGCCGCCGCCGCCGCCGTTGCTGCTGGAGAGAGCACAGGGAGAAGTCGCTGGAACTTCCACAAAGGTCGGTGGGTCGCCAGTTGGTAGGGATGGGGAGGAACTGGCCTCTCACCGAGTCGCCCCTAAACGACGGAGATTTTATAATAAAATAATATTTTATTAAATAAATAAGCATTAATGAACATTTAACGGAAAATAATAAATAATATAAGGATGTTTTTTTCTGCCCCATTCTTAAAAGCAGATTTCGGCTGGGCCCACAGGGCCCATGGAGGACCACGTCAGTTAAGATTTATTTTTACAAAAAGGGAATAAAGAGTTTTTATTTTATTTTTTCTTAACATATTGTTTACGTTAAGCGCCAACGGTAGGGTGCTAAGGGGGCCAGGGCGCGACACGTGGCGCTGTCGCGCTGGAGCTCTCCAACGGCTTGCCCAGGAATAGATAAAAACCGGTGGCTGGTCAGCGACAAGGCGGCGTATTTCCATGCACCCGTAAGAGAAGAGGGAGAGCCGGAGAACGTAGTGCAATGGACAACGCAGCGGCCTCTCCACTAAAAATAGAGAGACTCTGAGGAATCACAGGAAAGAGAGAGAAACAAGGTACGAAGGAGAGAGAGAGAGAGAGAGAGAAAGGGGCGTGAGGGGGAGAGAGAGGAAGGAGGAGACCGGGAAGGGCGAAGGCCAAAACTGGGACGGGACATCCCCTCCCTCGCCCTTCTCTGAGGAAGAAGCCTCCCCTTCGTAAACCAGGTATCCTTTCTCTCCCTCTGCACTCTCTCTTTCTCTCTCTGTCTCTGTCTCTGTCTGTCTGTCTGTCTCTCTCTCTCTCTCTCTCCCCTCCATTCCCATGGGTTTTCTGCACCATCTTGCCAGCCAAGGCATTAAACAGGTGTCTGGTTGAGGGATTATCCTCCGAATGGCAGCAACTTGGTACGGATTGAAAGTCCCATTTGTTCGGAGTTCCTCCACGCAGGGGTCCGAACTGATCTTCTTCTTCCCCATGATTTAATGGTCGTTTCGTTCTTCGTTTCTCCTGTGTTTTGTGAAGAAGTGGCTCTCCTTTTACAGGGAGGGCCCCTGATCAGCCGGGGAGGGTTTGGAGTCGTCTTGGGCCCGAATTACACAACCAGCGCGGAAGATGGCTTCATCCCCTGAGACGGCCCCCTCTCCTGATTCCCCCTCCCCTCCCACCTCCACCGGGGGCTCTCCTCCGCCGCAGGTCTCCCCGCCGGTGACTACCGCCGCCTCCCCGCCGCCGCAGAAGACGCCTGCGCCGCCACAGGCCCAGGCCACTCCGCCATCTCCGCCGCCTTTGACCGCCAGTCCGCCGCCGCCATCCGCCGCGTCCTCGGCCGCTCCACCGCCTACGAAATCCGCTCCACCGCCGCCTCCGGGGCCGTCTTCGTCTCCTCCTCCTCCTCCTCCTCCTCCTCCTCCGCCGCCGCCTTCAAAGACGTCCACCTCTCCATCTTCTAAGGCCCTGTCACCGCCGCCGCCGCCTCATTCTTCCAAGTCCTCGTCGTCCTCCTCCTCCTCCTCATCAAAGGAGGGCTCTTCGTCGTCGACCGAGTCAAGCTCCGGAGTCAACGCCCCTCTGGTGGCCGGGATCGCCGTCGGAGTGGTGCTCTTCCTCATCCTCGTGGCCGCCACCTTCCTCTGCTGTGTCAAGAAGAAGAAGAAGAGGACGCCCCACGACGCCATGAGCTACTTCGTTGACCCCACGCGGGAGGGCTCCAGAGCGCCTAAAGTCAACCACTACTACAACGGCGGCGGTGGGCCTGTGGACCACATGGTCAAGATCCCGCCGCCGCCAGGGGCAGGACTTAGCCCCTGGGGCCCACCGCCGCCGCCGCCGCCCGGAGGGATGATGAACAGCAGCGACATGAGTTCCGCCTACTCGGGCCCACACGGGCCCGTTCTGCCACCGCCATCGCCGAACATAGCACTGGGATTCAACAAGAGCACCTTCAGTTACGAGGAGCTGTCGGCGGCGACAAGCGGGTTCTCGCAAGTCAACCTTCTGGGTCAAGGAGGGTTTGGGCTGGTCCACAAGGGGATACTCCCCAACGGGAAGGAGATCGCGGTGAAGTCCCTCAAATCGGGGAGTGGACAGGGAGAGAGGGAGTTCCAGGCGGAGGTGGAGATCATCAGCCGAGTCCACCACCGCCACCTCGTGTCCCTCGTTGGCTACTGCATTGCGGGAGGTCAACGGATGCTGGTCTACGAGTTCGTCCCCAATAAGACCCTCGAGTTCCACCTCCACGGTAATGGTCAACGCCCCACTCCACACAATCGATCTCCACCGCAGGTCTGAGTTGGATGGCCTCATTCATACTCGCAGGAAAAGATCGCCCCACCATGGATTTCCCCACCAGACTAAAGATCGCCTTGGGAGCCGCCAAAGGCCTCGCTTACTTGCACGAAGACTGTATGTACTCTCTCTCTCTCTCTCTCTCTCTCTCTCTCTCTCTCTCTCTCTTCTCTTGAAATCCGGCTCTTCATGCTCTTTTCTCTCTCTCCCGCAAAGTCTCCGGTCCTTCGCGCTCATCTCTTTCTCTCTCTCTCCTGTGTAAGGTCACCCGAGGATCATCCACCGTGACATCAAAGCTGCGAACATCCTCCTCGACTACAAGTTCGAAGCCATGGTGAGGGCTCCTCGATGCATGAAGATTGGCGGGGAGTTTGATGACGTGGCCCTAATGGCTTCTTCCTGTGTAGGTCGCGGACTTCGGGCTGGCGAAGCTTTCCTCAGACAACTACACCCACGTCTCCACTCGCGTCATGGGAACCTTTGGGTCTCTCTCTCTCTCTCTCTCTCTCTCTCTCTCTCTCTCTCTCTCTAGATGAGTGCAGTTCGGATTATACTAGTGTATAGTACAATAATATGGATCTAGATAAATTGAATTGATTGAGCCTTCTGTACTCAGCTACCTTGCGCCGGAGTACGCGTCCAGCGGGAAGTTGACGGAAAAGTCCGACGTGTTCTCCTTTGGCGTGATGCTCCTGGAGCTGATTACCGGGCGGCGACCCGTTGACTCCTCCCACACCTTTATAGAAGACAGCCTCGTCGACTGGGTCTGTCCTTAGCCTCTCTCTCTCTCTCTCTCTCTCTCTCGCTAGATTTGGGGCTTCACCCTCTTCGTCTATCTAAACACAGGCGAGGCCGGTGTTGACCCGCGCTCTGAGCGATGGGAACTACGACGAACTGGTGGATCCCCGGCTGGAGACCGCCTACAGCCCCGTTGAGATGTCCCGCCTCATCGCATGCGCTGCCGCTAGCGTCCGCCATTCCGCCAGGAGACGCCCGAAGATGAGCCAGGTCCGAACCCTTCCCCCCCCTCTCCCTCTCTCTCTCTCTCTCCCCCGTTCTCTCTCTCTCTCTCTCTCTCTCTCTCTATCTATCTATCTTTTCCTCTCTCTTTACCTCTCTCACTCTGTGCGTGTCTCTCTCCGGAAGAGGAGGAAGACGAAGTGCTGAACAGCCTTCGCCCTCCCTCTCTCTCTCTCTCTCTCTCTCTCCCTCTCTCTCTCTCTCCCCGGAGGAGGAGGAGGAGGAGGAAGAAGAAGAAGAATAATGGGTGGTTGAGTTGACAAGTGTTCGTTTTTGAGCGGCCATGCAGATCGTTCGGGCATTAGAAGGGGACTCGTCCCTGGAGGATCTGAACGAGGGGGTGAAACCAGGGCAGAGCATGGCCTTCGGCAGCTCCAACGGCAGCTCCGACTACGACTCAACCTCCTACACCTCCAACATGCGCAAGTTCCACAGGGCCGCCCTGGCCAGCCACGACTTCGGCAGCAGCGACTACGGCGGCGCCACCAGCGATTACGGCCTCAACCCCTCCGCCTCCACCAGCAGCGGCGGCAACTCGGGCGAGATCCACGCCGGCGGCACGAGGAAGAACTTCTAACTAAAAACCACGATAACCCACCACCCACCGAACAGGAGAGACTCTCATTATATATACACACGCATGTGGGAGGGAGAGGGAGGGGAAGGGAGAGAAACTATTTGCTTCGTGTTCGTGAAGGATAAACAGGTCAATCCGTTTCGTAAGTTACTGTGGAAGAGGACGTGATTTCAATGATTCTTCATTTTTCTAAAATGGGTCGGGCTGTCTGCATTGATGCGTTTCATTCGATCTATCGCCTTGTTTGACTTTTTACCTTCTCAAGTGAGGGGTAAAGTCAACTCGTTATCTTCTGGGTCGATTCATTTGAGACGACGGATTGGAGGATACCCTTTTTTTTAGAACGACTAAGTCGTTAAAAACCACACTAAAACTGGTACGTAATTAGACTGTCATCAGGATGCTGGCAGCGGTCCGTCGTTGTTTTGACTCTTGATTTCGTGTTGTTTGACTTCTGAGTTCTTAGGTGCAGAGTAAAGTCAACACCTTATTTGGTCCAATAACGTGTTGACAACAACGGGTTGTCTTAACTTGATAAATATACCAATTTATTGATATTTTTTATTTCATATATAGATAAATCGACTTCATTCTCTCTCTCTCTCTCTCTCTCTCTCTCTCTCTCTCTCTATGACAGAAATATCAAACAATTAAGTAATAATAGTATACAAGTTTTACTCTCTGAAATCATACGCTCTCTTTCTCTCTCTAGGGTAGAAAGATAAAAAAATTAACTAATAATATCATAAAAGTTTTACTGTCTGAAATCAACTCTCTCTCTCTCTCTCTCTCTCTCTCTCTCTCTCTGGGGTAGAAATATCAAAAAATTAGCTAATAAAAGGATACAAGTTTACTATCTGAAATCATTCTCTCTCTGCCTCTAGGATAGACAGATCAAAAAATTACCTAGTAATAGTATACAAGTTTTACTGTCTGAAATCATACTCTCTCTCTCTCCTTGGGGTTGACGACGCTTCATGGATTGGTGGGGTCAGACTTGGAGCCCAAATTTGGGGTTTTTTAAGGTCCCAGGGCGGGTCCGGTTCCAGTTCAGTACAACTGGGATCGGGCCGGTCATGAGAAATCCGAGAGGGAATCGGCCCGGCCCGTTAGTGAACACCTCTGCCGTGGCAAGGAGGTTCCCTTCACCTTCGGGGTTTTAATTCTCTGCCGTCTAGTTTTAATTCCCAGTCTTCGGCAAGGAGTTCTTCAGTCCTTTTAGCGGCTCTCTGCCTCGGTTCTCCCTCCTCCCGCTCCCAGCCCCAGAGCCCCTCCGTGCGAGGGGGAGCGAGGACTGCGACATGGCTCAGCCTTTCTTGAAGAAGGACGACGATCGAGATGGCGAAGGTATGTCCGAGAGGCCTAGTTCGCTCGCCCTGGCTGTCTTATGGCACCCGATTTCTGTTTTCCTACGCCTATGTGGCCATAGTCTCTGTTTTGGAGACTTGAAGCTTGTGATGCTCATGTATTTCTGGGGTAATCCTGTTCTCTTCGTAATTATGTCACTGCTCATAGATATCGCTGCGCTTTTCGTAGAGTTAATGTCTATGAAATATGATCGGTTGATTCGTTAGCGGTGGATTTTCGATGAGTAAACTTACTAGGACAGCCTACCTCGTGGCCTTATTCATGTATTCTTCAATTCCTATTGTTACGTGTTCCTCCAACGTAGTCTCTAACCGTTTAGATTAGTGTCACTAGTTAGATTAATTTCTGCCTTGGGTACTGCCTTCTTGATTATAAAGTCACGAAATTTCTCCTTATTTCGCAGAGGAATATTCTCTATTCTTTGGAATAGAGAAGGGTGCAGTTTTACAGGAAGCTAGAGTTTTCAATGATCCTCAACTTGATCCTAGGAGATGCTCTGAGGTATTTCTTTCGCAATTACTACTCATAACTGAGCTATCTGATTTATAGAAATCATCCTGAGCTTTTCATTCCATGGGTGCAGGTCATCACGAAGCTGTTGTATTTGCTCAATCAGGGTGAAACGTTTACAAAGGTTTGGGTTTGTTTATCTGTTAATCTAAAGTTTTCCACCCTGATTCAATTTTATCTCATATTTCTACTACGGTATGTGATATCTCCTGTAGGTTGAAGCGACAGAAGTTTTTTTTTCTGTCACCAAGCTTTTTCGGTCAACGGATTCAGGGCTTAGGAGAATGGTCTATCTGATGATCAAGGAAATTTCCGCATCTGCTGATGAGGTTGGTTATAATGCATCATTGTTTCCTTTCAAATTTACTCAACTGTTGACCATTAAGATTAACATGTCAGACTCTTTCTGGAAGGTCATTATTGTCACAAGTTCATTGATGAAAGATATGAATAGCAACACGGACATGCATAGAGCAAATGCAATTCGGGTCCTCTGTAGAGTGACTGATGGACCACTCCTCACTCAAATTGAGAGATATCTCAAGCGAGCCATAGTTGACAAGAACCCTTTCGTTGCCAGTGCAGCACTTGTCAGCGGTGTCCACTTGATTCAGGTAATTTCAAGTGATTCCTTATTATACGTTGATCCGTTCATCGTAGCTTTAATTTTTTTCCTACTGGGACAGATAAATCCCGAGATTGTGAGACGATGGAGCAATGAGGTCCAAGAAACTATCCAGTCGAGGGCTGCTCTTGTGCAATTTCACGCTTTGGCTCTTCTTCACCAAGTATGGAAATTTTTCTCTTAACTTGTAAAGAAATTTGAAATTTCAACGTGGAAACATTGCCTGTGGATACCAGTGTTGCACAGATGTTCGTTTTTATGGAAGTTGAAAGATTAATTTTACTCCGTTTCTTCTTTAAATGGAATTAAGAATTTGACCGCCAAGTTATCACAATTTGCAGATACGGCAAAATGATCGATTGGCTCTTAGCAAGCTTGTTACGAGTTTGACAAGAGGAACAGTTCGTTCACCTTTAGCACAGTGCCTCCTAATTCGCTATGCGAGTCAGGTTCTTGTTTCCAACTACTTAACTGAGTCACAAGCGATAACATAATTTTATTTTGTAAGAAATGACTGCTTTTATTGGACAATATCGTTTTCTTCACAAAAGGAGGTCACGATGAAACCTATTTTTCATTTTCAGGTGATACGAGAGTCAACCACTGACAACCAAACTGGGGATCGGCTATTCCATGATTTCTTGGAGTCCTGCCTGCGCCACAAATCTGAAATGGTGATACTTGAAGCTGCAAGAGCAATAACAGAGTTGAGTGGTGTAACAAGTCGAGAATTATCTCCTGCTGTCACTGTTTTACAACTATTATTGAGTTCATCAAAGCCTGTACTTCGGTTTTCTGCTGTTCGAACTTTAAATAAGGTTGGTATTTCATTCTTTTAAGAAATCAGTTGTCACATTTTATTTTTATTTTCTAATAATCTTCATGCTTACGTAGTTCCGAAATTCAGTGTTGGTACTCACTACAGATTATAACGTGGTTGAAGTTCTGACCCTACTGTCTTGTCACTGGATTCAAGCTTAGAGAATTGTTAGAGAGATCTATTCAATGATGAATGATTTTTGAGGCTCTTATCCTGTGATATTTATTTATGTTTCCCCACAGCAGTCAGTAATTTCATCAATGCATCATACAAACAGAAGGCTCTCACCGAGCTTACATGCTCTTTAATTGTTTGCACAGAGTTTTGCGGTGCTTTTTTTGTTTAATCGTTTTCTCCTCGAGAAATAAATGTGCTTCTTTTGCTGTGCTTAAGTTCCGTTTTAGATGTTCTCACACCTTCCTTCTATGCTATGATAGAGTTTGAATAGTCACGGTTTCTGCAAAATTATGTGCTCTAAAATTCGTTCTTCATTTGATTGATGCCCTAAAAGGAGACCAAGAATACATCAGTTTTTATTTTCCTCTATATTCGATCTCTTTCATAAATAAAGAAAAATCCTGGGAGTTGCTGCCCCAAGTGGACGAATTGAAATTCTCCAATCAACGAATAAATCATTTATCTGTAGCACGTCTCATGGAAATTTTGTTTAATGCTGAACTGTATAGAGAACTGTGGATGGACAGTAAAGTCTTAATCCCGGCTCTTGATGCCTTTGATGCTGAATATTTCTTACCAGAACTACATCCTTGACGATCTGATTTATATTGACTTTTTACTTCTCGTTTCACCTTCTCCATTTTTCCCTCTGAATCATAACCATAGTTTCATCCAACGCAGCAATCACTTTTCCAAATAACTATATTCAACTCCATTACCGTTGTGTAGTCTCTGGTCTATGTAAAAGATTCTGTTTATTACCCTCAACATTTATCACACATTTATTTCATATAGGTTTTCTTGAATATAATTCGTCTTCCACGTCAAAATCTTCTGAGGAATTCCTATTTCTCTTCATGGGTCGTCCATTCGAATGAGTCAGTTTCTTGTTTTCATAACCTTTGCAGGTGGCAATAACGCATCCTTTGGCAGTCACAAATTGCAGTATAGACATGGAGAGTTTAATTTCAGATCCGAATAGGAGCATTGCGACACTGGCTATTACTACACTGCTCAAAATCGGCAACGAAGCAAGTGTCGACCGTCTGATGAAGCAAATAACAAGTTTTATGTCAGATATTGCAGATGAATTCAAGATAGTTGTTGTGGAAGCTATTCGGTCATTGTGCTTGAAGTTTCCGCAGAAATGTCGCTCACTGTATGTCAGATTTTGCCTTTTTGGGTTAAACTACTTTCGTATTTTGGTTGACCTTTTTCGTCTGCGATCATTTCTCAGGATGAACTTCTTGAGCAGCATTCTCAGAGAAGAGGGAGGTTTTGAGTATAAAAAAGTGATCGTTGACTCGATCTTTATCCTCATCCGGGACATACCTGATGCCAAAGAAACTGGGCTGTTTCATCTCTGTGAATTTATCGAAGATTGCGAATTTACGTATCTTTCTACGCAGGTATTACTCACCTAAAGCAACTATTAACCTCTTTCCTATTTTCTTAAGCGAACTGACGGGTAAAGAAATCAGCAGAGATATGATCTTGATACTAATTATGCTTTAATTGTCGTTATTTACTATCTATCTTGTTGTCTAGGTTTCTTAGATATGATCTTATAACATTCCTATCTCGTTGTCACCGTGTTACTTACTGTACAGATTCTTCACTTTCTTGGAAATGAAGGACTCAAGACACCTGACCCAGGCAAGTTCATAAGGCATATCAATAATCGCGTCATACTTGAGAATGCAACAGTTCGCGCTGCTGCAGTCAGCACATTGGCCAAGTTCGGGGCGATGATCGATTCACTGAAGGTACCTGAGAACCCAAGTTTTTTTTTATAATAATTTTATTTTTCTTACCCAGATGCTTGGAAATTTCCATGAACTGATCTTCTCTCGCAGCCTCGCATACTAGTGCTCTTGAGACGTTGCCTTCATGACATTGATGACGAGGTAAAATACTGTCATTTTTGTGCTTTCTAGCTTCTATTTTGTTCACAGCTTGCTATGGAAACCATAGGGAATGAATGCTCTTTCGTAAACATATCACCAACTGTGAATAAATCCGAGGATTTTCAACTGTATATTTTCTTCATTACTGTGAAGAAAAAAAAACCTTATTTATTATTTATTTCAGGATCATCAGTTTTTCTCGCTTGTTCTTGTACTCATAGGTCCGTGATCGGGCAACTCTGTATCTGGGCACTCTCGGAGGAGAAGAACCCACAGCAAAGACCGACCAAGATGCTAAAGAATTTCTGTTTGGCCCCCTCGACATTCCACTTCCTAATTTAGAAACTAGTCTCTTGAGCTATGTGAGTACGATCTGAACCATATACTCTGTCGATCTCATACATCCTCTAGAAGCCATCAATGTCTCAATACCCTGATTCAGGAGCCCTCTGAGGAGCCCTTTGATGTTGCTTCCGTGCCCAAAGAGGCCCAGTTCCAGCCCCCCGTGGAGAAGAAGGTAGTGGGGGGTAAGACGGCGGCCGGTCTGGCCTCGGCCGTTGACTCCTACCAGACGCTGCTCTCCGCCATTCCCGAGTTCTCATTGTTTGGGAAGGTCTTCAAGGTTCGTCCTCCACACGTTCCTTCTTCCGCCGTGGAATCGAATCCCATGTGGGTTTGCTTGTTCTTGCAGTCGTCGGCCGCCGTGGAGCTGACCGAGCCCGAGACCGAGTACTCCGTCAACGCCGTCAAGCACGTCTACGACGGGCACGTCGTGATCCAGTACAACTGCACGAACACGATTCCGGAGCAGCTGCTGGAAAATGTAACGGCGAGGCAGCTCAGTTCACCTTCTTCATTCCCCTTACAATCCTTTTCCTTTCTAATCTTAGTTGGGTGATTCAGGTTACTATATTTGTCGATGCATCCGAAGCCGAGGAGTTCTCGGAAGTCGCGTCGAAGCCCCTCCGGTTCTTACCGTACAATTCCCCCGGACAGACATTCGTGGCCTTTGAGAAGCCGGCAGGCGCCGCTACTGTGGGGAAGTTCTCGAACCTGATGAAGTTCTTCGTTAAAGAGGTGCGTACCTCAATGAGAGGGACTAGAGAGAGATTATGGAAAGAGAGAGAGAGAGAGAGAGAGAGAGAGAGAGAGATAGAGAGAGAGAGAGAGAGAGAGAGAGAGAGAGAGAGAGCATCCTACTTATGGCATTTAACCATGTGGGGGTATCTTCTTCAGGTGGATCCATCGACAGGGGAAGCGGAGGAGGAGGGAGCAGAGGACGAGTACCAGCTGGAGGACGTGGAGGTGTCAGCGGCAGACTACATGCTGAAGGTTGGTGTCTCCAATTTCAGGAACGCCTGGGAGAGTCTCGGCCCCGACAATGAGCGTGTTGATGAGTATGGGCTCGGGGCGAGGGAGACCCTGGCAGAAGCTGTCGCCGCCGTCATTTCCATCCTTGGCATGCAGCCCTGCGAGGTTAGCCTCTCTCTCTAGATCATCCCCACATTACTTCTCTGAAGAAAACTTGTGTTCTTGCCAGATTCTTAGGTTAGATGGATGGGTTCAAGAAGAATCTTATTCTTGTAAAGTGAAAATCTCGCTAGATATCTGATGGACTGATCATCGTCTTCTTTGTGGGTCAGGGGACGGAAGTCGTTCCGGCCAATTCGAGGTCGCACACGAGCCTCCTGTCCGGGGTGTTCATCGGCGGCGCCAGAGTTCTGGTCAGACTCTCCTTCGGGATCGAGGGGTCAAAGCAGGTGGCCATGAAGCTCGCCGTCAGGTCCGATGATCTTTCGGTAAGCGATGCGATCCACGACATCGTCGCCAACGGCTGATTCCTCTTCACTGGTCAACTCCCTCCTTCGAGGTCAACCTTATTACTTGATTTTGCTATGTACATATATATATACGCATACAACAACATATACACATATGTATAGATATATGTAGAGAGAGAGAGAGAGAGAGAGAGAGAGAGAGAGAGAGAGAGAGAGAGAGAGAGAGGCTCGGTAAAGCTTCCTATGTATTAGATCCTACCTGGTTATTGTAGAGCTACTACTATATACACAAAAATTATCAATTTTTGCTACTATGTCAGTTTTTATATATATATATATATAGTGATAAAAGGAATTATCAACACCCAATTCTGGGCTTAACAATTAGCCCAAAAATCTTATTTTTCCTGTTGTTGGATACTAAAACGAGGAATTTTATGTAAAATTATGGGGAAGTTTTTGAAATTTCAAAAATAAGTAATTAATTTAGAATGGTTAATTGGAGTGTGAGAAATTATGGTATCCTAATTTTCATGCCTATTTTTGTGATTTTATGAAATAAAAAATTAGGGTAAAATTTCCTAATGATGATGGCTAGAATATAATTATGTTGGATGCTTGAGCACAGAAAAAGGTTATGTATGCAAATATTTATGTTGATAGGGATATGTGACAAGTGAAATATAAATAGTAAGGGAATTGATAGAGATCAACTTTTTCAATAAATAGATGTGGCTTGGTGTGTATGTACGCAATATAATTATGTACTAAAGGGTTTTTGACAAATATGTATGAATAAATAAGACCATCCTCTCTCTCCGCCGCGCCAGACCTCTAGAGCTCCGATACGAAGACGACCTCCGTCCTTTTTAGGGTTTACGTCCAGTTTTCTTGCTGGTGGGAGAAGAGGTGTATAGATCGAGGGTTTGTGGCTGAGGAGGGAGAGGCGGTCGGTCTCTCAAGATGGGAGACTTCAACGATGCCTTCATGCGCAATAGGGATACTAACGTGCAGGCGCGGACCAAGGCGCAGAACAGAGCCACAGTCTTGCAGCTCAAGCTGGTAAGCGAGGATATTCTCTGTCAGCCCTCCCTTGTTACGGCATCGGGGGATATCTCATTTGAAAGTATGATCCACGCGCAGCACTTCAGATCATAGCCTCTTTTGCTTTCGGTTATGATTGATTCGTTCGCTTAAGGCATTCATCTTCGTGTTAGAATTGAGAATTTCGTGATTCGATGCTTAGACCAACTTGATTTGCTTCATCTACGTTGTTATAAAAGTTGTGCTCTTCGTGTACGATTCAGATATTGACACATTCTTTTTCAACAGATATTGTATTATCGAATTTCGTCCTATGTTTTGTTTTACGCCATTTGTGTGAGACGTTGTTTGTATTCCTCTGGTCTGCTTCTTCTTTCTGGATTAAGAAGCCACACGGTCGCAAGGATCTAGTTACATGTAGTGATCACGAAATCCGTTCTCTTCTACTCAGATTGGGCAGAGTCATCCTACGGGTCTCACAGCAAACCTTCTGAAGCTATTTGAGCCCCGTCCTCAGTTGGATTATAAGCCTCCACTCGAGAAAAGGAAATGCCCTTCTTACACAGGTAAGGAATTTGAGGATTTGCTTCTGAATTGTTGTAACACGATGGGACTAAACTTATGTGTCTACAGGTATTGGACAATTTGTATCACAGTTTGCTGAGCCAGGGGATTCTGAATATGCTCCGCCTGTCCAGAAAGGGGAAACAGCGGTAAGATTTTCAGCATCTATATTGGCGCCGGTTACATTTCTAATTTCCCTTGAGAATTTAGTTCTGTGCCCGTTGGGATTCGATTTGGCTTTTCATTCCTGCTTGTTGTTGGAGTCTGCCATTGTATGCCTTGAGCTCCGAAACGATTTTTTCAATTATCGCATTGAAAATTAGAGAAAATGTGGGAACATGGGTGTTTCGTGCCTGATATGACCAAAGTAAGAAAGCGCATCATTCTGTGATCCTGTATGGTCTTTAGATGAAACTAATGGGTGCCAATGTTTTGGAGGTTTGGGATGTTAAATGACGTTTGCGGTTCTTTAGTACGTGCTATTACCATGTCCCTGAAGGTGCTAACTTCCACGAATCTTTTCCGTGGATCGTTCCAATTTTTTTGTTTGCTCTGATTCTTCCCTTCAATTCTAATGGTAAAATATTGAAATTATTTTAGTGTATTCGTCAGAATATATTCCCCTGAGGCTTCTTGAACATTCTATTATTCTTTAACAGTAAGTTTTGATGATTTAATACTTGAATTTTATTTATTGCTGGTTTCATGGTGGCAAATTAATATCCATCGATGGATTTGGATTATCTATTATGATTTAATTTAGGATTGTTAATTAATGAAACAAGAAACATATTTGTTGGCAGGTTGCAGCCAATGTTATTGCTCCAGTAATGCTTACTTTTGATAATTTTGTGTTGCATAAAAATGCTGATCTTACGGAGTTAGCTATCTGATTTGTTCTCAATGTCTGTGCCTTGTTGTTCATGCGCTTTTTTTCATGAAATAGGCGGAGAGGAGGGCTAGAATCCATGCACTTCGACTGGAGAATGGCGCAGCAAAGGCTGCTGAAGAACTTCAGAAATGTAACTATGCATTCTCCCAAAAAACAAAACTGAACGAAATATGTATATAACATAGATTTTATTTTGCAAACGGTGAATTATTTTTTTGATGTTTCGATTTCGTTTCTACAGATGACCCGTCCAAAGATCCCAATGTGACTGGAGATCCATACAAGACATTATTCGTGGCGAGACTGGTCAGTTTTTCCAGTCCTCTTTCAATGTGTCTTTTCTTTCCTTTTCGCTGTTACAAATTTATGTTGTACTGGGGATTCACTATCTTTTCTTTCAACTTGCGCAGAACTATGAGACAACTGAGCACAGGCTCAAAAGAGAGTTTGAGTCGTATGGACCAATTAAACGGGTAAGTGTTTCGTTATGTATTCACCGAGAGGTTATTATTGTTCTTGAATTAGGTAAGCTTTTTAATGTAAAAAAATATTTCCTAATAATGGAAAAAAAATAAAAAAGGCCAACCGTACTTGTTTGGTTTTCTTTAGGCTTACTTTTTCTAGATATGCAAATAAAACACAAATCATGGCTTAAAGCTGATCCATAGAAATGGCCAAGAAAAATATGTTTCTATTTGTAATTAAATGACGACAAGTATATATAGGGTATAATTTAGTTTGTTGCATTTTTTGGAAACCTTGATTATAACAATAAGTTATCGGTCGTATTTACTTTCACTTGTTGCTGGTTTGTAATGATATGAGAATTCGACGTTATTAGTAAATCTACCATAAAATTTGTGACTAACCTTCTTTCTGTTGGAATGCAAATGGCCGAGGGGAAATCGCTCCGTAGTAATGTCAATGATTTGATCTGTGAATCTGAAAATCACATTAGCGGGATTAAGTTAGTTAGACGATCTCTTTACTGTTATCTGTGAGTCAGTGTTGTTTTGAGCGTGGACGTGGATAAAGTATTGATAAAAAATATACATGCCTGGCAATGCAGATCTGCAAAATAAGCACGATAACACGAGGGTACACGCAAGTGCTTATACATACACTAATGTGTTATGCATTTTGCACGCGTTAGCAACGAATAAATAAATTAAACTTTGTTCCAAAAATGAAGAAGTTCGCGGTTAATGTTTAAAAGTAGTTCAAATCATTCACTTTTTTAGTCTCAATCATGTTTAAGGAGATTGATGCTGTTTGTAATATGATAACATGTATACTGTTTTCATAAACTTTAGATCAAATGTTGGCTCACTACAGAGTTCTAAGCATGTTATGCTTGAAAAACCTAATAAGAGGTTTTGCTACACTCTGGCGCCACAAGGAGCAAGTGTCAACATAACTAATTAAAAATGGCCGAAACACGAAAATTTAAGCCACAAAGCGCTAACTTTGTTTCGGATTCTTGTGAACTTGGTCATTTTCTATTTGGGTTCACGTAAAAGACAACAGATTCTCATGGTGTGATAACTTGCTCTGTGCTTGCCCCTAGAGGTGAAACCAACGTCTGTGTGCACCTTGCCCCATGATCTTTTTCATCAGATTAGGGAGTATGGGTTGGGAAGAGGATAGAGAATGCTTCGAATTACCCTTCTTTTGAGGATCTCTCCCACAAGTTTGTTTTTTTTTTTTTTCTTTTTTGCGATTTCAGGACGGGCCCATTCCCTTTCCAAAACTTTCCTAGTTCCTCACTTTTTTTTTTCCCCCTTGCCCCAACATCCATTATTAGGCATTGTGAATGGTATTTCTGAGTAAATACGAGTAGGAAACGGCAACAGGTATACTTATGCACATTCACCGGTTCACTTGTTTCCTCCGTGTTTCATCAACTTGTCTTGTTCTCGAGGGCATCTAATTTCTTTGAGACGCACACAAAACACACTCAATACAACCACTACTCTTGTTCTGTATTCGGCATTGGAAGTTGGAACAACTTTCCAGGTAAGAGGATTGCTAAATACAAGTGGGGAGTGATCAGGTATTTTCCTTTTCGGCAAAATTTGGCAGCGTCTTTGTTGCTTTCCCTTCTTTGAGCTGTCGCTACCTTTCCATGGATGGCCTTGATAGTCATCTAGAGATCCAGAAGGCACCCTAAATGCCATTTGGTGCATAGCCTCCGGTAAGCTGGCATTCCTGTTCTCCGTCTCTTGTGGTTCTTGGAAGGTTGTGCACCGGTGAGGGTAATGTCCAGGTATATATATATATATTAATACATATTGGCCGCAGGTTTGTGCTCCTGTTTTTAATAAAGAGTCCTTATAAATCGTCCTGCCATGAGCTCTGTAGAGTGTGATCTAATCTCTTCCAGATAAGAAATGAAACGAAAGCATACGACTTTGATGAATTTCCTGGTGGGCCACTCCCTGAGTTGACTTTTGAATATATTACGTTCATGTTCGTACTAATACTTTTGATCTAGATCCGGAAGATTTGCTGGTATTTTCACCTTTTCTCCTGCTCTGGTCCTCGTAAATATGCTTTTAAGAAAGATTGCCCGGTAAGAGGATGGAGAGGAAGGTATATCAGATCTGGATTTAATTAATTCCTCTTTTAAAGAGTTCTGGTTCCCTGGTAAGGGGATGTGATGGTCATCCATACCATATCTGGTTCCATCTCCAATGGTGGTGATCCATCCCGCGTGGGGCGAAGCTCTACACCTTGGAAGGTGAGCACGGCCTCTCTGCCGTGCCGATCTAGGGTTTACTTCCTTGAATGGCCTCCCGCCAAAAATCCCCCCATTCTTCGAGATTATTGATATTATTTCTTCCCTGAGGCTCATTTTCTCCCCCTCTCTCTCCCTCTCTATGTGCTTCTTTATACAGCTATTTTTGGTTTATTTTCCTATAATTTGGGTATTTTCAGGTCCGGCTGATTACCGACAGAGAGACTAACAAGCCCAGAGGCTATGCCTTTATCGAGTACATGCACACCCGGGACATGAAGAGTATGCTTTCTCTCTCTACAGATCTCGCCCTTTTTCTTCAGTCGTGTCTCATTAATGGCGAGAATCCCATTGATCCCCACGCTGTGTGCAGATGCTTATAAGCAGGCCGATGGGAGAAAGATCGACAGCAAGAGGGTACTCGTCGACGTTGAACGAGGCCGGACGGTTGCCAATTGGAGGCCTCGAAGGCTCGGCGGCGGCCTCGGGTCAACCCGGGTCGGAGGGGAGGAAGTCAACCTCAAGGGTTCCGGCCGGTGAGATTTTCTGTTCTTGAAATCGGTCAAACGCTCGATCAGATGCTGGATCGATCGTGTTTCCTTAAATCGGTTGTCTTTTTCTTGCTCCTCAGAGACCCTCAGCAGGCGGCGTCTGGTCAACGACCCGAGGAGCCCAGGGCCCGCGAGGATCGTCACGTGGATCGGTCGGTGCCCTTCTCTCTCTCTCTCTCTCTCTCATCGTCGTCTCCATCGATAGATTTTTCCTTCTTGTTGCAGGGAAAGAGAGAAGTCCCGGGAGAGGGGGAGGGAGAGAGACAGGGAGAGGGAAAAGTCCCACGAACGGTCCCGCGACCGGGAAGTGAGAGACGACCGCCACCACCACCACCGCGACCGGGATCGCGACCGCGACCGTAACAGAGACAGAGACAGAGACAGGGAGAGGGAGAGGCGCGATCGCGGTGGCGGCGGAGGACGAGAGCGCGGCGGCGGCGGCGGCGGCGGCGGAGACCGTAACAGGGAGAGAGACCGGGAGAGGGAGAGAGACTACGACCGCAGCCACAGCCGAGGAAGAGACGCCGGTGAGAAGGAGGCGCCACCGGACTACGACCCCGAGCAGGGCCGCGACTGGTACGGCGGCCGCGGCTCCAGCGGCGGCCACTACGGCGGCTACTACGACAACGCGCCGCCGCCGTCATACGAGCAGGCGGATCGCAAGGACCACCATCGCGGGTACGAGCAGGGCGAGCACGACGACTACCGGGGCGCCACCGCCTCCCGTGAGAAGGAGAGGGCGGAGAGGTCCCACTCGGGTGAGTACGAGTACTGATCATCGCCGCCTCCTCTCCGGTAAGTGCCCGTTGACCGATCGCCTCTTCTGTGGTGTCTGCCCCTCCTCGTTCCAAGGCGTTGACTCTCTTTCTGTCGCCATTTTTAGCTGCGTTTACGCAGGAGGCATCCTGGCTCGTCGGTGGTTGTGGGGGAATCTGTGTTCTCGTTTGCTTATCTTGAGTGAGTGAATGTACTTGAGTTGGAATGGAACGACGCTACTCGCTCTCTCTTCCTCTCTCTTCCTCTCTCTTTCTCTCTCTGTGTTTGGGTTTTTCTTTTTAACTCTCTGCCTCAAGGGACTAACTTGTATGGTTGGGCATGTCCGCCTGGCTCTTTCTTCTCCGATAACGCCACCGTCGTCTCTCCCTGTAGCAAGTTGTCGTCAAAAAGAGAGAGAGAGAGAGAGAGAGAGAGAGAGAGAGAGAGAGAGAAGCCTCTTCTTCAACGAACGAAGTCATCAGAGTTAAGGGAAAAGGAGAGATGTAGACGCCGGAGATGCCACGCCGCTCGATGGGGACGGTGTTGTCAGTAAGTGCGAATAGTGGCGTTTTCGTAGATATTCGATTTAGACAGGTCAACGGTCTTTTATTTGGAGTTCTTCTAGCCCCGTGGCTTTTGGGAGATAATGACATAAGTACCCTTGAGGCAATGTACAAATGAATAGGTGAAGAAGAGCCAGCCTGGTGATGCGGACGTCCGTCCCATGCAGAGCAACGTGAAAATGGCAGTAGATGTGGTGATGGGAGCTTCCCCCAGCTACTCGCCCTCTTCCCCAACGTGGTGGCGGAGGTGGTCGTGGTCGTGGTCGTGGTCGTCCTCCTCACCCTAACTCTGCACGGAAACCCTAATCCCTTCCGCATCTTCGAACCCCACAGTGATCACGTTGATCGTGTCGGGCCGGGTAGATTTCTCTTTACCAGAAGCTTCCCCCACCCCTTCGCCGTCCTCCCCTGGAGAGGTAACTCAGGCCAGGCTTCCCCCTGGCGGTACTGCCCTCTCTCTCTCTCTCTCTCTCTCTATCTCTCTCTAAAGAGCCCCCCCTTTCGAGGAAATCAGGAGAAACATAAACCGGGTGCAGTACCCGGGGGAGGGGGGGGGAGCTATAAGCGATCACGGGTGGCCTCGGATTTATCCTCCTTTGGATGCTCAGTGCCAGAAACAGCGGATCTCTGAGTTAGAGAGAGAGAGAGGGAGAACCCACTAGCTGGGTTTTGGAGGAAGAACCAGCGTGGTGGCATCGGCAGCCTTCTCCCGCTGACTTCTGTCTTTCCATTTCTCTTCATCATGATTCGACCGCAGCGGCGTCTGACGGCGGTGCTTCTCATCTGCTGCGCTCTGTTCGTCATGGGTGAGGCATTTGTCGCCGAGAGGCCTCTCAGGTCCGCCATGGAAGACGAGGAGGGGCCCTTCGCCCTCAGCAGCTACGTGAGGTCCCTCCTCAACGCCTACCGACACGTCTGGCCGGTGCGCCGCTTATTTCCTTCCCTCTCCAGATTTGATTTCTTCCCGCTTCTTCCTCCCGAGGGGGATTCCAAATTTCCTTCTTCTGGCAGGACATGGAGTTCGGGTGGAAGCTGGTGGTGGGTTCTCTGATAGGTTTCATCGGCGCCGGCCTGGGCAGTGTCGGCGGCGTTGGCGGTGGCGGCATCTTCGTCCCCATGTTCACCTTGGTCATCGGCTTCGACCCCAAGTCCTCCACCGCACTCTCCAAATGTATCTCTCTCTCTCTCAGTACCCTTCCTGCAAGCGATTATTCTTCTCCAAATACCTTCCTGTGAAGCGCCATTTGTTCTCCTCGCAGCCGTCTGCCTTGTCATGCAGTCGTCTTTTGATCACTCTCTCTCTCTCTCTCTCTCTCTAGAGCAGGGTTACTGAAAGCGTTTATTCTTCTCCAAATTCCTACCTGCTCCAGGCATGATAATGGGGGCCGCGTCGTCGACGGTGTACTACAACCTGAAGATGAGGCACCCGACGCTGAACATGCCGGTGATAGACTACGACCTCGCGCTGCTCTTCCAGCCCATGCTCATGCTGGGCATCAGCGTCGGCGTCACCTTCAACGTCATCTTCCCCGACTGGGTCGTCACCATCCTCCTCATCGTCCTCTTCCTCGGTACCCATCTCCAACTATGAGAAAGAAAGAGAGAGCGAGAGAGATGGCGATGCTATTCATAGTAAACTTTGTTTAAAACTGAAGTGGATGATGGTGATTCCAGGTACCTCCACCAGGGCGTTCATCAAGGGGGTGGAGACCTGGAGGAAGGAGACGGTCATGAAGAAGGTAATAGACCCAGCCAATTCTCTGGCCCTCTAAACTCCTGCACAGGGCTGCTCTGATAATCTATGTACTGTTTCAGGAGGCAGCTCAGCTCCTGGAAACATCTCACCAAAATGGTAACCCCGCTAGATCCCTCCCAGCTAAAAAAAGAAAGCTTTGATTCCATCAGTTTCTTCATGAAACCGCCTAAAAAGGGTAACGATGCGCAAAAGAGACAGCTAACTGTGTGTATTGTGTTCCAGACAGCTCCGCGGTGGCTTACAGACCTCTCCCAGGTGGCCCTGCTGCCGCCGCAAACATCCAGATGGGGCCCTCTGAAGATGCAGAGGTTTCAGTTAACTGATTAAATAAATAATTTATTCATCCCAAAATCATGCTCTTTATTCTAAAATTAGGACGAATATTAGAAAGAGTGATGACATCAACTTGATGCCCTCCCAGGCAGCAGCCGCCATGGTCTGTGCTCCTCGTAAAGACTATCTGCTGCTTCTCTTTGTGTGGGTGGCATTCCTCGCTGTGCAGATAATTAAGGTGATAATTGACGGTTTTCTTCCTCCTGGTGCTGCTAAATTGAAGAATTATGACGTAATAATGTACCTCAAATACCTGCGCAGACTTTTGCAAGGACCTGCTCCTTAGAGTACTGGATTCTAAACGCATTGCAGGTAAGATCTAAGGCTGAAATCTTCCTACCCATGTCTACCACCTTCAGTAAGACCTCATACGGTCAGCTTATGGTCAACTTATGACATATTCTATAATAAATAAAGTCTATCTCTAGACGAGCTTTGGAAGCATTCTAACTGATCTCTGCTCTCCTGAAGCTGCCAATTGCTGCTTCTGTGACTCTTTATGAGGCCGCTAGCTTGTACAGTGGAAGAAGGGTTATCTTGTCAAGGGGAAAGCAGGACATGAAGTGGAAAATCCACCAGCTTTTTCTGTACTGCTGCTGCGGAATATTAGCTGGAATTGTCGGAGGTCTACTTGGTCTAGGAGGAGGATTCATATTGGGACCTCTTTTTCTCGAACTCGGAGTTCCTCCTCAGGTTCGTTCCTCTTGACTGACCAAAGAATCTGCCCACGACTTGTACGAGTTATGGTACTTGGACTGCAAATATCATGCAAATAACTAAAATTGACGTATAATATTCCGCTTAGTCGAAATGATACTGGTTAGTCGAAATGATCCAAGATCCCTAATCTGATCTCCTCTCTTCCAAGATAAATAATTTCTGATTTTCTACATCTAAATTGGAAAGGGTCTGACAAGTTTGTTTACCAAAGTTTGATGCTATATCAGATCTTATACATGTATATGAATCTCTGGTGCAATGCCTGAAGACAGTGGCTGATCAGCTCAAGCTATGCATTTTCAGGTTGCAAGCGCAACTTCAACCTTTGCAATGGCGTTCTCGTCATCCATGTCTGTCATACAGTATTATATATTGGGCCGTTTCCCTGTTCCATATGGTAAATTTCAGAACATCCTTGTTATCATCGAACTATTTATTTCAGAACAAATATTCAACTATTTATTTTTGTTTCAGCGGTGTACTTTATAATTCTGGCAACTATTGCTGCTTTCACCGGTCAGCATGTAGTGAGAAGATTAATCATGCTGCTGGGCCGAGCATCACTGATAATCTTCATCTTGGCGTTGACAATCTTCGTGAGTGCAATCAGCTTGGGTAAGCGTTGACCATGTTCCTAATATAGTATTTAATGCATATTTCCGTGCTTGATGAGTCATTGTCTGCTGCAGGTGGTGTGGGCATTGCAAACATGATTAAAAAGCTGGAGACCAAAGATTACATGGGTTTTGAGAGCCTATGTTACCGCTAGTGGCCTTTTTCTCATGTCAAACACATCTGATTTGTAACATTCAAAATGGAGATAAAACCTTCTGTTGTTGAAAATATGAGCGACAAAGTGAAGAAAAATTGATGTGACCAGCAGTCTGTTCCTCACCAAAAGGAGAGCTTTTTCTTCCCATGTATTAGCCGATCACCAGGGGAGATTAATGAAAGAAAAATGCTTTGAAAAACACTGAAAATCACAAACCTTCTTGAAGTCTTAAAAGTTTCTTCATTGTTTCTTGGATGGCCACTGTGTCCGAGTGCTCACAGCCATAAATTACCTCTTTGATGTTGAGCGCTGACCTGAAAAGGCGTTCTGCAGTGTCATAACAGCCGCCACTGAGCATCATCTCAGCCCTTGTTTCAAGGATGGTCGCACGTAACAGAGAAAATTCCTTGTAGCTGCACTGATCAAACTGAAATGCTGAACGATTTTTGTATGGGATCCCAAATAATTGTTTCTCATGAACATTATTCTCCTGCAACGTGTACGAAATTTCCGAGTTCTTCAGCAATTCCTCACACGCAAACAGAAGCTCAGAGGCAGCTTCACACCGACGAAAGCTTTTGAATGTGTCCAGGGCTAGAGGAAGAACAAATTTACTGATGAACGCTAGCAACTCTGAAACCCTCAGTCTGACGATCGGCGGACTGGTACCCAATCTGAACAATAGGAAGGATGCTGCCCATACGTGCTCTGGGTGAAGATGTGGAGAACCCTTGTGAAAAATTGCACGAACCATTGCATTAGCAACCCAAAATTTTCCTCTTTTCCTGGCGTATTCCTTGATAATGTCATGAAAATGAATGCAGCCTATTTTGGCGCTGCACTTTGCTATTCTAAGCCTCACTAATCTACTCGATGCTTCGACTCCTGGTTTCTTGGAGTGTGATATCTTGTGCATGCATGCGACCATATGTCGAAACTTCTTCAAAAATTGCACACAATGATTGTCTTGAATGATCTCAGAAGCAGCCGTAAATAGTAGATTGACCGGAATTGGTGAGGGAGCAAACCAACCACATGCAAGTACCATCCTCGATGCGAAATTCTGATGATTATCAGCAAGATCAAAAACTAGAGAGCAGATACTTAAAAGCTGGACGATTGAAGGGTATTTCTTGAGCACCGACTGCTCCCCATCATTCCATGTAAGATCTTCGTGGGGCATTCTCTCAATTGCACTGAGAAGTTTTCTTGGGCTGATGGGAACTTCGGATAATAATGCACCAAAGATTGCAAGTCCCAGTGGCAATCTACCAAGTTTTTCTTCAGCAACGTCAAGAGCATGAGAGTCCTCTGGAGGAAGGTCCCCAGAATGTCCCTTGATCAGCGCAATTGCTTCTGAATGAGATAAAAACGAGATCTTGAGGGGTTTGAGGTTCATCACCGAAGACATCTGAGTGGAGATGAGGACATGAGTTTGCCCACCAAGACAAGGAAGAATCTCCATTACATTCCTTCCATCCCACCAGTCTTTGCCACTTTCTAAGTTGTCAATCACAAGGAGGAAGGGGATATCTCTCATGAGCTCCTTGCGCACCCTTCTGATTGTTTGCCCTTCAACCTCCTTAAAACTAATCGGGCCATTACTCTTGAGAAAAGTTTCCTTCTCACTGCTCAGATTGACACCCAGAGCTGGAAGTAGATTCAGATAGTTCATACGGATGTATCTTGCTTCACCACCGAGCCAAAGCACCATCTTGTACCTCTGAGAGAACCTGTATGCGAATTCCAAGAGAAGTTCAGTCTTGCCAATGCCCGACTCACCGCAGACACAAGCAATGCCCTTCCCATACAGGTCCCTCGCAGAAAATCCACTTCCTGTGTGACAACTTTTTTTCACATGCATGCCGAGCCCGTCTCGCCTCTCCTCAACCCAACAGCGTTCCCTTCTGATCTCTCTTTGAGATTCCTGATACTTTCCTTTGTGATCCAGCTCCATGCTAGCACCATTACTGGTCGTCAAACCTCTTCCAAACCTTGTAACTCCAACGTTCAGACAATCTTCCTCTTCTTCTTCTGTATGGCCAAACAAAATCAGCTCAAGCTGATGAAGCTCCTGGTTTCTACCGACAAAATGGTGGTTTCGGGGAAATGGATACTCCATGATTGCTGCCGATTCCTTCAACCTCGACACTTTCTCCACGATGCCCTTCCTTCCCAATCTTCTCCCTACAAGAACAACGGAACCCAATATGCAATCCCTGAAGTTACTTTCGCAAGTCTCCAGCTTGCAGTCCAGACAAGAGAGCTTATTCACAGCGTGCCTCCATTCCTTCTCTAATCCTCCATATGCCTCCCATAGAAAACCCCCATGCTTCCTCCACAATTCCCCCTTCTTCTCGGTGATGTCCCTGACCAGGCAATCCTTCTGGCTCAACCCGAAGAAAATAGGCACCAAATTGCTCCTCTCCGAGAACCAACTAATCTCTTCCATAGCATAAGAGCTCGAAAAGGTTTCCCTGGTAACGACGAGCACACCGAGAGTCGCCAATCTCATAGCCTCTCTTGCCGTGCTGTAGGCACATGAATCTCGTCCCCGACTTCTAACAGAGACAAAGCAGTGGATCCCATGGGACTCTAATTCCGCGCGAAGCCAATTCACAAAACGGGGAAGCGATCTTCTGCTCCCTCCCGCACCTATGTATACTTCACACGCCTTGGCCGCTGCAGATCTATAGCAGGCATGATAACCCCCCAAATAGTTTGAGGAAGATTTCAAAACCTCGGGATGCAGAGCAGAAGCAGAAGAATCAGCCAAGTTTCTGTGCATGGTTCTGGATGAAGATAGACCCAGCGGATCCACATTGGGGAGACACGAGGGATCGAGTGGACGGAAACATCCAGCCGAGGCATCATCCATGGACTTCTACCCGACAGAGAGAACGTTCCGGCGGCGGCGGCTGCAACAGAGGAGGTGCTAGAAGAAGCCGCGAGTCGGCGACAGAAGGGGGTTCGGGATCGACCTGTCTTCCCCATCTCGGACTTGCCAATTGTGGACATGGAACCTTGGCAACAGTAGAAATCAGGAGCAAATCTGGCCCTTGCCATTTGCGGGAGAGCGATGAGATCGCCGGAGACAGACGCCTACCTCTCCTGCCGTACGATGAAGCGCGGGAGACCGTCTGTCCCAGCACTCAAAATAAAAACCGCGCCTTTTACCACTGTCGCCCCTCGAGCCCGCCTGTTCTTACAACTTTTTTTCTATTATAATAGTTATACTAAAAATGTTATTATTCCCTATAATTTACCACTTTAGATTATTATTATTATTATTAGTATTAATATTATATTTTTCGTAGCAGCTACCCACCTGAACGATTTTTATGGGCCTCTTAGGCCCATTAATAAAATACCGGCCCATTAATCCGCTGGTCTTCACAACATGGGCCTCTCTTATCTCCTTCTCTCGTTGGGCTCAACTTGGGAATCGTGTCCCGGTTGACACCGTAAATGAACGTTTTTATCTCAAATAATCATACTTTATATTATGAAAAATAGTTTTAAATATAATAATTTAATAATCATAATAAACGTGTATCTTTCGTCGAAGGTTTGACCTCAAGGGTCAATGAACGAAGGCGATGACACCTGATATCGATCTTTATGGGTACAAGTTGGGTGGGGTCGGGCCCATTAATAAATACTGGCCCATTAACATCCTGGTTCACAAGATGGGCCCTTCGTATCTCGTTCACTCGTTGAGCCCATCTTGGAAATCGTGCTTTACCTCAAATAATCATACTTTAATATTATTACACTTTTTTTATAAATATAAATACAGTTATAATCATAATAAACGTGTGCCTTTCGTTGAACGGTTTGACCTCAACGGTAAAAGGAAGGAGGGTGACGGCATCGTTGGTCGGGGATGAAGCTACTGGTAGTTCTCCTGAGAGCGTGGCCATCGCCATCTCCGCTCGCTCTCTCCCAAACTGAGGTCCTCCTCGCCAAGTAATCACTCCGAGCGGCCGCGTGTGCTCCGCCGTGGCCGCTGATAGCTCGGTCAAAGGAGAGATTCCGAATTGCTACCGCCCTTCCGCAGCGGGCCGCCTTTTCTACGGAGAACCCACGACTACCAACCGGAAAGAACCTCGTCGGAGTCTTCCCCGGCTCTGGCTGCGTCGGAACCCTCGGTCGACTGTGGTGAGTGCAGGGAAGACGCAGATCCTGTCTTTGTCGAGGCATTCAGATAGATCGCCGTCTATCTTTTCAACCTGTCTCTGTCCGTATATCTATCTTGTTTGTTTGTTTGCTTGTTTCTTCTTCTTTATCCGTCCTTGTTTTCCCTCTCTGTTTGTGCTTCTCATCATTCCTGCGAACGTTGTTCATGGTTGCGAAGACGGAAAAACAGGGTGAGGGAATCGAGGAACGAGAGCCCCAGCTCGCCATTGGGAGATGTGGCGGTGCGTGTCTCGGAGCCTTCGCCTCGGCTCTGCGACGAAGAGGCTAATCGCAGATACTGGGCCAAGCCAACCCGTCCTCGCCAGATTCCTTTCCACCGACTCCGTAAGATTCCTCGAAGAACCTTCAACGTGAATTTCTACATGTTTTCATTTTTTTTCTTGAATGTCTGGAATGCGGTACGTGAAGTCCCGTGCTCTAGTTAGTGTTCGTGAGATCTTTTTCTTATCTACGCTTTTCTGCCGTTCGGCAACCGATACGTTTTATACCCTTCTGATTTTGTAAACGCATCTAGTCTCATGTCTAATAGATTTGATCGGCCTTTGCCCACCATGACCCGACTTTTTCTGGACGATTCGATGGGAGCCATGATTTCTTCATCTGTTTACTTGTTTTTCTTTTTCAGGGGTCTTTTATGTTTAATCTCCTAGCCTGTCCTGATCCATTGCGTGAATATTTCGATGAAATTAAACTTGGCGTGTTTTCACGGTCACCTGTTGCAGGTAGGATCCTACACAATTGTTGATCACACTTATGACGCGGTCGTGGTGGGAGCAGGCGGGGCAGGGCTCAGAGCTGCCATAGGGCTTTCTGAGCATGGCTTTAACACCGCATGCATTACCAAGCTGTTCCCTACTCGGTCCCACACTGTCGCAGCACAGGTATGCGTTTTGTTAGGGCAGTTTATCTCAAACTGTTACATGTCAAACATGTCAACTGGTATTCAAGCTGTTGCCATCCGATTGTTTGGCAACCCGTTACATGCCAACTACTTTGAAAACTGCTGCTTGAATAGCAATCTGGGTACGGATTTTGCGGACTAACATGCCTGGATCCGGTTGTGTAATGAAATAGCTGGATGCGATTATCATAGTTATGCCGATGCATGTTTCTTCACCTTTAAATTTATGATAGGAAGATGAGATGCAGTTGACACTATATGAGAGTCACAATTAATTTTAGCTTCATTGATTGAAATGACAGCGTCTATGGCTATATTGGTAAATATTATGAATATCAATGAAGGTGATGGAATTTTGACAGATGTATTAATACTCTAGAAAATTAAGGTGCAGTTCATGTAGTGACATATGTTTTAATGATTTGGTTCTCTTGGATTAGTGCTTTTATTTTCCACATTTGTTGCATATTGAACAGTCCAATGTCCCCCTGTTATGGTATTCGTTACTACTACATATTCACTGTTAAAAGGTGACGATGTAGCCAGTGGTATTAGGAGAAACCATTTTGACAGGGTACCTTTGACAGTTGAGAAATAAGTGGACTGTGACGTTCAAGGAGATGATCTTTTATCTACTTAGGGATACTGGGTAATTGATGTTTATTGAAGACGTTGGGTTAGATTTTCTGTGTAGTAAACAAGGTTTTGAGGAAATGGCCCAAACTTAGGCGAGAAAGCTGAATGGGTACTATTAAACATTCAGGGAGACCCAAATTTGCCTGGTGACTGACATGACAATTCATGATCTGAATGAAGCCTAGAAGTCACGATCATCGGCATAAGAAAACCTATGCTGGATACATTGGCCTACTATCACCTAAGTGAGGTCGTTTTAAAACCTTTCGGAGGTCGTAAGAAGTCCACTGTTCGATACAATTCCTTTTAGTTTATAAATGGTCTTGAAAGCGTGTTTTGAGGTCTTGGGGGCGGGTTCAGGAGTGCTATTGAACAAAGACTTAGGTTTACTTCTGGAGGTGTCAAGCTCGGTGATACTCACAAGCATCTGACTAGTAGATGAGCCAGCTTGTCTGCAGTTCCAAATATCTTTGAACTTTTGCGCTAACCTGACCCCACTTTCAATGGGGATTTTAAAGGTTCATCCTCTTTCAACGGAGGCTGTCATTATGAACATATAAGATACAAGGTAGCTTGGTCTTCTAGTCATGTGATGAAGGGAGGATGAACTGTCTCTCCTTATCGCTTGTAAAATAAAAAGATTAATTTGTCCACATATAGCCGGTCTTGTTTCACAAAGTTCACTTTGATGTTATTTTTTATTTTCTGCTAATTATGGTAGTCATCCTCACGCAGGGTGGTATAAATGCTGCCTTGGGTAATATGACTGAGGACGACTGGAGATGGCATATGTATGATACTGTCAAAGGAAGCGATTGGCTAGGTAAGTTCATAACTAGAGTCCTCATACTTTTAATGGATGATCGTGGTCATTTGCATTGATATGTTTTTAGAGACGTTTTTTATAGCTATATTTCTCATAATTTTCCAAGTCCATTTCGTCTGACCAATATTAAGACTAATAGTTGGATTGATATGGGATATGATTCTTATGGAGTGTGTCTGTAACTGAAGAATCTTGATTGTTCAACTAAAGAAAGTAAACTCTCATTTTTCCTTTTCGCCGACCTCTATTTTTGTAAACCCTTTTATGAAGAGGAGGAATATGCTCTAAAAGATCTTGGTACCACATTTGTTGCTATACCATAAAGCTACATAATAACTTTCAGGTTGTATTCTTTGGATGATATTGACTTGTTTGAGTGCTTACTTCAGGTGATCAGGATGCTATACAGTACATGTGCAGGGAGGCACCAAAGGCAGTCATAGAACTGGAAAACTACGGATTACCATTTTCCCGAACAGACGATGGGAAGATTTATCAACGTGCATTTGGTGGACAGAGTCTTAACTTTGGAAAAGGTACAGATACTCGGGATTTTCAGTTTCCATTTTTTATTCTCTTGGTGCGCTTGCCTAACTACGCTTGTTGGTTTTGGATCTGTATTTTATCATATTATAGGTGGACAAGCCTACCGCTGTGCATGTGCTGCTGATCGCACTGGACATGCACTTCTGCATACACTTTATGGTCAAGCAATGAAGCACAACACCCAGTTTTTCGTGGAATACTTTGCTCTAGATCTTCTGATGGATGATGATGGTAAGCTGTTGCATACTTTTGTGGTTTATTTTTCTAAAACTTTTGGCACGCTCATTTATTATTTGTACATTAGATGCATGCCACTGCTGTTGTTGAGAAGTAGGTGCCAGTCTGTTTGTTTTTGCTCATTAAATTCTGCAATTAACGGCTAAATTTGGATTGCTTTCCTGAATAGAACTTGTTTCATTCCGGCGGTTTTGTGTGATGACTCCTAAATCTTTTTAAAATTGAACTGCATTGGATGAAAGTCAAGTATTGTCACTGCATCCTAGATTAGCCAATCCTGACCCTGATTTGGATTGCATTGACTTGGTCCAAAATGGGCTCAGCTGACAGCTTAGAAAGCCAAGGTTTTTAAAACAAACGAGATGACTAAGGTGGTGTGAACCACCACCTTACTTACTAGGCAACAAGTTTCGTTGTGTCCTTAATTTTAATATATTAAAATAATAATAATAAAATGAATTATTAAATAAGTTAATATCATATAGTAAGTTTATATCTATACATAATAGTACGGTTGTACATGTACATGCGGATATATTCTCATGTAAAATATTTTCAATTATTTTTTTTAAAAATCATTTTGTATTTATTTTCTAATTTTAAACGTACAGAAACACTGGCGAATGGTTGCCAATGGTTGTATTAAACAGTGATATGATCCGTACATTCCCACTCTCTAAGCCCAGCACCTTCCAAAAATAGCATTAAACAGGATTCCTACATTCCTTCGTTGAAGGATCTCCCTCCAGGTAGTCCATGGATCGATTCTTCTTAGCATATGGAAGTCTCAGTCTTTGTAAAGTACTGATTATTTATGAAGTTACACTAGATTCTGTCCATTCTTGCTAATTTCGTGCCATCTCCCCTGCCCTGTTGCATCTTGTGTCTCTCACTGAGTGATTTCTCCTGCACCATTGCATCACTACGACAATAACTACCCCCTGCCACGTTGGTGGGGAGAGAAGGTCAACCAATTAGAACATCGGATAACTGCTGGAAAAAAACAGCTTCTTAGTGGCAGAATCTTGTTCTACTCCAGTCCCTTCTGAAAGCTAATAAGTTGCTCCAGAGCCTGCAACATCTCCACTAACATTAATGTCACCACTATTTCTTGATGTTTGTATTTATTTTCCAATCAGCAGAATAAAGTTTGTGGCGAGGTGATTTTTTATATCTCATCTTCCTGTGGACAATGAAGAATATAGACTATGCCGTGTTCAGTGCTATATTTATGTTTGATCCATGTGCATCCATGTTGTCAATTTATGTTTTCTTTTGATTGGCAGCATGTAGTTTTGACGAATGCAAAACATTCCCTGCAGATCATTGACAACGTCATCCATTTTTCGTTAAAAGTAATCCTTAGAAAATTGGGGAGAATGGATAGAAGACTTTTTACTGAACTTTAGTCAGTGTTTGATTTTCTTGGATCATTTATGCCACAGGAACTTGTCAGGGTGTGATTGCACTCAATATGGAGGATGGGACTCTTCACAGGTTTCGTGCAGCCAACACCATTCTAGCAACAGGGGTATAAAATGCTCTCACTGAAGTGTGTTGTCCCATTCTTTGATCAATGATGTTGAGACCCTTACCAAAATCTGAATCATTTCCCAGGGTTATGGCAGAGCTTATTTCTCTGCAACTTCAGCTCATACTTGCACTGGAGATGGTAATGCCATGGTTGCTCGTGCTGGCCTACCTCTGCAGGTTGGTGTGATGGTTTTCCGAATTGGAAAGATGGCTGATTATTTTACTTCTATTCTGAGTCGTTATATTTGTCATTCCTGCAGGATCTTGAGTTTGTGCAATTTCACCCTACAGGCATTTATGGGGCTGGATGCCTCATCACTGAAGGTTTATTTCCTTGCCTCGTAAAAGTTAAACGATAATTCCAAAAAATAATCAGATGGATTCTGTGATAAAATATGAACATTGGTGATATAATTTCTCACTTCTAACTTCCGCAAAAGTCGGATCATCAAGTTCCATTTGTCTATTCATTTCTTTTTAAATTATTATTCGTGTTTTGCTACCTGTAGGTTCTCGGGGTGAGGGTGGCATTCTTAGGAACAGTGAAGGTGAACGTTTCATGGAACGATATGCTCCTACCGCAAAAGATCTTGCATCAAGGGACGTTGTCTCTAGATCAATGACTATGGAAATCCGAGAGGGTCGTGGTGTGGGTAAGTGATCACGAAGAATTTGAAACTCATGCATGCCATACGGTTGCAACCTTTGTTTAATTATACCTTTTTCACTTGAGATGAGCGCACCACGAGTTATAACGAGTAATCAATTTACTAAACAAATTTCCTTGTTTTTCTAGAGTCAGTTGTCCTTCGATTTATCAATATCTCTATAACGATTTACCAATATCTCTTTGCCTTTGCCTGTTGATAAAGACCTGTGCTTGTTTAAGTGGGAGTTTAGAGTTGGGCAAATAGTAGGGCAATGAATCATAATTTTCAACCATGATAATCTATGGGAAGATTAGCTTTTTTTTCAGATGTGACATAAATTTTATTGCACTGTGGCACCGTCAATGTGATCCAGATATCCATGAGAAAAACTCGTAATGTGGACCTCTAACTAGCTGCATTTTTTTAACTATGTTTTTATGTGCCATATGTTATAACCTTAGATTTTTGATTAAATATTCTAATTGTTTTAGCTGATGAATTTGATCCTCATCCAGGTCCACTTAAGGATCACATTTATCTCCATCTCAACCACCTGCCCCCAGAGGTATTGAAGGAGAGACTCCCGGGTATATCTGAAACCGCAGCAATTTTCGCGGGTGTTGATGTAACCAAGGAACCAATCCCAGTTTTACCAACTGTGCACTATAACATGGGTGGCATACCCACAAACTACCATGGGGAGGTGAGTTTTAAATTAATTGGATCACATATATCATATTCCTCTCTAGTATTTAATACTTTGATGAACTTTTCTTCCAGGTCGTTCAGATCAAAGGTGATGATCCTGATGCAGTGGTGTCTGGTTTAATGGCAGCTGGTGAGGCTGCCTGTGCATCTGTCCACGGTGCCAATAGACTTGGCGCAAATTCTCTTCTCGACATTGTCGTTTTTGGCCGAGCGTGTGCCAACAGGATTGCAGAGATCAGTAGGCCAGGTAGGTAGTCTTTCAGACCGTGGCAGACCTTCGGTGTTGTAAAGAGTATGAAGTAACTTTTGTAGATGATCTTCTGCTGCAATGCTCCAGGAGACTCACTTAAACCCCTGGCGAAGGGTTCTGGAGAGAAGACCATTGCTTGGCTGGATAAATTGCGGAACGCCAACGGCTCACTGCCGACATCAAAAATCCGACTCAACATGCAACGGGTGATGCAGAATAATGCCGCTGTCTTCCGCACCCAAGAGACACTAGAAGAAGGTATTTCTATAGTCCACACCCATTTTATTATCTCCTCCCCAATTTTTTTTATTACTTGGGTATCCCCCTTGAAATTTTTATTATTACTCGAATCTATGATAAAATGCTATACGAAAGTTGTTAATGAAACTTGATTGGCCTCCTTGGTTGGTCAAGTCAGATGGGTTATCAGCCTCGGATTCATATTCATTAGTATTAACACATGATTGGCCACCTTGTTATGCATGAAATTTCTATTTCTGTGCCTAATTTGTTCACGGTAGGCTTGATTTTACCTCCTTGTTTTATCAACCTTGGGTTTTTATTTATTACAGTAATACATTAACAGTTTCTGTGCATTATGGTAATTTTTATTTATCTTATAATATGACAATAATATAAGTTATAATTTTACTTGAATTATAATATGAAAAAAATATTTATCTGTATAAAAAAAATCCAATGCAAGGTTTTTCTGCATCTGATTTGATTGGTCTGCTTGGATTTCTTTGTAGGATGCAAACTAATTGACAGAGCGTGGGAAAGTTTCGGTGACGTCCAGATTAGGGACAGAAGTCTCATCTGGTAACTCTGCGGGCCGTGCAGAGCGAGCCTCTCAGCAGTCATCCATTTATAGCAATTCCTCTCATTGATTCTATCACAAACGAATTGTGGCAGGAATTCTGATTTGATTGAGACCATCGAGCTCGAGAACCTCTTGATCAACGCATGCATCACGATGCACTCTGCTGAGGCGAGGAAGGAGAGCCGGGGGGCTCATGCCCGCGAGGATTTCACTGTCAGATTACTGTCTCATAAACGATATTATTATTTCGAATCAAATTACTCTGGATGAGCTAAGTCACCCATCTCTTTTCGCTGCAGAAAAGAGACGACGCAGAGTGGATGAAGCACTCCTTGGGGTGGGTTCTTCCTTCTTTCACTCTTGCCCAATCCCTCTATACTCTGCTGGCATCTGAATTTCCGTATTTTCCTTCTCTTATTCGTAGTTCTTGATACTCATGATGGGAAACATGCTTAGATAGATGTCTAATGAATGAGGAGAAAGAAAGAGAGAGAGAGAGAGAGAGAGAGAGAGAGAGAGAGAGAGAGAGAGAGAGAGGATCTTCTTGTGGAGACGCGAGTAATCTTCTGTGTTTCTGGCAGGTACTGGGAGGAAGAGAAGGTCCGGCTGGCGTACAGACCCGTCCACATGAACACTCTGGACGAAGAGATCGAGTCGTTTCCACCAAAGGCACGCGTCTACTAATACTGCCGCCGCTGCATAATCTTCGGTAGAACACCAGAAGATGATGACGACTCCGAATAAAAATATGCCCAGATTTTCTTCTCTGTGGCTTTATGCATGCTCAGGGTGTCACTGAATTTATTAATTATTTATTAAAAACCACTGAAAACTTGATATTCCATCTTAATTTAAATAAATAATCTGATTATACGAATTCTCATTAATAAGTAATAAAACTCCACCCAAATCGCTGACTCGGCCTTGTAGAAGCTTATTTCTCGCCCCCCGTTTGGGACCCCATTCTGCGTACGGCGGCGTCATCTAGGGCCCGGCGTTGAAGAAGGACATTTGTGGAAATGGAAGTCGTCAGTCGGTTATTGACGATCTAGAATGTTCTCAAGACGTGGCTTCATCCGCATCGTTGTTTTGTTCCTTAAATTCCCTGCCGAAGCCCTAGCTACTACTTGGACTCTCACTTCTGCTTTCGGAAAAGCGGAAGCTTCCACATCTGCTTCTCCAGATCTGTACGATTGTCGTTCTTTTTCCCTCATTTTCTTGCCAGATCCGTTGAGGTTCTTCGCTGATCTATCGATTGAGCCCAGTTTCAAAGTCTGTCGGTTATATTTGCATCCTTGTTTCTGTTTTCCGTAGATTCTTTGAGGTTTGTAGTAGACATCAAGATGGATCTTCTTGGTTTGGTTGATCCGGTCGGCCTGGATGCCTGCTTGGATCGTTTTCTTCCTCTTGTATGTCCATTTGTTTCAGATCGGTTGCAGATCTCCGAGGACTCCTTGGGTGAGACCCGGAGATGTATGTGTCCGTGATGAGAATGGATGGTCGCTGTGCAGATCTGTCTTTCCCAAGGGCCGCGGCTATTTTCTCATCTGGTCTGCGGTCATCCCGGACTGTGCCTTTGGTTGATTGGTCGATGGGATCCGTGCGATACAAGGACGCATCGGCATGACGCTTCTACGGTGGAACTGTGCCATCGGTTTCCGATTTCAAGTTACAAGTTGATCGGTAATTATGCTCATGTTCTAAGTCAGGGATCATTCTCTGCCGTTGTTGTGGATGTGTAGATGAAGAGAAGCAGCTGCAGGTGAGGGCATCGGATAGAAGGATCGGATGTATGGCGGCTTTGGATGTCATTGCTTGAAATGTGTCTGCAGGCCTTTGCTATGTTGGGTGCGCTCGCATAGCAGGTCACGAGAAGACTAATAAAAGTCGCGTTTCTTTGGAGTCGGGGGGAAGATCGCACGGGCAGCCTTTTACTTTTGCCCGGGTTCTTCCCTCCTTGTGCCCCCTCTCTCCCCTTCTATGCCTACCATCCCGCTGCCGTCTAATATTACCCGCTCCGCAATGACCAAAACACTTGCGTCCGCGACTTCGTCATCGCCACCAGCGCGTCGAAACGAGGAAGGTTCTACGTGTTTAAGCGAAACGGCAAAGGTACACAATATTCATATTCCACGACTTCCAATACCAGTTACAAACCACTTAAGAGATCGATATTTCTTTTTTTCAGCACTGCAAGTTAAAGTTATAGACACGAGATCGATATCTCTCTTCCGATAGCGTTCAAATGTTTTTTTCGTGAAGAACCCGGTATATCTTGGTTCTCGTTTTCAAATTTCAAGAAAATCTTGTTAAACGTTGTTTCTATGCTCCGATTGGGACTTTTTTTTATTAATTTTTATTCTCGAGCTCACATAGCGTTGATTATAATCCATTTGATGCAAAATTCTGAGCATATATCGCCACAGCGAAAAATATTTCCGCAGAGATATGAAACCGAGAGCGTCCTCAAGCTGCAACATTACAGTGGTAACCTCTGTCTGTAGTTTCTCTTTCGTTCGTGTTACTGTTTTTCAATTTTCGAATGAACTCTTCAGCTGGAACATCGTAATGGTTCTGCGTTCTCTAAGGCATTCATAGTTGATGATAGATGCAAGAAACACAATTGTTATGCCATCAATATGTTTTCTGATGCTCGCTACGCAGAGGTACATATTAATACTTCCCGCAGGGAACTAATATGGTTGCCACAGGCTTGTACGGCCTTTTGTTACATTCAACGCCCCGCGGGGAACTATCCGCAGCAAACGTTTCTTATTTGTCTTCTGATACATCTTATTTTTGAAACTTCAGATTTATCTCCAAAAACGGTGTTATTTAACTGATTATCTCGCAACGCGATAAACTTGTTGTGGGTGTTATATTCTCAGATCATCTGGAGTTGTAAACTAGTGTCGATGTACTCACATGGATGATCCATGTCCTCAAGGGGATGAAAACATTAATCACTTGAGCCACAGGTCTCTCGATTTGTCTATACCCCTGCTAATGAAAAGCTACTTGTCAACTGGGGTTGCGGCACTTGATGGATCTCTAGCTCAGTTTGGATAGAGCGCTCAATGAGTTATATTGAGAGGCCGGTGGTTCAAATCCACCGAGATCCCTAAAGATGGATTCGATAATCGCTCGTAAAGAATCATTCGAACCGGTGTTCGTCTGATTGCCGCCTCCCCAAGGTTCTCAGCGATAACATTCAGTTTTTATTAAATTCAGGATCCAGAATTTGATGCGCTATTCTACCGTTAGGTTTGGTTCTCGTTCTTATCGTGGCTCAACGTATGTTTCTATCTGCTCTCCTGCTCGCTTCAACCCCGCTCCCCGTGGCCCGTGGTTCCTTTCGAACCCTGCCACTGCTTACTGAAGAAGGCTACTCTTCATCCACGGAAGCGATGTAGATCCCGCGAGGCAGCGGGCTAACGGATGCCACTGCTTCCCTGCGAACCGTTGATGTTGATCTGACGTAGCATTTGCTCTAGGTTGTTCCCAAGAATATTTTTAGGACGAAATAAGTTGGACCTTGGGGTATGTATAAGATGAACGACTTTCCTTCATTCTTATTTTCTTACTATTATTCTCTCTCAAGATGGGTTGCTTAAAATTCTTTGATATCCTATTTTCGTTCTCTTAAATGTGATTTTTACTAAAGAATTTTAATGGTTTCGCCCGAGGCTTCGCTTGTGAAATACGATGCGACTGATCAGAAAATTATGCCTAGAACTAACTTGAGAGAAATTACTCGTTTTTTTAATATAGTAAAATAATTTTGACATGAAATCCTCTTTGATGATGTCATTTGTTACAGAAGTGGGATACTTACTAAGAGGAAGGAAGTGCCTGTTAGTTTGTTGGATATCATTTCTAGTGGATTTTACAATTTCAAAGTGAAATTAATTACTTTAATGTTTGTAGATAGTGAGAAAGCATTAACAGGGTGTCAGAAAATTCTCTTGATCGAGACGAGACATTAAATTGTGTTTTTCTGTCCAATGTAGAGATTTACAATGTTTCACTTTTATTGATTTCGCCAGTGAGAATCCCCTCATTCCAACTATTTTTCTTTAGAACAATATAGTTGAACTTCACATAATTTTGACTTCTTGCGTTGTACAGGAGCTCTATACTATCAGATGATACGATAAGTACGGAATGAGAAACTGGGTCCATGGATGATTCCGACGGTTTTTTGCCGATAGGTGGAACAAAGCGTGTACTTTTATAGGTAGCTAGAGCGTTCCACAGGGAACAATGGAGAACCCTAAGGAGTAGGTCTTGGACGGCGTGGCGCGGTGGGCTCCGGTGTTGGAGGGGGCAGCGTGGGAGGGTAGGAGTAGCTGCCGCCATGTTGGGTCTCCTTCAGAGTGTCGGCAGCATGGCCGATGCTCTTGGGGATGGAGCCCCTGAAACCGTTGTTAGTGACTGTGAGGAAGGCGGTGATGGTGAGGCCAACGATCTTTGGCAGCGGCAAGTTGAAGGGGTTGTTGTCGTTGCAATGATTGCGTCTTTTGCCATAATCTCCTCTCGCACCAGCAACTGCTTGAAGGTGGAGAGATAGTGCGAAGCTAGAGGAAATAACGGCTCCTTCTCACTACTTATTTATGGACAAGTGGCTGTGGAAGAGGGGGGGTTTATCTTGAAGTAAGAGGCCACTCAAATAGTCATACTATGTGAGTCTTATTTGTCCTAAGTTTTCTCGTTAGGTAGCTAATATACTCTTCTTAACTACTGTGGTGACCATTGTTTGGTAATATTTAATTCAGTTTCTTTCTTTCTCTCATCGATATCTATTATTTTCTTCCTTTTCATCATCTGGGTTAGTAATTATGGTGTTATTTACATAGGGGTTCTACTAATTTGGTATTAGAGCTGCATCTTGGTATTTTCACTCTTTCATTGTTATGCCACTCCATCAAATAAAATCTATGATAGAAGTCATGAAGAAGGATTTTGATGAACTCTATAATTTATTCAGCTGCATTCTAATCAATTCCCTCTTCACCCAAAGGTTCCTTTTGACGAAGAACTCTATAATTTATTCAGCTGCATTGTTATGATAGTAGTCAATATTTTGATAATTTCACATCAAAGGTATGACTACACTTATAATTTCCTTAAGTTACTACTTTTATATTGCACCAACCCACATGGATGGTTATATTGAGTTGAGCTTTATTTTTCCTTCCACCCATTATTTAATGTAGAGAAACTTTTCATGGTGGGCGTTAGTTGCAATGATGAGGCATTACATTGCTTTAAATGGATTGAAATGATTTTCATTAGAAGTTGTTAGAATTTTCAACAATTACTTAGTCTTCAATAACACTATGGATGTCTAAAGCTTATTACTGATCTCTCCATGGATGTCTTTTATAATATTTTTCTCAAAGGATTGAAGCTAGATATTTGAGCAGAAGTCATATTACTACATCTTGTGGGACTCTAGAGTATCATGTAAGTCACCTAGAGTATAGAGGAACACAATAATCTTCTTCATTAGAGGTCCACGTGTTCTCTTGCCATGCATATCGCATGTACTTTTCTCAATCGAATGAGCAACCTTAATGTACTTTGATCAACATAGATTCGTACACCCTAGTGACCACCAGCTATCTTAACTACACGACGTCACTCTTTCTAATGTTAAATATGTGGCTTTTAAGTGTTTGAAACTTGCTCTCCTCACCACTTCAATTTTAATACTTCAAGATTTTAATTACCTTTTGAAACTTGTGGCAAACATATCAAGTTTTGGCGTTGGCACATTACTCGCGCAACAACATCAACTGATTGCTTACTTTAGTCAAGTTAGATCACCCAGCATTGTCTTAAATCAATATATTAAAGAAAACTTATGACAATAGTTTCTATAATGCAGAAATGACATTACTGGCCCGAACTTTCATCATTTATATTGACCAAAGAAGTCTAAATTTTTTACTTGAACAAAAACAAGTAATTAACATATATTGGTCAATCAAATCATTAGTTTAAAATTGACTTCAACAATAAAGGCATCAATACTTTATCTCACATGTCTCAACTAAAGTATATTAGAGTTGCTTCATCTCCACATGTGACTTCACTTACTCAACTCTACAATCATATTCTACATCTCAATATATTATTCAAGATTTCTCTTCACAAGCACTAAAATGACCAAATTATTCTTTGTGATTAGGTTTTCTTATAAATAATGCATATATATTCCACCAACTTCATCTATCATCTCTAAAATTTTATGTGAATGCCATAACACACCCTTTGCTGGAGACTCAAGATTCTTGCAGACTTACAAAATACCTTCATTATGGTTTGTGTTGACCATGTATGAAAAGATAGTCAAATCTTACATGGATTATTGTTTTATTTGTCAACAAAAATAAATATCAAGCATTTGCCCCATCAAATGCCACTTCCTCTGTACCTTCTCAAATTTGAAGTGAAATATCAATAGATTTTATTGAAGGGTTGCCACGATCTGAGGGGTTTAATGTCATATTTGGCATTGTCATTGTTTGAGTAAATTCATACATCTTTCTCTATTAAGTCATCCTTTCACTATTATTGATGTTATCTAAATATTTCAGAAGGACGTAGCTCATCTTCATGACTTTTTACTCACCATCATCTCTAATCGTGACTGTATTTTTCTTAGTTAGTTATGAAAATAACTCTTTCACTTCAAGGCACTTGGCTTCATTATAGCACAACATATGATGGTACATATGTTGTAAGTTGATAGTCAATCCAAAGTTGTAAACATGTGTTTTGAAATTTATTTGTGGTGTTTTTCTTATGACCACCCTTCATCATTCATGGGCTTTTTTTGAATATTTGTGGTATATCCCTTCGTCAGCAGCTACTATGGTGACCATTATTTGGAAATATTTAATTCAATTTCTTTCTTTCTTTTGTCGATATCTATTATTTTCTTCCTTTCTACCATCTTGCTCATGAATTATGGTGTTGTTCATGTGGGGGTTCTATCACATTCTCTTGTTTCTGGTTCTTGAATTGCAATGGCGTTGATGATGGTGATGGGGGAGGCAGAGATGGTGGCGGTGGTGTTGGGGATGAAGCTTGTTTAAAGGTTCTTTTAGGAGATAAGGCTTGTATGAGATTTTGATAGCCTCTTGGTGGGCCCATCACATCATCACATGAAGAGGACCTAAGGAAGCAGGCCCCCATCACTCCCATCTCATTTTACATTTGTAAGTATTGAGGAACGACTTGCATAAGATACAAAGGATATGCAACATCATTCCTAGTAAGAACAATTCCAAAGAGTGAGATGTTTACTTTTAGATCTTCTCCGTTCTCTCTCTCTCTCTCTCTCTCTCTCTCTCTCTCTCTCTCTCTCTCTCTCTCTCTCTCGTTGGCACACTTTCTTTTTATATCTCAATGGGTCTACTCACTTTCTCTTTCCTCTCAATTTATTTTAAAATATTTTCTTTGTTATAATTTGATTTAGCTTAATGTATATATGGTATATGTTTCTTGACATTTGTTATCGACACTTGAAAAATATATTTATACAATAAATAAAGTGATTTTGACAATTTAGATCATTATTTATGGGGCTTATGTATTCAAACATATTTTATAATTATTTTTCATATTATCTTTATATGGTTAATGAATAATATTTTAAAAAATAACATAATAACATAATAACTATGTCATCAACCATTTAATAACACACCAACATAGCACATGATTTGTTGTAGGAACAAATATAAGTATTAGATTGACTAAATATGGTCAAAATTTGAGCATGTAGAGTAAATAAAGTCAAAGTAAACATTAATTAAAATGATGTGTTGGTTTTAAGGATGCTAGAGGCACTAAGATAATATATATTTTTAATAATTCTTGAATTTCCGATTTTTTTATGCAAATTAAATAACTTAGATTTACAATGTTCAATTCATTTGGCTTATTCTAATAGATGAAGATCTCATTCTTGGGTTCTATTAAATGAAACTTGTACAATTATTAAATACAAATACTTACATTGGTATTTACTAGATTTCACAACTTTAGTTACCATGTTTTCCATCAAAATATTTTTTCCAAAATTACAACTTTAAAGGGTCAATGGGATTGACACCTAATTAATCTCTTCTAAATTTACAACTCTTAAGAAGTCAACTATATTAAAACCTTACTAATCTCTTCCAAACTCAACTTTAGGTCCATCAGAATACAAGAAATATGCTACAATAAATAATTCCTTATTAAATGCTCTTACATACTAATTAGATAGCTTATAGTGGTGTAAGTTAGTTGGCCCTTACATTCTTATATGACTTTTCATCAACATGGGCATTTGAGAGTATGTTCCTTCTATAGGAACCAATTTTTATGGATTTCCTATAAATTTTAACAGTAAAAAATATATCTAACAGCTAGGACACAATTCAATGGTGTTGTAGTACTATTTGCCTGCCCCCCCTCTCTCTCTGGCTCCCTCTCCCTCTCTCTCTAACTCGACTCCCTTTCTACTATGAATAAAAAATTCATGAATTCTTGGATAACAATAAGCTCTAAAAATTCTAAGGAAATTGTATAAACCATATTAGAAGATTTGAACACAATGAAACATTTTAGAAGGTGTACGTTCTTGTAAAATTGCCATTGAATCCATTTCCTTGGATTTTGATGTATGTTCTTATTTCCTATGTCTTGGCCCAATGTTTTAGCTATTTAATATCCGAATTTATCATAGTACTCTTTCATATTGTCTTTCTATTTAAGAGTGTAACACCTCTAACTAGCTGAGCATATTATTGAGTCAACTCCCCGGTTAAAAACAAAAAGAGACAATATGAAAGGTTAGAAAAAAAAAAAATCTGCCATCATTTTTTTTTTTTATGGGTGCCAAGAAAAAAATTATGCCTGTTGTGAGTCGTTTTCTTCATGTAAGGGTAGAAGCTTCTTTGTAAGCCCTACGATAGGAGAAGAAATTGATGAATTGAGGGAAGTCTTCTTACGCATTTGTGGTACCGACGGCTTTAGCTTGTACGGAATTTGACCAGGAAGACTTTAAGGGTCTTGGTAGTCAGGTTTTTGGGATGGACCAGGCCCATTGATTCACTAAGAACTTGTTGTGTAATACGTTGACGGAGTCGCCGCCTATCCTCCAGAATACGACTTGTCTAGATGCTTTGGTGCCTATCGTCTATCCATTTCTTTCTGGTCAACATTCCTCTTGCCGACAACACGACAAGGGTAGATGCGGCGACAGGTCAAAGCAAGGGATTTTGAGGACCTCTTCCAGGAAACGTCTCTCACCGGTTCCCTCCACCTACTCTTTCTTTTTCTTCTTTCCTTCTTCTTCTTCTTTTTCTTCTTTCGTTCATCCAGAAGAGGGGCGGGCCATGGAGGAAACAGGGAGAAGAATCTCCAAGGCGAAAGGATCGGTGGCACAGCAGCCGAGAAATTTAATCGCAAGGACGGACAGCTACCTGCCCCTGCTGGATTCCGGCGACGAGGAGGAGGCGATGGGGAGTGTAAAAGAAGGGGAGCTCTCCTCGCCAGCTGCAGTTCCTAATGGCCGGGTTGGGCAAGGGAAAGGATCACCGTGGAGGTTAGTCGGGAAGCTGCTCTCACAGATGAGCCCTAGGAAGGACGAAAAGCAGCCGGAGGATAAGGAGAAGAAAGTGGCGGGAAAACAATGGAAGGTAGAGAAGGGGGAGAAGCAGAAGAAGAGGTCCTCCTGGCTGCCTGATCCAGAGAAGAGATGGCCTGTCCAAGGATGGTAGTTCCGAGGCGCGTGATAATTTTATCTGTCGCCTCGAATATTGAAATTTCTTCGATTGGTAAGGTCTCCACCATCTTCCGTTCCGTCTCTCTTTTTTTATTCGAAATACGTTTCCAGACCAAGTTACGGAGCCCTAAATTTACATCCTAAATAGGTTAAAGAGCATCTTTGTCCGAATTTCATGCTCCGAACGGCCGTGATGATCTAAATCAAGGAGTTATCTCGGCTGAGAACCAGGAGCTCGTCGTCTCGCACCAGTCGCAAATTGGAGATCAGAGAAACAATCGCAACTCTCCACCAAGGAATGGCGAGAGACTACGGAAGAATTGGCCGACAGCGCTACCGACGTCCGCCGCGGCACCGCTAAAGTGGGCGGCGATCTCGCAATCCACGTATCGCCATGTGCTAGAGGACGGACCACGGGAGTCTCGGGGGAGCTCATACGTACCTGATATCTTCGAAATCCCTCAAGATGTATTCCATGTATTCGTCATTCCAGCAGAGAAAGGAATCTCAGGGGACCACCATTGCTTCTGCCTGGCCTTCTTCCCGCCATGTCGTCAACATGAACGCCGGCCAATAATGCTCGCCAGATCTGCTGCGACAAGGACCCTCGAAGAGCAAGCACCGTGAATGCGGGAATGCTTCCCCTTCCTACCTGGTACGAACCCTAAATACGCTGCGCTCATTCCTAACCCATCCCCGAGGACGTGAAGGCCCCATATATATATATATATATATATATATATATATATATATGCAATTTTCGAAACTGGTATCCTCCCCTTCATCTCCCTATCTATTGTTTTCCTCATATATATTCAGATAGAAAATAGATTAAGGTTATGTCTCATAAATTGATAGTAGTACCCCTGAAACTTATTTAGTAGCCTTTGGAATAATAACATACAAATATAAGGTCACATTGCAAAATATTGCCTTATGAAGGTTGCCACATTTCTAAAATGCAATTTTAGAAACTGGTATCCCCCTTCATCTCTTATGTATAAATATGTTCTCCAGATATCTATAGTTTGCCTCAGATTTGGATACATATTAAATTAAGATTATGTCCCATAAATTTATAATAGTATCCCTAAAACCTATGGTAGCCTGTAGCCTTTGAGTACAAAACTAATAACATTCAAATATAAGATCACATTGCCAAAAACTATCTTTTTAAGGTGGCCACATTTCTTAGATACAATGTTAGAAACCTGCATCCCCCCTCATCTCTCCTTTGTTTGTATGTACATATATATATATATATATATATATATATATATATATAGTTAGCCTTGCATCGATTTAGATAGAAACTAAATTAATTAAGATTATATCTCATAAATTTATAATTTTACCCCTTAAACTTATTAACCTTCAACTTTGAGAATGAGAGTGAAGGAAAACATTCCTAAGTCAATTTTGATCCAAATTTGAATATGAGGTTTTGGCCTTTTGAATCAATAAATTGTTGTTGTCAAAACCTTATGACTTTCCTATTTGAGTGATGGGATGCTTTAAAAGTAAGTCTGGTAAAATTGTTGATCAAATAACCTAACTCTTTATTTGTAGCCACGAGATGGTTAACCTCACGATGTCAATTTCTAATTTTACCCATCACAAAATTATAAATAACTTAGTCACCACACATATGTAACCCTATACTTATGAGAGATGTTTTAATCTCTTATTTATTCTTAATGAATCTATTTAGTAAGAATTAACTTAACAATAACCTCATAATATATAAGTTACATATATGTACCCACATTTCAATCAAATCTATATGATAACTTAATAATCACTATTATTATCGACAGCATATATAACAATATCATTTAGCCATGAGGTATCATTTGCTTTATAGTCGCACATGTCAAATCTTTCTAAAACTTTACTGATATAATTTTTTTGAGGCAGATCAAGGATGTTTCAAGACTGATTTTGATATATTTATATGTCAAGAAAGAGGTTTTGTCAAGATCTTTCATCACAAATTTCTTAATATAAACTTTTTTGTGTCACATAATAAGCTTGTCACATTATTGACAAATAGTATGTCATTCACATTTAAAACTAAGAAGAACTAATTACTCCCCCTAAATTTATGATATATTAAAAATTATCAACCACATTCATTTCAAAATCGAATGAGATGATAACTTTATGAAATTGGTGGTACCATTGATGGAAAACCTACTTGTCTATAGATGAATTTCTTTAATTTTTGATGACAACATATAAATCATTTTCTCAATGTTACCATTGAGAAATATAGTCTGCACTACTGTTCAATATAACTTAAAATGAAATATTCTATAAGTATCATTATATTCTAAAACAATATTTCAAAGAAATAAAAAAAATATCTCTTTATAGTCAATGACTTCCTTTTAAGTTCCTTAGTAATAAGATGAGTCTTATATCTCTCTTGGTTCTAAATATCTATTTGACACATTATCTTTTGAATCCCTCTTGATTTTAGATATTTATTTACAATCAATGGGTTTCATACACCTTTAGATAATGAGACAAGATCTTAAACATTTTTTGTCTTTCATAGATTTAAATTCTTCTTCCATGACATTCACTTATGAGGCATCTACATGACTTCATAAAAGTTGATAATATCATCTTTCATTATTCTAAGGTCAACTTATGTTCTTAAAAAAGTACATAATAATTATTTGAAATTATAATTTTTATTTCACCAATAGATTTCTTTGATGTCACCCATTCTTGAGAGTGTTGAATTTGTTTGTTTGAAATAAGATGTATAAGAACATTGTTCTCACCTGATGTTACTTTTTGAACAATGTTAGATAAGACTTGATTATGATCACTGTTAAAACTAACAAGAGGAATTGACATATGTTACTCTTCAAAAATAAATATTTAACCTTACTTTTCCCTACCTACTCAACTTCCTTAAAGAATCAAGTATTTACTATCTCAAAAATAACCTTAATAGTGGAATCTTAAAATGTATATCGTTTTGAAGTTTAGGTGTAATAAAAAAAATAACAATTAAAAAATCTAAAATCAAGTTTCTTTCACTAGGTTGTAATCTTTGATGCTTCTCCTTATAGGTTTTCTAATATGGTAGATTTACTAATCATACTTATTATTGTATCTAAAAGAGTCCTATTTTATTGTTGAATAATACTATTCATGTTAAGAGATCCCCACATAGTGTAATGTGAGACAAAAATTCAGTAAAAGACCTTAGATGTTGTTTACCTTGAGATACAAAAATGATATTATTCAAATTGCACGAGTCTCATGATCATTAACCACATAATTTCAAAAGCCATCATGTGTACTTTGTTTGAAAAGTCACTACAATAGAAGTTTTTCTTGATAAACTCAAGAAAATAATTTCTCATAATAATAAAATTGAAATTAGTACGATCTTAGCAAATCAGATCTCAATGACTTATAACGACAAGAGAAACATCAAAAAAACATTATGTAAATCTCTCACCTTGAGATGAAACTAAAAGTACTATAACTAGAGGTATTTAAAGATTTACATGTACATTTAGTTTTGCTTTCATTTCATACACAATTTAGTCAATGCAAGTGAGTTAGAATTGTTAGAAGTACAAATACTTCACACTATATACAAGAGTAAGAAAGATTGAAGTAAAAGAGACATGAAAGTGCTTACTTGGCAGTGAATCTTAAGGGAAAAAAAAACTTAAAGTTAAAAGAAGTTGCTAATGTCCCACTACTAAGGAAACATAATAAGAATTAGACAATCTTTATCTTGCTTCAATTATTTTTATTAGTAGTGGAATGTTTACAATTTCTTTGACTTTATGTATTTTATTTCTTTTGTCTTTATAAGTCATGACCAAGGTAGCATGTTTATGTCTCTCTTGTTTCAAACTTTCTTCTTTTTGTTTGCAGTTGAAGCCATTTGTTTATTTCACAGTTATACCTCACTACTTAATTATTCAATAAGTAAAAATGAAACTAAATGTACAAACAAATCTTTAGATACCTCAAACTTTAATAATTTTAGTTTTGATGTAAGATGAGACATTTGTATATATACTTCCTAATATTTCTATTGTCATTATACCTTTTGAGTAAATCTTTTCTCAAGCTCATCAAGAAAAATCATTATTGTAGGAATTGATTTGGACAAAGTACCTCTAAAGGCTTATGAACTAATGTGTTTAATAATCATGAAACTTGTACAATTTATATGATCTAATTTTCATATATTTAAATTCAGTCAATTCAAGGTGAGTAATAGTTGTCAAAGGGGCAAATTATCTCAGAATCAATTCATATCTCATAATCTATAAGAAGAAAAATTGAAATAAGAGATACATGAAAGTGTTTATTTGCTGTGATTTATAAGGGTAAGAAGCTATGTCTCACTACTAAGTAAAATATAAAAGAAGTATAAAGAATTTTCTTATTTCTTTTATAAACATGGTGGACACATATAGAAGAATTGTTCCAAGTATCTTAATTAGCATACAAAAAAAGGTGAGCTTCTCACATTCATTTATTCAAATTTATGTACTATTGAACATTTTGTGGATAAATTGTACTATTATTATCACATAAATCTACTCATGCATGGTTGCCTCTATACTTGGAACCAACTTGCTGTTGAAAGATATATCTATATGGGTGATGACAATAAGGTGAAATATATATTATATGCACATTTAGGTTATCTAAAGATTACTTACTACTTATATTTGAATGAGATATGTTCTATTGTCTTTTAGCCCTAATCTAGTTTCAATTTGAAAATAGGATGTTTAATATATGTCAAAATTCAAATTGTATTGATATTAGTTATTTATCAAGTCATGATTTATACAATGGTCACTTCTAATAAATATTCTATATATTTTAATAAGTATAAGTATTAAATTAATCAATGAGAATTATACTTTGTTGTGGTGTAATAAATTATGTCACATATCTAGAAATAAAACAAATTAATATGTCCAGAAGAAATCTTGACCCATTTGATTATAATAACTTTGATGTGTTAATTATATTAAGAGAAAATGACAGATAGAAAGAGAACATGTGTCAAGTGAGGTTTGCACATCTTAGAATTATAATACACATATATTTGTGGGTCATTTTGTGTATTCTTAAAATGATCAATAATATTTTATTAAATTTATAAACATATTCTCAGTATAGTTACCTATCTAATATTAATAGTAAGTCTCAATTATTGAATGTGTTTAATAACTATAAGACTAAAGTGGAGAATCACTTAACAAAAATATTAAGAGTGTCAAAATAAATAAATAATTATTATGATTAAAAATATAATAATTCTTTATTTGTTCTTAATGAATTACGTTAGTAGTGATTAACCTAATGATAGTCCCATAATATATATTTAATATATATGTACGTGCTTAGATCAAATACAATAAGTTGTCTTTAATATTACTCCTAAAACTTATTACTAGTCATGAGATGATCCCATGCCATGATTTAGCTACAAGATGAGTGTAAAAGGTAAGCCTCAATTACTCCACGTATAGGGTTCATCAATTAAAAACTGGTATTATAATTTCCCTAATATAGATTTGAATAGAAACTAAATTAAGGCCATCTCAAGAATTTACAATAGTACCCCTAAAACTTATTAGTAGCCACAAGAGATATCCCATGCAATGATTTAGCTAAAAGGGGGTGTAAAAGGGGAGCCTCAAGTTAGTCCTGGTGTAGGTTGGGCTCGTCACCTCCTCAAGTGACTGACAGCTGTCCGATAAGAGCGGACCAGCAAGCCGACGCCGATCCCAACCCCGAGAGAGATGCCGAGCCCAATTCCAACACCCACCCGGACTCCAGCATTGAACCAGGAGAGCTCCACGTCCTCTTCATGGAGGTGTTTCAATCTGTAGTGAAGGCCGTTGATGTCAATGTCTGACTGATCCTCGGTTGTCCAATTGGTAGAGCCCATGGCTCGCTGTGGAAGATGAGAATCTGATGAGCAAGACGGATGATGGAGAGCTTGGTTCTACGATTTTTGAGGCCAACTTTAATGCTTTTGTAAGTCGACATGGAAGAATGTAATGGGCCGGGCTTGGCCTGGCAAGGCCCAGCCTGAGCCCAGGAATCTTTTGGCATGGCCCGGTGAAAACCCGAAGAGAGAGAGAGAGAGAGAGAGAGAGATGAGGGTAGGCCTGTTTTTCATTTTGGGTCTCATTATGAGCCTTAGGTCCGGCGAATACATAAACCAAAACAAAGATATAGCTATTATTCCACACAAAATACTCCAATATTACCAAATATTTTGTCATAAACAATGAAAGTTCGATAAAAAAAATCTTAAATAGGAAAATATCCGATCTTCAGTAAATTTTATCATACAAGTTAAGAAATATGCAAAAGGAAACTAATAGAAAACAGCTAACCGCCTTAAAAAAACTAACGGAGCCAAGAAAATAACCTTTTATGCAGGGCTACTTAGATGGTATATTCAGAGGAGATAATCACATGAGCTCAAGATGAACTGCACTGGTTAGACACCTCACGTACTATCTTTAAGGAAATGGAACTAATGTGACCATCCGCAAAGGAACGAATAAAAGGGAATGGAACTGTATCACTCTGAGTGATGGTTCACGAGATACAGGATGTATCAGAAACTTCAAGCCATAGAAAACTGTCGAGTCAGTGTACCTGTAAAGCCTCAGAGGAACCATCCATCCTCAAGTCAGTCAGATGATTTCCCAGAGTCGAAGCCGGCTTTGCCTTCTGATCATGTTTTGGTGTGAACCCAAGTTGAAGAGTCTCCGCCAAGATGATGTGTGAGCCAGAGAAGCAACCAGTGACATACACATCCACAGTTGGTATCTCTGTTTCTAGCCCCATATGTTGCTTCCTCTTCAGGAATGTGACACCAGCGGTCTTTATCTGTAGATGGGTAATGCTCCACTTCTTGCAGCGATCTCTTGATTCCCCAATAAATTCATCACTGTTGATGAGCTCCAAGAGCCCAGAAAACAGTATATCGTCTTTGTGACAGATCTCAAATCTCACACTCCCCGTCATTCTTATCTTATCTGTGCTCACAAATGTAGCTTCCTCGGTTCTCTTATCAGCCCTATCCCTGCGAAGAAGGGAAGAGAGGCTCCCACTGCAACTGTTGCCACTTCTTCCGTTGACCTCAAGGATAGTGTCAGGGCTCACAGCATAGTGATTGACAGTCAGATGGTCGGGTGTTGACTCCTCGACTTCACAGTTGCTGATCCTCATATAGAAGACCCTTAGATCAAACCATGACGATTTCATGGTTTGGTGAAGAGGGTGCTTGATGATCTTCCAATTCTGGGTAGATGGTTCCGGATACATCAAAGGGAGATTCTGACACCCTTCTGTCGACATTGAACTATGATCTTCCAATGGATAATCTCTCCCCCTTTCACATAAACTTCGGTGGCATGAAATGTAAATGAGAAATTGAGGCAGCAGAAACCATGGAGTCCAGCATCTGTCAAACCCAAGAAAATTATTCAATATATGTATCTAGAAATAGCACACGAATTGGGAAAGCTTTAGAAGAAAATTTCTTTAGAAAAAAATGAAGCAAAAGGATGTGAATGATAGACGGATGTTTGGAGCTCCTCTAAAGGTAAATGAACACATATTTAAGAAACGAACTTGTTTTAATGAGAAAGGAGAAGAAAAGCTTGCCTTCCCCAGACCAACCCTCACCCCCTCTACAGAAAGAATGGAAAGCAGAGTATTTCAGAAAGAAATAAGCGGAACGAATCTAAGATCGAAGCTTAGAAAAGGATGGTCTCAGGACCAAGAGAAGGAGAAGAAAGAGGTGAATGGTGAATCAATACAAACAGGGTAAGCCTAAGGCATCGTTTACAGAGCGTAGAAGAAAAAGCCGGGAAATATATCACCTGAAGAGAGGAATAGGACGTTACCCGGTCGATAAGAAGTAAAAAAGTAAATAAAACATGACTTGGTGAGACACAAAAGATTGGAAAATCCGTCTAGCTGGGTAGGATCATACCGATTAAGAGATTTGAGAGCGTGAAATCCGGCTTCTAACTCAAGATTTTACGCGAAATTGGGGAGAATACTGGGAATCAGACCAGAGAGGATCGCGTCTTCTCCGCTCTCTTTGGAATAATTTGTTTTTTCTCGTTCCTTCCACTCGCGATCGGAAATTAGGGCAGAGAATTAGAACAGAAGGAGAAATGCTTCGAATTCCGATAGAACTAGATACCAAGACTTGGTGTGCATAAACGATGGGAGGCACTACAATCTCACTTCATCCAGCAGCACCACAACGCACATCCTCCTCAACTCCCCAAGGGAATCCAAAACGAGGAGAGGGTTCCTCCCCCAATCCCTTTCACTCAGCACCAGATATGGACGAACACAGGCCACTCGTCTAAAGAGAGAACCGAATTATGCACTGTTTCCACCCAATTGGGGGATATCACGGTGAAGATATCATTTTCTAGACGAAGCAAACCAGCAGACGGAAGCAGATGAGAGGCGGAGGACAGACCGTCGATCCCGATCACAGCGATCTTCTCAATGGTTTAGATAATCTGCCGTTGGGATCCTACCCAGGGGGCCGGGGAACTTGGTGCCCTTCTTCCACCTGGACCTCTGCACTCTCCGCCTGCTGTGCTCATGCTTTACAGCAGTGGTCTGTGATGGTGAGGCTCTCTCTCTCTCTCTCTCTTTCTTGACACAGACACTCTTCTGGATCTTATCCCCCGGGGCCGGAGTCGACGTCAGCGAATCACACGAACCCGAGGTCCTTATATCGGTTAAAGATAACAGGCCCTTATCGGATCTCGGATAAGATCAGGGGTCCAGGTAAATGCTACGTGGACCTATCGCTCTCTCTCTCTCTCTCTCGCTCTCTCTCTATATCTATCTATCTCCATAAAATACTAAAAAAAAGAAAAGTATGTCAAAAAGCATCCCACAAAAGGACCAAATCTCTCTCTCTCTCTAATTCAACAGCTGGGTTTTAGGACAGGAGAAGTAACCTGGAGCGGGTAGAAGGAATAGAAGAGGCCACTTTGGGAAACGACGAAGAAAACGGTGGAAGGAAAACAGCCCGCTTCAGCTGAAACAGCGGCTTCACCCCTCTTTCTCCGTCACCGAGGGAGGGCAAAGTCTACGTAATATAGAACAAGAAAACAAAGGAGAGAGGATCAGAACCTGATGCATGCCAGGATGAGAGAGAAAGCATGTACAAATCAGAGAGGGAGTGAGGGAGAGATGCTGCTCAAGTCTGAATAAAGAGGAAATCAAGCAGAAATCTTCATCGATTATAATACCAGCGGAAGATATACTCGGCAACTCTTACCTAGACTAGAATTTCTACCCATAATAGTAACATCAAAACCTTTTATGCCCAACTTGAACAAGCATTTTATGTGATCAGATCAGACCCTCTGCTTCTTTTTTTTGAGAATGTGGGTAGTCACAGATGATCATCAGATAACACAGTACAGGCCATACTAGAAACGTTGATCATGCTTAGAGAAAACTGAAATTTAACAAGAGTTTCTTCCGAACTGCTCAGCGGATGATAGCTCAGGGAGTCTTTCAGCACAAACAGATTCCTACCGGTTCTCTATATATGTTCTGACTAATAGATGAAAAAGAAGAAGAAGAAGAAGAAGAAGAAGAAGAAGAAGAAGAAGAAGAAGAAGAAGAAGAAGAAGAAGAAGAAGAAGAAGAAGAAGAAGAAGAAGACATCACTAATCTGTACAGAAATCAAGAAAGAGTCTCTACCAGGATCATGGGATCCACTTCAAAGAATACTGTAAATGATAATTTCAGGCCTCTAGGTTACTTAAAGCAAAAACCATCTTTTCCATTAGATGGCACAAAAAGAAAACGTTTGAGATAGCTGCAATCTAAGTGCTTATCCGGAGGCCTTATTATTTTTCCTAACTTATGATACTTGCTCCAAAGCTAATCAGTATCCTTTTCAAACAAAGACACACGTACAAGAAAAAAAATCAAACAAATAAATAAAAGCCATGTTCCATATTGATAAGTTCCCAACACCATCCGGCAATAAATTGGGGCTGGTTGATCCAAGTTCAGATAATCCGCTACGCATTGATGTCCCCAGAAACACGCAATGCTTCCTCCAGGCTGAATCTCTAACCCTGCTAGGATTAACTTACTATCCCTCCTCACCCACACTGGGTTTGATGCATTCACGAACAAGTCCATTACCAGTTATCTACTCCATAAAAACTTATCCGAAACGATTATAAATACCCCTACCGGACATCACAAGAAGAAAAGATGGTTTTATCGAGCGAGAAAACAACATCGGATAGCTGCTGACAACAAAAAATAGTTCCGTGGTTTGAATAGAGAACCCAAACGCTCCATGCGTTACTGAAGTAGAAGGAAGGAAAAATACTCTAGAGTTTTCTGGTTCAAACATCAAGTATTGAGTGTTACAGCATACAATCCCGTGCACAAAACAGCACCTCGCACTAATTACTGGAAAAGATTAATCTTTGATTGATACCACATGGAAAAAAAGAACATGGACAAACCGAATAAAAGATTGTCGGATCGAACCCAGGTAACTAAGAGAAACGCAACACTTGCAATAGGCGGTGTATTCCTTAGGAGAGATATAAGTTGGCATCCGCATAAGTAGACGGTCCAAGAACTACCCTACACAGTTTACAATAGCATTTAAGGAAAAAATAAACATCACAATGACTTCATCTATTGCGAATCTATTTGAATCTTAGGTCTCCAAATGTTCCTTGAGAATTGATTGCCTCAAAGGTAGTATGATGGCATTCAATGCAGCAAAGTGGAAGTTAAAACATCCGAACGCAAACTGAGTCATAATGAGAAAATTGGCAAGAGTAAAGAAAACGCAAGCATATAAAAATACGGTAAAACCAGAAGTTCTGCTGCATAGAAAGATAAAAAAAATCCTAACGGTTTGGATTCACACACACAATGCACTGTCCAACACAAGAGGAACCCAATAATGAACCATGGACAAGATAAAACAGCAGTCCTGTTTATTGTGAAAGAATGATAACAGAAAGAAACGTGATCTGATCTCTAAGACAAAACAGATAGATGAGTTGCTTTCCAGGAAATTTCGTTCAGGTATCCACCTACATCCAATTTCCTGTTTTACCATTTAGACGCAAGCCCGCTGTCAAATTCAGAGTTGAAATATGGAGTCACATTCATCAGAAAACAAACACCAGGCTTTGCATCACACAGTGTAACAAAAAAAGGTGAAGTTTTGATAAAAAGGGTGCCAAATTGCGCATGAACAAGACAGCCTCAATGAAAATATAGCCACAGGCAGAATCCAAATGCCATCCACCGCAGTGTACTGTCTGTTGAGGATACACTAGATAAAAGATAACACAGTTTGAAATTGACCCTAAAAGTTATTATGTCTTCATTTTGATCCCCATAAATGTTTATTTCCTTCCCATACAAACAGCAGGTCTTGGTCACAACGGTAAAGCACGTCCTATCATGAAATAAGAAACAAGTTAGGACATGGATTAGCTGTGTTGATAAGTTATTTGCAGCTATCAATGGAAATTGCGAGTTGAAGCCTGAAAAAATGTGAACTGATACGAGACAAAACATTGAAGTTTTTTTAAAAAATTGCTTAAAAAAGAAATGTTGTTGTGGGGATGAGTGGGAAAATCATATAGAATTGAGAATATTTTCCCGAGATAATTAAGTTTTCTTGATGATCTGCCTTCACTTTAATATTCAATTCTTTTTCCAGTCAACAGGTGGATAGGCTACACTAAGAGGATTCTCTTAACCATGGCATGGAAGCGAAAAAATATCAAGTATGCAAAAAGAAAAAAACTTGGCTACAAGTGAACAAACCTCAATAAGTATATAATCAATTAATGAGTTTATTAGGCTTGAAAATCACCAAAGAAACCTAGAACATTCAAATGCAACCGCTCTTCCATGGATCCATTAAATGTGTTAGCACAGAGCAACGTAAAATTGGCTTGTAAGTTTCTGACTCATAGGTAGACAACGGAGAAAGGGTTCGCATTAGTATCATAGCCTTTAATAAGAAAGATGCCTGAACACTAGGATTAATCCGAAAGAAAAAAAAAACACTCACAGTTCATATTCCACACATTAAAGCCCTCACTTTTCCTAGCACAAGTCAGATCCCCTTTTTGAGACCTAGGCAAACATTAACATCATCGTAACTATCAGACTACAATAGTTTAATCCATAAACATAATTAAAGCATCCATAAAACTGGCATTCACGCAACAAAATTCAACCGCGGTAGTTAATCTGCGTTAAAAACCCCTTGTTCTGGTCTTTGTAACCCAAACGAAAGTCCTCAGGGGTAGCCCAGTAGACATAAACCAGATAAAATTGCTTAAAGAAAACAAAGAACAAATAACGCAGGCCTCAATCAACGTGATACTTTCGTAAAAATCAAACGAGACAGGGAGGAGCAAGGAATACCCTGAGAGAGCCAGCTCCAGCATGACGAATCCACGGCAATGAAGGACTTAAGCCGGGCCGACGCGATGGCACTGTGAAGAGGCATCAAGGATTCCACGGTTTCCAGAGCAGCACATGTTGACCTGAAGGGCGCACAGAATGCGCGGAGGGAAATCAAGTTAGATCCAGGAAATTCGAGCGAGAGAGAGAGAGAGAGAGAGAGAGAGAGAGAGAGAGAGAGAGAGAGTGCCAGACCTTGAGATGAGAGGAGGGCCTCGCTTCTGTGGGAGGGCCTTCGGAAGAACGCTCTTGGTGCGTGACAAGACGGATCTGGCGGTGGCCACGGCGGCGGACCTGGACAGAGACGCCATCGTCGAGCGAGATGGCTGCCTGAGAAGGAAAAACCTCCAGCATAAACCCTATTTGGGAGGCGGATCGGATCGTACGCAGTATTCGGTGACTCGGACGAGTTGGTCGTCTAGGACTCGCGGCTTCAATTGTTCTATTAATGTATAATTATGAAAATCCTAAATAAATCCGCCTTGTTTAGGTGGCATTAACAAGCTCTTTGTCATCATATTTTTCAGATTTAACTAATTAAATAAACATGAAGTTTTTTAGTAGACCACACTTGCTACTTCGATTTTATTATTTTAATTTAAATAATTGAAAATTAAGATGAATTACTATCGGCACATAACATCAAGATCACAACGATGCATGTTCACATTAAATTATTTGAAAATTAGTACTTATGTACAACCTAATATATACATCAATAACAAGTCAACGAGTTAATATATGGGAATTAACTTCATCAAATAATTGTTTAAATAATAATGATAGAAGATAAATTAGCAACTAACATGATAGTGGAATTAATTTATATATTGTGGGAATCAAGACAACTAAATAGCAAAGTTGACTCACCCTACCATGCAGTCTAATATTGTATCAAGATTGTGACAAGGATCTGAAATAGACCAATTCATGTATCCACTCTTTTTCTTACTCCATGAGGTGACCATGATAAGATGAATAGGACATGTTTGAAGCTAATTAAATGATTTTTTCTATTTTTTTATTTTTTATTACCTACGTATCAAGATGTTGCTTAAAATGTATGATAACGTTATCATCTCAAATATATTAAGATATTTGAAATGATAAAGTTATTTCAAGAGTGTTTAAACCCTTTTTTTACTCATAAATTCATACAATAAATACTATATTATTACTTATTATGGGAAGAATACAGAAAATTACCATTAATATGTTACAAATGACTTTAGAACTTTATTTTGACAACTCTAGTTTATAATTTACTGTCTAATAATCATGCTGAGGGATTTGTAAATGCTAGTATTGTTTGCCATTTTTCATCAATTTATGAACTATAGATTTGATCTTCATGGCAGCCGCATACAACCCTTATGAAATTATTTTCTACCAAGTTCCACTTTAAGAGAAACCTAATTTCATGGCCCTAATTCACTTCAACATGTGATATGTCACTAGAGTACCATACTTTCACAATACCTTTGTGTTTATTAGAAGGGGATTAACTTCTCATTAAAAAAGTCAACTACTACAATAATAATAGATTATGTTGATATAAGTGGGTCACATGAGGAGCTAAGCTGGGAGAGATAAATTTGACCTTTTTTGTCAATTTCTAGTCATAACTTGTCAAGTGAGTCAACTCAATTTAATAAAAAAATAAAAATGAAGACCAAGATTTGTAGTGGATCAGACTATCCTTTCTACCTATTATAAGACTATTTGAAAGGATGTGTATTCTCCATTTCAATGTACATCTGTTGAACATCATGATATTAGGATTGCCTTACGCTAGTGAAAACTTGCTAGTTTCTTTTTGGATAATATTCATTGACCTATATTATTAGTACGTTAATCACTAAGGCATCAGATCTCCCCTTGATATAGTTGGCAACTCTAAATGAGCATAATATTTGGCACTCAACACCAGCTTGTCCTTTTAGATTGATAAATATAAATATCTATAAAAATATATTTTTCCATCATAATTTTATGAACCCTTGTAATAAATGAAAGTTAAAACACTCACAAATGGTCTAAAAATGAATGGAGGTAGAAATATAATTATTGTTTAAATAGTTTCCTTTCAATCCTTCAATCAATCTATGGACATAGATATGAAAATTTTAGAGCATTTTAGTAGTAGAAAATGAATTGTGTTTAAGCATACTCACTAAATTCTCAATAATGCAACTAAGAATGTCCTTTACTACATCACCATACTTTACAACATTCCTTACAAGGTAAGTCAACCCCCTGTGGTCAAGTCTTTGTACAACCTTTTGGCCGTAGATTAGTACATAAGTATAGTATTCTTTTACGTGCATTCTAAAATTAATGATATGATGATTATTTCATTATGATAATCTCAGTGTGGGGCTAACCACAGCTTTTAAACCCGTCAGCTAAACAATCAGGGTTCATAAGACTTTCAGATAGAGTTGACTCACTTATACTCACTTGCCATTATTCTGAGACAAGATCTTCATGGGGATCATCTCAGTCGAATTATAAAGAACTCTGAATAATTCTACGGCACTCGGATTCTCCTTTCTGATCTTCCTAAAGGCCACAAAGCCGGAAAGAACTTGCCATGTGTAGCTAATCCCACCCCACGCCGCCTTTGATTCTTGTCTCCACTGTATATCCTCCGAAGGACTGGATGGTCGGAGGGATCAATCAATCAATACACAATTGGAACTGAATTTCTGTACGCAGTGAGGGGTAGATTGATCAATCGATCGATCCTCTGGGTTTTCTCTGTCTTCTATCGCCGCCGCTAAATTCACGGCGGAGGACTGGGCAGGTCGTCGTGGTGGCAGTCGCCGGTGGTGGGCTCCGGGAAGATCTCCTTCGAGGGCTTCCCGCGGGAGAAGGAACGATCGCCGGGGCTCTCTAGCTTCAGCCCCGCCGCCGGCTCCCTCGCGCTGGGGGCAGAGGTGATGTCGGAGGAGCTGTGCCGCCAGCTGCCAAAGAGGGTGGCGTTCCAGGAGCCCCTGGAGGAGCCGACCCGTAGGCGGGCAGAGCCGCCACCACTATGGTCCTCCCTCACCACCTTCAATGGGCTCTCCAGTGCCCGCAGGATATGCTTGGCCAGCGGCCGCTTTGATGGCCTGGGATTCATGCAGGACTTGGCAACAATCGCCATGGCCCAGACCTCCTCCAGCAGGTCATCGTCCACAATCAGTGATGGGTCAACGATCTTCGCCACGAGCTCCCTCTCATGGACACTGATGCAGGAGAGCGTCCTCTCCAGCCAGTCACCATCGGCGATGTCGTCGGAGCTGCTGACCCCGAGCTCACCGGTGACCAGCTCGAGCAGCACCTTCCCCAGGCAGTAGACGTCGTAGGCGCATGAGACCGGCGCTGAGCCTGGATATTGACCGAGCACAAAGATGAGTCAGAGTTAGAGTCAGAGTCTCTTCACACCAGGGTCAACGGGAGAGGTCAACGCTAGGTCTATTTTCTCTCTGGGCTTTGATTTGAGGTCCGAAAACCGCAAGGAAAAGGTGGGCGAGGCATACTCACACAATCGGTTCGTCAACGTACCTGAAGTGCCTTGATCAGGGGCCCTGCGCATCAGGATAAGAAAGAGATGGATTAATTCCAAATGAAACTTACCAAATTGCAGGGATTATATGCATATAAATGTCATATAGATCAAGAAAAATGTCACAGCATGAGACAATTTCGCAAGACCACAGTGAAATTCTACAATCACGGGACCAAAATACCAATAAATAAAAAAACCAATCTAGTAATAAAATCTGGGTCGATTAATATCACCGGATCACTTACTTACGAAGGAACCGAGAGAGGATATTCTGGTGGGCATCGCCTTCTTGGTGGCACACTTCACTCAGGCTACCAACCCGGACTTCAAATTTGTCGTCCAGAAGAATGCTGCTTGCTCGGATATCTCTAGAATTATTCACATAAATGACTCAGCAAACGGCAAAAAAAAAAAAAGGGAAAAAACTTTAATACATTCTTATTTCAGAAAATGGGTTGCAAATGAATGCTAATGAACTGCTTAAGACGACAAAGATCAAATGGGTTGCAGATGAATGCTCAGAAAGTTAATACCTGTGGACAAATGGAGGACTGCACTCGTGATGCAGATAGCACAGAGCCTCGGCGATCCCAATGGCGATCTTCATTCGCGTGATCCAGTCCAGTGACTGCAGACCGTCTTCCTCCATCGCTGATTTCCAGTGGAGAGAAGTAGAGAGATCGCCATTCGGGGTGAACTTGTAGACGAGGATCTTCTCGTCGTCCTTCTCCAGGCAGCGTCCCAGAAAGGGGACCAGTCTGGTGTGGGAAGCCTTCGAGAAGAAATCCAGCTCGATCTGATGAACGTCCTTCTTGGAAACCTTCAGGTCGATCCTCTTCACGACCACCGGAGCGCCGCCTTCCAGGGTGCCCCGGTAGAGATCTCCTGAATGCCCACGTTTCATCAGATTTGACTCGCTGAAGTTGGAAGTAGCCCGGAGGATCTGCTCGTAGGTGAAGGAGGTCCCAGTGGTGGAGAAACCTGCAGAGATTCCAGGCCCAGCTCCGGCATAAGCGGCGTCGTCGGCGACCTTTTTCTGATCAGCAGTGGCAGCTCTGAGCCTCATCAGGCAGCAGAGAACCATCACAACCAGGACGATCCCAAGAGCGACGCCGCCAAGAACCCCTGCAAGTATATACTTGAGGTGCACATTCCTCCTCCGGCGGGGGAACTCTCCATCTGAGTTGGTGCCGTTGACTCCATCATATGCCAGCCCCCTCTCGGCATAGAATTCGGCGCACGTGGTCGAGCTTCTCTGGCGGGAAGTATCGCTGAAGCAATTCAGCTCGAAAGAAGCGTTGACGCCGAGGGGTGCCTGGCCCTGGAAATAGTTGTCGGAGATATCCACAACGTCAAACCTCTTGAGAAGGCTCCCTTCTCCGATGGGTATGGACCCAAAGAAAGAATTGTGGGAAATGTTGAAGAACCCGGACCCGGCTTTGAAGTCAACCACCAAACCTGGCAGGCGGCCGCTGAAGTTGTTGTAGGAGGCATCGAGGAGACGAAGATCGGAGAGGGTCCACAGAGAAGACGGCAATGTTTCAGAGAAATTGTTGTTGTTTAGATAGAGAGACTGGAGCTTGCGGAGGCTCCGGAAGAGGCTATCAGGGAGAGCATCGGAGAGGGAGTTCCTGCTTACGTCCAGTACCAGCAGGCTTTGCAGATTCTTCAGTTCCTCTGGGATCCTTCCGCTGAGAGAATTCCGACTGAGATCAAGGGTAACCAGCGAGGAGAGATCTCCGAGTTCAGCTGGTACTGCTCCGGCGAGGCTGTTGTTGGAAGCTCGCAGGGTTACCAGTTTCGACAGCTTCCCAATCTCCGGCGGAATGGGGCCGGCGAGGAAGTTACCGGAGAGCTCGAGGAAGGTGAGTCCAGCGAGTGAACCGAGGGTCGCCGGTATTGACCCTGTAAGCGCATTGCCGGAGAGATCCAGGACGGTGAGATTGGAGAGGTCGCCGATCGTCGGAGGGATGCGCCCAGTTAGCAGGTTGCCGGAGACGTACAGGGAGCTGAGCGCCGCCGCGTTGCCCAGAGAGGAGGGAATGGAACCGGAAATGGAGCAATGGCGGAGGTCGAGGACGGAGAGGGAGGGTGGGAGACGGGGGCCGAACCAGTCCGGGAAGGGACCCGGCAAGGCGAACCCGGAGGCGTTGAATGAGACCAGGAACGAGAGGTTCTGGATGCCGTCAACGGCGAACTTAGGGTTCCGGCGACCGACTCTCGTCCGGCGGAGTCCGGGGAGCTCGAGCCCCACGACATGGCCTGCTCGGCACCGGACGCCGGCCCATCGTGCGCAGGGGTCCACCTTCCTCGGCCAGTCCCCGGAGCGGAGACCCAGAGAAGAGCGGAGGCTGTAGAGAGCAGCGAGCTCGGTGCCGGAGGTCAGCCGCTGCTGGGACGGCGGCACCGCCGGCATCGCCTGCCCTAAAGCTGTTTGTTCCGGGTAGAAGAGAATGAAGCACAGAAAGAACGTGACGACGACTAGCGACGTCGGAGCTGCCATGGCGGCCAGAAGTTGCACCAATCCGCCTTGGAAATGTCACGGCCGAGACCATGATCTCTCACTCCTCCACCTCGTTCCGACACCGTTCGAGCTGCGAGAACGCCCCATTTTCTTCTCTCTCTGTACACCCGCAGCACAGAAATCTCTACTCCTTCCGCATCTTTCGGATTGGCGGGTGAATCGAAGAGGGATCAACAGAGAGATAATAAAGGCAGGGTGATAGAGAGAGATGGACAGTGTTCTGACGAGGATACGATGCGGCGAGATGAATTCGATTTCTACTCTGCAACCTCCTACAGCTATCGTCCCCTACCTCATTAAAATCCCTCCCCCGTTTAAATGCAAAAAGACCCCCCTTTTACCAACCCTCCACCCCCCTCCGCTCCCTTCTCACTTCCCCCGCTACCGCCGCCGCCGCCGGCGGCCGGGAAGAGAACACCACCACCGCCGCCACTGTTCCCCGACATGGGCTCATGGCCACAGCGTTGACCGACTGGAGACTCTCTCTCTCTCTCTCTCTCTCTCTCTCTCTCTCTCTCTCTCTCTCTCGCTAGATCTCCTGCGCAAGAGCAGCCGCTGCCATGGCGAAGCTGCTGCGTCTTCCCTGGGAGGAGTCTTCACCGCCACCTAGGTTACCCATTTAAAACTCTCGGGGTAGGCGTCTTCGGGCCCGCAGGCCCGCTCGTAAACTTCCTGGCCTGGCTCGGCCCGGTCTCTTTTTCAGTTTGACAACTCCACTGAGCTTCCATTTTTCTGTCACACAAATAATTCAACTAATAAAAAAAGCCCACGGGGCCACCATGAACAAAGCCCGCGGCAAGGCGGACTAGTCAAATGCTCACGTGCAGTGTAAACGCCGCATTCGTCGGGCCCCACACGACGCGCTCCGCTCTCATAAGCCGGGACCATGCTACGGACGATCGAGATCTTCTCTGACGTATTGGTGGGCTAACCCCGTTATGTTTTTATTTTTGCAGAAAACAGCGCGCGACCAAAAATTATAATCCTAGCGGCAATCAGTTGACTCGAGTCTCCTCCCTCGCTCAGCCCGCGTAATAAAAAAATAGATTACGACGTGAGGGTCCTCCATGAAATATTCCACGCCGGCGGATTCGAATTCTTATCTCCTTGGATACCGTCACTCTCTACCTCATTTACTCCGCTGCATCAGTCTACGGCAATCACACGCAAAATCGGAAACCCTCGCGTACTTCCAAAAGACCTGGGCGGTGACGACAATCCAAACTGACCCCCCTCCTCCACCCCACCCCCCCTCTCATGGACTTCGATATTCCACTTCAGACGGATCCAAATCGGGTATTAAAGCTGGACGTTGACATTGGAACAAATAACCCGCGGCATCGGATTTAGATCCATATTACTCGATGGGGGAGGGGGAGTATGATGGTGACACGTGGTTGTTTCCGCGCTTTAAATAATCCGTGGGACAGAATACAAGCGCCAAAGATTCTATCTTTTATATCGATGCCAGGGTGTTCGTTGGGCCATGTATAATAGAGCTGTTGGGCCGAGTGACGTGGACATGGGCTCGAGTGTGAGCTGGATGGGTTCTGGACTTGCCATGTGGCTCATTATTGCGCTGTCTTCGGCGCCCCCGCATTAACTCGGCAGACCCTACGAGACCCGTATGTTAAAAGACTTTTTAAATTTCAGCTCAAGAAAATTATTTAGTTATGTACAGACATTGACTTTTCTAGGTTTAGGTAAGAAGCCCGTAATGGACGTCTCTCCTTCCCTTGCTTGTGGGGGTTGTAATATAAATAAAACTAAAGATGGTGGATTTTTCCATGGTTAGAATACTAGGGAGTAAAGAAGGAAATGAACCCACCGCGAAGTGCGCCGGCTATAGGGCGCCACGTGGACGGAGAGCATCTCCAGGCTGTCTGCTAACGTGTGGGATTCCGTGGACCGGGTCAGTGGCTTCGACGGTGATGGGCTTTTTTGGGCCTTCCGCCCCGACCCCCTCCGCATCTATTAGGCCTGAGGGGGACTATGGGGCCCATTCATGGGCCCACTCTTAGTTTCTTCGGATTTAAAAATGGGGGTTTGCTAAGCCTCCTCTCTCTCTCTCTCTCTTTCCCGCCCTCCCAGTCTCTCCATCAACAACATCGCTCCCGTTCGCGAGGAAGGACAGCCGTGAAGGAACGAAAAACGCGGAGATACAAAAGCCAGGGCGAGGAGAGATGAAGAGAGAGAAGCCCTCTCTCTCTCTCTCTCTCTCCCTCCCTCTCCTCTCTCTCTGATCCCGTCAATCTGTTACGCACGACGAAGGATTCAGCGGGGAGGGATGGTAATATCGGGCAGGGAACGAGCAGCGGGAAACTGTAAACACCGTTGGACCTCATGCAGCCGTGTGTTTCAAATTTCCCGCCGCCCTCCTACGCCCGCAGGGTATGAGAGTTACAGGTTTTGGCGGGAAAAAGGAACTATCTCGCCTTCTTATACCCCTTCTCTCCCCGCCCTCCGTCACGGGGCTCCTCTCTTCGATTATGAACTGCAGAAACCTACCCGACGAAATATGCACCGAGATCCTCTCGTGGCTTCCGGCGAAGCAGGTGGCCAGATGCCGGAGCCTCTGCAAGGGCTTCCGCGCCGTCACCCGGAGCCAGTCCTTCGACCTCTCGCAGGCTCGTCGGGGGAAGGGTGACGCCGGCGTATTCCTGCGCGGCTATTTTGGGGTGTCCCAGTTGGTGTTTACGGAAGAGAGCTCCGATGTGCCCCCGGAGTCCGTCCAATTCCTGAGCAACGAGAAGAAAACGATTTTCGGGTGCGACGGAGGGCTGGTCGTCCTTCTGGAGAATGTGTAGGAGGGACAGGCCTCTTCGAGGCTCTTGCTCTACAATCCCGCCCGGGTAGCATCGTTGCCCCTGGGGATACCAGGCGGCGGGAAGGTCCTTGACAACATGAGTTCCGGCGCCTCGGCGAAGGCGTCGACGTGGACGTGGTCTGCGTCACCCCGACCGACTACTGGAGCTGCTTCATGGAGTGCTGGCTCTCCTCTTGGGAGCGCAGGTGGAAGCTAGTGAGCGACAAGGTCTTCCTAGCCCATAGAAGTATCAAGATCCACCACCCCGTCCTCTCTGCCAACGGGCTCATCTACCTCGCTTCAACCTGCGGGAGACACAAGAGGCAAATCCCCCCCTACCTTCTCGCCGTGGACGTGAGAGTTGGGAGCTCCAGGATCCTGCCGCTGCCAGAGAAGGCGGCCCTCGCTTCGGACGACGGCGACATAGAGATCGCAGGGTCCGGCAGCGGCTCTCTCCTCAGCCTGGTCGTCTGCAACAGGGCGTCCGAGTTCACCATTTGGGACGTGAAGGACCCCGACCGGTGGGTGTAGGAGGAGCGGGGCCTCCATGTGAGCATGGCCTCCAAGGGGCAGAAGCCGACAGTCTGTTGGAGCAGATCACCTATTGATGAAGTAAAACCACCACTTGTACTAGAGATCTGGAGAAAAACGTGAGAGCAAAAGAGGGGTTAGAGAAGCAAACAGATTATTCTACAGAAAGAAAACGATTCTTCTCATTAGCATTTTAAAATCAAACACCCGATAGACATTCTTATAGAACACATAGACAGACAAATTCAAGCAAAAAGAACAGAAAAATAAGGTCGTCTATTGAATCTGCAGAGTTGGATCACCACCCATCATTCTTCTCCTTGATCTTGCTCCTCATCTCCAATAATGCTAAGTTCCACCTTCTCATGCATATCATTAAACTTCAGCCTTCCCAATGTTTTAGTAAAGTCATCTACCAATCGCTCTTTAGTCTTCACATACTCCAGTTCGATCAGTTTTTGTTCTAAATAAAAACGAATAAAATGATAATATGTGTCAATATAATTCGTGCGGCTGTGATGAACTGAATTCCTGCTTAGATCAATAGCTGATTTATTATCAACCATTAATGATGGCAATAACCATTTTTACCTCTTCTCCTTTTAACTCAGTAATAAAACAACTCAATCAGTTTTTTTGACAAGCTGCGACAATGATGGCAATATATCTGCTTCACAAGTCAACAATGCCACGATCTTTTACTTCTTTGAGCTCCAACTAATTGCCATGGACCTGAAGTAGAACACTTGGCCTGTGGTACTCCTCTGATCTTCTTCTACATCTCCAGCAAAATCATTGTCGGTGTAGTCAATTAATTTTACTACATCTTGACCTTTATCGTAAACAAGTCCATAGTTCAATGTCCCCTTAATGTACTTGAGGACTCTGTTCACTACTAGCATGTGTTCAAATGTCGAATGCTCCATAAATCTGCTCAGAAGTTTGACACTAAACACAAAATCAGGTCGAGTATGAGTCAAATACCTAAGACTCCCAATCATGCTTTGATAGATAGTGGGGTTTACTATAGAATTTGGCCCATTCTTTGTGAAATTCAACGTGTTTCCATGGGAGTGAGAGCAGAATTACAATCCATCATACTGCACTACTCAAAAATCTTCAATGCATAAGTTCTCTGATTTAGAGAAATATGAGAGCTCCCTTGAATAACTTCAATGTCTAGATAAGGGTTAAGTAATCCTAGATTACTCATCTCAAATAAGTTCATCATTTTGTTTTTAAAATTATGAATGTGAATAGTTTTTACACTTGTCACAATCAAATCATCAACATAGACATCAATATATAACTAAGAATCACCATTTTTTCTTGAAGTAAACAACATGCTCTTGTTCACCACTAATGAAATCGAGATAGGATAATTATTGATCTAGCTTGAAATATCAAACTCTTGGTGCTTGCTTAAGCCCATAAAAGGCCTTTTTCAATATGAACACATAGTGTTCTTTTTCTTTGGCAATGAAGCCTTTTGGTTGGTTCACATAAATTTCCTCATTAATTTTGTTGTTCAAAAAAGTAGATTTCACATCCAATGATGTATTTTCCATCTACTTTGCGGTGCAAGAGCCACCAATACATGAATGAACTCAAATATTGCAACTGGAGTAAATACCTCTTCATAATCAATCGCATATCTTTGAGTGTACCCCTTCACAACTAGACAAGCCTTGTGTCGTGTCACTTCTCCTCTATATTTTTTTTGATCTTAAATACTCATTTGAGCCCAATGGTTTTACAACCAGGTGGTGGAGAAATAAATTCTCAAGTATCACTCTTCTTTATTGCCTCTAATCCTTCTTTTATTGACTACTTCCATTCTTCATATTCAGAAACTTCAAGATAAGTTGTTGATTATTCTTGAGAAGTGCAGTAAATAGTCATGCTAAACGACAATAAATTAGTCTCATTATAAATATATTGAACAGACCTTAATCAACTTGCTTGCACCTCTTCTAAAGAAGAGAATTCCTTTGAATTTTTTGTGAATGTTTCTTTAAGTATAGGTTCCTTATGTTCAAAATTATCAACCATCAAATTAGAGAGTGAACAAAGATGAAATCGATCTTCATCATCTGCATCTTCCTCTATATTCTATTCTCATTTGCTCCCTTCTTCAAAGACTACATCCTTACTAATATGAATTTTAATAATTAGAAGATCAAGGCAGCTATAGCCTTTGGTGCTAGTCTCCTAGCCAATGAAAATCATAGGTCAGCATCTATCTTCTAATGTTTCAGTCTCTTTCTAGTGGTTTTAAAATGAACAATAGAATCAAATACCCTCTAATGGTTAACACAAGACATCTTACCAATCTATTTTTCATATGGAATTGCACCTTACAAGTATTTCATAGGTGACTTGTTCAAAATATAAATACAAGTGCTCATTACTTCTCCCCATAGCTCCAATGACAAGTTTTTCTCCTTCACCATGCTTCTGACCAAGGACATAATAGTCTTATTTTTTTTTCCCATAACCTTATTCCATCATGGTGAATAAGAAGTCATCAGTTGCCTTTTAATACCTTGTTCATCACAAAACTTCATGAATTCTTTTGAAATAAATTCACCCCCATGATCTGTCCTCAAGTACTTTATCTTTATCTCCTTTTCATTTGGTTGCCTTAAACTTCTTAAAGGCTCTAAAAGCATCTGACTTATTCTTTAACATAGCAACCCACATGAGCCTAGAAAAATCATCAATGATTAGAAAAAAGTACTCAAGAGGCTTCGTGGCTTTGAAATTTGATGAGGAGGGCAAAACTTTCTTTGTTATTTTCCAACATAACTCTGAAAAATCTCTTTAAGTTTTTTAAGAGATGGCATCCCAATCACTTGATTAGTCATAGACATTAATGACTTAAAATTTAAGTGCCCAAAATGCTCATACTATAGCCAAATCATTTCATCTTCTTCCTCCATCAATAGGTAGGTTTTCACTATATTCAACTTCAATTGATATGGCTTGTCATGAGATCTGCACACTATGGTCAAAAGTTTTCTATTAAAATTATGAATTACTAAAATTTTATTTTTCAAATTCATATTGTAATCATCCTCATCGAGTTGGCCAAGACTTAGGATATTTACACGCAACTTAAATGTATACAAGACATTCTTTAATTCAAAGTTCTCTCTATTTGTACATTTCACCACAATTGACCCTTCGCCACATATGTCAATACCTAAATCATCACTAAATTTTACTCTCCCTATTCCACTATTGTCAAAATGATAGAATAAGTCATTTTTTCTAGTCATGTGAGTAGTGGCACCCATATCAAGATATCACGTCACTAATAGAGACATCTCTATCTTGGCCTTAGATAAGAATGGCTTTTAGTTCCTCAAAAAATGCCATGAGCAATGCTGATTCACTCTTTTCCTTGGTGTTGGCAATATTTGCCTTCTCATCCTTCTTCTTTGGCTTCTTCCCATTGTGACATTCGGAAGCAAAATGACCCATCATTTGTAGTTAAAATATTTTACCTTAGATTTGTCAAAAGTCCTTCTTTCCTCATCTTCATTATGAGTTTCAAATGATTTTCTTCGTCCTCTTTCTCTTCTTCTGCACGGCCATACCACAATCTCGGTTGGATGATTGCCCCCAAGGTTAAGCTTCATCTTCTCCATGGCTCTTGCTAGGAGAGTCTGTTGTTCTTTTCTAACCTCATGATCATGAAGCCTTTACTCTTTGACCAACAATGATCCAATGGCTTCTTCAAGTGTCATTTTGTTCAAATCTCCATATTACTCTATGGTAAGTATCAAGGAATCAAACTTTGAAGGGGTGGATCTAAGAAGCTTACATATTGCTTCTTTCTTAGAGATTGATTCACCCAAACTCTGTAACTCTAGCACAATCTTAGTGATCTTGACAGCGAAGTGAACTACGAGCTCTTCCTTTCTCATGGAAAGGGCCTCAGTCACACCAGAGTCCATCAACTCTTGACTCAACGACAAGATCAACTCCAGTATTGACAAGACGTAGAGCCTCTCAATTTTGCTTTGCAATCTTCTTGGTGTCGAGATTTCTCAAGAAATCCTCTAACACAATGTTGAAAATTAAAAAACAATACCTACTTGTCATTTTTCCTAAGAACATCATCACCCTCAATGGCATCTCACCATCCTTGTGCCTCCAAATAGCACTCCATCATCATTGACCAATGACGATAGTTTGTCTTGGTCAAACAAAGTAGTTGTGTCGTCGCAACAAGTTTTGATGACTTGGATGAAGTAGCAACAGTCTTCAACATCATCACAGGTCTTAGAGTTAGAGGATCTGATACCAATTGCTAGAGTAGATCACCCATTGATAGAGTAAAACCACCACTTGTACTAGAGATCTAGAGAAAAACATGAGATCAAAAGAGGGGTTGGAGAAGCAAATAAATTATTCTATAGAAAGAAAAATGATTCTTATTTTAGTATTTTAAAATCAAACACTTGATGGACATTCTTATAGACACGTAGACAAACAAAGTCAAGCAAAAAAAATGAAAAAATAGGGTCACAGTGAGATAGATGACAGTCTCATACAATAAGAAAAATAAATAAATTAAGTAAGATATAGTCAAATGCGGAAAAGGGGCTTGATCGGCTCCTACTCCAAGCTCTACCTTCTCGAAGATAAATCTCATCCATTGAATCTACGAAGGAGTTGGATCACCACTCATCATGGTCAACGGCTACATTCTCGTCTTCACAATTGAGTACATCTACATCTACAACATATACAACAGCTAAGGGCAGAAGCTAATCCTTCACCAGCCAATGCTCCATTCCTTTATCTACTCATACGTCAATGCCCTCCAACCTTGTGAGAGATCAAAGGAGGGATGAGGTCACCACACAAGCCCATGTCTATATTTTCTTGAAATATCCTATGATTTAGAGTCTTTTACCTTGTATTATCTGCATTGAGTTGAATAAAAATTCAAAGCTTTCCTCTTTTGGATCCATATTTGCAAACTCATTATCCTTTAAACACTTCAACCCTTCATATTTGGATATGGATAATTGTATAAAGAGCCCTGCTGGGTTGTGCCGACATCTGGTGAAGAACCCAAGCCCAACCCACCTCCAAGACAAGGGACTCTCTATCACTTAACTTGAGGCTCGAGACTATTAACTTAAGAGAGAAGAAAGGGAGGAAAGAGAAGGCAAATATGTCTAGAAAGAGTAGTGGAGAGGAGTCATTGAGACAAGAAGAAAGGTAGCAAATCGTTTGCATAGAATGAGCCCTAGATGATGCAATTTATTATATGGTAGATGGGTTAACATAATTAAGTGTGTTAGGCTGTAATAGGCTTATCGCTCTAACACTCCCTCCTCAGACTCACAATGAAAAAATTATTCAGAGTTTGTTTAGAAGAAATTGAAAATAAGATATAATATAAGTTTTGGTATTGAAACCAATCAATTGTAGAGACTATAGAAATGTAAGACAATGTCATAGTGGTGAGCTAAAGATGATGTCAAACAAAGTGGTAGTATAGAAAACAATGCCATAATGGTCAACTAAAGACAATTGGGCAATTTACCATAACGATGCCATAGTGGTAAGTTAAAGACAAATAAGTAATTTACTATAACAATGGCATAGTTGTGAGTTGAAGACAATCAAACAATTTATCGTAACAATGCTATAGTGGTGAGCTGAAGACAATGTCATATGTTTCGTGCACTCATGAAAAATAGACGTGGGTTATCTGAACTTTACTTTTGTTATCACAATGGAGAGAAGTTGAAGTGGTAGACTGCGATACTCACATTTCACCAAGTAGCAGGCATGTGTTACCTCATTGGTTGAGGGGGGGTGATAAAAGCTTTTTTAATTTTCAGGGATTGACTTTAAAAATTAAAAATATAGAAGAAATACAAAAAAGTAAATAATTATTAGTGATAAAATAAATCACATGTTGAGTTTAGTATTCTAGAGATTTAATCCTAGCTCACAATTATAGATTTACAAACATTTGCTATTGTTGATAGGCCTTAACCATAATCAATCAGTCAATATGAAAATAGTTAAATCAATTCTAGAAAATAATTGGTGCCAAAATTTCCTTGAAGTAAATAATCAATACAAAAAAAGTCAATTTTCATGATTTTCATCAGCACAACATCCATTAGATAAGTAGTGACTACCCTCTAAAAAGGTCTTGTTAAAATTTTAGGTCAATGAAAAATATCTTAAGTAGCAGCATGTAACCTCAAATAGAAATCTATCATGATTTAGAAATAAAGAAATAACAAAAATATGAATAGTATATAATATGCCAATGGTAAAGCATAATCACATAAATGATCATATATAATTAAATGTAATTATGACTTTCAAAAACAAAGAATTTGCCTCTTAAATAGCCCTACTACTTTAGAGAATGACTTATCCACATTTATATAATATTCACTTTGGCTTATCCACATTTATATAATATTTACTTTAAGCTGTTACGACCTATATGTTTAGTTTTTTATCCCTCCACTTGTATCATCTAATAATATACTTAAGAGGATCTTCCCAATATTATAACATAATATAATATAATATAATCTTATCTAATATTTTAAAATACAACTTTAACAAAAAAACTTACAATTTCTTAGTCTTATGTTTTTTTTTCTACTTTCAAAATACTCAAAAGAAAAGTAAAGAAAAATAAACTTGAAGAACACCGAAAATAGGTATGTGAAAAGGTGCGAATTTGAGCCGACAAGGTCTGGCCCGGCTCTTTCTTCCCTGATTTCTTTATCGACGCTGGTTGATTAGGGTTTCCGGGGTCTCTGCCGGAGTTTCGGGGGTAGATCCAAGCGGAAGAGAGCAGATCGGAGATCATCCCTAGAAAGAGTGCTACAGATTTTCTATTACAACTAAATTTACAACATCACTAATCTGAAGAACCAGGGATGATGGAGGAGGAGAGGAGCTAGATGAAGGAGAGTATCCGCAGAGGCATCAAGGGGACCGGCAGCACAACTCGAGGACTTCTTGGAGCCTCTTCTCCTCCTCCGACAAAGCGACGGCAGCGGGGCCGGCCGGCCGCCTCCACAAGGGGAAATTTAGGCGGAAACGCGGCGGCGCAGGCGACGGCGCGCCGGCATAAGGTGGCGGCGCCGCCGCCGTGGGAACGGCGAGGCTGCCGTCGTGGTACCAGGAGAGGAGCATTGCAGCAGTGGGCGCCATTAGAGACGGATCTCGAGGAGGATGGGCGAAGACAGCTGGCGGAAGAAGCTTGTCAACGGGGGAGTTCTGGCGGCGGCGGATGAGATGGGGTTCCGAAGAAATGGTGGGAGAGCTCCGAAGATTTATGGAATTTTAAGACAGAAAGATGTGATCTTTACAGTCCCCGGGCTCCGACGGAAACCGTGGGTAGCCCCCCCAGAAAGGTCGCTGTTTGGGGAGGACGGCGACGAGCCAAAGTCTGTGGTCCGAACGTGGGTTCGTCCGCGCCGCCACGGGAAGCCACGTGGCGACGGCATCGGTGGCGCGTGCTGCCCACGCGATGAAGATAGCGGGGCCCACTAGGTCGGGCTTAACTGGCCACAACGACGGGGTCAACGGGCCGAGTCAACGTAACGAGGAAAACCGGAAAATGGACTCTAGTCGGTGATCTGGCCCCACCCATCTTCTGGGGAATCTTCTTGTGCTCTCGGCCACCGCCGTCTAGGAGAGTCCAAGAACTTAAATTCCTGAAAATAAATACATTTTCGACGAAAGTTGAAGCAAATATCTATTGACTTACACATAATATTAAAATTTATCAAGGTGGGTAGATTAAATAATCATCCTTTTTCTCTCCAGAAAAATCGCCGGTTTAAATAAAATAGACCAGTATTTACATGAAAACAGGATCTCAAACTTAGATGATGCACCATCTGATCGACCCGTCGAGCAATTGCATGAAGTGTCCATGGTTCTTGCCGACAGTTGACCAGAGTATTTGACCTTAGGCGACGTGGGTGATCTCCATGATCGGTCACAATGGAGATAAATATGGATCTCTCTACGCAGAGACCCAGCACTCTACAAGCTCGCCTTTGAATCTGAGATCAGAAGACAGAGGCAAGGAGTCAAACCCAAAGCTCTACTTGGGACGAAAGAGAAGGAAAGTTAGAGCCTAGAGAGAGAGAGAGAGAGTTAAAAGCATAGAGTGGAGAGGAGACTCAACAGCCTACCGCAATTAGGTGCTCTCAGAAGGCTGCACGGGGTCTGTGCCAAGCACCGGCTGTGGGTTTGACCTCTCAACAGGGGGAGAACCCTCTTCAGCCTCTTCGTCGAATCTATCGATGCTACGGAGAAATATGCCTGCCAAATAAATATATGTTTCGCTAAAAAATAAGTATATGCTCTCTTGTGTGTGATGATACTGAATGCCGTCCTGGTTCATTGAATGACTGCTGTTTCGATAAACTATGAAGAATCATAAAATAATGAGATTCATTGGAGTGGTCAACCAAATTTCACATGGAGAGGGGGGGGGGGAATATGAATTTAACAAAATTTGATATAAAATCATGAGACTTGCAGGCCGATCTGAGCATTCTTTTTCACTGGCCAGACCCAAAAATAGGCCCGGAAATGGGCTCCAAGCCAGACCACCGAGGAGCTCAGCGATGGCTAGACTCAGTCAGCAAGAACATCTTGTAGCGTGTTCTTAAGTTTTCTTAAGACCCGAGGCTAGAAGAACTGAGTCGGATCTCCAAACTCATTCAGAAATGTTTATTTTATTTATTAGATTTCAGGAATGGGGTTGTAAGCTAATAACTAGGAAGCGGCAGTGGGGAGAGAAGTCAAAGAGATGTACCTACAAACCATATCCCAGATGCTATGAACAGAATAGAGGTCAATATTAAGGAAGTCTCCCTCCAGTTGTGAACGTGGTCCTGCAAAAGAAGAGAAACAGCGAGAAGGATGACATCTAAGTGGGCAAACACCCATCCATCTGGGCATAATCTACAACAATTTCATAATGTTAACAATAAGAACAGCTCCAACAGGCATATGGGTTATCTGGGCTTGATGGGCAGAAAAATTTAAGTATTCGATTGATTGCTTCTCATTGGCAATTCTGTCATTAGTCACGAATTAGATGATGGTGATTGAATATTGAACGACTAAAAGTGTGTTTTCATTCCTGTAAGGGATAAAAACATCAAGCATTACGTGGTCAAAATACTCATGAATCAAAGTGCGTTCTATATTAATTTTAGAGGGATAAGAACTATGAACAGCATGAACAGCTTCAACAGGAGCTGTTCATACCGTTCATAGTACCCTCCATGGCGTAAGAACTTGTTGGATTACTTTTCACTGGGAATTCCATGATTAATCACGAACTAGGTGATGGAGGTTGAATACTTAATGACCAATAGTGTATCTTGTTCATGTAAGGAATAAAAACATCAAATCGAGAGGAAAATACAGCTGGAATATAAAACAAACCTGTAGAACTCCAACTAGAGGTGAAGATGGCACATCACCAAATATGTGGATGGAAACAGTAGACATAGCCATAGATAGCGGTCTCATGCTGGGCTTGACACAGTGAAGACATACATAATTCACAGGACCCTGATAAAGAGTAAATAATGTCAAAACCCTTGGAGAGAGAGAGAGAGAGAGAGAGGTCTACAAACAATTGGTGCTCTTGCAGTAGCTTAGATGAATATAAAGTAACTTTTATGCATCTCCCATTCAGTATCAACCACCGACCGGGTTACAAATTTCTGATTGAAATCACCCATGGCTTTCATTGCTCTTTTATCTAACACATTTAGATGTGCATTACCCTAAAAATTGCTTATTGTTAACCCTTTTTTTTTATGGTCAGATGATATCAAAGCAACATGTTGCTCAGAAGTATCAAATATGTCTTTGGTAGTGTTAAATGCAATGGGTATTCCTATTGGGCATTCCTATGTTATGGCCCATCTAGTGGACCACCAACTAGGGCTAATGGACCAAACATGTCATGGCCCATTCTGCTGCCTTTAGGGTTAGGATATAAACCCTAGACTGCCATCATTAGTTTGGCATTGAGATTTCCACCTTCTACATGGTAGAAGAGCTTTGTTAGGGTTTCAAACTGTTGAACTCTCTAGGATTGTTTTTCCTTTCTATCTGTTGTTTCTTTACACTGTATTTTCGTCCTTCTCTGTCATTCCCTTATGTTAAGTGGATCCATTAGACTGTTAACAGATCCACTTAAAGTCTAATGTAATGGGCCTGGCCCATTAACCCATGTAACCTGTACTTAAGCGGGAAACCAAGATAATTGATGAAAGATTTTGGGATTACAGAAACTCTGCTCCAAGAAGTGGTGACTGATTCATCTTCCTGGAAGAGGAGGATCGTGAAGATTAACTACTTTCATTCTCCAAGTTGCAAGAATCTCAATCAAGATCAATTCTCAACACAAACCCTTCTTTGGTGCCGTTGCAGGTTGACATTGCCATTGCTAACGTACTCCACCGTCATCTGCTGGGGCTATTAGCATCATACTTCTTCTCGACAAGGTCTTCCGCCTCTACTAAGTTTCTTTCTAGTGAATTCTTCCGCCTCGCCAAGTATCTTTTTGGTGAGATTTTCTACCTCTATTGTGCATCTTTATGGTGAGTTCTTTCACCTACGCCGAGTATCTTTCCAGCTAGGTTTTTTACCTCTGCCGTACATCTTTTTGGCAAGTCTTTCACCTCCGCTGAGCATCTATTCAGCAAAGATCCTCCACTGGTTCTCCACTAGCCTCCTTGGCATCCTTCCCTGACATCTTCTGCCACCACCATCACTGCCTCTGTTCGGTGTCGGCTTTATCTAGTGTTTTTTGTCTGCCACCAGTGCCATTGCTGCCGCTACCATTGCTGCTGCCATCCCTTTCAGTAGTTTGACATATTTGACATATGTGGGCATCTTTGGCTTTTGCTGGTCAATGGACAATAGCTTTAGCTAGTCAACAATCAATGATTTTTACTAGTCAATGATCAACAACTTTGGCTAGTCAACGATCAATGGTTTTTACTATTCAACGGTCAACAATCAAACTTTACAATATGATAGAAAGACCAAAACCCACTCTTCTAAGTACTCTTCCATTATCATACAAAGTCACTTTGTGACAAACCACAAGTTGATTCGAAAGAGTTATTATCATTGGTAGAGATCAATAAAAATTTATTTCAAGGAACAATATAAGATCAACCATCTATAGAAAGATGTGCCATCTGATATTAATCTACATGTACAGTAGGAACAACAAGATGCAGTCCTAAATCCATTATGAAATTCTATGGAGACTCATATTACACAATTGGTGAATAATTTGGACACATGCAAGGCAATGTGGGATCATCTTGTACTGACGTACTCTAACAACATCTCTCAACTCCTTGATACGACTATTGAATATTATGAGCAGAAATAAGATGCAATAGACCTAAGTTAGTACTTCTGTGAGATTGTTCATCTTACTCAAGATCTTCACTCTTTACTTCCATTATCTATTAATCTCCAAGTAATGTAGAAACAATAAGATCAGCTTACAGTATTAGTGTCTACTCAATAACCCTCTCATGGGCGTACTCATAGTGGTTGCTCTGGGAGAGGGGGGGGGGAAGTGGAGGTAGAATATATGAAGATCGCCAAAAATATGAGTGCACATAATGCAGAAAAAAGGAGCACATGATGGACACATGTTATGGACTTCATGACTGTCCTCACAAGATTGCCAATGTTATTTGAGGTGGAGAACAAGGAGAATCAAGTCATATGTCACATGCCACTTTCTGATGAGTAGGCTCACATGCTCCAATTTCAAGTTGCTTACTGCCTCTAACACACCTAGGACATATACAACATGCCTTTCTCGCACATCTACATACTCGTCAAGTGAATCACTCCACTGGGTTCTTGACTCAAGTAATACTTAGCATATTATTTTTCGTTTACTTCAATATGTTGTATGGGGTTTTAGTCAATTCTAAACTTGGTTTTAAATACTTCATTACTCTTATTGATCATTCTCATTCCACTTGGTTCTATCTCATGAAAGATCAATAAGAGTTTTTCACCATCTTTTGCTCATTTTGTGTTGAAATTAAGAATCAATTTGGCAAGAATATTTGAATACGTCGTTCTGATAATACACAAGAGTATTTTGGTTCATCTTACACAATATTTGAGCACCTAGGGCATCATTCATCAATCATCATGTCTTCATACTCCTCAGCAAAACGGGATAATTAAGAGGAAAGATCATTGAGACAACTCATATATTACTTTTACATATGAATGTTCCACTTGAGTTCTAGAGTGACATGTTTCTTACAGCCAGCTACTTAATTAATTATATGGCATCATCAATTTTGAATCAAAAGACCTCTTATTCAGTTCTTCATCTTATTAGCTCATTATATGGGTGTACTTGTTTTGTCCATCATTTAGATACATGTCAATATAAACTTGGTCCCAAGTTTGTGAAATGTGTTTTCTTGAGATACTTCTGTACTAAAAAAGGATACATATTATTGACCTTCAATTTGTAGACACTTTATCTCTATTGATGTTACCTTCTTTGAGAGCACTCTTTTCTTCAATATGTCACAACCTACTAATGTCCTAGATGAGTCATTACCTTTGATAGTCATTATTAAGTTAGTCTTTCTAGATAGTTCTAATGGGTTCCTAGAGCACATGTGTACACATGGTAAAAAGCTCCCTCAACACCTCTTGAAGCATTTACTTCACAACCAATCCTTCCTATGTCTAAGGAACCAAAAGCAAACACATCCGTGACAGGTGATCTTGACCTCCCTATTACCTTATGAAATGGGAAACATTTTATATAACCAATTTCTAATTGTATCTTATCATCACTTATCTCCTACACATTCAACTTTTACATCTACTTTATCCTACTCCCAAGACTATTTTAGAAGCACTAAGTCATATCAGATGATGTGTAGTCATGATAGAGGAGATGGGTGTGCTTGAAAAGAACAAGACTTAGGAGCTTGTCCCACATCCTCTAGAAAAGTCAGTTGTTGGCTACAAATGGGTCTTTATAATTAAAGTTGGACCTGATTGTATAGTTGATCACTTGAAGCTTATTCTGTAACTTTTTCACATGTTGCCAAGATTACTTCTATTTGCCCCTTTATTAGCTTGATATAAAGAATGTATTTCTTCATAACACTCTTCAAGAAGAAAAATATATGACACAACCTCCAGGATTCAATGCACACAAAGGCTCTAAAATGATATGCTGATTGTAGAAGCCCCTTTACAATTTGAAGCAATCTTCTCAAGCATGGTTTAGTTAGATTAACAACACTCAGTGAATTTGGTCTTCAGAGATGTGGTGTTGACCACCTTGTCTTTTATCAACACTCTTTAGTTAAGTGTATCTTATTAGTTGTATGTGTTGATGACATAGTTATTATTAGGAGTGTTTTTGTTCATACATGTCAACTCAATACCTTTTTGTAGGGTCAATTTGTCATAAAGGATCTATAAGCAATCTCATGTTCTTTCTTGGTATGGAGGTTGCCCATTCTAAGAAAGCCATTGTGATTAATCAATGGAAATTTACCATTGTGATCTACTTACAGAAACAAGTATGACTGGAGCAAAATCAACTACCACTCTTATGAATCTCCACTTAAAGTTGTCTCATGTAGAAGGAGAATTATTAGACAATCCAAGGAGATATCAACACCTTGTTGGAAAACTCCACTACTTGATTATCACTTAGCCAAATATCTCATTTTGTTACAAAAGTTGCAAGTCAGTTCATAGATTAACCTCATAGTGGGCACCTCGCAGCCGTTACATAGATTATGTGATACTTGAAAAAAACCCAATCCAAGGATTATTGTACAAGAACCGTGGCCATCTTAACATCTAGGGCTTTCTAATGCAAGTGAGGTTGGAAACTACAAACAGGAGATCTACGACTATTATTGTATTTTACTTGACAATAATTTTATTTCTTGGAAGAATAGAAACAACTAATGGTCTCATGATGCAGTAGGGAGTCTAAGGCTATGGCACATACTATATGTGAGTTCATTTGGATTTCTTAGAGGAACCCAAGCTTCTTCCTCCTGGACTTTTGAAAGATTGATGTGATAATCAAGTTGTTATCCACATTGCATCTAATCATATCTTCCACCAGAGCACAAAACGCATTGACATTGATTGTCATTTCATTCAAGGGAAGCTTTAAGCTCAACTCATCATTACTGTCAACATGTCATCTGAAGACCAGCTTGCAAATCTTTTCACAAAATCTCTATATGCTCCTCGGGTGAGGCCATTTGTACTAAGCTTGGTGCATATGATATCTATGCTCCAGCTTGAGGGAGGGTGTTAAATGTAATGGGTCATCCTTATTGGGCTTTCCTATGTCACGACCCATCTACTAGACTGTCAATTAGTGGCAATAGGCTGAACATGACATGGCCCATTACGCTGCCTCTAGTGTTAGGATATAAACCCTAGACTGCCGTCAGGTTGGTATTGAGATTTCCACCTTCTACAGGTAGCTCCAATAATTAAGGATCTAATGGATAGTCAAAACAAGAACATGGACAATGACTGGACACAAAAATTTAGAACTATCATAAAACAGTGAGTTTGCATTCAAGATGATCATACTATGGATCAATGACGAGCAATGGCCCATACCTGTGTCGCAAAAATAAGCAACTCTCCAATGGAAAAGAGTGCTATGAAACCATACAGATTCTTTGAGCAAAAAGCCCCGAAACAGAATGCAGCCCCAAGAAAAGTTGCTCCAGAGAGAAGCTGCAATTTGACATAAAGAGTCCATGCAAGCACTTACAAGCAATTAATTTTGTGAATTGATGTTATGTGTGATCAAGAATCATAAAAGGGTGATACTAATTTATGTAAAATCATGTCTACCTTAAAAGCATTGGATATCGTAGACTGAATGAGATCAAGGATGAAACCACCAGCCAATGTTCCAAGGATGCCACAGATTATTGTTATCCCTCCAAACATCAAATCTGCATTTTCCTGTAGAAGGTAACGAAACAAGAGTCATCTAAGTAATATGAGGGAGCGAGCCAACATAAGGGAAGACAACATGCAACCACAAAAAACTATATCTCCAAATGATAGAGGACAAGAAATATCACTTAAATCATTTCTTTTAAAGATGTTAGTTTCATAATTTTGTCAGAATTTTAAAAAAATGGTTGCTATGAGCTTTATCAAGGACTCACTTTTGTGTACATTTTTCCACAAAAAGCAGAAATAGCTTTAAAAGGCACATTTCATTCAATAGACATCAAAGGCAGATCTGGACGGGGAAAATTAGAGGGGTAAGTGAAAGAAAATCGGAATGGATAAATTGCAACTAGCAGACAGCTGGAATTTGTTCGACAGGTGGGGTTGAGTATTTCATCTTCCCCTAGTTATTCCAGATTCCCGGAGATTGAAGTAAACATGATTCCATCAGTACAATAATACACAGAAACTACGTAGATCAGGTCTCTCATAAGGCTTGTAAGCTTCATTTCCCACAACATGATCTTGCTTTGACACAATTCCGATATCAAGGACCTAGACCCTGTAAAGGTCAAGTTTCCTTGAGCCTCACATACCATACCCACATCACCCTCCAAATAGAGCAGAAAAGGAAAAATGTGAACTCGTATCAGAAATGAAAAGTGAATGAGGGATAGAAAACAACCCAGTAAATATAATCGGAGGTTTTTTGGAAAATAAAAAATATAAAGTTAAATTTAAAGCATATTCAGATCACACTAGAGAAATAAGATCCAATGCTAGGTAGATAAGCGTAGTCCAGGCCACCAATTGCATTTTCATATTGAATAAAATGTCATGGGGTATAATGAAAAATTAAACATTGAACAAAAGCGTCAAAAGCTATGGTATACCATATGGTAAATGGAATAGCCAGCCTTTGGGCCCCAGTAGGAGTAAGCACCTACAACAAAATTATATGCTATATAACCTGAGAAAAGCCACGTTGCAGAAGTGTCAGTACACAGAAGCACAACAACTCAATGACGACAAAAAAAAAGACAGATTGGAAATTATACGAAATTATAAAATCAACTCTGTACGATTAAGCCAGTGAAAATTCACCACATCCAGGAATGTTCTCATAAAATGGGCAGCAGCTATGGACAGTTCTAAACAAGTAGAGGTAAATGCATGTTTACTGAAGCAGTTATTTCCAAATGCTTATATCATTGGTTCTCTTTGAAGGTAACAGGAGTTGTGAGATATGCCATTGATTGGTATTCACCTTCTGTAAACTGAACACTAATTCTTTTTTGGTTAGATGATGGTGCAATTCAACTTCAGAAAACAAGGGGGAAAAAAACGTCACGGAACTAGTCGTAGATAAAAGATGGTCAAAAACTTACCAACAACATTTGTGACGTAGACCTTATTAACCAAGAGATCCCTGAGGTCTTTCCAAAAACTCGCAAGTTGTGTTGAAATCTTTTGAGCAGCCTTAAATCTAACCATCAGAGAAAAAAAAACAACAAATAGTATGGTATTAGTTTTATCCTCCGAAAATCAAAGAGAACAAGATCCCAGTTTGACTAATGCAATGCTATTTTCATGATCGCATATATGATCAAATAAGGTCTATATAACTACTCCTTCCCAGTAGTTTTTGGTGAGTGCAGAAATGTAGTATACCTTTCTATCCAAATCATGCAGTTGGTAAAAAATTGTATAAATGAATAATACGAGTCCAAATGCGATTTCAAGGGCAATATTACAAGAGAAGAATTCTGAAAATGTAGCCAAATATTGAATAAAGTATTTCTGATAAGGTTTTCAAGAAGGACGTTTCCAAAAGAATTGCTAAACATTCGGAGATACCAAAACTTTGCTCTGATCATATATTTACAGATCAATAACACAAGTATAGCATGATATTGCACTAATCTCCGATACTGTGAACCACATTCATTTAAAAATATTAAGCGACACTGTCAGTTAGATATATGATGTACATACAATGATGTCTTCTTAGAGGCTATATCATTCAAATGCACGATTCTCACTGATGTGCCATTTTCCAGGGCCTGTTCACCTGAAAGCAAAGTTTAATTTGTTAACGTGAGCAAAAACCACCGGAGAAAAATTGAAGATATAACGATAGAATTCTAGAGTTCTAGTATGCTGAAATGGGTAAAGATTAGTCATATTTCTAAATTCTATACACGTGGCATAAAGTTGGAACACAAATGAATCGACACCATTTCCTTAATTAATTACACAGATGACACTATAAAGGCACTAATTTCCCTTCCATATGCTGTAAATATGTATCTTTGCCCAAGAGGATGTCTCTTACAAAGAAATATTCAAAGCCTTGTAAAAAAAAATTGACATTAATGTTACGTCAACAAAAGTTATCATTTCTATTATCCGCTTAAACTGTTTCCTCCCTCATTAGACAAACCTCTGGAATATTGGGTTAATATTTGGCAGAAGATTCCCTCTGAGGCAGAACATTTTCAGTGAGAAATTTTTTTATTTAGAGTTGATATTATAAAAACCCACCAGGAGTATCTTGGATCGCTGGAACCAGTCCAGTGACAGAGGTCTCCTTTTTTTCAGAAACACCGAACCCTACATTAAGCAGTAAAAAATATGGATGAGTCACTTCAAGCGAGAAAGTAGAAAAGCAAAGAAAATTATCTAAAAAGAGAATATACCTTTCAGCTGCAATGGCTTTATAACAAACCCTAAAATAGCAAATGGGAGCATCGAAATTGATTCTCCCCAGAATGCATAACGCCAATTGAAGTGATTCCCAACCTGGATTTAAACAAAGGGAGCGAGCGCATTTCAATAGAACTAACAAGATTACTAAAAAGGGGACAAACTGAGCTGAGCTCTAGAAAAAGGCTGCAACGTAGAGAACTTATATATATACGGTGACATTAACAGAGAACTTTAAGCACTGACAGACAGAAAAGCAAGTCTTCCATGACCTAAGAATGCTTACAGAAGGCAAATCTACCTTGTCAATGAAAAAAAACTGCTTTAGAGGCATGATAATAAGAAGAAATCACATGGATGTTAAAAAGCACTGAAATTGAGAAAGCAACGACTAAAGTCCATAACTCTCTAGAGCAAACTATTTTTAAAACATAATGAGAAAAACCATACTTTCTTAGAAAAAAACCTATCATCTTTATGCGTACAAATGTATCTTTGTTTGATGTACATGAATCCTCACAGGAAAGAAGGAGCATTTCAACATAAGAATTTTCTTGTAGAAATATCGTCCATGAAGCAGAATTTATTTCCACATATGGTACCAGAGAAACTCCGGGAAAATAGAAAAAATAAAGGAATGAGAAATCAGAGATAAATAATCAAGAACAAAGATCTACTCTAATGGTACACAAATTTCTATATGCATAAACTTTTGTAAAGTTGATAATTTGGGAAAAATCGAAACAAAAATATGGTGGGAATAGACCTTACCAGTCCTCCATAAACATAACCAAGTGCAATGCCAGTAGGTATGCACATGTAAAACATAGCAAGCCATGCCGTTTTCTGTTAATATGAAAAGAAAGAATATCATATTATAAAAAGAATAGCAGTCACTCATGTTAGCTTGAACTTAAGACAAAATATGGTAACTTTTCTTAATAGCGTCTTGGACAACTGACAAGTAATCGGCCCTACATGAAACAAAATGTAAACTCCTTATTTTTAGTGAACTGACGAGGATTACTGGAAAGACAGGTTCTTTTTTGGTCCCAATCAGAAAAATCCTGATTTAGTTGATTTAATAGAAAATTCATATCCTGTCAACTCAAAACATATTTAGTATCCATCATTCATTGAGGACTCGCTACATGATAGTCATCCTAAAGTTGGTAAACATGGCACAATAGTAGGCTGTTCCTGTGAGGCCTTGTTCTAATGGAGAATACTCGAGATTGATATTAGCAGTTACCCATTTGGAAATTTCAGGCACAGTACTGGAGATAAAGAAATTGCAGTTCGAAAATAAAGGATCATGGCGCGACATTTTTTCCCATTATTCTTCACAGAAACATCTTGACCATATGGTGTCCGACGGAAAAAGACAATTCAAAAAAAGTATTTTTCCAGCTTGACTCTATGGCACATCCGTGCTCGTACCTTTCCAAGCACATTTTATTTTTCCAGCTACTTTCAGACTGACGTAACCCCAATTGTCATTTTTTTGTCATTTGTTCCACACACCCTCCCCTACTGCCCAGACTCATACCACAACCCAGGAGAGATGAGAGGCAAGAGAGAAGTATTTTGCTGGCAGTATTATCTACTGTAAAGATATCAACCAGTGGGCTTTCACTCCCCAGATCTATCTTCAACGCTGAAATAAGGGCTCATTTGCCAATAAGACTCCAGAACCCTTGTCAGATTCCTCAATAGTTAGAACTGCAGGCCTTATTTTATGGTAGGTTCAAAGTGAAAAGGAATAGCCCAACTGAAACAGATCCGATTTCCACGTTCTCTCAATGCTTTATAAACACAGATAAATTATATATTAAACATCAAAAAAAAATTGTTTCCTTCTTGAGAACAGATCTACGTAAACCAGATACCAACTGACCTGGTCTGCAGGCTATTTCCAAAATTCGATCTAGGTTTAGCTCATAAGATTGACATGCTAGTAAAAACTCATAGTATACTTTGTCACGTCTCCTATATTTAAATACAAAAGGCCAAAACCCCACCAGAGTCATCACTTTATTTGGTAATTATAGCAAAAAGATTCTTCAAAATTCTGTTCACGGCATTTTAGTTCCATAAATGTGAACCCAAGATAATGGAGTAGCAATATCAAATGGCTGCTTGGCTGCTCTGAGCACTTCCTGATGGATATTATATAGAATTTTGTTTTTTGACCCTGGTTTATATTGAAATTTTTACTTAAGAAAGAAGCATAAGAGTTGAAGGAAATACAAATTTCTTACACTACAAACAGGATTTAAAAACACAAAAAAAGGCTTCATTATGGCAGATTAATTGTGATAAAAACATAAAAATGAATAAAAACCAAAGGAAAAAAGCAGAAAAAAACCTGAGCAGCAGGTGCATTATCATCAATAAATGGAGCTGCTAGACTTATAAATGATGCTTCACCAACACCAACAAACCTAAGCACAAGTAATCGTTAGGGTAAACTTGAGACTGCAAGTGGATGAATACCTGTACATTTAAAAACGTGAAAACCCAGCATAAAAGGTGAACTTACATACGGCAAATGGTAATGGACCAAAAATCAAATGAAAAACCACAACCAGCTGTAGCCAGTGTCCACACTGACAGTCCGACTCCAATTAGCCTAAATGGATTATGACTGCAAATGAAATGGTGAAGTTAAGTTACCAAACATCAATTACAGCTCAAAGTAAAGATAGGGTCAAGTAGCTTTCTGTTTTCCCTGGTAATGCTCAACTGGACGGTATTTGCTATGGTTCATGTATCAACAATGGATCCAAACACTTAAAAAAACGCATGCAGTCGTTTATTTCAACAAAAAAACCATATAATGTATTCGTTTATTTTAATGGCTCTTGAATTTTTTTTCGAACAGCAGATTAAGATGAGCAAATTTTGAATACATTATTTTTGTTTGACTTGTATGCTGCTGTATGACTCTACAGCCAAATCATCCTAATCCGGTGTCCCCTTCTCTAGATATCACCCCTGCAGCTGCTGTAAGGTATGCACAAGAAGTTTTCCGACTTCCAAGAAGACTGCTGAAACATGTCATATTTCCAGGAAAGTGTACAGTAAACCTCTTATCAAGTACAGCACATTGTTACAAATTATTTTCATGTTATGTGATTTAGAGTGATATCCTTGAAAATGGTAATATAGTCCATACAATTTCTCCATGTGAGAGTTAAGAAGGTTGAGGGCTTTTTGGTATCTTGTGTCTGTAAGAATTAGATGGAATGTTTATTACAATGCAGCCTGAGGCCATATTAGGAAATGAGACGTAGGATTCTCTCCCTATATGATGGGAGATAAACATCCATGAAAAATTGAGGTAGTCTTTCTGCTGCTCCTCCCCTCAGTCTCAGTAGACAAGAAAGTTCCTTCCGTTATCATAACACTCCTCAAACCAGGTAATTGCTAAAACATCAAAGAACAACAGATTTGTTCTAAAGGATAGTGATACGACTCCACCACTGACCTATAGCAGGGGTAAAAAAGAATCACGTGCAATGCACGTGTGAGGGGTATAAATACAGCACAAGGGGTTGGGTCATGGGGAGACGAATCAGAACCTGGAGAGGCAGGGGAAACCTCTCGTACTCATTCCCCATCCATTACTCTTCTTTTCCTCTTCTTTCTTGTATCTTGATAGATCTTTCAGTTCGACATTCTATCCATCGTCATTGACAAGTTTTTGTGAAATCAATACAAGTGTTTCTCCTCTTCGTTTTCACTCAGATTCGATCCTCCCTAGGAGGATCGCATCAGATAGCATCAATACCCTTGACGAATCGTAGTTGAACTAGTATCATTTCAATTAAGCATGCATCAGTTTTTTCTTTCATTTTCGAACATTGGAGAACTCACTAAGGATAGTGTATGCGTGGAATTCTTGATGGGTAAATAACAACAAAGAAAATAAACCACCGGCAAGGATGGAATGGAATTCTAGTACCAAAAAACCAGAGTAGCAATATCCTATGGAGGAACTGCACTCTTGCCCACATTAAAACCTTGCTTTCTCAAAACAGGATCATCAAATGTCAAAGCCTTCTATGCTACATACTCTCCCACTTAAGAAGCCAAAAAGTCATCCACACGCTTTCAACTATTCCCAATAATGATTCAAGGAAAATCGATTCCATTATTTTAAAATATGATCACAAATGCATAAGGAAACAAAGTTGAAATGAAAAGGTTAATGGTACAAATAAAAGAATTCATTGGAATCATTATAATCTAATGATACAAGGGAACATGGATTATCATATTCGGATAAACTCAAGAAAATGGATATTTGCTGCTTCAGCAAGGTACTAACCTCTTTGCTAAGGATGCAAAAATGGGGGAAGCGACTAAAAGTCCCACCATAAATGCAGATGATAGAACGCCATCTTCGAAATTGTTCAATTTAAAATCTCCCCTGCACTCATTATCAAGGCGTAAACTGAAAAACCAAAACAATAACAAAGTGCTTCTAATAACATTTAAAGTTCATCATTTTCCAACAAATGGGCATAAAGTGTAGTGACAGATAAAGTAAAACAAAATCCAAAGAACTTTGTAAGACATTTGTCATTAATTCGTAACAAAAAACTTTATTTAACAATGTATTTCTTTTATTGTTGACCATCAAAGAAGTCATTCAGCCCAATGCATAAGCTGCAAAGTAAAATATCATTGCATGGGATGACTATATAATTGTTACACTACTCTCTAAATACCCAAGGAGGGACATGAAATGCCTGGCTAAAATGTTCTAAATTTTTATGTGGATAAACTTAACGCTAAGGATAATGCTCTATTTGAAAATGTGGCACTCTCCAAAACGGTAAAAGGATTGGGGACCTGCCTGGAATCCTAGAAAGAGAAAATAATTGCTTGAGTAATGTTGATACCAACATAACTCTCTACTATCTTTAGCCAAATTCATGCATTCTAGAATAACAAAGTCCAATGCATAGCACTCAGTTAAAAACCTGGCATAATGTATGAATGTCTGACAAACAAAGTGGCCATGTGCCTAAAAGCTAATGAAATTTCAGTCCCCGGAAGATGATACTTATCAGTTAAATACATGCCATTCGTATCGTTAAATGGTTTGTCTTTATTGAATAACCTTTGGGTGCAATAATCCATAGAGCATCACATCACATGGTAGAAAACTTTTTAAAGAAATTAGAATGCTTTGAAATAGCATCTTCAAAGACAAGAAAATTTACAAAGTAGTTAAACATAAAAGGAAATAACAAGATCGGATCTTACTGTATTCCACTACCCGAATCGCATATGCCATTCTTAGCACATGTTCTAGAACTCCCATTCACTCCATTACTTGCTATTGTACCTCGGTCAACGTAGTTCAACAGATTTATCATACAGAAGATCACAAGTAACCTGCAGAAAATAAAAAATAACTTAATATAGATGAAGTGATCTTTTTCCATAACCGCTTGAAGATTGGTAATGAACCCAGGAACCATAAACTGCACAAAATTGATAATATCCCATATATATTTTAGAAATGCAATAAACAGAGAAGACTTTGACTAGTCGCGTTCGGGCTCTGGAATTCCAGAAGGGGTACCTTGTGGTAGTCCTCACTATCGATTTGCCATAAAGAAAAACTACACATTTTTCACGCAATAACTTGACGGTGGTCAGAGTGATCAAGTACAAGTCAATCCTCGTAAGATCAGCAGGACTGAGCGAATTTAGGCAAAGTTTGTCTCAACTTTTGAAAAATACCGACCGAATCAAGAGAAAATGGCCTTAAACTCTGAGAGAATCAGATTCAATTCGTTCACGTCATGCAACTTGCACAAGTCAGTTAGAGTGATGCCCTCCAATCTGACTTCCTGAGTTAAGAGTCAGTGACCAAGTCTGAGTCTCCCGACCTTGATTTCAGGTCAACCATTTGTCTCAATCAGCATCGAATAGAATAAGCACACCATTTCTGTGGTCCAAACCTTTACAGCCCTGACGCATTTCCTCTGCTGTTCTTGCAGTTTACTATCAGCTCGACAGTTGACTATAGACATCTGTTCCAATAATTGAGAAAATCCCCGATGAAGAACCACCATTGGCGTGATACTCACCTTATGAGACGAGGAAAGAGATCTACCATAGGAAAACTACAGCAGAGGAGAGGGGTGGCCGTCTAGCAGACTCCTTCCACAGAAAATTGGCTGCGCAATGCAGCACCAAGAATATGACAAGAAAAACAGAGAGAAGACAAAGACAGAAGACACGCAGGAAACCCTCTGCTTCAGCTAGAAAATCCTAGCTCGAAGCAACCTTTGGGGATCAAAAAACGCGCAAATAGAAACTTTGAGTGAGAAGGAAATGGCAGCGTACCTCTTCGGCGTGAACCACAACGGCTTGGAGTCAATGACCGGCGGAGGGAATCCAAGGGGCGGTGCTTCCGGCTTCCGTGGCTCCCCTCCCGACTCCGCCATCTCCTCCAATGCACGTGCACAGAGCTCAAATAGAAAACTTAAAAAGTTGCAGCAGTAGAAGACGAGAGAGGATTGAAGAAGAAGAGGAAACCGGAGGTTAGGGAGAGGAAGAGGACGGGGGGGGAGAGGGAGCGCGCAGAAATGGCAAGCTCCGCGCTGTCATTCGTCCCAATTCGGGAAATGGATTGTCGGGAGGAGGGAGGGCCGGGGCCTCGGTTGGTGGTGAAAATCCGGCGAATAGGCAACATCTACAACTGATTCAGGAGGTCGCCGAACTCCCCACCTGAACTGTTGCTCCCCTTCTTCGGATCTCCCCCACACAATCAGGATCTTCCGTTATCTGTTGAAGTCAACCTCCGGAGGCTGTTGTTTTCCTCAGGTCCGTTTGAGCGAGTCGCCTCCCAGTGCGGTGGCTCTGACATTTCTGCCCGGGCACAAGGACGCGTGCGTTCTGGGCCGGGCCAGTACTCTGCAAGAACGGACCTTGGATGCCAGTGACGGTACAAAGGTGTAGAAAAATGGGCTCTTTGGCCGCGGAGGACGAAGGGCGTCATAGCGGTCGCCGCTAGAGTTATTATTATTATTATTACTGTTATCATTAATTTAAAAAGTCATCCGTTGACTATATACCTGACGTCAAATCGGTCGCCGATCGTCTCCCCAGAATTTTGTCGTTATAGGAAAGAGCTGACTTTTTAGGTTATCAGCACATTTAGCATTTATTATTAGGAGCAAACGACCCCAACCCCAGTTGACTTCAAGCACTTCGATGGTGGGTTTCATGGGAAATTTGTCTTTTTATGAACGTGGGATAAGTTTTCAATCTTTTTGACCAAATTTCCTAATACGGCACTGTCCACTCTCGACGAAACTTTGGTGGGTAAATTTTTCCAGTAAATTTTGAGAGAAATCAAAAGATTATTCATTGGTAACTCCCATAGAATGAACTCAATTTTAATATTTTTATTGGGGCCATACCCAAAAAAATAGAAAATAAAAACTCTCCCCCTTTCTCTCTCAATGTGTTTATGGAACTTTTATCTCTCGATTAAAAATTACTATTTACAGTAAAAATGTTAATATATTGAACGAAAATAAGCATAAATTACTTGGTCAGAGAAGTCAACGATCCATTTCACCAGATTAGTAGGTGGGAAGGGATTGTACAAATTTAACCTTGTAGATTGAGAGAGAGAGAGAGAGAGAGAGAGAGAGAGAAACACTAGTGTTTGACTGGGATCAAGGTCAATAATCCTCTTCATTCTTGTCTCCGTCTGATCCAGAAATATATTCGGAATTATTGGGGTTATAACCTTATAAATTAATTCGATAAGTACATTATCTGCCACATCTTTCTATATTATTTTGAAAAATACCTGATTAATTTTCATTAAAATGAATTCGAGTGTACTCGTCCAGTAATGCCTATAGTGGATATGAAATTTACCCATTGTGGGCACTAATTGGAATAAATAATTATTGATGATAAGAAAAATTAACCCCATTGTTTCCCATGGTTTATTGAATGCATATCAGAATGAACTAAAAATGACATTTTTTTAGCCTTGATCAGCTAAATTCTAAACCCCTCACTCTTTCCCTTTATTGGTATATATAGAGTAAACCCTCCTCTCTTTCTCCCTCTCCCTCGGCCGGTGCGGCGGCTGGCTGGCGAGGAGGCGGTGGCGATTGGAGGCCTGGAAGATCCCGGCCACGCAGCCGAGCTGCCTCCGCAAATCCGGGTTTTCATCGGCGAAGGGGTTTCATCGGCATATTCTTCCTCCCCAGAATACCTATATCGTTGCCGACCGTGGAAGGGGGAGGAGGATCCCTCAGGACGAGCCCATTGCCACCTTCTTCCTCTCTGGGTGTGGGTAGGCCTCCTTTTATCCCGTCGAGCAGTAGATCTCGCTGCGGTGGTGATGGTGGGGGGGAGAGAGAACGAGGGTGCGTTCAGCGGCGGGGGTTGTGTTCTCTCTCCTCAACCTTCCACGTGAGGCGATTACTGGGGCTGTGGGACTCTAGCTGTCGCCAACGATCATTTGAGGGCCGTCAGGGAGGACGAGCAGCCAAAGGAGGAAGACGAATAAGCCAGAAAAAACCCTAAATCTTCTCCCTCCCCCAACCGAGCCGGTTCTCTGACATTTCTCTCTCTCTTATTGGAACTCTACCTCTCGTTGCCCATCGCAGAGTCGGCGCAGCCGCTCCCAGGAGGTCGCCATGAACCGCTGCAACCGGTGTGGGGAGAGGAGCGTGGTCCTCGACCCCGCCTGCGGCCTCCGCGTCTGTAGCTCCTGTGGCGTCGAGCAGTGCGCCAACAACTTTCAGTCCCAGGCCTTCACCTCCGGTGGCCACCCCACGGGGGTCATCGTCCAATCAATCGGCGTATCGAGCACCAGAGAACGGAAGATCTACCTCGCCGACACCGAGATCGGAAAAATCACCTCCAGTATCGGCCTCTCCGCCGCCCGCTCCGCCGAGGTACGCGCCATGGTCTCCGAGGTCACAGAGGGCGAGTTCGGCGCCGGCAACTGGTTCCCGGTCCTCGTCGCCGCCTGCATCTGCATCACCATGCGGAAGAACCGCCTCCCCCTCTCGATCGCGGAGGCCGCGGCCTCCATTGGACGCGACACCCGTGATGTCGGCCGGATGGTGACGCGCGTCTGCCAGTTCCTGAACCTCCGCCAGCTCCCCGAGTTCGACATTCTGCAGCACCTGGAGAGGACGGTGAGGCGTTGCCCTAGCCTTGCCGGAGTCGATGAGGAGAAAGCGGAGGAGATGCTGAATCAAGGGAGATTTCTTCTTCAGTGCGCCGTGAAGTGGTTCCTCTCCACAGGGCGGCAGCCTCTCCCACTGGTTGCTGCGGTGACATCGTTTGTCGCAGAGGTGAACGGTGTGGCAGCTAATTTGGAGGAGATTGCAGACTATATCTATGCTAGGCCTGCAACCTGCAAGCTGAGGAAGAGGGAGCTACTGATGACTCTGGTCAAGGTCGCCAAGGTGCTGTTGCCCTGGGGAGAGGATGTTACAGCCAAGAACATCTTCCATAATGCTCCCTTACTGTTAAAATGCATGGAAAGGAAATCAAAGGACGGAGCCTTGGATCTGGGTCAGTTTGGTTCCGGCTTCCAACCCATCGAGGATGATGTTTCGAGGTATTTAATTATTGCTGCTGGTGATGGTTTGCAGCCCGTCGAGGAGATGGACAAAGTTAAACTCTCAGCAGAGTGCTTGTCCCATGCTTATGGGAAAGCATCGCTGCTTTCCAAGGCTGTGGAGCCGTCAGGGGAGTCTGAGAAGAGTCTTGTGAGGAAGAGGAACAGAGAGGACATGCTTCGTCTTTGCTTTACCAGTTATGGTGGTATGTCAAGTGAGGATCTCTCACTCGAGCAGATATTGGAGAGGGATGTGGGGTATGATCCTCCTCCCCCATCCTTTCTGGCTGGGCTCGAAGCACGGCAGAGGAGGAAGGAGAAAATAGCTGCAGCAAAGCATCGGATTAGGAAGGCTATAAGGCCATCTTCTGATAATTCAGGCAGAATGCAATGCCATCTTCCCCTGGATAGAAAAGGGGCCAAGAAGAGGCGTAGGCAGGGAGCTGGTGGCATTGATTGGGAGGATTGTATGATTGAGCTCCTCCTCCTCCACCGTGCAAATGAGGAAGAAATTGAGCACGGCCATTACAGGAGACTAATGGATCTGCATGTGTTTACCTCTATGAATACATACAACTGAAAAGAATACCATATATTTTTTGTTATTTTCAGGCGTTATACAAGCACATGTTAGATACAGGGCTGCCCTTTGTAGTCCTTTGAAGTCAATGGTTTCCTTGCCTCCGATATTGAATGAGAAAGATGTAGATATGCCATTTATTTTATCAAATTCAGGGTTTGTCATTTGAATGCCTTTCCTGGTATTTTTTTCTTCTCGCAGGCCTCTAATCGGATTGAATCAGAAAATCCAATCGAAAATTTACTCTGTTTATTTATCAACAGATGTTTGTGTCTTAGTTCAAATTCTCAATCAGATGTTTCTCCTGTCATAATTCATATTTTGATAGAAACTTTCCCATTTTCCAATGTGGCTTTAAAATTCTGTGTGCTTATTTAGGTGATTCCCTCCTCTTCCCATTAATTAAATTGTGATTTAGAATATATTATTGGATCTAGAAAGACGATTCTTACGATTGCAAGCTTTTGTTTATGAAATGTAATGAGTGAAGGACACCCACCAATCTCACTCACTGACATACAATGCTAGAGAAAGGATCTCAATTTACATTTGATACTAGAGATTTGTGCTGCCATATCAAGAGTTTTACATGGTTGAGAAGCTTTATATGATGATCAAAATTAGTTTAGTAATACGTAATGATTTTCTTTCCATGGTTAGATCCACTAGGAGCCAATTAGCTTCAAATCAGGTGACTTAAAAACGGGATGTTAGAACCCATTTTTATCATCTACTTGACAAGATCCATGCATCTACTTGCAAGTAAGAACGTGATGATTGCGTGCTAACCAGATGTGCTCTACCAATACGCCATCAAAATTATGATATTCGTAATACATTTAATTCCGATGCCTTTGCTTTCTAGATGATTTTTGGGGTTCTCAAATTTTTGATATTGAATGAATTTTATTCTCTTTTTTGTGTAGACATCAAGCTGGCATAACATGATGGGGTTGGAAGATTAGAGATTGATGAGGATTTTCACAAGCTCATCTTGATAGTTACACAGTGGCTTAGACTAGTCTCAAGCATTAATGGGTTGAATCTATCTGGTTCTTAATAAGAGAAAAAGGGTAAATGAACAATCAGACCGGATTGGGCTTAAATAGGCCAAATAAGCCAAAACATAGAGATTGAAGTAAAAAATATAAGACATATTTTTTGACACTCTCCTCCAAGGTGGTGAATCTAAGTCATATTCCTAGCTTGGATATAAAATAATGAAATATGTTGTTTAATTATTTGGCAGAAAAAATCTATAACTACATCATTTGATCATAATAAATGGCCACCAACATTAAACACAATCTATTATAATATAGTTGAACAATATCTACTGAAATTGGTTGACAATCAAAGAGAAGGCAGATAGTAGATTGATATAAAGAGTATACATATCATCAAAGCTATGGCAAATTTAGGTCTTTAAGAATGATCTTATCTTCTAAGACTTCACATACACCTTGAGCCATACCTTTGGATTCTACTTCTGTATTTGACATACCCTCCACATTTTGTTTCTTATTTTTTTAAATAATTAGATTCTTGCTAAGAATGGTGCAATATTTTGAGGTAGAAATTTAATCAATAATATAAATTGTATTCTTTAATCTCTTTTGAATAAATTCTTTTTAGTAGTGTATCCTTGATATAATGTGTCACTTGATGAACTAGATAAAATGTACATATATTGAGTTATGCATAAATTGATTGCACACTCACATATAAATCAATTTCTAAACAAGTTGAGGTATTTCATAATTGGATTTTCTCCAACTTCCATAAATTAGGGATTTGGATCTATTGAAAGATTTACTAGTTTACATAAAATCTTGCATGTTTCTTGTAAGAGGTCCATACATAATTATGTTGAGGTATACAAATAATTTTTAAATGGGCTACTTCAATTTTAAGAAAATATTTTAACTTTTCAAATAATTTAATTTCAATTTTTTTGACTAACACTAACTCAAATATTTTTTCTATTTTCCTTTATTTGCAGTCACAATTATATCATTAATCATAATATTGGAACTCTCCTTGATGAGTGTTTAATAAAGAGCATATAATCTTTGACTTAGTTTATATCCCATTGTGATCATCACCCTAATTGTTTTATATATTTGGAGTTAAATCATTTCTATAACCTAGTGTAACTTTCAAAGAAATTTCTTCTTTGAGTTCTTCATATAAATACATTATTAACATCAAATAGTTGTAAATTAGCAGCTAGTGATAGTAAAACTATAACTATATTCATCTTTGTTATGGGATTTACGATCAGTAGATAATCATATGTTTGGATATATTATTTGGTAAATAATTATATCTTGTATATCTTGATATATTTGTCAATGTGATGTTTTATAATATATTTATTTTCATTTGATCTATTTTTTACTATTAGTAATTTTATTAGCTCTTAAATGTTGTTCTTTGTTAGGGCACATATCTCTTCATTCATAACTTGTCTTTACTTTCCATTGGGCAATATCTTTGTGATTATCTTAGAAACATTGATTGTATTTAGATTGACAAAGAATATTCCATAAACAAGTGAGAGATGATCATGGGACAAATAATGTGAAGGGGAGATGAGGATTTTTTTGTGCATCCTAATAACTATAGTTATATCTTCATCTTAGTAATCTTCATTACTATAATGACTTTCAATTTCAAGTGGCAATAAATTTGACAATAAATAATTTTCTTCTTCACTTATATGAAGGTTTTGAACAAGTAGATTTGAGTTAGATTTATATATATATATATAAGATTTGCAATATGAGACCTCTTTTGTGAATGCACGATACAAAATCTCATGATTTTTGGAAAGGAGTTAAGGAATTAGAATTGACTATGATTGGAGAAAAATTATGGTGTAGATGTGATGTTAGGAGTTTGTTCATAGACATTTTTCTTCCACTGAATTAGGACCATAATAGTTCTCTCATATCTAAATATTTTGAGCCTTCCCTTGAAAATAAGAGGTGAAAATTAAGATTGATGCTCATTAAAGGTTACATAAATTGGAATATAGATTTTCTTTGATGGAGGATGATAGCACTTATAACTCTTCTAGATTTGAGAATATCAAATAAAGATATATTTTAAAATTTTGGGTTTAGTTTATCTCTATCTTAATTGTGCACATGAACAAATATTAAACATTTGAAGATCTTAGTAATGAGTTTGAATAAATGATGATACCATTTCTATTAGACTCTTGGGACCTAAGATTTTTGGTGGTAACTGATTTATCGAATGAGTGATCACATAAATAGTTCTCCAAAAAGACTTAAATACATAATTTTTAAAAAATATGAATGTAACTACTACAAGTAAGTGACCATTTTCCCTTTGAACAATCTCATTATGTTGTATAGTATTAACATATGATGGCTCATGTATTATTCCATTTGTTTGAAAATATGAAAGGATAATTTAATTTAATGATCTTTCACATTATCATATCTTCATCTCTTTATATTAACCCTAAATTATGTTATAATCATAGAGAAAAAATTAAGAAGAATATTACTAACATCTGGTTTATATTTGAGCAAGAAAATTCATGTGACATGTGTATAATTATCAATAAAACTTCTGAACCATTATGCTGTATAAATATTTGAAATGGTTGAAGTACCTCATATATTACTATCAATGCAAACATAAGGCTTGTAATATTTTGTATTCTTTTCAAATAGTGTGGCACATTTATGTTTGACTAAGCTGAAAATGTTTCAGTGAAGTTTCCTAATATCTATATTATGAAACAAATAAGAGAATTATTTGAATGATAATAAGTACACGTGGTCAAATTTGATGGTATACTCAATTTTTTTCTAAATTTGATAGGTGAGGTGGTCAACTTGTTTCTTGTCATATGATAAATGATGAACTCTTGAACAAAGTCAAGTTCAGTTCACTCCCTAACATGTCCAAGCATCATTCTTGATACTTTGCCATAGGCTTCATATGAATCAAGAAAAAAACATTCACAACTGAATCCTTTGGTTTGTTTAATATATTGAGTTTGTGGATAATTTAAAAAATATAAATTACATTAAGAAGATTTAAGTAAAGAGGTGAGTTAAACATTTCTTATGCCTATTTAAATTTTCAAAAGATATAATTTTTTTATCATTATAGAAAGGAAAATATGTTGAAAATGATAATGATAAATTTATCATGTGTTCAATGGGTTCAACATCCATGATCCAAATATTTGCAAAAAGGAGAATAATTAATATACAAGACATTAAGTTTAGTAAAAAATAATAACTCACATGTTGCTAGAGATAACCCAATCTTATTAACTTGTATCTGATTTTAGTGATGTATAGTAACTTCTTGGGTTTACTCAACTATCATATAAGTATGATAATTGTCTTTAGATTATGTGGTAATATAGAGATTCATCATAAAGTTTATAATCTCTCATAAGTATGATGTGACTTTTTATAATAAGTACACCACAAATTATGTCTAGGATCATTCTTAAAATTTCTAAAATTTGGTTTCTTAGATTGAGATTTGTTCTTTTTTAAATTTACCTAATTTTTATAAACACAGTGTTTCACTATTTGATAAACTCAACATCAAGTTTCTTCTACTTTCTTTTCACATAATCATGAGTATTACCTTACTCAAATTTGGGACACTTTTTTTAGTCTAAAATTTAAATTTTTAACTAGTTAATTATTGATAGAGCTCTACTAAGTATTCATATAATCTTGTATTTTTTATTTCATAGTTCCTACCACTATATCCTACACATAAATCAACATGTATTGATCAAACTCTTGCTACAATACTATCAATTTATTTGTATATTCTGCTAATAGTTTTTTTTAGTTGTCTTAGATTCTTTATTGTTAAATTTTAATTAATATAATTGTGCCACATCTCTAGACTTGGAGTAAGTATGTTGAAGATTATCTCACATATATTTGGATGTCCTTATAATTTTTGGACTGATTTTTATCCACATTCATGCCATAATTTTAGAGTCTATACGTTCCTACACTTGTAAATTAGGATCATTGATTGGAGGATTAAGATAGTGAATAACTCGTTGACCCTTAATTTTTCAATGCCACTCTCACTTTGTTGAGACCATTTGAAATAGTTTCCACCTTTTAAATGATATGATTATAGTATTACATCTACTTTTGAATGTAATAAATTCTACCGAAGAGAGGGAGTCATAGTAATATAATATAAAATAAAACTTAGGCTTATGTTCATTAGAATGCGACATTTGTATTGTATTGAAGTTTTCTAAGTATAAACTAGTGTTATGACATTTTAAAATATAACTAACAAGCATTGAATGTATAATTCGTTAAAGTATTTAAATAGAGTCCAAATATTAGACACAATATAAGTAAGAAATTATTATATGTCTTGCTTCTAGAAACATGAGCACATGCAACCTAAGATTGTATAAACTTAGTTTGCCATCTAGAAAAGAACACAAACACTAATATGGTGTCTTACATATTATAGGTGTAAGAAGACACCAAGACACAAGTTGTGAGACAAGTATTTCCATTATACAAATATTTTTCGTTGTTATCACCAGTGAATAACAAGTTCAAGATATTCAACATAGAAGGATGAAATAGTGAGAATGAGAATGATCTCACATGTGGATCTAAATACCACGTCACAAGTTCATCCCAATCTCCTCTTTAGTCTTGCAGTCACCAACATAGTGAAACAAAGAAAAGAAAAAAAGAGAAAAAAGGTTAAATCTTATTTTTCATTGTCAATTCTCAAATGAAATAGTATCGATCTTTTATACTAGTTGTGATAGTTACATAGTGGGCAGGTTAGTCTTATCTAGTAATGGATTGAACTAATTCAGTTCTTAATAAGAGAAAAAATGTAAAATAACAATGAAGCCAAATTGGACCTAGGTAAGTATAATAGACTCAAACATAGAAATTGAAGTAAGAAAAGGCAAGATAAATCCTTATTAATAAGAACTCAAAATAGAGAGGAGAACTTAATAAAAATGAGGGACAAATTCAAAGAAAGGGTAGTTTTAGTTGAAGTCATAGGTCTAGATCCATTGGTAGCCATTTGAGAGGGTTACCACTCTCCTTCATCACACTATGTTATATGTTTGAGAGGGCTAGTTCTCTCACAAAAGTAACAAACTACAACACAACAATTGGCATGTCTTCCTTCATGTCTTCTTCCTTAACAATCCCCTTCTTCCCTCCTTGTCATTTGCTAAATTATCTTTGACTAATCGTCACGTTATACCCTCTAACTCTTACTACTCTTGGAGTAAGTTATATTTATTAATGGCCTAATATATGTGTCAATGATCTAGGTAAGCCCACTTGGTTTTTTTTATTTTTGAGTTTTGACCTCAAAATCAAGCCTAGAAATTAAAATGAGCCCACTCAACCTCATGCCACTAAATATTTGAAAGCTAGGAGTGACTCATTTGGGTAATCAATTTACTCTAGATTGAGCATTGGAATCACCTAAATGGTAGCCCATCACTCACTCACTCCCTCGCTCTCTCTCTCTCTCTCTCTTTCTCTTTCATATTTATACTTTTGAATCTTTGGGTTCTTAAGCTTAACTATGTTGCAGGGATTAGTTAATTTTATTGTTGAGATAGATATGAAAATCCTTAATACTAACTACATGAATATAAGATGTAGCTTGACATTTTCACCATTGGAATCCTATGAAGGTATGTGAGATGTTGAAATCTTTGGGTGAGTGTTAAGTGATATTGATAGAAAGAGCATGCATCAACAAGATTTCAAAGTGTTGTTGTTGTTTTTTTTTTTTGTTTCTATTTTGAAGAGAGGTGATCTGGTGGCATGCTTTAGGCCTTGACCGTTGACATCCTCAATCATATTTGATTAAGAAACCAAGTTGATTGGTATTTGCCTAACTTATGCAAGTTGATCTTCAGTCTATATGAACAATCTTTGAGAACCCAATGGTTTTCATCTGAAAAATTTTGATACCTTTTTGAAAAGCTGTATGACTAGTTCTCAATCTTATAAAATGCTTTGCCAATTTTTTCCATCATCAAGATTGATAACTTCATCTTGGAGTCAACTATCCAGATTCATTAGGGATTGGGTCTAGAAACAATTTGACAAACATTAATGTGGACAATTTTTATTTTTATTTTCTTAAACTATGATATATAACTATGAATACATTAACCATGTTATTGGTTGAATGATTTGAGCACCAGAGAGAATATAAAAAAAACTGTAGAAGAGGTAGATATTCTTGTAAGCCTAATAACACCTTAAACACCATAAGGTTTTGGAGACATCCAAAGTCTAGGTCAGCACTTGAAGCTTGTCATGGTGTATTCACTCATGAATGAGGAGTTGTAGTGACTTGTTTCTTGTTTATTCAAAACTGTCAAAAATTTCTATTTAACTGAAAAAAAAAGAAAATTTCTCAAGAAACTTGATGTATAAAAGGGTTGATTAGCACTCCACAAAAGCTAGCTATTATAAATTTAGGAGAAATTCAGCAGTGATAACTAAATGAGTAGTTTGAAGACAAACATATTGGGGATTTAACCAAACCACTGTAAAAAAATTCATCTAATTTTCTAGTATAAGCTCTTTTATTTTATGGTGTCATACTTTTAGCCCCCAACATAGTCAATGAAATGCATTAATTATTATTATTATCTGTTTGGGGATCAATAAAACTGCATACAATAATATGTACACAACTAAATCTGCTCATTATTATTATCTAATTAGGAAAAAATAAACCCTCAAACAAGTGTGTGTACATAAATGGATTTTTTTACTATTATTATTCAATTGCATCATTTCATATCCTATTTCATATTAAACACACCGCCTAGTTCCATTTCTTTATTTAGTGCTGTTAAGGAGAGGTGGAAGCATTGAACTGATGAAGATTTTAACTTAGGTGATAATCATCTTTATAGATGAGCATTCCCCAGAGGCCATGCTAATAAGTTATGTTGTTTAGTCAATCCTCATTGTTGATTGGTTGAGAAAAAAATTAATTCAATATAATATCCTTGTTGTGTCTCTATTTATAATATTTAATTAAACATCTCTTAGTTGGTTTCTTGAATATATGTTTCAGAATATTTACTTCATGATGGTAAAATAATAATAATAATATAACCATACAATAGATGAACAAGTATAAATAATAATTCTAAACTCAGGGTTCAGAACATTATTTATCAGAAAAATTATAATCTCTAGTATTACCGTTACTGGTCTGGATCAATCATAGGGTCATAAGCCAATGAAACACCAAGGTGATATTAGACATATAATTAAGAGGTGTTTGCTAATATATATACATCTATCTACATTAGGAGCATTTGATTATTATTTATATATTCCTTATAAATTAAAAAAATAGAAAACATAAAAAAAATGTTTTTTGTGATGTTTGTTGTACAGCTACACAGTAAAAATTAAGAAAACATTAGACATCCACATAAATATGTCACATCATAAGATTGTGCTTGTTCATAGCCTGCGGGCGGGGGGGAGGGGGCATGCCGGTCTCCGGCGGCGGCGGCGGCGCCACAACTATGTGGTAGAATAATCACGGCTTCTTGCGCAGTGGGCACTGTAACATCGCTCGGTAGCCTCGCAGGAGAAGTACGGCGGTGGCGATGGTCCCCATATGGGCACTGTTGCAGAGCAGGGCGATGGCGGCCGTGGGGAGGAAATTCCCTTCTTAGATGACTTGCAGGGGATGGTGAGAGAGGGTGGAGGAGGACGAAGAAGAAGAGGGGGCATCACATGGGAGAGAGGACATGGGGTTGTCTTCTTCCTCCTCGCCGGGTTAACAGAAAACCCTAAAGAGAGGACAAAGTAGGCTGTTCTTTCTGGAGCTTTGCTGCGGATCTCATCTGGGTGGAAGAAATTAATCATGGTGAGTTCTTTCTTTCTCTCAGGTGGATGGATTTTTCACGGCTGTAAAGAGCAGCCCTCACGGGCGGGGGGTTGACGATTGCTGCGAGGATGCTTGAATCTGAAGATGGAGATGTTGACTTCTTCAGATCATCGTCCCTCCTGCAACCTGCGGAAGAGGGCATGTGCAGTGCTCTCCCACCGTAGGAAGAGAGAGAGAGAGACAGGAGATATGACCATGGAAGAAGAGGAGATTTAGGGTTTCTTCTTCCGGCTTCTTCGTCTTCCTCCTCTGCCTGCTAGTCCCCCCTGACAGCTCTCACATGATTGTTGGCGACAGCTAGAGACCCACAGCCCCAATAATCGCCTCACATGGCAGGGTGAGAAGAGAGAACAAAAGCTCCTCCGCAGACCGCACCCTCTTTCTCTCTCCTCCCGCCATCGCCACCGCAGTGAGATCTACTGCTCGAGGGGATAAAAGGAGACCGACCCACAACCAGAGACGAAGAAGGGGACAATGGGTTCGTCTTCCTGAGGGATCTTCCTCCCCCTTCCACGATCGGTGATGATTTAGGGTTTCTTGGGAGGAAGAAGATGCCGGGGAACCTTCTGAACGCCTTCGCTGATGAAAACCCGGATTTGCAGAGGCAGCTCGGCTGCGTGGCCGGGATCTTCCAGGCGTTCAATCGCCACCGCTTCCTCACCAGCCGCCGCCTCACCGGCCTCCACCACCATAGAAGGCCACCTTCTGGTTCTCCCTCTCTCTCTCTCTCTCTCTCTCTCTCTCTCTCTCTCTCTCTCTCTTTCTCTCTCTTCTGCAAATGCCCATCGATTGTCCTGCCATATTGACCCATTAGCCAATGATTTCAGCAGGAAGTTCTCCTCCTCTGGCATTTACCAATCTTGAAGAACACGGCACGGTAAAGAAGAATTCCCTTGCTGAGATCTCCGCAGCTTGTTCAAACTCATCCATGGCGATCTGTTCCTGTTTCAGGAGGAGAAGAACCATAGCCAGAGCTTGAATGGGGTCAACAAGGGGGCGGCCTCAGTTGAATCTTTCAGAGGCTCCTCCTCATCCTCTTCCTGTTCCTCCTCTCTCTCGTATCACGACTGCAGCAGGCCGGAGAGATCTCTCCCGCCGTCGTCTTCTTCCCCCGGCCAGGACCAGCAGGACCCATCGTCTTCCTCCACGAGGCGGCCGCAGAGCTTCCGCTCCGTCGTGAAGGGCTCCATTTACAGAGACGGTGGCGGTGATCCAGCGGAGAAGAACAACCAGAGTTCCAAATCATTCCACCCGCCGGAGATCTGGGCAGACGCCGGAGAAGCCCCCCGGCTATCCGCCGGCGACGGAGGGCCGCTGGAGCTGAAGGATCTGCCGTCCGCCGGCCGCCGGAGCTTCCTTCCGCCGCCGGAATCGACGCCGGGGGACCTGCAAAACGGACGCGCCGCCGGCGTGGTGGCAAAGCTGATGGGGTTGGAGACGATGCCTTCCATGCGCGGCGAGCAAGCTCTCCCGCCGGTCTTCCACCGGCGGCGGGCTCCCGCGACGGCGGCCCCCTGGAGGGAGAAGAACCAGAGCTCTGCCCCCCACCGGAGAGAGCGCCACCAGTCCGTCTACAGCGAGGTGGAGAGCAAGCTGAGGGACCTCGATCTCCGGCAGTCCAACAGGGACCTCAGGGCCCTGAAGCACATCCTGGAGTCGATACGGACGAAGGGGTCGCCGGAGACGACGAAGGACGGCAGCGGCGCTGCCGCCCGCCGCTGCGAAGAACAGGGCGGCACCGACGTCTCCCCGATCGTGATCATGAAGCCCGCTGGATCCGCCGACCGGACTGGGATTCCTGCCTCGTCGATTCTTCCTCTGGGCGGCATCTCCGGCCTCAAGGTTCTCATTGGCGGCGCCGCCGCAGATGGTGGTGGAGCTGCCGCAGTCGCCGCCGCCGTGACAGCTAAAAATCGGAGCAGCTGCAAGTCCAGGAGCAGAGAATCTGGAAATCAACTCCTCTCTGAGGGTAAGAAGCCCAGCTCGTCGAGGCCTCGGCAGCCGAGGAGGGAGAGCAGCGGAACATCGAGCCCGAGGCTGCAGCAGAAGAGAGTTGACTACGAGAGGAAGTCAACCCGCCCCCCTGCTCCTGTCGGATCAGGGAAGCCGCAGAGGAAGTCAACCGGCCGGCACGCGTCGGAATCTGTGTCGCCGAGGGGGAAGGTCATACAGCAGAAGGCGGAGAGGATGCGCCGCCCAACCGTTGATCACTCGGCGGCAATCGGCAGTGGCAAGAAATCCTCCGGGGAGGAGAGCCGTCGGCGGGGGGAAGTCAACGCGACATCACCCTTGCAGTCGGACGCCGCAGGAGTGAGCGGTGCTGCTGATCATCAGTTCGCCGAACTAGGCTCTGATTTCAGTCAACGGGGCGGCCAGATTACTCCAAATCCGGAAGAAAAGGTTTATTTTTCCCTTGGATATTTTGGATTTAAAACCGAAAAAACATTTTCTTGCGGACCTTGTGACGAGACCTTCGCCCATGGCGATTCTCTCCTGTTTCAGAAGCCGCTGCAGTGCCTCGAAGATGATCCTTCTGCTGAGCCTGGTGCGATCATCAGCCCCGTGTCTGTTCTTGACGCCCCCTTTCACAGAGACGACCACCAGCTCCCCTCACCTGTCAACAGAAGCATAAATCCATTCAGAGGTGGGGAACTCTCTCTCTCTCTACTCTGTCTCTCTAGGGTAAAAAACCTTGCAAAGCAGCTGTCTTCCGCTAGAACCGGTCTTCTGCGGGAGGGAAGAGCCATTGACAGCTGGTGCTGGTGCCGGGAGCTGTGGAGGCCTCATAATTGATTTTGGATTTAGGAGAACTCCATCTCTTTCTCTCTCTAGCTAGATTCCTCAAGATCTGGCCATGGTGGCGAGCTCTGTCTATTCCTGTGTCGGGTACCTGAGTCAGAACTGTAGGGGGGGGGACCCTGTTCGTCTAGCTGGTGGTAATTTCTGCAAACAGCTGGTGAGCGTCAAGGAAGGGAGAGGAAGAAATTAGGGTTTTGCTGTGTTTTGATGGGGGGAATCCTTCCTGTCTGAGCAGGCGGCGAGAGATCGGCAGCGATCCAGAAGAAATTCGAGAGCGTCGAGAACCTGCTTCAGAAGCTCAGGAAGCTCGGCTGCGACGGAGATGGCGACCACCTCGCCTCGCTCTGCGAGAAGCGGACGCCGGATCAGAGGTACGTCTCGGAGGTGCTGCTGGCCTCTGGACTCCTCCTCAAGGACCTCGCCGGAGGAGGGGGCGGCGGGGCCGCTGCTGCTCCGCCGACCGTACAGCTCCATCCCTCGGGCTTTCCGGTCAATCCCGATCTATTCCTGGTTCTGGAGCAGAGGAGATCGGGATTCCTCCCCGCACAGGGGAGATCGAAGCCAGATCTGGAGAAGATCCGCCGCCGGCTCCTCTTTGACGCCATCAACGAGGTGCTGCTCCAGAAGGTGGATCCTCCTCCGCCCCCCCCGCTGCGGCGGCGGATCTTGGCCGGGAGGACCATCGCCGGCGGGGTGCCGCCGGGGAAGCGGCTTCTGAGGGAGCTCTGCTCGGAGATCGAGCGCCTCGAGGCCTACGGCGGCTGCGCTGCGGCCGGCGTGGAGGCGATCTTGCGTGAGGACGCGGCGAGGCAATGGCGGTGGTGGCTTGCCGCCGGCGAGGAGCTCCCTGCGGTGGTGCTGGACATCGAGCGCTCCATCTTCAAGAACCTCGTCGGCGAGGTCATCGCCGGCGAATCCTTCCCGCCGGCCAACCCTACGCTGCGCCGCCGCCGCCGCCTATTCTCCCACTAAAAAATAAATTTATATAAAAACCTATATATTCTCGCGTCAACCTAGGTATACGCCCATATTATGCATATTTATACTTATACACACTGACATTGATACCTCGTACGGTACCTCACTTTTCTTGGCAAGGTCAGGCACAGACATCTCTCTCTCTCTCTCTCTATCTCTCGCTGTACTTGCTCTCTCACTAGGATCCTGTGAAGGGAAATAAAAGGGAAGATGTTGATCTGATATTTTAGAAAGAAAAAGGGGGGGAGGGTATGGTTGAGGGGTCACCATTAATGGAAACCATGGGTTGTCGCCGAGAAATAAATTGATTTTATTTTATGAATATAACGAATTATTGCAACTCTAAATTCCCGAGGAAAGGAATATAATTTAACGCCTTATTTTTTAAAATTGCGAAATACCCATATTGGGTATTTTTACTAATGATTTTAAGTGTTTTTCGGTGGTTAAATAAATATTTTAGCCGTAGGACGAATGGCAATTTGGAGAATAACAGGAGGAATGAGGGTGGTTTCTTTGAGCACGTATAAATGATGCCACCGTCCACCGGTAAGAAGAGGAAGAAGAAGTCCTCGCGGATGCTGAGGCTATGGGCGCTTTGCTCTCATGCATCTCGGAGAAGGAGGTGAGGAGGAAAGCGCCGCCGGGGAGGCGTCGCCCACCTCCCTCCGCCGGCGATCACCGATCCCTTTCTGCGGTCCTGGGGTCGAGCAGCAGGTGGAGCAAACTCGGGGCCTCGAGGAAGGACAGATCCGAGGAGGCGCTGATCCAGGAGCAGGCGCTCGCGGCGGCGCTGCTGCTGCAGCAGAACGGCGTGGGGTTGCCGTTAGACAGGTCGGCGTCTCTGCGGTTTCAGGCTCCGGGGAAGAAGAAGGAAGGCCTGCCTAGGAGCTCGAGCTCCAGGGCGAGGTCGCTCGCGGATCCCCTCCTCCAGCCGCACCAGCTCGTCAGTCAGGTGTGCTGAATCGCGAATTGTGGATTAATCGACGAGTAGTTTTAAAATCTCCAATTTCCTGTGGGGCTGGGATTCTGTTGTCGTCAACCCCATTTCTCAGGCGCTGAGATGCATTATTATATACGGAATTCAGATCGTCTGAAGTAGATCTTTGTTTTATCGTTCTTGACAATCACTAGACTACGCCATCTCACCGTCGCTCATATCTCTGTCGGAACATTATTGGTGCCGGAGGCATCATGATCGTCATTATAATCGATTATACTCGTCATCCTCCCAATCGTCGTTATAATCGTCGGTTGTCTTCATCATCGTCTGCATCATCTTGCCATCACCACCATCTTTTTCGTCTTTGCCACCGTTCAGAGCGAAAATTGTCTCCTTTCCTCCTGGAATAAACAAGGTTTATGACAAACAGTGTAAATGGATATATGCGTGACCTCTTCTCGTGCTTGCTTTTGTTTCCTCCCGTGACGAGATGCAAGGTTTCCTGGCAGGATTTGAAGATTGATGACCTAGAGACTGGTACTATTGTTCTTGTCCATGGCGGTGGCTTTGGTGCCTGGTGTTGGTACAAAACCATGGTGTTTCTTGAAGAGAGCGGATTTAAAGTGATTGCTCTGGATCTCGCCGGTTGTGGAGTTCATTCTTTTGACACAAATAGAATCACAAGTCTTTCCCAATACGTGAAGCCACTCACTGATTTTCTTGAGAAGCTTGCAGATGGTGAAAAGGTACCTTCATTCGTCAACCTTAACCAAAGTGATACTTCTTCTTCCATCTTCTTTTCTGTTCGAAATTTAAACTTCAATTGTCTTTCCTACATTGAACTGTGAACTCTGAACGATGGTTATGTGCCATCAGAATTTACTGATATTTCCGTATATTTTCTTGAGATGACTGAAAAATTAGTCTGCAGAGCTCATTAATGTGCATCTTTTCATCAGCAATGAAATGGAAATGATATGCTTTCCTCGATAGAATTGGAATTCGGAAGTTTTGAGCGCTCCCTTAATTATTACGATGAGCGCTCATGGCTTCTAACAGTTGTGAGAATTAAATGTCTCCCAAGGTCACAAAGTCGAAGAGGTTTCTTGCTCTTATCCTTAGGAGTTGTTGCTAGAGTTATTCTCTAGCAAAGTCTCTTTCTCTGTTGCTAGAGTTATTTGTTCCTAGTTGTTCTCCCCAACCATCTCTTTTTCTCTGAGGACTGTAGCGAGGAGTAACAAGTTCGGCAGACTTAAAATATTGTTCCATCAAAGGCTTTGCCAGAAGATAAACCGGGTCATTTGGTTGATTTTATATAGTCACAGCCAATGAAGGAACTTGGTTAAAACATAATGCACGCGTGTTTGAAGAGTTTCAATGCCTGTGAATAGCATGTTATGCCTGCGCTTGGAAATTGATTGTATCTTTGATATATTATGTGTGCAGAATCATGCATATACTAGCCTGAGAAGAAAGGTATATGGCTGGTTTCCATATCGCCTGCAGGAGTACGCTTGCTTGGAATAATTTGACACAGATTACTATGAATATTATAAGGTTTTCCTCAATGTCTCTTTTTGACATTTATCACTGAGTGTAAGAGCGAATTTCTGGTTTTTTTTTTGCTAAAACCATCTGAGGAGAATGAATTATGAATATCTTCTGTTGTTCCTTCATCTGAAACAGCCTGGTCAACTAGTGGATTACTCTGACTTAATCCATTTCAATCAAGGTCTCTCAAGTTAAAGGCATGACTTTGTAGTCTTTCATATCAGGGGTTCAGTTCTGTGTCATCGTCGAACTACCCTCATTGCTCATGCTCAGTTCCTGCTGGACTTGGGTGTTTGATGTGTTGATACGCCTGTCCCATTGCGCACCTGTTGATCCACACTCTCTCTTCTCCGATGTTCCCTCCAAGAAGACTGAGCATCCGATTTCTACTTCATAATTGGAGTCTGAAGAGTACCTTGGAAAATTCGTATCTCTGCAGGTCATTTTGGTCGGGCACGATCTCGGCGGCGCCTGCATATCTTTCGCCATGGAGATATTTCCATCCAAAGTCACCAAGGCTGTATATATTGCTGCTGCGATGCTGAAGAGCGGTCAGAGTACTGTTGACATGTTCTCTCTCCAGGTTCGTTCCTCTCTCATCCCATGCATCCAATCCGCCCCTCAGAGCAAGCAATCAAAGGTGTCTCATATTTCTCTCTCCTCCGCTGCTGCTTGTAGGAAGGCGTGGATGATCTTATGAGGCAGGCCCAGGTGTTCATATATGGGAACGGGCCCGATCGTCCCCCAACCGCCATTGACCTCAAGAAGTCCTCCCTGAAGGACCTGATGTTCAACCAGAGCCCCAGCAAGGTGAGTCCCCTCTCTGATGTTCCCATGAATTCTCCTCATTTAGGGATCAACAGCCACTCAAGTCCCCGAGATCTTGCCTTCCTCAAAGGACGTTGCCCTGGCCTCGGTTTCGATGAGGCCGGTGCCCTTTGCCCCACTGCTGGAGAAGCTCTCGCTCTCTGTCGGCGGCTACAGCTCGGTGCGGAGATTCTACATCGAGACGGCGGACGACAACACCATCCCCCTGTCGTTGCAGCGGGCGATGTGCGAGGCTGATTCCCCCGAGCGGGTCTTCCGGCTGAAGGGCTCTGACCACTCTCCATTCTTTTCGAAGCCCCAGGCCCTCCACAAGCTCCTGGTGGAGATCTCCAGGATTCCCAAGAATAGCACCCCACTGCCGCCGCCGCCGCCGCCGCTGACCCAGGTTTGACTTCCCAACTGCTTCGATCTTTTTCCAAGTCTTCTCATATGTCTGTATGTATGTATGGAGAGATTGTTCGATGGAGTCAGCTGCAAGGAGTTGACTTTGCTTCAGCTTGTCTTGACCAGCCCCCTCGAATTGGTGGTATTTGGGTGTTGTACTGGTGAGAGAAGTGCCCACATTGGGGGTTCATAGATGACATCAGTGTCTTGAAATGGTAATTTCCTCTGTATTTTCGGATAAAACCCCTGAAAGTAGGTGCTGACAATCATCTCTAGAGAGAGAGAGAGAGAGAGAAGCCAGCCTGGAGAGTCCGTCTTGGTCTGATTCCTCTAAAGTTTCCAGGAGCCCTTTCAGACTAAAACTTTACCGTTACTTTAAATGCAATCTGCATTTTTCATATTTTTCCCCTGAAAAAGCTTCTCACTAACCTCTTCTTTCTCTCGTTTTCTTTTTTCTTTGTTTCTTCCTTCTCATTGAGCAAGATTTCCGAAGATGACAGCTCTTGCTCGAGCCTGAGGGAAGGAGGGAGCTTAGAAATACACAGAAACGTTGGATGATCCGACCACCGATTTTTCCAGAATTAATTTCCCCCATTTCTTCCGTTGATAATCGAGACTAAGTGGTGAATTCTGTGATCATTGTGGCTAGAATCGGATTGACGGTTCAGGCCAGTTGACCACCGATCGACTTCCATGATCTCGATCATGATTCAAACAAGGTCCCGATCGGATGAAGCTAGTGGGTCTACTCATTGTCCTCAGAGGAAGTCAACGGGGGCCAGGCTCGTTGACGGCTAGTCTCCCGCCCTCTATCAACATCAAGCCGTCGGCTGAGAAGACCACCACAGAGCGAAGACCGGCGTTGACCGGCCCACTGGGAGGAAGGGCGAAGACTGCTTCTATGTGGCCGACGAACTCCCCAGAGCTGCCAGTGGTCAACTCCGCCACCAATGTGGCCGTCATACGCCGGGCCAGATGGTCCGGCCTCGAGGACCCACAAGTTGGTGGGGCTGCCGAGCTCTCTGATTTCCCGTTGACCTGTTTCTTTAGGGAGCAATTAGGTTTTTTTTTTCATTTTTTCTATTTTTGAACAGAGGGAAAAACCGGTAAGTGGGCCATATCACCTTTTTTTTAGGGTTTTGAAACCCTTCTTAGGGGAGTATATGGTTCCCGTGGTCAAGTAAAAAATGATGGACATGAACGCCATGACATAACATGCTTGTGAAGGCTGTTGTTCTCTTCCCTAATTAATGAAGAGAGAGTGAGAGAGAGAGAGAGAGAGAGAGAGAGAGAGAGAGAGAGAACTAAAAACAGAATCTTTATTTCTATAAAAGCCGTGAGCCCAGAAAACCTGCTCTTGGAGGATGGTGTTTCCAAGTCATCTTCACACCTGGAAAATAAAAATAAAATCACAAATAATTTTCATTGACAATAAATGCCTATATTTGGAGGTCCCAGAGGAATCATGACACTGAGACTCAAGAACAACAAGAAAAATATAATTTTTTAATATAAATTTACGTCTAATAATTCAAAGGAAATCGACGAACTGAATGACTCAAGAACATCCATCCCCCAATGGGTCTGAGCAGATTGGAGCTTCACGAACACTATTGATAGACTGATGATGTTTTCTGAAGAAAAACCATGGCTGAGGCCTAATAATCTCAATCCCAACACAATCATATCAGTCAGAAGTGATTTAATGGAAGAACTCAACAGCGTTCATCCATATTTTCTCACTCTGATAAATCGCATTCATAGATAAATATATTTTGGAAATCCAATCCACAGATCACATCTAATGAGTTTTGGAATCTTTTGGGTCATCACAGATTGATCACTAGTTTGGAAAATATCACCTGAAGATGATCCAAGTTACTATAGCTAGATTAATTAAAAGAAAATAAAATCAGAAGGGTTGAAATTTTTCATACCATAGCTTTTAATAAATTCAGATCACATCAGCTGCTTCATCACAAATCCTTAAAATGGCAATTATCGGAAGAAGAAACATATAAAAATCGAGCGAAGGGGAGCCCAGATTGGAGGAGGGCAAACTAACCTGGAGGCTCTCGGTTTTGATGATCACTGAGAACTCTTCAGAGCCTCTGCTTCTGCAATCGCCATGGGGTCCGTAGCCTCTGTTTCTTCTTCCTTCTCCCCATCGCGTTCTTCAGCCACCTTCTTTCTGTGCAGCTCCTCTGCAGCTTTCATGGCAGCCTCGTTTTCGGCCTGCAGTCGCTTCATCTCCTCCTCTTGCTGCTGCCTCTCGAACCAGGTATCAGCATCCGCCCAGACTTCCAAAAATTAAACAAAAAACAGATCATCAATAATAAAAAAAATGTGAGGGTAGAAAATTTTCGATCGAAGTATGGCCATCAATCGATTATCACTGGGAATGAAGAGAGAGAGAGAGAGAGAGAGAGAGAGAGAGAGAGAGAGAGAGAGAGAGAGAGAGAGAGAGAGAGAGAGAGAGAGAAGATTGAGCGATTTTTGATACGCTCCCATTTGGATAGAACATAAGGTTAGGGCTTGAGAGACCCAATTCCTTCGGTGGAAGACCCGATTCAGCTCAAGAAAGGAATCAATAACCTGACAAGAGGGAGATGGGAGATGCCCCCAGGAACCCTAGAGGGAGCCCAGAATCGAGTTCCACTGAAACAATGAGAGGGGGGAGAGAGAGAGAGAGAGAGAGAGAGAGAGAGAGAGAGAGAGAGAGAGAGAGAGAGGAGAGAGAAGAGGAGTGTTCGTGAACTCACGGGGTTGGGCGGCCCAGCCCTGCTCCCCGCCCTTGATCCGCTCCGGGAGGGCGTAGTTGACAGTGAGGACCCTGCCGTAGAGCTCGGCGCCGTCCATGTTGTCCATGGCGGCTGTGGCGTCCTCCTTCTCGAGGAAGGTGACGAAGCCGAAAGATCGGTGCTTCTGGGTGGCCTGGTCCAAGGGCGTCTTCACGTCCTTGATCTCCCCGAAGGGTATGAACGCCGCGTGAAGAATGGACTCGTTCACCTCCTCCGCCAACCCCCCTGCGCCATCCCCCCCGCCCATCCAAGCACTATGTAAGCCTCATCAGGGCTCGCAGAGAGAGAGAGAGAGAGAGAGAGAGGGGAGACATACCGACGTAGAGGGTGTCCTTCTGCACCTGCTGATTCATGGTGGCGCGAGAGAGGAGAACGCGAGGCTGCCGTCGCCGGAGAAGAGGATATAACAGCGGCTGCGATCACCCTGATAGACCTCGAATTTAAATTAATTAAAAATATAAAGTGACGAACAAAAACTCATATAAATCGACTTTAAATATTTTAAAACGTTTTTTAAATAATTTTAAATCTCTCTCCCTGATGCCGTTTTGTGAAGTTAAGTATTTATCCAAAATTTATATGGGTCGTCTAAAAAAATATATATTTTTATAATCTTCCTCATGAATTAGTCCAGTAATTAGAGGTTGATGATGCCAAATCGTAATACTAGGGATGACATATGGAGGAAAAGAAGCTACATGGAGGAGATTGGGTCTACGTGGGCCCATATAGAGTAAGAGCCTGAGCCACATGGGCCTAGACGAGACCCATCTCATGCTCTCAACCCAGGTAAGAGAGAGAGAGAGAGAGAGAGAGAGAGAGAGAGAGAGGGCACGTTGGCAGAAGGAAAAGGGGTTGGAGTGTGACTTTCCACGAATGATGGAGAAATAAAAAGCTAATCGCCGTTGCCGGGGATCGAACCCGGGTCACCCGCGTGACAGGCGGGAATACTTACCACTATACTACAACGACCTTGTTAGCTCAGTGACCACAGACCTTTTGAACCAACCTATTGGGCTAAAGCCTCATTATTAGGATCAAGAGCATCACTTCCAGGTACTTGATCCCCCTTCCCCGTACACCCTATTGCTACTTTACAAGTGACAGAATATATTAGGGCAGACGTCAGCAAAACCCTAGGCCCAGGTGGAGGTGCAGAGATATCAACTCAACAGCCGGCAGCCCTGCTCCTTAAATGTCACCCCAACCCCCGTCTGATGGCCTCAACAGGCAAAGGAATCAACTCATCTCTTCATCACTTTACTGCAGCCTCCTCCTCCTCCATGACCGCTCTCTGGAGTGTTCCCCATGGCCGGAACCAAGAGCTAGGGAGGAGGCATCTGCTGTCTTCTCCCCTCTCCCTTCTCGTAGGGCTCTTCTTCCTCGCATGGCGCGAGGGAGACCACCTTGCCCAGAAATGGGAAATCGCAGGCGTCCCCTCAGATCGAGTCATCCCCCCCAAATCCGTTAACAGTCGTTAGTCTTCTCCGGAGAAGGGAGGGAGGGGGAGAGAGAGAGAGAGAGAGAGAGAGGTTTGCATGGGGAGGGAAGATGGAGGAAGCAGCGCAGAGAGAGGGGTCGCCGTTGCCGGATTGGGAAGCCGAGGAATTGTCACATCGCTGCATCAGACTCGCGGCTCTGAACGCGGGAGTGCGCGCCGACAGGGAAGGCGGAAGGAGCGCCGCCTCTGCTTCCACCGCCGCGACGGCGACCGGGGGCCATACGGACGCTCTTCTCTCTTGTCTCCTCTGCTCTTCCTTCTCGTCAGTTTCTCAGGATCCCTATACTGCACATATCCAAGTCTTCCAGGTCTGAAACAAGCAATGCTTTGTTTGCAACGAGTTTCCCATAACTAAGATCATTTCAGTGTGGGATCCAAAGAATGGATAAATATTGACAATAAAATAACCTGATAACGGCTATTATCTATAATCAATAATATCCATAATTTATTTCATATTTTCACATTTTTATATTAAATAAAATTTGGGATTTTTTTGGTGTAAAGTTGTTTTTTATGAATAAAAATGTAGCCTTCCTCCCACGATTACTACTACTATATGGTCATCAAATAATAGTTTGTTCCAATTTAAAAAATACGATTATTGATGTGAATATTGTGGTACATATGAAGCATCAATCTATCTATATTAACATCAGCATCCGACAAACTCGGGTCTCCAGCTGGCCTTTTCCCATCTGAAATAGGGTTTAGACTTGCTGCACATTCCAATACCTGCCATCCTCAGTACGCCTTGATCTAAGGGAATTATCGATCAACCCATCCAATAAATCGAATTCTAACAACCTGAACATGGAACTTCCCACCGAGCTGAAACACAAGTTTCAATCAAAGAAGAACACTCCGCTGAATGATCCAGCCACCGTCTCCGATCGGTGATCAGAGATGGTGCAGTGAGGAGGTGGGGAAGAAGACGGGGGATCGATATCTCTCCTAATTTATCGCCAACGGTGACCGACACAGGTCCAGGTGTCGTTAGGGGTGTAGTCAACTCCCAGCGTCATTGCTACAAGGGAAGTGTGCTAGATTCTTGTCCATTTGTTATTATTTTATTTGACGCTGTCGGGGCCGTTCTCGTACGAACATCACATCAACCTTTCAATCTTCATCTTCTTCCTCGTCCTCTTCTTCACCCTGCCTTCACACTCCTCCCTCTCCGTCTCCTTTTCTTCTCTCCCTTCCAAGGCCTCGTCCCTGATCTTCTTCCTCTTCTGGAGATGGATCCAGCTTCTGCTCCTCCACCGGAGCACCTGTGCTACGTCCGCTGCAACTACTGCAACACAGTCCTCGCGGTAATCTGAAAAGCTTTGCAGATGCAGATACGAGAGAGCGAGAGAGAGCGAGGGAGAGAGTTGAAGCCAACTTCTCTCCATTTCTGTCACAACTACGGTGAAGTGCAGGGAGAGATTCATCCAAGGGAAGATTCTTCGTGAAAATTTACAGAAATCCCTCCCTCTCTCTCTATAAGTTGGTAGAGCCCGAGTAGAGAGATTTCCGTTCGAGTATCGTCTCTCCACACCTACGTTAGCTCACAGGAAACCAAGTTTTGCTGTTGGCGGTGGAAACTTTTCGTGAAAATTCTCACAAGAGATCCATCTTTTTCCCTTTCTAGATTAGTACAGAGAACATGGATTGAGGGATTTCTCTTCGAGTATCACTTCACAACACTTGTCTTAACTAAATATTTCAAGTTGAGGTGGACCTTGGTCCTGGGAAATACCCCCTGAAAGTTCTTGGGCATGATCTCTCTCTCTCTCTTTCTCTCTAGATGAGTAAGGAGAGCCAAGTTCGAGATATTTGTTGATCTTTTCATCCGTTACTCTTCCACTCTCGTTACCTTCAGGTTACCTTCCTCACCATCTGCAGAAGGGAAACCCTAAAGGATTTCATTCACTTTGGATCTACCCCTCAGAACCCACATACCATTTTGTTTTGCTTGCTAGTCTTCCTGCTCAAATTATACGCTTGAATACAAAAGGTAAGATATTTAGACGACCCAGATGGTTTGATTTCAGGTGGGAGTCCCATGCAGAAGACTGATGGAGACCGTGACAGTGAAGTGTGGTCATTGCAACAACCTGTCCTTCCTCAGTACCAGGCCTCTGGTGCATTCCCACTGTGCAGACTTGAATATGGCCCTGGGCTTGGGGATTCAGGTGAGTCGAGTCTCCGCGAAATCCTTAGAAGCTCTTGTTGACATGAATCTAGGGTTTCTCGAAGGAATAGTTAACTACTAGATCAATCTAGGGTTTTCGGATTTTGAGTTATATTTCTAGAAGAATCATTGTTAGAATGATTCTACACTTTTTTTGAAAAAAGGTTTACTTCCTATTGGTTAGGATTTGATGGATATAATTTAATCTCCTCCTGTCCTGACTATTATTAGGGTTTTAATGATTCCTCTTTGAAAATGGATTAGGGTTCATGCAACGACCACAAGAGGCCGTCGATGTCCATGGGGTCGTCATCAGCAGCCACCCAAGAGCCCAAGGCACCCTATGTTGTAAAACGTGTGTAATATCGCCTCTTCCACCTCACTCTTGATCACTCGCAGAACAAGAACAATAAAAGGTTTTGCTTCATTTGTCTGACGTTATTCGGTGTTCTTGTATCTGATTTTTGGACAGCTCCAGAGAGGAAGCACCGGGTTCCGTCGGCATACAACCGGTTTATGAAGTAAGAATGACAGATCTAGATAATGAAAAAAATATCAAGGAAAACAAGAACTTGAACTTGTAATGGAGTTGTGATCTCAGTCAAGATCATGAACTTCCATGTTCTAGAGTAATCTTCAGAGTTTCTTGATCTGGATCCCGGCCAAAAACTCATATTCTACGGCCAATTTCAGAGTAGTTATTTTTGGTTAGCTTTATATGTTTAAAATAATAAACCCGACCCACAGATCACAGTTGGCTATCTGGTCTTTCAGACTGCGCATGAAGCCTTCTCCACTGAGGATATAATTCCTCTGCGCTTCCAGTTAGTCAAATACAATGAGAAGATTTAAGGAATGTAATTTGAAGACTTCGGAATTTATTGCACAGGGAGGAGATACAACGGATCAAGGCTGCCCACCCTGACATCCCCCATCGAGAAGCGTTCAGCATGGCATCAAAGAACGTAAGACTCTCTCTCTCTCTCTCTCTCTCTCTCCCTCCTTTTAGAACTAATAGAAACAAATTATTTGAGTAAATATCATCTCTGTAACTTCTCTTTTTTTATGGTTTATAATGACAGTGGGCTAAGAACGATCCTCAATCAAACAACAGCAAACTTGTGGATGAACGCAGCAGGAAGGTGAAAATGGGAACTTATCAACATGTTAGTAAGAAAACCATTTCTCTACTTTATAAGTCCAGAGATTGGTCCATTTTGCATGTAGGCATCAAAATTAAGCATTTATTGGTCGTTTTTCTTCATCCATGCCCAGTATGGTTTCTACAGCATATATACCCTTCAAGTCCAAAATCTATTTTTATCACCTCGTGCTTGGCTTACAATCGCTCACTCACGTGTTCATCGTTCTGTGCCTCTCCTTACCTCCATCCCTCTCTCTCTCCCTCTCTTCCTCCCTTCCTCCTTCCCTCCTCTCTCTCTCTCTGCCTCCCTTCATCCCTCCCTCCCAACAGGCGCACAGATGCCTGGTGGGATAGGCCCGGGATTCTATGGCTCCAAACTGGAACATATTTTCCGTGCTTTTCTCTTGGGAGCGAGTGAGACCAGGGCTGTCCTCGGCCTAAACTGTTGATAGCCCTGATGATAAATTTTCCATATCATGACTTTGATTAAAAATGGGCTCATACTCAAACCTTTTGCTTTAAGTCCATGTCCAGGTGCTGCAAGAGCGACCCAGTGGAGTGATGGGTGAAGGGTTCGATGCTTTTAAGCAGCTCGAACGCCGAAATTAACTGTCTCTCTCCTTCGGAGAGGCCTTTGTATCTCGATTAGTAGTACCGTTTCGAACACTTGAAAGCCTTTGATGAACCGCACATGTTGGTAGATGTTTCCTTCCTTTAATGTTGTAACGACCATGGTTTCATGTCAACCGGCAATGTTTCGTTTTATATGCCTTAAATCAACGACACAACTGGAGTTTATAGGTGCTATTTTCCCATTGATCTGTTGCTCTGTCTGTGTGTAATGGTGGCGATGGGGGTGGCTTGGCTGTGGCCTGTGTTTATGCATGCACAGACACGTTGCGTGTGTGTGTGTGTCTGTGTGTGTGTGTGTTTGAGAGAGGGAGAGAGAGAGAGAGAGCGTATGTGTTTTCTTCAGCCTGGCTCCCTTATCTAATTGCGGGCATGGGGCATCACCAAAGGTAGAGGGGCGTGGCCAAAGTTCCTAGACGGATGGTAATTTATTCTTAGCCTGGTATATATGCAATAGATAGATAGAGAGCATGCACACATTGATCGAAGTCTCATATAAAATGTCCTTGATGCACTCAACAAAATACTTGGCCGAGTACTACTATCATTTCCATGAACACCATGCTTCGTGATTTCATGCTCTCCCTCCTGGAGATCTTCCATGATTAATTAGTTCTATGTATGATATTAGTAGATTTTCTAGCTCTATGTATCGTATTGGTAGGATATTAGTAGCATGGCTTCATGACCCATTTAATAATTAAAAGGAAGGTCCTTCCCATGATACTGTATTTTTATTTTATTCGACAAAATATTGGTCAATAATTTGATGTTTCTTTTATCCAAGCATCTACTTGATCATTGTTAGAAAACATATTTTACATGAGACTTTCCTAATTATAATACCATTATAAACATATTTTTACCTTCACTTTTCTATTTTATATTGGGCTATTTTTCTAATACCGCGTGTAATTGTAGGTCAAGATTTTACAAGAACTTAAATAAATAAAAGGATATGAAATATTTTTTTAGTGTTATATGTTGATAAATGGACACATGGTGGTCATAGAGGCATTTGATCACTAGTCATATTTAACCCTAATAATTAAAATGAGCTGACCCATTTTTTCCACCCGCCGTCATTCTGCCCGGCTCAAATTGTACCTCGCTTGCCTGATGTGGTTGTCTTGTGGGACCCATCTAGCTTCTTACTATACGGAGGGTTAAGGCCCTACTATGCTAGCCCGTTGACCCGGCCAGACTCGTGTACTCCAACAAGATTAACCATCCTAGAGAAGCTAGAAAACTCAAGTTATCAGCCTGAGCTTGGTAATAGAGAAAATTGCTATGCAATTATAATGGAACATCAGGTTGTATATGGTTTACAATCGATCAATGAGTAAAACAAAGTATTTTATTTAAAAAATATGCAGGTATGGTTTTTTCAAGCTTTATGTCCCTTTTATGGTAGTTTTAAATGAATATTATAAAGAAATGATTGTAAGACATACAACTTGCTAGTTGTGTTGGAAAATCTAATATTTATTGTAGTTATGTCTGAAAAATACATAACTTTGGTATATTTAATGATATCTAGCAACTGTTTGATAAAGTATTAGGATAAAAGCGAACATTATTCATGGAACACGAATCATATTTAGAGAATATGATCCATTTATTAGCCATATATTGATTTTGGTTTGCATTAGATCCCTCAACTTATGTTAACTAACTACTAAAGATTAGTCTAACAATCAAGTCAATGCGAATCCAGAAACCTGGTGACCTTCAGTTTGGCAGTTGACTCGGAAGGGTTGCGCCGCACTGCACTCGTCAGCCATTGCAACTGAAGATGCAACCTTTCTCTCTCTCTCTCACTCCGACGATACATGATGACCTTTCACTCTCGCTCTCTTTCTCACTCCGACGACCCATGATGACCCTTTATTCCCTCTCTCTCTCTCTCTTACTCGGACGACTCATGATGACCCTTCATTCTCTCTCTCTCTCTTCAGGGTGCCTCTGTTCTCAGGCGTCTCATCAAGCCGTTGTGAGCGGATGGCAGAGTCGACGTTGACAGCTGTCGGTCTCTTACTCTCGCCTCCTGCCACCGCCCAATCACGTCTCCTCCAGCCAGCCGTGTTGCAGTAGATCTTCATCGTAATGACTCAAATACCCTTATATTTACTTAAAATACCCATCATAGCCAGCCATCTGCGTATCTTTGAAAGACAAAAATATCTCTCCTTTTTCATAAACAACGCCTATGTTAACTCAGCCGCACGTTTTGCTCCAACACTCTCGGCCTCACTCGTTAAGGGAACATGTGGTCAACGGGAGAATCCTGATCCTATCTTGATTATGGGGGAGATCACTATGTTGTCAACTCTTAGTCTGGTCAACTCAAGTGGACTAGATCAGATATCACCAATCATAGAACTCAACAGATGACCGACCCATATCAGCTTGGGCCATCCTTGGGTGGGGTTTGACCTTTGCCATCTAATCATTGTTAGTCACCCAATTTACTTGTGTGAAATTAAGAAGTGGGGTTTAATTAATCAATTTCTCAATATTTTTATGATAAGATTTCTTTTCTTCAATCGATTTTCTCTTTGACTTCTTAATTTGTACAGTCTTTCTAGATTTATAATGAATGACTAATGTATTTTCTAACGTATTTTAATACAAACTATTAATTCACTTCTAATGATAGGCCTAATGATTGACCCATATCAGATTGATTTGACCTTTTCAAATCATCTAATCGATTCAATCTTTACCTCAATCGTGTGATCGATAGCAGTTGCATGGTCAGACCTTGTACGCTCAATTTACTTGCATGATTTTGCCCATGTATATCTATCCTAGTATGTATTAATATATTTGACAAAAAAATAGAGATTCCTTAGCAGCCTAGTAGGAGTAGTTGACTTTGATGCACTAATGATCAATCCATTTCTGGAAAAGTTACGACCAAACTATGGTATCGAAATATGTAGTTAATCACAGTCTTGTTGGTCTATCAATGAAGACACCCCTTCAATACGACAACCAAAGTTTCATTGAACACCGTCCAAAGCTCAGTTGACCTGATTCATTTGGAAGACAAAGACCAAGTTGACCAAGTTGACCCATGCTTTTAAAGGTACATATGGGCCAGAAATTTGAACTGCATCTCTCTCTCTCTCTCTCATATTGCGGGGTGAGTGTTGTGCCGGGCTTCGGGCTTCATAATTTGCGGGCCTGAATCCCGTTTCCTGACAATTTTCCGGCCCCTTGAAGCCCGTAGAGAGATATTTTGACGGTGATGTGTGGTGGAAGTCGGGCGATTTGGACGGCCAGGATGTTCCGGCGGGTGTGGAAGTGGGACGTTCAATCGACACGTGTCGAGGAAAAAGGTCGGATCGTTTAAGGTTCTCGGTCTCGCTCCTCGGACTTCGCGGCAGAGATCGCGTAATAAATCTGACTGCTCGGAATATTTCCTAAAAGGCAGCATAAGTTTTTATTTATTCATGTAACCATAACACACGGAAAATTTCGTCGCAGATCCCAACTATCAACTCTACAAAGGGTGTAAATATAAATGTTATTTATATGGTGCATATAATATTCTTATTTTCGTTTATGGGAGCGAAACACAATGTGCAACCATCGCCTTCAACGTCACCACCTCTGTAAGAATTCATGACCAGAGAGAGAGAGAGAGAGAGAGAGAGAGAGAGAGAGAGAGAGGGAGAGGGAGAGGGAGAGGGAGGGAGGGAGGGCGCGAGAGAGAGAGGAGAGAGAGGAGAGAGAGGAGAGAGAGGAGAGAGAGGAGAGAGAGGAGAGAGAGAGAGAGAGGAGAGAGAGAGAGAGAGAGAGAGAGAGAGAGGAGAGAGAGAGAGAGAGAGAGAGAGAGAGAGAGAGAGAGAGAGAGAGAGAGAGAGAGATGGGGACTTACCTTCACAGTAAAAACACACATGAGAGTGAAGGGGGGAGGGAGGAGGAGCGAGAGTGAAAAGGGTGGAGTGTGGGAGTAAAGAAGAGTGCCCTCCATCCGCAGACCTCATAAGTCGCCCCTCCCCTTCTCCTCTTCTGTGCATGCATCCGCGTTCATCCGCTCGTAGCTTTCCCTGTGATCGTCGGATCCTTTGCCATTTTCGGCACTGCGGTAAAGGAAAGAAAAAGAGGGGGAGACCCACTGGAGGAGGCAAGAGAGAGAAAGAGAGAGAGGCCGAGAGCGTCAGGGAGGAGGAGGGGAGACGGGTGATAGGTGGATCGAAGAAGAAAGAGATCCAGAAGAGAGCGTCGGGAGAGCGTAGCAGGTGCAGAAGAAGAGGAGAGAGAGAGAGGCATGGGGAGAGGGAGGGTTGAGTTAAAGAGGATCGAGAACAAGATAAACAGGCAGGTGACGTTCGCCAAGAGGCGGAACGGGCTGATGAAGAAGGCTTACGAGCTCTCCGTCCTTTGCGATGCCGAGGTTGCCCTGATCATCTTCTCCAACCGCGGCAAGCTCTTCGAGTTCAGCAGCAACAGGTGACCAAACTCCTGGGCTCCCCCTTTGCCCCTCCATGCCTATCTTATCTCATCCTACAAAAGAAAATACGATTATAGTTTCTGTGTTTCGCCGGAGAAATAAATAATCGGCTGATTAAGGCGTTGATGATGGGAAAATCATTCCATATATCGATAGATCCATCGTTCCTTCAGGACTGGAGCTCAGATCTCAGAAGATATGGCGACCGGGATGGCCTGATCTTCTGTCTGATGTTTTTTATAGGGCCTCATCCAATTTCTCCTTGAACATGGAGAAAACCCTGATCTAAGCCGCATCTCTCTAGATTTCTAAGTACCTATTAAGCTTATTTCTATTTCTTTCACCTGATTTTTTCTGGATATTTCATGTTGCTGTTTATTTTTTTTGCCATCTGCTCTCCCCGGATAAAACGTTTTAGGGCCAGTGCGCAGCTGTTCTTCTCCTGTATCTTTTTTCAAACTTTATCGTCGACTGGTACCCAGATTAGGGTTTGCTCAAAGAATCTCTCTCTCTCCCTCCCTCCCTCCCTCCCCCCCGCCCGATAATATCCCGTTTCATTTCCGGATGCGTAGAAATCTCTCAGGTCTATTTCAGACGTCGTCCATGGTGCAAAAACTGCCTCTTTCCTTCTCGCTGCCTTCTGTCTGTGTCTGTGACCTCCGAGGTCTTAGGTTGTCGGAAACGGCTCTTCCAACTGCTGGGTCTTCCTCCGCTCTCTTAATTTCTTCGAGTTATCTTTCTCTCTGACCTTCAGATCAAATAGCTGGTTCGTCTTCCCGCTGGGTATTCTCTTCCCCCAGGTCGCCGTCTCCATCTTCTTCCTCCTACTAACACCGAAGAGTGTTTGCAGTCATAATCATGCCTGAAATGCTTCTGTGACAGAAGCTAGACTCGACCCAGGCTCAAAAACTCAAGCTTTTCCTACGTGTCTCTCCCTAGCTTCACGTTCTTATTTTCCATAATTAAGTAGAGTGATACAGCGAGCGAGCGAGCGAGAGAGAGAGAGAGAGAGAGAGAGAGAGAGAGAGAGAGAGAGAGAGAGAGAGAGAGAGAGAGAGAGAGAGAAATTGTTCATGCAATTTTTTTTATCTGCCATCAACGTAGTATTTTATTTATTGGATATTCTTTTAATTAATTGATGTATTTATTTTATGTTAAAATTGTTCATAACCAAGGTTGACCAATGGAATCAGGATTTAGAGGTTTTCTTTTGCATAGCTCTTTAATTTACTAGTATTGTGAAATTGGCCCCTTTGTTATTATTGTGGTCAATTCAAGCACTAATGAAAGAAATCGAATATTATAGATATTTATTTAATTAAAAAAATAGAGCTAATAATGGTTAAATACCCCTTGTTATAACACAAATAATAACCTTTTTGTGTCAATCCTTATTTTCATATCATTGAAATAATTAAGGGTCTAGTTGTCCATCTTAGTTTGACCTTCAATAATATCTTAGTTTAATTTGTGGATAATGTAAAATTATGGTTTGCCCCTCTTGGGATTCACAAATAAAGGATATTTATTGTTATGCCACTGGTATTTAGTGGAAGGTATTAGAGAAAATATTAATTCAGCTGATGCATGAGAGGAGATATTTTCAAAGTGACGCAATAAATCAAGTACCATTATCATTGATTTTATATTATAATAATCTATCAAGATAAATCGGTTAAACTTTGGTTAATAGAGGCTAATAAATAGTTCTCTTTGGACGACTAAAAACAAGGTAAAAATGGAACTTGAATTAAATGGATATTCTAGACCTCTTCATATGGTTTTAAATCAGACGACTCACATTTTTCTCTCATCGATATTCTTATTTTCTTGAATATTTGGTCTCATAATCCCATATTCATGTCATTACGGAATATTCTGCTTCGAAAAATTACTGATTATTTTAAATTATATATTTAATTAAGGATCTTTCTACTTTTAGAATGAGAAAAAAATGGGATTTATTATCATTTAAATAGGATTTAAATAGGATTTATTATTCCTGTTAACTAGGAATAATATCTTGTCAAGGAGAGTGTATTAAAATATAATATTTAATGGGGAAGCTTCGTGGTTAGGGGATGCAGAACTTATCGTTTCATATAAACCTGCATGCTAGTACCGTACGCATAAAGTCAACCCCGGGGGGTCAACCCTATTAACTCCAGACTGACACGTATGTCTACATAGCTGCAGCATGCTCAAGACGCTCGAAAAGTACCAGAAATGCAGCTACCCTGTTCCAGACGCCATCGTTCCGTCCAAGGAGACCCAGGTGAGAAGAACGCTCTCTCTCTCTCTCTAGCTTTTGACGATGAGTCGGCAAGTTTTTAAAAGAGCATCTGCTGTTTTTTTCGACTCGACCAGAGCAGTTACCAGGAGTACCTGAAGCTCAAAGGAAGAGTGGAGGCTCTGCAACGTTCCCACAGGTAACCTCTCTCTCTCTCTCTCTCTCTCTCTCTCTCTCTCTCTCTCTCATGGTTTCTTCAACGTAGTAAGAATCTACTCTACGGGGTACCACAGGAACCTTCTGGGGGAGGACCTTGGTTCTTTGAACACGAGGGAGCTGGAGCAGCTGGAGAACCAGCTGGACGCTTCTCTGAAGCACGTCAGGTCAACTAAGGTAGCCTCTTTCTCACCGACCGACAGAAACCTCTCCAGTCATTCTCATCATCGAAGAAAGATTCCGTCTTGAGAAGAAGAAGAAGATTAATTAGCTCCTGCAGATGCCATCTCTGCGCTCTTTCTCTTATATTTCCTCTTCTTTTTCCAATCATTTTATCTAAACGATGTGATCTGTTCTTGCTTCTACGAATCTCACGGCAGACTCAACTGATGCTGGACCAACTCTGCGATCTCAGGAGGAAGGTGAGATGACGTTTAGGGGTTTAAGCCCCGCTCCTCCTTCGAAATTGCTGGAGAACTCCTACTGATTAGACGTTTTTCTGACGTGGGTCCGTCTCATCCTCCTGCAGGAACAGATGCTGCAGGAGTCAAACCGCATCCTGAGGCAGAAGGTGACCGACCTCAACTCCGTACCGGCGTTGACATCACCCACCAGCGGAGACCATCTCACCTCGTCCCTTGTCGGCTTCTCTTCTCCTCGCAGTTGCAGGAGGTGGGCCCGGAGAATCCCCTGCAGCTTTCCTGGGGCAACAACGGCGGCGGCGGCGGCGGCGGCCCGAGCACCACCCCCTACGGCCGCCAACCCGTCCCCCCGACGGAGGGTCTCCTCCAGCCCCTCGGATTCGACGGCCCGCTCCAGATCGGCTGGTACGGCTCTAATTCTCTTCTTCTTCTTCTCTTCTCCTCGTTCTCTTTCTTCGATCTGCTTCTTCTTCTTCTTCTTCTTCTTCTCGTTCTTCTCCTTGTTCTTTTTCTTCGATCTGCTTCTTCTTCTTCTTCTTCTTCTTCTATTTCCTCCCGCCATTCCGCAGGTATCCAGTGGCGAACGTTGACCAACTGAACCCCGGCGAGCTGTCGCAGAACGTCAACGGAGGATTCGTCGGGGGCTGGATGGGATGATGATCTCGGATCCTCCCCGCCGCCCCTGTAAATCTGGTTATGCGCTCGCTTCGTCCCACGTGTCCTGTGCCGCCGCCGTCGCCGCCGCCGTCGCCGCCGCCGCTGTGTGAACTATTTGTTAGAATAAAAGCATGGAGAGAGAGAGAGAGAGGGTGGGGTGGGGTGGGGTCTGAATAAAGACGTTTTCTTTGAACTTCTGAGGACTGGGTGGGGGATGTTATTGTTTGAAACGACAGTCACAGTGTTGATTTGAGCAGCTCGTTGCTTGTGGGTCTCTCTCTCTCTCTCTATCTCTCTAAATGTAACTATTTTCCCGTTCGTATCCTCATGAAAGCCAGTCATTATGAGTGGGCAATTGATTTCAGAGAAGAACCATGCGCTGATGAAACCCGTCAACTATTTCTATTAGGATCATCAACCCATCAAATATGCCAACCCAAATATTAGGATCACAGTGGACCAGAGCGGAGATTACAGTGCCCACAATAAGGCTCTCTCTCTCTTTCTATCTCTGTCTCTCTCTATCTCTCTTTCTATCTCTCTGTCTCTGTCTCTGTCTGTCTGTCTGTCTGTCTGTCTCTCTCTCTCTCTCTCTCTCTCTCTCTCTAGCTGAGGGGGAGGGGGTTCACATGGTCTGCGATGATATCAATTGTCACACCCAATGCAATGCGTCCACATGACCTGTTAGGCCCTTGTTTTTGAGGGGCTTGAAGCACAGATTGGTTGAATGGACGATCTGTGGAATGAATTTCTACAGGGCGAGGAGGCCCACCATCTTCCTTCAAGTCATCTCATCATCTTCCTCGATCCCCTCACGAGCACCGGCAGCAAGGAAGTGCTCCCTGCAGAGGCCATAAACAACAGAAACCCCAATCAGCACAGGGCGACAGAGAGAGAGAGAGAGTATAAACATCGCGAGATAATCTCAGAAAGCCCCTGCCTACCTCAATTTCTCACAGAGGCGAACCAGTGCATCGGAGCCCGTTCTGTAAGCGACGTCCTCAATCTGCAGAGAATTGCACACGTTCGCACACTCTGCAAGCCTGAATTCACACAGGTCCTTCAACGAGAAGGCATCTGTCAAGACAGCAGAGTGGCCTCCCCCAGCCGCCACCCTCCTCACATCTCCTACACACCTTCAAAAGAACAAGAACAAGACCAAGAACTACAAATCTAAGAAGAAGAAGAAGAAGAAGAAGAAGAAGAAGAACTACACATCAAATCATGGGTTTGGGGCTTAGAAGGCGACCTACCAGTCGATGGGCGAGGGGTTCCAGGCATAGGTGGACTTCCCATTCGCCGCCTGGCCATAAGAATTGTAGCCCCACCCGTAGACCCTCCCATCCTTGGTGGACACGAGCGTGTGGGAATGCCCACAAGCGGCGATCTCCACGCCCGATGGGATGACCAAGGCCGGGATGTTGTGGAGCAGAGTGGCGGCAGATTCATTGGGGCTGCATGAGAAGAACCCGTTCTGAGGGCCCAGACCCAATTGCCCAGCTTGCCCGCCGCCCCACGCGTAGAGCGCTCCCTTCGAAGTCACAGCGCACGAGTGCACGCCACCACAGGAGATGTCCTTGGCGATGATCCCTTCGAGAGCCACTACTCTTCTGGGAAGGAGCTCCTTATCTGCAAACTGGAGGGAGCAGTGGCCAAGCTGACCCATACTCCCTAACCCCCAGGTGTACCTGGTAAGCAGGAAGAAGATTGAAATCAAAGAAGCCCGCCCTCAAAGGAGTAAGCTGCCACAAAAGGTAATTTAAAAGAAAAATAAACAAAAATTTCTTCCACTCTAGCAAGAAAAATAACCAAAAAAAAAAAAAAAAAAAAAAACTAGCACTCCCCTCACTGGTCTACACCTCATGGCAGCTAGATGCAGATCGTCTTAGGGTGACAAAATTACCCAAATAAGTCACCAGTTTCATGCGGAAATCCATCATCTACAAGCAAGATTTTGCAACTCCAGATATTTTTAGTATCCTCGTAAATCACTTACACCTCGCCAATTTCCGATATGGCTGCAGTGTGGAACTCCCCACACGAAACTCGGATTATCTTCACGAGCTCAGGGGCTTCATCAAGAAACCTAGCATAGGCATTTAAAACGCGAGGCTTCTGCAGTCCTTCACAAGAAAAACCTCTCCCAAGCTGACCATACTCATTGTAGCCTGATGTATCACCAAGTAATACGATTCTAATTAATATGCAATTCAATGATATACTATAATCTGTAAGATACTCCTTTTCAGAGAGTGTAGGAAACAAGAAAAGAAAAAAAAGAGCATATGGGCATTGAGAAAAGGGATAAATTAGCAGCAGCTGATAATATCCGAGAAAGAATTACACACTCAAAATCAATTGAGGTGGAGAACAAATTAGGCAAAACTTACCCCATGCTTGCAGCAATCCGCCCTCAGATAGTGCCACCACGTGAGCATTTCCGCACGAAACTTGGCGGACATTCTGCCATGTTTCGACAGAACAAGAGAAAGATGACAACAAGATCGAGTTTCATAGAGAACAAAACACGAGACTGGAATCGGATATAGTGCATTGATTGATTTATAGATGGCTCCGGCCTTATCCACATGTTGAACCCAGATAATTTTTTTATTTAATTTTTAATTTCTGTCATTCCATGGAATTCGACATCTTCAAGGGGATAATTTAATTCATGACACTGAGGAGAAGAACAGAGTATCGATCACAAATGAAAGATGAGTAGCTTTTGTAACTAGGTCTAACAAGATCCGATTCTTAGAACCGCATTCATCGTTATTTAGGTTAAAGAGGAAAAATAAGAACAGGGGGGCGTGGAGTCAGTCTCCCCACGCTGATACTAGAATATTTGGCCAACTTGCATAGGTTCTCACCACATACTCTGAGATCAACTTGCCACCGGTTCCTCGCCACAATCTCTCCCCATTGGGACAGAGAGAAGAACCTAAAACCTCCTGCTGCGGCCTCCATCTTCAAGCAGTTGCCTTATCCCCATTACCTCATCTTACGGTCACCACCTCCCTCTCCTGTACTCACCACTCTGAAAATTAATTTCTTAGAAAGTTAGGGGTCCTAACTAGGAGATGCCGTCTTGTCAAAGGAGTCTCTCCAAATATATTTTTTACGTCTAATGGTTACATCCTGGAATTTGTAGCAGAAACTAAAAGAAATGTCATCAGGGAATGGTCACTTCTCAGCCTCAAGGCTGACAAAAGGTGGCTTAAAATATTAAGTTAAAAATCAAAGGAGGTTTGCATCACCACCGAATTCGGTCGATTTTATACACATTCCAGACTCGGACACCATCTACATCTTCAGAATTTCAAGTCAGTTCTACTCACTTCTCCCCAAAATTGTGAAGGGAGATGTATGCAAGAAAGAACTCCAGTCTCTATTATCTTCTAAAAAATTAAAGACCCATGGAGATGTAGCTCCTCCATGCGGTATATTACATTAAAATTAGAAGATAAAAACGTCACTAACCCCTAAATTTCATAAATCTCATGGACATTATGATATCACAAAGGCAGGAAAAAAATCTTGTACAATGGGAAATCAGAACACCAGAAGGGTATTGAGACAGTACCCCTAAAGACGTGTTCGACATAAGACAATAGTCTAGAAGCTTCTGTAGTAAACACTGGGATAGGAATATACTGAACAATATAAATACCCTCCTCTGTGAATAAGAGGGGGTATTGTGGTAGAAGGTCACGAGAGGAAAGGGAGAATGAGGAATTCTCTCGAACTAATTCTCGTCTCATCACTGTTTTCTCTGTTTTCTTTGAATACATTGTTCGTTTTTTCTTCTTTGTCTGAGAGGAGAGAAGGTGATTGTATCAGGTATAAAGTTATAACATGCCCAGCGCAAACAATCTAACACGCAACGTTTTTTCTCACACGCTGATTGGCTTTAAGAATAATTAGAACACATTTGAAGTTTCAACTTGTAAAGGTTATCTCGTAGACAAGTAAATAAGCAACATATAATCATAAAGAAACATAAACCACATACCATACTGGGAGAGAAAGCTCCCCAAAATAGGCGTGGACAATTTGAACCCTAAAAAAAAAAGGAAGCAAGGACTTTCCATAAATCATTACAGGGGACAGAAATGAGATAAGAATAAACCTGTAAGATATGAAGATAACATTGACCTGGTTTTGCCCCCAGATCCAGAGCCTACTGGTAGATTTGTTACCATCTTTTTCGCGAGATTCTGCAATCGCAGCTGTGCAATGTGCACCACAAGATACAGATTTGACAAACTCATTTTGCAGTGATTTAACCTTTTTGGGGTGTTTCCTGTTTTCCTCAGTGCCATCACCAAGCTGACCAAAATCATTTGCACCTGTGGAAATGAATAAAAGGCTGTTAAATTTATCCGTCTTGCACTAACATTCAAGAAAAAAAGTTTAAGAGAATATGAAGAAATCTCTGTCTTGAAAGTTTAAGAGAATATAGCACGACACAGGCCTATAACGCAGGGAAGGCTTCATAAATAAATCTTTTTTATATGCTCCAGAAATAAGAAACGAAGCCACTTGAAAGAAGCTGGCATGGATCAATAATCCTAAAAAATGATATTGGTTAAAATGAAAACGGGAATGATTTTGGTTCTCTCGAAAATGACAGAACCCTAGAAATAAGGTTTTGTTTGAGACCATAAGAACAATAGCTTCAATATTTCCTGATGAAAATATTAATACTTGATTTACGCAGACTTAAAAGATGGCTTTCTAACATCAGCAGCCCACAAAGTACCAGAAGATTAAGAAAAAATCAACTAAAACTAAATGAAAAAGAAAGGTGTATTGGACCAAAAGGAGGAGACTCTTGAATGTAAAGGGATTAGTACAGAACAACAGTAGAAAGGGACACCCATAGAGTCTAACCCCCCCCCTTCCTCTCACTTCCACCATCCACCAGCAGATGAGAGGAATCGGGGAAGCCACTTCTTGGCAATTAAATCCACAATTAATTCTCCTATCAGTTGAATAATTAACATTCGGGCATTTCTTGATATAATCTTCTTCAAGAAAAGAAATATCCAAAATCAAAAGAAGCACAGAAAAGAACAAACCCCATGTGAACAGCGTGCCATCTGATGCTACGGCAGCAGTATGCTCGCGGCCACAGGCAATATCCAGCCACCGCAGCTTCTCCCCTCGAGGGCACTTGAAGAGCTCCCGGGAGAGTCGTTTGGGGATCCTCAGACGTCCTTCGTTGCACTCCCTGGCAGTCTGTCCCCGCTGGTTATAACCCCAGATATAGATCGCGCTCATTGTTGGGAAGGCAACTGCTTCCTGAGCGTCACCCAGAATCTGATTGATACCCATGTTCACAAGAAATTGATGCCTGCACATATAAAACAGAAAGACAATGATCCAACGAAAAACAATCTCATATCGAACAATAATCATACGATCCAACTGATACACGCCTGTGTCAGTCAAGATCGTGATGACCGAAGAAGAAATCGGAATACATGAGACTGTCTCACAAATTACACGCTTCCGATTCTGGAAATGACACAGAGAAATCAGTAAACGCGGGCAATAATTGAACACCGGCCCCTTGTTCATCTGAGAAAAGGAGCAGGGGGGAGACGACGATTGGGGAGGAATCCACGCACAGACCAGGGTCTGGGCGGCGGCACGAGCAGGAGAGAATCGAAACCACGAAACCCACCTTCCGCCACCGAAGTCTTGAAACGCACCTCGATCCTGAGGGGAGACTAAGGGGGTCTCCTGCTTTCTTCAACCCCCCCGGGATCAAGGTGGGTCAGCGGCGGCGAAGGCGACCACGTGGAGCTCCGGCAACACGGCGGCGATCACTCCCTCACCGGCGTAGAAATCAAATGTATTTAAATTATTGTCAATTTTATTTTAAAATGCATGTATTAATAAAAAATGTGAATTTTAAGGATAATAAACGCATTAGAGAAGCTTGGTCAGGATGTCAAATCGCTTTTGAGCCGTGTGCCTTTCAAATAAGTACTGAGATGTTCGGCCCAACGGGCCTATTATATCCATTAGAGAAGCTAGGTTTTGAGCCTCATCAAAGAAACTTTGGGCCGGCCCACATCTGGCTCGAAGTAAGTGACCCAACCCATGTAAATATTTTTAATTATTAAATTACTTAATATATTTGTTATGTCTGTGGGCTCAGGCCCTCGGATAGAAGGCTAGGTTTTGCCAGAACGGATCCGGCCCATTTAAATCTTGGGAGGGGGAGAGAGAGAGAGAGCGAGGCAGAGGGGGAAGAGAGAGAGGGAGAGGGAGAGAGAGAGGGGGAAGCGAGAGAGGGAGAGGGAGAGAGAGAGGGGGAAGCGAGAGAGGAGAGGGAGAGAGAGAGAGGGAGAGAGAGGGAGAGAAGAGAGACGAAACAGAGAGGGAGGGAGAGGGAGAGAGAGAGGGAGAGAGAGAGGGAGAGAGGGGAAGAGAGAGAGAGGAGAGAGGAGAGAGAGGGGAGAGAGAGAGGGAGAGGGAGGGAGAGAGAGAGAGAGAGAGAGGAGAGGAGGGGAGAGAGAGAGAGAGAGGGGGAAGAGAGAGAGAGAGAGGGGGGGGAGAGAGAGGGAGAGGGAGAGAGAGGGGGAAGAGAGAGAGGGAGGAAGAGAGAGAGAGAGAGGGAGGGAGAGAGAGGGGGAAGAGAGAGAGGGGGAGAAAGAGAGAGAGAGAGAGAGAGAGAGAGAGAGAGAGAGAGAGGAACCACTGATTGTTCTTGAAAATAAATAAGAAACTTGAGTAAAATGCGAAGACCATCGGTTCTCATAATTCTAGAACATCTTACGTCTTCTCACGTTTCTTTCTTTGCATAAGCGACACTAAAGTTAAGAGAACAGTCGGAGGAGAGAGAGTGTGAGAGAGGAAGAGGGGCTCCTTCCTTCCCTGCTAGAGATCGAACCTGCACGGACATGGAGAGAACAAGGGTTTCAGAATCTGCATGAGAGGGGAGAGAGAGAGAGTTTAGAGAGAGAGAGAGAGAGAGAGAGAGAGAGAGAGAGAGTTGTCAATCTTCTTATGTTACTCTCACTAATCTCTACGACAGTTTTTCTCCCAAGGCTCGCTACTTCTCCATAGACACTGTGAATAGTCTCCAGTAAATTCAGCGAGAAAATGGAGAGGAAATAATACCCAAGAATTCTCCATAATCTCCATGAAAGAATCCACGGCGGGCCTTCTATTTATACTATACCGGGGAGAAGAAATCTCACCTCACCTTCGTGAAGTTGAGAGAGAGAGAGAGAGAGAGAGAGAGAGAGAGAGAGAGAGAGAGAGATGATGACGACGATATCGTCCCTAAAGGAGACGACGGAGGCGCTTCTCTCCGTGGGTAGCGGTGCCGCCGCTGGCGGTGGTGCGCTGGAGGCGGCGCCGCCGCGCGACCCGGACTGGCTCATCCCCTTTGGCTTCATCCTCGTCTCTTTCTTCGCCATCGCCTGCATCATGGCCATCGTCATGTCCCGCTGGGGCAGCTGCAAGGAGAAGACCTACGCCTACTCGTACAGCGTCTCCATCTTCGAGCATGAGTGCCTTGTGGGAAGCCTCGCCGCGGTCCTCTTCATCGTCATCTCCCTGGCCAGCTTGTACTACTACTTCTGCTTCAGCGGCGGCTGCTTCGGCGGCGGGATGGCCGCGGCGGTGCCGCTGGCCGCCGGCAGGAGGTTGAAGACGGCGGCGAAGTAGAGCTCAGAGGCGGGAGGAACCAACGGTAGGGTTTTGAAGCCACGGAGGAATAAGGATAGTGGTGTTGTAGAGGACCCAGTCTGGGACTAATAATAAGGGAAGCAAGAAGCAAGTAGCTCCGAAGAATGATCGGAATTAAGGAGCTTACTTTGAAGCCATGGCAATCGGGCTTTCATCCTATGCTCTCTCCTCCATGAATATATAGATCATGCTAAGCTATGTTGTAGTCAACCAATTTTGATATTTTAAAACCAAATATTGATTATTATTCATTAACTAATGCAGCTGATGAGGGGAGATTTCTTCAGTAAAGATGTGTGCGCGCGTGTTTGTGTTGGCGTGTTGTAGTGGGATATTAATGATGGAGTATATTTTTTGTGATTATGAGATGTATATGGAACATTATCATTCATTAATAACACTGCCAAATATGAATTGCATATGCTAACATGTGTTGGTCTGCCAGTTTTGTTGTAATATTGCTTGATAATCAGAAACATTGTGGATTATCATTTATGGTTAACATCATTGAAGCTGAATTTTTAAATAAATAATGGTATTAAAAACTATATATAATACATTCAAGATCCATTTTGAAATGCATACATGACTCAATCTATCATCATATTTTTTACAATGAAGTGCTACGTAGAGTACAAAAAAATAGTAGTTTTATTTGCGCACTAGCTAGTGGGAGTCCTTAAAATGAGTCATCTACCTCATATGTTTGTTTATGGTTTACGAAATTTATCTTTTATAGAATATTCATACATAATTTTTGGGCTCTACCATGCAAATAAATATACGTGATGAATAAATAACACATCCAAGACTGTGATAATATCATAAAAAAATAAACCAATAATTGAAGCTAATCATCGACCAATGAAGTATTTGTTTAAAAAGCCTGTTGTATGATTTGGTCTTCAAAGTTTAATCTATGTCTAAATGGTCCATTGGATCATCATCCATACATGATAGTATAGAAATGTTTAAATAAAAAGTGGAAGTTACTAAGGTAGCTCATAAGTAGTATATCATGAATATTTCTCCAGCAATTAGTGACCTACTTGTGGAATTGATCAATTTATGTAGATAGTATCAGAGGATGCACTGAAACTAAATATTGTTGGATAAATGTATTGTTAATTTATGAGAGAAAGGATCTTCAACAATCATGTCTTTTGAGCTTTATATAAACCTTCAAAAAATCTACCTAATTAGATGTGCTAACTACATATCTTATCTGATATTACTTACATGGATAACCTTATTAAGTTTAATTTAATAGCTAATGAAATGTTATAAATCATGGATTGCCTTATTAAGTCTAATTTAATAACCAATTGAATGTTTATAAATCATGTATAACCTTATTAAGTATAATTTAATAGAGAATGGAATTGTTTATAAATCTCCCTTGAAATTACACTAAAATCATCGAAAGTATGTAACCTAGATAGATTTGGGTGTATAATTGATAGGCTTTATAACTCATTGGAATTGATCATTTGTTTCCGAAGCTTGAATTCCTGGGGCGTCTATAATTTTCAAATAATTTATAACAAGAAATTTTCAAACATGCATAAAAACATTGAGTCGACATCCTTGTGTCATGGTGGGAAGAAACTATCTTCTGACATAACTTCACCATTTTCCAACCAGGAGTAACCTCTCCCAATCCTTGAAAATATAAGAATCTTTCACTCCATGAAGGGGTCGTCGAGGGGAGAGGGAGAAACAACTAGGGCAGGAGAGTAAGATGGAAGAGTCTCTCCAGTGCAAGGGTGGGCAGGTAGCTGGAGTTCAGACTTTCGAGTGGGAGCCATCCTACCCTATGCTGAACCAAGAGCCTAGGGGATCGAACAAACTTTCATCTTCAAGTTTGAGAGAAATGGAGCCAATTATAATCCAATTAACTTAGCCATTGGCACTCCAAGTCGAGATCTACTCTACCCTCTAGCAGCCCTGAGCCGAACCAAGCTTATGGCTCAACTATCTCGTTGTCATATTGAAGGAGGTTATAGAAGATAATAAAACCATGACCATGATCAACTCTCTCTCTCTCTCTCTCTCTCTCTCTCTCTCTCCCCCTCTCCCTCTCTCCCTCTCTCCTTAATATGATAGACGAACATGAAGAAATAGGCCATAACTATTGTATACTTAAAATCATTTATGGGACCCAGATCCATATAATTCAAAGAAATTATTTCTATGATTAAAACATTTTGGAGTCATATTTAACAAATTGTTTCCATCGTTTAACATATTTATATCGGCTCCTATCCTCGTCGTCCCAAAATGGTTCAAGAGATTCCTCAGATCCGTTCCCAACTCTCTTATTTAGATTCTGACAGCATAATTTCTCAGGACATCTTGGACGATCTCAAAAAGATTGTGAGAGGAAGCTCAGTAGGACCTTCCCGGAACTTCTCTAGGATTCTGTTGCTAACATTAATACGTAAAGCCCTGTTTTCGGATGAAATAATCAGCATTTGGCAAATAGTTGATCCCGTAAATTACGTGATATTAAGATGGTGAATGGTCCATGCCAGCTCCAAGCCCTTGCCGAAGTTCAGCCCAAAATTTTAGGTCTTCTTATAAGGCTCAAGAAATCTCAAACAACACTCTGGTCCGAACGCAAATGAATCCCGGAACCAACCCTCTATAGAGAGAGAGAGAGAGAGAGAGAGAGAGAGAGAGAGAGAGAGAGAGAGAGAGAGAGAGAGAGAGATCTAACAAAAAAAACGGGCTCCAATTCAGAAACGGGCCTGGCTCCGGGCTTACTAGGCTCATTGTGACGCCAATTTTATTGAGAGAAGTTCGAGTTCATAATTACATATAATTGATATTGTTTTTTTGGTAAGCTATTAGACGTGGAGCGCATTTTTACTGAGTTATTGTGATTCTTCGATAAGATGATTTCTCTGTATGATGAGCGTGGTCCTCTCCGTGTCTTCGACGTGCTTCATATGATGAGCATGGTCCGCCGTGGCGGAAGTGACTTACCAAACCTCTATTTATACAAGAGAGATAGAATTACCCCCGGAAGAAGATACACAGAGGAAGGGGTGTATATATAGAGTAGGAGAGAGGCATAGATACAGAGATTGCTAGCTAGCGAGAGAGAGAGAGAGAGAGAGAGAGAGTGAGAGAGAGGATGGAAAGAAGTCTTGGAGCACGAGGGATGGACTTCGCCGGAGGGAGGCTGGGGCATCTGCTGCACATCTTCGGTGCGGTGGGGGGTGTCCAGCCGGAGGCCTCCACCGTGGTGGCGGCGGCGGCGGCGGCGGCTCCGCATCCAACCGATCACGATTGGATCCTGCCCTTCTCAGTCGTCATCGTGCTTCTGGCTTGCATTCTCTCCTTCACCGTCCTCCGTTGTCGCCAGTGCAAGTCGGACCCCGCTGGTGGCGACGGGCTCGCAATGGACAATGAGTGCCTCATCGCCAGCGTCATGCTGGTCCTCCTTGTGGTCGCCTTTCTCGGCTCCTTCTACTACTACTACTGCTTCCAAGGCGGGTGTTTCAGTCGCGCCAGCCCCGTGTCGACGGCGGCGGCGCCACCAGCAGGAAGGAAGTTCATGATGACGATGACGACGTAAACCATCTGTGTGTACATTATTTCGCAGCATGGAGCGGCCTCTTCAAGCAGAAGTATACGCGATAGTTAATTAAATCAATAATCACAGGATATGAGGAAAATAATATGCTTAGAACCAGTCCTTTTCTTTACCTTAAGCCTTCTGAGGCTTCTTGGGATATGTAAACCTTGCATTTTGCCTTGTTGAGACTTGTAACTGGCACAGCTTCTACAAGTAAATTTTGTTTAGGTTACTATGTTGAACGCACATAATTGAGGGAGAGAGAAAGAGAGAGAGGGAGAGAGAGAGAGATGTGACAAGAAAAGCCGTTTTTTGGGGTCTAGACAGGGGCACATAGATCCGAGCTTATCTCAATGTTTTAGATGCTTACATTTTTTTTAGCTACAATCAAAATGACATAATAACTAACCGGTTTTATAATGATAGCTACGTGGTTGCAATTGATCTATTTCTTCTTCGTCCCGGATGGCATTGTCTCTCCTCCAATGAGAGCTTCAAACACTCACTGTGGAATGATCATGTCGTAAACGTGTTTTGACTGAAAGTCAAGTTATTGACAGAGAGCAAGAAGAAGGTTCGTATGAACATGCTGTAAAGAACCTTCTATTCCACCTACGAAGAACATGAGGAGAGAGAGAGCCCTGCGGAAGGAGGGGGCGGGGGGGGGGGGGGGCAAAGCGTTGAGTACGACTATCCTCGACGTAGATCAGATCTCCGCCGTCGAGGTTCCAAGTGATCTTCTTCTCTGAAAGGCGATCTCCAGCGGATTCTCGGCGGAGAAGCTCGTTTGTCCTCTCCTGCGATGGATCTGACGCCGACGGCGCCGGCACTGCCCGGTGGCCTTCTGATCCCTGGCCTCATGGAGGCGCAGTTAGCCCTCCTCTTCCCAGTTGGAATCATGCACCTCTTCTTCTGCTGAGGCTGCTCCGGGATGAAGACAGCGGTCGTGGAAGCCCTTTCCACAGCTCCATAATGATGACGGCAAGATCTCATATCGGTGATCTGAATTCGTAATATGGTACTAACGCAGATCGACCTAGCTTTTCACTCTACGATACAAATGCATTTAGCCCATGCAACTCCCCAAATGAATTAATAATACATATACTTTAGCAAATTATCAATGTTTTTAAAAAATTTGAGAAGCATCACTGTTGAAACTGGTTTTACCAGCTTAGTATCATTTAAAAAAGAAATGACGAAATTTTAAATTCATAAAAATAGTTGTGTAGTAGTCAACTACTAAGGGCTAGGTCAATTGGGACCTCTTATAATGTTAACGTATTTGTAAAAAAATGACAGTTCAATTAAAAAATTATTTTCTCAATTGAATTATTTTCTGTAAAAATTAGTAACGTTTGAAAATATTTGATATATTGCTCATTTGATGGGTCAACAATTGATGACTTTCTCAATGGTCACTATAAGCAACAAATCATCTTCAAGCTTTGCTATATGGCCACTTGTATTTTACTATTAATTACATTTACCTCATCTTCTATTCATGTGTTGCACATAAAATATCTACATGATTGAAAGACGCTGCAATCTATTAGGAGCATCAATGGGTAAGGAAAGGTTAGGAGAATGATAAACTTGGTTCAAGCATATATATTTCAACAAAAAACCAAAGTCAATGCCTAGTGAAAAGCTGAAAGAAAGGCATTGTCATCTTCCTAACTTTTCTGTCTCAAGTGGGCAACTATAGAGATTGAGGGGTGAGTTGGATTTTTTGCAAGGGATTAGTCTAACTAATTTTTATATGAACTTGTTTGGTGATAATTAATTTTTTAGTGAAAACATTGGAGTTTCATGTATAACAATTTTTTGTTCGTAGACTTTAACTTAGATAAGGAAATTTATTCTTTTGTGATTAAATACAGCTCATAATATGATTCTTACTTATCACATTATGCCCCTAAAAAGATTTCAAGAATGTACATTAATAGTATAATATTATAAATTTAATATCAATTTTAATTCTTCAAAATTCTACTTTGTTCCATCATGTTTATCAGCAAAATTAATTTCCAATAAATATATGCATGCCTATGTTTGTTACAGAAGGTTAGGTCTAAAGTTCTTAAAAATAATCAGATGTCAATTTCACAACATATGGAGTGTGAATAGCATAATATAGTGACTTTAGATAACATTGCAATACATCCAAACAAATAAGTCAATATATCATGAATATTGTGTGAATACAAATCAAATAATACATGAGTGTAGGTAATGTAATTTATTAGTGATTACTGCATTTGAATGGATATTGAAGGACACGCACATGACTAATGTAGTCTAGTAGAGGATTAAACCTTTTCAGTTAGAGGATTAAAAAACCAGTGGTTTGATTTTACATTGTGTGTAGTGGATAGAAACAAACTTTATTAATTGGTGTAGACCACTAATAATAGAATTGGAATAAATAATTTAATTGAAATAATTATATTAATTTTTCTAATTCATTATGGTCCACACACAAATTTTTGAGTGGTTCATCCTCAAACCTACCTCCAATTTCCTAGGAACCACACTCAGATTTTCAGTAATCTTCCTTGAAGATTACAAGTTGGAACTCATGGCACTTAGAACCAAATAGCTTATAGAACTATCAATCACTTCAATATTCACAAATTAGAAACTAGATTGTTTTTGAGGTAATTGCTCTACTATCGGCTTTATTATCTTGTGACATCACTCCACCAACTTTATTAGTTCTGGCGCACCAAAAAATAATCACTACATTGTCAAGACTCTATTGTCCTTTAAATTATCACTCACTCTAGTGCTTACAAAACTAGCAACCTAATTGCTTTTGAGGTAATCACTCCACCATTAACTTTACTATTTATGGCCTACCAAATAGTAGGTGATGTCACTCCACTAGCTTCACTACTTTAATGAACTAAGAAGCAATCACAACATTGTCAATCCCTCATCACCTTTACTCGCTCCAGCCCACCTAATAGCTGCCAAGTATTGATTGTATTTACTATCTTCAACCCATCAAACATTTATCACTGTACTATTAGGCCTCCAACTTTAATAGATCCAGCTAACCTAATAGTTCAAGGTACTAATGAACTTGAGTACTTATGTTCAAGCCCATGACATAACTAATTAGCATCTACTAAGCTAGAAGGATTACCATAATTCTATTGGCTTTGGGAGTGCTAATAATTTGGATCATGAAAAAATGGGTAGAAGAGTAAAAATCTAATTTTATATTACCAAATTATTTCTAGATACTATAATAATATTGGAAAAATATTTCTCTAACCCTTTGACATTATTTATATTTTTTGATAATAACAAGCATCAACTTGAGGAAAAGTCACTTAGGGGAAAAATGATAATTTCATAGTAATAAAATTATTTGAATATCTTCATAACCATTGAACATTGCTGATTGTTAAAAGTACATTAGTTGTGTAAACATTTTTCGTAGAGAAAAATAAGCATCAATAGAGGAAATATACTCAAGAATAAAATGGCAAGTTATCATAAAATTTCTAATTATCTCTAGAACACTTGAAATTGCTTTAGAGTAAAAAATGTTTACAGATGAAATATATAATTTATATTTTTTAGAGCTACTTTCAGGTGATATTGTGTTTTTTCATAATGGAATAGAGTGAACAGAAAGGAGAGAGAAAACATAATATTATTATACGCTTAAATTTTAATTATTTTTTATAGATCCTATAAATTGAACTATAGAAAAATATTCAACTATTTATATTTTATATTTCATTTTTTATCTATTCTTGGAAGTGAGTCTACCCAAGGGTAGACTTGGAGGAGATAGAAACAAAAATGAATATCACTACAAGAAAAGATGGGGAAAAGACAAAAAAAACTAATATCTAAAACTAGACATTACGAACTCACCCTAGACATTGGGAGAACTGGTCATTTTATACGATTTTTTTTAACTATTAGAAATAAAAAAATCAAGAGAAACTAGATAATGTATAATAAATGCCCTCCCCAAATCGACGGTTGCTTAAAAAAATATTCAAGGATAGAAAAACATTTTAATCTCATCATGTCTCTTCATTAAGAAAAACATTTGATCAAGAAAAAAATGCTCAAGTCAATGTCTCATAGTTTAGCATTTATGTCTCTTCTAGACAAGCTGCTTTCATAACTTTGGTCCAAAGAATTCACACTAGGTAAACTTTGCAATAAATTTGTGAGAGTGTTCACCCATTCTCAATTTTTAATTGAGTATTTATGATACTAGTGCTGATCAAAATTCATAAACTAAAAAATATTAGTTAGGTGTTAATTTGGTTGGACTCTTATAGATGTAAATCTAAAAGAGTGTTTTTAGAGAACATTTGAGTAGGTTGAAGCTGTGAAATCTGATGAAGGCAAGTTACATTATTAGTGTCTAGTCTTTGCACTACTTTGATTAAGTAGAATTTAATAAATAATTTGATATAAAGTAGAGTAGGACAAATTGATAAAACCACTACAAATGATGGGTTCTATAATTTGAATAAAAATAAGAAATCCTAGCTTTTTATGAAAAGTATTAATTCACAATCCCTCTTAGTTCCTCTCTTAGGCTCTTCAAAAAAGAGTCAACTAAACTTCCTAATAATCTTAATATCATCCTTTTATTATTTTGATACAATTAAAAGATGTGTTATTTAGTTGTTTAGCTGGCTAAAACCTCTCATTGATTGATTTGGCTGATCTAGATCTTGGAGAGGACCTTCCTCTTGAATGTCTTGAGTGACAATTACATTTCTTCTCTTGTTGGGCATTCAGTTCTTGCATGGTCTTGTGTGGACAGTTTGAAGGGTGTATGAGGATGGTGTGGCCCTCACACTCCTTTTCCTTAGATGTGGGGCAAAGCCCCTTTATTATACAATGAAATTTGAGACATACTCAAACCTTTATCTACCATCATCATGATGATCAAGTTAGTCATACAATCATTGATAAAGACATTCTGAATTTAAGATTAGAATCAACATTCAAACTATTGTATTATACATAGGGAAGTATGTTTTTTAATGGTAACCAATTAAACATTCTAATGGAACATTCTATTTATTCACTAAAGTTTTTATGATTAAAATATTAAATGTGTGATCACTAAAAATTAATATCATAATAAATATTCTAATTACAAAAAATTATTAGAGGATCCAAACATTTAATACAAAATTAGAGAAAACATTCTAAATTTGATATTAGAATCAATTAAAGTAGAAATTCTGAATTTTGATGATTAAAACTTTAATCCATATAGTGAATTAACTCTATAAATGTGATGATTGAAGTCTTTATCTTATGATGAATAAAATATTAAAAGAGCATTTAGTTGAGGTCAATTAAGCTTTTAAATCTTGTCATTAGAAAAGCCAAGATTATAAAAAATGATGCTAGGGATACATGGAGAATGATCTAGTCAGCACTTTAGTGTGTACACACCATTGTTCTATTTTTCCTCTTATAAGAGGGGATAACCATTTTCTCTTAGGGTGTGGTATATAAGACAATTCTCCTTCTGGAAGGGAAAACAAATGGTTGTGAGATAGTGAATGTAGGATCATTCTCCAAACCATGATAAATCCTCTTTTTCCACTCTATCCTCTTCATATCTCAAGTTTGCATTTCTATTGTGCTAGGAGATGCTCATCTCCTGATTGGTTTAACTATGTAAGTGATTATAGATACCTCACTATACTTTCCAACCATAAAATCTAATTGTATACAAAGTGTGTGTGCACATGTACATAGTATACAATTGTAGATCAATAATATAACATAATAGTAAAGATAGTTTGTGAGTGTATCTCACATGGTATAGGTGATAAATAATAATTTATCAATGAGCAACATATTATATAAAAAAAATTAGGGTATCATATCGCGAACACAAACACCATCATAAATCTATGACAATAAATCTATAAATGGCATTTATACAAAATATCTTGAACACAAATAATATTGTATGTGGATTATAATAACATAGTAGACAAATAATTCAAATATTGATGAAACCATTACACCACATCATCTCCCATCATCAAAGAAATGATTTATGCCATCAACACACCAATCACAAAGTAAGCAACTTTCATTCCATTCTTAGTTTTTAAGGGTGATTAAATGTTATCATAAAAAAAGAAGATAATAATTATATAATAGAAGAAAGACGCTTTTTTGGTATATTTTTGTCAGCATCAATTCTTTGTTAACCCAAAGTTGATGTGTTTGTAAGGAGAAATGTGTAGCCACATAGTGAATTTTTGAGAAAGATGTGGCAAGAAGAATCACAATGCAGCTTCTCTTGATCTGGCACCTTTGTAAGATCTGAATATGGCATAAAAATTGAAATGGCTGAATCTATACATCTCAGGTTCATACTTGTGAAGAACCAACTAACATGGCTTATTAGTTATGTCACTCATTAGAAACCCTAATGACATAGAAAAATTTGTCCACTTTGCAGCAAGTTAAACTAAGATTTGAGTCTTTCATAAATTTATTATTGGCATATGAAAGCTAGTTTTTATACATATATATGGTTATATTGATCCCCCAATAATGTAATTTTTTATTTTTCCCATTTATTAAAATTTAAATGAATATAGATTTTACAAAGAAATAGTCAATATGCCATTATCATGGGCTGACACTATACCGAAAGAAATTGTAAGCTTCCTGAGGAGTTCCCATTGGTCATCATTGAGCTTCAATTAGCTGCACGAAGCCAAGGAAACTATCTAAGAAAAGAAATAGATCAAGAGATTCGTCTCTAGGCTTTCAAGATAGACTTCATTTAGCCTCATGCTAAAGCATGCTTAAATTGAACGTAATTATATCTCCATACGTGATTTGTAAAGTAGAACTTGCGTGTCTTAGTTATAAAGTATCAACTATAGCTTTAGCTATCTACCGGGTAGCGATTAGGAGGTTAGGTTCACCTACTGCTTCTCTCTCTCTCTATCTTTCTCTCTCTCTTCTCTCTCTTCTCTCTCTTTTCTCTCTCTCTTCTTTCTCTCTCTCCTCTCTCTCTTCTCTCTATCTCTCTATCTCTCTCTCTCTCTCTCTCTATCTCTCTCTCTCCCTTCTCTCTTCTCTCTCTCTCTCTTCTTTCTCTCTCTCCTCTCTCTTCTCTCTATCTCTCTAACGTTGTATCTGGGTTGGGCCATTCCCCTCACCCAGGAACACGAACTACTAACTGGTCTGCCTGTCTGTCTGTCAGTCTGTCTCTCTCCTCTGTTCCCTTTGGTCCGCCAGGTGCTCGGGACAGGGGGACAGACACAGCTGGGCAGAGGGAAGGAAAAGCGGACGGGGAGTCGGTGAAAAGGAATGAGAAACAGGAAAATGTGAATGCTTTTGTCGTCTCTTGAAAGAGAGAGAGAGAGAGACGTTGGGTTAAAGTCGTATTCTTTGCCGCCTTCCTCCGAGCTCATTGGAGAGTTTAATTTAATACAGATATCCACAAATTATGCAAATTTTAAATTAACCTAAAATAAAATTATTTTCGCAAATACTCAAAATCGGTCGCTATCCATGAATTTTATTTATTTACATGTGGATATATCCACTACCCCCGCCTCTCATACTATATTAGCAATTTAAAATCGTTGAAATTTAATAATTTCAAAGTATCAGAATTACCCTGCAAGCGTTATCATTTTTTCAGGTGTAAATCCAAATTTCGTCACCTATGTAGGAGTGTCGGCACCATAGCATTGACCGAAGTGACAAGAAAACGGAGGTGGTACAGGCTGTTGGTCAAAGAGTCTTAAAGACTACATTCACTATTATTCATTTTAAAAGGTTAAATTGTCATTATACGGTTTAGTTAGGACCTAAGATTAAAAGCGTCTGAGTAACTCGAAAATCTGTCGTCATCGTCTCCGGTTTTTCTCCAACGTCACTTCCTGCTCTCCTTCTCTTCTTCCTCGGTTCTTCATTCGATCTCATGGGGGGCCGCTGACTCCATAGCCGGGTCCTGAGGACGCCTCCCTTTCTGTGAGATGACGGGGACCAGGGCTCGCCTTCCTCGAGCTTCTCTCGTTGGGGATGTGCGATTCCTCCTCTCCGGCGGCGGCGCTCCCTAGCGGGGGAGGGAGAGGAGGAAGAAGAGGGTGGGGGTGGGGGTCCCTCACTTAGCTTTCAGTGCCGGGTGCCTCTCGATTAGGGTTTTCTATCTTCCCCTTCCTCCCCCTTCAAGTTTTTCTAGGGTTCTGGGGTATCTGCGATGGGTAATGTTAGCAGCGTGAGAGGGGGCGGCGATGGCGGGCTCTCTGGTGAGGAAGAGGCGGTGGAGTTCCAGGAGCCGATGGGCCAGAGCCCTCCGCCGAGCCCTGGAGGGTCGGTGCTCTCTCCCTTGCTCTTCGCTCCTCAGGTTCTTACTTCCTCCTATCTCAGCTTCTTCTTCTTCTTCTTCTTCTCCATCTAGCTTGGGTGCTCTGGCCGTGAGCTACGCTTGAACTTTGATCTCTGCTGGTCTGTCCATCTTTTTCTTTTCTTTTTTTATGATAAAGGGTTCTTTTAAGCTCTTGCTTTCTTCTGTTTTGTGGGTAATTTCTGGTTTAATTGAGAATGCTCGATTATCCCGCTTACCCAAGTGCAGGGTGTTTTCATTTGGGCGAAATCTAGATCTTCATGTGAAGCAATTCTTAGCTGTTTTGGGGACACTTTTTAACAATAGTGGTGTCTAAAATATTTGAGAAATAGGTTTATTTTTATTTTCCTGTGTCATTTGATGCCGGCATTCAATTTTGAGCTATAAGAAAATGTATAATTAATTTTTTTGGGTGAGTGAAGAAAGTGATTTCTTTAATGAAATTTGAAAGTTGTTTATGAAAGCCTTTCCTTAACTTTTCTGGAAAAAAAATGTAAATACTTTTTGTATTTATATAAGTATAATGTTAAATTTCTATTTTCATTGTCTGATGCAACCTCAGGCTTAGATTCAATCCTAACATGCGCTGTTTCGATTGCATATTTTATTCCCAATAATTATTTCTGTGGCGTGAATAAGAACTCTGCAGTTATTTCAAAGACGTTCGAATAAATAATTTATTTTTTTGAATTCTCTATTTTGAATAAGACACTATTGAATGATTTTTTTTTCTTTACTAATACCTGAATGCCGTTCATTTCCTGAAGACTTTGAAGTTATTGCATTCTGAAAGAAGAATTCCTTTGTTTCTCTTCTTGTGTTTGAATTTTTGTATCTTGCTATCTGAAATACTTCCAAAAGTAGGGTGCAATTGTTGTATGCTTAGAAAATAAAAACTGGATAGTGAACTTTTTTATGAATGTCATGCCAAATACTTTGCCGAGGCATGTTGAAAATTGCAAGAACATAGTCAGAACTGAGATGGTGATCAGATGTCATATTTCCTTTTAGGATCCAGCAATGCTACTTGATACAGAGTAAATTTGTATTAAATCCATCCTTTTTTAAAAAAAAAAAGACGTTTCCGACGGATTTAAGGTTGGTGATTGGGTCAATTTGGATTGTGATTATGTTACCCTGCCAAATTTGAGGATCCTATAAGTAAGAATGTTACCATAATTGGCATGGGTCAATCCCAACCTCTTCAATTGTAGAGTCTTTGGCTCTATCTTGGGGAGAAAATATTTGATTGGTTAATGGTTGAGAGATAAAGAGGGGATTCTTATCATTATCCTACTTTATTTGAACCATAAATCGACCGCCTCCTTTTGTTTGACTCTTCTTCATAGGCTGACGTTCTGAGTCCATTGAATACAATTTATCAGGTGCCCATGGTGCCATTGCCAAGATACGGTGAGATCCAGCCCCCCAATCAGGAGCCCATGCATTGGTCAACTGAGCAAGAAGATATGCTTAGTGGTCAAGCTATCCCTACAATAATCAGTTGGAGCTCTGGTGGCTATGAAGTGGCTGTGGAAGGTTCTTGGGACGATTGGCAGACTCGGTAAGGAGGAGGAGGAGGAGGAGGAGGAGGAGTTGCTGTTGCATACTACTATTATTGCCATTGTTCTTATTATTATCACTGCCATTTGTATGCATTCGTTTACCATTTATGGCGAAGCCCGCCATTAATTGCAGGGAGCCCTTGCAAAGATCAGACAAAGACTTCACTATCATGAAGGTTCTTCCTTCTGGTGTATACCACTACAAGTTCATTGTTGATGGAGAACGGAGGTGCTCCCCAGAGGTGCCATGGGTGCGTGATGAAATGGGGAATGAATGCAACGTATTGGATCTTCTGGTAAGTGATTTTTTCTGTTCTTAGAGGGACACATCTAGTTTTTTCTCTGTTTATTTTTCAATTTCCACTGAAATTATTCTATATGAGCTTTGGAGATACGATGCTGAGTGACTTTAAGATAAGCAATGGAGACTGAAAAGGTAGGGGGAAGCGGCAAACTATCTAGAAAGAAGAGCAGTATCGGGGTAAAAATATTTTAGCTAATCAGTTCGTGGAGTAGTTTCCATTTATCACCCAAGTGTTATAAAGCCCTACCCTGCTGAATATCATCTGATCTCTCTAACAATGATGATGGTGGTGGTGATGATGATGAAATGGGTGAATCAAAAAGTTATATTGCATTGTATTGTTTCTCTTTCATGCCTGATCAATGATAAGCCTTTTGGTTTCACTAGTTTTCTTTTTCCACAGCTTTTCTGCGAAATGGCTCCTTTTTTTCCTTCGTTCATCTTCTCTAGGAACCATATATTGTTGGCCATATTCTGCTAAAAGATCGGTTCTTTGACAATGATTCAGTGTTGATTCAAATAACTTGAAATCTTTTTGTGCCATATGCCTTAGTTAATCATTCTCTTTTTCAATAGACCAAGGGAAAAGGAAGTTCTAGGGTTTCGAACCTGTGAAGATTTTGAAATGTCACATCTTTAAGATAAGTTGGGAGCTGTTATCAATGAACTTACTAATTATTATATCTTGTTTGTCAGTACTTCTTGCTTCCTGATAATTTTGTCACGTTGCTCGAGCTTCAGTGTTAACCATTTCTGTTTCAGATCACGGCATGCTTAGTAGTTCTCCACATGGTTTTCACTATTTCTGGTTTTTTTTGTCTTGGTTGATTGTTTGAGGTGGGTGAATCGAAAAAGTTTCTCATTAGTCCAAGGACAAACTCTTCCCTAGATGATTAGCTGGTCTATATGGGAGCACAGTGGCATTTATTTTATTTTATTTTATTAGGAAAAAAGCCTTGGACACTAATTTTTGGCATGCTTTTGATTTTCGTATGGAAATAGTTTATTTATTTTTTTGCCACTTGTGGAGACCCCAGCAGCTATGGTGAGTGGTAGTAGACCGTCTAATGATGGATTATGATTATGAGATCGCTTGAATGTTCCATGGTTGTTGTGATGGCAGTAAAGGTTCATTAGCTCTGGGGCAGCCTGCTTATACCATAATTGAGACAACGCGAAGTGATCCGTTTTTCAAGTCCTAAACAGAGGCCAAATCGTCCAGATCAGCAGAGTTCTGGGGTTGAATCGAGGTGAAATTGGCTGATTATGGAGAGGGCTGCAGATTTCGTTGCCGATCTGACCCCATTTTATCCAGCTTGTCTGGCTTCTGACTGGGGGTAGAAGAAGAAGAAGAAGAAGAAGAAGAAGAAGAAGAAGAAGAAGAAGAAGATAGGAGTGGGTGGAGGAAGAATAGTTTCTCACCAGAGGAAGGCAGTGTGAAGAGGAGAATAGGGGGAGTAGTCAGACTATGTCCCTTGGACAGCTCCAAAATTGACCCACCTCAAATTAGCCTAGAAGTTGCTTGGACTATGCTTAAGCCCCTCACCATTGATTCTATAAATCTACCTTCGTATGGTATATATTGTGTCCTCTGGTGCCTCCCCCCTCTCTCTCTTCTGGTGTTCTTGGTTTCCTCTTTTGTTTCAGTTTTTCAATGCTGAAGTCAATGTCTCACCTGTATATCTTCCAAGCAGATCAAGATCCCTGAGCCCATTATGATGCATCTCGTTCTGTCATTTATTATGTTATGCTTGGGAGCTTACATTGATGGGAGAGTGATAAATTCTTGGTTTCTATGGTATAATCTGCGAATTATCATGGCTAATTAAGGGTTTTCGTCAATATTTGAGCATGGTATCTAATTGAGAGTATCTCCCAGGCCTTAAGATTGCGATTGCACTTCAGATAAGGAACAGAAAAATAAAAATAAAATGAAGAAAAAACCTCCTGGTGCTGGTGGATCCCCGGCGGCCTTGATTTTGTTGAATGGGCCTGTATAAGAACAAAAATTCAGAAGAATCTGATTCCATGCATAATTTTCCGTCATTATCCCCTCAAAATCGCCAGATATTAATCTTTTTCTATATATACGTGTATATATTTGGGACTCATCGCATGGTCCCTTTCGTGAGTCTTTGAAATAACACTCACCTTGGTGATCTGCTGGCAGGAGGCCGTTCCGGAGCACATCGAGAACGTTGCCACCTTCGAGCCGCCACTGTCGCCGGAGTCGAGCTACAACAGCTGGCCGCTAGGCTCTGAGGATTTCTCCAAGGATCCCCCAGCAGTGCCTCCTCATCTCCTCATGACGCTCCTCAACAGCCCGTCGTTCGTCGACAGCTCTTCCTCCAGCCGGCCCCAGCGGGTGGTCCTGAACCACCTGTACATCCAAAAAGGCAAGGGCGACCAGCCCCTGGTAGCACTGGGAGTGACCCACAGGTTCCTCTCCAAGTACGTTACCGTGGTCCTCTACAAACCTCTGGGGCCTTGAAACCTTCGCTAAATAGCTCGTCTAGCTCTTTGGAGAGGGAGGGCCTGTACAGAGAAACGGGAGGGGGAGGGGATGAAAGAAGCCCCGGGAGGAAGAAGACCGGTTCACCAGGAGGAAGTGACGTACCTGATCGTGTTGAGATGCTTGTGTCATCATCATACGTTTCGATCTTCTTGGGCTCAAGAAATTGATGGGGTTCTCCAAGATTTTATTGGATTGTGGCTTCTTTGACTTTCAGATCTCCAGCTGAATTCTTGGGAGGTTTCAGACTAAGGGATGTGAATGTTAGACCCAAATTAACGAGTAGAACATTGGAAATATGGAAATATTAAAATTACATGAGATATGAGTGGAGTTACCCGTATTTTGTATTCATATAATAGAGAAGTATGATATATTGTATGTAGCTTAGTTGCGGACAGTGTTTATCTAATAAACATTGACGAGTTACACACGGGAATTAATATTTAATTAATGTAGGAATGATTTAATTAAGGAGGTTGATCGAATTCTTTATTGACCTCTCAAGAGTATGATTAACAAGGATTCTTTGTAGACATTTCAAGAGCGAGCCGGTCAACGCTTCGTTGGATCCTCCAGTCTTGCAAGCTGAGACGGTTTTCGTTCTAAGTACTGGACAGGCCATATCTCCTCCTCTTCTCTCTCTCTGTCTCTCTCTGTCTCTCTCTCTCTCTCTCTCTCTCTCTCGTCGAGGCCGTCAACGGCCCGGCAGGGTGTTAGACTGGCGTGTTATCGAGCCCCAAGTCAACTTGGTCAACACTAAATTAATGGGTTACGACTGGCGTGTTCACACTACTGCGTTGACTCGGCCGCACCGACCGCCTCCAACAACTAACTCTCTTGGACCACAAGGCTTCTAGGTGTCTCACACTTTTGACCACTGAGATAAAAAACTTGCGAAAATGCTCAAAATTGGGTTTTTTCAAGCATCCTTTCAGGTCGCGTAGCAAAAATCATAGGGGTATGTTCACAATTCAGTAATTTCATGATTGGCATCTATTGGAAAAATCGCTCACCGTGGGCTGGATAACGGAAGTTGACTATTTCTTCTACAGAGGGTCTGACCAGAGCTCATCACAACTTAATCTTCCCAGTAAGCCCTCCGGTGCACTGGACAGAGGAGATGCCCCCTTTAAGAATTGACTTTGACAACACTTAACAATGTCCCTTTTGCCCCTGTGAATCAGGCCACAGATACACTATCAAGACCGAGAAGCAAACGATGGGTTGATCCCATCGTGTTTGAACTATATTTCATGTCAGCCCCTGGTATAGAAACTAATCTGATCTGAACTTTGATGGGTCCGACTTAAAAGCCCTAAAATGTAGCGAAATAGGCTCAAAAGCTCGCCACATTCAGTCTTTTTCTGAATTTTTCTCTGGGTTTGACTTTTTCCAACTTGTCAATGAAAACTTAATCTAGATACCTGTTTTCACGAGGTCTAGACTTTTGCCTAAGTTTTTAAGTTATTTCTTTTATGGTTTCATTGCCTCTGAATGTCAACGCCTGATTCCCGGGCTTCTTCAGACCAGCCGGAAGCTTGATCAACACAGTCAGTAGGCACTTTTTTAGTCTTACAAATTGTTTGGGTGTGGGTTTAGTGATGGCAAGAATGTAAAAAGACATCATAAGGACGGAAGGTAGGCCTCGCGCCCGTTTCAGACGTTGAGGCCAACGGGTATAAAACGAGGGGTTCCCCTCCCCTTGGGGAGACCAAGCGATCTCCTCAGGGAAGGATGGATCCCATTGATCGGCAGAAGGCCCAGGCCATGGCGGAGTTCAAGCGAGCCCAGCCCTCGGCCAGGTCCCGCAGGGTCCTCCTCTCAATCTCTCTCATTTCGGTCTCCCTGCTGGTCGCCGTGGCTCAGTGGGCTCTGTCTCTGCACCCGGAGAGCTTCGACATGGCCCCCTTCCTCGCCTGGCTCCCCGAGGTCCCCTCCGTCGACACGAAGACTGTGTTCCTCATCTGCAACGCTATTCTCATCATCGTCATCAGGGACTCAGGTTTGATGGGGTACCTGACGGGCGAGGATCCCCGGGACGGTCTCTCGGAGAAGAGGGACGTCCCCCCCCGGCCGGAGATCGAAGCGACCCCTCCAAGAGGCGTCAACCCAGGAGCAGACGAGGAAGAAGAAAATGATGATGAGGAGGAGAAGGAGGAGGAAGAACCACGGCAACAAGTGAGGGATGATACCGACGAATGGAATAGAAGATTCGAGGAATTCATCGATAAGGTGAAGAATGATATGTACCTTGAGACGCCGAGGATGATCTCTCAAGGAATTAGGAGATGAATCCGTCCTGTAAATAGATGTTTCTCTTCCCTTCGCCTGTCGTCCCTGCTTAGCCATCGAAGAGGATCTTTAGAATCAATCAGTAGAAAAGTTAAGCAGCCATGGATGAAGCGCTAGGAACCACAGTAAATAATGCGGTAAATATCATCAGCCACTGCCCGTGATCGACGACTGTTCTCCCACTCCTCTCGTGGGGACAAGCGTGGAAACCGGGCGGGGTGGGGGGTGTCCGGTCACCTCCACTGGAAGCTCTTCGTCGTATTCGACCCCTAAAATCCCAGGACGGTCCCCAAGATGTCGATGTCCATTCTCATGTCCAGCTGGCAGCAGAGGGTCGACGATCGCTGGTTGTGACCGGTTGCAACTTGTTGACTCGCCTCCGTCTTGGCGTCGAGCTGGTCAATGGAGCTCGACCTGCCCAGAAGAACAGGTGATGGCCCAGAAAGGGACGTTCCAACTGCACCTTATCTCCGCCATCGGAAGCCCTTGCCGTTTGACTACCAAGGATGTGGATCTCTGCCGTCGGACTCGTTACCAAGAGAGTGCACCAAATAAGGGCTCAGCTTTGGGCGCGGGTGATTACACCGTCCCCTTGCCGCTCTCCGCCGGGCGAGCACATGCTGCCCCCCTTTACTCGGTCAATGGCCTGTTGACTTGAGGTCGTCGGCGGAGATCGAACGCGGATATCTCATTAAGACTCTCCCGTCATCTTCCACCTATCTCTGCGGTCTTCGTGGACCCCTAGGCCTACAAAACCACTGCGGTCGCCGTCGGGTTGCGCCCATGTCTATCTTTCCTTCTGGACAGGAGGGGAGAGTGCGATGGAGGAACACAGGGCTCCCGAGGTGGCCAGGTCCTTGAGAGGAGCCATCATTGTCCTCCTCATCGTCACTGCCTTGGCCACTGTTTTCCTCTTCTTGGACGACAAGCACAGCACTCTCCACCGACTGGTGGAGTTGCCCCTGCCGGCATCGGTGCCTGGCTTCCCATTCTGCTTTGGCGATAGGATGTCCATCTTCCTCTTCTGCAACGTCCTTCTCGTCCTCGTCTCCAGGAACCTATCACTGGTGGCGCCGCACGGTCCCGGCGATGAAGCGGGGATAGCAGGGAAATCGTCGAGCGGCTACCAGGTCGTGGACAGAGAAGTCGGATCGGGTGGCGGTGAGAAGCAAGAATTCGAGAAGCGAGAGCTGGAGGAAATGTCAGAGGAGGAAAAGCTGGAGGAAGTGCCAGTGGAAGCAGAACAGGATGAAGTGACAATGGAGGAAGAACGAGAGGAAGTTACAGAGGAAGACGAACAGGAGAAAGTGCTACAGGAAGAAGAGCAGCAACAGGAGGAGAGAGAAGAAGGAGATAAAGTTGAAGGGACGAACGTCGACGAACTCAACAGGAGATTCGAAGATTTCATAGAGAAGGTGAAAACAGGCATGAGAATGGAGGCTCTACATCTCGCGCGGATCTGAGTTCACCACAACAAGCAGAGAGGGAAGACTGCAGCCCACGCCCCCACTGTGCCTCATTGAATTCGAGGACTGGGGATTCTGTAAATTACTGGTGTTCTGCATGCTAATTAATTATCAGATCCTAGAGTTCTACCAGAAGAACATGACCGATGCCATGAGGAAAATTTTGCTCTAGTAATGTTAATACTTTATGATCATGTCCTTCGTTTGTTCTTCTGATGTTGGAGCATTATTCGTAGTACCCCTTAGATTCAAGTACATAGAATAAAATGCATCCAAGAAATCATTATTTTTATTTAATCAGCCTTTCAAAATAAACAAACCAGAAATGCAGAATATTGGAAAAAAGATCAAATATTACGCGATCAAATGCACAAGTGACTATTCCGTCTTCTTCTTTCTAATCACATCAGCACTGATAAAAAAAAATCACAAAATTTGGTTCCACATATCTCAGAATCATGAACAGAATGCAGAGATTCGACGAACTAGATGAAATAACGGAATTTTTTTTATGAAATGGAATGCACGGTTCTCCGCCCTCCCTCCCGCTCATAAGTGTCCGATCCTCCATGGCCGGGGATCTAATCCAGAAACTCGGTAAATAAATCGATTCAAGACCTCGATGCCAAGGGAAGTAACAGCAGAGATAGCGACTAGATCGTGCAACTCACAGATTCCGACGCTGCAGGCGGGGAGTTTGAACGCAGAGAGAGAAAGCTCCATCTCAGTCTCCTTCCTCCGGGGCGTTGGATCCAAGCGGGAACCATCGAACCGTCTTATATCGCCCAGGATTTAAATGTTTTAAGAGCACTACTTGTTATTACTAAACAACCCCTTCTTGTTAATCATTACTAGTGTGTAATTATGAATAGAAAGGGGTATACATGTCATTTACTAGTTCCCGCCAATTGTACGAACTCCTGTCCTTCTAAAGCCTGCTGTATAGCTTTCATTGGCCAACCGAGAAGCGCAGTCCACAGAAAGAGAGAGAGAGAGGAGAGAGAGGCGTCGGTGACGATGGTCTCAGGTTCATTGGGGCTTGGCATCGTCCGGTGATGTCTCCGATCGCGGCTGATCTCCTGTTGCTGCTGTCCGATCCCTAAACTCTTCGCCCACTCCCTGTGTTTTCCTGTTCTCATCGGCCCGGATGGCCGGCGACGTAATCCATGAGCCCCTCTCCGGTCTGTTCCCTCAGGACCACTGCCGGGGGGGGGGAAATGAGGCGGAGGACCAGAACGGCGGCGAGGAAGGCAGACGTGGAGAGCAGGAGAGGCCGGAAGAAGGAGACGACGGTGAGGAAGCTTGGACCCAGCCGGAGGATGTAGAACACGACCACGCCGCAGGCGGCCGCTGATATTACGTGAAATCGGTGCTCCCGTAACTTCTCCTTGAGTTTCTCTACGTTTGCCATAGATCTGTCTCGCCCTAGCTCTGGAGATGGATTTGACATTCCATGGGGTTTTTATCACCTGAGCATGAAGATAAACAGACGAGGAGAGATAGAGGAGCGGGGGTTAGCTTGGCGAGCGGAGATTCCGTGATGAAGAAACGCTCGGAAAGGTACATTTCTTCGGGCGATGCCACCGACCGCCACCGCCCCAGCCCAGCTCAGTCTGATGATCGGATTCCCAAAACAACACCACCTCATGGAAATGACAGAACTACCGTCCTCTGCCTCCAAACGCCGTTTTTATATTTTAATGGCGAAGGTTGCCGGTGACGAGTATGGAATCTTCTCTTCTCTGATGAAGACGGCGTCAAGGCGGAAACGAAAACTTCACAAGTTGGCAAAGGATTTGTTCATTGTGCTCTCGATTTTTTCATGTGCGGGGATGTTGAATACTTCGCCTGCCTGCGCCAGCCGGGATCGGTCGGTAGCTTGAGCCGGAGGACGACGGCCCTCCGCCGACATTTCCACTCCCCCTTCCGATAATATAGAAGGCGAGGAAACCTGGGGGGTTTCACCGATCTTCGCCGGGGGAAAGGAATGCCGTCCTCCGGCTGCTCATAGCCGAATCAAAAGAGATTCTAGGCGAAGCAGGTAAGTATCCTGTCCCTTTCTCCTCGATCTTCGTCGCGGCGTTCATTTTTAGCCGACCGTATTTCAACGATGCATAGGAATATGATCATGAATTCTGTAAGATGGCGTATGGAATCTGGCCGTCGGCAATAAACTTAAGATGACGACCGCTGGCTTTCATTGTCTATTATTTTATATAATATTCTACCTCAAACATCACACACAGACGATCAAACTGGCGACGGAGGCAACCATCATCAGAGAGGCTTGCGCCTTCCCATCAGGGGGACTGGGGAGTGAATGGCGGATGGAAGAGGAAGGCGTTGCAGTGAGTTCCGGCTTTGTTTCACATGGTCAGGCAGCCAGAAGGTTCCTCATCGCAGATGAATTCGATTTTGCAGCCGCTATTGCAGGGGCGGCCGTAGTCGGCGGCGGATGACCCGCAGCCCCTGCCGCAGCCGCAGAAGCAGGGCCGGTGCCCGCCGTCGCGGTGGCACCCGCAGCCGCTTTTGTCTTGCCCGGTATAGTACGGGCAGCAGCAGCAGACCGGCCACACCGGAGGATAGGCCACCGGGATGCAGAAGAACGGCGCCTCCGGAGGGGGCGGTGGCGGTGGTGGTTCTTCCGGAACTGGTGGGGGGCAAGTAGGTGGCGGCGGCGGTTTTTCTGGAGGTGCTGGGGGGCAAGTAGGTGGCGGCGGCGGTTTTTCTGGAGGTGCTGGGGGGCAAGTAGGTGGCGGCGGCGGTTTTTCTGGAGGTGCTGGGGGGCAAGTAGGTGGCGGCGGCGGTTTTTCTGGAGGTGCTGGGGGGCAAGGAGGTGGGTTCGGGGTGGGTTCGAGGTCAGGAGGCTTGTCACAGTTGCAGCTGCAGAGGGCGGGGATGTCGATCTCCTTGATGATCTTTCTGGCCTTGCGGCGGAGCTTCTTCGCAAGCCTGGGGGGGCAGAAAGGCCCGGTGAGGGTAACCTTGTTGTTCTTCTCGTCCCACACTATCGACTGGATCTTCCATTTCACTGCGTTGATGAAGGAAGAAGAAGGAAAATCATCAGACCCCGATCGGAATCATTCCCAACCGACGGCGGCCGCCGCCTCCATTCCTCTCTCTCTCTCTCTCTCTCTCTCTCTACCTTCATATTTTTTGGTCAAGACCTTCTTGATCTTCTCGTGGCAGTGGGTGCAAGCCAGATCCACCGTCAGAATCACAGAGAAGTTCTGCAGAAGGCGAAATGAACGCAAGAAGAAGAAGAAGAAGAGAAAAAATGGCAAGAGAATCCTTCCGATCTCCATGATACTAGCAATCTGTTGTATGTCCGCGTACCTCGTGGCTCATCGCTGAACCTTCTCCCGTGGGAGGTCCCCGCCGGTCTGAAACTCCCAGATAGAGAGAGAGAAAAAAAGAGGGGGGGGCTCTGAGAAGCCAGAGAATTGTTCTGATCGGCTTCTGACTCCACTGGATGAAATCTCATGCACCCACGAGGTGGGCGGGCAACGTGGGGGAGCGGTGGACGGCGACCTCGCAACCGACGCCCAACTAGTGGCACGTGCCACCTGGGTCTTTCTGGTCTCCTTCGCGCGTGTGGATACTGCGAATCGGCCGACTCGCCCGGGAGAGATGAGTAGGCTGTCGGTTAACTAGTCAGCTCAGTCGAACTGGGAGGGGAGGGGGAGAGGGATGCCGTGCACGTGTCGAGATCAGCAGCGAGGAGATGACAAGATGAATGAGAGTTCAAAGATTCCCCATTCGAGCCACAGGAAATGCTGACAAATAGTATTGCTCCACGTGTCGGATGATCATGGATCACAGCTCGTGTTATCAATGATGCTTGTTGCTGTACGGAAAGGAGTATATAAACGGCTGTGCGGCACTACAGTTTAGAAAGAGAGACAGATAGAGAGAGAGAGAGAGAGAGAGAGAATGTGAAACGTGTAAAGTCTGAGTGGGTACCACAGCCTGCGGGTAGGCTGTCAACGGCATAAAAGGCGGGCGGGATGAGGAATTCGTTTGTGGGTGGGTTGGGGGACCTGACTTTATGCAACTATCCGTTCGGCCCGATAAGACCGCGGTAGCCAATGAAGCCCATTAAGGGTATTTATGAAGCCCAGGCCCGCAAGCTGGCCCCAGTGGGCCCCGGCCAGTCTTCCGAAATACACTTCTCAGAAGTGTAATTCATTATGTACCCCTATCGTGGAGAGTAGGGGTACTAAGTTCAAAATACCACCATCGATTGGGGAAGCCCTGTCCATCGGGTAAAATCTTTATGGCTATGATTTTTGGTTGATCTCCAACATACCATGATAAGCTCAGACTGGAATTTCTCGATTTCTTCTTCTTCTTCTTCTTCTAAGCCCAGCCTAATTATGAAAAAATTGAGACGAATTTTTGGAATGTGGTAATAATTAGCAAACATCTTGCTGCATTTAGAGAAACCCACATTAAATTATGTCGAAATAGGACCTGGATTTAATGGTATTGGTAAGCAAGATAAGCCCAGCTTGCCCCATGCCTTATACGACTGAGGGCCGGGTAGCAAGTAGGTTCGGCTCAAAAGTTCAAAGGCCACGTTTCTCTCTCTCTAGTTAGGATTGGGCTGGGCTGGGCCTGTGTCAAAAAATTTGGGCTTGCCCCTCTGATTGATAAAGCATTTTAGATGAAGCGTCCCAGCCCAAAGAAGCCCAATTGTTCTTCCTTCTGGACCCAAGGCAGATGGGTTGACTCAGGCTAATCAATCTCTTATAGATGGATAAGTCACTATTCTCTGTTGGAGAGAGAGATATATAGAGAGAGAGATTACCTTGGAAGGAGGCTTGCGACGTACTACTTTTTTAGGACATGGGGTCTCCCTAACTCAATCTCAACTAATCAAGCTCAAAATCATTGCCTTGAGAGATGGCTAGGTCCTTAAGAGTAACCATCATTGTCTTGCTCTCAATCACTAACTTGGCTACTGTTATCCCCTTATTGGACAACAAGCACAACACCCTCTTTCAAGAAGAAGTAGCTTTGGTGATAGGATGTTTATCTTCATCTACTGCAACATCCTTCTTATCCTCATTAATGGGGACCTATCACTGGTGATGTTGTGTGGTCTCAATGATGTATTGAGGACAGTAGAGAAATCGTTGAGTGGTCACCAAGTCATGAATAGAGAATTTGGATTGGGTGGCAATGGGAAGCAAGAATTCGTGAAGTGAGAGCTGGAGGAAATGTCAAATGAGGAAAAGCCATAGGAAGTGATTGTGAGAGAAGAATAGGATGAAGTGATAGTGGAGGAAGAGCAGGTGGAAATGTGATTTGATCCTTGCATCCCCTAATCACTTCTAGAAAGGACAATGAGCAACTTGCCTCAACAACGACATGCCCATCAACCAGACTACGAAAGTTTCTAATTAAAGGGGATAGAGAATTTTAGGGCATTGACTATGAGAATGTCCTATTAATAAGTGTTATATTAAAGGGGAGAGGGGGGAGGGAAGGAAAATAATAAAGGTGGTTCTTGTTGAGGACAAGTGGAGATCAGGCCTCTTGAAATCGTCACCATTTTCAAAGGGTTTTATCAATGATATAGATATTTTCTTTACATCCATTTTTGTGTTCTCACATTAATTTCTAAGACTTCTTCTTTAAACTCAGTGGGTCTTATCGAATTATTATCAAAGCCTCATGATGCTCATATCAAGTGATAATGTTGAACAATTGGAAAATCAATTTGACAAGCTCCATCAAAATCTATCTTGTATCAAATGAAATTTGACTATCCTCTTGGAGTGGGTAAGACCACAACTAGAGTTTTTCATACTGGAGTGGGAAAAAACTTATCTTCGATTGTCACATGTTCCTCCCAACAGGCCACTAATCAACAAAGATGAAGAGGAGTCAAGTTAAAATTCATCAAACCCTTTTCTTGGTCAAGAGGGAGGACTGCTCTTATTGAATTGGCCACACCACAATGACTTAACCAAAAGGGGATCACAATAGTTACAACTTCCAACCCAAATTTGTTTGAACTATGGTATGGTTTTCATAAACTCAAAATACTTTTTTTTAATAATAAAAATCTAAAGGGATGAGTTTTTTAGGCTAATTTTTTTTGTATGTTCATTGGCTAACTAGTCTTCAGAAACTAATAGTGTGTTAATAAGACTTGAAAGCAAGCCCTCACCTAGTTCAAATGGCTAGTTGAGAGAAAAACTTTTAGAAATTATGAGTACCTTCACCATCAGTCATTAGAGTATTTTAACAAAAATCAGTTGGAGTCCCTTTACCAACATTTTTTAGAAATTAAATACTATAACTTTGTGGCAATATATTTTAAAAAGAATTAGTATTTGTGGTAATAAGAAGTTTTTCTAAATTAATCCTCAAAAACACATTCCTTAAGAGATTAAAACAAGATGTCCAAGCCGAAGGTTATCTCTTGGAATTTTTAAGACTGAAGGTAATGATACATTTTGTGCAAAAGGTGGAAGCCAAGAATTTTGTACTCATCTTTGAAGGTAAAAGAAGAACACAAAATATCAAAATTATTAGGTTTGATCCAACAAACTAAGATTATCTTATCAAGCATCAAAAAGGTTTTGAGTTTTTTCCTAGTTGATGAAGAGAAACTAAGGGGACCAAGACCATAGTGCCAATATGATTCATGAAGGTTAAGTTCTAGGAAAAATCAAATGACTAACTCTAAAACCCTAAAAAATCTAAGTCATGTACTCAAAGTAAGCACTTCTCATGTAATGAGAAATACACTTTGCGACATGGGTGTTAGCACAATTTGTAAATCATACCAATCAGTGAGGACTACTAAAATCAAGATGAATCAGACTTTTAAATTGAAGCACAAATCATTGTTAGACACTACAAAATGAAACTTAACTAACACACAATTCACAAAAAATATCATTAAGGAAGAACCATCATCTTGAACCTCTAAATTTTGAGGTTATATTGAGGGGAAATTAGTCATAATACTTGTAGACAGTAAAGTTACATAGTTTTATCTCAAGACAAATTAATCATGAATTGAATTTCTCAATCATGACAACATCGTAGTTCTAAATAGTAGTTCTGATTGGAGATAAGGTAGGCAACATAGGATTTTGTTGAGTCATTTTTTAAAAGCTGCAATTTCTTATAGTGATCAAAGATTCCTAACATCTTCCTCTAAAAAACATGAATCTTTACTAGAAATCAAATAAATGTATACTATGAAAAAAAATTGAGCTAAATATAGAACAAAATATTATATCACTTCAAATCAACGAAAAACACATTTAGGCTGACCCCTAATCTAAATAATAAATTATTTATCTGAAAATATTATTGAAGGTTATTTAATAAAGGAATAGCTTTGTACAGAATTTGAGAAATTTCGTTCCTCAAAGTGTAACCATGTAATTATATTGTCTCTTCAAAGGTTATACTTGATCATGTAATTATATTATAACTTGACTCTAAATCCATCAAAGTGTGACCATTTTGTATCCTCATACTCAAAAGGACAAGATCAAGTAGCTCATTCAAGATATATGTATCATTAGTAATTCAACTTTTATTCAATCTCATCATTTTTTAAAAGGATAGCTCATGAACTTTTGCATGAACTATCACATAGTCAATGGATTCACTATTTTTAATAAATCTTTGATTCCATTCATCAAATATTTCTTGAAAAAATTACAAGGTACCTCTACTTTCCCAAGATCATTTTAAAAATAGAATATCATCAAATTTAAATAAAGAATTAATTCATCTTGAAGACAACATTGTGAATGCACAAGAGACTACACATTTCTCATCATGCTATTATGTCTTGCCAATACACTTGAGAACCTTCAAGTCCTCATGAATTGCATTTTTTAGGAACTCTTTCATAAATTTATTCTAGTCTTCTTTAATAATACCTTGACTTTTAGGTTTAATAATGACAAACATGCATAACACCGATTTTGAGCTTTTATCTTTACTTCATACAAATCAATTATATGTTAACCCAGAAAAAGTGTGGATATGAATACAATATAATAGTTGAGACATTGTGTCTTTGCCAATAACATAGGCGATGTATCAAGAGAAGATACAAGTAGTGTTAAATTGGTCATCTCTTACAAATTTTTGAGAAGTTTGAGAATTTTTGGGCTTTATTAGGTGATGTTGGTACTCATATGGCTAGATAAATCAAGAGAGATGATGAATTAATTTTTGACTTTTTTAATTAAGTATAATCATTTTTTTCTTATTTTTTGAATAACTCAATAATATTTATATATTAATATATAGATAAAAATAAATTATGCATATCAGATTCTAGAGTGGTTCAAACAAATTATTTTGGCTTACATTTACTTTTGAAGACTCCACCTTGATTTCACTTGGAATAGATTTAATTTTATTAAGATCAAGAACCTCTAATATCTCTAAGTTCCATAAAACTATGACTACTTAACTTAGAATCTTAATCTAAGAATTCTTAGGTCTCCTAATTATAGACACACTATAAGTGCCTCAACTAACCCACACATTATTAATTAAAATATAAACAAAAAATAATATAATAAAATATTATTGTAGCCTTTATATTTCATTTGCATGTAGTAAGAGTTAATAATGGAGTTGAAAAGTATTAAGGCATAGGAGAAAGTGTTTGAAACTTAGAATGGTATCCACATCTCCTTTGAAATTATCAGACCTCATACTTATATTTTAAAAAATTGAGATAAGGTGACATAGAAGAAGAATGTTTGTTCAAGCAAGTATCACCATTTGAAACTCATTTCTTTTCACTTTTGCCATAATGTGGGCAAAATAACCCCTTTATGAAGAAGGCTAGATTGCCTCCTTTTGGCTCTTTTCAGATCAAATAGTTGAATTTAAGGGAGTCTTAATGGGCCACATGGATTCTGAAAAAATAAAAAATATGATCATAAAGATCGAAAAGAATTCATGTGTACTTTTTAATTGTCAATTCTTCTTCAAATCAACTTTCCATTAACCAATTGTAGGCCTATTCTTGCACAAACCCTTTATATTGGTGAAGTCATTTGATATAGAAAATTCAAGTAATGAAACTTACATCTAAAATTAGAATCAATTGACCTTATATAATTTTTAATATTTATATACCCATACATACTAATATTTATATACTTAGTCTAGAGTATTAATTTAATTCATATATTCATTAATTCTTGTATTAAAATTTATTTTCATATATTATTAATAAGCAATACTCTTTCATCTTATCTAATATATTAATCTTTAATTAAAATTATATATCATATTATCAATTTTATGATTTTAAATTAATTTATAAAAATTATTAAAACCATAATAAGCTAATTCATAACTCAACAAGTATTATTATCAATTTTTCATAAGATATAAATCAATAGCACAATAATTGATTTAACAACTTATGAAGGATGACTTCTAATAAGTTTTCATTACTATGACTTAATAATTAATTAATAATATATTTTAAGTCATAAATTATGATAAATAGACTTATATTTGTGTTAAATTATGAAAAAAAGTTTTTAGTTAGTTAATGTGAATGTTTAGCTAATTATGTGATTTTATGTGAATTTATATATTTTTATAATCATGTTTTTGAGATAAATAAAGAGAAATAATAAAATAAAAATAATATAGAAAAAAAGGGGACATGTCAACCAGCCAGACCCACAAATGGGTCAAAAGTACAGTTGAGCAAAGTTGCAAGCAAAGAGCTCGAGTGGCTAATAACATTTTCAATGATCTTAATACCTAAATTACCTCTTGCTTATAAAAACGAGACAAGGGTATTCGTATACTCATTTCACTCTCTTATACAAGTAGATGATCGGCAAAGGTTTGAATCCTACTAGAGTCAAAACTAATATTTTTATTTGATTAAATCATAATTTTTTCTGTAAAACACCAATCAATAATTAAATCGCTATAATTAGTCAATCATCAGCAAAAAATGTCATCAATATAATTTGTAGAGCATCGTAACTAATTGTCAAATGATTTTAAATAAAAAAATATAAATTCATCGAGTAAATAATTTATAATTGATCGATAAATGAGCTATCATCAAAAAGAGGACGATCTAACAAGAGGCTAGTCTCCACCTCTAAATAGTGTACCAAATATAATGAAGAGCCTTATCTTACTATGTGAACTTGAAGATGAAGCTCCCTAGGACATGCTCCATCTAACTTATCTTCATTAGGTGATAGTTGTCGAAGATCTGCAAGTCGTCATATTTTCACTTTGCTAGGTGATAGTCATCGGAGATGATTCATTAACCCACTTCATCAATTTCTAGACTTTGCAAGAAGATCTAGAGATTGCCCACATCTAATGAGAGTCAAAATACTCAAGAGATCCACATCCACAATAGTCTCCCCCAAATACTCAAGATTTTGACACATCATCGCCTTAATGTCAAAACTTTGGTTTATCATTTTTAACTAGTTTAACTTCCACTATTATTTTGTAAACTTTGAAATGAGATTCAAATAATGTTCAAAGAGAACTTTTAAAGTTGTATACATCGCACGATAATTATCCTAAACACCCATAATTCCAATGTATCACTACCACGACATTGGAATTATATCTTATCTATTTTAAAATAATTTAATATTTATATTAATGATATTTTGTTTTATTTTAAGTTTTAAAACTATTCTTTAGTCAATTAAGATTCTTTTGGCATTTAAAAATCTCAATTTCATGAATTGAATCATCTCTAATTGTTTACATAATAATCATTAACCAAAACTTTATTTCTATGCAAATCATCATTTTTTTGAGCGTTGACATCATCCTAATACAAGCACCCAAATTTTCTCTTTTTTGTGAATTTTTAAATAAGTTTTCTTTTGAACATTTAGTCTAAAAAGTAGATGAAATTTTACCTTATATTATTTTACATTCTTGTGATCGACTTGAAAAATTCCCACTATTTTTGAGATTTTATTAAATTTTAATTGATATATTTATTTATAAATACTTCTAAATATTTGAAAATTTGTATTTCCTAAGGCCCTTACTTAAAAAAGCCCTTTGGAGTCAATTTTTTTACAAAACTTTCTAAGGCCCTTAGGAAGGCACTAATAACAACATAGGTATTGACTCTCTCATATTTCTCAATGACGTAAATTAGAAGTTAATGTGTTAGGCATCAACATTAAAGTATTATTGATAGAGCATCAATAGTCATTGGTTTTCTTTAGTCAAGTCTTTTCATCATCAAACAAAAGATAGTTTATGAGCAAGAATTAATGATTGTGGTATTAGCCAAATTGAAATGGAGATATTATTTATTGTAAAGATGATTTTGTTAGTTACAAAGATTAGTGTAGCTTCAAGTACATAAGTGAGCAATGATAAATCATGTAGACGTATGATAAGTGACTATCTGAAATCAACTTTGATTTTAAGATTTGGTCTAAGGCAATAGCCAAAAATTAGACAAGAGATAGTATCTCCAAAATCTAGTAGCATAGAGCTCCAATGGACCAAATTAAGTTGCCCATAATTACTTAATCTACATTTGATTGTACAAAAGAATGAGATCGACATGTTGATAAAACAATTGTTGACAAGCAATAACAAAATTTAGGAATTTTTACAAAATTTTCTCTATATAGGGACATTTTTTCCTATGAGGATGATTGATTCTATCAAAGAATTCCACAATCATACCTATCATTTTAGCTGAATTTTATTATTTAGTAATTGACAAATATTTTGGGTTTTTTCGAACATACAAAAGAATTAAACAAAATGTATACTAATTCAAAATGAAGAAGATGATCTGACAATATATATTAATTTTTCATATTTACTATTAGAAAATAATATAGGCTTTATCTTTTGATGGCCTTCTCCTACTATTTGTCATTTCAAAAAAAAATTTGGGATGACATCTTAATAAGTTTTCATTATCATGAGTTAATAACTAATTAATAATATATTTTAAGTATTAACTCATGATAAATAGAATTCTATTTATGTGAAATTGAAAAATAATATTTTAGTTAATTAATGTGAGGTTTTTACTGATTTTGTGATTTTATGTTAATTATGTAATTTTTATATTCACTTATTTTAGATAAAATAAATAGAAAAATGAGAGCCACTAGTTGGGGGCTTGAGTGGCTAAGGACTAAGGCATAGCACATGTGAGTCACTCCACTTCCACATCACCAAGGGCCAGCCGAGTGTGAGGTAAGGAGTGGTCATACACACATGTATGTGGGAGCCAACTACCTAACTTAGCCCTCTCCTTAGGTGGTCATGGCCATTTTGTTTCTGAGAGAGTGAACTCAAACACGCAAAAAAATATTTATATATATTCATCTCATACCTTGGAAAACAATTGATGTGAGACTAAATTCATGCCAACACTCGCCAATGGGTTTTTAATATTTTTATACTTAAAATGCCCCTATCTTATAAGAAGGAAATGCTCCTATGGTGTTAGGTCAAGGGTATTCAAATAATTGGCTAACTCTCTCACACACAAGCAAGCAACTCTCAAAGGTTTGAATCCCATTAGAGTAAAATTTAATGTCTTTTATTTATTTAACTCTCAATTTGTTTATAGAGCACTAGTCAACAATTAAGTTATTATAATTATTTAATCATTAACAAAAACTTTGTTAACACTATTCACATATCATCATTAGTAACTAACTAAGGATTTCGAATACAAAAATCATGAATTCTTTGAGAAAATTATCTCCAATTGATCAATGAACATGCATAATTGAGAATATGGAGCAATCCCCCAAAAGATGAGTCAACATCTCCTCAGAGAAAACTGAATGCAATATGAGCCTCCTCTTGTTACGCAAACTTGAGGAAGAAACTCTTTGATGTGTCTTAACTCTACTTGATTTATCTTCTCCAAATGACATCTGAAAGAGATCCAAAAATCATCCAACTTCTACTCTATTAAGTGACAATTATTGTAGATATTTCATTGACTCATCTCATAAATTTATAGACTTCGCAAAAGGATCTAAAGATTACCCATGTCATAAATGTCCAAGGAGAACCTTTGAGGCTATGGACATTGTGCATAAATCATCTCAAACACTTAGAATTCTAACAAATACTATTGTAACATCGGAACTTTGTCTTTTCTATTTTAAACTTAATTATTACTTTAGATTTTATGTGATTTCAAGTTTTGAAACTCTTATTTAGTCTATTTTGATTTGTTTGACTTTTAAATATCTTAATTTATTCAATTAAATCTTATATAATTATTTCCACAAAAATCATCATGTAGAACTTTATTTCCACTAGATCATATTTATTAGGGTGCTAACATCATCATGATGTCAGAACTTGAACTTCTTTTTTCATAAATTTGTAATCATATTTTATTTTCATCATTTAATCTAAAATCATAAACATCGTATTTTTAGATAACAATTCTAAAAATTTTCCCAATATTATCTTAATCCTTTCTACCAACTTGAAAAATTCTTAACTATTTTTGAAACTTTTTTATCAAATTATAATTAATATATTAGTACTAAAATAATTCTAAAAAACTAAAAAAGAATATTTTCTAGTTTGATCAATTTAAAATTCATGTGATTTATTATACAATGATTAAGGCAGGCCACATATCCATATATTTTTATTAAAATATTATCAACTTTAAATAGATATAATGTCATTTTTGTAGTCATTCACCAACTAATCATTTATACTCATTTTTCTCCACTTAAACATATTTTTACATCTCTAATGTTACAAAGGTTTTACATCCTTAAATGTCCTTTTAATAAGTGTCAAGTATCAAAGTGGAGAAGGGGGGGAAGAAGCAAAAGAATGAAAATGGTTCTTGTGGAGATTGGCCCTCTCAATTGATCTCTCAAAGTGGTCACCATTTTCAAGGTGATTCTTCTTCCAATGATTTTCTTAAACCTCTCTTCTTTTAGTTATATGATTTCTTGCTTGGTTTTTAAAAAATGCAGATCTTTTCTTCTCATCTTATTGTGTTCTCACATTGATTTTTGAGACTCCTTCCTTGAACTTGGTTGGCCTCAATAAAATAAGGATCTAGAGAGAGATCAATTGTTTAGTTCTGATCCTTTTACCAAAAAAAGGGTTGTAACTCTTTTATTACTCTTTTAGTTTCAATTCTTTATTACCTTTCAGTAATAAAGAACAGAAAGTGATAGTGGAGATAGAATAGGAGTACAAACATGAGAAATGGCTATAGGAAGAACAACAACAAGAGGAGAGAAAAGAGGAAGATAAATTTGAAGAGGTGAATGTCGATCAAATCAACATTGGATTTGAAGATTTCATAGAGAAGGTGAAAAGAGACATGAGAATGGAGGCTCTACATCTCACACAAACCTGAATTCATTACAACAAAGAGAGAGGAAAGATTGCAGCCGACATCTTGACTATTCCTCATTGAATTCAAGGAGGACCCAAGATTTTGTAAATTACTACATGCTATCTAATTAGCTATGAGATCCTAATATTTTACTAGAAGAACATGATTGATGTCATAGAAATTTTTGATTATTAATGTTAATATTTTAATTATCATGTACTTCCCATGTTCTTCTAATGTAGAAGCATTATTTTTAGTACCTCTTTGATTCATATAACTAGAATGAAATGCATCCTATAAATTATTATTTTTGATTTAATCAAACTTTAAAATAAATAAAACTAGAACATTTGTATCAATATTTTTAATGATAAGATATGAATATTGGATAAAATATGACATATTACACGATCAAACATATGACTATTCCATCTTCTTTTTTTCTATTCACATTAGCACTAATTCAAATGTTTCACAAAAATCTATTATAGCTATCTCAAAATCATGAACAAAATGAGGAAATTTATCAGACTACATGTACTCGTGGATAATAGAGCACAGTTCTCCCTCCTGCTCACTCATAAAGTTCTAATATGCCATGGCTTAGGAAGTAAAAATAGAGAGAGCAACTAGATCATGTTACATACAAATTTCAACAAGACAAAGGGGAAGTTCAAACCTAGAGAGAAGCTCCACCTTGCCCTCCTTCAAGGTGTTGGACCCAAGCAAAGAACCATCAAACCTTCTTATGCTGCCCTGAGTTGGCGATTAAAATGTTTAAAGAGCTCAAAATGTTACCACCAAAACACCCCTTCTAGTTAAGCGTTCTTTTTTGTAATTACCAACAATATGGTATAAGTGTACTTTTATCTTTCTCGCCAATTGTATCAAACCTTTGGTACGTCCTTCTAAAACCGTTTGTACAGCTTTCATTGACCAATCAAGAAGTGCAGTAGAGAGAGAGAGAGAGAGAGAGAGAGAGAGAGAGAGAGAGAGATGTTCTTAGGTTCACTGAGGATTTTCCTCCTTCGGTGCTCTCCCCTCGCATCTGATCTCCTCCTGCTATTGTTGTCCAATCCCTAACTTCTCCACTATTCCATGTTCTTTAATATCATCATTGGCTCGACCATGGCTGAGACGTAATCCATGAGCCCCTCTCCTAACAACTCGCTCAGGGTCACCACCAGGCGCTGGAAAGTGAGGTGGAGGACCAGAACAGTGGTGAGAAAGGTAGACGTGGAGAGCAGGAGAGGCCGGAAGAAGGAGATGATGGTGAGGAAGCTTGGACCCAGCCGGAGGAGGTAGAACACAACCACGCTTGACGCGGCCGCAGAGATCCCCTGAAATTTGTACTCCAGTAATGGAGATAGATTTGGCACTCCTGGGGTTTTTATCACCTAAGCATGAAGATAGAGAGACGAGGAGAGATAGAGGGTAGGGGGTTGGCTTGGCGAGCAAACATTCTGTGATGGAGAAATGCTTGGTAAGGTACGTTTCTTTTGAGGATGATGCCACCGACCACCACCGCCTAGCGCTATGAGATGATTGGATTCCCAAAACGACACTCCCTCATTGAAATGACGGATCTAGAGGTCCTCGGCCCCCAAATGCTCTTGTTGTAGTTTAATAGCAAAGATTTCTGGCGATGAATGCGGAATTTTCTCTTATTTGATGAAGATATCGTCGAGGTGGAAACAAAAACCTCACATGTTGGCAAAGGATTTGCACATTGCACTTGAACTTTTTCATGTGCAAGGGTTATTGAATACTTCACGTCTGTGCCAACAGGGATCGATGATGGAACCCCTTTCCATTCTTGGTGGACGTATAATATATTCGAAGGATGAAGGGTAAAGATCAAGTAGATGATATAGTTAGAGATCAGGTAGATTCCTCTCATACTAAATTACATGGGTCGTAGGATAGGAGAGACAAAGAAAAGAGGAGAGAGAGAGAGAGAGAGAGAGAGAGATACATATAATAACACAACGAACTGAAAGATGAATAATGAGATGGTCAATCTCATTATTCAAGATGGTGAAACCTGCTCAGATACATACAAAAATTTGAGATGGTCAATCTCTACCTTTCCCCTTGAGAACCACTCAAAAGACTTATTTTCTCCCTCCATGCTAACCCCTCCTTTTGAATATTCATGGGCTGAAATTCTCATGTCCATGTTCACCTTATCTCTTGTCATCCACTATCACGTTCATGTCATGGACCAGTCGGGGTCCTAACATTACTCGCCCCCTAAGATATCCACCTTGTCCTCAAGGTGGAAGTCGGTGATGTATTGTTGCATTGAAGCAAGTTGAATATCTGAGGAGACGGCACCTCAAGGAGGATCTGTGAAACTGTTGCAGCCTTAGCAGTCTATAAACCTCCTCATGCAACTTGGATCATCTCATAAACATCTAAATGCACAATTTTCCTCATAACCTCATGATGTAGCTTTGGAGTGCTCCCAAGGTGCATGCACAGCAAAATACCAACCTGCAAGTCAGTGGATTCAAGTTCATATAACTCATAGTTCGGACAGCTATACTTTTGTCTTTTGACGAATTAAAATTTGTAATAAACTATTTTCTGCATGGAAAAGGAAGTGTCAAAAGATATGATGATTTTACTAGTTGCATAATCTGTTGAGTTATACAAACTACGAAAGCAATAAGGGATTGCATTATAATCCTTTTTTGTTGATAAAATCCCTCGTTGGTGAGCCTTTTTCTCATATCCTCCAAAACCTAGTTCATCGTGTCAAGAGATTAAAGGGAGATCACCATTTATGTTTCTTTTTTAAAAAAATCGGAAGCCATCTCAAAATGGGCTAAAAGCACCATCAATGGTCTTCAATTTTTTTATCGATAAAGGAGGATGTTCCTCCTTGGATAATCCTTCTATTTTAGAAATTAGAATATGCTCTCTTCATCTCACCCTACCTGGATCAAAGCAGCATGTTAGCCCCATCATTGTTGTCAATTCCAAGTTGTTCCCTAGAAATCACTCCATTTTTTCTTGTGATTGAAACGGTTCTTCTTCTCTCGGCATCATCATTTGTGTTCCCACATCTGGAATGCCGCAATCCACGAATATTTTCTCTTGACCTCGAGCTAGAGAGATATTCTGCTGACGATAGAGGTCTTCAAGGGTGCGAGCAATATATTCCCTTGGTTCATGATCGTTGTTATTCCACATCATATCTCCTTGGCATTTGCCTAAAGTGTGACGATGACTTGCTGGAGGGCAGGGAGATCTCGACATAAAGCTTCAAGCTCCTTCTCAAAGACGTAAGAGAGGGAGAGAGAGAGAATAATGCAATGAATAAAGAGATGAATAATGAGAGGGAACAGGTGAATTGCTTCTCAGATCCAGACCGAATTCATGATCCAGTCTTCACTTTTCCCCCCAGGAACCACTCAAATACTTGTTTTCTCCCTCCATACCCACATTCACATCATCTCCTGTCATTCATTATCACGTTCACGTTTATTTACTTGTCGACATGGTGGTCAAGAGTGCCTCCGATGTGGGTGAGAAGTCGCGGTAAGGACCACCCTCCGGTGTAATCCCGGCTCAATGGGCCAGTCGGGGTTCCAACACTGAGCGACGGCACGCCCTAGGCGAGGAAACCCGATGGCGTTTCTGTCTCTCATTGCCGAATCATACGACATTATGGGAGAAGAAGGCGGGTATCTTGTCCCTTTTCCCTTGATCTTCATCGCCGCATTCATCTTTAATACACCGTGCTTCAATGACTCAAAGGAAGACGATCACAAATTCTGTAGGATGGTGGATGGAACCTAACTGTCGACGATAAACTTAAGACACCAACCTCGGCGTGTTCAAGGTTTTCTTCCGCTGTTCATAACCCCGGATTGTTCTATTTCTCCGCCCCGTGTTCGTCCCGTTTCACGTCCCCGAACATCACATTGTCTCTTATTTATATTTATTCTCCTTCAAAGATCACAGGCATTCAAACTTGCGACGAGCGAGGGAGCCACCATGGGAGATGCTTGAGCCTCGTCTCGTCTGAGGAAGCAGGGAATGAACGGCGGATCGAAGAGGAAGGCGTAGCAGTGAGTTCCCGCCTTGGATCACATGACCCGGCAGGAACGTTCCTCATCGTGGATGACTACGACAGTACAGCTGCAGGGGCTGCAGCAGCAGACATAGCAAACCCAGATGATGTCCGATGGTTCTGGGGGGCAAGGGCAAGGAGGTTCTGGGATCCAAGGGCAAGGAGGTTCTGGGATCCAAGGGCAAGGAGGTTCTGGGAACCAAGGGCAATGAGGTTCTGGGGGGGAAGGGCAAGGAGGTTTTGGGGGGGGAGGGGAAGGAGGTGGTCGGGAGCAAGGGCAAGGAGGTTTTGGGGGGGGAGGGGAAGGAGGAGGTCGGGAGCAAGGGCAAGGAGGTTTTGGGGGGGGAGGGGAAGGAGGTGGTCGGGAGCAAGGGCAAGGAGGTTTTGGGGGGGGAGGGGAAGGAGGTGGTCGGGAGCAAGGGCAAGGAGGTTTTGGGGGGGGAGGGGAAGGAGGTGGTGGGGGGCAAGGGCAAGGAGGTTTTGGGGGGGGAGGGGAAGGAGGTGGTGGGGGGCAAGGGCGAGGCTTAGCACAGTTGCAGCTGCAGTGGCCGGGGATGTCGATATCCTTGATGACCTTTCTGGCCTTGCAGCGGAGCTTATTCGCGAGATTGCGGGGGCAGAAGCCCCCGGTGATGGTGACTTTGTTGTTCTTTTTGTCCCACGCTATCGACTGGATCTTCCATTTCACTGCGTTGAACAAGGAAGAAGAGGAAGGAAAATCATCAGACCCCGGATCGGAAACATTCCCAACTGACGGCGGGCCCCGCCTCCAAGTAGCGGATTCTCTTTCGGATAGGCCCTGAAAGGAGAAGGCTGGAATGCCAACAGAGGTCTGTCTATTCTCTAATTCACCCGACCCGATAGTACCCGTTCCTCTCTCTCTCGCTCTACCTTGGTGTTCTTTGCTCAAGACCGTCTTGATTTTCGCGTGGCAGTGGGTACAGGCCAGATCCACCGTCAGAATCACCGAGAAGTTCTGCAGAAGGCGAAGAGGAGACGCGGGAGGAAGAAGAAGGGAAAAAATGGTAGGAAAATCCTTACGATCTCCATGATACCCGCAATCTGCTGTATATCCACATACCTTGTGGCTCATCGCTGAACCTTCTCCAATGGGAGGTCCCTGCCGGCCGTGAGAGAGAAAGAGAGAGAGAGAGAGAGAGAGAGAGACAGACAGACAGACAGACAAACAGACGGACAGGGAGAGACAGAGACAGAGACAGAGAGAGGGAGAGAAAGAGAGAGAAAGACAGAGAAAGAGAGAGAAAGAGAGAGAGGGAGAGGGAGGGAGAGGGAGAGAGAGAGAGGGAGAGAGGGAGAGGGAGAGAGAGAGAGAGAGAGGGAGAGGGAGAGGGAGGGAGAGGGAGAGAGAGAGAGGGAGATAGGGAGAGGGAGAGGGAAAGGGAGAAAGAGAGAGAGGGAGAGGGAGAGAGAGAGAGAGAGGGTGTGTGTGAGAGAGAGGAATAGAGAGGGAGAGGGAGAGGGAGAAGAGAGAGAGAGAGAAAGAGAGGGTGTGTGTGAGAGAGAGGAATAGAGAGGGAGAGGGAGAGGGAGAAAGAGAGGGTGTGTGAGAGAGAGAGAGAGACAGACAGAGGGAGAAATAGAGAGAGGGAGAGAGATACAGAGGGAGAAATAGAGAGAGAGAGGGAGAGAGATACAGAGGGAGAAATAGAGAGAGAGAGGGAGAGAGATACAGAGGGAGAAAAAGAGAGAGAGAGGGAGGGAGAGGGGGAGGGAGAGGGGGAGAGAGAGAGGGTGAGGGAGGAAGAGAGAGAGAAAGATAGAGAGAGAGAAAGAGAGGGTGAGAGAGAGAGAGGATGGGGGAAGCCGGAGACTTATTCTGATTGGCTTCTCCCTCCACGGGTTGTAATCTCATGCATGACGAGGGGGGCAGATGACATGGGGATGGACGGCGACTTCAGGACCGGGGCCGAACTGGCGGCACGTGCGACCATGGTTCTCCCGCCCTTCGCACGTGTGGGTACCGCGAATCGGTCCCGACTATGTGACACCCCCGGAACCTCTCGACCGGGTTAATGACCGAGAGGAAACCACGTGAGACACACTCGGAGGGAGGCGGGCGTCTCACACGCGCAACTGAAACCCGGGCTACGCGGATGACGCGATAAAACGGGAACTCGGCGGAGCGAGCTGGAACGGTTCCGCCGGATCTACGAGAGATCCGGGAACAGACGGACGAAGTTGTCTGTACGAAGAAGAGAGAAGCAGGAGGGAGAACGGGTAAGGATTATCCGGACTCCTCTGGAAGGCAAGGGAGAATAATGCAGCGGAGATTATTCCCCTCTCCCTCTATAAAAGGGGGGGTACTTTGCTCTCTGAGGACAAGGGAAGAGAAGGAAGAGAAGAAAGGAGATAGAAGTCTTCGGGGCGAGAGAGAGCTTGGGATTCTCGTCCGAGAGCTTTGTGAGAGCTGGAAGTCACGGACGGAGAAGAGGGCTGTGCCGGACTCTTCTCCTCCCCCTTGTACGCCTCTATTCTCGGGAGTAATAGTCGTCTCATTGTGTCACTATCGCATCGCCGTAGGATTGGGGGATTATTCCGCAGGTGACGTGGAGGCTGCTCGGCGTTGACGGACCAACGGTCGAGGATGGTTTCGGGTGGTTGAACGACTAACCGGATAATCACCTGTGGCACTCTCTCGCTGCAGGAAGTCAAACTAATTTGGTGGCACGTGTGGAGACAACCCCCTGGGAGATATATGATGGGGGTGGGAGGGTTCTCCCTCCAAATAGGCTTGCAACAGGTGCCGAGGCCTAGCGTATCCACACGTGCGAAGGGCCGGGAGAACCCCTGGTCGTACGTGCCGTCGTTACTAAAATACAGCAATGACTTGCTAATGTACGCAAAGTAACATATAAACAGTTTAGTTAGAGAGAGAGAGAGAGAGAGAGGGTGAGTGACACGTGACAACTAGGTGTCATCCATCTTCTTCGGATAGGCCCTCAAACGGCATTACATGTGCGAATTCATTAGTGGGCGGCGTGGGCGACCCACTAATGACTGCGGCATTCGATGAATCCCAGGCCCGCAAGGTGGGCGCCGGCGGGCCCCGTGGTGGGTCTCCTGAAAATACCATTTATCAGAAGTATAATCCATCTTGCACCCGTTTAGAAGAGAATGGCACCATGTAATCAGGTCTAGACCTCTACTCGGATTGGTTTTGGGCAATCCCTGTTCATCAGATGCGATCTTTATGGCTGAGATTTCTCTCTCTCTCTCTCTCTCTCTCTCTCTCTCTCTCTCTCTCTCTCTCTCTCTCTATGTAGTGTCGGGCCGGGCCGGGCCAAGCCCGTGTCAAAATTTTCGGGTTTTCCTCTCTGACTGAAAATGTATTTTAGACGGAAGGTCCAATTAAGTTCGTCCTTCTGGGAGGCGAGGCAGATGGGCTGACTCAGGCCAAGCAATCTCTTAGAGATGGACAAGCCCGTGTTCTTGGTTGAGAAAAGCGAGAGAGAGGGGGGGGGGGGGGTTAACGGGGGTGCTTTTCGAAGTGGGACTCGTGGCAATGGGGATCGAGCCAGTCGCGGGGGGGGCTCTTGGGAAGGGCGAGGGAGGCGGGGGAATTGCTGCCCACGAGCTCCCGCAGGGCGTCGAGCTTGTTCTCCCTTCCGGCTCCGGCGAACTTCCGGTCCGCCTCCTTCAACTTGTTCTTGAACCGCTGCCTGTAGGCGGTAGGATTCTGCTGCTCCTGGGGCGGCTTGGCTTGGCACGGCGGGGCCCCGTGTGGCCCCAGATATATCTTCTCCTCTTTGATGGGCTGCACACGTATAGATATATATATATATCATGAGAGAGAGAGACAGAGACAGAGACAGAGACAGAGACAGAGAGAGATTACAGGATGTTACGTACTGGACAGGTATAGATTTTAGGTGACCGCAAAAGAAATGTAGACAAGATAGATACCTCGATGTAGAGAGAGAGACAGAGACAGATTGCAGGAAGTCAAATACTTGGTCGATATAGATTAGATGTTCGAGTGACCTCAAAAAGACTTAGACAAGATAGATACCTCGGGAGAGAGAGAGAGAGAGAGAGAGAGAGAGATTACAGGATGTTAAGTACTGGGTCAGAATAGATGTAGGGTGACCTCAAAAGTAACGTAGACAAAGATACGTCGGTGTAGAGAGAGACAGAGACAGATTGCAGGATGTCAAATACTGGGTCGATAAAGATTAGATTTTCGGTGACCTAAAAAGAAATTTAGACAAGATAGCTACCTTGGGAGAGAGAGAGAGAGAGAGAGAAAGAGAGAGAGATTACCGTGGAAGGAGGCTTGCGATCTGCTACTTCCTCCGGGACATGGGGGCTCCCCATCTCAGACTCCCCACCAGTCAAACTCGGGATCACATATCCATCCGTGTCTGAAAGGATGAGGAAGCAAATCCTCAGCAGGATGCCCTACGGCTTGAAACTCAGGAAAAAAATCATCAACTGGGCTCTCCACCGACAGCCATTACTTGCAAAACCTAAAGAAATAAACAAATAATTTCTCCTTCCCTGAAATTTCCCCACCCAAGATCATGGCGGTTATCAATGACCCACAAGACGACCATCACACACCATGATCATCCCCTCTTAGAACACGACACCAAAAAACTTAGCTTTGATCATTGCCCACCTCAGAGCAACTAGAGATCTTCAAAAGGGTGATGGATCCTCGGATGAAAACCACAAGGGCGCGCACAAAAGTAGAGCCCACAACTCTACTTTTGGTGAATTCAATCTCTAGATTCTTGTTTTGGGTGATCGCTCATACCAAAAACCTGGTGAGATTCAGAGTTTGCAATCTCTAGACTCTTTGTCATCTGATGTCTCTGAGCTCCCCTTGAACCCTGTATCTGACCCTTTTCAGCTGAAAATACCCACCTACTTCAGGATCAAGGATAAAGAAAAGAAAGAAATGAAGAATCTACCGATATGGAAGAAGTAATAAATGACCAAGGAATGGGTTGGCGGATGAAAACTGATTTCCCTTTAAGGTAAGGATGATGACACATTTCTTATTAATTCCTGCCGGATTTTACATCGACCTAGGAAGATAAACTATTAGTAGAAAGGAAAAGAAAATTCCTGGATAGGAGAAGCTTCAACCTCGCAGTGTTGTAATCCCATTGAAATCGAGAGTCAGCCTCTCAAGCGCAAACCACGAACATGATCTGTGCTTAACTTGACTCGCATACTTACTCCTGATTAATTGGATAAAAATATTTTTAAAGGTAGAGCAACTGATTATGTTCTCAGATGCACTTGGTTGAGGGCATCCAACAATTGTGTGGAGCATTTCATGTAAAATGACCACGGAGAGGATTTTTTTTCTTCAAAAAAAGTATTCATTCGAATGTGGATGTGGGGGTGAAACTTTGAATTATGTGACAAAATTTTCGGGGATTTTAAGGTTAAACAAGCGCATCCATAGACGAGAATATCATAGCAAATGGATGATCTGTGGCAAACGATAAAGCCTGATAGAAAGAGCATAGAGCTGGATTACTTTCTTCCTGAACTAATTAATGAGAAAGCATAGTCTGTGATGTGTCCCAGAATTCCTTCCGACCAGAATATCTAAAAGTAATTAGTTCTTGTGAAATTAGAAAATAATGGAGATCATGAACGCAATGCGAAAATGGAACAAAAAATTAAATTCAGAAGTAATATGGAGATCATGATGCAATCTCATCGCTTTGATACGATAAAACAATACATCCACCATAGATCATGATAAAATTTATCCCACTGATTACCACACCAAGCCACCAACCAAATCGCAAATTATTAAGGGACTAGCAACTGCTATGAATTATCATGAAGCTTAAAATAACGAAAAATTAGAAGAAAAAAACCATCTACACGGAAACACAGGAGTCGGGAAAAACGATCACAGAAGACGTTGACGACGACGACGACGACGATGATATACCCCACTCGTCTTCTTCCTCGGGTTGGGGAATGATACGATTCAAGGTCGGGTCCATGGGGAGCAGACGAACATGGATCTCTACCGGCAGACAAATAGGATAAAGAAACTACGCTAAACTCCCTCAGATCCTCCACGGGTAGTTGCGAACGCCAATCGGAAACGCGAAAACTCCCTGGCGACAGAACGATCGTCCTCCCTCCAATCAGGGTAGAACGAACAACAGATGCTTCAACGAGACCCTAGAGGGCTCTAAGAAGGAGAGAGAGAGAGAGAGAGAGAGAGAACTAGTTGGATAACTGTAAATTAGCTGCATGCACAGAATATGGGCTTTGGGCCGAGCCTCCCAATAAAAGTACAGCCCAGCTCAGGAAAGGCCCGGGCCGGGCCAGTCTCCATTCTAAGCCTCATTCTGAGTGATCCTCGGGCCCCAATAAACGGCCCGCGCTCTCAGCCCACTTAACTTACAAAAGTTTTCCTACCTAATCGAAGCTATGAGACAAAGAAATGTGAAGTCTCATCATTGGGCGCTGCCCCGGGGCCGAACCGAAGTGGGCCCGGTTTCATAAGCTGGGCCCCACACCATATACCTCAGGAGTGGCGGGAGATATTCTCATGTTACTACGTATAAATAAATGCTTGTTGCAGTCTCTAAGCATATGAAAATGAGAGGTAATTTAACAGATGAAGAAAATGATAAATAAGGACTAAATGATGATAAATACCAAATATGGCCAATTTCTACCGTACCTCTCTCTCTCTCTCTCTCCAACTTTCTAGGAGCTGGGCTGAGCTAAATGTAGAGGGATGACATCATTGTAAATCAATAGTCAGCCGCTCACTAGCCTTGGATAAAAACATTCAGTTTTTTTCCTTTTATAGAAAATAGTAACCGAAAAAATCGTCTTTTTAAGACAAAAATGCTCCAACAAAAGTGGAGGAAAATCCCAGCATTTCCAGGTGGCGGCTAATAATTCGATCAATCAGAGAGGGGAGGGAAAGATGAGGAACAGCCACACCAAGAACCCTAATTTTTCGTCGTCATCCTCTCTTCCCCACTGTTACCAGCCGAGGCCCATCTGAAAACACTGGGAAGATCGAGTCTCAGCATTTCCGTCGACGGCGCCGTTAGATTTCCAGATCAAGAAACCTCTTGCAGCAAACTGAAACAACCATGGGTCCTCCAAAGTCTCCCAGTGCACAGCCTGCGAGAAGACAGTCACAGTGTGTGTGTATGTGTGTGTGTGTGTGAGAGAGAGAGAGAGAGGAGAGAGAGAATGAGCATCAGTCAATTATAGATCATAAAATATAAAACACTGTTGGCTCTACAGAAGATTGAAGAAAACTTCTGACAGAATTCAAGAAATGGAAAGGATTGGGATTTTTGTACAAGAGCTGTGTAATAGGAGCTGAGACACCATCTTCAAAGATAAACCCTAGTTCCTTAAGATCTTCCAGGTTCATCGTTGGAAGATATCTGGATTCAATCTTGGAAACTAGCCCAGAAAATTTTGGGTCATTATGTAAATACCCAAGTAAACCAGAAAATCTCAGTTGTCATTCTGGAAATGGAATCATAAAACCCATGATTAGGTAAATCAGTAGCAGATTTGGGTCGTCAGAATCCGAAAACTTGGGTCAAATCAGGGTGGTGATGATGCGGCAAAGAAATTTTAACCATGGTAGATGGTCGGATCAGAAGGTTTCTTAGTCAACAGAAGAAGGCTACAACAATTATTCATTAGCAAGCAGAAGTCTTCAACAACTTAGAAGAATTCTCAACCTAGACGATGTGAACAAATCTTTTCAAAGAGGTTCCGAAGAATATTCACCAGGACTGAAGATCAGCTTACAAAAGTCAGACCGATACCGGTGGAGTTCATAAAGTCAATGGCCAGGGCCCAGTAGGTGTCACCACATCACCTTTCTGCAAACCCAAAAAAAACAAAAAAACAAAAAAAAAAAAACCTATATGCATGATACGTGAAAACACCCCACATGGCCAGAGAGGTCATCCCGAATCCAGTCCAGACCAGGAGGTATCAGCGCAAAGTCAACTGATACAAGCCCTCTCAAAACCCCTGTTCTAGTGGCCACTCGCACCAGCCAGACTGTATCAGATGGTTGACTAATATACAGAAATAAATTGGAAAGTATTTCCATTTCAAGATAAGTCAGAGATATTTCTTACCGATCCACTGCCCAATTGAAGGGTGGAAATAAGCAAAGATCCCTGCTCCAAGAGATGCAAAAACTAATGAGGCGCTGCATCGAATTGTTGCACCATAGATCCTCTTCTGAAGGCACCGGAGCTTCTCTGCCGTGGTGGCGTCTTCTTCATTATTATCAGATCTACGAAACAAGCATCTGTATACGTCAATCCCCATTTGGATGATCCACGAAGCAGCCACACCTAAACAGTGCCCTGCAAGAAGAGAAACGACGTTCACCGTCGGGAATAGCAGTCTCTCATGGGCTATATGACACCGCTCAAGATAATCGCTGTAGTGTGGAGGAAACCTCTCAAGGTCGTTCTGCCAACGCTGTAGATGAAGACCGTGGCAGGCATTCCCCTCCCAGCCTTGCGTTTTGCAGATCTTGAGGCATCTGCAAGGCCCAATTGCATGAATAATTGAAACGGGTGATATATATCTTCGGATCCATAGCAGTGAACAGGAGAATAATAGATTAATTAGCAACAACTGTGCTTCTTTTAAGTGCTAGTAAACACACTAAACAGTGACCGGATACAGAGAGATACTGGATGTGGTCAGAATTTACTCTTGCTCCCTCTCTCACTATATCTACATTTAAACTCCCTAGGGATCCATGTTTGATTCATACATGTGGGCATCGCGATTATGAGAATGTTTGTGAGAGGCATGCAAATAAACGAGAATATCACAGGATTCGGTTCCTGTCACAATGGACTAAACGGCCAAATCATTCGGAAAACCAACCATCGTGGACGAAATTCATCCTACAACACTGAAATGAGTCTGAAGTAAGAGAAATCACAGGTAGTGCCCGTACTGTTCATTTATCAAAGTAGGAGAAATCGCAAATGCCGTTTTCGAGATTATAAAACTACATGGCCAAGTCATTTTAATAGGAAATGGAAATATCATCATGAAAATTCAATGCACTAGACAATGAAATGCCGAATACAATGGTATGAAGAAAGAAAACTGAATAATATGCACATGCCACTGGTGATAAAAGAGCACATTCATTTTTTTGAAGATAGAACAGAAGCATTTCGTCTTCGATAAATGTATTTAAACTGATTTAAAGATGAAAAATTGTTGTTTGACGAGTGTGGTTACTCTCATCTACTTTCTAATCAGCACAAAATATTCCTCTGGCAACCATGGAAGCAAAAAAGATGTTAAAAGAAAAAAAAAAACCCGTTTTGTAAACTACAACCTTATACTCTACATGGTGGTACACGCACAACTAATTCCAAACCAATACTTCAGAAGACACAGACGTGAGGGCTAAAAACGTCCTTTTCCCCATAAATGAAAGTATATGAAATCAGTTTACCCGCTTAAGGTTCATCAAATGACCAATTTTAGTAAATGAGGAAGCCAAAAAAACCAGACAACGTAGAGAACCATAAGAGTAAAGATGGCTCTTCGCCATAATTTTCACTAAGCTTAGAAAACAGAAGAAAGGATGAAAAGTATTTCAAATGCTTATCTTGCGAAATGTCAAGCATTTTTATCTGGACTAGTCTTTTCTCTTCCCCTTGACCGTACTCTCAAACATAGAGGAAAACTAGAAGTAAACGAAATAACATTGCCATTAGTAATTTTTTCTGTTCTAAATATTGTGGCCTTGCAGCACGTGGAATGCCCAAAGCAACCAAGGGAAACGGTACTGTCCTTAAAAACGTCGGCCTACCTTTAAGAAGTTTCCACGCCATTCTTTGTGAAACATAATTAACAGCAAGTCGTTCCAGCACCCGCCTTGTTGTGACTACTGATGACTGAAAATACGAAAGTAAGCAAAAGCATGAAATTGGTCAGGTTTTAAGTTCGCCTTAGTACTGACATATTTCGAAAAGTTCGCCTTAGAGAGAATTTAAAAATATATACCACTAAAAGATGAAGATGTCTTGACACGTTTGACGGATATATACCAGTAAAGATGAGGTAATAGGAGAAAAACGGAACCATTAAAAGACGACCACCATAAAACATTAGGAAAAAAATGCTCTCATCCTAATAATACAGGATGTCATTTGCTGAAACTTCATAAGCATAATATAGAATGCCAATGGTAGCATATTTTGAAAAGAAAAAGCGTTTGCTCTAGACACTAATTAAACTACATAAGAACTGCTCAGCATATTTTGGATTCAGGAGAACCTTAGCATAGAATCAATTTCATTTTAACTTTATTTTTAAAAAAATCAAATCCATACTATATGACAGCCTGATAGAACTATATTATGTCGGTTCTAAAAATTCTCTAGTGGGAAAATATGATTTTGGAAAAAAAAGTACCTCACGTGCAATTTGCTTTAGCGATTTTTTGAAGGGGACAACCAAATCTACAGGATTGTCTTCCGGAGGATTTTGCACAAAATCGTCGTCATCGTCCACAGGTGGGGAAGATTCCAACAGAGGCAAATAGAACATTAAAAAGGACCTCAGTGAGGTTATTGCGAGAGACTTCAGCCCAAACGCTGAAAATAGAGGCTTCAGTTGTATGGGGTATTCCTTTGTAGTATAGTTGAGAGAATCATAATAGGAAGTTTTCCCAGAAGGGACATTTTTGTAAGCGGTTTCTATGCTAGGGATGTAATCTTCTGTCCATGCAGCACCAGCATCACACAAGGCGACTGATATTCCATTACCACTGAAATATAAAAAGGCAAATCGTCAGAAAAAAGTAGTATAGCTGAAATAAACTAAATCATAGAGAATGTCAGCAAAAAGGCTGTCATTCCTCTTTTTGACAAGCTGAAAATAAGTGACTCATTCACTTTCTTATGGAAAAACTCTAATTTTAGTGTTCTGTAAACAGAGGAGTCCTCAATGAAAGCTTCTACAGAAAAAACATTCTTCCCGGCAACGAAGTGGAAGTACAAGTGAAGATATACAACACCTTGATTGCGAGAACTGAAGGCCCTACCTAAGCCTCTTATCTCAACGGCCCACATTCGAAACCACTTTTCTGTTTTGTGGAGACAACTTAGACTAACTTGCAGAATCAGATTGGACATCAGTGTCGAGCAGGTCCAATCAGATCCATATTGTGATTAGATCGGCCAGGAAGTGGCACTGAGAACAAATTGATTTCACGTTCACAGAAAATATTCAAGAATCTTCAACTTAATTATATGCAATTCCCGAGCGAGACTAAATCACTATCTCAAGCAAAAGGCATACTCTGGTAAAAAAATATTATAGAACTCAGATTTGAAGGCCTTAAATCTTTGGATGTTTATTCCAAGAACTTTTCAATCATCACAATGCATTTGAAAAGCACCGTCTCATATGGCCACAAGAATGCTCTCGTAAAGAACGCATATTCAGTCTCCACAATCTGCTCACCCTTAGAAGTGTGGTCACATCCTTAGAATCCATTCGTGCTCGGTTTATTCCCCTAAATATGATAATCCCGAAGGAACCCCTGGTGTTAAAGTGGGCCAGTATGAAATATGATACAAGTAAAGATCCACCAAAATTTATCCATAAACCTTTTTTTATTAGAAAAGGAGTAAACCTCCCTAATCCTCTACAAAGGTTCCAGAATGGATCTTTACTTGTAATCACTAATCCATAAAAATGAGTAAAGGCCCACCAAAAAGGGAATAGGCATTCAGAATGGATCCCAAAAGCCTCAGCTAAAAGGTTCCACATCCAAAGAAAAAAGCTAGACCGCACAATGTGAGATTCATGAAAAACATTTTTCGTTCGGAAAGGCTTGTTAACAAAAAGGGAAAGAGAAAGACCACTCAGAGTATAACGGAAGCATCATAAACAAATATTCATCTGCGTCGGAGATTTGTCGCATTTTGAATCTCACGCACATGAAGTTTAGAGCAATAGAACCATAAAGTACACCCATTTTAACTCTCAAATCTTAGTAATATAAAGACCAGAATCTGAAGGCTCTTTCGGATCAAGCAATCACATTATCACCAACAATCCAGAACCGGGAGACAGGATACACACGCAAGCCAGAGAAAAGGCCGGACAGATTCGGACGCGCACCTGAAAATGCCTCCGGAGGAAAAGGGCCTCGAAGCAGCCGCGGCGACGGACGCGGCGACGGCGGCTGAGAGCAGCCCGCACGAGTGGACCGACTTGGCGGAGACGCACCCCCCGTGGTTGTTCCTCTTGAGCAGATCAAGAACCAAAGCCATCCCCGCCATCGCAGCGCCCCCTCCCTAGGCCAGGCACTCCTCCCCCTCCTCCTCACTCCCTCGACGAGCTATGCGGACAAGGAGATCCGGGGGTGGAGCAAATAGCAGAGCTCACAAAGAAAACTCCACCGAACTTTGCTTCATTTCCTGCTAAAATGGAACTGATACCGTTAATATGGCCTGTCCTCTTAAAGGATACTACTAAAAAATAAATTTGCGTCATTTTTTAGTTAAACACAAATTTTTAGGGGTTTATCGGTAATAATAATGATAAGAAGAAGGAGAAAGAAGAAGAAGAAGCAGAAGATGTCTCTCCGCTGGGTCCCCGCCGGCCGCCACCTGCAGCAGCAGGCCATCCTGCTCGAGCAGCGGCGGCGTCGCCAGCTCTCCACCGTCGTCGACCTCGCGCACCTCTCTTCCCCCGCCGCCGCTGCCGTCGACATCGACCGCCTCCTCTCCTCCTCCAAGGAGGAGCTCCTCAAGTCCTACCGCGTCACTCCTCCCGTCCATCCCTGGCCCAACCGCCTCCACCCGCAGCGGCTCGTCGCCATGATCCGCCGCCAGCAGGACCTTGATCTCGCCGTCCGCATCTTCCACCACGCCGGCGACTTCCACCCCGGCTTCTCCCACACCTACCGCACCTACCATGCCCTCATCGACAAGCTCTCCCGCGCCAGATCCTTCCCCCAACTCGAACTCCTCCTCTCCCACCTCCGCCATCGCTGCCGCCGATCTTCTTCTTCTTCCTCCTTCCGGTGCGGGGAGGAGGCGTTCATCGGGGTGATCCGGAGCTACGGCCTGGCCGGGAAGCCGAGCGCCGCCCTGAGGACCTTCCTCTCCATCCGCAGCGACTTCGGCGTCAATGCCTCCGTGCGGTCCTTCAACGCGCTCCTCAACGCCATGATCCAGAACCGCCGCTACGATCTCGTCGGCGTGCTCTTCCGGAACTGCTCCAGAAAGTTCGGCATCGCCCCCAACGTCTTCACCTGCAACATCCTCGTCAAGGCACTCTGCAAGATGGGGAATCTGGACGGCGCTCTCAAGGTACTCGAGGAAATGCCTCTATGGGGGATGATCCCCAATCTGGTGACCTTCACCACGCTGGTGGGTGGCTTCTGCGGGAGAGGGGACCTCGAAGGAGCGAGGAGGATCTTCTCCGAGATGGTGGACAGAGGGATCTCCCCCGACGCCACCGCCTTCACCGTTCTCATGGAAGGGTACTGCGCGGAGAACAGGATCATGGAGGCGGTGAGGATCATGGACGAGATGGCGGAGAACGGCGTCACCGCTGGCGAGGTGACCTACTCCCTCATCATCTCCGCTCTGTGCAACTCCGGCAAGCCGGTGGAAGCTCTGAATCTCCTCCACGACATGCTCGACGGCGGCCACCTCCCCGGGGCGCCGCTCTGCTGCAAGTTGTTCGACGATTTGTGCCATCAGGGGAAGGTGGAGGACGCCTACGGCGCTTGGAAGAAGCTGTTGAAGAAGAACTTCGCCCCCGATGGCACCATCGCCAGCACGCTCATCCACTGGCTCTGCAAGAAGGGTAAGCTCTGGGAGGCAGAGGAGCTACTGCAGCTGGTAGAGGGCGGCGCCCCTGCGAGCCTTCTGCCCTACAACACCATCATCGCCGGAATGTGCGAGCTGGGGGAGTTGCAGGAAGCCGGGAGGCTGTGGGACCGCATGGAAGGGAAGGGCTGCTTCCCAAATGCCTTCAGCTATGGCGTCCTCATCGGGGGATTCTGCAGGGCGGGGAAGGCCAGGGAGGCTGTTGCAGTGCTGAGGGAAATGGTAGAGAGGGGCCTGGTGCCGGATGGTGCTACCTGCTCGGCTATAGTTGATGGGCTTGATGATGCAGCCGACAGAGATGAAGTCACCCAAGTCCTTGGCCAAGGCCGGCAGAGCACTGCCGCCACCAGTGCTGCTTCTTCTTGATCCAGTAAGAAAATTTACAGTGAGTACATTACCGAATTTATAAATAGCTCTCCACCATGAAGAGACCTCATAGAACTGGGAACGGCCCAGCTTGAGAATCAGGCGGCTCCACCTCCCAAATTTTAGTCTGCAAAGGTGTCATCAGCAACAGATTGGGTGCAAGACACCTAGAAGGGGTTGTCAGAGAGGGTGAGAGCCCCGTCGTGCCCAGATCCTGGCACAACATGAGGCATCATTGGCAAGTCAGGTTGTTTGAGAATGCAGCCCCAATCAAGCAATAAATTCCATCCAAGGCTAAATACAGGTGAGAGACCAATAGTGAATAAGTACAACAAGGGAAAGAAGATAAAGGATTCACTCATATCAGAGAAGAGCCATCAACCTGATGGAGAAGAAAGATAAGTACAGTATGTCATCTGAACTATTGACTAGGGCAATCAAACTTAAACACATCATGACCAGGGCCACGGAGGAGTGATGTGGTAAGTTCTTCTTTATCAGCACCAAACACATACTATAATAGGTGGAGGTCAATAGGGACCTCCTCAAGTGCCTAGTTGACTATCTCAACAGATCTTGGCATGTGGTGTGGGCTAGTCAAGTGGGTCAACTAGGCACATAAGAAGGTTCCTATTGACCTCCACCTGCTCCAACATGTGTTTGGTGCCAATGAGGAAGAGCTTTGCTGTAACACTCCTCCATGGCCCTGACTAAATTGCCCTACTCAATAATTTAGGCAGCATATTATGCACATCTTTATTTTCCATCAAGTTGATGGATCTTCTCAAATACAAGTGAGTCATATGCCCTCTTTTCCTCACAACTTATTCTCAGATGCTAGCTTTTTTACTACAACTTAAATATATATTATTAGAACTAGAATTACTGCAGTTCTTGGCACCATACTTGCCTTTCAATGGTTCATCATTAAGGAATTTAGATTGTACTCATTTCAATTACTAGACTTGAAGAACCCAATATTACTATGTATTGTCACTACCTCTTCATGTCATGATTGGTTAATTTGTGCACATGCTGCCTTCCTTAGACGTGATAATCATTGTTTGGCCTCCCTCTCTATAATTGAATCATAATTCTCTATCACCTACCACCCAAGCTTATATCCAACCATCATAAGTTGATAGGGTAGAAATTTAACATGTTGCTAGCATGAGTGCTGTGCAATCCACTGAGTTGTCATAAATTATTGAATCTTTGGAACAACCATGTTGACTTTTTATCTAATAAATATATCCTTTTCAAAAGTCAAGGTTTCATTCTTGAGCCATAGAACACTGTTGGTGCAAACTGGCTTCCACCATTCCATATCCAACCGAGCTGCACCACCGGCCCCCATCTACTTTCCCTCCCAACAATTCCTCCTCCACTTATTTATATGCCTAAACTCAGCGAGTGACCCCACCTGACCTAGGGTCTCAGTTTAAGTGAGCAGCACAGTGGCCACGACGCTCGTGCCTGTGGTTCCATCCCACTTGCCATTACACACCCCGTGGGGGATGCACCCCACCGTGCCCTGGCCACCTCAGGCCGTCGCTCTGCTGCGAGCTGTTCGAAAATTTGTGCCAGCAGGGAAAGGTGGAGGATGCCTATGGCGCTTGGAAGGCACCGCCCTCTACCTGCGATGATGGTGCTGTAGGGCAGAAGGCCTGCAGGGGCACCACCCTCCTCCCCCAGCAGCTCAGCCCCGATGGCTCCATCACCAGCACGCTCATCCACTGGCTCTGTGAGTAGGGGAGGCTCCAGGAGAACGGCGTCCTCATCAGGGGATTCTGCAGAGCAAGGAAGGCCAGGGAAGCAGTGGTGGTGCTGACGGAGATGGTGAAGAGGGGCCTTGTGCCAGATGGTGCTACCTGCTCGGCTATACTTGATAGGCTCGATTATGCCGCCAACAGCGACAAGGTCGCCAAAATCCTCAGTCAAGACTGGCGGAGCCCCGCCATCACCGGCGCTGCTTCTTGATCGAGTAAGAAAATTTACAGTGAGTACATTACCGAATTTGTAAATAGCTCTCCACCATGAAGAGACCTCGTAGAATTCATCTCTTTCTCAGATCAGAGACCCAAATCTGCTAAACATCTTCACATGAAAAGACCAAAGAGCTTGTCTTCACTCAGAGAGTTGGAATCAATAGCAGCACTAAGAACCCCAGCTTGACCTCAAAAGTAGAAACTTATAGAGTGGGCTGAGTCAAACTCAGGTCTAGAAGCCCCAAGATTCGGGTACGTTGCCAGAAGTCAACGCATATGTAGGAGCTGTTTGGGGCAAGAACAAAAAAAAAAACCCTTCTTTGCCAATTCATATTTGCCCATTCATTGGTCATGACGACAATGATGTCTGTATCATTTATTATATTTGAGGAAATGAGGCAGACAGTGCAAAAAAATGAATACTTTTTCTGTTTCATTAGCTTGAGGCTGAGGAAACATGAAGCATAAGATCCAGGGGTATTCTGGGGCGGCTGACCTGGAGAGGGCTGTGGCGATTATAGGGACAATGACATAATTTTACCTCCTGGAGTTGAAGAACTCTGAGCCGGAGACGATCCTTATCCCAAGAGACCCATCTCCTTGTGAATAGTTGTGACCCGCGTTCTCATTGTACTCCTGGCAAAAGATCAGCACTTCAGCCAGTGAGAGAAGGCGCTAGAACTGAGATTGTGGCGTTAACATGCTCAATAGGAATAGTTTTGGGCCCAGACCAATATGTAAATAGAAATAAGCTCAGCTCCGTGCTCATCCAGACCAAGCCAGAGCAATGAAGAGCCCTAGCCCAGAGCCCTATTGACAGTCCTAGATTGGAGATAATCAAAGCTCTTATGAGCTAGTGAAGTAAGAAAAATTAAGACAATTCCAACCTTGGGCTTTGCCTTTGAAGAACATGGAGTCAGACAAGGATTCAGGTCCTCCAGGAAGGCATCATCAGGGCTGCCAGGAATTGTCTGCTCCGCAGAGCTAAACTCCTGCATTGAATAGATCGGGAGAAATAGAGACCTATCGGTTATAATCAGATCCCAAAATGGGGTTCGGCGTTCCAATGCACAAGAAAAAAATTATACCAAAGAATTAGCCGACCCATGATCGCATTCTGGAGTCCTGGGGGAGAGGGTGTAGCCTTCAAAGCAACTCCTTGCCGAATACTTATCAGCCCTCACCTGAATATTCTCCGAGAGTCAGCAATGAAATTGTATTTAAATGTGATATAATATGGTTCTATCAGAATTCAGAGTTCTGCAGAAGAAAGCACAAATTACAGGAAAGTGGTAATAATAAAAGTATATATGGATAGGAATGGGATGAAGGGAATTTTCCACTAAAAAAATAATTACCTACCCGAGCGTCCAGAAGTGCATTTGGAGCTTAAAAACAAAGAAAAACACCATGATATGAACATTGAAAAGGTCACGTTCCATGAAATCCATTGGTGGATAATCAGAAGTAACTATGCTCCAAAATAGCAGTGGTATGACGTATATGAAATGCAAGATCAGATTGGTTCTAGCTAGGCTAACTTCCAAAGCTTGTTTATGGAGCTTTCGTGGCTTTATGAGGTGGTGGGATGAGATGGAGAGGGCCTCAAATTATTGTCAAGAACTTCAGAGTTCAGCAGATTGAAAACACAAATTTAAGTGCCCGACCTGAACAGAGAGGACTTGGGCGAATGGGATTTTCCATAGATAAATTAATTATCTATGCAAGTGTTGATATCACCAATCGAAGATTAAAAACCAGATCACCATGTGATGAGCATCGGCGATCCTGAATTGCTTGATATCCGTTCATGGAATCAGATCATGAAGAAGATGAGAAAAACACAGAAATTAAAATGCATGAAACTGAAAGAAGAATCTGTGCGGAAAATACCTCTGCAAGATCCTCCACAAGGCTCTGGAGCTGCCCAGTGAGGGATCTGACCTGCTTCTGAAGGGTAGGGATGACCTGGTTTGCCTCCTGCAGTTCTGGTCCTTGGTTCTCCTGCAGCACCTGTAATGGGCCATTCGCAGCATTGGGAAATAATATGGCATCCTTTAGAGTCTTTATCTCTTCCCTTTGCTTCAGGCATAGATCCTTCAATTTTTCCACCTGAAACGTCAAACCTCATCGGCGTCAGAAATCTATAACCCTAATGTGATAGGTCATCAAAATGTATTAGGAAACAGAGATTAGAAACTAATATAAATAAGATGGTTAACAGTCACCAGAATGTTACAGATATTGAGTACGGGTTTTATGAACACTCATCAGATAAGGATAGACTTTCTTTTGATGTACAGGGATTTATCGTAGAAATTATTGTTTCAAAGTAGAGGCTATATAACTCAGATGTTATTATGAAACATCTGCTAGGGGAAATTTCTGAAATCAGAAGCGAATGCAAAGAGTCTTTACGTAGATTGATGCAATCTGCCTGACGAGAATATGAGAAAATTAATTAAATGAGGGACGCAGGAGATTACTTCTCTCTCTTTGTCCTCAAGCTGTGATTGGAGTTTCAAAATCACAGACTCGTGCTCCCTGTTCTGGTCGAGAAGTTCCCTCTCGCTCCGGAGCACCATCGCCAGCGTACGGGTGTTAAGCTTGGCCTCCGTCAGAGCCTTCGCAGGAACTGCATCACCCGATTTTCCTTTCTGAAACAGCTTCCTGTGGAAGGTCGAGAGGTTCGACCCCTTCCCAGTAGCCCCCACGGCTCTCTTGAGATCCTCCTCTATCTGAGCAGGCGTGCCGACCAGCTTCACCGTATTCGACGACCCCGTCTTCGGCTTCGACCTCTTCTCCATGAACTTCCTCACCATGGATCCGAGATCACGCCCATTCTTCACCGCAACGTCGCCGGGAGCCATTCGAACGACGGCCCCGGAAGACCCATGGGACGAGGATCCCCCTTCACTCACGCCACCGCCGCGGCGACCACCAGAGGCGGAGATGAGCCGCCTCAGAGAGGAGACGTCCTTGCCAGAAGACGACGATGGCGACGGCGTAGGAGAGCTGGAGACGGCGGATCCGACGGCGGCGTAGCGGGACGCGGGCCTCGTCGCGCCGGCGGCATGGGCCATTTTCTCCGGTGAAGTAGCCGGAGAGGAAGATCTACCTCGCCGGAGGCCGTCTCTGCGGTCTCTTCGTCCTGAAAGATGCAGAGAGAACGACCGTACCACTAAAGCGGCAGCAGTGGGGATTCAAATTTCTGATATGCTACCTCGCGGAGTGCATATCCTTAACATATTCCCTCGGGCTGCCAAACTGTCAGGTTGATTTTGTTTTTACTCGAATAATTATATCATCAAGTTATATTTAAAAGAATGACTCGAAAATTCCACGTGGCAGTTGAGTAGGTGGGCCCCGAGTGACCTCGAGCTTCTGCTATATATTATTTGTGTTATTATCCGTACTCATTGGACTTTTGCTCGATCTTTCCATGCACCTTATCTTCTACTTTACATACCCATGAATGTACATACAGGAAGAACGACCATATCCAAACAGAGAGGGGGAGAGAAGATAGATGGTCAGGATGAGTGTGTGGGAAGAAGAGAGAGAGAGAGAGAGAGAGAGAGAGAGATTGGAAGGTAGAGAGGATTGTAAGGTGGAGTAAATTGAGAGAGAACGAGAGCGAGAGAAGAGAGAGAGAGAGAGAGAGAGAGAGGGTCAGCCCACTGAATCACCCATGAAAGATCTCAGGACAAAAACAGTCAAGTTCAGGATCAACAATCGCCATACCCATCACTTAAAGATCAATCAAATCTTTGAATAAATATACACGAGTTCTTCAGAAACAAGTCTCAGCACCAAAACCCTAATTTGGGGAGGACAGGGGAAGAAGAACCTGTCGGAGCCGGGCGGCGCTACCTTATGACGCCGCCGGCTATGGAGGCCACCCTGCAGACGCCGGCCGAGGTGGTGAGGGGGACGTCCCTGAAGAGCGCCACTAGCTCCGAGTCGGTGCGGAGGTCGGGTTGCAGGGTCTCCCAGACCTTCTTCTTCGGGTTGAGCACGTCATCAGGTTCCCCCGAGAATCCTGGAAAGGTTACCCTCTCCCCCACACGAGCTGACGCTGGCGGATCGACCAGCTCCACCTAGACATTAAAAAATTAAAAAAAAATAGAAAATCAGATCCTCTGCAGAAAATAAAATAATTGTATATTTTTTGTGTTATTACATCTCATAGAAACGAGCCCATTGAAAGAGAATTTCATGGCGATGCGGCAGTTTGGAGAGAGGACTGCGTTCTAGGGTTCTAGAGAGAGATTAGAACCCAAAAACCCGGGGAAAAAAAATGAAATCTTTACCTTGTTCTCGTTAGAAGCAGCTAAGACCATGGCGTGGGACTTGATCCCTCTCATGGTCGCCGGCTTCAGATTACAGAGAACGCAGACTTTCCGATTCTGCCAAGAGAAAGCACAAAATTAGGCACTAATCAGAGACAATTATGGAAAGATTTGGGTCAACCATTCATCTTAATCATATTTCTACATATAAATATGATGTACGGTAGAAGGAGATTGACCTGCATTTCATCGATAGGAATGTATTTGACGAGGCCGCTGACCACAGTCCTGGGAGATGATTCACCCACGTCGATTTCTTCCACGTAGAGGGAATCCGCATCTGGGTGCTTCTGGACTTTAGTGATAAGACCCACACGGATGTCGAGTCTCGAAATGGAAATCTCAGGTTCAGACTTTGACTTAGCCCCGGATGCGGCCTTAGATTGCTTTTCTTTCTTCCCCTTTCCATCTGTGGAAAAGAGGAGGAGGAAAAAAAGAAGAACAAGAGGACTCAGGAGCCAATCATACAGATGAACATCAGCTGAGTATTTAATCTAAAAAAGGCAAAAAAGTGTGAAACATATATGGAATCACTGGCAAGCCCATCACGGTTCACACCCATATAAAATATTTTCTAATTAAATGTAATAAAAGGCAGTTTCTGATGTGTTCTATCCAATTTTCTGTAATTTTTATTACCAAAAATGGTGAATGCCCAGATGTGGGAAGAAGATGAGTCACAGGATATCAGGTGGGAAATACAGAGAGAACCTGAGATTGCTACATTCTTCACTTGTTCGGCGATCTTTTTTGACTCAGCCTCCGCTTTCAGAAGCCTATCTGCTTGACTCCCTGCAAATTTTTCCCTGAAAAACTCCACCTCTTCATCTTTCTGCAACCAAAACTCACCGCCATTAGATCATTGGATTATATATTCAGCAATATATAGCTTCCCCACTGGTGACTGAAGCTCTAAAAAAGTCAACGCAAGATCCATGGCATTCAGGATTATGGTGGATACCAATTCCTTGAACAAAGGTTGCGGCGTGCCAATCTTGTGGCCAGATGGGATGATATTCCAAGGGTTCTTCGCCTGGAGGATGTCTCCATTCTCATCAGAGAAAGAGAGCTGGTCTCCCCCGTAAAGGTTGAGCTGCTTCAGCACCTTCATGGAAGCAGACGGAAAATTTCAGAAATACCCAGAAAATGGAAAAAAATTAAGAACAGCATGCAGAGGATGCCCTAATCACCTCAACAGAGAAGGAAGGCATGAAGGGCTCCAGCAATGTGGCCAGAAGGTACACAATGCCTGCAGATGTCCTCATCACAATGGCGCACGAGGCAGGGTCTTCCTTGAAAAGCTTCCAAAATTGATTGTCCTATGAACAAAACGAAAATTATATATGATCCAGAGTCCACATGGGCCGGTTCCCAAAGAAATTTTATGATAGAAAACGGAAATCCTCACCTGTAGATAAAAGTTCCCCTCGCTGGAAATGCTCATTGCAGTCTTTAAACCCTGTTTTAATTTTACCTGTAATAGTAAAATGCGTTCTACCTATGAGAAATGAAAACCAATAGCGGAACTAGCAACAAGCCATATATGGGCAAGGTTGCAATAGGGGCACGAAAAACGTTGACTTTGTCACCTTCTCCATGGCATCGACATACTGGTCAACATAAGTGCCCACTTTTTCTGCGAAGGCTTTAGTCTTTGGATGTGACTCTGGATTGTGAACATCAGGAATGATCGAGTTATACCCCTGTCCTGCAAAAGGATAGCACTATGAGTCAAAAGAGAAGAAAAAAGTATATGAACCGATGTACGAGCACTTGCATTTTATTTGTTTGGATGAATTAAAACTCGAGAAATTTGCGCTATAATTAATAAATTTATAAAAATGATCAATAATAAGGTTCTGAATAAGTTCAGAAATACCATCAGGATAAATGGTAAAATAATTCATTAGAGAAGAAATTTAGACCCAAAAAAGAAAACAATAAATACAGTAAACCATGCTATGCAAAATCAAGAAACAGGGGTTTGTGTAAGGTTTAGGACATAGACCAGACTGAAGAGAAGAGAACCTGCAGTTAAATGATCACTTCGAATCAGAACCATTCAAGAATTCATGTAAAAGAACAGAGGAACTACCGAGCTTGGAATATCTTATTCACAAAATTATTCGTTTATTGTAAGACCACATTCATTACAGACACTTAGGACATAGTGCTCTCCTGACGCCAAATGTGAAACGTTAAGCAGTCAAACTCCTTTAGAAGGGATCCAAAACCTAAAACCATTCATCTTCTGTTCAAACAAAAGCTGTAAACTCCAGTCAATTCTCGAATGACCCTTTTGTGGTCAGAAGTCATTAAGCACTCTGAGTTCTACAGGATGACAGTCATTGAACGTGAGAAGGAAATGCTGTCATCAGAGAGAGCACTCCACATGCATCCAATCAGATGAATAGAAAGTGTCATCCACATATCTTCAACGAACAGAAGCAACTGTATTGATGCCCTTATGACCAGTGAAGAGCGTTCACTGGACGTATGTTGCTGTCTTATTTGGTAACCAAAACTCGAGCTTTCAACAATTATCAGCATGACCTACTTCAATCGAAATCATCAGAAGGGCAGTGACATCTCACTTCGCTTATATATAGTTTGCAATGTAATAAAGTGTTCGATAAGAACGCAAAAAAAATGCTAAACAATCAACAAACCTTGAGGTTTTGCTATAAAACTCAAAACCCGATTGACGAAGTTGCCTAAATTACTCAACAACTCGCTATTTAATTTGGCCTGCAAGTCTACCCACGTGAACAATGTATCGGATACCTAGGGCGCACAAAAAGACAAGGAGTAAGCACTGAAGCACAGAACAAAATGGTAATTTTGACTTTTCAAATAAATAAATAAATTTCATTGTTGTGACTCACCTCCGGTCTGTTAGTCAGTAAATAGTATCTCCACACTTCTGCGGGAATCTTCGTCTCTTTAGCATCAGTACCAAAAACACCTATTCCTTTACTTTTGGAAAACTTTCCTGCATATTAATGAACAGGACAGAAAAAATGTCACATACGTAGTAATCAGTCCTTCGCGATGTGAACTTGCAGAAAAATACCAACTTGGCATTCAAGAATTGTCAATGCAACATATCAATGATCAAACAAAGACCAGATTGTCAGCTGATCGGAGTCGGTGCACATGATTGCACTATCCAAGTTGTAATTGTTTAAAACTTTATCCAAGTTGAGCCGTATCAGTTTAGGATGGCATAGCACTGTTAAACATATTTATCTATGTGCATGTTACAGGCGAACTCCACAATTGATTGCACTATCTCTATAGTTCGATACGGATCAAAAGGCAATAGATGCATACTATTTGCTCCGGTAAAACACCTTCCAAACGATAGAAAAATGTTATAAAACTTGTGGTCTCACAGTGGAGCTGCAAAATAAATTACAGACACAGTTACGTCAATTTCCTGCAGCGAATACTAACATCAGCAGCGGTGGCTGTATTGTCTGTGCCTATTGAACAATTATTTAGCATAAGAATATCTAATTTTGAGAAGAAATTGCAGCAACGGAGTATCAACACAGATTCTGATAAAAATAACACCTAATGCAGCAAATTGCTCTCCCCGCAGACAGCCTAAGGCTGCCAAAACAAAACAAACGTGAAATGGAATTGAGCTGCAATTATCAGCTGATGAAAGCAGCTGATCACGGTCAATAGAAATGGCAACTGTGGCAACGGCTGAGCCAGCTATGGAAGCGCCACAACCTTACTTAAACAACCCAATAGGAGCCGGGGCAGCTCTGAGGGTACTGTAAAAGAGAAAGCAATGCATGAAACAATAATTCCTCTCCTTCCCTCACAATCCATAATGAGAAGCAAATTCCCGCACCTCCTCTCATTCCAATGCAATCTCCCCATTTCACCTTTATTCAGATATATATATACTCCAAAGAAACAATCCATGATTGGGTTACAGGTGCAACACGGACTGATCATTTTCTTCTGCTAGATCCTTACCAGTGTATACTACCAACTATGAGGTTAACATAATCCAAGTCAGCACGACCCATCCTCTGACTTTGAGATAATCTTTTCGAGTCTTGAAAAGCATAGCAATACAACTACCTATGTAATGAAACTGACTAGATTGTTAAGAATACCTGTTTCATAATTCAAATATTCTGTCACACTAATGGTCTTCATCAGAGTCCAATTTTCACCAGTTCCAAGGAGAGAAGAAGGAAACATCACCTGGCAGTTTCAATATTACAAGATTGAAACTATTTAGAGAATCATAAAATTATGCAGAAGAAAGAAAATCACAGAAATCTGAATTTTGAGTGAAGTTAGCGGGATCAAAAGATGAGCATACAAATTTAATTCGAGGTAGCATATTACAGTGAAACTAATAAATATAACAATAGAATGACTGCACTGGGTATCTCCTAAGTCTCAGAACAGAACAATGTGAGAAAGAGAAAAAAAAGAGAACCAACGGTGGCAATTACATAACATGTAAAGGAGGTGACAGCCATATCGTTAAGAAAAGAGACAAATTTCTTCGTGATTTTTGCTTTCAGAAAGCTTGTTTACCCCATCTATGATTAAGCATTATTTCAATGCATCAATGTATTCTAGCCTGGTAGATATCTTTGAAAAGATTATTCATCATGCCTAGAAGAATTGAACGTTTCCCCCATTCGCAAGGTCATACTCAGAAAACAAGAAGAGTAGTTCGCCACCAGCTGGAATAACTGCTAACTGGCCCTCATGGGGTTCTTAGCAGATGCTCCACAGCCAAAGTTGACCCAAGCAGGCAGATTATTTTACACCATCAGTGCCGTTAATACCAAGTAGATAGTCATCACCAAAAAATTACACAATAATTTTTTTAGAAATTAGGAAGCCATTCGTCTTCCCCCTGTCCACTGGTCGGTAGGTTTTGGGCATTAAGAAGGAAACAGCCTAACTAGGTTAAACTGAGTATATCCCCCCATGTATTAAGGAACTTGCAGTGATGTAAGCGTTCTGAACATCCCTGAACTTAAATTGTGCTTAATTACAGGAGACATTGATTTGATAAAACATTCAATGGATTTTTCGCTGAAAAAGTAGAAAGATCGTTTCTTGATGTATATACTTTCTCTTTATTCAGTACATTCATTATTTTCCAAGTGTGTTGCCTTTGATCATAAAACATAATTCGCAGGTTTAACAAGTTGTTGCAAACCCTCAACACCTCTACTGCACGCACTTACACGTTAAAGACATCAAGAGAGCATTCTCAAATGAATCACGTATGAAAGCGCAAGAAATTTATTACCGTGTGGAATGGGACGTTATCCTTGCCCATAAACTGGAATAACTCGACATTTTCTGGGTCCTTCCACCACTTTTCCCATTCTTGTGTATAGCACGAGGTGATAGATACATAGCCAATTGGAGCATCAAACCAAACATAAAAAACCTGGTAAAAATTAGAATGTATGTTATCAATATGACATCATGAAATTAGCCATTATCTCAAGTACATTGTCAACAACGAATTTCAAATAAGAAGGTCAATTTTACTTTCGAGTGATGAACAAGCTTAATCCCCATTGATTTCAAGAATAAAAAAAAATAAAGTCTACTCAATAAAATGAATTTCACAAGGCATGTTTATGTTTGAAATTTTCATCATTTTATGCTTGAGGAAAGCTCGATGTATTACTTCAATAAATTCATTTTCATACATGCTTCATCAAAAAAAATGGTTCAGAAAATATAACAGAGTATGAACGAAGTCATGTTTACAGTAACCAGCGGCTGAAATGAGTTAGTCTCTGTTTATTTGTAGCACTGATGTATGCACCAGAACGATGTTATTTCATAAATTGAATACTCCATTGAAATGATGTCGAGCGATTCAGCAAGAAACCTTGTCCTTGTACTTCTCGTGTGGGACAGGGACACCCCACTTCAGGTCCCTAGTAATGCATCGAGGTTTCAGCCCTTCCTTCAGCCATGCATTGGTGGCCTGAATAGCATTTTGACTCCACCCACCAGCCACGGACATGCGGTTGATATACTCCTCCAATTTATCCTTCAACAGAGGGAGCTCCAGGAAAAGGTGATCAGTATCGCGGATTCTTGGAGTCGCCTTGCATACCTGCAAGGTTTATACAAAAACCAGTCTCAAATCAGCTACAAGACGATGTTCTGGGTATGGTCGAACTTCGCATTCACGATATGCACCTTGCACTTGGGATCCTTCAATTCGGTCGGGTTCAACAGTTTACCACATTTCTCACATTGATCACCCCGTGCAGACTCATAGTTACAGCCTGGCGTGGGACAGGTTCCTTCAACCAGCCGGTCAGCCAGGAATTTTTTGCAGTTATCACAATAAAGCTGTGTTTTGGCAGACGTTCACCGAAAGTTAATAACGACAGAAGACACAGAGGATGATTGAAATGAAGTCATCAAATGATCCGGGGGAGAGAGACTGACCTGTTGCATGGTGTTCTCTGTGAGCCAGTTGCTCTCTAAGAGTTTCTGGAAGATGGCCTGGCAGATCTCCGTCTGCTGGGGGCTAGAAGTGCGGCCAAACTGATCAAAGCTTATGTCAAACCACTTGTAAATCGCCTTGTGGATTTCATGGTACCTGAACATAAAACAATACAAAAGTACGTGAAGGGAAAGAAAAAGCATCCAATTCTGCCGTCGTGAGACTCATTATCGGTCTATCAGATGTGCATAGCGAGCTGATCAGGCATTGGAATTGATCTAGTGCTATAGCAACAGATTCATAGATCTTCTGCTGCGCTACCATCACGAGGCGATATCCAAAAAATAGTAATTAAATGGTTGCTCATAACTATTGGCTCCAGAAAAAATCAGCACAAGATTCGACGAGTAAAAGGGCACGGACTTGTCGCAAATCTGTTTTGGCGTGCTGTTCTCCTCCAAGGCCTTCGTCTCTGTGGCGGTGCCGTACTCGTCGGTCCCGCAGATGTAAATAGCATTGTAGCCCCGGAGCCGGCAGTACCGAGCGAACACATCCGCGCTCAGAACACCTGAAAAAGTTACAGAGAAGACTCGGATGATCCAACATCGCCTTACTCGAGATATATCCGCCAAAAGCACCACAAGAAAGAGAGACAGAGAGACGGAGAGAGAGTGGCACGTTACAGCCGATGATGTTGCCGAGATGGGGGACGTTGTTGACGTACGGGAGGGCGCTCGTGATGAGGATGTTCCGCCGGCCGGGGATGGGGAGCTTCGGTGGCGGCCTCGCCTCCCCGTCTCCGGCAATCTTCCTCGCATCGTCTCCCATCCCTCTCAGACCACAACTTCCCCTACTCCTATCAGAGATCCACTGAACGGCTGGCGAGAGGAGGAGGCCGGCGGCGCCGCCGGAGGAGCGGAAACCTGCGACGCTGGTACGCTTCCGCTTCCAACTACGGCGACCGCGGCGGCGGCTTGGTTCGGCACGGCGGCGACGGAGAGAGCCTGTAAAAACCCTAGTGGTCCCCACAGTCAGCTGTCCTAATTCGATGACGTGGCATCCCACAAATGGACCGACAGTCAAACCGTCATCTGGATCGACCCAATTACTAGAAAGACCAGTAATGGGCCCATCATCTAGGCAGAGAGAGCTATTAGGCGTGCCTTGTTTATTATCCCAGTAATCCGCCCAAATGCTGATAGGCCTTCTATAGGAAGGTGCTCTTATTCCCTTGGCAAATAAGCTTATGGGTTCCAAGGTTGACTTTCTCTGGTCAAAGAATCTTAAGGTGGACTAATCCGCCCAAAAGTTGACTTCGATTGGAAGGGGTTACGTCATAAAGTAGACCCATAGCGCTTCTATAGGAAGGCGCTCATATTCCCTTTGCAAATAAGTTTATGGGTTCCTAGGTTGACTTTCTTTGGTAAAAAAATCTCAAGGTTGACCCTTCCCCTAGAAGTCCACCAATGGAACGTGCCTAAATTAATAAATTTCTAACCTAAGTTGGAACTTTGGAAACCCATATAAAGACTGCAATAAAAGATGACATCAAAAGTGAGATGTTAATTTCTCATTTAAAAAAAGATGTCATCATATGTTTGATTATGCTCCATATGCTCTAATAGGTTTTCTATATTTTGGGGCAATGTTCCTTGAGATTTTCCCTTTTCTTCATTATATAAAAGGAGTGTGCTTGGATTTCACTTATGAGTTAGAGAGAGAGAGAGAGGGAGAGGGAGAGGGAGAGAAAGAGATGCTATTTTCTCATTAAAAAAATGTCATCAAATGTTTGATTATGTTCCAAATGCTCTAATAGGTTTTCTATATTTTTTTCTCTAGATTTTAGATCTATGTTCCTTGAGATTTTCCCCTTTCTTGATTATGAGGGAGAGAGAGAGAGAGAGAGAGAGAATACCATTAGGGTGATGCTCTACATGATAAAAATAAGAAAAGCTGTTAGAGCTCACCCATAAGTTGTTGGGAGCTTGTTTTCAACAATATTTTTAACATTAAAATATAAGAAAAACATGTCACTTAATTAATAAGAAAGATCCTACTCAATGCTCAGGTTGAGGAAGAATCATTAAGAGAACAATGTTAATGACATTCTCTCAGGTATTTAAAGGCCTATCTTCACAAAGTGATTCAGACCATTATAAACTAAGTTTATACATAGAATCATGAGTCAAAGAGTTGAAATGAAAAACCCCAATTCAACACCCCCTTTCCTTCTTCTTATACCCTCTTTAGAACCAATACATAGGCCATGATTAATGTTTATTATCAGAAGATTGATGAACACATACAGAGACTTGTACACCATCTCTCTTCTTAATCTAGACATAGTAGTAGCCAGTCATAGTTATACTACCATATGACATAATTATCTTGAGATGTTTGAAAAAAGTTAGCATAGTATATTCCTGACCAGAGATGTGAATTTAGAACAGATGAATAAAGATAGATCTTCTTCCAATTTAACTTCTAGAACAGATGAATGTAGAACAGATGGAGTCATAAGATGGTTAGAGTTATTAAATCTAGTGAAGTCAGCTAAATAAAGCTTATTATAATCCGGTATGTATGTCACTATGAATTTAATGGAACCCAAAGGAATGGTACTTGGAGAGTGTAGTAAGTCAGCTGATCAAGCCACTAAGAGTTGTGTCACTGAAATATATACATCAAAATTTATAAATCATAGCAGCTGAAATAAATTAGAAGAAAACCAATCCATCCACCTACCCCTCCTCCTTGGTACTGTGTGATGATGCATCCATGTACATATGATGTGCCACTCTACATGTGCATGTGCATGCATTAGCCATATATCATGTACACATGGTGTGCCAACAAACGCCATCTATGCATGTGAGATCCTTAGAACTTACTCAACTTTTCCCCATAATAGCTTTGATGTGACTCATTCCACAACAGTGTGAGGTCAAGCACTGGTTCACTCCCAATGCAGGCCCACTTTATTATTTCCACAACTAGAAGCCGCTTATAGGTCATATGTTCAGCATTAGCAATCCGAGTATTACAGTCAACATCTTCTTTCTCCCCTCCCCCTCTCCCCCCCCCTCTGTCTCTGCTCCTCGCACAAATTAGCACAGTTGACTTCTTCTCAAGGGCCTTAGAACAAAAACTCTCCTCAGGCCACCCCGCCACCTGTGGCCATCCTGATTATCTGAAACAAGGCTGCAACCACAAGAAATTGACCCAAGTTAAGAGGAAAGTCAACCCACCTGAATCATTCAACATTGATGAAAGATACAAAGGAAGAACTAATAAGAACGGGTTCAGACAATCAAACGCTGAGCATTCAATTTTCAACAAAACAAACGCCTTCTCTCTCTCTCTCTCTATCTCTCTCTCTGTGCCTGCATGCCACAGAGATCCAGGTCCTCACAAAACATTTTGAGCCTCCTAATAATAATAATAACCAGTTGATGAGCATCTGAAATCAACAAAGCAATTTCAAAGAACTTTGTGAAGGGATTCTGCGCAAACACGATTGGACACCCCACCATTAAAAACATCTCATCACGATTAATGATGAAATAAATATTTCTCAAAATCTTGACATTTAACGCCATTGATCTCACTAAGATCCTCCTCTCTGGAGTAATATTATGCAAGAAGGGTCAAATAGCATGGCAGGATACTCAACATAAAAGTCAACGAGAGTAGTAAACATGAGTATTTTCCGGCTTCATAAGAAAATAGTATTATTTTGTTGGTCAAAAAGGAATTAAAGAAAAAGGATATGAGAACCGTACATGAACCGATGACCACAAAGATGAAGAAACCAAGTAATATTGGTCCCACAGGGTAGTCAGTTCCTTTCTTCACTGTTGTTTCCGGAACGGATCCCCTTTTCGTGATATTCTTCTCAAATTTAGCTACTTTCCTGTCTGCAAGACGCCTTGATGTTGTCTGCAAAAAAGACAAATGGGATTGTCATCATCCAGAATGGCAACAAATATATCTATATAAAGGAAGTGAAATGGTACTTCAAAAACAAAGTATATGAGCCATCATACAGCATGAAATGAAAACCAGAGTAGTTGTCATCCAAACTGATAAAAAAATATTCAAAACACACATGACTAATATCAGTTGTCCAAATTATGGCGTGGACTTTCCCCTCAAAAACATCCATGTACCTCAAGACAGTAGGTGCAGAATCACGTGGACTGGGGAGAACTGAATTGGGTCTTCATCATTTTGCTCAATAAATTGCTCAATGATGACAGTTTTGGTAGCTAAAGATTAAAAAAGCGTGCGCATATCATTATCATGCAGTATGTGCTGTGCAAACATCAACGAATACTGGTGTCGAGTATTTCTATGCCAAAAATATATGTCATCGCTAGTGATCATGGACAGCAGACTATAAATTTTTAATGGTCAACGGGTATTCATAGGCTGTTGCCAGAATGGTTTCTGTTACGCACTATATAAGAAGTGATAACATTAAAATTTTATTAATCATAATAGACGAGGAAAATTTTTACATAGATCAATACAAAGTAACCAAAATAAATAAATTAATCAGCATCAACAAAAGCAACATTCCTTCAAATCTTGGTAGAGTGCTGATACCGAGACTCTCCATTACCCACATTATCATGTACGTTTTATTTTCATTCAACTATTTAAATTTACATTTCTCGATCATTTACGATTTTTCATTCATGAAGGCAGCGCATCCTCGAAAAGCCAATCACAAAAGGATCCAATACCTACCTATTTCCAAAGGCAAAGTAACAACGAGCAAGAAAGATACAGCTTCCATAAAGAAAGTGGCATTAAAAGACAACTAAATGCTTGCTTATCAATTTTTATTAGTCTGAAATCAAAGATCACATAGAAAAACGGTTTGATGGTTGATCAAACTGCATATATGGCCTTCCCCTCTAAAGGAGGACGAGTGTTCACATGTCACCCTGGGTAACCTAACTTACAAATTGCAAACATACTTGAAGTTACGCCTTAACTTTGGCATGATAAGGGAAACAACTGGGCCAACAATTATTTCTTCCTTTTCTGTTTTCAAGTGGATTTGCCCAAAAATTTCAGGAGGGAAAGCCCCAAAGCAGAAGCGTTTTTGGAGGCTTAACAACGCACCAAAAACATGTTCATCCTTGTGAATCTTGAAGAGATGAAGATCACCTTCCTTGTGGCCCAAAGACTAAAGAATGTTTATCAAGTAGCATAGGTGATGAGAATCACATTCATCACGGACAAGGTACATTTACGTAGCACGATTGCACAATAAATCCCGGCCTTTCCTATCTTAACGTCAAATAATGGCAGACTAAAATATACTCGGTAAACAAAGAAACAAATTGATTCCCAAAACAGGCACCAAATGGAGATGCAACTGAAAATCCTAAAAAAATCCAATAAAAATCTCATCTCGACCTTGACAATTCACCAGAGAAAAAATTTCAAAGGAAAAACTACGCTCCGATGACGAAGAGAAAATAATCTACAAGGGGGGAAACGATACAAGAAAAAAATCGTCAAGAACGCGGGGGAAAAAATACAACATGAGGCACATGCATCAACATGTAAAATCGAGAAGATCAACGATCAGACAGGGAGTAGGAGGTTCCTATTCCCAAATCTACTGTGGCAAAACCCCGTCATCCTCCAAACGCGTAAAGTCCCCGGATCTATCGCAAACCATCAAACTCGGACGAGCATGCATTTCGAACTCAGGAAAACGCGAACCCCCATCTTCTAGGAGGTCGGCAATCAAATCAGGGAGAGAGAACCGCAGAAACAGGCAGAGATCTTCTTGAAAACTGAAGTGTCCTTCAAAGAAAACCATTGGAGGCCTCTCCTGAAGAGAGAGGAATGCTTACCATCTTCCCGTCCGAGAAGCGGAGAACCGAAGGGAGAGAGAGAGAGACACAGAGAGAGACGGGGAGACAGCCATGACAGCGTCCGAATTTATACAGCGGTTACGCTCCTTCAAACCCACAGAGATTTAAATTTGTAAAAATACCTTTTAAACTATATACTGAAATCATAGGAATTATAACTTTGTTGACTTTGACACCCAAATGAGGATATATTCGGGTAAGAGGGTTGACCCCGACTTAGTTGACGACGAGAATATGGTTGACCCTAAAGACGCATCTTACTTGACGTAAGAGTAGTAGGGGGATGGGGAGTTGACATTAAGAGGAGGTTGGGAACTGGAGGGTTGGCATCAAGTGGGGGATATCCTTGAACAAATGGGCGGCTTGGGGATTTAATTACCATATAAATTTATTTAAATGATAATTATTTTATTTTCTGGTACATATAATTATTTCTGTGGGAATTAAATGCTGTAATTTTCAACTTTTTTAGATAAATTATAAAATTCAAATCGGAATAAAGTGAATAAAAAAATGGGTCTTTGTGTTAAATTACACAGAGAGGAGTGGTCAACGTCTGTGGGCTGGGCGAAACCAACGGCGGCCCGTTGGATCCCATCTCGACGGCGGGATATGTCAATCGTGGACGTCCATTTATGATGCTCAATCGCCCGCCTAAAAGACCGGAGTCTAGCTGGCGAGTGCCGATTGGTTGGATCCAGTTGGAGGAATCTCCATCGTCGAAGGTCTGAAAGGCTTTTCTCAGCCGTTGGATTCCCGCTGGTAGCTGGCGAGCCGACCGGGGGCATTAAAGTCAGACCGGCCAAAACATCATCCGACGAGCTGAATATCGATCTTAATGGGCCACTGTAGATCTTAAACCCCGGCCCAATATCCCACTTCACGTTCCTGGGCGTCCAGAACTCAATTCGGTAGGCCCATTATGGCCCATTCTGGAGAACGTCGCCATGAAAAAAAACAAAACGGACTATACTACCCTTATAAGCTAAGGAAATTACCATGTTCTAGCATGCCACAGAGTCAGACTGTTCCTGTGGGGATTACAAGCTCCAAAACACTGGAGATCATTTCCATGAGAGAACCCTACTGGTACAAGAGAGAGAGAGAGAGAGAGAGAGAGATCAGGGATAGTTAGCTGGGGGTGTGATCACCAGAATGTGGGGCTTCAGACTTTGGGGGAACGTTGTAGACATTCTTGAGCAAATCTTGGATCTTGCACATCATCAGCATCTGAGAGGGATCGGCGCTACGGCTGCCACTGCCACCACTGGCGGCGGCGGTGGCGCTGGCACTGGCGGTGGGCTGGGGGCCCCGCTGCTGCTGGGTCTCCTGGAGCTTGATCTTCTCAAAGAGGTACTGCTTCTCCATCTCAGCTTCCTCGAGGCGGGCCTTGAGGTATCGGCTGGCGTATTCCTGCTCGGCCTTCTGGGACTTGGCGAGGGCGATGCTCTGGAGGCGGTCCGCCTCTCGGCGGGCCTCCGCCGCCTTGAATTGGAACATCTCCGCCTCGGCCTGCTTCAGGCGGACGATGCTTTCAAGCTCCTCCACTTGCTGCTTCTTTCGCTGCCGCTCCATCTTGAGTTCTGCAACCTCGCGGCCCTTCTCCTCGAGCTCTCGGTCGCAGGCCTCGAGGGCCTGACGAGACCGCTTCAGCATGCGCATCTTCTCCTCTGCCACCATCTCCATCTTCTTCACTGCCTCGTGGACCACTTCTGCTATGCGGTTGCAGGCCTCCTGGGGGGTGATCAGCCGCCCCGCCTCCTCCGCCTCAGAGCTCTTCGCCGAGTCAATCTCCAGGTCTGCGGTCCGACCAGGAAGGAGAGGAAGAGGGTGTATCAAGTCAACAGACCAAAAAAAGCCAGAATCTTCTGGTGTATATATATATATATAGTAATAGAATGAGATGGCATATATGAAAAAGACCAACCAAGAATTGTGGGTGAGAATAATAGCAAGTGTACTAGCCACCGAAGGAATTGAGAATCATAGCAGTCGGAAGATCGAGATATAGAAGCCAGTAGAACAATTGAGGCCTGGAAATGGTGATACCTTGGAAGAACAGAAGCATCATCCTGCAAGCAGTGGACTCTGCCATGCCGTTCTTCAGATTGTCGATGAGATCCCCGCACTTCCACAGCAGCTTCCTACCTTTAGGGTCCTCACTGCTGGCGAAGATCCTCCTGACCAGGTCCAGCTCCCTCACCAAGGCCTCTCGGTTCCACCCTGGAGAGCAATGCTGGAAGACATCCTTGACCCACCCAAGAAGCTCCGACGATCGGTTGCAGGCCTGGCACCTGAAGATCATCTCCGTCGAGCTAAGAACGCTCTTTGCAGATGGGCCCATTCCGATCAGGCCGATGCGGATGGCACAATCCGTGTGGGTCCAGTGCAGGCAGAGGTCGCATCCGATCCACCGGCATGTATTCACCTCGAAATCGAACTTGTTGCAGACCACACACATGCAGAGGTTGCAGAAATCCTTCCTGGTGGAGCAGATCTCGCAGCTGCAGTCATCGGCAGGGATGGCGCCCTGGCAGGCTATGTTTCTGCACCTCTTGTGGGAGAAAACTTCGATGAGGCGGCCCTGCGAGAGGCTGATGTTCGGATGGAGGAAGGCCTGGATTCCTGTTTTAATGGCGACGAGAATCTCCAGCTGCACGCGGTGAGACTTGGAGAGGGCCTTGTCCGTGAGATCTGACCTTCCATGGACGATCTTCTGCAGATTCAGGAACTCCTCTCTCCGCTGAGAGCCCCCGGTGCCCTCGAGAATCTCCCGGAGCTCGATTTTAAGCTCCTCCAGAAGCTCGTCCGGCATGATCATCATCCTCTCCGCGATCGTCTCCACTCTTTCTCTGACCACATCTCTCAGAGAGAGCTTATCCATGGTGGAGATCCTGCGGACGACCTTCTGCTCGGGGGATTCGCTCTCCTCTTCCTTCTCCTTCTCTGATTTCTTCACCACAAGAGCGCCGGCAGACCGATTGGTCTCGATCGGCCAGGTCTCGCGCGAGCTCTCGCTCTCGGAGGGTGAATCATTTCCATGGTCGGACTTGCAGGCATACTCATGGCCCTTGGAGGAGCGCCCGGCGGAATCTGTGGGAATGAGAGTAAAAGCAGCTTGCAGGCTACCCGGAGGAGGATGTTGCTGGAGAGGGGGCACCATTAATGGAGGCTGCTGCTGGTGGAAGTTGGCTCCCGAGGAGGTCCCCATTCAGATTCCCACTGCGAATTTGAAGGCCATCGTGAAGGAATTTCCCGAAGGGGACAACACGCAGAGAAACCAAAGCGATCAACACTTCAATCAAAATCCAACTGCAGTTCATCTAAACAGCAAGGGAGATGCGAAAAGCCCCAGGCAGAAAGCTCGAAATCAGCGGATTTCTACCGGAGGACGTCGGATGATAAGATCCTACTTCCACAATCCAGCCCCAAATCGGCCGGCCGCACAAACCATTGAGCTCAACAAATCTTCGGAATCCACTCGAAAACCCGCAGTAATCGATCCAAGGAACCCGCCAGATTTTCAAAGAACATCTGCCGAAGTCCCGCTACCAACCGATCAGAGAAACCTAACAGGAAGCAACCAGCTGACAATCCGCATACGCCACGGCCACCGACGAAACCAGCACAATCCCACGGGGAAAACGGAGCTCGGAAAAAGATACGATAAATCTACGCACCTTGCCCAGGAATTTTCCCCCAATCCCGCCCGACAGCCGGCGATACCTAGCGAAGGGGAAATCGAACCCTGGAACCGGGGCCCCCCAAATCAACACCTGCAGTAGAACAATAGAGAAGAAGAAGAGGAAGAAATCAGAGAGAAACTAGGGTTTCGCCCCTGCTCGAACTCCCCCCCCTCACCCTCCCCCCCCAGTCTTAGAAACAGATGTCTCAGATCCTCTCCGCGTCCTCCGGCGGCGGCTTGCGAACTACGTGTGGGGACGTGAGGAAGGAGGGCGCAAGAGGGGTACGGACGACGACTCGTTGGGGATGGATGGTGTGACCGGAGTAGCCGGTCAAGATGACCTTCTTCGTCACGGCGCCTACCTGCCCGTTGACCGAATGTTCCCGCGTGAGGACGGATCTGGTCACGGGTTTTTAAATTTTTAAATAATATTTTATCGGGGGAAAAAATTAATTTTTACGTTAAATATGAACGACGATATCTAAAAATGAGGCATTTTTACATCATTTATTAATATTCGAGAATATTTTATGACTGGGGAAAAGGCCAAAAACTCTCAAGTTCCTACTTCTGGGTGTTTGCATATTTATGAAAATTATTTTTTGGGAAATTCCTCGAAATAGTATTTCATATGATATATGAGCCCCATCTATTTAGGGGTTCTTAACACCAAACCCACCATCAGATCCTTAAATATTAATATCTCCACCGTGATTAAAGGTGTCTGCATGCCGGGCCCGGGCCCTTTCGAGTAAAAGCCCAAGCCCGGATACTTTTTATAAAGTATAGACCAGGCCGGACAAAAGCCGCCAAAATGGTTGTCGGGCATGACTCATCATGCCGTGAAAAAAAAGAGAAGAGAAATATATGTTTTTTATATTATCTGCCAAAAATCAGATAAAGCAATATTTAACATCAAAATTAACAATATTTAAAATAAACCCGGACATTATCATATTGTCTCGGTAGTGAGGGACCAGTGACTGCCACGTGGCAGCCGAACAGCGTGCCACGTGGAAGGAAACCTTTTTTTTAAAAAAAAGAAATTAAAATAAGTAGAAAATAAATTACTGAGCCAAATAAGAGAGATGTCGGGGTCACAAGCATCTGAAGGTATAAATGAAAATTTATGGAGCTCAAAAAAAAAAAGAGTCTGATTATTGATACAAAAAAATAGACAGAAGAATCGATGGCTGAGATTCGTTGATAAAATGATCATCCCAGTGAATCCGACTGGGCTCGACCTTTCTCAACATTGCCGCCCGGCATCGTCCCCTCCTCGTCCACACCCGGCCCGCATAAGATCCGGTACCACCTCAATGTCTTCTGACGGCTGGTTCACAGAGAAATGCAGGAATGCGACCAAAACCTGAATTAGGTATTTCGAGACAGAAGCAAGAACTGTGGGGCCCACCGTTTGTTGAAGGAAGGAGATGATGACATAATAATTAAAAAGCATAAAAAGGAATTCCAAAGTCGTAAAAACAAAGAAATAAATTAAGATTTCTAATTACGGAGGGATCGACAAGATTAAACAGGAAATAAATAATATAGAAAGTAAGATTAGATTAGATTAGATGGGTTGGGGGGGGATATTACCTGCCACCATTGTAGAAATTGCCAAAACAAGAAATCGATGATCATCACGATACAAAACAGTTTCCCTGCCCACGCTCCACAGTTGAGATACCTAAAAATATGCATAATTGATGAGAAATAATTTCAGCTGAGCATTTTCATATGCTAAATCCATAGTAATTTTTCAGAAGTCATTTATGATTCTCAAATCACATTCATGAAATGCTTCGTTATTCCATTAGCCAAACTGTCGATTCATAATCTTTCGAAGTAAATCAAAAAAATATACATCCAAATATGGGTCGTTTGACTAAAAAACCCAGAATAAATATGAGCCTGGTAGATAAACACCCAAATATACACACGGGTCAGTACGTGGGTTGACTGCTTTTCAACTATTGTCACATGGTCAACACAGTGCGCAGTCCATGAGACAGAATCAGATACTCTGATCATATGTTAAGCAATCAGGCCATAGAAATCATTAGAACCAGAGGCTGATCTGAAAAATAACCCATTTCCATAGAAAATGTTGAATATAACAGATGAAAAAAATGGTGTTTATTCATGCGAAATAACGTGTGCCATCAAATCCGAAACCGACTAGCAATAGGATTTAGTTGTCTAAATTAATTTCACAGTATTTGACTAATGTCAGAAGGCCAAAGCACTTCGAGTTGCCTAATTTAGAAATAAAAGGAAAAATAAAAATCTAAGAGTAAGTGATAAGAATACCGCGAAAGGCGTTGCAGTAGATTCTCATCCGAGCATCTTTGAGCACGATCATAGACAATTTCAGTTCTCCTAGCCACGTCATGCCAGCTATACAGATTTTTGATCTGAAAAGCAGAAAGTCATAACTAATATAACTAATATAAATAATATGACTAATATAACTAATATAAATAATATGACTAATATAACTAATATAAATAATATGACTAATATAACTAATATAAATAATATGACTAATATAACTAATATAAATAATATGACTAATATAACTAATATAAATAATATAAATAATATAAATAATATGACTAATATAACTAATATAACTAATATAACTAATATAACTAATATAAATATGCAAATAAAAAGCGAAAGAAGAAGAAGAAGAAACAATAGTCCATAGTCAGATGCAGTCACCCACACGGAGGTGCATTGCATGGGGATCAATGCTAGGAAGTCGATCTATCGCCTTTTTTATTGCAAGAACCATATCACTAGGCACCGGTTCTGCAAGCACGACCATGTCATCAGGGAGAACCTGTAATTAACGCTCCAAAAAAAAAAAAAAAAAAAGATAATTGTTATGCGGGAAGGTAATATTAAATAACGATTTAGAAATTAAAAATATAGGAGAATCACAAATACATGCCTCGGGAACACCTCCAACTCTGGTGCTGACAGTGAGCAGCCCACAACAGGCAGCTTCCAAAATGGCTATACAAAAAGCTTCAGTAAGAGAGCTGCCAGGATGACAGACATATCGGCGTCTAGGTTAATAAACCTGAAAATATCATAAATTCCTAGGTCGTATGCATTAATATATACATGTCTACAACTGTCCACTGAAAATAATTTAAATGTACCGTCAAATTCATTAATCCTGAGAATCATGTAGCCTGATGTCTGAGATGGCATTGCAACATGAAGAACAACATGAACATCTAAAAATGCATCACCATTTCCAGAGTTCACAAGTGGCATTCTTAAATTCAGTAAAGAGTGAAGCATGAAGGTGATGGACAATGGAGAGATCCCAAGATGAAAAACATGAGTATTGACGAACTAATCCACAAGAAGTCATGTAAATCGCTATAAAAATACCATAAATAAGCAGCATCCAAGCGTTTGAAAGGTTTCACTGATCGCCCAAATGACATGGACAAAAAGCTTAACTGTAACTATGCCATGGAATCCTCCTTACAATTCTTCCTTGTGGCCCTGACAACAGGCTTCCGAAATGTGTCAGTTTATCTACCACGGTGTCTGACTGTAGTACAATAGCCCCTTGGAAGCCCACAATTGTGACTTAAGACATTATAGTACATATTCTTGTCGAGATTTGTGTGTCAAGTAAAGATGCCTCCGGACAGCAGAAAGCTACCCACAGACCATATCACGAGTTCTAACGCCCATACATCTTTACGTCATTACATGAGCAGAAGACAAAAAAATTCTAGGGTTAAAGATCGACAAAGGTTTAATTGGTGCCTTCAATTGCACGGATTTGGATCCAGTGACCAGAGAATATGACAAAAAATAAATTTAACAAGACAAGTCTAGTCAGTCATGGCCAAGGCTCAGAAAAAGAGAAAGATGAATATCTTTTGGGATAATGCCAGAATCATGATACAGATTTATACACTCTCGAATGCCTCTTTCAGCTTTGGTTTCCAGGCAACGCAGGTGTTGCAGGTGTTAAAGGTGATGGACATAACGAATAGTCATGATGGTCATGGAGAGCGAGATGTGGCTGTTCATGGAATGGAATGCTTGGAGACTGCAGGACTGCCCTAAATTTCATTTTAATGTAAATGAAAACTTTGGTAGTCTGCCAATCATGAGAATCCTAATGATAACGAAATGCAGTGGTCGTAATAAAAAAATATATACCAATGACCATACCCAATGGAGGTTTGGTGCGCGGTTGCTTTGCTTATGTCTAGCAGCATGAGTGACGGATCCCTAGGGTTTTTTTTTATATACACAGATCTCCACTGGACCCAATCCCACCAAGCATTCACTTTGGTTACTTCACAGAATCTGATAACGACACAAAGATCATTGAATCTTTTTTGGTCACAACGTGAGCTATGAGACTAGAGCAAAAGACAGAAGCACCATAGAAGCGCTTTCTCCCAGTCCTCATCAAATTCTGCCCGGCAAGGCCCATAAAGCTCAGAAGGGTTTCCATATACGGGAGTATATTCTTACTTTGACTATCAAAAATCAATAACTCTAAATCCCCACCGTCAGTCCCTACAGTAACACATAAACTGAGGACTGTCAATGATCGTAAACGGAGAATGGAAGAGAGGATGTGAAATGATGGGTTTGTCGTCTAATTATTTCTCAAGGACAGCGATTTATTGCAGTATTACAAGAACTAATTTAATACTGTGTATGAAAATGTTCAGGGGCCTGCCAATCAAGGGACTAACATAATTTCTTTGTTCAGGAAGTGATGAACGTCCATGAAAACTTTGAAGGAAAAATTCCAAAAGACTGTATTAACAGAGATAAGCACACCATCATGCAAAAATTTAACCATCTGCCTAGCTACGAAAGAGTATCCTCCCAACAGAAAAGTGAAAAAGGTTATCATATCGCCTACTTCAGTCCGTATACACCGTTATGGCAATTAGTTGATCATTCAAAAAGAAAGGAAGTCATTAAAAAGCACACCTGTTTAAAAATATATGACCCGATATTAAGACAGATCGCACTTGAGCATGTGGAACAGCTCCCAGCATGCTAACCCTATCCTGAAGAGAATGTTTTTCTCTCATCTCTTCCAGTCGTAACCGTTTTGGGCCATCACCTCCTATGATGAAACGAACCTGAAAAAAAGACATGCACTTACTGAGAAACATGCCCGGAGTGGAACAGCTCCATAAAACAATTAGCATAACATTGATTCAGCAGAAAAATATCAAGTGAGGACGCCAGAGTGAAAAGAGGAACTGAAGACTTGTGTATAGTGCTTAAAGACATCTAGGTGAACCTAGAAAGATAAAAACACGTGACATTACACACTTGGAAGAAGGTAAAACATGGCTCATCTCTGAATAAACTCAAGACTAAATAACCTCCGCCAGACGATGATCAGCAATGAAGGAAAAAACAGATGAGGCCAAGATCACTCACATTTGGGAATAAATTGCATACTTCGGGAATGACTTCAACCAGAAGATCAGCACCCTTTCGATAAACTAATCTACTAATCACAACTATAACGATTTCATCACAGTTCAGCCTCTTTGGGGCAGGATTGAACATAGCAGCGTCCACAGCATTCGGTATTACGAACACTTTCTCTGGAGGTAACCCTGACCGAAGAACTGTGTTCTCCTTGCTTGTGTGCGAAACGCATATAGCATGATTCACATCTGCCAAGGTGAATTGTAGAACCTTATTCATGTGAATGCTTCCAATATCAGCAAAGCCATATAGTGAGTGATCCGTGAACACGACATTGTATCCCATTGTCCGGGCATGCATTATAGCTTCATGACAGAGAGTTGAAAATGCTTGATGTCCATGGACCACAGATATCCTTTCCCTTATGAAAATGTTCCTCATAATTGGAAGTGTCAAGTAAAATGTCGGTAAAGTATTCTGCAGGAAAAATGGTCTCCAAGGGATGTAATAGACTTTTAACCCGTTGCTCATATACCGTACACCTGACCGATTTCCATAGGAATGTGTCATGATCACAACCTGAGAAATTCAAATATATAATCATGGTTACTTTCAATTTCACTAGTAAACAGATATATTCACATCGGGTAAACCATAATCATGTTGGGTAAATATTCACATTCATGCATTTCCATAGAGTAAAGTTCTTTAGGGATTTAAAACAAATTATTTTTTCTACAAAAAATATAATATCCTATTCCGATTTCATTTATAACACAATTTTTTCTCGCCTCTTTGCACTGTCAAGAAATAAGCATTCTCTAGTACAGAAAACCTATTTATTCCTTGACAAGAAGAAAATTTAGTCAGGAACCAGGAACGAGATTTTGAAGCATGCTGTTAATCAGCAGAGGAACCCTGTTTAGATTCCTAGAGTATACTACACGGACATTACAGACCATGAGCTCTCATCCAGGATTTGCATCAGATCATGAATTGAACACGGCATGATCTCTATTCCCGATCAGATTTCCCACATAGGAGAAAGATGGCTAGATATATTATATATCGTGCCCGATAGAATCATATCAGCACTCGTATAGCCAAGCCCCTAGGTTCCTAGTTCTTCTACGGTCGTATCATAAAGAATTTTTACCCAACGATAATGTCCTTATACTTTTCTAAATGCGTTTGATATTTTCGTAAAATGTTAACATAAAAAACACATAAAAAACCCGAATTTCCAATGGTCAAATCTGACCTTGTGGCCAAGGCTGATCAAGCACTGTGAAAGGCAGTAGATGTGGCTCTCCACACCGCCGAAGTTTGGGTAGAAAAAGTCTGACACCATCAAGATAGTGTGTCTCTTCCGCTCTGCCACCGCCCTTGCAGGTGCTGTCTTTTCCGCCATTGATCAAGGTATGTCGGAACATATACTCCGTAACCCTCTACTAGGAATGAAGGATAGAAATGAAATGGGGAACTAGAGCGATACACGGACGCGCCAGAATACGGAGAATCGCATCTCGGAAAAGATCTAGGTGGTGCCCGCAGAGTATCCAGGGATGGGCTGTAGCTTTGATCTTATTGGTTTTCCGACTAGAATCAGGGCTAACTTTGTCGCCGCCATATTTCGGTGACAGAGGCTGGTCGCCCTTCTCGCAGGAGCTTCAATCGTCAAAAAATGAAGTCCGGATGGATGATGGAAGTAAGGGGAGGAAAAATCCAGCAAGAGCAACCAGAGGTATTCTCATATGAAGAAGAAGCGATATGAGAAAGAGAGAAATATCGACGTTATGAAGCGATATGAAGGCCAGCAATATCGACGTTCGGGAGGACTGTGGCAATGTGGCCGATCGAGAGAAAAGGAGATAAAGACGCGATGGAGTTACGCGGCACCAAATTTCTTATCAGAAAAGGATGAAGAGGTCGTTCCCGACGGATATGGGATGGCGCGACACCAAGATCAGAACTACCGAACGGCGGCGATGATACCACCTTCACTCTCGGATGATCGGCTTACAATCTCAAGAACCACTTCAGTGGACCATCCCGGAAGCTCTGCCAGGATCCCTCCGCATGAATGGCGCGGCGGCCGGCGACGACCCCTCCTCCCTTCTCGCCGCCCGCGAAAAGGACTGCCTCTCCTATTCTCCGGAGACGGCGGGGACAGGAGAACCCCTCTTCTCGAAGACGGAGCTCGAAAGCGCTTCAGGAATCGAGACGACAGGAAGCGCTTCCAAGCGGACCTCCAACACTAGTAAGATTCTTGAGCCTTATACGTGTCATCAGATGGAACGGTTACCACAACTCCCATCACGATGACATCATTTTCAACCCAAATTTAGTAAATACATTAAAAGCAAACTAATTAGGGCTGGTTTTACTTCTATTAACATAATTAAAATGACGTCATATTTCTCATCCGTTCGGATCTCCCACGCAATCCCACGCATCAGGCAGAGAAGCACGTTAGGATTTAGTGGAGAGTGTTAAAGATATTTTTTTCTTTGGAGGGCAAAAGTGTCATTTTAAAATTTCTGAACACCTTAATCCGCAATCAGAATACGTACCAACTAGACAACCATTTAAAATACATATTTATTTATTTTCCTATTTTCCCAACTCATGGCTCTTTTGACGAAAAACCCAGGAAAGATAAGGCGTTGACCATTATGGACATGTTTTATAAAGTTGGTTTTTTTAGGAGGTGGAAGATCAACTCAGTGTGGGTTTCTTCTTAAATTCAAGAAAGAAGTGGTATTATTTTACTTTCGGGCGTCGAAGACTGCTCTAAGTGAAAAATACCAACGAAGATTTTTCTTTTAAAAATTAACAAGATAGCCTGCCTTTTTTTTTATTTCTATCTATTCCATGGCGTTTCAAGGTGCCAACCTAATGAAAGTTGCAAGCCGTTGACTTCTATGAGCAAGCATATGGCGGCTCGTTTATACCCGCTGACCATCTCAGGTCAACACTGTGGACCGCTTCCCTGGAGATCACAAAAAAAAGAAAAAAACGAATAATATGGTAAGTTTTGCTCTGGTTAAAGAAGTTACTACTTTCGAGATCCCCTACACGTTCAAAATAATAACTGGAAAACTAGGTACTTTCCGTTAATCCAAACACTATGTCGAAATGGGAAAAGCGGAAATCCCAACCAAACAGCTCTGCTACGCTCTTTATAGATACTGCAGAGAGAGAAGCGAGAGAGAGACTTGTTCTGAAGTCTTTCGTCTCGAATAAATTACAGGTGAAGGGAGGTATCCACGACGTCATCGTCGTCGCCATTGGAGCGGATGGCGGAGTTCTCCGGCCATGAGGAGTCCGCCGGGAGGGAGGGAGCGCCGTCGCGGTCTACGCCGGGCTGGTGGTGGAGGAAGGCCGGAGCATGTAGAGGCCTCGAGGGATGGACCAGATCCGGCAGGGAGAACCACCGGGGAGACGGCGCCGCTTGGTGGTGGTGGTGGTGATTGTGGTGGTGTTGACGAACTCCGGTGCTCCGGTGGTTCTCTCTCCCCTCTCTCATCTCCTTTTCCTTCTGCAACTGCCGGAATCTCTCCTGGAGGAGAGCGATGGAAGAGTTGGCGACGCTGGCGGGGTCGCCGCCTCTCTGTTTCCTCATGATTATCCGGTAGCTCGGGGCGGCTGAGAGCTGGATCTGTTTCTCCTGGTTAGGAGAGGTGCAGGTTGGGATCGACGGTATGTATAGCGAACATGCGTCGTCTTCTAGCGGCCGATCGGTTTGCTGTTGCTGCTCCTTCATCCCGTCGACGGTGGATGGTGCCAAGGAGAGGAGAGAATCGGAGAGTCCAAGGAGAAGGCGGCTCTTGAGGAGGAAGCTTTCAACTCGGAGGAATAATGGCGGGGAGAAGCTCCAACCAGAGACGAACGGCAGCATTTACAGGAGGAAGTCCCTCTTGTCTCCTTCCTCCTTGGAGCTTACCGGCGGTCGGGCAGAGGGGCGGAGGCTCGGCGTTTTTCCCTCCCTGCTATTTGGTGTGTCTCGATCTGCTTCGGTTTCTTCTTCTGACCTGGTATTTGCTTATCCTTTGCAGTGGAGATGGTGGCGGCTGACCTGGGGTTTCTGAGCAGGGGCCGGCGGTAACGGGATAAACTCCTCCGTCTGACGACATCCCTCTGACGATGGAGATGGGAGCAGAGAGAAACCGCGCCTCCCTCTTTGTTGCCTTCCCCTCTTCCCCTCTTCCTTCCTCTTTCGTCACTTTCCTCTTCTGTCCTCACACTGTTGTCGGGGAGGGGCGAGCAGGCCGGCACTCCTGCGGCACCGTCCTTCCTCGCTTGATTCTCCGTTCCCGACAAAGCCCGTCCCTCTACAGAATTAAAGGTCTCTCTGATCCTGTGCTGGGAGATTCAAAGCTCGTTGTGGCCCGATCGAGGAGGAGGAAGACGACTATGGGCTGGTTAATGGACCCCGAATTAATCTATTACAAAGATCAGGTAGTCTCTTGATTTATCTCAAAGGACGATAATCCGAGGTCTCCCTGATCCTATACTTGCAGTTTCGAAGCCGATTATGACCTGATGAAGTAGGAGGAAGAAGACGATTCAGAACTCGTTCTTCAACCCCCTGGTTTTTCTAATCTCTAGACGGGCGAATCAGGTTTCTATGATCATGTTCTCGAATCGGTCTTGTCAAATTTGATGGAAAATCGCAGGTTTTGATATCTCGATCTCTGGTTTGCAGGGTTTTGGAAGTTCTTGGCCATTTACTGCCCTACAGTAAGCAACGAGAGGTAAGTAGGCTGGGCCCATCTCAGTCACCGCCAGGTAGGCTATTATCCTTGCACGTGGCCGTCCTATCTCCGCCCGCGTGCCTCGACATCTCTCTACGTTTCTCTCCCCTCTTCGGACGGGTGGAGAAGATATGAAGACATGGGGGGTAAACAAGTCGTCTTTGGATCATCGTAGTGTTACACAGGGAGAGGAGAGGAGAGGAGAGGAGATATTAAGATGGGAGATACAGAGAGATGGCGATGGAGGAAGACGAAGGGGGAGGAGGAGGAAGAGGCGGCAGTGTTTACTTGCCGGGGACGAAGTTGGTGGCGTAGGCCCAGGCGTTGTTGGCGACAGGGTCGGCGATGTGGTCGGAGAGGTTCTCGATAGGGCCCTTGCCGGTGACGATGGCCTGGACGAAGAAGCCGAACATGGAGAACATGGCGAGGCGCCCATTCTTGAGCTCCTTGACCTTGAGCTCTGCGAAGGCCTCGGGGTCGTCGGCGAGGCCGAGCGGGTCGAAGGCACCGCCGGGGTAGAGCGGGTCGAGGCCCTCACCGAGGGGCCCGCCGCCGACGCGGTAGCCCTCGATGAAGCCCATGAGCACCACCTGCACGGCCCAGATGGCGAGGATGCTCTGCGCGTGGACCAGGTTGGGGTTGCCGAGGTAGTCGAGGCCGCCCTCGGAGAAGATCTGGGCTCCGGCCTTGAACCAGACGGCCTCGCCGAACTTGACGCCGTTCTTGGAGAGGATCTCCGGGAAGACACAGCCGAGGGCGCCGAGCATGGCCCACCGGCTGTGGATCACCTCAAGCTCCCGGTTCTTGGCGAAGGTCTCCGGGTCCGCGGAGAGCCCCGCGGTGTCCCACCCGTAGTCGCCGGGGAACTCGCCGGTCAGGTATGAGGGGGTCTGCTCCGAGAAGGGGCCCAGGTACTTGGGGCGGTCCGGCCCGTACCTGAATCATTAGTTAATCATCCGATCTGGTTAAACCACGAAGAACAAACCCTGATAGATTGGGATCGGAGGAGACGAAGAGAAGAAGAAGAAGATAGCCGGGATGAGACTATATGGCGAAGAACAGGCGACCGTAAACCCTAACAGATCGAGATCGAAGGAGAAGAAGAAGAAGAAGAAGAAGAGGATGGCCACGATCCGGCTAAATCACGAAGAACAAGTAGCCGTAAACCATAATGTATTCGAATCAGAGAAGACGATAGCCGGGATCCGACTATATCACGATGAACAGGCAACCGTAAACCCTAACGGATCGAGATCGAAGGAGAAGAAGAAGAAGACGAAGATGGCCAGAATCCGGTTAAATCACGAAGAACAGATAGCCTAAACTCTAACATATCAGAATCAGAGACGACGAAAGCCAGGATCCGACTGTATCGCGAAGAACAGGCAACTGTAAACCCTAACAGATCCAGATCGAAAGATGCTCACCAGATGCTCTGGGGAGTGCTCTTGACAGTGCGGCGCATGGTGATACGGCCATCAGAGACGCCGACCTTGCGGACGAGCTCGTCCCTCTGCTTCAGGGCGGTCTGGCCGGCGAAAGCGGAGCGCTGGATGGCGGAGGCGGCCATTGGGATCTGCTCGGCGGCTGCTCTCCTTCCGCTCGGGGTTGTATCTTAGAGAGAGGGCGAGGGTCGTGCCTGAGACTTCTGAAGACGAAGGTATTTAATAGTGGCCGCTGTGGGGAGGAGGACAAGATGTGGATGAGGAGATCGCCACGTGTGCAGAAGGTCATTGGCCCTTGGGAAACGCCGTATCCGAAACTCGAAGGTGATTGGTCGAGCCAATTTCAATGGCTTGCCGTTGAACAGGTGGCAGATTCTGTGGTTTCCCAGAATGTGGGATCCACCACCACTGTTTCTGGGCGCAGTTAATTGGGCCTTCTGTCCAAAAGATAATATCTGCAACCTTGATGGGCTGACACACTGTCGACCTTATACATAACGGCCCATCTGAGTCAGCCACGGACAGCCCACCAGTCACATGCCCAATCCACTCCTCCTCTCTCTCTCTCCAGTCAGCCCCATTACGATTTGGATATGTTTTGAATAGGAAAAGGTTTATCAAGAATATAAGATCAAACTTATATATAACAAGCATATAAGCACAATATAGAAAAAGGAAGGGGGTTGGAGAAAAACTAGGGAGAGAGAGAGAGAGAGAGAGAGAAACTCTACTATTGATATCCATTTGAGTACTTCAGAACAAAGAAAGGGGCTGTTCTTCACACCACTCTATGAGTACTTCAATTCTTTCACCCAATTTAACATCAATTGGAAACCAACGTTATAACGAGTAGTTTGGAATGTAATATGGAAAATATTTGATCACTGCAATTTTCATTGGTATCAAAGGAGTTGGAACAACCTCCACACTTTGAAGCCCACAATAATTTCAAATGCAAAACATGCTAGATGCAAAAAATAATTAACATAAAGTGGAAAAAAGATATACATATTGATTGACAATCAATATAGAGAAATCCAAGGGCTCCAAAGCTCCCTCCTTGTGCATTTACATAATTCTTGTAGGCCATCACAAACAAAAATATTGTGAATTATCAACATACCCCAAAATTTAGTACTACCAAGTGCTCTTGAAGTTCCCCTCCTCACCATTGAAATGACAATCTATTGCTCCCATAGAGTGACCATTGAGAGCAACATCTATTGACAAAATGTTCTCATTGGAGCCCTAGCTGCACATAGGAAGATGTTTGAGTTCTCCCATTTGTTGCAAGATCTCAATTGAAAAGACTCCCATGCCAACTTCAAAAAGAGGAGAAGATGAGAAGATGATGAAGAAGATAGGGGAAGAGCCCAAGTTTTCAGCCCATCTCTAAGAAAAGCACCCATCGATCCTTTCCTTAGGCTTAGAATTGATGACTTGATACCCTAATTTCTAACACATTCAATCATATAAAGTTTATGAAGTCAACAATGAGATTAAAATAAAAATACATTAATCCCTTTGTTAATGTAATAGGACCTTCAAAAATGTAAATATTTTATTCTTTTTATCAACATTATAAAACGAGAATGCCATTCATTATGTATGTTTTTTTCTTGATTTTTAAAAAATGGAAAATATAAAAATTATTAAATACAACCCTTATTAAAATCTGATCCTTTTTTGAAATATTGTGAAAACAGTGTGCTAATGCCAAATTCAATTGAGGTGCATGAAGATTAATGGGAAGTGTAAATGTATCAAACTTTGGTATAATAATAGGCATAATATAGTTATTATTATCTATTTATTAAAACCTATAATAGACCAATGCATTTAATTGTTTTGTCTAAATAAATATGTTCTTACTTATGAAATAATATATGATTAATATCTTCTTAATCACACCCCTCTCCTTAAGCCCTTGTCTTCTATATCCTAAACACTTGGAATACTTATAGGAGTTCGTAAGGAGTGTCCTTTTGGTCTTGGCTCACTAATGGGGGGGCAACAACTAGGTCTTTAAGAAAATATCATAAATAGAGGGGGGGGAAATGAATATCTTATGTTTTAATCACCCTATGTATATGACTTTTAACTTAAGAGATATATTGGTAATTTTCTATTATCTAGATGATGTGGGCTATTAGAACCATAATTTATGTAAAAAAATATTTAGGTTTGAAAATATGGGTTTATATCCTTTTCTTGTCTTAGTGAGGGAGTTGACTTAAGGAGTAAGTGTTTTCTGCAAAATGGTGTTTAATTTATAATAAAAAAGTATAAATAGAATAATAATAATTAAAAAAAGCATATATCATTTAAATTTATACAACAACACGATACAAATGGGGAGGGGTGAATTAGTTTCCATCCCAATTTCATATGATATTTAGATAGAATCTTGTTCAAATAATTTGCTCACACAATTTGTAATGGTTTTGACTACCTAACCTGCTCAATTATCTAATGATCATGTTCTCATATTCCACTAACTTTTTAATGAAGCATAAAGTTACCTAAAACTCCAATAGTTTTAGCTATATGTATAAGCTTCAACTAATTTATGATTTCACATTGAAATTATCTTCTCGATTCACAAGTCTCAATAGGTCAAATTATAAAACCTATTTTTTTCCTTCTAAATTCACTATTCAAACAAGGTCAAACTACTAGATAACTTATTTATCTGCTTTATATTCAAATATCCAAGGACCTAGGTAAGATGTTTTTTTTGAAAAAATAAGACGATAATTACTCCTCATAGAGATGTGAATCTATATGATTTGTAAGTTGATGCCTTGCAAAAAGACTTTGAGTTAATGAATTATAAGGATATCATCCTTATAATAATAGAGCAATTAAAGGGTGAGAAACCATAGTAATTATATACTTTTTTGTGTCATGAAATTAGTTTATTCACCATGAATATGTAGAACATGGCATACACCCATAATTTTTTTTATTTAATAAAATATTAATGCACTCTCTTTATTTCTTTATTCTACTTGAGGCAGATAATTAATTCTAAATTATTTATAAGTGTGACAAGTGACTAGCTAAGTGATGAAAAATCTTCCTATTAGAGAGTTTAGTGATAGTTATTAGTGATATTTAAGGAATGAGGGTGATTTACGTAATTTTTGAAGTACTTATGGGACTTATTTACTTATTATAGAGAATATTTTATTTTTAAATTTCTGACGCACGGGCGAAACCGGATTTCGGAGTGGAGGCAAAGAATTCGTTTGGATCGAAGAGTTTAGTAATCCTGTAGGAAAAGCCGGAATATTTCCACCGATCTCGTCGCCTGCGAAAGAGCCCTCCTTCATTATTATCAGCGCCGAGCGGGAATCTTCTCGGCAGGTCTCCATCTCCGTCGACTGAGCTGCACTCGGCCGTTCCTTTGCTAGGGCGATCGAAGGAGGCGAAATCCCTCCTCGTCCTCCTCGTCCTCTTCCTCTTCTCTTCAGCCGGCGACGGCAGGAATCCCGGCGCCGCCGTGGACGGGTGTTTCCTTCTTTGCCTCTAATCGTTGACATCTGATGCGGAGGAGATGTACCAGTTGAGGAAGTTCGAGTTCTTCGAGGAGAAGTCCGCCGGGAAGTGCTCGATTCCGGCGGAGATCGAGGGGAGGGTACAGTGCTGCTCGAGCGGGCGGGGAAGGATAGCTGTCGGGTGCGACGATGGCACGGTGGGACTCGTTGACCGCAACTTCAAGCTCTCTTACGCGTTCCAGGCCCACGCCTCCTCCGTCCTGTTCCTTCAACAACTGAAGGTGCGTTTCTTATGATTCTCTCTTTTAATTTTGGCTACGCCGTGCCCACCAATCGAGAACGTTGTGTCGTGATCCCCCCTGTGAAATCATGAAAGATTGTAGTCTTGTAGTGACGGATTTTCCAATGAATCTTAGCCGGCATCCCAAATACGATCAATCCATGCATTAGCTTCGATCAGTGGGAATAATGAAGCAGAGATGAGATGCACCAAAGGTTTGATACACTGAGGCGGCCTTATTATTGACGTAGAATTAGCTTGATGATATTATACCTGATCGTTGACGATTCCCATCCAGAGTGACTAAACAGATGCTTGGGGATTTGAGTGTGACATTGTATTTTCCATTTACAAAGGTCACTTATAGGCACCCCTCCATTATATCTTTGATGTTTCATCGCCAGTTGGGATATCGGGTGGTTATTAGATTAACACAGCCCGAAGCAACAATACAGTGATTTGTATGGAGTAAAAGAAATTCTGCGAATTATCTGCTTTTCTTTTCTGTTACCGTTTGGGACTGATAACACTCTTCTCTTTCTTCACCCAAACCAGCAACGAAATTTTTTAGTGACTGTTGGAGAAGATGAACAAGCATCTCCCCAGGCGTCTCCTGTCTGCCTTAAGGTTTTTGACCTCGACAAGATGGAGCCAGTGGGTTCAAGTACGACCACTCCTATTTGCATCCAGATATTACGTATATTTACTAACCAATTTCCCGAAGCAAAGGTACGGCCGCCCTAGCGCCAGCAGTGGTTCCATAACTTATTTCTATGTTTCCTCAGCAAAGATAAAATGCTTCTTTTTTTTATTTTTCCTGCAGATAACGTCATTTTTGGTTCTTGAAGAGGTCTCGCCAGTTTTATTGATCTCCATAGGTTTAGACAATGGTTCCATTTATTGCATCAGAGGAGATATCGCACGTGAGCGTATCACACGTTTTAAGCTGCTGGTGGAGGCAACTTCAGATAAATCTCCCTGTTCAATTACAGGTCTTGGGTTTTGTGTTGACGGAAAAGCTCTCCAGCTATTTGCTGTGACACCCTTTTCTGTAAGCTTGTTCAACATGCAGGAACAGCCACCCAAAAGACAGACCCTAGATCATATTGGATGTGATGTCAATGGTGTTGCAATGAGTGATCGCCTGGTACAAGAATTTTACATATCTTTTTTTTTTATATATACTATTGCGTTTCGAATGCTGTATATGCTTATAAAAATGTTGATCCATGATTTTTTTGGTCCATAAATCAGGATTTAATAATTGGCCGCCCTGAAGCTGTCTACTTTTATGAAGCTGATGGTAGAGGTCCATGTTGGGCCTTTGAGGGGGAGAAAAAGTTTCTTGGTTGGTTTCGCAGCTACCTGTTGTGTGTCATATCAGACCAAAGGAGCGGTAAGGACACATTCAATGTCTATGATCTTAAGAGCCGATTAATTGCACACAGCGTGGTTGTTGGGGATGTTTCACATATGATCAGTGAATGGGGTAACATAATTCTTATAATGAGTGACAAAAAGATTGTATGTATTGGAGAAAAGGACATGGAAAGTAAACTAGATATGCTTTTCAAGAAGAACTTATACACTGTTGCTGTAAATCTAGTTCAAAGTCAGCAAGCTGATGCTGCAGCCACAGCTGAAGTTCTTCGGAAATATGGTGATCATTTGTATGGGAAGCAGGAATTTGATGAAGCTATGACTCAGTACATCCAAACAATTGGGCATCTTGAACCTTCGTATGTTATTCAGAAATTTCTTGATGCACAACGTATCCACAACCTGACAAATTATTTGGAGAATTTACATGAGAAAGATTTGGCTTCTAAAGACCACACTACACTTCTTCTGAACTGTTACACGAAGTTAAAAGATGTGAAAAAGCTAAATAAGTTCATCAAAGGTGACGATAGCGTTGGGGAACACAAGTTCGATGTGGAGACTGCCATACGAGTATGCCGGACTGCTGGTTATCATGAGCATGCTATGTATGTTGCAAAGAGGTCCGGTAAACATGAGTTATATTTGAAGATCTTACTTGAAGATCTGGGTAGATTTGATGAAGCATTACAATATATTTCAGGCCTCGAACCCAGCCAGGCTAGGGTTACTATAAAAGAGTATGGTAAGATACTCGTGGAACACAAGTCAGCTGAGACAATTGAATTGTTGGTGAGGTTTTGCACCGGTGAAGGAACTTCTCCAACCAGAAACTCAAATGGCTTGCAAATACCTGTTGTTTCTTCCCCTCTGGATTTTGTGAATATTTTCGTGCATAGCCCTCTAGCTCTCATGACTTTTCTGGAAAAGTGTTCCAGCGATGTGAAGGATTCACCATCTCAGGTTGAAATCAATAATATCCTGTTAGAGTTATATCTTTCCAATAACCTGATTTTTCTGCTAACATATCAAGAAAACGGCAGTGAGAATCATAACCCTATTGAGAGAAGTGGAGTGGCAAATGGGTCCACAAAGGGTGGCAAGAATAAAAATATTTTGAAGGTAGATGATGCTGAAGAAAGGGATCGACTAGAAAGACATAGGAAAGGAATAAGTCTGCTGAAGAATGCATGGACCCCTGACTTGGACCAGCCTTTGTATGATGTCGATCTTGCGGTCATTCTCTGCGAGATGAATGCTCTGCAAGAAGGTTTGCGGTTTTTGTATGAGAAATTGAAGCTTTACAAAGAGGTAATTACTTGCTACATGCAGGAAGGTGACCGTGAAGGGCTGATTGCTTGTTGCAAGAGGCTAGGTGACTCTACCAAGGGAGGGGATCCTTCTCTTTGGGTTGAACTCCTGAAGTATTTTGCTGAGGTTGATGATGATGATTGCTCTAAGGAGATAAAGGAGGTCTTGACTTATATTGAGAAGGATGACATCTTACCCCCTATTGTTGTCCTCCAAACACTGGCTAGAAACCATCGCTTAACACTTTCTGTGGTGAAGGATTATATTGCTCGAAAACTTGAGCACGAGTCAAAATTAATCGAAGATGACCGACAATCTATTGTGAAATCTCAGGTCAGCACCTCGTGTATTTTTCTCTTTCCACTTTAAATCATGCATTCCCTGAAGATCTCTGTTTCTCTCTTATTTCGTTTTCTAGCGTACCAGAATATAACTTAATGGCAGGTTCGCAGTTTTTGCCCAAAAGGGAAGCTTTGTACTAGAACACCAATTTGAATGTACCATATCAAAGACAGCGTGGAAGAAGTTAACAAAGGAAAAATTCAGAGAAAAAGTAAATGTTTCCATTAATATGGGTTAGATCGTTCTATGCTGTGAATGAAATGTTCCATGATGTGTGGATGAGAAAAGTTGACCTTGATGAACCCTGACCACCATCTGCTTTACATGGAGGAAGTCCTTTCTTGGAAACCAAATTCACCTTAGTTTTTGTATTGACCATCTGATTAATAAGTCATTGAAGTATTTTTGATTTTATATATATATACGGACATGATTTCTTTTTTCTTAGTTTCCTCTGTTAATTCACTGCTGGGGAATCCATTCACATGAGCAACATCTAGCCTAAAGGTTGCCCATCACTCCTCCGCACCTTTATTTAAGAGTGATTAACACCATGATATAAGTGACAAAGGGATAAGTCAGAATATGTGGTCAACCTCAAGAGAGTATTCCTGCCAAGTCTGCTCAAGACCTTTCTTTCCCAAAAGATACACCTTCAGTTAGTCTCAATGATTTGTGGCACACTCCAGAAAACAAGTGTTTGCATTGAACATCCACACCATAAGTCTTCTGAAATCAGAAATCAGCTGCTCCATGGAGATCTTGAGATATGTTTTACATGTTTCAGTTGATAGGGGTATTAATGAGAATAAATACATGTACTCGTTTTGTGTTTATCTTATTTCTAAATATTTCTTGGCTTCAATAGTTATCAAATAATTTGAGATTAAGACAATGCCTGTTCCTCATATATGTACATATGCACATTAATTCTACCGGCAGTGGGTGGGTAGAGTTAACATATATGAACATGAACATGAACATGAACATGAACATGAACGTGAACATGAAACATGAACATGAACATGAACATGAACATGAACATGAACATGAACATGAACATGAATTTTCTTGGAGAACCCTGATTTCCCACTTTCTTTCGTCTCCTGTATAATAATATTGGATCTCTACTTCGTTATCCCCCCACGCAGGAGGACACCGAAGGTATGAAGAAAGAGATTCAAGATCTCAGAACAAACGCCAGGATCTTCCAGATCAGCAAGTGTGCCAACTGTGGCTCCACCCTTGATCTCCCTGCGGTGCACTTCATGTGCATGCACTCGTTCCACCTGCACTGCCTCGGGGACAATGAACAGGAATGCCTGCGGTGTGCCCCTGAATATAGATCCGTCCAAGAAACGAGGAAGAACCTGGAGCAGAATGCCAAGGATTATGATAAATTTTCCCAGAAAATCAAGAACTCAAAGGATGGGTTCTCTGTCATAGCGGACTACTTTGGGAAGGGAATTGTGAGCAAGACCAGCCACAGCTCATCGGAGAGCACCTGACCTACCTGACCCCTGTTTCTTTGAATCTGTCGGAGGCTGATGCTTTTGGAGTTCATTCTTAGAATCCATTCTCGCGGCATCCTCCCTTCCTCAGATCAGTTTCGAGTATGCTCTCTCCTGGTTGGGCCAGTTCCTCCCTTCTGAATCCGAGAAACCCTCTTCAGGAGAGGAAAGAATGAAGAACACCCGACTCTGCAGAATGAGCTGGGAGTGGCTTCTGGAATGGATTCTGCTTTTGGAATGGAATGGATTCAGAGCTGCTCATGCTATGAACAGCAGTTCTCCCCACCTTAAGCCCCAAAAATATGTAACAAAAGTGACCTAATTTAGTAAATTTTTTGGCGGCACGTGCTGATTTTAGAAGAACAGCTGGTTCCCAGATTATGGTGTGAAGTCCTCGATCCATGGAAGCCGCTGTGCCCTTCGTGTTCCAAGGGATTTTCCTTATTTTCTGAGTAGATTTTCTCAATAATTTTGTTTGATGGGTTTCGCTTTTTGGTGTAAATGAAAATCTTTTTTTTTTGTTGTGATTGGCGAGTGAATGTAAAGTCATAAATTTTATTTATTTAAGTAACAAAACTATTATAGTTCTGTGATTTAGTTCGATCCATAAATTAATATAAAGTGATAATATTCTATTTATGTACATGGATAACATAATTATTGTGCTCCGATTGGAAATCGATTATAGAATATTTATATTCATTTATTTAAACGAATATTTATATTATTTTCTCATATTATCTAATTATATTTAATTAAACGAATATAAACTGATTACATCCATTTATTTGCATGAAAATTATTTTGATTAATACGGTTCTGGATTATTGTGTTTTTCAACTCAATAAAAAAGATAATATTCATTAATGTAAACATATATTGTAATTATAATATTGCCAATTCTACTGACTTATTTTCCGTTTTCAAAATATTACATTTAAAAATATTAAAAAATATGTTTTTGCTTTGATGTACCGGATAATATATATTAAAAAATATATTTTTGGTTTAATAATTTTGGATTGACGTGTACAGAAAATAAATATTCAATCAAAATTATGAAAAATCTGGAAAAAAAAATGTTGTGTTATATAGGAGTGCTGAAGAAGAGGAGATATTTCCGTCAGAAGCTCGCGCCCGTTATCCCGAGAGTGGAGGAAGCAGATGGAGGCTCTGTACGTCTGCTGTAATCCGGCGGCCTCCCTCCGTCCTCCCCTCGCTCCGCCTCACCTCAGCTCTCCTCTTCCCCCTGTTTCGGGTCGACTGGTAGCCGTCGGCGCCTCGCAGAGCAGTGGAAGACGTGGGAGCGTCGTCGGGTCCGCAGTCTCCTCCTCCTCCTCCTCCTCCCATTCCAATCCCAACATCGTCAAGTCCACCCGCGTGTTGCCGTACCGCCGCCGCGCGTCTGCTTACGGAGAAGAAGACGATGATGACGAGGAGGGGGAAGATGAAGAAGAGGACGAGGAAGAGGAAACGGATTCAGAGTACTCCTCGGACGTGAGTCTCCCTAATTTTTTGCCGCATTCTAGGAAGTCGCCTGAGTGTTTATTACGTTCGGTTGGTGAAAAATAGAAGAATTTTTGTTCGCTGCCTTTAGTTTGCGCATTCGAAACTAAATTACGGCTATTACTCGAGCGCAGTTACTGTGTAACGGGAATTTTCTGTTGAACATGATTTCTGAACCAACTGGATGTCTCTGTTGATGTCCGCATGGCAGTAAATGACTGTAACTCTGAACCTTACGTGTTGTCTTCAGCGCCATAGTCTACCTTAATATCTGAGAGCCTCTCAATCTGTGTACTTCGAGTTCTTCGAAATTCATCTTTATGATCAATTTTTTTAGCCTAATGAAATTTGGATGCCGAAAAATATCATAAAAGAAAAAAGGGCGCTAGGTTATCTAGATATGCAATTGGTGATAATTACTTTTGATTGCCATCCGGCAGCTAATGCAAAAGTCGTTTGAGATTCTTTAATGGAAATAACGGGTGGGTGATAGAAGTGAAGAACAAAAGTCTCCGTTACTTGATGGTCAGCTGATTGGCTTCCAGTTATGAAGAACTAATTGGGTGGGATGGAAAATACTTTCTCCATTCCACACGGGGCAGATTGGATTTATGTCCGCCAGTAATACGAAGGTGAATCTGCATTTAAATGCTTTATTAAAGTAGACACAAATATGAGCTCTGTCAGTACGTAGACCAAGCTTCATTTCATCCTCCATAGCCTTTGGGTTGGCGTGGATAGCTTTATGTGATCTTTTTGGCACCAATCTTTCTGCTTTCAAATTTGTTGTTATTGCCAATCGGTATACTTACTTTTGTTGATTTTGAACACACGTTGATATTCATATCTCACAGGATGAATCCTCAGATACAAAAGTTTCTCAGGGTGGCCGACGTTCTGATCGGAAGCAGTTTAGTGCCTATATGATAAATCAACGTGGTGGAAACTCAGGTATCCCTTCTGGTGATAAAAAAATAACCAAACCGACTCTAGACTCCTAAATATTTTAAGTGACAAGCAATTCATTGACTTTGTAATTTGCTAAATTTGATGCAGTTCATAAGAAATTATTTAGAAAAGAACAAGAAGAAAGACGCTTATTGACTAAAGAAAGTTTGAAACTTGGCAACGACTCCAAGGATACAATGGATGTAAGCAGTTACATGGACGGGGGCATGGGAGAAAAGGTATTTTATCGACAACTAGTTCTATTTATATTTAAATTATTTTTCTGACTATAGAATTCGTCAACAGTCTTTGTTTCTTTTTCACTGGTGAATACAGGAGAGGAATGCAAAGGCTTCAAAAATTACTTTATCAAAATTAAGAGATGAGCTAGATTTTGATGTCAGATGGTTCCCACTCATTGAGTATCTAAGCACGTTTGGCATTAAGGAATCACACATTATTTCCATCTACGAAAGGCACATGCCTTGCCTCCAGATGAACGTGGCATCTGCCAAGGAAAGATTGGAGTACTTGATGAGTGTTGGCGTCAAACATAGAGACATAAGAAAGATACTTCTCAGACAGCCACAAATTTTGGAGTACACTGTGGAGAACAATCTTAAGGTTCATGTTGCTTTCCTGGAAAGTTTAGGGGTTCCTGATTCACGAATAGGGCATATAATTACTGCTGCTCCATCTTTATTTTCGTATAATGTTGAGCAATCATTGAAGCCGACGATCAGATATTTGGTGGAAGAAGTTGGTATTAGGAGAAGTGACGTGAGCAAAGTGGTGCAGCTAAGCCCGCAGATTCTGGTTCAGCGCATTGAAAATTCATGGAACCTGCGCCTCAACTTTCTTTCCAAAGAATTAGGGGCACCAAGAGATAGTATTGTAAAGATGGTCAGGAAACATCCTCAGCTCCTCCACTATAGCATCGAGGATGGAATACTACCAAGAATAAATTTTCTAAGGAGCATTGGGATGCGTAATTCTGAAATCGTGAAAGTATTGACAAGTCTCACTCAGGTTGTGTTTTTTCTCCCTACTTAATTTTTTTGGCCTTTTCATGTATTTTTTCTCTTAACCTGGTGTTTTTTGCAGGTGCTATCCTTATCATTGGAGGGGAACCTGAAGCCGAAGTATCTATACCTGGTTAATGAACTTCGCAATGAAGTGAAGTCCTTAACCAAGTATCCCATGTATTTGAGCTTGTCTCTGGATCAGAGAATACGTCCTCGCCACAGATTTCTTGTCTCCCTGAAGAAGGCTCCGAAGGGGCCATTCCCTCTTAGTTCTTTGGTTCCCACAGACGAGTCCTTTTGTCAGCAATGGGCTGGAACAAGTTTAGACAAATATTTGGCATTTAGACAGACTTTACTCCTTAATGATTTTGCTAAGAAGTATGAGAGAAGATGATAAAATACTGAGAAGTTGGTGACGCGCTCTTAAGCTTTACTGTCTCAGCTTCTCAGAAGCCCTTTTTCTTGTGATTCAATATTTTTTTGAATGTTCCTTGGCTGAATTCGTACACCAACCGCATGATTCTAGGGTAACTATGCATTATTCATTTCTGTTGGTTCTTGGTTGGGCGTTCTGTCTCTTTCTTCTGGCAGATCAAGCTTCTGCGATTTTCATCAGCTCCTTTTGTATTTGTGTCTCAGACGAGGAATTATTTAGCTACTCACTGAAAGCACACTGCCAGTGATGCCATTTCAAGTACAGTGAGGTTTGCTTTCTTCTTGAACAGAAACTATGCCTTTGGCTTCTATTTGCAGCTTCTATGTCGCTTTTTCCCTTTTTCTCTTACCACATTGATGGCCATGTGCCCAGTGTTGCATTCTAGTTATGTATTATGCATTCAACACTGTTGATCTTAGCCATCTTTTTAAACTTGTTGTTTTTCATTTTGTTATGTAATCTTCGGTCTCATGGGTTTTTAGTTGGTTCAGAAGAGCTTTTAGTCCAATTCACCGCTATCAATATGCTGAGATACTCATATACACATACACAGAGATATATTGCTATATGCCCATCATAGGTTGTTAATCAACACTTTGTCTTCAGTCAATGCTTCATATGAGATCTTGCAGGCTGAGAAGGTATTATTTGTTGCTAAAGTTGCATCCTTTAGGATCTTTCTCAGAAAATATGAAAAATCCTTTCATTTGGTTGTCCGAATTTGTTCAGGTATCGTATACAGCCTGATCGAAGCATTTGGTTATGGAGTCAACCCCCACTCACCCTCCTAAAAAAAAGAGAGAGAAATTAAAATTCTGTGTTTTGCCGTCTACGTTTAGTCTATTTTTCAACCATTAAATGATTTAAAACGGAAACTAAATGGAGGGGAAAATCCTGAATCCCTCAATCCCTTGCTGCTTGATGTAAACCTACATTTCCCTTTATTTGGTATCCATGCAAAGCATCATCTCTTTCATGTTCCTGTGCTGTCCGTTGACCTGGAAGTCTGCATCATTCCCCGTTGACCATCACAGCTTTGACTCATCTGATTGAGGAAATGGGTCTTTGTGCAGGGTCTCTAGAACCACCTGGACTGTTAGTCATTATATGGTGCTCTGGTGTCTGGGGCTGTTGCTCTTCTGCCATCATAGTCAGATGGGCACCTTCTTTTCTGGGAAATGATTCCGAATATAGGTTCTTTACTCGGCATTAAGTCAACTGTTGGTATTTCTCCGTGCTTGTAATAGTAGGCCTGGCAATCCAAGCTTGTGGTGGACGATGACAGCTTCAGAACAGGATATAGATTCTTCTTCTCCACTCTCTGCGATGAAAGTCAACGGAGCCGTCCATGTCTGCCATCATAGTCAGATGGGCACCCTCTTTTCTGGGAAATAATTCCAAACTTAGATTCTTCACTCGGCATTACGTCAACTGTTGGTATTTCTCTGTGCCTGTAGTAGTAGGCCTTGCAATCCAAGCTTCTGGAGGATGATGACAGCTTCAGAGCAGGATATAGATTCTTCTTCTCCACTCTCTGCAATGAAAGTCAACGGAGCCATCCATGGTGGGCGGTCAACCGGTAGCAAGACATGCGGGAATTTCTCTTCCTGCCTTCAGACTGCGGAGAAATTGGCTGTTTCTGATGTGCTCTTTTCAATGCCCGCAAAGATATGAACAGATTATGGGCAATGGAGAATAGTCAACGACTGGTTTGGTCAACTGTTGTAGGGACCAGAAAACACGGGAAGTTCTTCTCGTCAGGCTGCTTGGATCGGCCGAAAATTTTGATTTCTCCCTTCATTTTCTCCCCAGAGAATTATTTCGATTCCTCCGGCATTTTAGATTCCCGAATCGCTGTGGGCCTGAGAGATTCGGGGATCGTAACCGGGTTTGCCTCGAGTGAGTAATATATGTTTAATTATCTATTTTTTAATATTTTATCGTTGGGTTGACTTATGATTTTGGAAAGTTCTGGTTAGCTTGGAGGAACGAGGCTGCAATTAATGCCTACTTATGGCGTATTTTCAATCAGGAAAGTCTACCTTGGTCAAACCCTCTCTCTCTCTCTCTCTCTCTCTCTCTTTCTCTCTTTCAAGCACCTTCCTTTAGCTTCCCTTAGCTAGCCCATTGTGATCAGGTCCGGAGCCCGTTTCGGGAGGGGTCTTAAAATACTTTCGGGCTCGGGCCGGGCTTGCCAGGCCCAGCACGTTGGCACCTTCTTTTAAGAACAGATTTTGGGGAATACCCGAACCCTGTTTCTTGAGAAAATCAAGAGGACCAATGCGACATATAATGCACGTAAATTTGACTTAAATGTGCCCAAATAGGGTAGGATTCTGTTCCGTTGATATGAATCTTAGCGAGAGAGAGAGAGAGAGAGAGCGAGAGAGAGAGCGAGAGAGAGAGCGAGAGAGAGAGCCATGTGAGTGATCATCAGTCATCCCCATTGGAAGAAAATGGGCTCTGGGTTCCAGAGACTCCCAGATCCAGGTGGAGTCTGACTTGCCCCAGCAAGGATATGCCCTATCTCTCTCTCTCTCTCTACCCCTCAGGTAAGAGCATAGAGGGGTTGGGCAAGCCCAGTCCCATGCTTCATGCTTCAGAGAGAGAGAGAGAGAGAAAGAGAGAGAGAGAGAGAGAGACTCCACTGCCTGTCAGAAGACTGATATACTTTCTAATTCATAGATTGGGGAAACAAAAAGCAAGAAAAGTAAGCTTATACTCCGATCAAACACTTGCATTCACATGATACTTTCCTTTCCTAGAGAGCTTTCTTCACCCGATCTACCCAAATTCGTATATATTATTCAGAGATTATCTGCACTCTGATCTCTTTCTTAATCTAGAAATTCACGCATCATCCACTTCTCAGAATCCCACAAATATCACATCAGAGAGGGAAAAAAAAGAAAATAGAAAAAAAGGAAAATAAAAGATCTTAGTAACCGCACATCGTTGATGATGGTCAAAAAAGATTACGGCTAGAGAGTAGACCATCCAAAAGTAGTAATTTCTTTGTTTATATTGTTCTTCCCATGGTGGGATAATTCCAAAAGTGGCAAAATTTCTTGATTTGGAGTGTTCCCAAGCTCGTGGTTTTTTCCTTCCCGAGGAGCCCAGAAACCTGGTTTTGTTCGGACATACATACAGTGAGAGCCAAGGGAAGGGCGTGATTTTCCAAAAGAGGCAATGATATGTTCTGGATTCTCATGTCTGTCAAGCACAGAGGACCCAGGAGGTCAACCCTTCAGGCAGACGAATTGACCGGATTACAGAAGTTTGACCAATATCACTGGATTACCAATATCCACAGAGGACCCAGGAGGTCAACCCTTCAGGCAGACGAATTGACCGGATTACTGACGATCATGTCTGCCTGAAGGAGGTCAACCCTTCGTCAATGCTAGAGTCGTAACAAGATCAAGACAAGACTGTGGATATTGGTTTCTCCCCTGTAAAAAAATCATTATCCCAGGATACTACCAGTCGGATTCAGACAAGAATTATAAAAAGTCAACCCATCAGGCAGACGAATTGAGCGGATTACAGAGGTTTGTGTGCATCCGGTGATAAGATTTTCCAGAAGTTTGACCATATTCCTTGTTCCTCGTCAACTCTACATTAGTAACAAGATCAAGAAAAGACTGGGTATTGGTTTCTTCCCTGAAAAAGACTGATTATCCCAGGACACTACCGGTTGGACTCAGACAAGAATTATAAAAAGTCAACCCTTCAGGCAGACGAATTGAGCGGATTACAGAGGTTTGTGTGCATCCGCTGATAAGATTATCCAGAACTTTGACTCTATTCCTTGCTCCTCGTCAACTCTAGATTAGTAACAAGATCAAGACTGTGGATATCGGTTTCTTCCCTGTAAAGGAATAATTATCCCAGGATACCACCAGTTGGGTTCAGACAAGAATTATAAAAAGCCAACCCATCAGGCAGACGAATTGAGCGGATTGCAGAGGTTTGTGTGAATCCGGTGATAAGATTATCCAGAAGTTTGACTCTATCCTTGTTCCTCGTCAACTCTAGATTTGTAACAAGATCAAGACAAGACAAGACAAGACTAGACTCTGGAGATTGGTTTCTTCCCTAAAAAAGAATACTTATCCCAGGATACTACTAGTCCGATTCAGAAAAGAATAATAAAAAGTCAACCCTTCAGGCAGACGAATTGACTGGATCACAGGTGTAAAAAAGACTCTAATTTGGATCAAATTTTAAAACGGAGGAACCGATGATTCTGGGTGACACTTCCCAAGGGATCATCATCATCGTCATCATCTGGAGTCGATCGACCTCTTCAGACGCCGAAGGACACTCCACATGACAGTAGAGATGAAGAAGAGAACCAGGCCAGTGGCAAGGGCTAGTTTCAGGCCGAGGTTTACCAGTAGGCTTACCAGCAGGCCGGCGAAGACGACGCCGAGGAAGTTGGCGGAGACGGCGGACCAGAACGGCATGCCCAGGACGGCGGCGATGATGGCTCCGGTCCAAGCTCCGGTCCCCGGGAAGGGGACGGCGACGAACAGCATCAGGCCGAGCCACTGGAACTCCTCCACCGGCGCCGCCTTCTCCCTGGCTCGCTCGAAGAGCAGCTCCAGCAGGCGGCGGGCGGGGCCGCTTCTCTCGGAGAGCAGCGAGGCGAAGCTCCTGAGGTAGAGGACGATGAACGGCACAGGCACCATGTTCCTGGAGGAATCTCCAGATCGGTCAGTGAAACCAGGAATGGGGAAATCGCCAGCGGGGAGGATGAGAAAGCGAACCCTAAAATGGAGAGGACGGTGAGCTTGAGGGGGGGGAGTTGCATCCAGTAGCCGACGGGGATCGCCCCCCGGAGCTCGATCACTGGTAACGTGGCGAGGAAGAAGACGACGGCCTCGTCCGCCCAGCCAGATCTCCTCAGCGCCGCCGCCACCTTCAGGCCGATTCCAGAGGCTCTGATCGAGTCGTCGGCGGCGGCGGAGGCGGCGGCTTGCGCTGGGCCACATGTCCAGCAGAGGAACAGGCAGCAGAACCCCCCCAGCAGGAGAGACCAGACGACGACGGGGAACACCGGTGAGGGCGTTGAAGGCGGCCCCTCTGCATCTTCAACCACCGCTGGAGCCTCCCCCGCCGTAGCCGCCGCCGACAGCAGGCGAGCCTTGGAGAGGTGTGGCGATGGCGATGGCCATGGCGAGCAGGATAGAGCCAATGCAGCACGGGCAACAGCCGAAGAAGAGGAAGAATACCTCGTCAGAACAAGGCAGGCCCCTCTTGCGCCGATTCTCCTCCCTCGAAAAATCAGGCTCGCCGTCGTAACCTTCAGTCGAGCAGCCTGAGTGGCCATCCGCAGGCCTTCGACGAGGGGAGAGAGCTGGGAGGAGGGGAGAAGCCCTCCCCACTCTGCTCTACAGGCCCAGAAGACCGACGCCGTGTAGGGAGGGATAGGGTTTTGAGGAAGACGATGAACTCATTAGAGCCACAAGTACTCTTCGGCTGACACGTGGCAGGACAATTCCCATCCAAAAACGGTTGTTCATTCAGGTTGGACCGATTACCCGAAAAGTAAATTAAAAAATATATTTGTTTAAATATTAATACATTTATTTTCAGAAAATATTTTACTCAACGCAGGGTCCCATGGCGCAATAAACACAGTTATCGGGAACATTTTGTAAATATAGGAAAATATTTGCTAAACGAAAGGGACAATCCGGAAAGGGGTAAAAATGTCTTTTTACAATGGAGCTGACACCGCAGGCGTCGTCCTCTTCTACCGCATACGTGGACGGATCGTACAAGTGCTTTCACACGTCATATGCCACGTAGGATGATGGGTAACCTTGGAGAGGTTTATTTGCAAACCTCTCTCATTCCCGCTCTAGGCCTTGGGAGGCGAACGCGAAAGTTTGAACCACCCAGTTGATGACGCGACACCAGGTCAACGTTGAGAGCGGGATGAGGTAACCGATGATGGTGAAAGCTAGTCTCAATGCCTCGGATGGGCGCGGTCAAAGGAAGCTTAAGTAGACCATTCGTATGGGTCACGTGTCTTGTGTGCAGAGTTGACCGCATGCGGCGTTGTCTATAAATAGGGAGAGCGGAGGTGGGCAAATTCCAAAACCTCAATCCTCCTTCAACGCACGATTCGCGGGCCTGCGCCGCCGCACTTCCTCTTCCCGCGCGGATCCTGAAGCCGTTCTCCCTTCTTCTACCGTCTCCGGCGACAGCGACGGCGGGGGCGGCGGAGGAGGGAGGGCGGGATCGCTCTATGATATGCGCTTCCGGTAACAATAATCTCCCTGGTATCCTCTCTTTTTACCGCTTTCGTTCTTCTGACACGTAGAAGGATCGAAGGATCGGATTCTAGGTTTTTTTTTTTTCTCCGGCGGATTTAGGTTTCTTATTCTGATGCGCGCGTGGCAGGGCGTTGTGCTCCACGCCGGAATGTCTCCGACGCTGCAGTACCTCAAGGAAGCTAGAACCTTGTTCTTCCTTGTGATCTGCGCCTCGTCCGTGTTCATCTGAGTTGGTTACTGTCTCGATCTCGCCGCCGGATCGTGTGTCAATTCGAGGTTTATTTCCACCGCAGTTTTGATACTGGTCAGGGTTCGAATCGAATTCAGTGTCTTAATCGGCGTCTTTCGTTGCTGTAGGGTTCCCGAGTAGTCCAAATCTGTCGATTCTCCACTCCACCGCCTTGCCTCCCCCCTCATCTTCGGTCTCGAGATCGAGGATGCCGACGGCGAATCCTAGCGCCGCTGACAAGGACGCGGAGCCCTTCGTGGAGGTGGATCCGTCGGGGCGGTACGGCCGGTACGCCGATCTACTGGGAACCGGGGCCGTGAAGAAGGTGTACCGCGGCTTCGATCAGGAGGAAGGTATCGAGGTAGCCTGGAACCAGGTCCGCCTGAGCTGCTTCATGGAGGACACTCGAGTGATCGATCGGCTCTTCTCCGAGGTCCGGTTGCTCCGCTCCCTCCGCCACGAGAATATCATCACCCTCTATCATGTCTGGTTGGACGCCGAGAAAGGCACGCTCAACTTCATCACGGAGATCTGCACCTCCGGCAATCTCCGCGAGTACCGCCGGCGCCACCGGAACGTGTCACTCAAGGCCCTCAAGAAGTGGTCACGGCAGATCCTGAGGGGCCTCGAATACCTCCACACGCACGAGCCCTGCATCATCCACCGCGACATTAACTGCAGCAACGTGTTCATCAACGGTAACGTCGGTCAGGTACCCAACAACCTCCTACCCTAGCCCTAGCCCTAATCGATTAGAACTCGCCCCAAAATGACGCTCAGATCTTCTCTTCTCTTCTCTTCTCACAGTTAAATTACTTTGTCTTCGTTGTAATCTCATCCTAAAATCGGCACAATATCAGATGAATAATAAACCTTCTTCTTTGTGTTCTTTCTCCCCGGTAGAATCAATCAATCAATCTCGCCCCCTCCACCACCGATTCTGCCGTGCGCTTCCTCTCTCTCTCTCTCTCTCTCTCTCTCTCGCTTGCCTCCTCTCTGCGCTGTGCTGATCAGGATTTGGGAAACGGATGTTGCAGGTGAAGATAGGAGACCTGGGGCTGGCGGCGATCGTTGAGGAGCAGAGCCACGTGGCGCACTCGCTCCTGGGGACGCCGGAGTTCATGGCCCCGGAGCTCTACGACGAGGATTACACGGAGCAGGTGGACATCTACTCATTCGGGATGTGCGTGCTGGAGATGGTCACCATGGAGGTCCCCTACAGCGAGTGCGACAGCGTGGCCAAGATCTACAGGAAGGTCACCGCCGGTCAACGTCCCGCTTCCCTCTCCAACGTGAAGGACCCCGAGACGAGGGCCTTCATCGAGCGCTGCCTGGGGGCCCCCCGTGCCCGTCCCTCCGCCGCCGACCTCCTCAAGGACCCCTTCTTCTCCGGCCTCGACGCCGATGCCTGATCGATCCCCCTTCCTCTCTCCTCTTCTCCCTCTCTCCCCCCATTCTCTCTCTTAAATTGATTCTATTCTTCTCCTCCTCTGTGTCTGTGTGGGGTGGGTGGGTGTGTGTGTGTGTGTGAGAGTGAGAGAGAGAGAGAGAGAGAGAGAGAGAGAGAGAGAGAGAGAGAGAGGGAGGGATATTATTAAGCCATTTTAATATAGTGTCATTAATTTTTTTAATTAAATATTAATATGCCGGAGGGAATCTTCCTCGATAAACGCGCGTGATCATGAGTACAGCTCATCGTGAACGTGGGGACTCCGCCGCCGCGTGCTCCGTGCTCCCCCGAACTACCCTCTCAATCGTCATCTCTCTCTCTCTTCACTCTGTGCCTGGTACGGGAGTTGACCGCCTCCGTGCTCCCATTCCCTGGTCCACGAACTCTCCAGAAACGTGGACTCCGCTCGGACACGAGGGAGCGCCTATCTGGGGACATCTGATGACCACGGCTGGCCGGCGGCGATGGCGGGAGAGAGATCGATTGATTGATCTGTCGATCGGACGGCTCAGATGCCGTCCAGGTCGTCAGCTCGAATGTCTTCTTCTCTGCGGTGGAACGCTCTGGTTTGATCCCTCCTGCTGGGAAATGGTAAAAATTAGGGCATCACCCTGAAACTAGTAATTTGGGAAATCCAGGATGGCAAGGCAAGGAGAGGAGAGGAGAGGAGAGGAGAGGAGGGAGAGCCGTCGCCATCATCTCCTCCTCCTCCTCCTCCCCCCCCCCCCCTTCCCACTCCTCGTATATACCTCGCTGGATGGACCTCTCTCTCTTTCTCTCTCTCTTCCCCACCCCCTTTTCTCTCTCTTCTCCGCCCCTCATTTGGAGTTGGTTCACTCTTCTTCTTTCTGTTCTGTTCCCTCTTATCCTCCTGCCAGGGGGTCGAGTGGAGATCGGAATTGGAGGAGAGGAACGGGACGGGGGAGAGTCCACTGGGGGGAGGCAGGGACGGAAGGGGGTGGGGGGAGGTGAAAATTTCGCCGTCGTCTTCCTCGTAGGGACTCGGCTGAGATCTTCGAGAGATAATAGTTGATTCCGGCTCCCCCACCCCCCCGCCCCCCCGCCTTCCCGTTCCTCTTCTTCTGGAGGGAGATCTCAGATCGGTGAGCGCGGATTTCCACTTGTTTCTCGCTCTCAATTGCCTTGATTTTTTTTTTCCCCTGGCGGATGTCCTTTCGGGTTGTCTTCGTTCCATTGCTTCTTTGCATCGGCGGAAGGGGCCTCGGATCGATTGAATTCAGATTTCCGTTGGATCTAATCCAATTTCTTCTGTTCAAATTCTGAGCATCTTGCTGACTGACGGCAGTTTCTCGCGAAACCACCGAATTCGGTGGGAACTCGTTGCTTTCCCTCTAGAATTGAATCTGCCTCTGCAATGAGGACGTGAAATTCGATTGATGACTATTCTTTATTTTTTGTAACTTTAATTGAGCGCATGGATGAACGAAATTACGCTTACAAATTCAGGGAGCGAGATGGAATCAGATCTCGGCAAGCTCTTCATTGGGGGAATCTCCTGGGACACCGATGAGGATCTCCTCAGGGACTACTTCAGGAATTTTGGGGAAGTCGTGGAGGCTGTGATCATGAAGGACCGCACCACCGGCCGAGCTAGAGGGTTCGGCTTTGTTGTCTTTGCTGATCCTGCCGTGGCCGAGTCCGTCCTCATGGAAAAGCACACAATTGATGGCCGAATCGTAAGAGGCAGTATAGATCAAAGTTCAAATTCCTAATGTCAAGCAGGGTTCTAATTGGTTTTATTTAATGAAAATAAGCGGTTTTTCGTTTACATTGCCTTGTGAATTTTGAATTGTAAGGTTTGATGGATGAAATTTGCAGGTTGAAGCGAAGAAAGCCGTCCCTAGAGATGATCAACAGATTATTAATAGAAACAATGGAAGCATTCAGGGATCTCCCGGCCATGGATTCACCAAGAAGATTTTTGTGGGAGGTCTGCCATCAACAGTGACGGAGGCCGACTTCAGGAGGTATTTTGAGAAATTTGGGACGATAACAGATGCTGTTGTGATGTACGACCACAACACCCAGAGGCCGAGAGGATTTGGGTTCATCACCTATGAGTCCGAGGATGCTGTGGACAAGGTGCTGTTCAAGACCTTTCACGAGCTCAATGGGAAGATGGTCGAGGTCAAGAAGGCAGTCCCCAAAGAATCATCCCCGGCTCCTGCAATGAGGTCACCCATGGGACCCAACTATGGCCAAAGTAGGGTTAACAGCTTCTTTAATGGATCCAACTCCAGCCCAATAAATGGCTTCGGAGTGAGGATGGATGCAAGATTTGGATCCACTCCAGTTGGGCGTAGTGGGTTTCCCCCTTTTAGTCGGGTGGGTTACAGAATGGGTATGAATTTTGATCCAGGAATGAGCCCAAACTATAGTCTGATAAGAAATCATAACAACAATGTCGGTTTTGGCCGGGAGATGAGCCCCTTTTACAGTGGAAGTTCTAGTAGATTTACCAGTCCGATTGGGTATAGCGGCAGCAATGGCGGTGCTGAGTCGGTCTTCAGTTCCTCTGCTAACTTATGGGGAAATGGAGACCTTAACTATGCTGCAAGTTTTGCAAATGGTAGCGACTTTCTTGGCTCTAAAATTGGCGAGCTTGGGGCCTTTGGTGACAGCTCAGTGGACTGGGCTGGTCCCATCTCCACCTCGGTTCAGGGCATGCAGAACAGGTCACTTCGGCCTGATGGAGGTCTCCGTTATGAGAGTGGTCAGAATAGGCTAGGGCTTGGAGGGGTTGGCTATGGGAGGAGCAGTGGCAATGGAGCTGGTGCTGATATACCCTATAATGGTTTTAATGGGGGATACGAGGGCGCCTTTGCTGATGTAAATGGTGGTAAGCCAATTTATGGTGATCCCACATGGTGCTCTGCATCCCCGGAGATTATTGGCGCTGGTCCATTTGGTTTTGGGCTTGGAGATGAGGCTTCAGACGTCAGGGCCAAGGATTTTTCTGGATATATGAGAAGTTATGATGTTACCAATGGTCAATCAAATGGAGGTAAGGGTCCTACTAAATCTGCATTGATATTCCCTGAGGCTCAGTTTTATTTTCACTATAACGTGATATGACAACTAAGACCACGAAAAGTGTAGACATTTCCGATTGGTAGAAATAAATTGTGCTTCTTGTGTTCTTGCTGCGATTCTTGTGTAGAAATAAGATACGAAGTATGTTTTTTTTTTTTAAATTTTTAAGTTGCAGTGAACACTGCTTTTCGTTTATATGGAAAGAGTTATGGTTTAGTTGTATCGGATTTTGATTAGTTTCAGACATACATACATACATACATATATATATATATATATATATATATACATATAGTTAATTGTATTCTGAATTCTACTCAGCAACTCATCGATTAACAACCTTTAACTGTGAAAGCTTCTTTTGCCATGTTCATGGGTAGACATCATCAGGCGAACTGCATTGACACTTGGGATGAAATTCGCTTACTCTTCATATATATTTCCAGAGAAATGGGAACTTGTTGCATTCCTTATGCCTCTCTCTTCCCCTATCACACGTATCCTTGCTTTACATCACATATTCACAAATTCGCTTCGCAGAAGACCCCGAATGCTTCATGCATATTCTTTCCAACAGCTCGTATGAATCCTTGTTGTGGTAGATTAGGGTTTCCAACATCTCTACCCATTACTAGGTCTTCTGCTGTTTATTTCTAATGTCTGGTTATCTGGGTTTATTTTCTACAGGAATTGCTACTTAGGGAGGCCATTACCTTCAGTAGCAGAGTCGGTGTTGGGTTGATCATCATCATCCCAGCGAGGGCTCATACCCATCTCTGCAACTGTTCACGGAACACTTTTAATTAGAGTTCTAACTGGAGATATTCTTCAGGAAAATTCAGATTCAGAGAATCCAAGTACAGATAATTTGATTCTCCCAAAGGTTTGAGGCTTGATTGATTTGAATTTCCCACCGCCCCTCTCCCATCATTAAGAGAGATTAGGTTTTGATTCTTTAGGTTTTGGGTGCGTTTGTATAATGGGATTCCACGAGGGCTGTACCATCAAAATGAGCGTTCCAATTATATGGGGTTGGGGTGCCCAGAACGGGCATCTACTGTTCTTAGCTTTCCTTTGCCCCCTCCCTTCTCAAGAATGCTGATTTTTATTTATTTATTTATTTTAGCGTGAAAATAGCCAGAGGATGCTGATGATGATGATGATGATGATGATGATGATGCCCAGTTCCCATAGAGAATAGACCCGACAAATATTTTAAATCTACTTTTTCTCGGTACTTTTCATTTTTGGGGAGTTTCCTAACTGATCTTGATGCTCCATGAATGCTAAGAACTCTCTCTCTCTCTCTCTCTCTCTCTCTCTCTCTCTCTCTCTCTCTCTCCTACTTATGCTCATCAATTTCCTATTCTGGCTTTCGGCTTTCTTTAGGGAAAGCAAGTGTCGGAGTTTAAGAGGATGCAGGAGACTTTGATCGGGGTTCTCCCCAGTCATCTTGTTCCCAATAAACGTTAATTATACAAGGAATGGAAGGGAGGCTGACGTATCTCTTCTTCCCTCCCCCTTTTTTTTTTCTTCACACTCTTACCATCCCATCTACTCACCAATTTAAATAAACGATTATATAACATGCATCGCAGAATGAGGTTATAATTTATCAAGTAGATTGGCACAAGTAAAAGATTGCAGATGCTAATTAATTTGTTACCTGGACCCTCATGCCATCAAGTTTACCGGCGATTCAGCAAGTCTAGAGCTTTATGATACACATGGGGGCTACATCATCAACATCATCACTATCATCATCAGCATCATAATAATAATAATAATAATAATAATAATAAAATGATAATCATCATCATTGAAATTGCAATAAGAAAAAAGTTCATCATTTTCAACTTCCTAGGCAATATTAAGGGAATATTAGGAGTCTCAACCTTCGTTCTAACATGTATACAACTTCATATAAGGAAAAGGGGGAGGGGGGAAGGGATGTAATGTTATCCTATTTTGTTATATATATATTAAAACCAGATCGATATCCTAAGCGAGATGATCTTACAGTGATCAAGATGAGACCTCACTCCACTCTTGTCCAGGAAATTGCATTCTAATTTAGTAAATAAAATGTCAACCACCCTGAGGAACATCAACCACCACCCGTCTACGTTAGAACCGCATGTATGTGACCGTCCCCCTTTCGGATCATGGGCTCCCGAGGCTAGCAAAAGAGCTGTACGAAATGGGTTTCCTGGGCAAAACCCTAAAAGAAAACCCACCTCTTGGCTTCTTTGCCTCCTCTCGCCCTGAGGGAATCTCATCTCAGCTCTCTTCACACATGAGGGACCCTTCCATCTCCTTCCTTTACCCTTTTATTTTTATTTTTAAATGAGGAGACCTTTGGAGATTCCCTCTTGACTCAATGGGTAGAAGAGAACATGAACATGGTAGAAACAGAGAGAGAGAGAGAGAGCAGGCGTGGGAGCTTACTTCATCTTCTGCTCACCTTTTCCTTTCCCTGCTTGACCAGCAAATAACGCCTCCTTCGTAGGTCAAGAATAACCATGAGACGCTCCCCACATGGCTAAAGAGATTGTTCGCAGACAAAGAGAGAGAAAAAGGGAGAAAAGGGCGAGTAGGCATCATAGGAAGAAAGCACAAAAGAAAAGACAAAAAAGAAAAGAAGAAAAAGAAAAGAAAAGAAAAACTGCCTAGAGGCTGAAGCAACTCTACTCACCAGGTTACCCGAAGGAAGACCAGCTGGGCAGCAGCCAGAGGATCAAAGCTGAGGCTTTGCAAAACCAGAGCGGTTCAGACATGATCTCTTCAGACTGCAGATTCATGCTCCCCTGTGGAGTCCTCCATCGACAACAAGGGCAAGAAGAAGAGGCATTGCCGAGCAGGGCCGAAGAACCCACGCCTCCCAACCAGATTATCAAGGACCTGAACTGGGCTCTACAGGAAATCAGATCAGGAGAGACCCCACTACAGAGCGTTTCCTTCCACCTCCAGCAGGGAAGCACCGGGGCTTACCAAGAGACAGAGAGCTCCATGACCATCAAAATATCAACTGGAGAAGACAGCACTGATCTTTTCTCTCAGATCCTCTCAGCAATGGCAGTGGAGAGAGAGACCCTCCAGTCAATCCAAAACCTGGAATTCCACGGTGTCGAATGGGGATTGGAGGAGCTCAGGCATCTTGGTTACCTGGTAGATAAAAGAACCGACAGAGTGACGCTTGTGTTCCGGAGGAATGCTTTCGGGGTGCAGGGCTTCTCTCTGTTTGCAGAAATACTGAAAGTGGATCGCAGAATCAAAGCGATTACGCTCTCAGAATGCAGAATCGGGGCCTTTGAAGTAGGGTGCCTTTCTTCCGCCCTGAGGAGGAACGAGACTCTAGAGGAGCTCCAAGTATGGGGGGACACTGTGGGTTCCAAAGGCGCGGAAGAACTGTCACAAATGATCGAGGTGAACTCGTCACTTAAGCAGATAACATTAGAAGATGAAAATTCCGCCTCAACGGCGCCAGTAATTGCGGCAGTGCTGGCGAGAAACCGGGCAATGTCAGTCCACATATGGAACAGGGAGGGCAAGAACATGAGATCAAAGGTGGCGGAGTTCATACCCGAAACATGTACTCTGAGAATTCACAAGCTGAAGCCCTCTGGTTCTGAGAGAGTTGCATGCGCTCTGGGTTGGAACACGACAGTGAGTACTCTCAACATGGCTGGAGTTCGGCTGTCAACAAAGTGGACGAAGGTGTTCAGAGAGATCTTAGAGCAAAATAGAAGCCTCAAGAGTGTGATCCTGTCGAGAACATGTCTAAGAGACAAGGCAATTGTGTATGTGGCTGCTGGACTATTCAAGAACCAATCCGTGGAAAATTTACATCTTGACGGAAATAGGTTTGGAGGGATGGGCCTTGAACATCTGTTGTGTCCATTGAGCAGGTTTTCTCGATTACAGAACCAGGCAAACACAGCTCTGAAATCCATTGCATTTGGAGGAGGAAGGACGAAGATAGGAAGGGAAGGGATTGCTGCAATCTTGCAGATGCTGGAGACAAATCAGACATTGGTCCGATTGGGAATCTATGACGATCAAAGCCTGAGACCTAATGATATAATTAGAATATTCAAGAGTTTGGAGAGAAATTCTACCTTGAGATGTCTATCACTCAGAGGCTGCAAAGGCGTTGATGGGGAGTTAGTATTGCAAGCAATCACGGAAACATTACAGGTGAATCCATGGATAGAAGAGATTGATCTCGCGGGAACTCCTTTGCAGATTGCTGGAAAGAGTGAGAGTATTTCTCAGAAGCTGGGGCAGAGAGAAAGGACGGAGCATGAGGATGAGCAGTTCCGCGACTTGCCACGGGCTGCACCAATGAGTTGCAGAATCTTCTTCTGTGGACAAGGATATGCAGGTAGTGCTGGAAACGAAAAAACCAAGGTAGTTGTGTTCATATACTTCAATGCAACTACATTCAAGGGGTCTGATAAATAGGGTTTTACTCATATGCTCGAATTATTCTGAAGAGTTAGATTAGCCAAATTCAATTTTTCATACGTAATTATGTGTCTCCAAGTGGATTTCAAAATTATCCCCCCTGTGGACTGTCTCAAGAAATCCTTTAAAAACCTTGAAACATTCTACGTAAGTAGTTCACTATGAGATGTAAATTCCTGTGATGCAGGTAAATCAACTCTTTGTAACACCATAATCAGAAACTCTTCAACTGCGGCATTTCCTTCTTGGAGACAGGCTGTATCGCTGGTGAACCCAGCAGAGCTGAGAGGTGTCAGAAAAGAAGAAATCAAGATCAAAACCCTGCAGCACGAGGGCATAAAAGTATCAATCTGGGTTCTTGCAGGCCAACAGGAATTTTATACCCTGCACGACCTCATGTTTCAAGGAAATCGAGGTTCTCTCTTCCTGATAATCTCCAGTTTGTTCCAAAAGCCTGCCAACAAGGAAGAGAGAAGACTAACAGGACTGGAAGAGGATCTTCTCCACTGGCTTAGGTACATCGCTTCAAACACAGCAAGGGCAAAACCGCAGTCCATATTACCACATGTAACCATTGTTCTCACTCACTCAGACAAAATTTCCAAGCACTCCGAAAACATGCTACCAATCGTTGATTTAGTTCATAATCTAAGAGAAAGATTTAGAGGAATTGTGGAGTTACACGCGACAGTTTTCACGGTGGATGCAAGAAGTACTCGGTCGGTGAGCAAACTCACACATCACCTGCAGAAGACTGTCCAGACAATAATTCAAAGGGTCCCACAGGTTTACCAACTGACAAATGACTTCATAAAGATTCTGCAGATCTGGAGGTCAGAGAATGAAAACAGACCAACAATGAAATGGAACGACTTTGGTGAGTTATGCCAGCTCAAAGTTCCACTCTTGAGGATCCGAACAAGGCATGATACTAGACAGGTTGAATCACAGAGATGTGAAGTTGCAAAGTCTCTGCACTATATGGGTGAGGTGATTTTCTTTGAAGAGCTTGGATTTCTGATCCTAGACTGTGAATGGTTCTGCAGAGAATTCCTTGGCCACTTGATAAAACTTAAGCCAGGTAACAAGAATACAATGGACAGGAATGGATTCATGAGCAGGAAAGAACTGGAAAAGCTTCTAAGAGGAAGTATAAATAGTCAGGATATAGAAGAAGACGATCTCATTCACATGATGCTAAAGTTAGAATTATGCTATGAACTACATCCTGGGGATCGCAATTCACTGCTATTTGTCCCAACAATCCTTGAAGGAAGCAGGGTTAAAACTCGGAAATGGCAACTAACTATATCAGAATGCTTTTACGTAGGGCGGAAGCTGGAATGTGACAATTCCTGCCAGACGTATTTTGGACCAAGCTTTTTCCCAAGGTTACAGGTAGGGGAAACCTTTACATAACTACAGATTTTAACTTCAATGTATCTCCTATGTCAAGTATACGTGAAACTTTGAAAAGAAGCGGAAGACACATACGAAAAAAACAGTCTGTGACTATTGAGTTGTAGCATAATTGGAACTGGGGATAACTAAAAAAAAGATGCCATCATTGAATATCATCTTTTAAAGACAGAAATGCTGATTTCAAACATATGTTCGTTATTTCCGTGCTTTCCTAGGATACAGATATTGGGCTCGTATGAGTGATACTATGAAATGTGATGGTCAATTACATTAAATAAAAAACACGATGTAATGTCCCAACATAGCATGCATGCATTTCAAAAAATTAGATTAGATCTTGTGATCATTTGAAATTTTAAAAAAATTAAACTTTCTTTCTAAAAATGACAAGAGAAAAGGTTCTAACATCAGTATTTAACGAAATTAGAAATATTACTAATTAGTTTTGATTGCTTGTTTTACTCAAATCAATATCTACCAGTTTTCTGAACCTCCAGGTCCATCTCTATAACAAGCTACAATCGAAGAACCCACACGCTGCAACTTACAATCTAGAGAAGTACCTCATCACAATAACAATCAATGGAGTAGATATCAGGGTGGAGCTTGGTGGACAACCTGGTCATTACATTGACGTCCTTGCTTGCTCAACTAAGAACACAACTGAAATACTAAGACTCCTCATGCAGCTGATCTTTCCAACAATCCAAAGTCTTGCCAGTGGAGTCAGCCTTGTAGAAAAGATTATCAGGCCAGACTGTGTCCGGCATCTTATACCACACAGGTACAGGAAAGGTCAAGCTGTGCTTTTGGGGCAATTGAAACAGGCATTACTCTCTGTGCCAGCAGACATGATGTATGACTATCAGCACACATGGGATTCAGTATCGGATGGAATTAGAATAGTTTTACACTCTGGCTTTGACTATGCTAGAAATCTCCTTTCAGATGACGATTTTCAAGAGGTACTGCATCAGAGGTATTATGACTTGCATCATCTTGCTGTGGAACTGTCTGTGTCCCTAGAACAGGCAGAGAGTGAATCACAGGCACATGTAAGTGAGCCTGATTTCACGGTGGAACCTTCAGTATCAGGTATTGCGAAGGGTGTAGAAACAGTTTTACAGAGACTGAAGATTATAGAGCATGAGATAAAGGACCTGAGGCGAGAGATATACAAACTAAGATATTATGAACACATACTTCTGGTCGAACTACACAGGAAAATAGATTATATGGTCAACTACAACATTCAACTAGAAGAGAGGAAAATACCCAGGATGTTCTACTTTATACAGACAGAAGGGAACTCAAGAAGACTGGTCACAAGGCTGATTTCGGGCATGACAGAACTCCGTCTACACATGTTGTGCGAGTTTCGTAGAGAAATGCATGTTGTGCAAGATCAGGTAGGTTGTGATCTTATACAAGTAGATAACCAGGCAGTGAAGTGCCTGCTTCCATATATGAGTACATTCATGAAACTTGTGACCTTTGCCCTGAAGATAGGAGTCCATTTCGTGGCAGGAATGGGGGAGATGGTACCAGATTTGGCCAGGGAAGTAGCTCATCTAGTTAACGCTTCCCATGTTTCTGAAATGACAGCCTTCACTGCAGGGGTAGTAGGGACTGCTTTAATCGCCGGGCAAGCTACAGGAAACAGAGCAACAGACAGGGGTGTACCCTTGGGCGGACGAAGTTTGGTAAATTTTCGTCATGATGTAACTGCTGCTCAGCAGTGGCTCACTGATTTCTTGAAGAATCGGAGGATTACATCTGGAAAAGATATCGCAGAAAGGTTCGGTTTGTGGAGAGTAAGATACCTTGACGATGGGCACATTGGATGGATTTGTAGGCAGCATAGAGAAAGAAGAGCATCTGAGGTCATTGATGTTCCTAGTTGAGAATTCCTAATGTAACGTCTTCTGTCCGAAACAACTTGGATGCGACTTTTGCAAAACACGAGAATTATGTTTAACCACAGAAATTATAAACAAAAAAATTAAACGACTGAAGTTCATAGAAAGATTAATACATCACACCAGTTGGTACACCACGTATTCCATATCATATTCATGAGTGTGGTTACACTGAATCTTGGACTGTCATGCGATCCTTTTTAATTTCTTTCTACAAGTCATAGATTTTGCACTCGTTCTAATTCCATCCAGCATGCAATGCAGCAATACTTTAGTGGAATTAAGCATGTCAAGTTGGTTTAACACAGTAAGTTATCTTATTGGTAGAAAACATCATTTCAAGTACTATGGTGGCGTATAATTGCCAGCCAGCTCACAGAAGCTGGTGTTCTTCGGAGGCAATCAGTTCATATAACTACTATTCTTCCACCGATTTACGGGGCTTTGGAAGTTCTTGCTCTATCCAATTATCTGGAAGATTTACACATTAAAAACGTACGGTTCAGACCACCAGGATGGTTCAACAGTTGGGGCAGCCCATGGAAGGAATGGCACAGCTATTACTCTGCCTTCTTAACGTCAATCAACCCACATGGGAATCACTTGTTTCATTATAACTGGAGTTGCACAATTCTATCTGGCAATTGAATGCTTTGAGAAAATGAAAATCACAGGGTACTAGAAGTGGGGATGAAATGTGATGTATGATCTGCCACTGGTAGTTTCTTTTGAAACGGTAAGAGCAATTTACATATGAACATAATTATGCCGGATAGAGTGAGATTCAAGGCACCATTTTATGGGATAGACTCTAAGGACAAAGCGCGTTGGGCAACCCAGTCTAGACAGTTGTGCATCACGAGGACAAGGGCCCCCGGCCCTAGTGTTCGATGTGGGTTTTCCTGATGAAAATCCTCTTCGAACTATGTGAAAATCCCACACTCTCAGAGAATGGAAAGAAATCGAGCAAGTGTAACAGAAAACCGCAAGCAATCTGGGCTCATAGGCATACCATAGAACAAGAGGATTAAAGAAGATAAATCAAAGAAGACAAAAGAAAGAAGAAGATATAAAGATAAATCCTTCTCCGCTCACCTCCGGCAACAGCAATGAACTCCGATACCATCGTTTCCAAAGTTGATCCGAAATCGAAGCAAGTCAGCTGCGTCCCCTTCACTCAAATGCAGGGCATGCCTGATGAGACGAGGTTGGCGAGAGTCCAACCATTCTCCCCATTGTGATCCCATTTGAGACCAGTTTCGGGAGGTAAATGGAGGTCGAAAAGAACGTGCCCGCTTGTTGGGCGGGAACGAGGATCTTAATGGGCCGGAAAACCGGGAGCGCAACCGAGCCGGTGGTTCAAGTCAGGTCCGGTAGATTTTCGGGCCCGCGCCAGGCTTCAAAGGTGTGAGTAGGCCCAAATAAGCTAACGTACTTGAACAAGAGGGCCCTGATAAGGCGTAAAGAAAATAAACAAGCATCGTGCATAACTTTGGGACATCGTGGGCCCCCATACTTTGCTTAATATGGGCTTCAAATAAAGTCCAGAATGAAAATTAGGCCCGATCCGCCCTCTCTCTCTCTCTCTCCCTCCCCCTATCTATCTATCTTTCTATCTATGGTATGGGTCCAGCCCATGAGAGAGAGAGAGTTGACTAGGGGCTTCAGAGCTTGACCGTATTGAAGCCCAGTGAAGAAAAGGCTTGAAAGATGAGCGCCGCGCTGAGCCCTATGAGGTATGAACCCAGACCAATGAGATGTTAGAAGTGAGAGGAGAGAGGGAGGGAGAGAGAGTCGTAAGAGGTGTGGGCCCAGCCCATGAGTGTGAGGAGTGAGGAGAGAGAGAGAGAGAGAGAGCCTTTATAGCAGATCCCACAGAAGGCTATTTTTCTCTTCTTTTCCAATGGAGATTCCAGAGAGAGAAAAAAAGAAAAGGACACGAATGAAGAGACATTCTCTGGTATCGTGTTCCGCAATGAAGACAAGAAATAAGAGCAAGATTGGGGTAGAATGTAATATGATTATTTCCTCATCAATCACAGATACAAGCCTACTTCTGTTTACACCACACCGAGGCAAGCTTATATATATATATATATATATATATATATATATATAAATGAAGCATATGTGCGCAGCTTGAAGATATCAGCTGATCGATATACATTCTGGAATGGAAGTAGTCAAGAGTCACATCTTTCTTAGGTTGTCTAATCTCGCCTGCAGCTCGCTGTCTATCCCGCCGTCCTCGCCGGCCGCCTCTGCCTGAGCCACCTTGCTGGGAGCGGCAGGCGCTGCCACCACCGATGAGGGTGCCTTCACCAGCTGATGTCACACGGACGAGGAGGGTAAGAAAAGAAAAAATCTTATTTAGAGCCAAAAGGATTTATTATGCACATGAGAATACGTAAATTATGTAAACGGAAGAAAAAAAAAGAGTGTTCTTCACTTCGATTGATTATGCACAAATGGATATACATGAATCATACAGAAGGTAGAAAAAAAAACTCTTCAGCAGCGCAAGATTATGATGATAATGCATGTACATATGGATAACAAATACTACAAATCAGATGAAAGAAACAAAATAGAATTTTGGTGCCAATAGATTACGATCGTAATGTATATCTATATGCACATGAGGATATGTAAATTATGTGAACGGAAGTCATTATTTTGATTGATTATATATATGTATATGCATATAAATAAATCATACAAAAGGTAGAAAAAAAGTATTTAGCAGGAGCAGATTATGATGACAAGGTATATACATATATATATATAAATACAAATGGACAAAAAATGGAAATCAGATGAAATAAAAAAAATAGAATTTTTGGTGTCCATAGATTATGATGGTAATGTATACGTATATGCACATGAGGATACATAGAAAAATTTAGTATTTAGTGCCAACACATATAATCATATAATATATATATATATATATCTGTATATATTGCATATAGATAGAAATCCTATATGTATAAATATATAATATCGTGTACTTGAAGACCAACCTGCTCGTTGATGTTGATTCCAATCTCATCGAGAACTTGACTCACGAGCTCTTCTGTTTCTGCCTCCTCCTCATCTCCTTCCAGGGCCTCGTCGATTGCATCTCCCATGACTTCAGTCACCATCTCCATCTTCTCGTTCTGCATCTCGAATTCCTGCATGATCTTCTGCAGAGAAGGAAGGTTCATCTGCCTGTTCATCTGCCTCATCGCCTTGGTGACTCCTTTCATGGCCTCGCCCATTGCCTGAGTTGACTTCAGCGTCTGAGGAATAGGGCAATTCCATTCATTAATACCAGAAGAAATCACAATCAATCAAACTTAAAAGTCATAAGCTGGAATTATCTCATCTATCATCCCACAGATGTATGTCATAATTAGCCATCCGGTTTCCCATGAGAGTCCTGCCTTAACCAATAACTTGTAATACATGGAAAGAAGCTTTTGTGATGCTTCAATGATAGTTTCCATACTTCACCTGAATCCTGAGGGATACCCCTTGGAGCTGAGACTTGAGTGCATAAAACTTTGTGATCTGATGCCGTGTTCGAATGAGGTCCTTTGCCATGATCTTCACAGCTCCCTGTAACATTAGAGCCACGAAATCAAATCTATTGCCTTCCATTTTTATACATACTCTCACAGGGCACAGCAAGAAAGCACCAAGAATGTGAGCATAGCACAAGGCAAATAAGGCGAAAGAACTAAAAGATCTGCCAAAATCGCATTTATTCTTGTGATTTAATCAAAACAGTGAGAAACAAGACGTGAGGAATTATTCTCGTGCCTAAAAAATATTGGAATAAGTAAATAATGTAGCCACTAATATATTGAATGAATAGAAGAACGGGATTTTTGTTTTGACAATAATGAATCTGGCTGTCCTCCATTTGCTTGTGGGTGAAGACTCACCGAGACAAAGACAAAAAATAATGACCGTGAATGAATACAAACTACTGGCCTATGTTGTGCTGAAATGGCCTAAGTCATGCATATAGCAGTAAACCTGAGCTGGAACAGGAAGATTATTCTGCACCCATGTGTTGAGAGAGTAGATATAAAGGCAGAGATTCAGACAATTGTAGGTCTTCCATACGACGATAGAAAAACCACATAATAAAAGATAATTTTTAGTCAATGCTGTGCATGAATACTGCAAAAGAATCGTAGGATAATGCGTGAGAGCTTCAACTTCCCTTTTAAGGGTAGGATCTAGATCTGGATCAGAATTTATGAACTTTCTTGACTCTGAGGTCACAATGACCAGAATGGTTCATACCTCTGCTGGGGAGGGATTATTTCCACAAGCGCTACATAACAGACAAAGCTCTGTGAAGTCCCCAAGAAAGTAGGAAAAACTCCTTCAGTTTTCACTTAATGTAGAGAAAGATAAGCGATCAACTGGCCTCAATTCAGCTTGAGGGTCACTCAGTTAGTATAGTTATATTTGCATTGACCACATCTGCATTAGTAGCAGCCTATAGGAACCACCGATGGTTTTTCCATGATTAAGAAATTTTAAACAATCAAGACGGAAGGCATTTTCCTGATGGCAGACCTTAAAAAGAAATTTTATGATCCTCTCATCAAAAATTATCTTGACTATAATTTTTTTCTTACCTAATAGAAGGTTTACCATAGACAAGGCCAACAACAAGTAAAACATCGGAAATGCTCAGCATCAAATTGATGAGATAAAAATCCATATCTTATGCTACCAGTATGTAACTGACTCCAACCATAATCCTGAGAAAAATGTAAAAAAATCCATATTTAATACTAGCCTCAAATTGATGGGATAAATTACCTGTAGGGTTTAATCTAAACATGGTCGCGCAGAAAAGGTGAATAATATGGAGTAGATCTGATGGAATCTACGATATGGTTAAAAAACTCAGACTAAGATCATACTCAACACTTTTGTCTATAAAATTCCAAGTTATTAGGAGAATATCGGTTTTCATTAGTTCGAATAGACGCACTAATATCAACGTAGACAAAGGCAGGCAGACAAAGAACGCAAACCATTTGTCCTTGTTTGGCGGTCTTCTTTATCTCCATTATGAGCCTCTTCTCTTGGTTTTGAAGCCCCTGCCTTTCCCTCTCGATATCTCTTATGGATCTGTCCAGCATCCGCTTATTTTCCCGCAGAATCTCTGTGCGATAGACGAAAGACAGTAAAAAATTAGGAGAAAAAAGGATTCGCACCCGTGCTAGTGACCAATTATACGAAAACCGGACCATTCATCATCTTCTTCAACGAGAAACAGAAAAAAAAAATGATGGAAAAAATGGATGAACAAAAGGCCTTCCCAGATCAGCCGTTCAATACACAATCGGCTAGGGATCAAGCGGGAATTTCTCAACGACGTTCCAAAAAGGTAACAAATATCAATCGAATCAGATTCGTGGGAAGAGGAAGAGAGAGCACGATACCTGCGGGGGTTTTCTTCTTGCCAAAGAGGAAACTCATCGCAGCTTGAATAACCCGAAACAAGAGAAAAACTACCGAATAGCGGAGGAAGCGAAGCGCCTTCGATCAACCGGATTTTCCCTCTCACAACCGAATACGGGAGCCTTTATCTCCTCTCCTCTCCCCTCCGATTCCCGCGGTTTCCTGCTCGCCGGCTTGACGAAGAAAGCAACGAAAGGAGCTGCTGGAGAGAGAGAGAGAGAGAGAGAGAGAGAGAGGACCCTCAGAAGCATCCTTGAAAGCGAGCGAAAGGAAATTCCATAGATACCCTCACACGTCGCGAAACGTACCCTCCTCCCATCACCCACGGGCGTATTAGGCGATCAAATTGTAGTACAAATCGCTACGCACATTGCCGGAGTACGCCCTGGAGACAGGCAGAGGTAATCCTCCTCATCTGGGTCTTAGTGGGCCGGGCCGGGCCCAATCTGCTGAAGCTTGGGCCTCCTCGGTGAGAAAGGTCTGGATTATGGGCTCCGGGTCAACCATAGGACGAACCACTCCGGTCTTAAGAAACCATAAAAAGATATAAATAGAGTATCCCTATAATTAAATTATTTGATGAGGAAAAATGATAATTATTTACACCAAACTACTAAATGTAACAATTATACCCATCCTCTTCTCTTTCCTTCCCTTTAGAGTTATCTTACTCTAGTGGTTACTGTGGCAGCCCACTAGAGCGCAGAGCCTCACCACCAGCATGAGTGCAGCACAGTGGCCCTGTGCTTGCCATCATACAAGTGCATGTGTGTTGCAAGAGCATAGGTGATGCCATGGCACATGTCAACTTGTAACACATGTGTATGGTAACATGGCACATGTAGAGATAAGTCATGCATAAGTCATGCATGAGATAAGTCATGCCACCAAGTCAAAGTGGTGCAATGTGCACAGGAACATTGTGGGGCAACATGAGATGACATGCATGAAACACACATGTGTGCATGCATGGTAATGCCAGATGAATGTCTCTGTTAATACAATGTGATTGTTTGTGAGAACTTTAATAGTCATGGCATGAAGTACCACCACAATATGTACTCAACTCTAACATAGGGCCAATTCAAGGGGGCATACTATATGGCAACATGGATTGCCACACAAGCATAGGGGACATACAAATCACCAATGAGCATGCTTGTGACCAAGTGATGGTAGGTGGAGCACTAGTCATATGAAGGCAAAGTGTAATGTAATCTTTCAGAGTGCTTGTCCTCCCCTTATAAAGGAGTGAATCTCAACTTGGTTAAGTAGGCCAATTATCTCACATCTTTTGAAATTCTTTTTTCAAAAGAGGACATATAATGCCACTCATATAAGCTAGATAATGTTTAGTTAAAATGTTGAAGCCACTTTGATTGAAGTTCACCAAAGAAGATGTTCTTGGTGGCGAGAGAGGAGTAGGTTCGTGAGAGAGGAGAGAGAACAAAAGAGTGAAAAATGAAATTAAGACTAAAATGGTTTGTATATACATATTTATACTGACACAATACACAAGTGTTGGATCCAACTAATTGGTTTCACTTGTGTCAAAATTGGATTTAATACGTTTGTGAACATTAAGGTCTAATTATGAAAATAAAAAGAATATATGTACAAATAAAAAGACAATCACAATATAACTATTATATTTCATTCTCCAGCATAAAGAGTTACTATCATGACCAATTTGTATTAAAGAAGGATTGGATGGTAGAAGAACATGATAATTATAGTAGAGGTTTACTTGGGTAGGGGAGTGCTTTTTTGCTCTCTTTTATTATAGATGAGATTTAGAGTCAACTCCAAGATATAGAGGATCAACTTGACCATGTGTAGGTGATGGTGGTAGAAAGGCATTGCCCCACCAATGATGAGTTAGTAAGATTGGATGTTTTTAAGTTGCAAGAGGCATTAGGGGCCTTTATAGTGGACACATTGTTAGTTAAGTGTATGGTTGTTGGTACATTGTTGACACGTGGGGGATGCCAAACTCCTTAAGTCAAATGTGTATGTGGGTGCATCAAATGCTTGGAAGGTTAAGAACTTTCTTTGAGATCTTGACTAATGCTTTGAGAGGTGGAGCACATGTCAAAGAGAGAGGCCATGCTTTTCAACATCTTCTTCAATGACATCAAATTATGGTGGACTTGACAAAAGCTCCCACCATCACATGATAGGAGATCATGAAGAAGCTAAAGGATCAACTCTTCACAAACCTCACTTAGATGGCTAGAGATATGCTCTACTAACTCCATCATATTAGTATAGTTTGGAAGTATGTGAGCTATTGTGCTTTGCTTTTCTTGAACATTAGAACATATAAATAGAGGACAAACTCTTTAACATGTAGTTGATGATGCCAATAATTGATTCATTAGTGCACTACAAGAACTACCTACATTTGAGGCTGATGTAAGAGGTAAGTATTGGGAAGTAATTAGGGTTACTTGGGCAGCAATAGTGAACTCAATGACTTGAGGTGAAAAAAGAGCATCAGGTGACCATCCCAAGAGGTGGTGCTTCTTTTATGAAGTTGCTCACTGAATGAGAGATTATTTTTGACACACATTTAAAAAGGAAGGCAAGCATGCAATGTGCTTTGGCCACATAAGTGGTGCTAGCAATTGCAACTAGTGTTCATATGGTCCTCTTGTTACAACAGCTATGTACATTGCAACAATGCAAGGTGTCAAGGACCACATACAATCGGCAACTCATACTGTGGAGCTCACTATCAAAGGTAAGCCCACCTACAACATTATATGTAGTGGAGAAATCAACAACTTTGTATTTAGTTGGGCTTATGTTATGAAGAGATGGCCATATCAACTTGAAGGCACATATTTTAATTAGTGCAGCACATGGGACCCTACAACCTAAAGTATGAAGGCCCAAGTGGACTTTATGGCTTTATCAATAGATTATTTCAAAGTCATCTATAGATGAAAATATTTTTTTGTTGGGCACATGTGAACATCTTGCACCCTTGAGACACCATCATTACAAGTAGTTAAGAATGAAGAGGACATCAAGAATGTAATGTTGAAGTTATCATTTGCTCTGAAATTGTAGGACAAATTAAGGTGTGGGAAAGAAGATTATCTTATCACCCTTTGGGATTGAAACAATGAGTTCTCAATTGTGCAGCATGGTAATATTGTATGTGAGCGAGCATGTGTGCACCAAAAAAGGCACCACATGGACATAGCATTGACAGTCCACGACATGTGTGGGTGGGTGCATATGTAATAGCCATGTGTGTGGCAATGAAAGTTGATGCAAGGAGACAACTCATGTTAGGAGTTGGTCAACTTTTGGAGGAATTCCATGACATCTTGCCAAAGTCTCTTCTAACACAACTACCACCTCATTATAAGGAAGATCATGAGATTAAACTTGTGCATAGTGTGTGCCCACTAACTCCGTAAAAAGTGGCACTTGCATACCTCTAGGAGTTATGTTGATAACTTGAGGAGCTGCTAGAGGTTGGGGGGGTTAATTTAACCCTCTAAAACTCTTCATAGAGTCCTTTGTTTTTTCCTAGAAGATGAATTATAGATTGATGAGGCTGTGTGGACTAACTTGTACTCAACATGGTGATTGTAAATAACAAATACCTAGTGCCTAACATAGAAGAATAATTTGACTACATAAGATCGTCATGTTACTTCTCCATGAAAAACTTTAAGAGTATTCATTAATTAAGTCCACATCATATAAGGAGATGAGTAAAAGACTATGCGCATGATTTTTTATAGCTCCACAAGTTCACAATACTATCCTTCTACTTCACCAGCACAATAGTAATATCTACACTTATGAATATAATACTCATGTGACTTCATCAATTACTTCATCAGAGTGTATCTAGACATTATCTTGGTGTATAATTGAAGTTTGAAAAAACATGTGTATAATTGAGGGGTAATCAATTACTTCTCAACCCTACGAAATATTACTTGCAATAGAGGAGATCTCATTCGTCAATCATGTTCTTAGAAAGTATGGGGTATAGATAGATCAAGTGAAGTTTTGCACCACCAATAACTGGCCAATGATCATCTGAGTGCTGGAGATAAAGTCATTTCCTAACATAGTATTTTTTATATGAGGCACATGACGTACCTTATATATGGCACCTTAGATAGGAACACACATGCATTGTTGTTCAACATCTGATACTTGCTTAAGATGGGGATTATGATAGAAGTTTAGGTAGCCTACTAATATGACAAGACAAAGCATCTAAGACAATAGGTATACTAGAGCCATTATTAATTCTAAGATGTTGTGAAAGTTTATCTCAATAAACTTCAACACAACCCTGCTTAGAATTACAAGTCATGAAATGATCTTTGTTGATGACAATTAGTTCTCTAAATATGTCGTGTTTGTGTCAACCTGCATCGATAGCAACATGAAAAAGGTGACGCTACTTTTCATGACACATATTATCAGATTATGAAGATCATTGCCGGACATCATTAATAATCATGACATTTGTTTCACAAGATGATTCAAAATAACTTAATCAAGATAGATGAGTAAGTTATGTTCTCCACCAACTTCTAGTCATAGACAGATGGATAGATAGAGTATACAAATCGAATATTTGAAGAGCACCTCTGTCACTACATATCAACAGGTGGCCGGCCTTCGATTCAGCCATGGGTAACTCTGCTCTTAAGCTCATAATATGAAGGGCTTATTTCTTTACTTGTAACTTAGTTGAGATGTTGATATAAATGAACTAGGTAGAGAACAGGAAAGTAAGAATGGGTAATATCTAGTTTCCTGATTTGGGTGCCATTTGGCATTCATGAGACTATAGACATTGGGCAGCAAGCTGGTTGACCTCTATGGTGGTAGGGTTGAAGCCTGCCTGTTTATTCGAATAGCAACCCAATCTCTCTCTCTCTCTCTCTCTCTCTGGTTCGCACCCAAACATGAATTTGGGATGAATTGCTGAGAAAATCATCCACCAGTTCCTCTCCCCACCTTTTTCCAAAAGCAAATGGAGGAATTTGGCCTTATATATTTTTCCAGATTAGGAAAAGAACATTGAGAAAAAAATACATGAAGATATGTACGGGGGAGGAGTTTACCTAGGTGTGTGAGTGGGGAGCCACTAGGACCTCCGATGTGTCACTATAATCTCTCTCTTCAATTGACGGATTACATCAGCATCATCTGTCCAGAGTGAGGGAATCAAGATAATGGATGAACTCCTTTGTGGGGCCCGGCGGTGATGAGAGGCCAGCAAATGCGATAAGTCCACCGTTATTGGGTGAGGAGGCTGTCAAGGAGAGGACCCTCCAGATGCTGCGCATGCCTGCCAACATTTCTTGGCTCTCTATGCGGAGCTCTGCAGAGCGACATGTGTAGACAGTGAGAATAATCCCACATCGAATAAAATAATTGGCACCAAGATACAACCCACAGGCTATGGATGCATACAGAGTGATACCAGGAGAAGGCGATTAGGACTACCATTCCAGCCGGGTAGAAGAAGCCAGCAGTAATATGTGGTGTGGTAGAGGCTCAAAAATGGGAAGAATGAGGGTCAAAAGGCCCAAGATGAAGGTAGTGAGCCGAATGCTGAGAATGGGTAGTGAGAGAAGGATGAGAGAAAGACTGGTTGCTGGGTCAAAAGGCCCAACGGTTGTGTAGTTTCAGAGGAGAGATGAAGGAAAGATGCAAGAAACCGATGTGAACCTTGATTGAAGTTATTATCGAGTAACTTTAGAACCTCTATTTAACAGAGGAAGAACAAGTGTAAAAAATGGAAGGATGCACAAACCCAGTATGAAACATGATTGATAATTATTGGGTAACTTTAGATTACTGGTAAGGGAAGGACCACAAAATAAGAAGAGTGATAGAACCCTGGTTGATTTAATTATTGCATGATCTTAGAACTATGATAAGGAGAGAACGAGTATATAATTCAAAGAACCTTGATCGATCTAATTATCTAATAATTTCAGACCACTAATAGAGAGGGAATGAGTTTAAAATTAAAAAATTGCATGTGGAGTTTAGCAGTGACGAGACCTTACACTGGCCGGTTGGAGCTCTACTGTCGCTGAAGCCTCTGTTTCCTAAAATTACAAATAATTCCACTGTCATGATTTATATCTGGGTCAGACAGAAATTAAGAGATTTTATGTTTTAATCACCTCAGCCAACAGGTCTTTCCTGGTTATCAGACCAACAACATGAGGAGCGCGAGGGACAACGAATATATGCCTGAGACCCAGTTGTCGGAACAGATTATACACCTGAAATATACATTTAAGTGCTATTATAGGAGATAAAAAATCGAGAAAAATAATTTCCTCTGAGAAAAAGATCACCTTTGCCAAGGACATGTCCTCTGGAACCACATAAGGAGAAGGGTTGAGAAAGGGCGCGAGATCTATGTACATCTCCAGGTCGTCTTCACTTAGATGGATATCCTCTATGGACAGCCCTTTGCTCGAGACAGGTTTCACAAAGTCGCTAAATTTGTGCCTAAATAGAAAAGAGTCAATCAACTAGTGGCCTAAAAAATAGCCAAATTAGTGAATCGAAGATCAAGAAGAGGCGCCAACCAACCTGACGGAGACAGGTCCAGTCTTCAAATTGGATGGGTAAGGGCTGCTCTGGAAATCTGCCTTAGACTGTAGAAGCACCAACAGGTGACTGAGCTAGACAGAAAACCCACAGGTCTCCGATTTTAGTGTGATGTCCAGCCTTATCACTTCCACATTCATTAAGGAAATAACTAAAATAACTCAATAGAAGGAAAACACGTAGATGGGTTGCACCTTCTAAGTATGAGCCCAATAACGAGGGACTCCCCATTTCTTCCATGATCGACCACCTGAGTCGAGGAGGAGGGAAATTCCTTTAGGCAACATGAGGGAACTAAAGGAAGCTGAAGAGGGGGTTACGATTTACTCACAGGGAAGCCATTGTGCTTGTGGCTACGTAGAACAGAGACCACGTCTGAAACTCTTACAATGCGGGTGAAGGAGACAACCTTGTGGATATAATAGGAAAGTCATTACTAAGGAAGCCTTGGGATATTTTCTGATAACACCAAAAAGGAGAGAAAATAAGAAAAAAAACGTACCTTCTGGTTCTTGCAGGCTTCCTTTGCTGTTACATGTCGCATGTACTGCTTTGGTCTAGATTCTAGTAAAGGGATGCCCCTCAGACGTGCTTGTACTTCATACAAGCCTTCGTTGAAAACATCACCAACAGCCTGCAGTGAAAGTACTGTATAAGAAGTGTGCAGATAATATCTCTAATAGTTTTAAAATGAGTTATTTACCTTAGATATAAGAAGGACAAGCATGATGAGCGGTAGAAGCTTTAAGTTGTTTGTGATTTCGACCATAATGACACAGAGGGACACGGTCATTCTCATAGAACCACCAAGGAAAGATGCAGCACCAAGCAAAGCATACCTGTTGCCAGATATATAATCTTTGAGTAAGATATTCGCCATGATTGGCACATTAATTTAAATTTGAAAAGGAAGAAATATAAAGAAGACGAAAGTTGTCACAGAATAATTTTTATATGCTATGTTTAAAGAAAAGTCAACTACTATGAATAAAATCTGCATGATGTAATAAGTTGCAAGTTCTACAACAACTGAGCCGTAGATTATAACATCTGCGTGAAGCATAATTTTCGTTAACAAGAAGATGCTGTGTCTTCTAAATGGATAAGTATTCATTCATCACAACCCAACACCTGAAGTTTGGATAATCAACTGGAACTCAGGTTGCGACTTGGAAATGCGCCTGTCGAACTCATATGAATTTCAGATGATTGTAAATAAGGGCCTTATCTGCCAAACTCTAAATTCCAATGTATGTACCTTGGCCTTATCTCTAGCAAGGAACGAGTTCAAAGTGTCTCAGTTTGAATCCCTATCCTGCCGAATGTACGCTACAATGTCCCAAGTGAAGTGTAGGCAAAGAGACTCAAAGGCCATCATAGGTAAATTAATTTATAATAACTAATCAACTTTCATGGAAAAGAAGGGTAGGTTCATGATAGTTTGCTATCAAGCTACCAAATAATTTTTTTTCCAGACGACTAGAGGAAAATCAGGTTCCGGTGAGTAATAAAGATTTTTGAGAAAACATGCGAGAATTAGCAATGGTTTTATCCTAACAGAAAGCATGATGAGCATATTCAAAGCTGGTAATGATTGTTGCAATAACTGATGAAGCAGAGAAGAGTAAAGTCAGGATAAATATTTGAGAAAAATTTCCAGAAATTCTGTGCACAATTGAGGGAAACAAAATAGATGGAGTATATTTATCGACCTTGAGATGCATGAAAACATGTATATACTTTGTATTTCAGCATGCATTAAGTTAACTTCTGAGAATGGGCTTCCCTAACCAGTCTTCCTTGGGGGAAAATATTAAGCCAATGTGCAACTCCACAAGGAACTCCTTTACCCCCAGACCAAAGATTTTAATGTGAGGGGCCCACAACCATATCGATTTACAAATATCCGAGCTTGTGGCATGACTTGATTGGGTCAGTATCTTCCTCCATGAAAGGTTGCTTTAGGATCCCACCAAAGCATGCTTTCAACTCTATGTATTTCACGGAAACCTAAATAACTACAGCAGGTTGGGGTGGCTTTCTGAGGCCTTAAGAGAATTCGTAGAGGAATTGTCTCGGCCAACAATTGGAACCTGAGACAACTTAGGGCTGTTATGTCCTTTCCATTTTACAGGACAACCACTCAAGAGACATGTTTCTGATGGAAAGAGCAGGGACTTCCGAAAGGCGAGGAGGAAATAAAGACTTGGAAAGGAAAGCATAAAGAGACTGATGTGATTACTGAACTGCCTCGCATAATCAATCTGGTCCAATGATTCCAGTAACGTTTGACATGTGTAGCGATAGTTGTGCCATACCTGGTGTACTAAAATGCAAAATCCGTGCCAATAACACATATGACTGAGATTTTAACACTACCAAATATGAACTGAAAAATAAAATGGTAGTATTTCATTTATGTATTGGAAGGGTAAAGAGACTCACGTTCCCTCTTCGACATTAAGCTTCTTGTAAAGTTTAACCACTAACATTCCAACTAGTCTCCCATATGTTGATCCGATCATTATTCCAGGAATAAACTGGCCTGCTGGAACAGCAGTTCCAAATGTCACAACTGCCAAGGAGTAAAATATGACCTGTAGGCATAAATGTTTTTCAAATAAATTAATTTTCTGATGAGGGAAGTTTATTCAGATAAACTGAAGAAATCTGAATTCAAAATGCGTCAGTATCATAAAGAACATCCTTTCACAGTCAAATTATAAATCATAGCACGAATAATATGGTAACCCCAACTACAATGTCCAATACGCAATGGTTCCTTAACTACAGCAGATAACCTTTGGTGCAGGCTTATAAGCCAGTTTTGAACAAGGATGAAAGATGGATTTGTACTAAAAAAAATTCATTTATAGTCAAAATCATACAAAAAAAACTACATCCATGTCTCATTCCTGGAATAAATAAGATATCTACGATGTCTTATAAAAGGCTGACAATAAGATGGCCTTAGCCAAAGAAAAAATGTATTCAGAAAACACATGATTCACAATTAAAATGATCATACAAAGGACAACCTGCTTACATACTATATTACACATATGATATGAATTTCTGAGTGAATAAGGGACAGCTTCTACAGTCGTATGTTGATCCTTTTTCTAGGTTTGATAACATGTAATGTCTGAACAAAAAGTCAAAACATACTGAAGCTGTTTGCCTTCCAAATTTGCGGAAGATTTTGTCCCTGGGATTATCCAGCAAAATGAATAATGCCCACAGCAAAACACCACCTGAGAGATTTTTGCACGTAACAAACATGCATGGTACGTATTTTGCATTTATTTGCAGACGCTACAATGGAACAATCTATGGAACACAAAAAAAAAGTAAGAAACCTATTTTATAATGGCGACCATTAACATCTGTCTTTATTCAGCACACATCTCAGAATTAAATGGTTGAAAAATATGAGAATATGGCGAATACAAAAACTACACGTATTACAATAAAAGAGACTGCTTTTGCACCCAGTGCAAGAAGACAAGTATTAGTAGATGTGAATGACATTTCTGTTGACATGCTATCTTTATTAATAACAAAAGAATACCCAACTTCACGCATTCAATCCGAGTAGAAAAATAAAAAGAAAACATGATATTATACCAAAAATGTCAGAAGACTTTGAGCACTGTACTCGTGAAAAGTTTTTGCACTAAATAAATTGCGTATTGCATCATCCTGAAAAATGAAATATATTATAGTCAAATAATTTAGAAAGAAGTCACCATTTCAACAAAAAGAAATAAAAAAATCTTTTGCCAAAGGCTTTCAAACCTGGGTATTGAAGAAGATGGTCGCTAGATCATTATATTCCTTTCCATTTGAGCAGTAGAACTGCATCTCAATATTAGTAGATCAGAATGATATATAAAAGCAATTAAATAATAAAGAAACAACAAACAGAGCGGTTTCCAAAAATCGATTAGTCTTCAGAAAAATAGCATCTATCCTTCTTAGAAATTGTTAGTCAGTGGGCAATCAAACTATACAAACTGGAAATTAGTAGAGTAGATCAACCTCTATAACCAAAAGTTTACTTTTGTAATAGCTAATATTAAACTATTCTGACATTTCAGATTCATAACTTACATCAACATAGTTTCCGTCTATTCCAGGTGCATTTGGACATTCAATGTTGGAATTAGCTCCGGAAGTAGGACAGGGGCTGCATTTTCTCAGAAGTGGCAAGCCGAATGAAAGAACAGATGTTATCAAAGATACAAGGCACACCTCAATAATCTGCGGCAGAATGACATTTATATATGTATCAGATGCAAAATATACAAAATATAGGGTACGCATGAACCTGTTATTTAAAATTTAGAGAAAAAGCAATGTCATTCATCACAAACCTTCACTCTGTTTCCCTTCTTATGCAAATAATTTCTACGCCACGAAGTAAGAAAAAGAGTAAGCTGATTGAATAAAGCTCCTGAAAACAAACGTCAAGGTCATTGGTAGTAATAATAATAATAATAATAATAATAATAATAATTATTATTATTATTATTATTATAATAATAAAGCAGTCCAGACGACAGAAAAAGAATACAAAGCACCAACCAAGAAGACCACCAATAACGCCAATTATTGCCATGGGGAACAATTCCTGGAAGGAATAATCCTCTTGACCACTGCATGAAAAAGTACTGATCAGAGAATTGCCCAGATGATGTGCAAGTACCGTTAAATAAAGGGCAGAAGTGCAACCCAGATATGTCCCAGATGATGAAGCCACCAGAGCCAAAATGCCCACAGTTCCCATTCTTACACCATCCCATGGCAGAACGAACCACGACAGCCACAATAGCAGATGTAAAGAAGACACGCCACATAAGTTGGCTCCTCCACCTTCAAATGTAAAATTTTGAAGAAACTTCAAAAATCGCAGTAAAAACATTCACACATGTAAGACTAATGTTAGCCATAGAGCCCAAATAAAATATTGCATTTCACAAATTTCCCGCATCAGTTTCACATCCTAGCAAGACAGTATTGATTCGAAAGCCTCAAATAATGCAGAGGCAAGCAATAGGATTGTCTATATTTGCCTTCCATCTGTATTTGATAAGTACGTTTTTAAGGCTTCATAATTAAGCTTTTAACAAAGATTATGCCAATATAATTGTAGGAGAAATGCAATTCAATAGAGACATTAGGTTCTTTTGTAGGTAAAATAAAAATAGTTAAGAAATGAGAGAAGCTCAGCAAGAAGGCAACTACCTTCAAGGGATATATGCCGAAAGAAATGATCATTTGGGATGATAAATAAAGACAAAGGGCTATAAATAAATTCAAATGGCTCACATGAAGTGCCTCTGTTCAGGATAACATCTGAATGCACAATGAAAAATACTAGCTAAAAGCCTATTTATGCGGCACAAACCTTCAACAAAGTGAAAAGAGATTTGGTCAGCATAAATCGGTTATCTATAATGGCTATTATCTAGTAAATGCCCACGTGACTCATCTCATATAAAAAAATTAACAGTCAAAAGTTTTCCATTCACTTCCAACTAGATTTTGCAATCATTCTTCCTATTTTCTAAGCACGAGTAAAACAAAATCTATGGACACCCTGCAGTACAGGTGAAGGCATAAATTGACTACAGATAGAATTATGGTGCACATAGCTAGAATCGAAAATTCAATAACTATTCTGTCATAGACATAAAACAATTAATGTTCTCACATGATGTTTAAGATGATATTTTAATGATACAGAACATATTTACCATGATGTGACTTCTTCCAAGGCAAATAGTACGCCCCCAACTGGAGCTCTGAAAGCAGCAGCAACCCCAGCCGCACATCCACAGGTTACCTTTACAATTTTTTTTAAAAAGTCCGGAGAGATTTTGGTTTGAATCATTGCACACAAAAACGAGATTTAGAAGTAGCTACACTGGAATTCAGAAGCAAAAAAAGAAATCACAATGACAAGGAGTGCATATCGAACTACAATATGGGGGCGATCAATGAATAAGGACCACAACCCATTCCAAATGGAAAACTATTATGGTCCCCTATCCATATCATTCCTGCACGTTAGCAGGTTCCCAAAATCTTCATAGATGTAGCTTAAAGAAAAGAAAGATACGATGCCAGAGTTCTATAAAAAAATTCATAGTCAAGGTCGACTTGAATTTGGATAACATTTTATGACAATGGCCTAGAGCACTGGTTCTCCATGTCTTAATATCTTCTTCCAGCAGAATAAAAACGCTCTATAGTCATTTATGAAATAGGGCCGCACGAAAAGGGGAGAAAATGCCAGAGTTCTACAATGGTTTTGCAATGATCTGCATTTTTGAATTGGAGGATGTTGCCAAAGTATCTCAAAAGATCAAAGTTCTTTAAAAGAAATCACATCTGTAAGTCTAGCAATAAATAAGTTAAATTATTGCTTTTTAGTTATTATGACTGTAAAAGCAGAAACACGCACTAACTGAAAACTCAGCCGCAACATAAAAGGATATAGCAACTCACAAGGTCCCGTCGATCTCGATCGCTTTGGAATATGGGCAACCATCTTGAGCTTAAGTGATATTTTGTAGATCCACCCTGAACAAATCAAAATCAATAGAGAGTTACATGAAACAATGGAATTTTTTTTATTGTAAATCATCATTTCATGAAATTCAGCAGTGTTTTCGGAGTAAAAAAAAGAAGAAGAATGACAAGAATAAATTCTAGAAGAATCATCATGAATATAATTGTGATATTTCATAACAATGGAATAAGACTATTAGCTGTGCTTGCATCCATAAATGAATGCATGCTCAAACAGGAAAAAACAGATAGCTAAAGAGAGAAACTTGGGAAAAGTTTATGTAAGGTAGAGAATAGCATCAGGATAGGGAAAATAATTCGTCACTCTAATAATTAAACTCAATCTGCCATTAATAACTTCTCAAAAACATTCATAATATTTGCAATATATTCGTTCCTTCCAAACGAAGGAACTACTGGTCCGCAGAAAGGGTTTAATACCAGCTGAAGCCATATAACTGGAATTAGCTTTTAAGCGTACCTCTAGGTGAAATCCAAAACCAGGGTATTTAAGCCACTGAGAAAACCAGGTTGACTAAGGATCAAAATCCAAGTAGTGACAAATTCAAATCGAATTATACACTGTTATAACTTAGCTTCAATTTATGCGTATTTCTGAGAAAACATTTGCTTACCCAAATCTTCGAGGACATTTCAAACGAAAAACAACAGTACTTGGTCTTCCAAATGCACAAAAAGGTAACCAGACAGTCTAAATAGTTTTAGAACAGTACTTGCCTGTCCAAGTAGAGAAGCAATACAAGCACCAGTGTGCACTAGTGGGCCTTCTTTACCTAAAGCAAGTCCACCTCCCACTGAACCAATACTTCCAAATATCTGCAATCCGTGAGAAAGAAGAATTGAGTACAAGAAACTAGGAATACAAAATAAACGAGAGGCATAAGAAAAAAAAAAGAAGAATATTGACAAACCTTTCCAACCAAAGTTCTGAAAAGAAGGATTCCGTGGGCATCAACTCCTGCATATTTGGTTGATTATATAGCAATTTTCGGAAGAGATGAAAGTTCAATAGGTCAGACCAGTGAATACATCAAAGGGCTTACCATTTAAGTAACCTTTTATTTCTGGGATACCAGATCCTGCTGCTGCAGGTGCAAACTGTGTGACAATAAACACAGAAGAAAGGACCAATGCCAAGTTGAATAATATGTACACCAAGAAGCCCGCGAAATATGAGTGCTTTACTATGGAGAAAGTAACAGCGAATTTCCATCCAGAAAAGTTTTCAACAGCTAGATTAATAAAGACCGCAGCTAATCCGGTGCCTGAAGAAACCATATACAAAATCATAAGTAAGGTGTCTTAAATTCAATTTATTGAGAAAGCATCAGAAAGGAATGAGATAAAATGACATTTGAAGAAAAGAGGAGATAATTTCAAAGATACAAAAAAGTGTGTCAAATTCAACTGCAAAAATATTGTTTCAGACCCAGCCAATATGAAAGAGTACAACAGGTTAATATGGGAATCTCAAGGAGAAAAGTGCATTATGCATAAAGATCCCGGGAAACGTGATTAAGTGAATATGGACGCCAACATTTTTAATAAATATGGAGATCACATTTTTGACAAACGGTTTCTTGACACATATTTGAGGATCATTTTCACTCAATCCTTGCTGTGAAGGCACGGGACATAAAAAATCTAAGAATGTGTTCGTTAACACCTGCATCACCACAAGATGATTACCTCGTGTTCAGTCATAACTGGTGTTTCTTTTTGCAAGGGGTTGAAAGGGACTAAGATTTATTTAATTGAACCATAAATAATCCACAACAACGAGGGGATAAAAAACACTCTTAAACACAACTATTCTCGCCCTGAGAAAATAGAAAAGTAAAAATGGTCAAGTTGTAATTCTGATCTACCAAGGTGGTAGACCGTATGTCTCAGGTCCAGTAAGAAATTGATAAAAAGATATTCACTCAGACGATCTCACATCTACCATATGATATCCATTAGTCTTTTAAGGAGTTAATCATTCTAGACAGAATAATAGGTCCAGTTTGGAACTACCTCCATTATCTGTATTCATGCTATTCCCAGTAACTAACCCAGAAAACTGCTGGAATGATCATCTTCTGAGACTCATGATCTGAATTAGAATGTAATAATAAATATTTATTGAAAAAATTGAAATATATCATCCGAGAAGAGTCACATTGTTTCGAAACAGCTGGATCCAACAATTAAATGAATAAATCCTAAATTAACAAGAGAAAAAGCAAATCATGTTAATTGCGAGCCACTCTTACTTATCCTATGAAAAGTAGTAATTTTGAAAAGAAAAAAAAATAAAATTCACAACACCTAAGAAGTTGAGCATTTTTGGGGTAAAATTCACCTTATTGTAGAGTTGGGCGAATGATTAAAGAACTGAATACACCCGCAGTTAACTTTATCTCACGGATAATGTTTAGAGACGTTAACATTCTACAAAAAACTGGACATCCGAAACAGAAGGGCTTTGTTTAAAGACTGGGGCAAGTAGATTAAGAAGTGCAGTTTAGGCAAACAATTTATGCAGAGTGAAGACATGGAAAGGGGTGAAAATCCCCACTGAAGCGCTCCAAAAAACGACGCCATTTATTGAGCTAAGCATAACGCAAAACTCATTTCAAAAGTAATCAGAAAAGTCGTCTTACCAACGCCAACAAGCAAAGAGAGTACCCATTTAAGCATCACGTAATATCCCACGTAGAGTTTCCCTCTCTGTGCCTATACGACTCCGGGATGAAACATAAACGTCAAAAGGGGAGAAGCAACCCGAAAAAGGTACCACCAATAGATAGTTATTAAAATAGCGTGAAATTTTGGCCCCAGGATCTCACTGACCTGCTCTTCCCGGTAGGCAAAATTCTCAATAACCTCGTAATCGAGACTCTCCACACCAGTTCCGCTGATCCTAACGGAAGGCCCTTCTTCCTCCCCATCCAAATCCTCCGACGCCGGCAGCTGGGACCAGGCGACCCTCGCCGTCTCAATTCCATGCCGCAGGTGGTTGGACAGCATCACTCCAGCAAGAACCTTCCCCGCAAGCCGCGGGGAAGACAACACAACCGGCGATCAGTCCAGAAACCCAACACTGACAGAATAAAACCTCCTCCCCTACCGCCTCTTCCACCGCAGCTCCGTACAGCATGGAAGAAGCCTCCTGCCGATCTGAGCAGCAGCGAGGACAACAGCCACGAGCACCCCTGGTTCAGACGGGACGAATCCAAGCAAAATTGCTAGAGGAATGAGATCCTCGCGGTGGGGGAAGAAGCGTCGTCGCCACTGATGACCGCTGCTCAAGACTTCACCTTCCCCCTCCGCTTCTTCAATGGCCATTCCAGGTGGGAGGGGAAGCGACACGGTACGGTGTCTCGCACCCTCCTCAGTTGCTCCCGTTTAACCAGCCCGGTAGAAACGCGAGGGCTTCCCAGATCCGCCGCGCAGCCTTGGAGTTAACTTGTGCCCGAGGAAGTTACCTGCGAACGTTAGTGGCGCTGGACGGCTTTTGCCGTACCACGTGAAAGGGCGAGATCACGTGCCCCAGGCAGCCCTGGTGACGCCACGTGAATAAATAATAAAAAAATATTTTTGTATTATTACGTCTGTGAGACCTGACCTACGAATTTCTTTTCCACTTAAGATCTCCACGTCAGCAAATCCCCCCCCCCAGCGCCCTCGGAAAGAGCGATTGGCCACGAAACACGTCGACAACTAATTACCAGAATTATTAATTTCCAATGGAAATTAATCCCAAAAAATGCTCATAAATGATTTTTTTAACTCCTAATGGAATACCATTAAAATACTGCCACGTCAGCTATAGAACAGCCAAAAAGCAGATCTAACACACTGGGGAGGCTACTTAGGAGACAACTACCATTCACAACATTAACAGGGACTTAAATGTAATTGTAACGCAACTATACCTTAATGATTTGATTTAGATAGCATCAAGCACTGCCACGTCTGCTGGAGAATAGCCTAAACAGACCTAAAAACCAGGACACTGGGGAGGCTGCTTAGGAGACAACTGCCATTCAAAACATTAGCAGGGACCTTACAGTAATTATGGCGCAACTATGCATTAATTACCTGATTTAGATAGCATCAAGCACTGCCACGTATGCTAGGAACGGCCTAAAAAGAGACCTAAAACATCAGGGCTAAAAAATAAGGCCCCCAATCCCTGGGGGAGGCTACTTAGGAGACAACTACCATTGAAAACATTAGCAAGGACCTTAAAGTAATAATGGCGCAACTAAGCCTTAATTACCTCATTTAGATAGCATCAAGCACTGCCACGTCTGCTAGAGAATAGCCTAAAAATCGACCAAAAAATCAGGACCAAAAAACATGCCTCCAAACACTTGGCATTGGGTCAGGCTGATCTTGGATGAACCTAACCATGCAACCATGGATGAACCAAAGCAAGCATGTATAAAGCCAAGAACACTTTTTCAAGGCCACCATTGAAGAATAGCTCAGAGCATCTACAGCAAACAAGAACGAAGAGCCAGATGCTTTTTTAACCTACCAATAATAAAAGGATATAAACTAAGGTTTGACGTCATTAATTCATAGTACAAGGGATGTAAATGAAGGTTTTGTGCCATAAATTCATAAAAAATAAAGCAGATCCACGAGATGGATGATCACGGAAGTTTCTTAGTATTTGATCGGGGCCAAGATCTCCAGCTGGGAGCCGAGTTGCTGCTCTGCAGCTGCCTCTGCCTGTGCGCGCAGCTTGTTCAGCTGTTTCTTCCTCTCATACGCAACCTGGGCCCTCTGCTTTCGTTTCTCCTCCAGCTCCTGCAGCAAGAACAGCAAATTGCAGAGATTGAGAGCCTAAAGAGGAAAGGGAGACTTGATTTGATGGCACATAATCTGCCAAAGTTTGATACGAATAACCAATGCGGAGAGGTGAATTAGGTTTGGATGATACAATTATATGGAGATTATGAACAAAATATCTGTGGATTAAAAGAAATTAATCATCAGATTTTTGATTTTCTGAAAATCATATAAAAATCCATAGTTCCTTGAGTTGGAAAATCCATATACGTCTGGGGAAAAAACAATGTGAAAAGAAACAATAAGCTAAAAAACCATCAGCAACCACACTCGCTGTTGACGGTACCAAGCCAGAGTTAGGCCGGAGGAGAGCTCATGTGATAGATAATTGGCATCAATGGATATCAAGAGAAAGGTGGAGACGTTTTTTTTCTTCCCAAAAAAAAAAAAAAGAAAAAAAAGAAGAAATCCGATGTATTTAGAATTTCCCATAGGAAGTTAATACAGATTCTGGGGATTCATGAACTAACTCTTCGTCCAGCACCAGTGTGCTGGACAATCGTCTATAAAAATAATATTAATCACTAAAAGATAAATAAAAATAAAAATAATTATGTTTTTCATTATATTTGTAATTAAAATACAAACACTACTTATGCAGGGTTTGAAAAGGTTCCAGTAAAAAATTATGTACAATAACAGGATACGAGGTTTTCTGCTCTCTGAGAAATAAATCCTCATTCTAAAGTATCAAAAGCAAACAACAGCCCTCGAATAATGTCAAGAACCCGGTTTTGGAGAAAGAAAACGTTAAAATATAGACGAATAACAGTCTATTCAAAATATATCTCGACGAAGAAAACGCATCCAATTCGCAGTCTTGATGGACGACACGCTGAACAAAAGACGGACGTCCTCAAGCAACAGATAGTTAGACGAAAAGAGAAGAGATCAGCAAGCCTAGATGAATAGAGGATGAGCCTAGATCATAGTAGCTCAGCAAGCCCAGATCAACAAGTCTCTCACCCTAACGACATCATAGTAGCTCCATCCGACCTCCTTCGACAATTGCCCCAGCAGGCAAAACTTGTTCCCCTTCCGCAGCCTCAGCTCCCTGAACAATTACAAAGACGGCGGCGTAGATCAGCAGACTGGCCCAAATTGAAAAGAATATGAGCGTAGTAGAAGAGGAAAGAAGACTTACTTGAGAGCGTCGGGGATGACCATCCTCTTGACCTTGTCGTACGGTGGCGGAACTCCCTCGTACGCCTTCAGCCTCGCCAATGCGGCTTCTCCCCTCTTCGTCTTGTGTGGAATCATTCTGCGGGACATTGCAGATTAAAAATGACTATATCAGCTTAGACTAAATGGACCAGAGAAGGTTATCGCAGAGGAGAGGAAAGAGTCGGAAAACCATGCATCAAATGAACCGAATGAATTAATACGCCAGAGAGGCTCATCACAGAGGGAGAAAACACGGCATCTGGGAGATCATGGAGTGTCCAGTCGACCAAGGTCACCATCACTCTTACCCGCGGATCGTGCGCCAGAGGATCTTCGCAGGCGCGCGGAAGTGGATGGGCCCGTGCGAAGGCTTGGTATTCATCCTCTTATTACGGAAACGAGCGTACTTCATCTTCTGGCGGACCAATCCCCCCGAGATGGAGATCTCCTCGCATCGCACCACCACAACTCGCTGCCCGTTGAGCAGCTCCTTCGCGATGATTGACGCCAAGCGCCCCAGCATGTGGTGGCGGGCGTCCACCACCACCCGCCGCGCGCAGAGCCCCGACCCCGAGACCATCTCTCCTCCGCCTCGCTTCTTCTTCTTCCTCCCCTCCTCTTCCTGCTTCCGCCGCCGTCCAACTTCACACTCGGGCTAGGGTTTTTCTAAATGACCCAGAAGAAGACATACCGCGACTATTTTATTTTACGCATACACCCTTCCTAAATAAATCAATCACATTCTCAATGGCCGGGCCGGGCCGAGCCGAGCTGGGCCACAGCAGCCCGTGGCCTTGGATGATAGCCCGCCATCGGTATAGTAAGTGGCCCGATCTCTGTCCCATTTTGAAGGGTATAGCCGACGCCCGAAGAAAGCCCGGCTCGCTGACATACCTTTGAGGGACACAAAATTAAATCCTTTTTTATCTAATTTTTTTAGTTTTATTCGGAATCTCATTAATCGAACGGTTAAAAGATAGGTGCAGTGTAACGGACGGTCCAGGATTATCAGGATCTCCCCATCAGCAAACCCTAACATCTCCTCTCTATTTGGTCTAAGATAAATACCGAGAGACCTGACCAGTTTCTTTCTCCGAGAGCTTCCTTCTCGCCGCCGCACCCGCCGTCGTCGTTGTTTCCGTCTTCGGCAGCGGAAGTCCTAGAGCTTGCGGAGCAGAACCATGGCGGAGCGCGGGGGAGAGAGAGGCGGCTTCGGCCGTGGATTTGGCCGCGGCCGCGGCGACCGCGGGCGTGGTGACCGGCGGGGAGGCAGAAGAGGGGGCCGCAACCGCGACGAGGAGGAGAAGTGGGTCCCCGTCACCAAGCTCGGCCGCCTCGTGAAGGACGGTAAGATTCGAAGCCTGGAGCAGATCTACCTCCACTCCCTCCCAGTGAAGGAGCACCAGATTGTGGAGACTCTCCTCGGCCCGCAGCTCAAGGATGAGGTGATGAAGATCATGCCTGTGCAGAAGCAGACTCGCGCCGGGCAACGCACACGTTTCAAGGCCTTCGTCGTTGTGGGGGACGGCAGCGGCCACGTCGGTCTTGGGGTGAAGTGCTCCAAAGAGGTGGCGACGGCGATCCGGGGCGCTATCATCCTGGCGAAGTTGTCGGTTGTCCCGGTGAGGAGGGGATATTGGGGTAACAAGATCGGGAAGCCGCATACCGTCCCGTGCAAGGTCACCGGAAAGTGTGGTTCTGTTACTGTGCGAATGGTTCCTGCGCCACGAGGGGCGGGGATTGTGGCCGCTCGTGTACCTAAGAAGGTCCTCCAGTTCGCCGGCATTGAGGATGTGTTTACCTCGTCCCGTGGATCCACCAAGACCCTTGGTAACTTCGTGAAGGTCTGTTCTAGCCACTTATTATTATCACATCAGATAAAATTAATTCTTCTCCATGCATAATTTTTCAGGTCGGTTGTAGACTTTCCTAGCATTTTGTTCTGGTTCACAATATCCTTCCCCATTATCGATAAATGTTGTAGCTATGTTCTCGAGCTGTACATTCGACGTATGGTTGATGGTTTTCCGCAGAACTAACCCGAACATCAGACACATGCGAGGGAAATCGTTGTACTAGATACATCCTGTCTTATTAAAAATGTTCTGTACAGCTTCTACCAAGTCAGACTTTCTAGATAGAGTTCATAAATTTTCTACATTTTAGGGCAAGTGGCCGATTATTTTTTGGATCAAGGTGAGGCAGTTTGCATGTGGTGTACATCCGCAGATTCCTTCTCTTGTTCATCTACTCCTAATCGCAGATTCTCATACCGAATATGAATTTGAGACATTCATCAACGCCTAAGATATTTACATTAGCTCGAATCTCATGTCGAATTGTCACTGTTGCAGATTCTCAGATGTTCTAAATTCGATGACCTTACGTAAATATAATAATCCTGGTGGATCAGAGATCAATTTTGGCTAAGCTTTTTTATTGGGCTCATAGAGCTTAAGCTTCTGGGTCGGCGTATTCAGATTCTTCAAGCTTCATCAGCTCCTAATCTTGACAACATAGTATTTAATTAGGGTTTGATGGAGACTTTATGAGTATATATAAATCATCTGTGGAGGTTAGTCCATAGAATCGCATAATTCCGAGGGTGTGCATCCGATTGTTGTCTAAGAAGTTGACCCTTGTTCTTGATGTAGTTGACGTATGAAACCCATTAATGCGAGATCTTGCCCTCCATCACCTGGAGCGTTGCTGTGACTCACCATGATGAATATGACAGCTTTCTTCTCGTCTTGTCAGTGGAAGAGCATCTCAGATATTTCCTTTGTTGCAGGCTACTTTCGATTGCCTCATGAAGACTTACGGGTTCCTCACGCCAGACTTCTGGAAGGAGACCCGCTTCGCAAAGTCTCCTTTCCAGGAGTTCACCGACCTCCTGGCAAAGCCAGTCGGCAAGGCCCTCATCACCGAGGACGGGGAGAAGCTCGAGGCTTAGAGCAGCGGCACTCTTCTTTGTCTTCTTCCCCCCCTCTGCCTTCCCACTTTTCCTTCTCTGGCGAGTTGTTTTCTGTCATTTTAGCAAGACATAAGAACCCTTCTGCGCTCTGCTGCCATTGACAGCTCGAGAATCTCTTTTTTGTTCTATATCCAAGCACAGTTTTTCAAGTCAATCCTTTATTTTTTTCCTGGGCATCTGGGGAAACGGTTGATGATGAGTGAATGAATGAATGAGTGAATGAGTGAATGAATGAATGAATGGATGAATGTTTTACCAAGTTTCTGGATTCCTAGTATGTAGCCTTATACTGGGTTTTGACTTATCTACAGCCCTAGTCAACTATCCTCTAATAAAGGAAGATTAATAGCACAGTTCGTCAAGTCAACCCTCTTTTTTTCCTGGGCATCTGGGGAAACGGTTGATGATGAGTGAATGAATGAATGAGTGAATGAGTGAATGAATGAATGAATGGATGAATGTTTTACCAAGTTTCTGGATTCCTAGTATGTAGCCTTATACTGGGTTTTGACTTATCTACAGCCCTAGTCAACTATCCTCTAATAAAGGAAGATTAATAGCACAGTTCGTCAAGTCAACCCTCTTTTTTTCCTGGGCATATGGGGAAACGGTTGATGATGAGTGAATGAATAATGAGTGAATGAGTGAATGAATGAATGAATGGATGAATGTTTTACCAAGTTTCTGGATTCCTAGTATGTAGCCTTATACTGGGTTTTGACTTATCTACAGCCCTAGTCAACTATCCTCTAATAAAGGAAGATTAATAGCACAGTTCGTCAAGTCAACCCTCTTTTTTTCCTGGGCATATGGGGAAACGGTTGATGATGAGTGAATGAATAATGCTTTACCAAGTTTCTGCATTCCTGGTATGTCGTCGACTGGGCTGTCTTATACTGGGTTTTGACTTATTTACAATCCTAGTCAACCTTCCTCTGATATAGGAAGATTAATAGCACAGTTTTTCAAGTCAACCCTTTTGGGGAAACGGTTGATGATGAGTGAGTGAATGAGTGAATGAATGAGTGAATGAATGAATGCTCCACCAAGTGTCTATATACTGGGTTGACTTCTTCTGAAATAGGAAGATTAATAGCTTAAATATATATTTTTTCGGTTTTCTTCAGGCGCTAAATGGGGGTTTCCTTTTTATTAATACCCGTTATAAATATTTTTTTTCCATACTGAGAAATTCCCGGCTTAAGTGACGTTACGTCACTCTACAGCGCGAAGGTGACAGAGGGGCAATTGAGTCATTTTCCTTAATACCGTGGACCTGGATCCCGATCTGGATCAGCGGCCGGGTCGGGACCGTTCGAGTCGGCGAGCGCGTCGCCGAGGCGAGGGGTGGGTGGGAGAGGCTCTCGGGAGTAGAAAAAGGCTCTTCATGGTGCGCGCGATTGTCCCCCCTCCCCCTTCTTCCTCTTTGTTCTTATTTTTTCTTCCCTCCCGACGCTGCCGGCGGCAGGAAGGTCGATCCCGGTGGGGGTTCTGGTGGAGGGAGCAGGGCGTGGTGTAGGGGGAGGGGTTGGTCTCCCTGCTGCCCGCCGCTGGGCCGTCGGAGTGGGCGGGTGGGGGGGGAGTTTTTTTCTCAAGGGTGCTGCGTTGTGTGGTTGAGTGGAGGGGCGATCGGCGCGGGGAAGGAGTCCCCCGTGCGGCCGCCGCGGTGGAGTGGCGGAGAGGGATGGGGTGCTGGTGTTTCTCCGTCCCGCCGTATCGTTAGACGGAGGGACGGTGGGTATTGACTGCTAGATCTTGGCGCTGGTTGTAGTACCGGGCGGCGGGAGCTTTGTGGAGTGTGTTCTCGGCGTCTCCCTAGAGCTGCTGATCTGGAATGTGGAACCTCTTCCGCGCTTCGCCGGGTTCGTCATCACTCCGGCTGCTCCTTTTCCTTTGTTCCCGTCAATTATCTCGCAATTTCCCTTTGCTCGATCGTTGTCTGTGAGATAGGCGAAATTAAGGATGGCGACTTTGTAATCGTCTGATCTGGAGGGTGATGCCGTTCCGCAGGGTCATTCTTCCTTTTTCAAGTAGCTTTAAAATTTTCAACACCGATCTGAATATTTTTCTTCGTCAAAGAAGGCATACATTTAGAAGAAGGCTACCTTTGGTCCTTGTAAAGATGCAGGATTCTCATTAACTTTGAAGTTACATATCAGTAAAATTTTCGTCACTGCTTCTGACGAGAATATGAATGAGGGAACATCCCTTCATTCTATTCGCCTTCGTTTTCGTAGGTCCCTGACTCAGTTCTTAGAAAAAGAATAGTCTCAGCGTTATAGGACTTTGGGTTTTAATGTATTTGATATATCTATACATTTCTGAAAATTTACTTAAGACTAGTAATATTAAAGAATCCTTTTTTATTACGTGCGATGTTTTCTGTTGGTTGGCCCTTATTTTCCCTAGCACTGTTTCTAATGGTTGAAATTATAATATTTTCTCACGAGTCTAGTTTCCATTGTTTCATAGTATCCGTTTATTGGAACACTTTTCTTTGTGTAGCGGAAAGTTCAGGTTTATATGTAGTTTCCTATGTTGACTGCACAATTAAAACTCTCTCGGTTTTCTTTATCAAGCCTATGATGCTATTCACGTTGAATTCTCTGTTATAATCTGTGGGACAGGATGAGAAATCCATCTGACACATGGTCACATTAATTGGATGAAGTTCAAAACCATAGTTACATGTTCCCATCCAGATAAGGGGAGCGAGGGGATGTGAAATTAAAACATGCTATGCTACCTCTGCTTCTGTCTGCTGTCTCCTGCAGCCAATGAGACTCCACATTCTGCCGCTTGGTTATTATGGAAGTAACTGTCCCTTCTGTGCAAATTTCATGTGCGAGTAATGAGATCCAATGAGTAGGTGGGCTGCCTTAAAATAAGTTTGTTTCTATGTAGTTACATACACTTTAGCTATATGGTATTTATGTTTACAATTCTAATATACAAAGTAACCATAATAGACGGCTAAAATCTTCAGTATGGAGATTACTATTCCCCATAAAATGGTTTCATCTACACTTAGTCAGGGGATTGGAATAAGTTCGGGAGAAATGTGTTAGGGGCGCTGGGTCAATTTCTGGTTTTCTTACAAATTGGCCCCTAACAAGGCCTGAAGCAGACATGTGACACTAGGGCCCGGAAAACGAGGTAGTTTATGTGTCAAGGATGTGTCACCTGTGATAATAGATAAGCGTCTCTAGCATCTGGATGCATATTGCGTTTGAAAAACTCCATATCTACGAAGGTAAATATTTTAGGTGTAAAACATGTCACTTGGGAGACTTTCTACATCTGATTGTTTTGTAATATTTGTTGGATAATATTTCCCATGTGAAATTTCTTGGACTTTCTTTCAGCAGGAGAACTGATGACAAGTGGTACACTAAATTAGACAGTGTTAATTAACGGATCTGACCAAGACAGAGCCATATCTAGATACCTAAAGTGGATTGGTAAATCGAAAACATGGGCTTTTTCAGGGGAGAAACGTATTGTTGACAAGGAAAGTGCTGTTCGATTGTTGAACTTTTTGATTGATTATGTGACAGGATCACATATTGGGTAAGACTGTTATGGAACGTGGAAAGAGCTGAATCTATGATTTGAGGATGCTGATCTTCTTATTTAGTCTACACTCTATTTATAGATAATTGAGTTGATGTATTTGAGGTTTTAGAGCTTATATACCATACACTTGAATGTACTGTTTTTGATATGTTACGAGTACATTGTACTCTTGCTTCAGAAAACACAACTTGTTCGTATGTTTTATCTTTTTGTTACAATTCATTTTCAGTCTTCATGGTCTTTACCGGTTCTGTACAGAATTCTGGCCATTACTTGATTATGCACTAGCTTATTGTCATTTTTACTCCTTTTCAGAAGTGGTGACAAGAGCAATAGCCATTTGAACTCCGAAACTAGGCACCGTAACAAGTTGTAAGATAGTATTGCCATTATTCTTCTGTTTGTAGATGCATAAAATGGCCTAGATTTACGTTGGTTATGCTGTTTTCTTTTGGACATCTAGTACTTGATATTGTGTCTAACATTGTATGCTACGCTGATGTTCATTTATCTATTCAGAACTTGTTTGAGACAACTAAACTTCCTCGTCAAAGTCCCATTGTTTGTGGGTTGCTTGTGGGTGGTAATATTTTTGAACATTTACGTCACTTGCAATGCCCTTGATTGTTGGTAGGCAATGTTTCTCATGAGAAGGTGAACTATAAAACTTTTTACAGTCCACTGTAAATATTGGGCAGTTAAAGATGTCCTGAGATGGCAAATGTTGACTGCTTCTTGCTTCCTCTTGAGATGGTCCTGCTATGTTGTTGATGCACATGACAGCCTGCATAGCCGAATCGGGGTTTCTACTGCGTTTCAAAAGCTAATCATGGTGTCTGCCAAATTAGTTGGCAATATGAGGATGAATCTTCTGACATTGTTTTGAAAGAAGCATGAGGGATGGTATGAGATCAACTGGGAGATAATATGTGGACAGTAAAAGAACATGAGCAGTAGACTTCAATTTGGTATGCAATGAAGTGAAGGTTGAAATCTGAACTGAAGGAATAGTTTGAATAGAGATGATCATGCACTATGGGGAAACTGGAGGGTGGAACTTGTAAACTAGAACTACCAGTACTGTCTCGTGGGTGTGGAGGAATGTTTTACAGTCCAGTTTTGTGGTGATGACTAGTACTGAACTTCATCTGGGAGCTTATGGGAAGACCCTTATGCTTCATGTTTATCATTTGCACTATCATCAATTATTAAATTGGGGAACTAGGTTTTGTTTTTATATTCATATGTTGATGGATTGATCTGTTCAACTTTCTGTATCAAGTTTGAATTGATGTATCTACCCATTTCTTGCTTTGGGTGCTTTTTTTTCTTTCTAATTGAGATTATGAGAGTTCTCCCCATGCTGCTGATGTGGTTTTTTTGCCATTTAGCATTTTCATTCTATTATAATTTTTTTTCTTAAGAATGACTTCAGGAACAACTCATTATGATCACCTAATAGGACTTTGCATTTATGTCGTCTAATGTCACGTTCAAAGTTGTAATGTTCCTAGATTTCTTTTGTTGGTGTATTTCAATAATTTTAAATATGTATTTAAAAACTTTATAAATCAGCTCAATTATTTTGTGCTGGTATGCTACGAGTTGTGTCATGTTGATGATCCCTAATTTAAATGATGCTTTGTTTTCATTGATATCTATTAATGGACATGTAATTGTGTAGTATGGCTACTTTTTAAGTGCAGAACATCATGATATCAGTCTTGGTATCTCGTAAATTCTCAAACTTATTGGTGGAATAAGTAGCATTTTTGAGTGTTTTCTTTTTCCTATGTAATTGCTATAACTTTATGAGCTCACTCATAACTTCGTTGATACTTAATTCTTCATGTAGTATTTGTTTTTCTATATGTTTCTAGTTTTGGGTGAAGAAGTGAGTGCCATTTTAGTCGTCAATTCTATCATAGTAATGTGATAATTTGGGTGTTTCGTTTGTCCTGTGCAGTGGCTGCAAGTATTTCTTTATAGGAATTCAGGCTAGTTCAAAAGATGGGGCGCTTAAGACTGCAGTCCGGAATTAAGGCAATTGAAGAAGAGGAGGTTGATGACTGTGAGGGAACTTCTAGTAGAGTTGCATTAGCATGCATGATAAATTCTGAAGTTGGTGCGGTTTTAGCTGTTATGAGGAGAAATGTACGTTGGGGTGGTCGCTATGTAGGTGGTGACGAACATCTGGAACATTCTCTCATTCAGTCTTTGAAGACACTAAGACGGCAAATTTTTTCTTTGGAGCACAAGTGGCATGCTGTGAATCCCAACCTTTACCTTAAGCCATTCTTGGATGTGATCCGATCTGATGAAACAGGTGCACCCATCACTGGTGTTGCGTTATCCTCTGTTTACAAGATCTTGACCCTGGACATATTGGATCTAAATACTGTGAATGTTGATAATGCAATGTATTTGATTGTGGATGCGGTGACAAGTTGTCGGTTTGAGGTAACTGATCCTGCATCTGAAGAGGTTGTTTTAATGAAGATACTCCAAGTACTTCTAGCATGCATGAAGAGCAAGGCATCTGTGTTGTTAAATAATCAACATGTATGCACAATTGTAAATACATGTTTTCGTGTAGTCCATCAAGCAGGAACCAAGGGTGAATTGCTTCAGAGATTTTCTCATCATACTATGCACGAACTAGTCAAGTGCATTTTTTCACACCTAAAAGATATTGAGGAATCTCAATTAAGTAATGGAGGAAGTCCCCTTCTGGCACCAGAAGTAAGTCCTCAATTTTGTTTTTTCTGTTTCAAAACTCCTCTTTCTCGAATTAACTAACCTCTGTTCTGCAGATTGGTGGGCTTGACAAAGGCAGTGATTTTCATGCTAAACAAGTGGAAAATGGAGATGGAAGTGTTGGAGTTGAGGAAACCAGATTACCTGTTGGTTCTCCTGTAGCAAACTTAGTTGATCAAAATTCCGTGGCTGAATTAACTAATGGTGCACAAGCAATGTCAGAGCCTTATGGAATTCCTTGCATGGTGGAGATATTCCACTTCTTGTGTTCTCTTCTAAATATCACTGAACAAATTGGCGTGGGTCCCAATTCAAACCCTATAGCTTTTGAGGAAGATGTCCCTCTCTTTGCATTGAGGTTGATTAATTCTGCCATTGAATTGGGAGGATCCTCTATACAAAAACACCCAAAGTTATTAGCTCTGATACAGGATGAACTTTTCCGTAATCTGATGCAATTTGGCCTGTCGATGAGCCCATTAATTGTGTCAATGGTTTGCAGCATTGTTCTGAATCTCTATCATCATTTGCGTACGGAGCTGAAGCTTCAGTTTGAAGCTTTTTTCTCATGTGTCATACTGAGACTGGCAAAAAGCAGACATGGAGCATTATACCAGCAGCAGGAGGTTGCAATGGAGGCTCTTGTTGACTTTTGCCGGCAAAATACCTTTATGCCTGAAATGTATGCTAACTTGGATTGTGATATAACATGCAACAACATATTTGAAGACCTTGCTAATCTTCTGTCGAAGAGTGCATTTCCAGTGAACTGCCCGTTATCAGCGATGCATATTCTTGCTTTGGATGGTCTAATTGCAATCATTCAAGGTATGGCTAGCAGGATTACTGATGCATGCCCAGTGCCAGACCATGCTCCCGTAGAGTTTGAAGAGTACAGCCCATTCTGGACGGTCAAGTGTAAGAACTATTCTGATCCTGATAGTTGGGTAAAGTTTGTTCGCCACCAGAAGTACATAAAGAGAAGGCTAATGATTGGGGCAGATCACTTTAACCGGGACCCAAAGAAGGGGTTGGAGTTTTTGCAGGGAACACACCTCTTGCCAGAGAAGCTTGACCCTCAAAGTGTCGCATGTTTCTTCCGATATACAGCTGGACTTGATAAGAACCTTGTTGGGGACTTCTTGGGCAACCACGATGACTTTTGCGTTCAGGTACTTCATGAATTTGCTTGGACGTTTGATTTTCATGAGATGAATTTAGATACCGCTCTAAGGCTTTTTCTTGAGACCTTCAGGCTTCCTGGTGAATCTCAGAAGATTCAGAGGGTGCTTGAGGCTTTCTCGGAGAGATACTATGAACAATCTCCCCATATTCTTGCTAACAAGGATGCGGCACTCCTGCTATCTTATTCACTCATCATGCTGAATACTGATCAGCATAATGTTCAAGTCAAGAAGAAGATGACAGAAGAAGACTTCATTCGGAACAACCGCCTGATCAACGGTGGCAGTGACCTTCCCAGAGAATTCCTGACTGAGCTGTTTCACTCGATCTGCAAGAATGAAATAAAGACTACCCCTGATTACAGCGCTGGGTTCCCTGAGATGACACCCAGCCGGTGGATTGATCTGATGCGAAAGTCTAAAAATACGTCTCAGTACATTGTCTATGATTCTCGACCGTTGCTTGATCGTGACATGTTTGCAATCATGTCAGGGCCCACAATCGCTGCGATTTCAGTTGTCTTTGATCATGCAGAGCAAGAGGAAGTCTTTCATACTTGCATCGATGGCTTCCTGGCTGTGGCAAAGATATCTGCGTGTCACCATCTCGATGACGTACTTGATGATCTGGTGGTTTCCCTTTGTAAATTCACGACTCTCCTAAATGCTTCTTCGGTTGAGGAGCCTGTGATAGCTTTTGGGGACGACTTGAAAGCTAGAATAGCAACAGAAACAGTCTTCAGCATAGCAAATAGGTATGGAGATTATATTCATACCGGCTGGAGGAATATATTAGATTGCATCTTAAAGTTGCACAAGCTCGGTCTTCTTCCAGCCCGTGTCGCCAGTGATGCAGCCGATGATTCTGAGTATGCCCTAGATTCAGCCCATGGAAAGCCGCCTCCTAGCTCTCAATATGCATCTCATCTGCCGTCCATGGGCACGCCTCGCAGATCCTCAGGGTTGATGGGCAGGTTCAGCCAGCTACTGTCTCTGGACACAGAGGAGCCCAGGTCTCAACCAACTGAACAGCAGCTTGCTGCCCATCAGAGAACCCTTCAGACAATTCAGAAGTGTCACATTGATACCATCTTCACGGAGAGCAAATTCCTGCAGGCAGAATCGCTATTGCAGCTCGCTAAGGCACTCACCTGGGCGGCTGGTCGGCCGCAGAAAGTGAATAGCTCACCTGACGATGAAGACACTGCGGTTTTCTGCCTTGAATTGCTGATTGCCATTACACTGAACAACAGAGACAGGATTGTGCTCCTCTGGCAAGGTGTCTACGACCACATTGCCAACATTGTTCAGTCCACAGTGATACCCTGTACTCTTGTGGAGAAGGCGGTCTTTGGCCTTCTTCGCATATGCCAGAGACTACTTCCATATAAGGAGAACCTGGCTGATGAGCTTTTGCGATCATTGCAGTTGATTCTCAAGCTTGATGCCAGAGTTGCAGATGCTTACTGTGAGAACATCACACTAGAGGTCACCCGTCTCGTAAAGGCGAATGCTTCCCACATAAAGTCACAGATGGGCTGGCGCACCATCACCTCCTTGCTCTCCATCACCGCTCGCCACCCCGAGGCCTCTGAGGTGGGCTTTGAGGCGCTGGTGTTCATCATGTCTGAAGGGACCCATCTTTCACCGGCCAACTACATTCTTTGCCTCGAGGCATCAAGACAATTTGTAGAATCTCGGGTGGGGCTTACCGACAGATCCGTCCATGCATTGGACCTGATGGCTGAATCCATGGCATCTTTGGTTCGGTGGTCTCACGAGGCAAAGCGTGCAGGAGAAGGGTCCGAGAAAATATCAGAGGGAATAAGAGACATGTGGCTGAGGCTGGTGCAGGCACTGAGGAAAATCTGTGTGGACCAGAGGGAGGAGATAAGGAACCACGCCGTGACACTACTCCAGAGATGCCTGGCGGGATCGGAGGGCATTCCCCTCTCTGGTTCTTCATTTCTTCAGCTGTTTGACTTGATTGTATTCGTCCTGCTTGATGACCTTCTGGAGATTGCCCAGAGTCATTTGCCAAAGGACTACCGAAACATGGAGGGAACCCTCGTCTTATCTGTGAAGCTGCTGTCCAAGGTGTTCTTGCAGCTGCTCCAAGAGCTCTCCCTTCTGAGCAGCTTCTGCAAGATCTGGCTCGGGGTACTGAGCCGCATGGAGAAGTACATGAAGTTGAAGGTCAGGGGAAAGAGGTGTGAGAAGCTCCAGGAGCTGATTCCGGAGCTCCTGAAGAACACTTTGCTCGTGATGAAGGCAAAGGGGATCCTCATTAGGAGGAGCACAATCGGTGGAGATAGCCTCTGGGAACTCACGTGGCTCCATGTGAACAGCATCTCTGCATCTCTTCAGTCTGAGGTTTTCCCAGGAAAGGAGCTGCAGCAGGACTCGGAGAGTCCTCACCTGGGCAGTTCGCCACCTGAATCATCGCCATTGCCCTCAGGAGACATCAGCCAAGCAGTAGGATGAACCTTCTTTATTTTTTTTTCTTATAATAGCAACTGGAGGTAGCAGACTCGATTTTTGGAAAGCGTGGACGAACGGATTCTGTGGTAAGTGTCTTGTATTCTTTTCTCTATATCCTGTGCTCTTATACCTCCGACGTTGTGAAATATTACGAACGAGCCTTTTGGAGGAACAGCAGAACTTCTCGCGGTGTAGGAAGCGTGTTCTTCAGCCAGCAGAATGCTTATAGTTGATGCTTGTAGTATTTCTTTTTTTTTTGTTTTTTTTTTTTTTTTTGGGTGATATTTTCTTGGTAAGAGGGTGAAGGCCCTCTTGGTGTCAGTATTTCCTGCTGAAATCTATATATTTTTAGCAACTTTCTCTTAGACATATGTTTGTGGGGGAGTTTCTATTAGTGGGTTATTAGTGTAGACGTTTCTTTGCTGATTATGAACTCGGTAGATCGAAAAGTATTACTCTGGAAATGAGGAAAGCTGGGGTCGTGTAAGGTTTTGCTAAAGGTGGAACCTGCTTCTATTCATGAGGCTGAGTAAGAACAAGTACTATAATGTGCTTCCCCATTTGAAAAACTTGAACTTGATGCTATGTGATCAAAGTTAGAGCATGACTAATCTCCTTCTTACTCTCTCTGTAGGATCTTCTTTTCTGTATATGGTTCCTTGTATGATGCTTATATTCATATGCTATGAGACATGAATATTCTTCTTTGGTTGTTCTTGCTTATGTAAGGTAATAAATGATCCGTTTTTATCTGTAAAACTGAAGTAAATTTTGATGGCCTAAAAGATGTCTAGAATTCGTTTTTGTAAATACTAATGATTGTTTCTTTTATTGGTGTTAGAGTTTTAATAATAATACTTAACATGTTTTTAAATATTGTTTTTTTTAATTTGATAAAAAAATATTTTTTAAAAACTTTACTTTGAATATACATCCCTAAAGATTGGTATATACAATATCAATTTATCTCTAGGGTTTTATCCTTTAGGACTTGATTTTGACAATTTATTTCTGAGCGATGGTCTTGACATGATGATTCAAAGTAGTCAAACATGTTCTCTAGTAAAATGCCACACATTTTAAGTTCTTTGGTGAATCAAGTAGCCAAATAGTTATATGCCCTTCTACCATGAGGCGGCACATGCAATGAATCTTGTACATGTGGTTCTGGGGGTTGGCTGAATCTGATAGTTCGTTCCTTATCCTGTGCCTCCTTTGTAAAGGTGGTCAATGTAGCTCAAATAATATGCAAGGCACATGAAAGTTGCACCATGTTGGACCTCCTGCTGGACATAGGAAGATTTCCATCACAAGATGCACCCCACACCTTTTGCAATGCATTGTGAGGTTTGCTATACTCTATGCTTATTGTGCATGAGGCTTTGTCATATTATGCACATAGATGTGGTCAAACACTGCTATATCAAGTCCTTGACACACAGATATGGCTTTTCCCCATGTACTGTCTTCTTTAGACCCCCGCTTTCTATTTTACTATATGTACTTGAGGTTTGTAGTTGTCAATGCCTTCGCCACGTCCTGTAGATTACTGCCAATCGCTAGACAATGGGTCTACCTGAGGAAACTTTGACAAAAATTTGAGTCAAGTTGAGAGGTGGTGTGTTAGCCCAACATAGCATGTGACCTTGAATGGGTTGTCAAATTAAAAATTATACGACCATTGTCTTGATCCCTCATAAGGTGAAGGCCAATTTGAGCATCACCTCGACCTTGACTTTGTATTGATTTGAGATATGTTTTGTTGACTTTGAGACACTATTTTCATGTTCACAAAAGTACACTTGAAAAGGATAACATTCATATTTCACACATATAATTGTATTATTTATTGGACTTTAAGATTTTCATGAAAAGTAAAAACGAATAAAAAGGAATTTCGCGCTCTTCACATTTAGGAAAAGATAATACCCAACTGATACAAAACAACTACAAAATGATAAAAAAGACTAGTGGATAGACTATTGCCTAAAATTTCACTTGTTGAACTCAAAGCTATTTGCTTACTTTTTCTAAATGTCTAGAATTGCTGAAATACATCATCTTTTAGTACATTATTGCCAACCAAGAATAATATACATAGAGTCTTCATAAATAAAAATGTTGAAAGCTTTAACTTCCCTCTACCCTATTAAGTCAATATCTCTACCCAGTCAAATATTAGATTGTAAGTACATACTAGAAGACTAAAATAGGCAATCACTATAAAATTTAAAATCTTTTTTGGTCTAATATAAGGAGTAAAGTCTACCACTTTGTACTAATTTGAATTAAATCGAGGTTTCTTTGATACAAGGAAAAGACCAATTAAGGGACAATGTTAGGCTTCTTTGATAAGGTCATACCAAAGACGAATTAAATACCATGCATTAGGACTCCAACGTTCCATGCACCAGTTCTCATGTGGCAAGACTTGGACTGACTGTTCATTGCCTTGATGTGAGTAGATCATTTTTTCAAAGAGAACTTAAGTTACTTGGGCTATCATTTAGATGTGAAGTTTTAGGTGTTTTAAAGCCATTATAACACATATTTTAAACTACTAGGTCAAGTATGAAGATAAATCTCATTCATTTATTACCTTACATCACAATGTAGATATTAACATAGATGACTGAGTATTTTTGATTTACTTGAGGGTTTTAATGTTAGTGATTTACTTGGGACTTGTATATTTTGGATTGTCTTTTTCACCACAATAGGGTTTCAAGAATATTAGTGACCCTATTACTATTTTATCTGCGAGCAATTACATTCTATCTTATGTTCTTAGTCAATTGCAAGTGCTTCTTGGAAATCCTTCATACCTTTCCAAATCACTTGGAATGTGCTAGTCATAAAGTAAGTTATCAATGTCAAGCACAAAAAAATGAAATTGTTGAAAGTAATCTTGGACTATGCTAGCATGGTAGATCTATTTTGGGGTTTCCCTATCAACCCATACCTAGCTTAGAGAAATAAATGATTCTTTTTGATGCTTGAAACCCTTTCTAAGTAGGGATTTCAAGTCAAATCTCATTGTTTCATCACTATGTGACTTTGTGGTAAGCATTACCACAATGCTTGAACCCTTTCTAGGTAGGGATCTAAATAGGACCACAATGTGACATTATTATGCAGAAATGGTAATGCTTACTTTCATCACTCACCCATTTGTCATTAGTTGTCCTCCACTTGACTATCATAAGGTTCCAACATGTCAAAAGCTACATGATGCACATGTTGAAGTTTGTGCCATGCATAGTGAGGTTTTATTGTGCCACATGACTTGAGGATCCACCATGCTATGCATACCATGTGGTCCAAAGGTTCTGGGGCATCACAACACACATCATTAATGTAGAACACTGAGCCTTAATACTTACTACTATTAGGTTGTAGTATCTACTTGCTAACATGTGAGATATATGACAAATGTTTCTTAAATTTTCATAAACTACTAACAAGACTAAAAAAGTATTCATTATCTCAACATAAGGTTTCTTAAATCACTCACAATGCTAATTTCCATGGCAAATAATGTGTATAGAAATTGTTTGCCATTTTATTTCTATCATCTACATCCACAAACACGATATATGTTTAAGAAGATTCCAATATATTTATTGAGATACACAATGTATTGTTATCACCCATCTCCAAACTTAAAATTTAGAGTCATGCAAAAATGGCATGGCTGGGTTCTAAATGTTGGCTTGTATACAATGAATAAAAAAAATGTAGTTTTGTTGGATAAGTAGATGATGAGATGAGAACCCATATTTATTGACCTACCTACGTCTTTGTCTCTTCACTATGACCTGAACTTGGTACTCCTATACAAATATTTTGTTAATAGATACATTCTTCTATTTTTTTTGTTTACTCTCTTTCATCTATCCTACCTTTCTTCTCTCTAGTTCCCCAACTAGTTAATTCCATTATATTTAATTATTTCTATTTGTGATATAAAAAAATAATTTTTGAGGAATAAGTAAAAACTATTTTACTATTTCATGTTCGTGAGTTCATATGAAGAATTGAAAGTTCTACAAACTAAAAATGACCTAGAAATAAGCACATTATGAAAAAAATGATGTTCCTTCAAGTGTACAAGACAGAAAATGCATATACAATAAATTGTGCTTGAACAAATATAAACTGAATGCAAATGTGGACTCTTTTGGTAAAAGTCGAGTCCCTCAGATAATTTTTGCCTTTTAACATTGGCAAGAGAAACAAAAGTCAAAAGATTGATACAAGTCAAAATCAAAGCCTATGCCTTAAAGATAACTTAGACATATGTTGACATCAGAAAGTTAAAAAAACAAGTACTTGACCTATGAAGGGTACTATATTTAAATATTTTTTTTCAAAATGAACTATAAAGTAATAGAAACCTAGTGATTTTTTTAGATGCTGGAGAACCATTTTGCAATGGATAGTTGGTTTTCTATTACAATAAAACATATCCCATATGTGAGATATTTACGACATCCATAGTTTTCAGGAGTATGGTCTATAAAGTTTCTTAAAGCGTCACAAAGGTTCAAGTGCTTTTCTCAAGATAAAGATAGTCTTATATCTTTTTCATATGGTATTAGTATAGTTGAATGTTATATTACCTCTTTCCTGGTTTCACTATTAGAGGTATTTGGATAAGGATCAAGGTTGGGTATGTGGTGGATACATGGATCCAACTCCATGGTAAGTTGGTAGTGGGGCCAAGCGGTAACACTCTCTTTGCAAGGGATATCAAGGAGGACCAGTAGCTTCTAGAGCAAAATTTGATATCAGAGATATTGGTTTTCTCCTGACTCCAGAGATGTCTGCGATGTGCGGGATGTTACGGAAGGAGGCGACGCAAGATGACGTTTCCTCTCTATTCGGGTCAGAGTTGACCCAACTAGAGAGGGGCACGAACTCAAGGAGTAGGAAAATTTGTCAGGGACACATCTGTGGTACCTACACTCAAGGGATGGGGTGGTGTATTGTGCACTAGCATGAGAGAGAGAGAGAGAGAGAGAGAGAGGGAGAGAGAGAGAGAGAGAGAGAGAGGGAGAGAGAGAGAGAGAGAGGGACGGTGGGTCCTTTGAGGAAAGTAACCTGCACGCCAGATATTGGTCTCCTAGCTGGGGAAGAAGGTTTTTCGGTATTCGGTTGTGTAGAAAGGTGTCTTCCACTGACAGCTCTCCTCAACGGTGGCGGCGGCCCGTGCTTTTTCCTCTATGGTCGCTCATGAAGCGTTTTTACGCCAAGAATTCATCGTTCTGTGACTATGACAACGACAGAAACTGAACACGGCCAACGTGGTTGAAACCGGGTGCACGAATCACATCTTCGAGGTGGATGTGAGCAATGAATTAGGGCCTTTCGTCAACGAATGGGACTCTACTCCATTGCTTTCTAAAACCTCTTTCTGAGCTTCGTGAAGTTATCTATCTTCTTGCTTCCGTCAGTCGTGAAAGATGTAACAACGTTTTCGATAACCTTCGCCTGAGAAAAGGATGGAGACGTCATGAGTCTTTCTCCGTGGAGAACTGCCGCCGGCGGATATCTCTTCTTCTGGTGGAGTTGGATAACATCGAAAAGCTACATATGATCGATCAGCCGCCTCAGGACCTAGAATTGGGGAGGACGGCGGGTGGTGAGATACCTTCCCTTCCTGAAGTGTTGCACAAGAAACGACTAATCCGCGGGCCGATGGTACACCCGGCCCAGGCTTTTGGATGGATAACCCTAGATACTAGGCCTAGAACAGGATCCGACAGCATGCTTAAAAAAATGCTTATGACGTTAAATACATTCACATGCTTAAACTAATAGGCCCATATGAAAGAAATGGCTGAAGTTTCAAAATTGTTATATCTACTAATGAAGATCATTTCAAGGGGAAACGAGAGAGTTGTGCCCACATCACATCACAACTTAATTCTTTTTTAGTTACATTTGATGTTGTGTTGGAAAAACTTACTACACAATAGTTTAAGATAACGAAGCAGGTGACTTTTTTGGTGCTGTAAATGACAGCCTAAAACCAATCTTAGTTCGGATTACTGTTCGTTGCATTTGTCATCTAGGTTTCATTTAAAACAGTGTGTCACCCTTTCTTCATCTGAAGGGGAGGATACAAATAAACTTCTGAAGTTCATCAAATAACATAAGAAAAGAAAATAAATATGATCCCAGGCGTCAATCATGATCCATTCAAGTCCACTATATGACATGGGGACAGTAACGGTTTTGAATTATGATTCATGAACCTGTTCTTTATTACAGTTACACGCAGGAACAGATCACATTATTCCTCCAAATGCTTTTTCAATGGATGGACGCTACTGTTTAAATCTTATGATGTTTAGTAGGTTTTATCTTTGGATATTTAGAGTTGATAGGTTTTCGTTAGGATTCACTCGAGAGTATGACATTTCTTAATGGATTTCATCCAATACACATGAGACGGCTTTGAAAATTTTGAAAGAAACAACAATGAAATGCAAATCCTTTTAGGGTTCCAAAAAAATCAGACTCTTTCTCTGCGTTTCCAAATGTAAAAGCTATCGAGAAATGATTCATAAAATGGATCGGTATAGTCCAGATCTTCTAGCGTTTTCGTTGATCATAAGATTAACAACTGTGTTTCACTTGACACGGCCACCTGAAAGAAATGGGGTCATATTTGATCTATAACGATACCTTTACCTGAACTTTTAAACATTTATTTTTCAACTCTTACATGTGTTGACAATCCAGATCGATACAAATTCCTTCTGCCCTGAATGGCCGGTTCAGATTTTACAGGATTTTTAATACAGCTTAAAGGTATACAAATGATTTCTGCTCCACATCCAGCCAACAAGCTTGGGAATTCTAAATAATTATATAAGGAAGGTCACAACTGTAATGCAAAAAATCTAGGTGCTTTCTGCAAGCAATTAAAATCGTCAGATTGTACATCACTATTCCAACACATTTAAGGTAGTACATTAAAGATCATAAACGTGCAATAATGCACATGGATTTATGAAGACACTCATGGGGAAAAAAAGGATAAGAAAGTACCTTGACTAGAACATCAAATGATGCTCAGTTACACCAAAAATCTCATTGTTCTTTTACAAGTAAAGCCTCTTAATGAATGTCAATCCCATTCTTGTTGCGAGATGAGATAAGTAGATGAGACATACTCAAAACCATGCAAGATTTATGTTCTACCGATTAAAAATACTTTTTTATGATAAAAAATTAAAAATAATTTTAATAAAGAGACAAAAAAATCAACTTTGTCAAAGTCTAATAATGATAAATTACTAGAGACCATGGTGTTTTATGATCTATGACTATATTAGAATGTTTGGGCGTTGGAAGGTGAAGATAGGGGAAGGGGAGGGATTTCAAAGAGTATCATAAATGCCCAAGAAAAAGGCAATATATGTTTACCACAACAAAGTAAAAACTTTATAAAAATCAGATAAACTAATTGAAGAATGGGTGCATACTACACTTGGACTGAAAGAGAGAATTTTATATCTGTAAGAAATAGAGGCAGGTTAATGTGGACAAGTGGGTGAATAGGTGCAAAAAAGCTGGGGAGGGCTGGTGGATGCATAGTCATTAGTGAAAAAGCAAGTGGATGTGTTCAAATGGGTGGACAACATACATAGATGGTATGGAAGGCCACTAAGAGGAATACATGTGAGTGTTGAGAGAGCAAGAAGAATGGTAGAAATTGAAGAGAGATGAGAGCTAGGAATAATATCCAAGTTATCACTTTCATCAAGCCGTTGTTTATGGCTAATTGAAGTTTTGGACTAGAAAATATAGTGATAAAACAAAATTAAAAAAATACAACTGAAACAGAAATTCAATGGTGAGAAGATACTCAAGTGGGCAGATTTGGATGCTCATGCTTGCACATAATCGTGCACCTGTGTGACTCCTTGGTTACTGCCCAACGCCTAACACACCATAGCCATTGTGCGTATGCTATTTTCTATCTGATTGTACCCATTCACAGCTGTGCATCCCTTCATTCTCACACGTACCCATCTCCAAGCACATATACGATTGTTTCCCTTGTAGGCTATATCAAGTACCAAGAGGGGGGCGAGTTATTTCTACAGATTTTTAGCACTCTTGAATGTTTTCAAATAGCTTTTAATACTCATGTTTTTAGTGAGTCAATACTAACGGGTTTTGTCAACAAACTAGGTAGGCATAAACTTGATTGATTTGATTGGGTTAACATGCAAAGTATTAAAGTGTATAAAACACTAAGAATTTTTGTTGTTTCACCTTCTATTGCATTTTTCCACTTATCGAGGGTTTATTCCATTGGTTTCAACTATTCTTAAAAGTGAACTTTGATGAGATAAGAATTTTTTTACATGATCAACTTTATGGGTCTATCAGCTCCATCGTAGACACCAATACACTAGCTTGTCTTTTCCCTAATTACCAACACTCATCTTAAGTGCCTTCATATATAAATATAGATAATGAACAACTTACAATACCGTTCATTATTTAAGGATGTGCTTCTTTCATTTAGTGGGAGCTTGGAAGCTTGAGGATGTTTGCCATTGAGTCTAAAGCTCAAGAAAATAGATGTTGAATAGATCAGATGTTGATTTATTTTTTATTTTGCTTAATTTGTACTTTTGATTTTCTCATGAGAAGAGTTATTTATAGGACCACAAAAGTTGTCTCTTCAGTCAACCTAAAGAAAAATCCACATCTCCAGCACATCAAGTTGACTGGCTTTTGATCAAGTCATTATGTATGCTTGTTAGTAAGAGATTCACCGAACATTTGATTCTTTGACATTGTCACATGTCGTTGGATATGCTCAGAGATGTCTTGACACGTATTAGCGTTGTCATGGTCATCTAAGAAATCGGTTGTTAGAGATTCAGATCACAGTTTCTCGTTCTCTCTCTTTCAACAACTTGCTAGTTGTTGGGTTAACTTAACTTATTGCATTGACTCACATGGTTCTGATTTTTCTCTCTTGACATAACCAATTAGGTGGTGAGTGGACTCATGTGACCTCTTGAGGCTTAAGTTGATTTATATTTTTCATTTAAATTATTTTTCTTGCTAAAATATTTTCTTTTGTTATAAATTTAATTATCTTCTTTTGCATCTCTTCTTTAATTATTCCTTTTGAAAAGTGTAATCAAGTAATAAATTGAACGGATCTAATAATTTAGATGTTCATCAAATTTTTGATGTAATAAGAACATATTTATGACATATTTTTATTTTTATTATTAATATCATTATTTTTTCAATGTCAAAATACTCAAAAGAATGCCTCATTATAGCATCCTTGGTATCCCTAGAATCCCCAGCAGCCTAGTCTAGTGGTATCTCCTAAAAAATATGTTCCCTCTATTTTCCATAAACAGAAAATTATGAAAAATTTGGTTCTTATTCAGTGAGTATTGCTTTGAGTTCATGCTGTCTATCCCAACATAGTGTGTCACATGAGGATAATCTGTCACAATTTGCATCCTCTACTCCTACCTCATGTTCTAGCTTTGTAGTTGACCAGAAAATCGTATATGGAAGACCAGATTTCTGGTTAAAATACAATGTGAAATTATTAATGTATATCTATTCGATAATTTGTACTTCATTATATCTCTTTGAAAATTTGAATTCACATACCTTTCTAGCTTCTAATAATTTCAAGCATGACATAGATATTTTCTTTCAATTTACCTACCTCAACATTTCTTAGTGGCATTATGAACAGACTCAATTCTTGTGTGATCTATAGCTTTGAGCCCTAAATTTGTAATCGACTGCAATAGGAGTGGCTGTAGATTTAGGATGACCTACACAAAACCTTCTGTCACTTTCTTAATGTACCTTTGTTGGGTAACCCACTACTTCCCTTAGTTTTTTGGCTTTCTTTATTTACAATCAAGGATTTCATTTTTATCACATGATAAATCCAAGCTATGATGGAGGAAAGTGATCAGTCAGTAATAATAACATCTATTTTACCCTGTACATATTTTTTCTGGGAAAACAGAGAAAATAAAAATAAATCCTGTACATTTTTGTTCATTAAAAAAAAAAACCTAGGACTATGGTTTCTGAGGAACTGCGACCAGATTGGTTGCACTATATCAATGTGATTGTGAAAAAGAAAATCAAAAGGGGGACCCTATACATTCAATACTCCCTTCCTAACTAGTCTTTGGCCATGGGAAGATCATTGTCTCATGCATAGAAAGCAAGAAAGTTAAGCCTAGAATATGGGCATCTTATAGTTGCCCATTCAGTAAGGAATTCACTCTTTGATGGCACTATAATTGCTCAATATGAACTTTTTAAGGAAGGTTACCAGCTCTATATGCATGTCTGCCTCATTTCTACATCAGCCATCCTAGTTTTTATCTTCTAGAGCATTTGGGGCTGCCTCTCCCCAAGGTTAGAAGGCTGAGGTTGACTAGAGAAACATTGGGCACTGCTAGAATCTTGGCCAATTGTTGAGAAGTGTGATGGAGTATGTGGTGGTTGACATCATTTAGAAGAGGGTCAACATACTTTTTCATAGATACCTGGTCATGATTAGAGGAGTTGATTTCATGTTAAAGCATACTCCTAGGTCGTATAGTAGATGGAAGGGTGACATTCATGTTAACTTTGAATCAATAATGATTTCAATGGGTAAAAAGAAGCATAAGGTTTTTATAATGGCAATTTTATGTCCATATATTATCTTGTTAAGATGTTGTATTAATTCTAATATTGTATCAGAACTAATTTCAAAATCCCATATAAAAGGAAGATCAGAAACTTATTTTTTGTTTTTCTCACTCTAAAAGAAGAAAATATCTACATGAATAAAAGTGAGAAATAGTATACATGAAAATTTTACCTTTTCAAAGAAAGAATGAAGAAATTAGTAGCTGAACTGAAATGCCAAGCTTCCATCTTCCAAGGATCAAAAGAAGCTGTAAATAATAAATTAGAAAGATTTACATTTCATTTTTCTGTGACAAATTCTAGATGTGTATATCTATTTCTTGAAGCATGTGTCTGGTACGCATTGCAAAATTTCAAAGCTATTTATGTAAATGAGCAAGTTATCATTGAGTCTCTAATAATGGGTTTACTGGAGTCACAAAATCTAGTGTATGGGATTTGTAAAATCTAAGCTGGCCTGAGAAGAGTTTCATAGATAGCTTTGAAATTTATGCTTTTTTTATCTCATAATTCAGTTAATTTACTGAGACTACACCAACCCATACAATCAACATAAGAAGACATTGTGATACATGTACCATGAAAATATGAATTTAATTTTGGCTTTGATCCTATGTCTTTTCACTACAGCAAGTTATCTTAACTGCATTTAATAATTCATAAAAGTTTCCTAGGTTCAATCAAAACTTAAATATAGTCATGTTGTGGTAGTTCTAAATTATGTAAACATCCATTGTTCCCTTTCCATTTTACTTCCTCAAATATTTAGAAACCTTTGATATATTTTACTGAAAATGTATGGATCCCTTTTAAAACCTCATCTATGGGAGGCACAACATTTTTCTGTACTTTTTATTGATGATCATAATTATTTTACTACTATTTTATAGTTATCTACCTAGATTGGTAAAAGTATTTGTTGGATTTTCAACTACTGTTAAGGTATCTTTCAAAAATAATACTAATATTTGATCTTATTTCTTTGGTAAATATTTTCTGATGACTATTTTTTACCAACCTTTAGATTTAAAGAATGTCATCAAAGTTTTCATGTCTAGAGGCTTAATATAAATGTTATTGTTGAATTTGAACACATAGACATGGTTGAAACTAATAGATCGTTTTTTATTTTATTTATAGTCTGAGTTTTCAGACCAAAGGTATATATATATATATATATATATATATTTATCTTTTTAATTTTATTTTATCATCGAACATTGTAGAGTTTCACAATATTAGTGTTTCTGTAACTCCTTTTTTCGTTATTCTAAGTTTCATTTATATTGCTTTACCTTTATTTCTCTCCTTATGTGAAACAACAAAAAAATAGCAAAGGGTGTCATCTTCGAATGATTTTTCAACCAGAGTGTTATACATGCTATGATTAAATTAATGGCTTTTTTCTCTTCTTTTGGGAAAATTTTCCATTATTTCTGCTTTATACTCGTCTATTATCTGCTTCCCTATATTCCTAATATTCCTTTCCTTGTAATTCTTATACCACTGAAGAAAAACCTACACAATTCACTTACAAGTTTTCTTCCAATGTTGTTTCTTTTTCTTTTCTGCTTAAAAATGAATAATGAGGACGAATCTCATGAGATAATAAAGTAACAATTATTATTCTGTTTTCTAGCCTATCAGTTTTCTCATTATGATCACCACTTTGACGTGTTCAGGAAAACAATGGAAAAGAAGACCTTTAAGCCATTGGGAAAGATTATGCTAGTGATCTTGTTGACGTACCCCATAGAGAATCAACAGTTCGTAGTAAATTAGGTTTAAAAACAAAAAAAACGGAAGAAACTTGGGAAGGATATGAAGCATGTATGGTACATGGGATTAACTCAAGAATATGTCACTGCATATAAAAATGACTTTCTCTTTTTGGATAAATGGTTGTGCCCTTAATGTAATTCTACAATTTTTTCACCTTACTAAACCAATGAAACGTTAAAATTCATTACTTCACATAGAGGATCGAAAAAGTCTAACTTTTTCACCTTCTCAATCCTTATTGTTGATTAAATTTAAAATATTAAAGTATGTTAAATTGGTTGAAGTAAGACCTACGTTTTTAAATATACATTTTCTCTTTTATATTACTAAAAAAGGCTTGTAGAAAGTACTTATGACTCTCCCAAATTTACTAGAAGCTAATGTTGTTGCCTTCTCTCAATTCTTATCAATTTAGATGATATATCCATCATGGAAATGATTTTAGTGGACAGATGATACAAATTAAGTTACTAAACTCATTAAGATGACAAATATTTTCTTCTATGTTATTTAGTTGGGATAGGAATGGATTCAGAATATTCAGATAAGTGAAGTCCTGACAGCATACCTTCTGATTATTCTCCTAATTGACATACTTATTGCTAGTCTCATTTATTACAATAAAGCATGGCTGGACATATGATTCGTGTTTCTCATATTGTTAGAAAGTACATAAGTTCTCAAAGAACACTTTCATTTTTCTCTCTCTTGCATATTTTTAGTTTTACTAAATGTGCCTTATGCAATCGTATCTTCCTCTCATCTTAATCTAAAAATATTCTCCAATGATACCCTAGTATTGTCTAGGTTGGAGATGATCGAAATTGAGAACCCATAAGTAGCTCACTCTCTTGGGATACTATCTTATTTCTTTGGAGCCAAAGAAATAAATCTTTTCTACATCTACTACAAAGACACTATGAAGCCATGCCTTAAGCTAGTTATCCATTTGCAGAACCTTCCATTAAATAAGTGATAAGATCATATTTGTGCTCCTATTGTCACTGATCGATCTCAATGAAAATGAGTCGAGCTTCATATATCCATTCTGTTTGTAGCCATTAAATTATTATGCAACAATAATGAACGACTTCTTGTGCTTCTTCCTATATTCACTCTATATTGCTCCTATTGAGATTTCAGATTTTATCTTCTTCTAGTCCCCGCTCTTTAATTCAACTCCTTGTCCATATTGATGGAAAGAGGCGGGAGATAGAGGGATGAGTTTTTTTTTTCTCACTAGGGAGGAGCAATAGAAATACTATGATTTTGATCGATACTAATCTCCCTTTATATACCGAGAGAACCATACATGATATTTTCTAGTATGTCTTCAGGTTATGTCTTAATACTCCCCCTCAAGATGAACTATAGAATAAATTATCTTGAATAGCAGAGAAAATAAGCTGTTGACAAATGTTAGAAATTCTAGGTTGTAAGAAAACTCTGTAAAACACTGAGGGTGTTTTGGAAAAATTTTGTAAAGTTCCTCCCTATGTAATGGGGGTTAGAGGTGAATGAATCTTGAGGCAATTTTCGCTCTAAGAATCACTGATGAAAATGAAAATAGTGGCGATGGACTTGGATACACTGCCCTTTGGATTAGAGGGCTGGATGCAGATAGAAATGCCGCTAATGAACCTGAATATGCTATTAGCAAACCTACTGGTGATGAACCTAGATACATCGCTGACGAATAGAAGAAGAGTATTTTAAAGCCGCAATTATCTCTAGTAAGAAAAAACACACCATCCCTAGTCTCGAAGACTAACGGAAGGCAAAAGATGCTTTTGAATCGTGGAAGGGTAACATGCCTGTAGACAAAAATATTTCATGCCTCTAAATGACAGAAGAACTTAAAGATAGAAACCATAGCGGAGTAAACCTACTATGATACTATGTCATCATGGAAAGAGAAAGGAAACAGAAGGATAAACTTTCTTGTCCTAGAGGACAGAGGGGAGGAGCGGCATAAACACTACCTCGATTTTCATTGAGGTTTATCTCTCATTATATAAGGAGACAACCACAATATTTCCTAATGTGCCCTCAGGCTACATCGTAATATATCCTTGAAGCATTTCCTCACTGTAAATTGCCATCTCTTATGGTTCTCCCTAAGCAAATAAATAATAAGTCATAATAAATGCGCAGGGAGTGATCAGTCCAATCATATTTCTTTTTCATGTTCATCTTCCCCTGGTTTTGGGCTCGTAAGAGTACCTACTTACATAATGCCACAGCGGAGTTTAGATGAAGGGGTCCACGGGGAATGTTCCCCCTCTGCACACTAACACCCCTTTCTCTCTCTCGCGTCCATCTGTCGCGAATATGCAGATGCATAGATATATGACCCTTTTTTGAATAGCGGGAGTGAGTTGTTCTTGTGACAAACATGAGGATTCTGTGCACATATACTAGTGACTTTAACTTACACGACTTCAGAGGCTACACTAGATACAAATTTACACGGGGTTCCAATCCAACACCGACGTTAGGGTAATAACGAAATGAATGAATTTACATCTGTCTGTTACGAGGTTTAATGAATGAATTTGTTTCTTTCCTCCAGGACGGAAGGAGGCGTCTTCAGGAGGAGCACGTTGATGGGACAACGGTGCCGGATTTAGACAAGTTGACGTTGCGGCAGAAGCTCTCGGCAGATGCTCCGCTCGCCGTAACGAGGTGGACGTCCTGCAGCGTTATCCCTCGGCAGGGAACGGTGCGGCTGCAGTCGAAGTCCATGGCCACCGCGGTGGCGCTTGTCCCCGTGACGTTCTTATAGGTCACTCCACTCACGGCGACCGCAGATTTCTGTGCGGCCAAGGGCGAACGGAAGATTAGCGAGAGGAACAAAGCGGGAAAACGAGAGCGAGAAAGAGAGTGCGGACGCAAGAGAGGCGCAAAGTGTGGGCGCTGCATACTCCACCTGTTCGCTGCAGGGCTTGGAGGAGTCGCAGTAGTTCTGGTCGATGATTATAGGGTTCCTCACGTTGTCCATCACGATGTTCCTGAAGATGATGTTTCTGGCGTACCCTTTTCCACCCTGAAGGGAGAGAACCGAAGGACGCCGTCGTCGCAGTGTCAGTTTGGGGAGCGCGAGAGAATTCGGGTTGGGTAGTCAGTCAGATGGCGTTACCTGCCAGGTCTTGATCCGGACTCCGTTGGTCGTTCCCTCCAGTCGCGCCGTGTCGACCAAGACGTCGGAAACGGTGTGTTCCGCACCGTTGGCTCCAAGGCTCCCGATACTGCCAGCGACGATGTGATGCGTCAACGGGGGAGAAGGGAGAGGAAGCCAGCAGCAGATCCCAGCACATCGCCGGTATATGTGGGTACCTGATTCCGTGGCCCGGTCCGCAGACGATGTTGGTGGCCGTAATGGAGCTTGAGCCGCTGACGATGGAGATGCAGTCGTCGCCTACAGGGAGGAATTCAAACCGAAGTCACGACCTGAATGCTTCGCGTTTTATCGGATTGGACAGGCCAAGAGGAGGCGAAGGGGGGACCTGTCCTGATGAAGGAGTCACTGATCTTAACGTCGGTGCTGCCGGTGACGTGGATTCCGTCGGTGTTGGGACTATTCCCGGGGGCGGAGATCGTCAGTCTGGAGATCCGCACGTTGGCGGACTTCGAGAAGGTGACGTGCATCTGCTGGCTGTTCTTGAACCTCAGATCGTTCACGGTCAAGCCGCGGCAGGATTTGAACGTCAACGCCTGAAAGAGGTCAACCTCACAAGTCAACTCGCAAACTTCCAAACCCAGGAACGGAACAAGTTGAGTCTGGTCCAGGACGTACCGTAGGGGCTCCCTTGCACGGCTATAACGTCATGCAGAAGAAAGATCAGAGGACGAGTCAGTGAACTGGTCGAGATGAACTAAGCCCGGGACAGAAAGAGTTTCCACTGGCTGTTCCATGGATTGAACGAGTGGAGAAATTAAAAGGGTTCGTACCTGCGCGGAGTCGACTTTGCAGGATACCTTCCACCACACCTGCCCGTTGCCGTCGATGGTTCCACCGCCTTCCACCCTGAGGCCGTCCACCTCCTTGAACAGCATCCAGAGCCTGCGGTCCGCTCCATCCCAGTCTGATATCCTTCCGGAGGCGAGAATTGTTCCCTTGATCTATCGATGACAGTGAAAAGATGAAGCCTCAGGAAGCGCGAAGCGATAAGACTTTGGTGCGAACGGGGTTGCTGTTGAGGTGGTTGCGTCTCACCGCTACAGTTACTGGAGACTTGCAAGGACCGGAGAAGGCAATGGGTTTAAGTAGGTAGGCTTTCCTCTCGGGCACCAGCATGGTGACATGCGCGGAGGAAGAGCAAGCAGCCTTCCATGCAGCGGTGAAAGCCTGCAGAGAATATAATTGACGGGCGGGTCGCCGAATGTTTAGATTAAGACTCGCATCTGCGATAGAAGAGATTGTTGAATGGTTTACCACCTTGGTGTCGTCCGACAATCCGTCGCCCCGGGCACCGAAATCCTTCACGTTCACGACCGTAAGTAAGCTCCCCAAAGTAGACCGCCGCCGTTCGTTGCCGGTCACGGGAGACAGTTTCCTCATCGAGGAGAAGTCTGTAATGTGGGGACTGCTATGGAAGGAGGTGCCGCTGGAGAACGTTTTTTCCTGCGAATCGCCCCCACGAAGGAGCAGCAGGAAGCCGAGGATAAAGAGAATCTTCTGCACACCCATCTTCGCTGAGTATGCTCAAGAGGGGTGTGTGTGGGGATGAGTACGAGAGAGGAGGGAGGGAAGGAGGGAGGGAGAGAGAGAGAGAGAGAGAGAGAGAGAGAGAGAGAGAGAGAGAGCCTAATCTTCAGAACTTGCGTTGGATATCTGAAGCTGTGGACGTGGAAAACTGATAGATGGGGCGTGGCATTTATAGAGAAACGACGCTGTCGGAGGAAAAGAGCTTCCTCGTCAAGTCTTCCGGCAGTCCGGCATGTCCGAAGGATATGGGTCAAGAGATAGTGGTGGCTTATACGGAAGGGTCGCCTTGCCGGTGGCGGCGCCCCGTCGCTCTTCCTCTCTTAATTCGCCCATGCATGTGTTTCGCGTCAAGAATTCGAGTTAGTCGCTCGAAGAGTTCGAGTTCTCTGACTAACCTACGATGATAACGCCTGAACACGGTCAACGCCGTTAAAACCGGGAGCTGGTACATCCCTTTGAGGGAGGATGACATCAGTGCATCACATGGGATTCATCAACAAACGGAACTCCTCTTTGGTAGCTTGGTAAACTTTCTTTCTGACCTCCGTCAAGTCATCTCCCTATCTTATTATGCCTTCCGTCAAACGCAAATGATTTAAAATGTTTATAATATCCTTTTACTCTCAGAGAAACGCCGGCGAGGGATTTATTCAGTCGATCCCGAGTTCCATACGCTGGAAAGGATGTTTCCGATCGAGCAGCCACCACTCAATCGAATGGAGACGGCGGGAGGTGAGTAAACCCATCATTCTGTTTTCTGTCTCGCCGTGATTATCCATTGACGACGTGTTCCACAAGGATCGAGGCATGGGGGTCAATATGAGAGATCCAGGCTACGCTTTAGACGAGCCAGATTTAGAACAGCCCTGATTGGTTGTTAGATATTGCATATTTAATAACACAGAGACTTCCAGACATATCATATGTGAATTACGGAAGTTGAAACTGGTTCCAGAAGATCACTTGCGAGGGGAAACCAGCGAATCGTATTGAGGACTGTCTTCACTAATGTCTTAGAAAATCCTAATTACACTCAACGTGTCTTACACGAACGAAGAAAATATAAAAAAAAACATTGAATTGTTGACCTTCTCATTGCGTACTCCGTACGAACTTCATCCGTAAGGCGCATTCACAGCATCTTATGATAGGATAAAAATTTAACTGATGAAGTCCACGAATGGGAGTCAGAAAAGCCAAAATGAAGAATCCTGGGCCCATCTCCTGAGGCGTTCCAGTCCACCGTACAAAGCACGTAGATAAATCACATGCCTATTGTATCACGAAAAGTCGGTAAATTTTGATGATGTGAAGAAGTAAAAAAGATCCAAAGCACCCACTCTGGGACGGATACACGCTGGTCATCCCAAACTCGTGAATTGTACAATAGGAAAAAATTGCCCTACTGAAATTCTTCTCATGAAGTCTCTCTTGAGATTCTATGAGGATAGCCGAAAAGAGACATCGCAGATCATTAAGATATTGCTCGAAAACATTCCAAGCATGCTTCGCATCCAACTAAAATCTTTCTTGCAGTATTCTTGATCAATAGAGTCTAATTTTTCCTTTCTCTTTACACCTTCCACTAAAGGTATGCGTTATAACTTCATAAATATTACGACCATTCCTAAGTTAATGAAATAATCCAAAATGCGTGCTTTCCACTCTGGTTTAATGGAAATTAGCTCTTGCGAGATAATTGTGGCAGTGCACTACTTCCATAATACTTTTCGTAATTTACAAGAATTTTTTAGAATGTTAGGAGTATGACCCAAATTCTATGGTCAGCTCAAGAGTTTGAAAGATAAAATGTTCTCCTACACCTGGAGGGAACAATTTGACGCCTCCAGACTAACATAATAGAATAACCATTCCCTATGATTGACCCAGGGAATTGGCATTGCTGAATCTACATCCATGTATGTATGTATATATGTATTTATCATCATATGCTACTTTCATAGGTTTGTGCCTCAAAATGAAACTGGGTCTGGCCTCTTGTGTCCATTTATTTCAAGCTTTGCACTTACTGTCACGTGTGAACACGGAAATAAAGCCGTTCAATGGTTGCATCGGATCGGCCCCAGGAATCCCTCACCCGCCATTATGCATGGCAAAGGCAACAAGTAAAACTCAAACAGCTAATGGGCAATTTCATCGATTCGCAATCCCCTGAAAAAACAGAATTCACGACGAAATGCATGGAAAAAAAATTCACGTCGGCCTGTACATCATGTCAACAACTTAATTCATCTTCAGTAAAGTGAGAGAGGCCATCAAGGAGAGAGGCATATCGAGGGGATGGCGGCCCTGAGCTTGGGCATGTTGACCTTCGGTTGAAGCTGTTGGCAGATGCTCCGCTCGCCATGCCAGGATTGACCTTTAGGCGGCGTCGGTGACCTGGACGTTCTTGTATGTTACCTCACTGCCCAAGATTTGTTCTAACCGTTCTTGCATAGAACTTCTGCGGACATTTAGATAGATTACCTAAATAAATAAATAAAATATAGATATTTTGATGTTAGTCTGAAACGTCATAGTTATAAAAGCTTTTACTATGCCGATAAAACGGTCATCTGAGCATCTTATAAAGGACATCAAAATCTCTTGGCGTCTAGGCAATGGAAGCTAGCTTGTTTTGGAAGAATAACCAAGTAAAACGATGCGCTTGTATGAACGACAGTAAAGGAAATCCTAATGTTCTGTCTGTAGTTTCCAAGGTGGAAATTAATGGGACAGGATTCAGAGTTCGGCTGTCATTCGCTCTTTTTATTGTAATAAACTCTTGGTTTGAAACGTTTTACATTTCCAGTGTTTTAGTCATTTTGATGGACTTGAAAAGTTTCTATAAGGTAACGATGTAATTATGATATCTTTCTGTTTGCTTGAAGCAAGATAGGTTTCAGATATAAGTAGAAAATGCTGCAGGTTAATTATAATCAGTTTGTGTGATATACATTGGGTAATCATTCCAAATCATTGTAGATTTTTTTTCTATGTAAAATTGATTATTCAGAAAAGTCTCTCTTAAGAAAATCATCTGGGGTAAAAAAAAAAAAAGAGCAAGATAAGAAAACACACTCATTACAAGTTACATGGGAAAAAATAATATATGAGATAATACTGGATTAATTCCTGATAATTTACTATAAGTCATAGAAATTAACTATTAAACTAAATCAGGTTTTGGTGTTCAAAAAGTTGGCACAAAGGGTAAAATGATCATTTATAATATGATAGGAACATCATACAATGAGATAAAAGTCACCTAATGTATCAAATCCGAGAAAATGTAGAAGAGAATGTAAATTAATTCGGTTACTTTTTTCATGGAAAATAAGTTAGTCTTTTTAAAATTTAATTAGGAAACACCAACTCTTGCTAAAATCACATTCATCCAAAGTAATTGGCTGACCATTCAAGACATTAAATTTATTACCAATATAAATATAAGCCCTTGAACATCAAATGACAACATACTGAGGATCTCAATGGCAAGTAGAAAATAGAAACTTACTATGTCATTCACTAGGGACAAGTTTTGGTACAGTTCAGTTAGATAAAGATGTGAATTTAGATTGACAAGGTGGAATTAGGCCCTTTGGTTAGAGTTGAGTAGTCTAAAAGGACAAACAATTACAGATATTGAATTCGTCTTAATCATAAAAAATGAAGTCAAATCAAGGAGTTGGTTCTCTTGGCTAGTCATGCTGGGAAAATGAAACTAGGAACTAATTTGCTTTTGTGAGGTGACTATTTTTCTGTCATCTTGGATTCTACTGTGGAACCTACTTTTAGACAAGAAGTCAAAAGTATTTAAGAGTACATCTCAAATATTGGCCCTCCTAGTATCTAGTGACACCAAATATTTTACTTGAAAACAGAAAATTTAGACATTGATTCAAACATCTAATTTAGATGTTGGAATATTGTTTCAAAGGAAGGATATGGATTAATATAGATTTCAATGTCTTCATCAATAAAGATAAGAAGAATTATCATACAACGTGTTGAGGGTTCAGTGTTCATCATATGCATTGATGATTAGGATCCATAATTTATGATGGAGTTAGGTAGACAATATGCTTGAAGTGTAAGGTACGATACAGAGGTAAGAAATTATAAATCTTGGAATCATTTTTTAGGCACAGTGGGCTAGTGGCACTCGCCTTTGAATGTGCCATTAGGGTGCACTCATAGATAGGCCAATATACCACTCTTTTATTTCTCATTTTAAAATACTTGATACCAATCTAAATGTTCAATGAAAGTTCTTCATAGAACATCATAAATCATATCTAAGTTTTTTTAAAAAATGGATTTTTTTTTTTTATGTGGAAGTTGACTTGTTCAACATATAAAACCCTTGGTACAAGTAGTATTTATTGGAAATTTTAAAAGATGTTATACCTGATCAAACATTGCTCTTTGTATCAATAAATCACAACGTACTAACCACATCAGTATTAAATTTTGGTATAAAAAATAAATAATTTTTTAGGTAGAGCTGTACCTCTCAAAAGTGACTTCATTTATAAAACATACAATCTTCACCAATCCTTTCATTATCCCAACTAGCTATTGGTATTGTTTCATTGTCTGTTGCTACCTTATATGATCTAAAATAATCTTGTTCTACGTACCAATTAAAATACCATAGAAAAATTCAATTATTATATTGTCAAATTAGTGTTTTTTCTCATTGCCAGTATAATCGGACATACCCATGCAGACATGTAGTAATTAAATAAACTACACTTTAAATATATACGTTTCCATGCTCCACTTTCCCAGAGTAAAATATTAAAAAACATTGACAAATAAATTTGGCTTCTAATATTTTCGTAATAGATTTATTTTCCCTCATTTATTTATATGAATACTTTAAACATAACATTTCATTAAGTTCTAAGTTTCAGAATTTTTCGTAAAATTTAAAATTAAATTATATTTGAAAATTTATTATATAATTTTTACCCTAAACATTTTTCTTATTATCTCCCTTCATTCAGTATTTCTAATACAGTTCTAATTTTAACGTGATCTTTTTGTAAGTTATTGGGAGTTACGAATGATAGTGTTTATCATTAATTTGTCATAGTTTGAAATAATCAATTTTTTCCATAGGGGTGAGTGGAAGGTGATCTTATAACTAAACTGATATCTCCTTCATATGCCCTCGTGACTCTGCAGCAGTCCTAACAGTCAACGGTTCCACGGAGGATCCATTCACGCAGATATTTATCCGATAGGTTATGGATTGTTTGTCCTCTGGGCATTCAAAGAGCTTTACACGGATGGTGGGATTTGAGAAGACTTACTGAGCTCGCGCATGTCCCAATATAGAGGGTGAGTGAACCTCATACCGTACACTGAGGGATTGATAAGGAAACCTATCAACCTTCTCTTCCTATGTTCTTCTCTTCAATATCTTTCAGGACCATTGGGTTACTATATCTCGCAAACAGTCTACATGCAACTATGAAACTCGTCATGGTAAATACGGTCTTGTGGGCAATCTTGTGAGCTGCAAGTTAACTCAGGGACATGAATATCTGACAGATGACACTAGTTACCTTCGATATGATTTGATCATAGACTACTTTCATGATTCCTGTTGAAACATAATCATGGGATCACACCAGTAAAAAGCTTTGAACTATTAATGTCGAATATGTGAAGTGGAAAGAAGATAAACTGGACACCAGTTCTAAACTTATGATAAACAGGACTGAAATAAAAAAATACATACGAGAAATGAATGAAATCCTTATTTTTCTCCTAAAACTCATATGGAGGAGCTCGACTTCATGCAAAATTAAAATTTTAAATAAATAAGTACCGAAGAACTCGAAAATGATGGTGCCTATGTTTGTTTGAGGCTTCAAACATTGAAAATGAATTTTTTTGGCAAATATGAAAACAAGAAATTCAGAAAATCTTCAGACGACATTATTGTGATCCACATTTTGACTATGAGCAGTGATTCCAGTTCATAGAACTGTGCTGATAAAAGTGGTATAACTCTGAACTTCATTTTTATGCCACCGAATCGAATTGCCCCAGAGAAGGAGGCTCCTCTAGATCTGACCCTACACCAGGATTCATGACTGGAAGGCCCTTGCCATTTTGACCCATTGACACTATAGCCCCTCAATATCCAATATCAGCCGTCGTTGGTACTGTGCCTCCTGCCATACGTTTCCATTGGCCATAGTGACGGCTTTGGCTTTCAGGATTCAGTTTCGTAAAGTGTTCTTTATCAGTTCGGCAGATCTGGCGTTTCTGTTCTTCGACTGTTGGGGATGACAAGCGTTCTCTTTTTCCTTTCTTACACGGCAGAGGACTGATGCAAAATACACGATGAGAGAGAAAGAGAGGGAGAGAGACAAGAATTGAAAACACACTAGATTTATGTGGTTTGGAGAAACCTCCTGCAAACCACGGTCATACATAAATTTTGCTTCGGTAGAATCGTTTGATAGAGCCACTGGGAGAAACCATCCATACTTACCACAAGACACACGAGCTAAAACAGAGATAATGATCATGGTGCTCCCTCTTAGCAGAAGATTACTGAAAAGATCACGAGGAACAAATGAATTGTGTACTTGCCAAATATCCCATTAGATCCCAGTAGGACTCAATGGGAGATCATTCTCCACATTTCCTACACTGATGATGCCTCTGAATCATCCAGAATGCGCGACTTCGTCTACAGCCTTGTTCTAGTCCCTGGAGACATGCAACTTTGGCTGTATCCCATCCTCAGGGAGAACCCTACCGCGACAATGGAACAATATTTTCTGTCCATCCTGGCAGTTATGAACGAGAATTACCTACCAACCTTTTTAAAGAGCTGCAAGGTTCTGGCGCAAAGAAGCGTATTGGTTTAGGGAGATAAATATTTTCCTCTCGAACCACCACATGTTGGGCATGTGGCTCCTAACGTGGCCACGTCCATGTCAGCTCATAGGGCTGCAGAGAAGAACTTCATTTAATACGGAGGAGAGAGAGAGAAGATGAGTTATGCGAAACGGGTCAGACGTGGACCGCTTCTCACGCCCCTCAGCGGTCCAGTTATGGGCAGGCTAAGCCAGAAGGAAGAAACGGTTCAGCCGAACTGTTTCAGCTTTAAGGAGAAAACGGTTGGCACGTTTCCCGATGCAGCACGAGGAGGTTTATAAAGAGAGGCCACCTCTTATCATCTTATAGCACCAGTGACCAGAGAGTATCAGAGAGTACCAGAGAGTACCAGAGAGTACCAGAGAGATTGGGAGAGGTTTTCAACGAAGAGATTTCTACTTGTTGGTGAGTTCTTTGAGGGCTAAAATTAGTGATATGTTTCTGGGTTCTGGGGAGTGCTCTTCTGTACTTCTACTGAAATTAGTGAAAGAGAGAAACATTCAAGCGTCGTGTTTAGTTATGGAAGAAAATCTGCGGGGTGGACACCAACTTTGCTGCCATCAGATGACCAGCCTGCTTGGGCACTAAAATCTTTCACTGTCACTATTGTAGCTGGCTTCTGAATAAATTTCTCTTCGTTGTAGACCACAGGAGGAACGGGTGACGAGGATGAGAGCGAGAACTAGGAGAAGTTTTGTAAGTTCATCTGTTAACACTAGGTCCTCAAGGCGGGAGTGGGGAGAGAGAAAGAGAGATATAGAGACTGAGAGAGAAAGAGAGAAGGAGAGAGAGATGGAGTTTTGAAGGTCCATTTGTGAAAATGTTATGACTACTTCCCTGTATATTGACTAAGAAGGCAGTCCTCTTCAATTCGTGGACAAAGAAGAGCGCCTTCCCACACACTTTGATGCCTGAGAACGAAGAATGTGACAGTGAGTAACACGGATGATTCACCTGATCGGTAATTGCGCCTCGCCCCTCCTCTCCTCTCAACATTGTCTCCAGAAGGAGCCTGAAGGATAGGGGAAATTACAAGAGATTTTAATAATTCGTTTTCGTAATTGACCGGTAAAAGTTCTGTGACTGACGAACGATTCAACCACTAAACTTACGTCAATCTGCTCAATGTCATTGACCCATGAATTTCAACCGTACATTGTCCTGGTCGGCATTAAACCCTGGTGCATTCTCCTGAAAAAATTTCACTTATGTATCTTGTGTTACTCATGAAATAGGAAGGGAATGAGAGAGAACGAGAAATGCGGGCTTCGCCTTGATTAGAAAATTTTTCTAGCTCACCATTGGCAAGACATCTCTATCCGTAGGTTTGTGTCCAACGTAAACGACTTCAGACTTAAAAACCTAGACAGCCCTTCTTCTTTCTGGGGTTCAAGATAAACAAGTGTGACAGTAGTTGAGTCCAGGTCATGGCGAGTGAGTAAGCGTGAATACTTCGGTTATCTAAGGAGTTCTATTTCTTGCCGAAGTCGACCTTCAAGGCAGCCTGGCTTGATGGCCAGCTCGTGAAATGATCTGGAGGAGAGGATGATACCTTGATTTCTTTTTGTTCCCTGATCTCTTTTTGGTCTCTTGAGTGGAGTTCTCTCTCTTCACCTCCAATAAATTTCTGCGTTCTTGTAGACCTCTTCCTGTTCTGGCGTATTTCACAATTATGTCTATGTTGGACCCAGAGAAGGTTTAGACATTAGGCTGCCTGAGAGTAAGGATATCATTTATTAATCCTACGTCTAGGGCTGGAGGATGAACAAGTTTCGAGCCTGGAAGAAGCTTTTCAGGCAGAAATCTCAAAATCAGGTTCTGAGGAACTCATAGCCTGTGGGGTTGCGCGGGATTGGGGGACTCCACCGAAAAGCCTTTGAAACTTGGAATCCATCAGCATTAACCTGAAAGGTACCAGCGATAAGCTTCAAACCTACCTGCTGTAACTGTTATCCGTCCAATGGAAGTCGAGACAAGGATATATGATCCTTGTTAGGATCTTGGGGAATTCTCGTCTGCCCAGATGTATACCATCGTGCCATCTCGTTGTTACATCCCCGTTACGATTGCTGCCTCCGCTTCCTTCAAGTTTCCATTTGCAGATACTTTTGAATTCCGGGGTAACTAGGTAAAATCAAGAAAATGAAGCTCATTCCTTGAAGACCAATTCCCAGTCCTGACCACTTCTGACGACCACTGCTTCTAATTGCCCATTTATTGGATGAGCATGAGCGCTTTGCTTAGGAAAAGGTGGTACCGTATCCAACATTTATTGTAATATTGCTCATATATGTTATAAGAGTGAATTCGCTTGAACTAGATTTCAAGAGAACTATTTAATCCTTTTATTTTACAACAACGTTCTTCGCTTGATTTTTAGGACGATATCAATGGGGATAGGATCTGTGGTATATGATCCGGCCGCCTAAGCCAATCCTAAATCCTCTCACGCATGCCGAGGATCAGTTTTTCTGGGGAATGGCCTCACTGGGGATCATCACTTTTTACCCGTACTTAAAGGAGTCTACACTCCCTTTGTGGTGAAAGTCACGGGGTTGTCAATTTGAGCATACCCTTCTCACTCCAACTGTACCGACCTCGTGCAAAGGCCTAAAATATCTGTACTACAGAAAAAAGGTGTTAATCTTTAAATAGGAATTGAGTGGTCATATTCCCTGGTGAAAACGCTGAACGAGAAAAAATATCAGCCCTTCACAGTTCCCAAAGTTGATCTTATTGGTTAATAGCCAACACCTATATTTTCCTCGAACGAGAATCCTATCGAGTGGTTGTTGAGGTCGAAGGTGCAAATGGGCCACAGTGATAAACCTGTCGACCAGATAATGGTCACAGTGACGGAGGAAAACAGAACTTCAAGTAAGAGAGCCTTTTACAGTCTATCTGGTATGACTAAGCCCAAAAGAGGACGGAGCGTTTTTTTTTTTTTGTGTGTGTGCGTGTGTGTGTGTGTGTGTGTGTGAGAGAGAGAGAGAGAGAGAGAGAGAGAGAGGGTGGGGGAGGAGGAGGAACTATCAACTTTCGTTATTACCTGATAATTGTCAACGTCACTAAGACCTGGACCTCGAACTACTTTTGAGCTTACTAAAGTCAAAATGTCGACATTCATTCGTTGGCTTTCTTCATCAACTTGGTTGTCACATCTACTTTTTCTGATTCGCGTCAACAATGAAAGATTGTATGTTTTTACACACAAATGCGTCAATTTTCTTCTAACCACTTTCTTTGAGAACAGTGGACGATTCTGATGAGTCTAGGTCATGAAGGACTACTGAGAAAGGTGGCCGAATTTTCCCATTACTGTTCAGTACTGGGCGAGAATGGTGGGGAAGGCGGCGAGGGAGTCGAAAAGATGGCCTCTCCTGGCCTGTCGTAGTTCTATCTTTGTGTGGTGAAAATCGCCTCATTGTGGCGTGTTCTCCAAGGAACAACAATATGCGAACCCGTGCTGAACAGACAACGCTTCAGTGGCCGTAGCCTTTAGGCCTTGAACACTTTTGATGAAAACATTTTCGAATCGAACTTCTCCGCACAAGTACCAAAGTGCCTCGCTTTTAGGCTTTTAAAAAGTTGATTTTACCGTTGAGATTTTCATACAATTTCGACTGAGTTGAAATTTATTGGAGTATGGTTGATGGATCTTGTCTTCTGTTTAAGTTACGCCACGTACTGGACCAAGGCTAGTTTCTGCTCAAAGCTTTATTTTCTGATCTCCAAAAAAGTATTGGGCAGGAAACAGAAGCTTCCAATTATACGATCCATCTCATTCAATATTTCCACATTAAGCTTTTAATTATATTTATTCCTATTAGAAACGAATCGCCAAGGTTATGAAGTATTTTCCTCGCCAAGGTTTTAATTATGCTAATTAGTATCTTTTTATGATCTGAAATATCGCGAAGATACTGTACAGAGCCGTGAACTCCTTTCCGCAGATGAGTCAAGAATTCCGCCAGAAGTTCAGCCCAGGCCTAAATCTGAGGCCAATAATTATATTGATTGATTGCACAAGCTCCAGCAAAAAAATAAAATGTACCATTGAGCCTCTGGCCATTATTAACGCCCGCGCTCCGCTCCTTCGATTGATTGTTTGCATCGGATCTCAGGTTCTTTATGGATCACATTGGACGGCAGTGATGTTATTGGGGACTTTGTATCAACCCCGTTGTCCTGGAAGTCCCTGCAATTGAAGATACTTCGCACCTGCACTCGTCTTATGATAAACCTCAACTTGTGGAAATCTTATCTGATATCTGCGCAAGTTGCCGAGTTGATTGCCATAGTTTTTAATAATACGTTTCGTGAACAAACTCCAAACTCTCTTCTTTAATCGCCCCTTTCAGCCTCTCACCTGGCGGCGGTGCCTGCGAAAGCCCTCCTCTGATCTCCGCCAACCTTCTCACTAGCCTAGGGTTTTATACGGGATCTTAGCCGAGGCAGGCATCCCTTCTTAAGGTACCTCTTCCTTTACTCGTTAGTTTCATACAGTGAGCGACCTTGAGAGGAGCTAGCATTCTATCCTTTTCTGTTCTTACAATGACTTCGTCAATTAGAGGGAGGGAAAGACGAAGGAAGGCCCACTACAAATGTTGTCTTCCAGGCCAGAAAAAGGTGAAGGCTTTCAGGGAAACCTTGAAAACCTGGAAGACTGACACCGGCGACGGCGACGGCGACGATGGTGGCGCTACCCAGCTCCCTTCCGGTTGCCGTACACCAGACGCTGGGAGGTTCTACATACGGGAGAGCGTGGAATGCCCGCCGGCACCTAAGAAGAAGACCTTGACCGTACGTTGCCTTCCAATGATGAAATCAACCTTCTTCAGCCCTCCGGATCTAGAGCTTTTCTTCTCTATTGCTCTGCGGAATCTCTCTGGTCGAAGTTTTACAGATGCGTTTATTGAAGCCCATATTTTCCCTCTTCCTCTCCACGGAGGAAAACACTTCTAGATCACAATATTAGCGTTTATGTACTAGTTCAGTAAAATGTTTAACCATGCATATTATCCATCTTTCCTTATCTGCTTGATTAATTGCCTTGTAAGTTTTTTTATTCATTTAGTTCGAGAATGCAGATTAAATGGGCTATTTGCATCAAAATCAATCAGTCGCACCTGAAGTAGTCTTCTGGGGGTCATTTTATAAGTGTGCTACCGTCTTAAATTACCGAAGAATTGTTTAATTTTTATTCAACGATCCTAAAACAACAGGTGGGAAATATCATAGAATTTCCGTATAAAATCGTTTTTTGTCCCTAAAGTCGAAGAACATAACATTCATTCCTTTTAATCCAAATCTCCTTAACATCAAGAATGTTTTAAATAACACAAATGTCGTTCACGAAAATTTAACTTACTCTACTAATAACCTGCCGTTGATGTTGGTCAGGCACTCTTTTCATTGGATGTATGAAAAGGGCTGCTGCCTGAGGAACATACCTTGGATTCCGGGGAATTTACCTGGACGGGAATCATTTGGATAAGTTTTTCGAACAGCCATTGCGGTTCTTTGTCACGTTTACATCGCATTGTTTTGTTGGGGATTCTATCTTCTTTGCAGCGCTCATAAAATCAGAGTAGAATATCTCCATCTCGTCAGTAGAGGATATTAAATCTTTAAAAGTCTTCGTCCGTCACTGAACAGGCAGCCGGAGTAGGAGTGCCAGCATCTGTTTACGTTCGTTCCATCTAGTTTACAGTTACTGTGTTAGCGACAGGAGAGCGAGAGAGAGAGAGAGTGGGGCTCGTAGTGTCTGGTCTAGGTATCTGTGTTCAGGTTTTGCCTCCCAACATCGAGAAGAGGATCCGATGAGAGGGACACGTGCAGATACCACGCAAATCAAGTTGGGTTCGATTTTCAAGAACAGGACTTGAGGCTAGGTAGATGTACCTCATGCTACTGTACAAAAGATAGCACCCTCTTTGTTGCTATGCATTACTCCCATCCCCCCTCAAGGTTTAATTTTGTTTGAGACACGTGTTCCTCTTCTAATACTCAACAAGGCAAAGCCTTTCATCCTCTTAAATCCTTTTTTGTCTTTCTCAGCGGACCGAACGGTATATAAATTGCATAGTTTACAGGCTGACCTGAAGATTAGCGTGTTTTACAGTGCATTACCAATCTTACATTGAATAATATTTCAAATTGTCCTTTTGTCCAAAAGTATGGAATTGAAGAAATCCTGCCCACTAAACTTATTTTTACTGTAAAATCATTTCACAGTAATTACATACTACAATGAATGCTAACGCATACACAGACTTTTTCTCGTAATGTTAAGACTGTAAAAGTCTATTAATTCGTCGGTATAAGATATATATTAATACAACTATCAAAAATATATTTTTATTTTTGAAAATTTTCTGGACATAGAAATGAAATATACTTGTTTCCGTATTCATGCTAATATGAAGCTGTTTTGCAAATTTACGTCATTTACAATAACTAGATTTTATCTCATGTTTTGAGAAATGTTTTATTGAGGTCACTTCTGATACATGTTTTGGTCATTAAAAAGATGATAATTTGGAATATATTTCTCATAACAAATATTAAAATAGTTACTTAGAAAAAGACTAAAAAATAATAAATAACATTCCAAATTACAGAAGATTGAGTGCATCATGTTCAATGTTATTATATGTACATCTCCACAAGCTGCCAAATTTGTATCAATTTATAAACGTGAGAGTAATTTTTTAAGAGTTAGTAGCTACTTTAAAACTATAGAAGAACACATACAAAGTGCAATGTAATTCTTTTATTTATTAATATTTCATTTTTATGATTCCTAGTATTTTGATAAAAAGTACATGCACTTCACTAAACCTATTACAAGCTATGATCCCTTTGTAGTGTAGCTACTCAATTTACGTAAGTAGTTATAATTCTGTGTAAGGATTCATTTTCCAGCAATTCCAATGGTTTAGCTGTAGAATCCATGTGTTCAAAACTGAGAAAATATATTACTCCTTGAAATGATTAACATTAGGTTAATTGATTCTAAGTTTGATTATTAGAGATATTAAAGATTTACTAGCATCAATTTTTTTTTAAACTGTTATATTTCTGCTCCTAGACTTTCTTGAATACTTTTGAAGCGTAGTATCATTGAGGATCATACTTGAGAATATTTCTTACAATATATACACAAGAAAAACTACGAAATTAGGGTGTAATTTTTTCCTGATGACTGATGCTTGTTCCTTAAATATTCCATCAAGTGACATTGATCACGATGATACCAAATTTGATCAAAACACTATTGTAATATCATTATGTTCATAAGTGTCATTCATTGGATTGATATCACAAGTAACAGCTGAACTCTATTTATCAATATTTAAGCTTATGATCCTCACGCCCAGAATGGCAATCACATTGGATTAGTCATCTAAATTATAGACATATTTTTCCTCTTATCTACCATGAAACAAAAATATATTATGTTTTGAGATGGATAAAAGCTGATATTTCGGTTTGCCATAGAAATATATAGACATGCAAAGTTTTTTCACTATGTTATAAACAGATTTCCCCTTTGTGTTCCCATGTTTCACATATAAATACATTTTCATTATCTTATTTTAACCAATTAAAATAAATATTATTATTTTTTTAATCTTTCAATATCTGAAAAATTGAACAACATTGAAAGTCAATAAATGAATGTTAATCATTTATTGGGTTACATTTTGGTAGAATTTTGATGAAAATTGAATCTAGAAAGGTTGATCGCCATATTATTGGAGTTTGCCACAGGTTTAACTCTTTTTGCATCTCCCTGTTAGATTTAGTTGATTATTATTATATTGTATAATCTTCCATTTATAGTGTTCAATATAGACTTATTTTTACTTTTAAACCCTAGAAAGTAAATATTTTGAACTTCCTACTAAATTTACTTTAAACTTCACCTATCTTACAGACATAAAAGGCACTATATCTCACATTCCCATAACCTTAAAGTAATGTAGATCATAAATAAGGGGAAATGAAATAATACAATAGTAATTGGGGCACCAAATTCTTCTTTCAAAAACTCTACATATAGGGTAGCAAGAAGATGTGTTATGACGGGATCATCATTTTTGGCCTTGCTAGAAGATTTTGAGATGGACTGATTGATTTAGGTATTGTCGCTGTAATAATGACTTGGAAGGTGTTAGATTTTAGAGCCTCTCTAGTTTTGATGTTGAGATGGTATATAGAAGACTCAAATAGTAATTTCCAATTTTCAAACTTTTTTGAAGTTGAAAAATATTTTTTTATCACTTTGGAAAACCTTAGGGTGATTTCAGAACGGACTGTATGACCCATTGTTTCTTTTTCTGTAAGGGAGTCAACGTACTTAGATGGGTTTTATACCCATGCAAGAAAGATACCATGTAAGGGTAACATGATAATTCTGTACTTCGAAATTTACGTTATAAACTCATTTCAAAATCCCCCACCTACTTTACCTTGTGAGAAGTGAGTTGACTCTCTTTGTATGAAAAATTCCCTAGTATGTATGAAGGTGTGACGCTACAAGGCTCACGTTTCATGAGTCAACTCATCCTATATGAGGTCTTAACCCTTAAATTGTCAAGAAAATGAATAGGCACATCCAAAAGAAGAATGTGAAGCGATGGCATGGAACTCTTGATCAGGAAAACGGGGAGGGGGGGGGAGGGGCTAATCTCGGGTGGGTGGGAGAGGGGTGGGAAACCGACGGAAAACTGGGCGGAGGTTCCGTCGGATCTACCTAAGCCTGGCCAGCCCAGACTGGCCTACGCTAATTTTAAATTTGATTTCGAGGTCACACTCTAAAGAAAGTAGCATGTTCGGTCACGAAGCCACAGTTCATATGACCAACATCAGCGACTAAGAAAAGTTAGTTTCTTGGGGCCAGGTTACCTAAAACCTAGCCTTGGCCCAACATAGATATCCTTGTGGAACACTTCATGATAAAGAAGTTCAACACGCCTGAGATATTTCCGATTGTAGAAGCGAGAGTCTCATATGGCGGCTAATCGCACGCAGCCTGTCGAGAACAGTTATCTCGCCAGACCTAACGCCGCCGATTTTAGTGAAAGTTTCGGGCCTCCCCAGTCACCTATGTACTGGACTCACCATTCTGCACACTTCAGTTTGAGGAAATTTAGGAAGAAGAATTCTCTGTATATTTATGAGTTGAATCATTCATGTTTGCTGCTAACATTGCATATAAATGTCTTCACATAAGGGAAAAAGAAAGCTTTAATAAATAAAATAATGCACTTGTTGAGCTATTCAATGCAAAGAGAAGATTAAAGCTTTAATAATAAACTCATCACCGTCGTCTCCATCCTATTCAATGTACTTGTTGGGAACTGGGCTTCATGATGATGAGGTCAGATCGTGCGTCAATCAGAACGACATCTGCTGAACGCCAGATTCATGACGTGTGTCGCCATTTCCTGCCTGTTCAAGCTCCATTTGCACGAGGAGCTATCACCGGTCAGGTAAGCATTCCGTATGAGTCACTATCTTCCCCTCCACAATTTTCAGACCTCGCGGGGTGTCACATGAGCGTCTTTGTGCCCAAGAATACCATTTGTGGTTGACGTCTCTCGGACAGACAGGCTTGGTTGTTTGCTCTATTTATATGCCCACAAAATTAGCTTGGTTGCTGGACCAAACCTTCAATTTCCGTATCTCCCTCTATTTACTCTCTCTCTCTCTCTCTCTCTCTCTCTCACACACACACACACACACACACACACACACACACACGCACGCACGCGCGCACACAAATACTTCGAGTCTAGCGTTCACATATGGGCATGCAAAGGCTACTCTTAATTGTTGCTCTGGCTGTCGTTAATCGTCCCTTACACATTTACGGAAATTTACTTGTTGAATCGTCCTCCAGTTCTGTACCTAAGGGTTATCAAGTTAGGAGCTTCCGTAAGGTAGTGAACGTTAAGGATTATGGAGCCCGAGGTGACGGAGACTCGTACGACAACATGGTGCTAATCTAGGCAACAAGATTTGAATTTCAAGCCTCTTCTCTTACGTGTTCATTTCCTGTTTTTGCTAATCTTTTCTTACAATTGTGTCTTCAGGCGTTTACGAAGGCATGGAAGGCAGCTTGCTCTTCCTCTACACCGGTTACACTGCTCGTCCCCGCGGGAAGTACCTACCTCCTCAAACCCACGACCTTCTTTGGTCCTTGCAAGTCTGCAGTAGTTGTCACGGTGAGATCAATGTCCGTGGCCAGTCTGAGATCTGTACATTAACGTACGCACAATATTGTTCAATGGTTTTCACTTCCTCATCAATGACAGATCAAGGGAACAATGCTAGCTTCAGCCAGAATATCGGATTGGAATGGAACAGACCGCAGTTACTGGATACTCTTCAATGGTGTTAAAAATCTTACAGTGAAAGGAGGTGGAATCATCAACGGCAACGGGCAAGTGTGGTGGAAGATATCGTGCAAAGTCGACTCTTCACATGTAAGAATAGCTTAGGCCGCGTGGTTTGCCATTAGTCTTAAAACCATCGACAAGATTGATTGGCCTTACGGTTAACGGTCTTACTTTCCGATTTCAGGAATGCAAGGTTGCGCCGACGGTACGTTGTTTCCACTCCTTCGTGTTCGGCGTCTTCTCCTCTCAGAGAGGAGAAACTTAACTGAGTTGACAAATTTAACCTTCAGGATTGACCTTTTCCCTTCGACTCGTTTTAGGCGTTGACTTTCCATTCATGCAATAACTTGAGGGTAAAAAATTTGAGGTTCAAGGATAGCCAGCAGATGCACGTCAGCTTCTCGCAATGCGCCAATGTTGACGTCTCAAGTGTTACAATATCGGCACCAGGAACCAGTCCCAATACTGATGGAGTTCACGTCTCTGGCAGTATTAACGTGATGATTAGTAACTCCATCATCCGAACAGGTTAGAGAAGAGAAACTAGACTATTGATGATGTTCAAATATCGCCCTCAGCGTTGTACCTAGTTTCTGTTGGAAGATCAAGCTTTGTTTTGGTTCTGGGAGAAGATGGTCAAATTTGATGCGTTCTAATCAAATTTTTGCGCTACATCCTAAATTTTTTCTCTTTTATTATTGAATTGTTTGAATTAGGTGACGACTGCCTCTCCATTGTCGGTGGCTCTCGAGCAGTCACGGCTACCAATATTGTCTGTGGACCAGGTCATGGAATCAGGTTTGTTTATCCATCAGCTGCTTCCATAGCTCTCTTTCTCGCTCTCTCCCGATCGCTCCGTTCGCTTTCTCGCTATATCTATATCCTGTTCCTCCTTCAGTCATTGAAATTTTTCTACATCGGCGACAGCATTGGAAGTCTAGGAGCCAATGGGGCGGAAGAGACTGTCTCTGATATATTGGTAGATACAGCAAGGCTGGAAGGAACCACCAACGGAGTCCGCATCAAAACCTGGCAGGTAATAATATCTCCTGCAATGGCACCCATCGTTGCATCCATTGAAACCCTGACAAATTTGTTTCTCCAGGGAGGAAAAGGATATGCTAGAAATATTACCTTTAAGAACATTGTCATGGACAGCGTGAAGAATCCTATAATCATCGACCAGAACTACTGCGACTCCACCAAGCCCTGCAGCGAAAAGGTACAAGATACAGAGTAAAGGCGCATCTTCTCCCTTCCTTTTCCATCCATCCAAAAAAATTTGCTACTATTTTTGTTTTTGATATTCTTGTTTCCATTTTTGTAGAAATCAGCCGTAGCTATTAGCGGAGTGACCTACAAGAATGTTAGAGGGACGAGCGCCACCGACGTGGCTGTTGATTTCGATTGCAGCCGCACCGTCCCTTGCCGTGGGATAGTTCTGCAGGACATAAATCTCGTGACGGCGAATGGAGTGTCCTCGAAAAGCGTCTGCCACAATATCAACTTGTCGAAGAACGGCAACTTCGTCCCATAGATGCGCGTCTGAAGATGATAAATAATAAATTCATCTAAACAAACGTGTGGTAGTGTCGATGGCTAATCTTTAGGGTGTAAAAGTTGAAACTTTTCCCTTGTGAATGAATCCAATAATATAATTGGAAATCACACAAGAATCTGTAGGCGTGCATTCAGGACAAAAAATTGATCTCAACTGTATTGACTGAGCAAAAAGAAAAGCATTGCCGTTTATTTCTCAAATGTTAGTGAATCGTACCTGGAATATGATCTTAATGGGCTTGGACTGGCCTGTCAGCGCAGCGGAAAATTGAGAGTATAAATACAATAGGTCTTCTAATATATAAATAATAATGGAAATGTAGAATGGGCTATAATAAAGCAGGACTTTGATTACTGTGGTCTAAAGAGGATAAACACACCTCACGACCAGTAAATCAACAGAGAAGAGAGTGATGACAATATCTGAGGAATAGAATACAGCAGAGACAGAGTTAACCCCATAATATTTAGTCTTCTCGAAAGCATCTGCTCCAGCCGACGACCAGGGCCAGTTGTAAGCCTATCTAGCCGGGCGCGTCGATCGTCAGCCCAAGCCCGGAGAACTGGCCATCGCCGACGGAGATAATTCCGCCGCGACGGTGGAAATGCGTCCGCACAGAGGGCAAAACAAGCAATCTTCGGATGGTCGTCCCTCCCGCGCGTCCCCAAATTCCGCAGCTGCTACGGCCGCTAATTGACACTACGCCGCCACTGGAGCCTGCATACTCCAACCAGGCCGGGAGTGCGTAGATCCGCCCGCGGCGTTCTCCTCCCTACCGCGGGGGTCGCCACGTGCCGGCGGAGCGAAGGGCATTAAAAACGTTCTAAATCTTTCACATTTGACGGAAGCCGCGAGACAGAGAGATGAGCTGACGGATATCCGAGAGAAAGAAAGTTGACCGAGCACAGCGGGGGAGAGTCCCGTTCAGTTAGATATGCTGACCAGACGGACGGTTGTAGCACCCGGTATTAATCGCCCGGTAATCTTCAGGTGGGTTCGTCGCACGGCGCTTCACACGAACGAAGACGCCGAATTCGGGACGCGAAGACGCATGCACGGGGGCAAAAAGAGAGGAAGAGGGACGGGGCGCCGGCGCCGGCGGCGAGGCGACCCTTCCGTCTGTCCCACTACCATCTCTCCGTCCATATCCCACGGACATGCCGGAAAACCGTAAAAGTTGACATGGAAGTTTCTTTCCTCGGACGCCCAAGCTGCGTCTCTCTCTTCGTCGGTCTATATAACCCGCGCGGAGCTATCTGCCATCTACCACAGCAAAATCCAATATTCAGCCCTCCTTCTGAAAGCCAACCTCTTTCTCTCTCGACGTCTCCTTATCCCTCTCTCGAACTAGATCACCTCCACACACGCACACCTCTCTTGAGCATAGGCGGCGCAGATGGGCGCGCAAAAGCTTCTCCTCCTCCTCGCCCTCGTGCTTCTCCTTCGTCCGGGCGACTCTCAGCACGAACAGACGTTCTCCGGCGGCCCCTCATTCCGCACCGGTCTGGACATCACCGACTCCTCCGCGGTGAGAAAACTGTCTCCGGGGACGCCCAACGAACGGAGGCGGTCTACTCTGGGAAGCGCAAGCACGGTGAGGAACGTGAAGGACTTCGGAGCACGAGGCGACGGATCGTCGGACGACACCAAGGTAGTAGACCGGTCAGCAATCTCTTTCGTCTCAGATGAGAATCTCCTTCTAAACCCCCGCGGACCCGCCCGTCGATTATCTCGTCTGCAGGCGTTCGCCGCTGCCTGGAAAGCGGCTTGCTCTTCCTCAGCTCCCGTCACTGTGTTGGTCCCCGAGGGGAAGGCATACCGGCTCAAGCCCATCACCTTCTCCGGTCCCTGCAAGTCTCCAATCACCGTAGCGGTGAGACACGACAACCCACCCCCCAGCTCCCCTCGCACCGAAATCTTATTGCGTCGCGCCTCCTTAGACTCCCTCTGTCTTTCAACTGTCGCCCACAGATCAAGGGAACGATTCTCGCCTCCGGAAGGATGTCCGACTGGGACGGAGCGGACCGCAGGCTCTGGATGCTGTTCGACAAGGTCGACGGCCTCAGAGTGGAGGGCGGCGGAACCATCGACGGCAACGGGCAGGTGTGGTGGAAGGTCTCCTGCAAGGTCGACTCCGCACAGGTAGCAACCCCTCTTACTTTCTCCGCTTGCGCACTCCGTGGGACTGCCAGCGGAATTCCTTCCGTCCTCGGCTTTGCTCCTCTCGACCCGCTGACTGACTCGCCTTCTGATCTTTCCTCGGTGCGACGTTAAAAAGCCGTGCAAGGGTGCACCCACGGTACTTTCTGGACCAGACTCAACTCGTTCAGTTCGTGGATTCCGATGTTTCCGCGAGCTGACTTCTCTGGTTGACTCCTTGCAGGCGTTGACGTTCCAATCCTGCCGCGGCTTGACCGTAACCGATCTCAAGTTCAAGAACAGCCAGCAGATGCACGTCACCTTCTCGAAGTGCGCCAACGTCCGGATCTCCCGACTGACCATCTCCGCCCCGGGGAACAGTCCCAACACGGACGGAATCCACGTCTCCGGAAGCACCGACGTTAAGATCAGCGACTCCGTCATCAGGACAGGTCCACCCTCCGCCTCCGCTTCCTTGGCCTCCCCCATCCGCGAAGCCGGAAGAATGCAGGCCGTGACTTCGCTTTAAATTCCTCCCTATAGGCGACGACTGCATCTCCATCGTCAGCGGCTCACGCTCCATTACGGCCACCAACATCGTCTGCGGACCGGGCCACGGAATCAGGTACCACATCTACCGGCTATGTGCTGCGATCTGCTTCTGGCCTCCTCTTCCTCTCACCCCCGTGCTCTCTCACTATCTTCTCCCCTCTCCCCCGTTGACGCATCACATCGTCGCTGGCAGTATCGGGAGCCTTGGAGCCAACGGTGCGGAACACACCGTTTCCGACGTCTTGGTCGACACGGCGCGTCTGGAAGGAACCACCAACGGAGTCCGGATCACGACCTGGCTTGTAATGCCATCTGGCTGACTACCCAGACCGAATTCTCTCGCGCTCCGTGGACTGACACTGCGACGACGGCGTCCTTCGGTCCTCTCCCTTCAGGGTGGAAAAGGGTACGCCAGAAACATCATCTTCAGGAACATCGTGATGGACAACGTGAAGAACCCAATAATCATCGACCAGAACTATTGCGACTCCTCCAAGTCCTGCGGCGAACAGGTGGAGCATGCCAGCACCGCCCTTTGCGTCTCTCCTGCTTCCCTCTCTCTCTCTCTCTCTCTCTTTCTCTGACTCTCGCTTTCTAGCTCAGTTCCTCTCGCTGATCTTCAGTTCGCCCTTTGCCGCACAGAAATCCGCCGTCGCCGTGAGCGGAGTGACCTTCCAGAACGTCAGGGGGACGAGCGCCACCGCGGTGGCCATGGACTTCGACTGCAGCCGCACCGTCCCCTGTCGGGGGATAACGCTGCAGGACGTCCACCTCGTCACCGCGAGCGGAGCACCTGCCAAGACCTTCTGCCGCAACGTCAGCTTGTCAAAATACGGCACCGTCGTACCGTCGACGTGCTCCTCCTGAAGACGCCTGCTTCCGTCCCGGAGGATGGAAGAAACAAATTCATTCATTATACCTCGTACACGGAGACGACAATTCATTCACTATACCTCGAACACGCAGATGACAATTCGTTCATTTCGTTATAGCCCCGACCTCGGTGTCCGATTGTAACATCGTGTAAATTTGTAACCGCTGTAGCTTCTCAACGTCGTGTAAATCAGACTCCCTAGTTTAATTGCACAGAAGCCTCATGCTTGTCACAAGAGCAACCCGCAGCTACTGTTCCGAACAAGTCAATAGAAGAATGCCTCTGCGTACTAGCGACCGGTGGAGACAGGCGAGAGAGAGAGAGAGAGAGAGAGGCGTTAGTGTGCGGAATGCGAGTGCTCGTCTCCGAGGATCGATTCGTCTACGATCCGGTCCCCGTACATCCGGTACTGGGCTCGTTTTGGACTAGAGCACTAAACCCTTTCCGACGTCACGGTTTACTCGCCAATAGATGCGTGGCGTCGTTCAAAAACGGCTCGGGTCTCGATCGTTTTCCTCGTCGTGGAACGGAAATTGGGTGTCGTATCGCGTTTCACGTGGCATGTTCTGTAAACACCGAGATCTTTTCCGCCATGTCACAGAATATAACGGTCGACACGGATAACGCAGTCCATCAGATACAACGCGGAATATCGAGCGTTTCATTACACGAAGAAGACGGCCTTATATCGTAAAATGCACCTTGTCAGATACCAATGCCAGGTGATGCGCGTTCGGTGTTCCTGTTCATTACCAGACCGTTGGAGGATCATGACCTTAGCGATCGGAGTGGGCAACGAGGTCCAGAGAGCTTGCGCCTCCCGAATACACAATACAGGGGAGTTTGCTATTTTTCTTACACTACGGCCGACGGTTGTTGTTTCGAGGCGCGCGCATTCGAATGCCGTTCCACCCATCACAGCTTTATCGGATAAAAAAGCTCAGAAATACGCCGCACTTGGGGCTCTTAATACCCGCGCGTACTGTGAAGCCGGTTCCGTCTCGATTGGCCATATCCCCGGGCTCTTAGAACGATCGTACCTCAAAAGAAGAAGCTTTCACCCGCACACAAAGGATTACGGTGCCAGAAGAGGAAGAGTCTTGTGAACACCGCAGAGACAGCTTCTCGGGTCGGAATGGAAAATCGCCCGCCAGCGTTCACCCGGTGTTGAATGCGCGACTGTTGCCACCGTCGTCCGCTGCGCAAGATCTCGAACGTCTCTCTTAGAACGAGGAAAAGAAGATGAAGAGGATCCTTCGGTTAACAATAACGCACATCCAACACCGTACAAGGATATCTGGCGTTCCGCGCTACGGTTCACAACGCACAGACAGGGGAGTCCCGTTTGTCCACGTCTATCAGACAGTTTATTTAACTCCACGTGGAAAACTAGAATCAGAGGGCTCAGCAGAGGAAAGGACGGTTGAAACACCTGGGTCCAGAGGCGTCGAGCAGGCCAGGGTGAGATAACGCATAACTCTGACGCCCGATTCCACACGTGTTCTCGTCATTTCTCCTACGGGCTGTATGGACAAAAACGGGCAAACGGTGCACCTGGCAGCCACCGCAAGACAGAGCACATTGTCGGTCTCCTTCTGGAAACTCTGCTGGCGACGCGGGCCACGGTCACTGTTCAGTTGATCCTCCGCTTTCCCGACCGCATCTCTCGGTTACGACGACTGACAACTTCGGCATCTCAGGACGTCATCTCCTCCCCGTGGCCCTCGTCCCCTATAAATAACGTCCGGTCTCATTACCACCGTTGCAGCGACTGAAGACTCACTCTCGCTGTCTCTCTCCCTCTCTCCTTCTCACTGAGTGATCTAATCGGCTCTGATGACCCCTTGCGTTGGGCTAGAAAAACGAGTCTAACCATGTAGGGGGAATCTCGGAACCACGTACATCTAGTGTACCCTCCCTTATCTCTGCCTCTCTCCCACTCTATCTCGAGTGTGAGGGTCACTTGATCAACGCTTACTTTTAGGAGAGGTCCCTCCGGACCTCATCTCACCCTTAAGCCATTGATTAGGACTGGTTTCAGGTACGAAAACCAGTCCAGCCCCCTTTTTAATACGGATATTAAAGGACGGCTCGGGGAGAGAGAGAAATTAAGGGCACGGTAATCCCTTCCTCTCCGGGGGCTGGAAACAGGATTCCGGCTTCTCCTCCTCCGCTCCCATCCGGTGCCCGGTATCAATGCTTCATTAACTCCATATACTTCTATACCTTGTTCCTCTCTTGACATTGGATATTATTTCTTCTCCTTTTGTTTACTGGTCATGAGGTGTTCTTATCCTCTTTAGACCACAGCACGTTAGACTTCTCTCTGCATTTTATTACCTCGTGGACATTCTGTCCTCATGCTCCCTTACTTCCGGCGCTGTATCAGGCAATTCCCTAGCCCATTCAGCCCTAAATCTGGTCACATTGCCCAACATCGAGTTTGCACATCTATTCAGTGGTGCAAAGATGAGGACGTCCGTCCCCATCAGTGGTATCATAGCTGCTGCTTTGTGAACACGTATTTTGTGGTGAGCTAGGTTCGAGTGAAAATGTGGGAGGCGCGGGTGGAAACAAACATTTTTTCGAGAGCTGGCAGCGCGAAGCATGCCGGCATGGGCAGCGGCCTTAAACAGGCATGCGGCGTCGTACAAGCAGTGTGGTACGGTGCGGTATGGTCATGCGTGTGCATCACATGCCTGGATACATGTGGCATGCATCCCGGTGTGCAGCTAGGGCAGAGCGAGAGGATGCTTGAAGTCGGGAGATCAGTCTCCTTTGAAGATCAGCCTCTAAGTGGGAGATTCTGGGAAATATAGAGAATGATCTGATGGGATCTCCGGGGAACACGCGGATCCAACCCCATAGTGAGCTGGCGGTTGGGCGACCAGGTGGGCAGCACCCTCGGACCAAACTTAGTATTAGGGGCACGAGTGCCTTCTGTCCCTATGGTTTTGCCTTATCTCGTGATTTAAGAGGGGGAGGAAGCTGCCGCCTAACGGTAGTGTGCTGGGTTCCCCTCCCCTATCTCTTGACTCTCTTCCCGTCTATTTTGAGTGTGCACATCTGGTCAACTGTGCAAGGACGAAGACACTCGACTGCATTACCGTAGGTCACCAGAACTTCTTACCGTTCGAGATTAGGTTTCAAATAATGGTTTATGTGGTGATCAATCGAACCGTTTGTAATTTAATTCTTCATGATAATGTAAGGACTAGACGTGAGAGTCATAGAGACACATCCAAGGGCGGGGATTTTGTCTAAGTGAGGGTTAGTGTGGAGATCAAGTGAAATATTTGTCAGTGAATTCTTCACGTAAATCCGAGGAGTGAGTGCGAGTCATTGGGGGGGGGGGGGGGGTATTCATGGGTTGGGTTTGTCGACACCCGTGAAACTCATACATGTGTCAGTTTCTCATTTTCTAGGGCTGCTCTTGTCGTTGAATAGGGTATTTAAACTTTAATCCTGATGAAGATTGAGAGCAGGAGAAAAAACTATAGTCATGAACACATTGTCATAGGCCTGTCGTGAAGAGGGTATAGTTGTGGTATATAGAACTTGGAGGTCTGAATGATGAGAACTGTTTCTTGTTGTTTTTCTCCTACGTTGGGTGTACTATCCGTGTTCTTTATTCAGCATTGCTTGCCGTTCCGCGATGAGTAGGTTATTAAGGGTATCTTGTGTGGAAATATAGTTTTGTGTTATACGCCCCCTATTTTCTAACACAAGTACTACCTCACAGCAGCCCCTCCTAGCCTTTCCTATCAACTTTCCTCCGATCAATCAAACTACACCAGACAGTAAGTATCCTTGGCATCAATATGAGGTGCTATTAGAGACTACGGTCAGTCTCTATTTCTTTATGATTTTCAATATATACGAAAGTCATGTTGACCTCGTCTGGCCTCCGCGTTAAATATTTGTAGTGACAAAACGACGATAAGTATAATAGTAAATAATTTAAGAAATTGTGTTCAAAGTATTGGATTGTACAGAGAAGGAAGTAGAGAACACTCATCAGCAAATGGCATTGCTGAAAGCATGAATGTGCCCTGAATAAGCTAGCAAAGTGCAAGAGATTACATGCAAGGCCATAAAATTCTTTTTAGGTAGATGTTATTAATACAACCAATTTCGTAATTAGGGAACGATTCTACCCCTAGACTCTTAACTATTAGAGGGGTGCTGAATTGGGAAGGAAGAAGATGAATCATTCTTACTTAAGGTCATTTTTGGATGCCTTTCTTATGTTCATGTCATTTTAAAAAAAGAGACAGACTGCATCCAACACCATGAAGGGTTTTCTCATAAGATATAGAGCCCATAAGTTTTGTGATCAGTTCTGGAATGATCAAAACCGAAACATTATGAGAATCCAGAATACGATATTCATTGAAGTAGTCTTGGACGAACACAAGGTTGTGACCAAGAACAAGAATAAGAGGCTTACAAGGACAAGGCTGAATTCGAGTTTACAAGGTTTTCTAGATGCACATTTGGGTGGCGATGTAGACACAGGGAGAAGTGCCGCCGACTAAATTTATATTTGAGCGGGACTGCGGTGGGCTTCATCCCACAAATACAAAATAGGTTTTCTTCGTCCACAACATAAGCAGAGTATGTGACAGTAAAGATGGGCATCTGACGCCAGAGAAGATGACGAATCCGACAACGAAACAGATATGATAAGAAAGACTGTACGCATATGACTGATTAAGGCTACGCATGGGCCGAATCGACCTTCAAAGATAAGTTAGGACCCCGCATCAACTCTAAAACTAGTACTCTTTCTTTTCTTTACTTAGTCTCGTGTAGTCAGCAGGATGGCGGAGCTTCCTGCGCCATCAAAACCGCCTCTAGACTCTGAAGACAGCGATTTGCGTCTAGCACGTCCAGCAATCCACGCCCCAAAATATTTAGTCTCCTCGAAAACATCTGCTCCGGCCGACAACCAGGGCCAGTTGTAACCCTATCTAGCCGGGGGGGTCGACCGTCAGCCCAAGCCCGGAGAACTGTCCACCGCTGACGGAGATAATTCCGCCTCGACGGTGGAGACGCCTCCGCACATACGGCAAAATAAGGCCGCTTGGGATGCTCGTCCCTCCCGCGCGTCCCTAAATTCCGCAGCTGCTACGGCCGCTAATTGACACTACGCCGCCACTGGAGCCTGCATACTCCAACTACGCCGGTTGTCCGTAGATCCACCCCCGGCGTTCTGCCCCCTCCCGCGGAGGTCGCCACGTGCCGGCGGAGCGAGGGGCATTAAAAACGTTCTAAATCTTTCACGTTTGACGGAAGCCGGGAGATAGAGAGATGAGCTGACGGATATCCGAGAGAAAGAAAGTTGACCGAGCAATCAGCGGGGAAGTCCCGTTCGGTTAGATATGGTGACCAGACGGACGGTTGTAGCACCCGGTATTAACGGCCCCGATAACCTTAGGGTGCTTCACACGAACGAAGGCGCCGAATTCGGGACGCGACGACGCGTACACGGGGGGAAAAGGAAGAGAGGAAGAGGGACGGGGCGGCGGCGGCGAGGCAACCCTTCCGTCTGTCCCACTACCATCTCTCCGTCCATATCCCACGGACAGTTGACATGGAAGCTTCTTTCCTCGTACGCCAAAGATCCGTCTCTCTCTTCGTCGCTCTATATAACCCGCGTGGAGCTATCAGCCATCTACCACAACAAAAGGCCAACCTCCCTCTTTCTCCCCGTCTCCTTATCCCTCTTGAACTAGTCCACCTCCACACACGCACACCTCTCTTGAGCGTAGGCGGCGCAGATGGGCGCGCAAAAGCTTCTCCTCCTCCTCCTTGCCCTCGTGCTTCCCCTTCGTCCGGGCGACTCTCAGCACGAACAGACGTTCTCCGGCGGCCCCTCATTCCCCACCAGTCTGGACATCACCGAATCCTCCGCGGTGAGAAAACTGTCTCCGGGGACGACCAACGAACGGAGGCGGTCTACTCTGGGAAGCGCAAGCACGGTGAGAAACGTGAAGGACTTCGGAGCACGAGGCGACGGATCGTCGGACGACACCAAGGTAGTAGACTGGTCGGCAATCTCTTTCGTCTCAGATGAGAATCTCCTTCTAAACCCCCGCGGACCCGCCCGTCGATTATCTCGTCTGCAGGCGTTCGCCGCTGCCTGGAAAGCGGCTTGCTCTTCCTCAGCTCCCGTCACTGTGCTGGTCCCCGAGGGGAAGGCATACCGGCTCAAGCCCATCACCTTCTCCGGTCCCTGCAAGTCTCCAATCACCGTAGCGGTGAGACACGACAACCCACTCCCCAGCTTCCCTCGCACCAAAATCTTATTGCGTCGCGCCTCCTTAGACTCCCTCTGTCTTTCAACTGTCGCCCACAGATCAAGGGAACGATTCTCGCCTCCGGAAGGATGTCCGACTGGGACGGAGCGGACCGCAGGCTCTGGATGCTGTTCGACAAGGTCGACGGCCTCAGAGTGGAGGGCGGCGGAACCATCGACGGCAACGGGCAGGTGTGGTGGAAGGTCTCCTGCAAGGTCGACTCCGCACAGGTCGGAACCCCTTCTACTTTCTCCGCTTGTTCACTCCATGGCACTGCCAGCGGAAACTCCTGTCCTGGGCTTTATTCCTCTCGACCGGCAGCTCACTGACTCGCTCTCTGATGTGTCTTTGGCGTGACGTTACAGCCGTGCAAGGGTGCACCCACGGTACTTTCTGGACCAGACTCAACTCGTTCAGTTCGTGGATTCCGATGTTTCCGCGAGCTGACTTCTCTGGTTGACTCCTTGCAGGCGTTGACGTTCCAATCCTGCCGCGGCTTGACCGTAACCGATCTCAAGTTCAAGAACAGCCAGCAGATGCACGTCACCTTCTCGAAGTGCGCCAACGTCCGGATCTCCCGACTGACCATCTCCGCCCCGGGGAACAGTCCCAACACGGACGGAATCCACGTCTCCGGAAGCACCGACGTTAAGATCAGCGACTCCGTCATCAGGACAGGTCCACCCTCCGCCTCCGCTTCCTTGGCCTCCCCCATCCGCGAAGCCGGAAGAATGCAGGCCGTGACTTCGCTTTAAATTCCTCCCTATAGGCGACGACTGCATCTCCATCGTCAGCGGCTCACGCTCCATTACGGCCACCAACATCGTCTGCGGACCGGGCCACGGAATCAGGTACCACATCTACCGGCTATGTGCTGCGATCTGCTTCTGGCCTCCTCTTCCTCTCACCCCCGTGCTCTCTCACTATCTTCTCCCCTCTCCCCCGTTGACGCATCACATCGTCGCTGGCAGTATCGGGAGCCTTGGAGCCAACGGTGCGGAACACACCGTTTCCGACGTCTTGGTCGACACGGCGCGTCTGGAAGGAACCACCAACGGAGTCCGGATCAAGACCTGGCAGGTAATGCCATCTGGCTGACTACCCAGACCGAATTCTCTCGCGCTCCGTGGACTGACACTGCGACGACGGCGTCCTTCGGTCCTCTCCCTTCAGGGTGGAAAAGGGTACGCCAGAAACATCATCTTCAGGAACATCGTGATGGACAACGTGAAGAACCCAATAATCATCGACCAGAACTATTGCGACTCCCCCAAGTCCTGCGGCGAACAGGTGGAGCATGCCAGCACCGCCCTTTGCGTCTCTCCTGCTTCCCTCTCTCTCTCTCTCTCTCTCTTTCTCTGACTCTCGCTTTCTAGCTCAGTTCCTCTCGCTGATCTTCAGTTCGCCCTTTGCCGCGCAGAAATCCGCGGTCGCCGTGAGCGGAGTGACCTTCCAGAACGTCAGGGGGACGAGCGCCACCGCGGTGGCCATGGACTTCGACTGCAGCCGCACCGTCCCCTGCCGGGGGATAACGCTGAAGGACGTCCACCTCGTCACCGCGAGCGGAGCACCTGCCAAGACCTTCTGCCGCAACGTCAACTTGTCTAAATACGGCACCGTCGTACCGTCGACGTGCTCCTCCTGAAGACGCCTGCCTCCGTCCCGGAGGATGGAAGAAACAAATTCATTCATTATACCTCGTACACGAAGACGACAATTCATTCATTATACCTCGAACACGCAGATGACAATTCATTCACTTTCGTTATAGCCCCGACCTCGGTGTCCGATTGTAACATCGTGTAAATTTGTAACCGCTGTAGCTTCTCAACTTCGTGTAAATCAGACTCCCTAGTTTAATTGCACAGAAGCCTCATACTTGTCACAAGAGCAACCCGCAGCTACTGTCCGAACAAGTCAATAGAAGAATGCCTCTGCGTACTAGCGACCGGTGGAGACAGGCGAGAGAGAGAGAGAGAGGCGTTAGTGTGCGGAATGCGAGTGCTCGTCTCCGAGGATCGATTCGTCTACGATCCGGTCCCCATACATCCGGTACTGGGCTCGTTTTGGACTAGAGCATTAAACCCTTTTCCGACGTCACGGTTTACTCGCCAATAGATGCGTGACGTCGTTCAAAAACGGCTCGTGTCTCGATTGTTTTCCGCTTAGTACGATCGTACCTTAAAAGAAGAAGCTTTCACCCGCACACAAAGGATTACGGTGCCAGAAGAGGAAGAGTCTTGTGAACACCGCAGAGACAGCTTCTCGGGTCGGAATGGAAAATCGCCCGCCAGCGTTCACCCGGTGTTGAATGCGCGACTGTTGCCACCGTCGTCCGCTGCGCAAGATCTCGAACGTCTCTCTTAGAACGAGGAAAAGAAGATGAAGAGGATCCTTCGGTTAACAATAACGCACATCCAACACCGTACAAGGATATCTGGCGTTCCGCGCTACGGTTCACAACGCACAGACAGGGGAGTCCCGTTTGTCCACGTCTATCAGACAGTTTATTTAACTCCACGTGGAAAACTAGAATCAGAGGGCTCAGCAGAGGAAAGGACGGTTGAAACACCTGGGTCCAGAGGCGTCGAGCAGGCCAGGGTGAGATAACGCATAACTCTAACGCCCGATTCCACACGTGTTCTCGTCATTTCTCCTACCGGCTGTATGGACAAAAACAGGCAAACGTGCACCTGGTAGCCACCGCAAGAGAGAGCACGATGTCGGTCTCCTTCTACACTCTGCTGGCGGCGCGGCCCACGGTCACTGTTCAGCTGATCCTTTAGTTTCAGGTTTACCCCTTGCAGGCGCTGATCCAATCCTGCCGCGGCTTGACCGTAACCGATCTCAAGTTCAAGAACAGCAAGCTAGCAGATGCACGTCACCTTCTCGAAGTGCGCCAACGTCCGGATCTCCCGACTGACCATCTCCGCCCCCGGGAACAGTCCCAACACGGACGGAATCCACGTCTCCGGCAGCGCCGATGTGAAGACCAGCGACTCCGTCATCAGGACAGGTCCACCGTCCGCCTCCTCGTCCGTGGCCTCCCCCATCCGAAAGGCGGGTAGAATGCGGGCCATGACTTCGTTTTAAATTCCTCCCTGTAGGCGACGACTGCATCTCCATCGTCAGCGGCTCACGCTCCATTACGGCCACCAACATCGTCTGCGGACCGGGCCACGGAATCAGGTACATGTAGAGAATCAAGAAGAGGCAAGAAGAGCAGAGAGACCTAGTCATTAACTGTAGGAGCATGTATTTTTTGACATACTTTATTTACGGCAAAAACTATGTCAGGCCCTGTAATCGTAACATATTGGAGGGCTGCCACCAGGCTCCGATACATAATACAGTCGACTGGAACAGATGATTGCATTTGAGAGGGAGATATAAAACAGAGAGTACTTAGAGGTTTGCAATCTTCCATTTTGGCCTTGTGCAAGAGGGAAGCTATATATTTGGTTTGAGAAGGAGACAAACCGCTGAGAATTCAACTTAATTCTATACCTAAGAAATAGTGAGCCGGTCTTAGGTCTCGAATATAGAATATTTGATGAAGAGAATGAATGCTAGTTTGATTAGGACTAATTAGAAGAATATCATCAACATAAATTAGGAAAACGTGAATGAGGTTTGTACAAAAGAGTAGTATTGGTTGTTGATCCTGGAAAACCTAAGGTATGAAGACAAATGGCGAGTTTGCAGAACCATGCTCTAGGAGATTGTTTTATACCATAAATAGATTTATTTAATTTGCAGATGTGGTTTGGGAAATTTGAATCAATAAAACCTTGAGGCTGCTCCATATAAACTGTTTATGATAAATCTCCATGTATAAAAGTGTTTAAAACATTTAATTGATAAATAAACTAATTGTAGGTGATAGCTAAAGCTAAGAGAATCCTTACTATGGTCATTTAAATGATAGGGCTAAAAGTTTCATAAAAGTCATACCTTTTTCGTTGATGAAATCCCTTAGCTACTAATCTGGCTTTGTATCTATCTATGCTACCATCTGGTTTTTATTTTAGTTTATAAACCCATTTAGATCCTATCACATGAAGATTAGGTATTCAGGCAACTAATTTTCAAGTGTTATTTTTTATTAAAGCATTATGTTTTGAGACCATGGCTTGGACCCAATGGGGATTCTTAATGGCTGTAGAGAAGGTTGATGGTTCTAGAGTGTTCATAATGGTAGTAGTGAGACAAATTAGTAGTAGATGTTTGGTGGATAAGTGTGCTTTAGGTTTATGTTTGATTTGAAATTTCTTAAGATCTATTCCACAATCACGATATATGTCTACCAGTGATCAATGTTTTTCTAGAGATGAGGGTGGGCTTGAGGGATGACTTTGATTAGGAAGATCTTCTCTATCCAAGGTAGAAAGTGATGAATTTGAGTTAGAGGGTGATGGAATGTGAGTGTCTTGTGAGAATATTTATTTTTGTGCTATGTTTGTTGGTAAGTTAGGAAGATCATCGATTGTTCTCATAGATGTCAAAATAGATTGAGATCTAGAATTTTGGGGCTGAGGAGGGTTCTGATTTATAGTAATATGCATATGAGATGAGAAATTCGAGAAATGTCCTAGAATCCCTATAGAGGCATCAAGAATTGAAGAATTTTGAGTCATTTTGGGTTTGAGAAAGGAAACATATTTTCATTGAAAGTGACATAGCAAGATCTAAAGATTTGGCCCGAGTTTAAAGATAAACAATGGTATCCATTGTGCATAGAGCTATATCCAAGGAAGATGCAATAATCTGATATAGAGGTAAGTTTATTAGAAGCATATGCATGTAGATGAGGATAACAAAGACACCCAAACATTTTTAAAATGCTATAATCATGTTGAATTTTAAAAAACACTTCAAAGGGAGATTTGTTCCTTAAGATGGATGTCAGCATTCTATTTATTAAGTATAAAGATGTGCATGCTGCTGCATCCTAATATCTTTGTGGTGTACTTGTCTACTGAAGAAGAGATAGGCATGTCTTAATGAGATGCCTATGCTTTCTTTTGGCAGTTGCATCTTGCTTGAGAGTATGAGGGCATGATACTCTATGGACTATGCCCTCATTTTTAAAATGTTTTTGGAGAAATTAGAACTCTCTCCCCAACCACATGATCTTGGTGGAAAATTATCTTTCCACTCATTTATGAAACTCTAAGAAGACATTACACACATCACTTTTTAGTTTAATAAGATAAAGCCAAACATACTTAGTATAGTCATCAATAAAAATAATGGGAGCAAGTCTCTATAAATCTGAGTGAATTAACTCAAGTGGTTTAGTAGAAGTTTGATTAGATTTAGAAAATAAAATTTTATGAGATTTAGTAGTACAACAAGAGTTACACAAATAATGTTTAGGTAACTAAGTAGTAGGAGCCCATGTTTATTGATTATTTACTTCAAAACTTTAAATTGTGAATGTCTTAATCGGTCATGCAAGATATTGGTTGAAGTCCTTTCTCCTAGTAGAGCAGTTGAATCGTGTTTAGTTCTTCAAAGTAGATAGAGTCCATCTTCAGTTGTTCCCTTGAGGAGGATTTTGTAGGTTTTCTCGTCCTTCATAAGATAGTAAGTGACATAAAATTCAAGGAAAATATTATTATCCGAAGCTAGTTTCTGTACAAAAAGTAAATTTCTTATGATAGCAGGTATAGGTAGGATGTCTTTAATCTTTAAAGAAAATATTTTAGAATTTAAGGTGCTATTGCCAATAGAGTTTATAAAAAAACTTGTCCTAGTACTAATGGTGAGCTGATCATTTTTGTGGTATGAAGTATATTGATTCATAGTGTTTTGATTCGATGTAACATGATGAGAAGGCCCCCTATCTGGATACCATGATCTTGTCATTGATGGTTCAAAGATACTTCTAGTGTTCATGTAGCAAGCTTGAGGGTTGCTCTACTATAATGGTTCATCGGGGACAAAGGTGTAAAGTTGATTAGCATAAAATTTTTGCGATCATCTTTCTTTGCATTCTCTGCCCCTGTGTCCAAACTGGGAGAGAATCTAACATCATGGTGTGTACTGTCTGGATCTACTTCATCCTTGTCTATTTCTTCCTTATTTTGCTGGAATCCCTTGTTTTGCCATTCAAGATTTTGCCAATTTTTCTTGTTGTGGGACTGTAATGATATTTGGGCATTGTTCGTCACCGGGGTTGTGGAACTTGTGAGCTGATTCTGATAGTAGGTTTGAATTGCATCATGAAATTGTAAGTTGACAATGATATCCTCAAATGACAGATGATAGTGGATGGCCAGCAGTTGATAGTTCTTTAGAAATCCTTTTAAAACACTTGATGGAGTCATCTGTACTCATATCTCCTTTGTTGGAATTATTCAGTTGTCTCTAAAGATCCATTACGTAGGATCGTCCTCTGGAAGCATACATGGTTTCAATTACTTCCCATGTTTCTTTGGATGTATTATTTCTTCCAAGACTCAAAAGGACCGATTCAGACATGGCGGAATTAATAAACCCTAATATTTGCAGATCATTCCTCCACTATACCTTATATTCCAGATTCGGAATCATATTTCCAGTCACATCAGAGGTTGAGATCGGTGGAGGATCATCTTCAATATATCTCATTAAGTCAAATCCATTCAAAATTGGAACCATGGTATTTTTCCATACTAGATGGTTGTCACCGATAAGCTTAACCGGAGGGATGAATTCCGTAGGAATAAGCAAGGATATTTGTGCCGATGTTGTGGACGGAATGATAGCGCTTGTAGACGAACCCATAGTGTTAACCAGATCTGCCATGGAGCCTCTATGGCTCTGATACTATATAGAGAATCAAGAAGAGGCAAGAAGAGCAGAGAAGCGGAAGAGAGAAGAAGCGCAAGATCGAAACAGAAAATAGAACATTGCATATCAATTGGAACCATATTGTACAACTATTTATAAGCAATGCCATTGGTGCGTCTATTGGCTGGCTATTGGTGAGTACCGTTTCCTTCGCTTGTTAGTTGACTTTTCTCTTCAGTACACACATCTGCCTGCGATGTGCTGGGATCTGCTGCTGGCCTCCTCTTCCTCTCACCCCCGTGCTCTCTCACTATCTTCCCCCCTCTCCCCCGTTGACGCGTCACATCGTTGCTGGCAGTATCGGGAGCCTTGGAGCCAACGGTGCGGAACACACCGTTTCCGACGTCTTGGTCGACACGGCGCGTCTGAAGGGAACCACCAACGGAGTCCGGATCACGACCTGGCTTGTAATGCCATCTGGCTGACTACCCAGACCGAATTCTCTCGCGCTCCGTGGACTGACACTGCGACGACGGCGTCCTTCGGTCCTCTCCCTTCAGGGTGGAAAAGGGTACGCCAGAAACATCATCTTCAGGAACATCGTGATGGACAACGTGAAGAACCCAATAATCATCGACCAGAACTATTGCGACTCCCCCGAGTCCTGCGGCGAACAGGTGGAGCATGCCAGCACCGCCCTTTGCGACTCTACTGCTTCCGTTCTCTCTCTCTTTCTCTCTCTCGCTCTCACTCTTTCTCTCACTGTCACTTTCTCGCTGAGTTCCTCTCGCTAATCTTCAGTTCGCCCTCTGCCGCGCAGAAATCCGCGGTCGTCGTGAACGGAGTGACCTTCCAGAACGTCAGGGGGACGAGCGCCACTGCGGTGGCCGTGGACTTCGACTGCAGCCGCACCGTCACCTACCGGGGGATAACGCTGCAGGACGTCCACCTCGTCACCGCGAGTGGAGCATCTGCCAAGGGCTTCTGCGGCAACGTCAGCTTGTCAAAATACGGCACCGTCTTACCGTCGACGTGCTCCAGACGACGCCTCCTTCCGTGCCGATGGAAGAAACAAATTCATTCATTATACCTCGTACAGGTAGATGAAAATTCATTCATTTCATTATAGCCCTAACCCCGGTGTGCGATTGGAGCACCGTGTAAATTTGCAATGTGTAGCGTTTGAACGTGAAGCAAGTCAGACTCGCTAGTTTATGTGCACAGTAGCCTGATGTTTGTCACAAGAATAACTCGCTCCCACTGGTCCAAATAGGTCTATAGGCCCATAGAAGCACACCTCTGCGTACTCGCGACCGGCGGAGACAGGAGAGAGAGAGAGAGAGAGAGAGAGAGAGGCGTCAGTTTGTGGAAAGGGCGTGCGCCCCGAGGATCCCTTCACCGAAATCCGGTACTCGTGGACCTTTCCAATTAAACTCCTGAACGGTACTCGCCGATGTGAAGAGGTCATCTCACGAGCGCATAACGGGTTGAAGATGAACATGAAAAAGAAATGTGATCGGACTGATTGCTTCCCGCTCATTTGTTATGATTCATGTCTTAATTTAGTTTGGGAGTACCATGCATTTTTAACATTTAATTCAAGTAGGGATAGTCAAATATTATTAAACTGCATTAAGTATACAAACATTTGATATTCTAGTAAAAATTTAAACTGTTTTCTTCATAATCAATGACATAGTCTTGTGTGAATCCTTAGATACGACATGTGAATGCTTCCAACGTTTCTTCTGAACTTTTTTATATTTTAAAACAAAATTACTACCAACTGTGGATTTTCTGAGAGGTAAGTCAATAGGGTCTCTAAAATGAGCTTTCGCAATGGCTTAACGGTCTTCTGCCATTACTTTCTGCCCAAGAGGATTAATGCAAACTTCCTCATATGAGCGTACTGGAAAACTGATAAATACAAGATAAAGAATAATAATTACTTTTCTATTACTACATGAGATTTATATTCATTATTCCTTTATGGAACCATAGAAAAACAGGGAGCACCATTGAAAGAAGGCTGATAAGTGAGATGTTTATGTTTCTCTTCAGTTGTATTAGAATTACATGTAAATTTTGTGACATTTGAATCAAAAGTGGTGTCAAGAAAGGAATATAAGAGAGATGATAATAGAAGAGTAGGGCATGAGAAAATATGTAACTTTTCCCAGAATAATAGAACAAAATATTTCATTTGTATCCTATCATCTATAACCTGACTGAAAAATACATCCAAGAAGACAAATTCTCTAATTTCTCATGGTTCCATATAATAATTGAGCCAAACAGGTAGAGCCATATGCATGAAGCATAGAATAATCAAGATGCATGTTATAATGATACTAAAGTGCTGGAGCACAACTAGTGATAGATGAGGGAACATAATTAAAAAAATTTAAAAATAAATGTAGGTCTACCCCAAAAACTATAAGAAATTAATCACTATGTAGTACTTTCAACCATGTGTAGATGGTCAAATCGATACAATTTTATTTAGGTTTTAATGTGGATTACAAAGGGCACTACACATTGTTCACCTAAGAAATCAGCTAAAAAAATTATTATTAGTTTTGAAAGATATATAGACAGTAGAAAATCTGTATATATTTATACATGTCTAGGGGGAGGACTCATTAAAATGAACCCAAGTATAAAAATAAGGATCATCAATAAAAGATAAAAAAAATATTTCACCTACTACATAAAAAGGTTTTAAAAGTGTCCCTACATATCACAATAAATAGTATCCAACGTTTCTAAAGATTTTGATGTGTTAACATGGATAGGGGGTAGTGGCTGTCAACATAACATAGAACTAGCACCACATAACTCCTTTTCAATTTGATTGAACTTCAAACTATTTTTTTCATCTAAGATATATGAGCAAGATGTGAAGGGCAATGCTGAAATTATGTGATGATATTGTTGAGATGCAAACAAATTCTTGTTAGTTTCAAGAGGAATGTGAAATATACAATCGAAAAAGACGACCAACTCTATCCTTAGTTCTCATTCTGCTCTCAAATTAGGCCTCCTAAATAGTTAAGTTGTCATAAAGAAAAAAATATCAACGTCCTCCTCTTTCCAACTACATCTTACATTCCAATGGATGTGTATATGTTTGAGAGGAAAAAAGTACTAACCAGAATTCCAAGGTTACATTTGAAGGAGCCTCTTTGCCACTTTCTTACCAACCTTGATATTCTAATGGATTCTACAAAGTAAAAGATATTTGCTTCATAAAAAAAATTGGAACAATGTTATAGTACGTAATGATATAATAGAATTACTGATGATGTCATTGTGAGTGGAAGGTAACATAGTTCTGATTTGATGGGTATTAAGACAATATGAACATTGAAAGTATATGATTAGAAGCATGTGTCAATGTATGAGAAAGTAGAAAGGAGTAGAATACTCACTAGTTATTTATGTATTACAACACGTGATATCAAAAAGGAGAAGGGAATTTGACCTCACTCAATTTACCAACTATTTTTCCTTTAGAAGCCTATTCTAATTTCAATATGCACACTTTTCAATGGTTTAGTCTACTTGACCTACTTTTCTATGTAAATACTATGCCCTTATATTCCACTAGTTCTCTACGTAATTACTCTTCTTCATTTGGTATAACTTCTTCATTCGTAAACGGTTGGGTAATTCTTCATACTTAAGGAGTCTCCCTTTAAGTTGACTAAGTTATAGAATCTACTTGTGCTTAAAAGAAAGCTGATCAGTGTACTTGATGGTGAAGTCTTATTAACCTTGGTATATAGACTTCACCAATTCGTCTGATTTTCGCTAAGGCTTAGAGTGTCAAAATAAGACAATATTCTGCATTTTCAGATGATACTTCACACATTTGTTAAGGGGATTCCCTTATTGGCTTCAGCTAACTTCACCCAATTTAACAATTTCTGTGAACTCAAGATTCCTCTCCAAAATCTTCTTCAAGATTTACTACTTAGGAGATCAAACTAAAGGGAACCTAGTCCACTTTTCTAGATTAACAACTCCAAGGGACTAAATTAGAGAAGATCACTCCTCTCTTCAACATTAACAACTCAAAGGGGCCAATATAATTAGCACCAGCTAATCTCCTCTAAAATAAGGTTCTAGATTGGCTTTAATTAAATGAGTTACCATTTTAGATGTGTATGACTATGTCTTTTGGAGACTTCATTTCTCTGTTTTTATATGTGAGAATCTCTTTGTTTAGGTTTTACTTTTGGTCATCTTCTTTGTGAGAATCTATTTGATTTTATATGTGAGAATCCCATTTTTCCTCAACATTTTCCCTTAATTTTTATTTCTTCATTGTTTCTTGTTATTTAAGTTGAGAAGAATGTTATATATTCATTGACTTTTTCTGTCTTATTGTGATTTTCCAATGGCCATTTAAAGGTATGAAATTAGTCTCTTGAGGAGATCGCATGCCTCAAAAATTATTTCCATTTTTGTCATTTTGAGCCATGCCTAGTGGTCATCTTCTCTCTCTTCAGGGGTTCACATGTGTCAACACTTGAATGAAGGTAAACAAAATGTACAGATAAAATAGTTATAAACTATTAAATAAACACTATAAAGCGTATTATATATAACTTATTTGAATTCAGCTTCTGATGTAAAATGATGGTTTTACCTTTAATTTGGCTTTTTTCAATATTAAGACTTTCCTAACTAGAATCATCAAGATCATATAAATAGATAATTCTATTATTATAAACCTTATCAAATTATTCTTCCATACATTCTATAATAAATAAAAAAAATTAAGCTCCTGAAGCAATCATGCACAAAAATATCTATTTGATATAATGTTTTGCAAAAGTACATCTAAACAATATCTTTCTTAAGCATGTTTGAAGAATTGGAGTCTCAACTAGTTGAAGTTAAGGTTTGAGATACTGTATGCCTTGTCCTTATTATATTATTTTGGGTTTTGATTATTTATTTGTGCACGTTGATGACAATAGTGGCACTTGTCTTTTGACCAAAACAATTGATACCTTATGACTATACTAAATACTTTTCACAATAAGTAGCTAAATAATTGAAGTAAAAGTAGGAAGGAGATCTTGGCAAGTTTTTTCACACAAAATTTCTGTTGTGTAGTTTAAATAAACGATGGAGCTAAATAATATAGAAGATGAATACAAAATGCCTCATGATAAAAATTATACTAGATACTTCTCTTAATGAAGAAAGTGAGATATTGAAATATCTATTTAGCTATATGAACCAAAAAAATGATACATTTATAGAAAGTCAACTGAATTAGAAATCAAAATAAGTATTCTCCTATTTGTATTGTCTTATTCATAATATTATTTAACTTCATTCTTTTTAAGATAATCATATTTAGTCTTAAAAAATCCATGGCCTCTAGAATAAAACTTTTTAATGACAATTACCAATGGTTGTGCTTATCTTTGTCCATCTTAACTAGTATAACTTGTGTAGATTCCAATGTTATTAGAAGAATGAAAATTTCACTTTAAGAAGCCTACATTTTCAACATTGAAACTAGGAAGACTCCAAAAGCCAACATGAAGCTTTCCTTTCATGTTATGGAGTACTACAGAAAGTAACAACAGTAACAATAAAGGGAGAAGTTAAAACTTTAACATTATCAAATGAAAGAGCACATAAAAGGTAAGACTGTGGCATGATTGTAGCTTTAGTAGACATTAACAAATTGAAGCCAAAGATCATGTTAGGACTAGCATTTTGATGTTCATAAATAAATTAAACATATATTTATAATGAAATATTGCACTATTTTTTTTAGACTACACTAATCAACAAATCAAGATTAATACTCTAGATCTAGTTTTGTTGGCTGTTAATACGGTTTTTCTTGCCTTAAATGAAGAAATCAGGCATTAAGAAACATATCGATATCAAACCAAGTCAAAACAGATCAAAAGAAACTAATTTAGAAGAAACATAAGAAGTTAATAGAAAATGTATCAACGCATGTCTTGACATACTAAATCAGTGTCTCAATTTACTTGAAGAAAGATAAGAATCTCAACCTAGTAAAGTTAGTGTGTCAACCCATAATTATTCAAATAAGAGATAATGATGACACTTCTACTAAGGAAAATTGACTAGGCAAATGGTAGATATGATTGTGCAAGCAGCACACCAAGAATTAGTTGTAAGCCACATGTGGCAGCTATTCAACCAAAGACCAGCAATGAAAGCATCCAATGAAGAATGACATGTGCCATCATCTGATGCACAACAACATGTGGCAGAATATAGGCAGAAAAATGACATGTGATGATATGCAAGACATTTAGCAACCCATGGGACATGTGCAAAAGTATGAATGCTCGAGCAACACAAACTAGAATGGCTCAAGGTGACATGGGGTACAAGATGAAAGAATTAGCACATTTGACACATGACAAGATCTCTAATAGCATAGTTGATCTCCTTTAAAGAAGGAGATAAGTGTGACACTGTATCTCTAACATGGACAGCATGACTAACAAATCAACCAAATGTGGTAGGTGAATCTAACACAACAACATATTGTAACTCATATGAAGATCAACAAAATGTCAGATTTTTTGAGCAATGAAGTTTTTTGATTCAAAGTTCTGAGGCCGCTATATGTTATTTCAACATCTTATCATATGTGAAGGCATCTTGAGAGTACTTGTGACGTAGATAGATAAGCAATCTAGTTCATTGATGTCTAAATCTACCATCTAAAGGAGATTACATATCTCATAAAGTTCAATTATAATTTTCAATGAGAAAATAGTAAAAACGATGGGCAAGGACCCCTGATAGCAAGGTAAAAGAAAGTTAAAATATTATAAATGTTTATATTCTGGATGTTTTAAAGCTTTATGTGTTGACTTAGGGTGTCTACCCATGAATATTATGTTGACTCATTATATTGTCCCAAGTGAGACATTATTAACCCATGGAGTTATGTGCTTACTCATTATAATTTTAATTTGCAAAAATAACTTTAAAAATAATAAATATACTAAGTAATTAATTCACCCCATCTATTGATATATTTTCTAACCTCTTATTAGGCAACCAATAGATTATACACCTTTAATGCCAAATGATGATGGACACTTCATGGATGATTAATAAGTAGGATAAGTTACAATCACAAGAATGAATCAAAATATTTCTGAACTTTATTAATATATGATCTTACAAGATTGATACAAGTAGAATAATAAATTATTATTTAAAATAATATTTAACAACTTAATGTAATGAGGGTCAACTAACACTCTTGAGACCAAGTTGTATCTTGAAATACATGATTGAAACTTTCATTTATATTATTTTTCCTTACGTGGTGTGATATTTCTACCTAAGTTTAGAATTGAGTGTCCAAAGAACTTTTTAGGTGTTCTAATAAAATTGTTGTGAAAGACATGATGATATTGGTTTGGAATTGGGATCTTATTAAAAATGTTCTACATTTCATTACAAAGTAGTTGGAAACTTAATAGTTCAAAAATCAATTACCCAAACCTATGACTATTGTTATGTGTCAATCATTATTTGCACTTTTATCTAATTATGGTGAGGTCTCATATGCTTAAGAAAATCAGAAGCCTGGCTTGAATCAAACTACTACCTCAAATTGTAGATTTATGATAGCTTGATTTGAGAATCCTTTGAGAATTGCTAGGTGAGGAAGGTAGTTTTGTCACTTAGCAAATAATGCCTTTAATTATTATGCAATATTTAGTTATAAGGATATTGACATCTTTATTTTCGGTTTTTTTAAATTTCATGAAATTACCATATTTAGAGGGTGAGAAATCTCTCATGAATTGAGAAATTTTTCATTGATTTTTTTAGTAGGTCAGTGTTGTGACAATCGAATTAGAATGGACTACTCTTAAGAGATCTAGGAGGTTTGTGTGCGTGTGTGTGTGTGTGTGTGTGTGTGTGTGTGTGTGTGCGTGTGTGTGTGTGAGTGAGTGAGTGAGTGAGTGAGAGAGAGAGAGAGAGAGAGAGAGAGAGAGAGAGACTATGCTGTCATAAAGCACAATCCAGATATGTATTATTTCTTAATTTAATAAAATATATATTTTTTGATGAAATAATTTTTTTTATAGCATATATGTATAATATATTAATTTTATAAATGTATTTCAAGCTAGTTAGTGGATAACTAAAATTAAATAGTATATTGAATATTCTCAAATATGGTTTAATTTAATAAAAATATTTCACCACGTCGAAAAAACTCATTTTTTCACCCAATTAATATAGAATTCTGTGTTAAGATTTTAAGATAGTTCCTTGATCCCTTAGGAATCCTAAACCCAATGGCAAAGGCTCCAATCTTCTTTTTCCTTGTCGGGTCTGGGTCCCGGTACGGAATTTCCCCCGCATTCGGACATGCACCATCGGTTCAGTGGTTTTCCGAGGCGGTTTCTTGTGTCTTCTGCGGTTTTGGTGAAACCAGAGAAGGGGTAAGCGGGAGGAAGGGCAGGAGAAGCTTCCGTGTTAATGAATGAGTTTTCCACGTAAGAGTCGCACTCGCTGTGTCCAACACTTCGCACCAAGACCCGGAAGACCCCATCTTTGTCTTCTCCCAACCTCTCGCTGGCCGACTTCTCTGCTCCGAGTTCCTAGCATTTCCGCGTCCTTTCTTCGCCTGTCTTTCCGCGTCCTTTCTTTGTCTGCCTTTCCATGCTTTCTGATTCCCGGAAGCTGTCCGGATATATAGAATAAAAAAGCAGCCGCCGGCAATAGGGAGGAAATGGTGTCATTTTGACTCCCTAGTCTCCACGGAAGAAGCTTGGCTTCTGAGGACTTCCGTCTCTTCTGGGCCGTCTGTGGATCTCCGGTGATACCCTCTTCTGAGAACCGAGTGGGGCCTAGAGTTGGGTTTTCTTTGTTAAGCATTTCTACGTATTCGGTAAGTTAAGGTGGTTTTTTTCCCCCTTAGTCCTCCTCCTCCTCCTCCTCCTCCTCCTTGTTGAATTGCAGATTTTGTAGATTCCTTATGTTTTTCCCAAAGCATGATTCTTGTACGATTATCTTTTTCATTAATTAATGGGATCCGAATCAAGTTTTTGGCATTTAGCTGGTACTCTTGTTAAATTCAGTGTCATTATCCCTTGACCGATTTAAATTAAAGTACTTTTTCCCGGATCTATTTTTTCATTTTTTCTCTTTTATTTCCATATTCGGGTATTTGATGTTTATATATGCAATTTTAACCTTCAAGCCTTTTAAAAAAAATCTTCCTACTATTTTTTTCAGGTTGAGGAGGTTTAACTTGAGAGATTATCTCTTCTGATGGTGAGATGTCTCATGGTTTATTATGCCGTTTCTTTCTTCCTGATGCGCTTCCGGATCAATGGAATGCTATTTAATAGTATTATAAAATAAAATGTGGGTCTGGAGTGTTTACTCATGAAATAGGCCTATGATCAGGGGGAAGAAGCTCATGCTTCCGTTCTCGACTGCTTGGGTGAAGACCAGCTCGTTGAGCTCGATTCAGGATCAAATTGCCATCAGACAGTCACCTTTGCTGGAGAGAAGATTGTGGGTCCAAAACCAAGACAGCTGAGTTGAATATTCATCTTGGAGCAGCTGTGCATTCATTTATTGATGGCATCGCTTTCTTTGTGCAGTTTGTAATCGGTGAATTCAAAGATGACATTCTCCAGTCGTGTGGTGTTAGAATATTTGACAAGTCAACGGGCAAGTGGTGAGCTATATTTCCCTCTCTGGCTTGTAACATTTGAACTGTTTCAGGTGCCTGAATTAGAACCCATCTTTTGATATCGACAGGACAATCCCCACCGTGCTCGGCTCTAAACCCGTTTCCATTAAAGCCCATTCCGCCATTCTTCTTGGCAAAGACCGCATTTTAGTTGTGAAGCAGAATTTATCATTGGATGGCTGTGCCTGGTTTCTTGAGGTTTGAACCTTTCAAAGGCCCTTTTTCCCTTGGTTTTTTTCAATATGATTCTCATTCGGCTCTTGGGCAAAAATTAATTTCGGCATCATCCTATCTTATAACCATCAGTCCACAATGTCTGCGAGTTGCCTCATCATATGGTAAGATGGTTCTTCAAAGCTAGAAACCCAGACAAAATCTCCACCAGGAACTGATTGCTGTCTCTGAATTGAGTTAAAGGGACCCCTTTGCATTGATGGTGCACATGTTACAGCCTGCTTAGTATCTTAAACCCTAATGTACTTTTCTTTGTGCTATGTTTCAGATCCTAATTTCTTCTCCATTCTTATCTTTTCTCATCCCTTCGCTTTGAAAGATCGACACGCCATTCATCAGAGAACAGAGAAGTATACTTGGTACCGAAGTGGTCGCATGGATCAAAGGTGTGATTGAAGATGACAGCCCAGTGCCAATAGTTATCAGCGGCCCCTCTGGCGTCGGGAAGGGAACCCTGATAATGAAGCTCATGAAAGAGTTCCCTTCTACCTTTGGGTTTTCCGTGAGTCACACCACCCGACTTCCCAGAGAAAAGGAGAAGGATGGAGTCCATTACCACTTCGCCCAGAGGAGTATCATGGAAAAGGATATCCGTGATGGAAAGTTCCTGGAATACGCATCAGTACACGGGAATCTGTATGGAACAAGCTTTGAAGCAGTCGAGGCAGTAGCCGATCAGGGGAAGGTGAGCAACCAAAAGTTATTATTTGTATGGAAATCCGTGGAATTTCACATATTAGAAATCTACAGATGGGTCTACTCGTTCATTCTCTATTGGTTTTGATTTGTATGGCCCGATACCTTTAAGATAATATCATACATTATATTATCTCTATTTTCTATCACTGTTATATCATTTACATAGATTAAAAGTACCATAATTCTCATTGAAAGTAAATGTTTAACAGATAGAGCATTGTCTCTATTACTAGGTATATGATCGACCTTTCTCATCATCTTTGTGAATCTCTCAAACCAAGTTCTTGGTGATTGTTTGAGCTCATATATGCTCGTCTTTAATTAATACATTATATCACTTAAAGGTAGTTTCATATCCTTGATGAACAAATCTCATATCCTCATTAAGTAGTCACTATAAAGATGTATATTTTATGTTGAATTGTTGTATGTATCCTAATCATAATTAACAACTAAAAAAGTAAAATTATAACAATATCTATCCTTTCTAGCCCGAACCTGTCATGCCTGACAAGTGGGCTTGGAGTAATTGAGTTTGATGGCTCAATAATTCATACTTGTACTTAATTTCCGTGATTAACACAAGTTTTTTTTTGTTTCTGTTGCAGAGATGCATCCTTGATATTGATGTCCAAGGGGCTCGATCAGTTCGGGCTAGCCCGCTCAAAGCTCTGTTTATATTCATCTGCCCACCATCTTTCGAGGAACTTGAGAACCGCCTTCGATCTCGGTAATCGGATTCTTGATGCTCTGCTCCCTCCCTCCCTCCCTCATCATTTCCTCTTCTAGCAAAATTCAGAACTGAGTGTTATGATGATGCAATCTTCATGCAGAGGAACGGAGACCGAGGAACAGGTGCAGAGGCGGCTGAGTAATGCATGGGCGGAGCTCGAGCAGGGGAAGTCTTCCAACCTCTTCGACCATGTACTGGTCAACGACGAGCTCGAAGCCTGCTACAGAAAGCTAAAGGTGTGCATCATGTCTCGGCAACAGCCTCTTCTTGTCTCATCCAAAGCTTGATATTTCCAAACTTTATGATTCTTGGGCCAGCCCGGTTTCCTCTTAACGCCATTCTTTCGATCAATGCAGAAAATCCTTGCTCTCCATGGGTCCACAGAGCCAGCTTACCCACCTTGTAAGCGCAGTCTGCGGGGATCTCCCTCATCATCCTGCATCTCTTTCTGATACCATTCATTTCCATCTTACTAATCAAACATAGTACCATCCAGCTCCCAAGAGTGGTAAACTGCCCGTGTGTCGGTCGATCTCAAGATCCGACGAGAAGATCCTGATACACGGTAAAACTGCAGAAGCAGGCACGAGACCTAGCGTCACGTAAGCACAAACTACTCTTCTCCTTCAGATCGCCATTTCGTCTTGGTTTCTATGCAAATAATCAGATATACCCACCCATTTGATATTTTGCTATGTTTTCGTCCAAATAGATGCACAGTCGAAGCATCCTTGCTCAGTGGTGGCGCCCCCGGAAGAACAAAAGGGCTCAAGCTTCATGAGACTTCTTCTGACTCACCAGGCAATGGCTTGAATGGGATCAGGCTTCTCTAACATCCCCCTGTCTTTCGGTGATTCATCCCCTCTCTCCCCTGCTAGAAGCCCACCCGACTGCAGATTTCATTCGACCAGAGGGAACACATTGGTTCCATCATCTCAAAGGAATGGCTCTTCTGCCTTGCTCTGGCTCTCTGTTCTGATCTGGGAGTTCTCCCCGGTTTTGTCCCAGCTGCTTGTTTTTCTTCATTCGATGCCAAGAATTTGCCATTTTAGTGACTTATGCCGCTGTAATTCTTGGGAACATGTGGACCAGGTAGCTGATGAGAGAGAAGCCATGGGGGGCAGCTGGGTTCAAGAGATTAGGACCATATCCAATCAGATTTGCCCAGCTGGCATTTAGACCTCTGATTCTGGTAAAAAAAAGTTAGTTCTTGGTCAGTCTTCTGGTCTATAACTGGGTGGTCTCCTCCTGTCAATCTGGCTTGGTGGTCCCCACATGTCGGTCAATTACCGTTGGAGCTACCCATAGTCTGAAAACTGGGCCGGGCCGGATTTTCATTCCGGGTGATTACTGGGCCTATGTCAGCAGAAGCTCGGCCCAAAGCCCGGGAATCTGACGTGGCGCCTTGACGGGCTCTTATCCAGATCAGTCTGTTTCGAAAGAGCTTTCTTGATGAGACAGTCTTTGTGCTTTTCTGGAAAAGATCAACATAAAGCCTAAGGCCGGCCCATTCTTTCATATTTAGACAGAGGGAAGACAGAGAGAGATGAACATAATTGTGAGGCGGCCGAGTGGCAAAGGAAAATGGGCCCAGATTCCTGGATGGGCCAGATCAGAGATGGGCCCGGGCTAAACCGGGCCTCATCTCTCATGGCTTTTAGACCCCGCAACTCGCAGGAAAGGGGATTTTTTTTAATTTCTTTCATGTTAAGAAACCGAAAATAGATGCGTTCAGATAAATAATGCGTCCACATTCGATGAACCTACTTGCTGCTAGGCTCCCCTAACTAGGTGGTGATAATCCCACCCCAATCTGGTCAACTCCGGGAAGCCTCCTACTGAGACAGTACGATGGTACATAAGGTCATAAAATCTCCGATGGCATGTTGTGGTGGCCCAGATGATGCCCTGAATCGACAGTTGACACAAGTGGGAGAGAAGAACAGGACCTCACTGTCATATAAAATAAACAGAGCGGGGCCCATGTGGGGTGGAAATATCTCCCTCGATTCGTCCACATCCCGCGCCCCGCCGCCACACGCGTAGATATCTTGGCGGCAGCCTGCCACCTGCGGGGATTCTTCTTCTTCTTCTTCTTCTTCGACTACTGGTGCCTAGGGCCTGAGGATTCGGAGGCTCTAGTGCTCTGGCTCTGACGATGGCGGAGACGATCGGAGCTGCGAGTTCTCTGTCGTTGGGAGAGCGGATGGTCCGCATGCAGGGCTACCAGGGACTGAGGTCGGTCGGATTTGCCGCCATGCCGAGGCCTGTCCGTGCGTTGCCCTCGCCGTGCTCCAGCAGCTCGTCCGTCGTCACCGCTGTGTCCACTGTGAGTGTCTTCTCGTTTTTTGTGTTGGATTCGTTGGTTGTTCTTGCTCCGCTAATGATGGCTGGTGATACTCTGTGGACGAGATGAGTATTGACGCCTAGACTTTTGGTAATGAGAGGTTTAGTAATCCGATGTATGGTATTCTAGAATGGGAGATGGCGGATTTTGACAGAAATACTAAGAGTAGACCAAAACATTATCCGAGTAGTTGCTCTCAATACGACTACACACGTCTGCTCTCAATAGAAAAATTAGAATGATGAAAACTCTTAGATCTCGCTAGCGATGTTGAATTCATGGTAATATCCACTTTTTATTATTCAGAGGCCATTACTTTTGTCCGCATTTTTTATTTTCTTGATTGCATTTTCGTTTCTTTCTCAGTTCCCCTCTTCTTTATACTATCTGTTCTACATCTGTCATGAAAATTTTCTTTTCCATTTCCTTTGATCTTAAAATCATTTAAAAAATATGTTTCAAAATTTTCTATTATTTTTATCTTCACTCTAGTCGTTGATTTCTCAATTGGAAACCAAATCTGAAGGTATTTTATGGATTTTTGGTGCTCAAAACGTTTGATTACAATCCATCCGATCATCAATGGATGCCCAACCACTGTTTTAAAATTTATTTCAAATATCTGCTTTGAAGTACGATACCGAAAATAGTGCATCTAGGAATCATAATAACATCTTCATGGTGTCTGTCGATGCTCGGGTGGAGAGAAAGGAATGAGATCAATGGATAAGATTATGCAAGTGTTTCAGTTTGCTTTTCTTCTAATTTGATGTTCATGTGTATATTTATGTGTATCTAATTATATTTTCCGAGTGTTTATTGGATTTTGCTTCATTCCCTTGCCTGATAATTATCCTGGATATATAGCATACCGCTATATCAAATTTCATTTTTTTTTTTCTTTTATCTTTGACATTTCCATGAGTTAGAGGAATCTTTGATACCTGCCCTGTAGTTTTACGAGGTAAAATAACAAAAATGGAACTCATATTGCTTGCAGAGTATTAATGCCAGGAAGTGTGGGTGGTCGTAAAACTTTGTGAAATCTCTGGATTCATGACTGGATATGGCTGAGGGGAATTTATGGCACAATGCGATGATTCTGTTAATTTTCCAATTTTCAGGTTGGGATTAGCCAACTACGGTCACTACCAATTTATTGAGGAATGAATGGAAATGTTAATAGAGGGTAGAAGGAAAGGAACAGGTGGAAAGAGATTGTGCATAGAAAAAGAGAGGGGATTGGAGGGTGGATACAAGAGAAGGAAAGTTAAAACAGAGGGGGGGTAAGCAGCGGATAGATATGCTGTTCACTACCAAAATACTGTGATGTCTGGTGATGTACTCTGTTCTCTTCTTTCTTTAGAAGTTCATGTCCCAAGCGAGCTATGAGGAAGTGGTCACCATGGATGACAAACGCCATACAAAATAAAAAAATAAACCCTTGTGTTTAACATTAACTAGATCCCAATCTCTACTCCATTTTGCTAGCATCTATGTGATAAAAAGGAAAATGAGAAAATATGCCAAAAATAACTGCAAGGAAAGGGAATCCATAAAAGAGGCAACAAACATATGAACCTGAAAATATGAAGGATAGAAAATGCTCAGTAGCCTAAAAGACAACTTCGCATTCTCTTTTAATTTTTGAACATCAGGGCCATCTGTCTTTCTGACAGATGTCTTGGCCTGGTTACAACGATTCTTTGCCAAGGCATCTGTTACTCTGTTTCCTTTCTTCCAGGGAAGATCAAATGGCAGGGATGTTTGTCCACAGGCTCCGAGTCATTTGTAGATACCACCTCATTGTGCGAAAGCAGTTAGCATACAATGTCATACCTTCTAGTTTTTCACTTTTTTTTATTCCGTAGGCTACACACTTTAGCTCAAAGATAAATTTATGGAGCATTGTTTCAACTCGATTGCGAGCATCAGGACTCTTGTACATTTTCAAATGAAGAGATAGTGATTTCTGTTGTCATTTGCTTTTAGAATTATTCAATATATATCGCTAAGGTTTGGCAAATTGAATATTGTTGTGTCTGACAAAAGGCTGCTTTAAACTCGTCAATTCTAGTCTTGGCTATTGGGTTCATTTTCATGTTCGTACGATGCTAGTATGTGCTTGATGCTAGCATGCTATTAGGTGATGTTTGATAGGGAATATTTTTTAAAATATGATAGATGATGTTCTGTGGTGAAGAATTTTCTGCTTGCCGTTTTAGTGTTCAACTGATTCTTTATTACATTGAATAATGCCAGGTCTATGGTGCGGACAGAAATTGTAAATATTTATGCGTGCAGTACTTAGAATGTTAAAGAAAATCAATTCATGCTAAGTAAAATTAGCTCTGCTTCTATGAGGCGGGTTGACAAAGTTCCACATTGCATTTATCATATATTGGTGTGCGTTGGTGTTGATTAGCATTATAATCTTAGGTAAACTTGTCGTGATATGATTCATCTATTATGTACTATTTTTCCGTTTTAGTTGTTCTTTGTGTGAAGATTTAGTTATGTCTCTTTCAGTCGACTCAAGGTTGTGCTTCGTTACAGAGAGGATTGTTCTTTGGTCCCTCTGTTTGCCCCCATTGTTTGTGCTTGAATTTGGTGTTTTATTAGCGGAGAATTTTTTTTTTCTCCCCTTTCATCTGCATAATGACTTCAATTCCTTTTACAGCCTGTGAAGCCAGACCCAACTCAAGTTAAGCGCAGCAAGGTGGAGATATTTAAAGAACACAGTAACTTTCTTAGGTACCCCCTCAAGGAGGAGTTGGAAACAGAGGCTGCTAATATAAATGAGGCCGCCACACAACTGATCAAGTTTCATGGAAGCTATCAGCAGACTAATAGGGATGAGCGTAGCGTAAAATCATATCAATTTATGCTCCGCACAAAGAACCCAAGCGGGAAAGTCCCAAACAGGCTTTACTTGGTAATGGATGATCTGGCAGATGAGTTTGGAATTGGCACCCTCCGCCTGACTACCAGACAAACGTTTCAGCTGCATGGCATTATGAAGTCCAATCTGAAGACTGTGCTGGGCACAATCATCAGAAACATGGGCTCCACTCTTGGGGCGTGTGGCGATCTGAACAGAAATGTTCTTGCTCCTGCGGCACCGCTCATGAGGAAAGATTATTTGTTTGCCCAAGAGACTGCGGACAATATCGCTATGCTTCTCTCTCCCCAGTCAGGGTCTTACTATGATATTTGGGTTGATGGGGAGAAGATCATGTCAGCAGAGCCTCCGGAGGTGGTAAAAGCTCGTAATGACAACTCAAATGGGACTAACTTCCCCGATTCGCCAGAGCCCATATATGGCACTCAGTTCTTGCCAAGAAAATTCAAGATTGCTGTGACTGTTCCTACGGACAATTCTGTGGACATTCTGACCAATGATGTGGGTGTGGTCGTGGTTTCTGATGCTGACGGGGAACCTCAAGGCTTCAACATCTACGTAAGATGGTCTTGATATGTTACAAGTCAATAGATGGTAATGAAAAATTGCTGCTTGAATAATAAATCTGTGAAATTTCAGGTTGGAGGGGGGATGGGAAGAACCCACAAGATGGAGGCTACTTTCCCTCGGCTTGGGGACCAACTTGGCTATGTGCCAAAGGAGGATATCTTATACGCCATTAAAGCTATTGTCGTCACACAGCGGGAACATGGAAGAAGAGATGACAGGAGATATAGCAGAATGAAGTATCTGATCAGTGACTGGGGGATTGACAAGTTTAGAGGTACCGTTGAGAGGTACTATGGAAAGAAGTTTGAGCCGTTCAGAGAGCTACCAGAATGGGAATTCAAGAGTTATCTCGGATGGCATGAACAGGTTTGGCGTATTATGTATGATTTCAGTTTTATTGATTAAGAACTTTGTTACCCGTATTATTATTATTATTGTTGTTGTTATTTGGGAGCTACTGCTGATCTTCCTTTGAATTTTACTTTTATTGAAGGTCTGTGGCCATACTATTTTAGCTTTTATTTATGTAATAATCTTGATACTTTTATTATTTACAGCCAGTATTATCCTTTCTTCTGTGGCAGGGTGATGGTGCAATGTTTTGCGGGCTTCATGTTGATAATGGTCGTATTGGGAGCAGAATGAAGAAAACCCTGAGAGAGATAATTGAGAAATATAATCTAAGTGTGAGGATCACTCCCAACCAGAACCTGATCCTCTGCGATATCCGCCCAACATGGAGAAGACCGATCACCACTGCTCTTGCTCAGGCTGGACTACTGGTAAATATTTACTAATATATACTAATATTAGTAAATATTAGTTATAGATCAATCACGCTATGAATCAGTCAGATTAGTCTGTGAAAATACCCCTGCCTTCGTTGTATGTGCAGCATCCCCGTTACGTGGATCCTCTCAACATTACTGCAATGGCCTGCCCTGCTTTGCCACTTTGCCCGCTGGCGATAGCAGAAGCCGAGCGGGGAATACCAGACATTCTCAAGCGAGTTAGAGCGGTCTTTGATAAGGTGAACTGCCATTTTTGAAACATAGGGCTGCTACGATTTGAGGAGATTCTTCTGGTGTTCTGAGGCACTGAGATTTGGTGATCTTATTTTCAGGTGGGTCTCAAGTACAGTGAATCCGTGGTTATAAGGGTGACTGGATGCCCCAATGGCTGTGCCCGGCCTTACATGGCCGAGCTTGGATTGGTCGGTGATGGGCCGAATAGCTACCAGGTCAACCGCCTCGTTTCCTTCATCATTTCAGAGCTTCAAGTCTTGGGTTGCCTGGTAAATTTAGTTACTTTGACTCTCTGTAGATATGGCTGGGGGGGACTCCGAACCAGATGAGGCTGGCGGAGACCTTCATGAACAAGGTCAAACTCCACGATCTGGAGACAGTACTTGAGCCACTGTTCTACAACTGGAAGATCAAACGCCTCCGCAGAGAGTCATTCGGTGACTTCTCGATGCGCATCGTAAGTATATATCCCACTACTTGATCACAAGAACCCAAGGATCTAAGAAAGAAGAACAGATCTCTGAGCAGGATTCTGTGTCCCACCAGGGCTTTGAGAAGCTGCGGGATCTGGTGGAGAAGTGGGAAGGCCCTGCCGAAGCCCGGCCTCGGTTCGGTCTCAAGCTCTTCTCCGACAAGGAGACCTATGAAGCCATGAGCGAGATCGCTCAGACGCAGAACAAGACCGCCCACCAGCTGGCAATGGAGGTCATCCGCAGCTACGTCGCCTCGAACAAATTGGCACCGGAGAGCGAGTAGGGGTGGTCGCGCCGCCGCCGCCGCTGCTGCCGCCACCTCCACAGGTCACCTGCGCTGTTAACTGCTGTTGACAGCCAGGAATATGATGTGGAAGCTGAGTTTCTCCTATTTTTCCGGCGAACCCTCCCCTCGATCAGAACTGCTTTTTTCTTTTTTCCTGTGAATTATCAGACCCCAGATCCAGATCTGAATACAGAAACCACAGAGAACGGACTCGTCATTATCAGCATGTAAGATTCTTGACCAACTTCTGGTTTCTGACCGGCGCTGCCATGAAATCTCCTGCAGGTTCCTCCGGGTGCTCATCATCAACTCAGGATGAATGCTAGCCATGTGAACCAGGCGTGGATATATGTGGCCCAGGCTGCTTTCTGTTAAATAGGCATTTTTTTTGTCGAATTTATTGCCAATAACTATTATAGTAATTAAACGATTCGATGGTTTGTTTGTTTGTTTGTTTGTTTTTTTGTTTTTTTGTTTTGGAAACGTGGATGACTGCATTTTAAACCTATATTATTTTTGGATAATTCATCGATATTACTGGGGCTGATAGAAGCCCACCACTCATCAATACTATCGAACCAATAATAATAATAATAATAATAATAATAATAAATCATTAAAAAGGATCTAAGCGTTGTGAAGAGGTGATGGATTGTGGGAAGTCAGATGGGATTTGACCGGGGTGACCATGGCCAATCTAGAGACATCCTCGTCTTTTGTGGTTTAGAGTCAACTGATGTGGATGAGGTTTGTTGTGATAAATGTGAATGGTAGCTGATGTAGAGGGGAAAAAAATCTGAGATGGGTAAGTGGGTTTTCTAATAAAAACCTAATCTCTCACGAGGATCTTGTATGTTAGGGCTATTGAAGTCAACTGAGGTAGATAGATGTACCTCTAGATTGTGAGCTGTGTGTACATTATTTGAGATTACCTTATGAAAACGGCGTTAATGACTCTCTGGGCAGAGGTCAACGGCATGGGGGGATTGGCGGTTGTGATAAATAGGGATGGTAGCTAATGAAGGGGCGAGAATTCTGAGTTGGGTAAGTGGGTCTTCCTATAAAAGACTAATCTTTGACGGGGATCTTGTCCTGTTTGGACTATTAAAGTCAACTTAGGTGGATGGATGTACCGCTCGATTGTGATCTGTTTGTACATTATTTGAGATTACCTCATGAAGATGCTGTTAAAGATTCTCTGGGAGAGGTCAACGCCATGGGGGGATTCGTTAGTCGTCAATGTAGGTCAGGAGTTCACCGTCATGAGGATGGCACACTACACTGGTTGGCAAGGGGATTGGGACCCGCAGTTGTGGGGAGGGGATCCATGGCGTGCTTGAGAGGGATCTTCTCTGCGAGCAGGCGGGAAGAATGGCCTGGTTGATTTCGGAGAGGACAGCGGATAAAGGTCTCGACGCGGACTTTTAATGTCTTCTGAAGCAGACAGAGAGAGAGAGAGAGAGACAGATAGGAAGACCCCGAGAGAGAGAAAGAGAGCATCCCCGGAGAGCGCCTCTTCGACATCTCCGTTGATACCGTCTCTCTCTCTCTCTTTATCTATCTCTCTCGTCGCGCCTTATTCTGCTTGGCTTTATTTCCTCTGCCAGACGAGGTCAGATCCAGCGGTGGTGTCTGAGCTCTTCCTTCCGCAAGGGCGTATTTAGCCATCTCTTCGGCGGGTCTCTGGTTTCCCTCGGCAGCGGCCCGGGTTTTCCCCCTTTCCTAGCTCTTCGAAGGGGAATTTGAGTCTTGCCCAGCTTTTTTCTGGTCGATTTCCTTCTGGGTTTTCGGTGGCGGGAGGGCATCTGAGAGAGATCAGATCCTGACTTTGGCCTCCATGGGGAACTGCTGTTGGGCCCCCGCCAGCCGTTCTGAGGAGGGGGGACCGAAGCAGAAGAAGGAGACGAAGCCCAACCCCTATGCTCTGGACTATAACAGGGGCCCTTCCTATGGCAGCAAGCTCGCCGTGCTGGTGGAGCCCACGGCGAAGGACATCACCAGCCATTACGTGCTCGGGGCGGAGCTCGGCCGAGGGGAGTTCGGAATTACCTACCTTTGCACTGACAAGTCCACCGGGGAGGTCTTCGCCTGCAAGTCGATCTCGAAGAAGAAGCTTCGGACCGCCGTTGATATTGAGGATGTGAGGAGGGAGGTGGAGATCATGAGGCATCTGCCGGGCCACCCCAATATAGTGAAGCTCAAGGATACCTACGAAGATGAAGGGGATGTCCACCTGGTTATGGAGCTCTGCGAGGGAGGGGAGCTCTTCGATCGCATCGTTGCGAGGGGGCACTACACGGAGAGGGCCGCCGCCGCCATTACGAAGACCATCATTGAGGTTGTGCAGGTATGTTCCCCTTTTCTCAACCCCCCACAACTTCATCTTTCCTTTACCCGTTTTACGACCTTCTTTGAGCTTGAGAGTCTGTTCTGTGCATGCTGGTCAAACTTGGCTATAATTTCCTCCTCTCTCCCTCTACATCGCTCAGTATCTTTCTCTCTCTCTCCCTCTCTCGCTGCTGATGGGAAGAAATGGGCTATCTTTTTTGGAAATTGGATTGTTTGTTCATGTGCATCTATTTATTCTTTTAATGCCTATTTGCTCAATAAGCTCAAAGTCCTCCCACCTTCATCTAATTGCATGCTAATTTTTTGCTTCCATTTGCATGATTTCTAGGGCCATCTTCTACTATTGTGCGCTAATTATTTTTTATTGCTAGACTTATTTTCTGTTTACTTTATATTATAATTAAGTACAAGGTTCTTGCCTTTAGTTGGTTAAGTCTACATCCTTTTTGCGCAAATGTAGAGGCATTTTAATGGTCTACTATCTACCCATTTTAATATTTTTCCTTGATTCGGAAATCGTTATGCTTTGACTGAGATGCGTGGTGGCATATCGTCACAAGTTAGATTCTTTTTTGTCACCATTTGTGGCAAACCAGATTTGATCAAATGAGGTTGATGATGGCGGTGAGTGACCACCCACTTCTTCTACGCTCTTACAGAACTGCCACAAGCATGGAGTGATTCATCGGGACCTCAAGCCAGAAAATTTTCTGTTTGCAAACAAGAAGGAGAACTCTCCACTCAAAGCCATAGATTTTGGGCTGTCTGTCTTCTTCAGACCAGGTTTGAATCCAGGGACCCCACCCTCCCTCTCCACACCAATCTATCGAGTTGTTTTTGCCATAACTGGTAACCCAGAAGCTGGGTACCAGTTTATATTGACCAATTCCGTGTTCCTGTGAATATCCGGTTTTTTTCATATTTTATTTGTTATAACCTCGTTTTCTGCAACAAACAGGAGAGAGGTTTTCTGAAATTGTGGGGAGCCCCTACTACATGGCCCCGGAGGTTCTGAAACGAAACTACGGGCCTGAAGTAGATGTCTGGAGTGCGGGAGTGATCCTTTACATTTTGCTCTGTGGAGTTCCGCCATTTTGGGCCGGTCAGTTTCTAAATTGGAGATTATAAAATGGGGGATCCTCCCTGGCTAATATCCATTTTCGTTTGACAAATTTATTTGCTAATTGATAAATTTTATTTTGAATTTTTTTACTGCAGAAACGGAGCAAGGTATCGCCCAAGCAATCATCCGCTGTGCTATAGACTTCAATAGGGATCCTTGGCCCCTGGTTTCTGATAATGCAAAGGACCTTGTTCGACGGATGCTTGAACCAGATCCTACAAAGCGACTGACAGCTCAAGGAGTGCTCGGTGATGTGCATTTTCTTCTTGCATCTTTTTTAGATATCTAGAGGTTTGACGTAGTGGGTCAACTGGATGACTTGGAAGAATGCTCTAATAAATAGTCGTTTAATTTAGCAGTTAAAAGTAGAAGTAAAGGGACATTTATGCATGTGCTTCTTGTCTCTCATAAACCTTTGGTGGCTCCTTTGGATCCGACGGGGCGCAGATTCGTGGGCAAATCTTGTGATATTAATGCTAATGGTGCTCATTCAGTCCATTCTATCTGGTTCTAGGCGCAAAAGTTCAGTTCAAATTCTTAAACGGGAATTTTGCCCTTTAAAATTCCACTCGATTAGTTTTATCTGTAGCCTTGTCGGTGTTCTTGAGCTTGAACACAGAACCTCATTTGTCGGTTGGCCATTGCTGCGGAATTTTTGTCTTTTTCCTTTTTTTTTTTTCTCATCAGCACGTTGCTCTTTCAGTTTTTCCATCTGATTCATTGTAGAACGTATCAGTACAAATTTTGATTCTCTGCTCATTCTGTAGACAACATCTACCATTTTTCCTTTCTTGACCAAATCATATAATTCTGAGTATTATTCAGGTATTTATTGATTCTGTGATCGCAGATCATACGTGGCTGCAGAATGCCAAAAAGGCTCCCAATGTTTCTCTTGGAGAAACTGTTCGCGCAAGGCTAAAACAGTTCTCAGTGATGAACAAGCTCAAGAAGAAGGCTCTTAGGGTAAGGGTTGGGTTTTTGAGTTAAGAATAATCCCTTCTAGGTTACTATCGAAATAACTCTGTAACTATAAAGACGACCAACATCTAAAGGTGTCAAAACCAATGGTTGCCATCGGACAACATCTTTGGCTGTCCACGTAGAAAAACCCAAAATTTGGCTTGCTTGTGTGGGGCCATGTTTAGAACAGTCCTGTACTGGGTATTATAAGGAAATAAGGCTCTCAAGGTAAGGCTTGGGAGTTGATTCGCTATAAAGCTTGCTCTTTTTTATACTATTTTTTGTGTTTTCAAGCATTCTACGGTGCCAATATGTGATTCGAGTATTATTATTGGCTGTTATATTGGGAGCCAATTGAGAAAATAACTTACGTTTTGCAGGTAGTTGCTGAACAGCTGTCTGTTGAAGAAGTTGCAGGGATAAAGGAAATGTTCCAAATGATGGATGTGAGCAACAATGGGAAAATAACATTGGAGGAATTGAAGATAGGCCTCCATAAGCTCGGACAGCATATTCCTGACCCTGATGTTCAGATATTAATGGAAGCTGTAAGAACTTTTTTTTTTTTTTTTTTTTCTAGACCAGCCCTTTGCATGCTCATTGTGTGCACTGATAAAAAGCATTGGAATCAGTCTATTTAGTTCTTTTGTTGCTTCAAAAACGGCAAAAAGTGTGTTTGAAATCTGAATTCTCATTCTCCTGAAAATACATCCGCTGATGTCTGTCTAAAACCCTTTTTGCCTGGTACCATTTCCATAAGTCAGCACAGCATGGTTTTGGTGTCCACAGATGAAAAAAACTCTAAATTTCTCATACATAAAGGAATTAAGGTGACCCTGATCGTGCCTTGTTATTTTTATTTTCTTAACTACTAGATTTTGCATAACTATGAGTAGACAGCTGTTAAGCTTTTTCCTGTCATTATTGTGGGCTCACACAATTACAAGCACAGGTTTTGAAATATTATAAATTTCATATAACTAAGATAATTAAAATGAACCATATAACCATTAGATTGTCTAAGTAGGGGTAAAAACACGTAGCATCACGTCAGTGATTATCATGGAGTCATAGAATTGTAAGAAAGATTATGAAATCCCTACCGTCAGCGAAACTTTCTTAAATTTGTTGATTTATTGGGGACGTATACATTTTCCTGGTGATATTGTTTGATTAGATGGCATTGGATCTTCTGACTTTGGCAATGGTAGGCTGACGTTGATGGGAATGGGACTCTGGACTATGGAGAATTCGTTGCTGTTTCGATTCATCTGAAGAAGATTGGAAATGATGAACACCTGCGTGAAGCTTTTGGATACTTTGATCAGAACAAGAGTGGGTACATAGAAATTGAAGAGCTCAGGGATTCCCTGGCCGATGACTTGGGGCCAAATAGTGAGGAAGTCATCAATGCCATTATCCACGATGTAGATACCGACAAGGTCAGCTTCTGTTCTAATTTCCATTATTACTTCCTTTATTATTTCATTTTCCCTCCTATTGAATCAACACTATGAAAGAACAGATTTATTCATTTACATTTATTTGTGTCTCGGGTAGTAATATTGAAACTTAACTTACAGGATGGGCGAATAAGCTACGAGGAATTTGCGGCGATGATGAAGGCAGGCACGGACTGGAGGAAGGCATCGAGGCAGTACTCAAGGGAGCGGTTCAATAGCCTGAGCCTGAAGCTGATGCTGGATGGATCCCTGCAAGTAGAGGCTGAAAGCAGATGACGGTATAACAGGGAATCAGCTGACTCGGAGATTCAAGATTCTTCCTTTTTCTTCTGGGTTTTCCTATGTTTTTATGACATTTTCTCTCTCCTCTGGGGAATCTGCCTCGGTTGGAAAGTTCCATGGCGAATGTGGTGCCAAGGGAAGGGATGGAGGCTGTTAACAGGAATTTGTTGGTGTAAATATGTATTTTCCCTCTATTTTAACATAGTTTTTCTCCCGCTATGAATTGTTGTCAATGTTGTAAAACATTTGAAGGCCAAAAGGACTCCGCTGTCATTTTTAGTTACTTTTAACCAGTTCTTATTGTTCGAGAGAAGATTGAGAAAATTCTTCGAAGAGATGCATGCTGAATTCGGAATGAAGCATAGAGGTGAGCTGAACTTCTGAGAATATCAACGAAAGCAAGTACAAAATTGGTATTTTATTTTTTACAAACTGAACATCTAAAAGAATAATTGCCTAGGTTTGATCTCAATTATTCGAAGCTAATGCATACTCTGATGCCTTGTAATTGTTAACTTTCTTCAGATGACAGACGTAAAGATCTTGATATTATGCGTTCACAGAAGAATGGTAAGATCTTTATCGTCGCTCGTACAGTATCTGTCGCTGCTTTTCTTTTTCAATTCGTGCATCCATTTCTCAGAGGCGGTCCGGTCCGTATATGGCCCGAACCATGTGGCGGGTCGAAGGGATTGAAGCCACAGATCGTCCTCGTGCTACGGATGGATGGAGACTTTTGGACTAGAGCCATGCACGCTTGGATTGCGCATGCTTGACGTATGGTGTCGGCGTTTTCGAGTTGTTGGACCTCGCTGGATGTGTTTTATGACGTCTTGGCTGTCTCACCGTTTACAAGTGGCGTTAGAGGTCGCTGGCCAGCGTCGTCCCACTGGGATCAGATCAGACGGGATGATGGGTATCGTGGTCAAAGCCGAACAGGCATTCAATGCAGCGGAATTGGTAAAGATCTATACCTTAATGATGAATAAGTGTACCTGTCTCCACAACCGCCACGGACTGTGCTGCCACCGTATTGGCATTGATAACATGGACCTCAGATTTTCTGCTGTGATAGGAAGGATCATGCAGTCATGGTAAATTCCTATTAACAGATAGGAAGGTGCATGTGAGTAATTGATTCCGTGAATAAAGAAAATGGTAATAAAAGAGGGAGAGATAAATTGAGAGAGAGGGAGAGAGAGAGAGAGAGATTGTCAGATATACATACATGTATATATACATTTAAATGCAGATCAAGAGAGAGGGAGAGAGAGAGAGAGAGACATGGTGCTCTCATTGTGTCAAGTACCCATTGTTCCCATCAGAAGGGACTCCAAATTCATAGGGCACAAAGATTGCCTTGCTGTTAAACCTCCTTGATCCCAGATCAAAACAGCCTTTCACCTCCGCCAACTTTGAGCTTTACACATTGCTTATGATTTTCAGTTGGACATGAAAATTGACCTTTATAACTTCAATTTTTGCGAGAGTCCCAAATTTCTGCTTCATATGTCCATAATGAAGAGTTCGAATGATGGAAATGGAGACAAACCATACTATCTAATAGCACCTCAAATTGAGGTCAAAGGAATATATGGTGATGCAACTTTAATACTATCCTGAAATGGAATCTTAACTTGAAACTGACCAAAGAGTGATCTCTAAGATGGGTGACCAAAGAGTGATCTCTAGTCCACAAGGTGAAAAGGGTTCCTTTGAATCCACAAGGGGGTCGCCATAATCCAGCATCAATGAGATAGAATCTAGAGAAGAAAAAAAAATCATAATATTCAATAATACCTTTAAGACTACAACATGAGGCCTTTGAATATATAATTTTTTTTGGTGCCCCTAAAAAGGTGGTTTTATTAGGATTATAGTTTAAATTGAACTTAAGTCATGTTTCAACAAATTCAAAATGACTAAAAGCGTAGAAAAAATTCAAGTGAGAGAATCAATTTGTAATACATTTAAGACCTACTTTATTATGAACCAAATGAGGTACTAGGTCATCTTGTTTCAATAGTTTAGTTTGCACATTTCTTAGACTTTTAGTACATTGAATTTGGGTTGTGGATGGGTTACATCAACCTTTAATACTTCAAAATAACTTTTCCTCATGTCTTCATGTGACTCAGGATAATAATCATAAATATCTATAACATTGAAAGGAGAAGTCATATCAAATTTCTCTATTAAGTCAATGATGTAGTCATTACTATTGATTTTCTATAGGATTTTGAATGATTCATATTTCTTTAATTTTAGCTTTTAATAATCACTATGTAAGAATTTTTTTATGAAATACATCACAACTAAAGAACAAACTTTAAAAATTTTATTTTGTTGACAAGAAGAAGAAAAAACTATAGAATAGATGATTGAAGAAGAGAAGAAAGAGAAAGAAAGAAAAGTGGAGATTGTGGAGGAAGAATAGGAACGAGGAGAATAAGTCCAAATTGAGCCTAGTGGGCGAAGTGAGCTTATTCTAATGTTCCTCCTCAAGCTAGAACATACAAGTCAAATATGTCTAGCTTGGTACATGTCACGTCATAAGAGATCCCCACAAGACTTGATAAAGGCATCTGTGAGTTGATGAAATAAGATAATGTGCAAAGTAAAGATAACACTTGACATTACCTTATCTCAAATATAATAGTAGTTAATTTCGATGTGTTTTGTCCATTTCTGAAATGTAAGATTGTTAGTAATAAAGATGGTAGTTGAATTATCATAGCACATAAGTATTAACATAGGAGATAGTTGTCAAGTTCTTTGAGAAGTGAATTTAGACACATCATCTCTTACGTCGTCTCGGCTATGATATGATACTCGGACTTTAGCATTGAAACAAGATACCACATTTTACTTCTTAGAGCATCATGTGATAAGGTTGCCACCCACATATGTGTAATAACTATTGGTGAATTTGCCATCTCTCTTGTCACCAGTATATTCTACATTTAAGTAGACTTCAATCTGAAGATGCTAATATCTTTGATAGATAAGCCCTTTCTTATGAGCTCTTTTGAAGTATGACATAACTTGTAAAGCTCCCTCCTAGTGAACTTGTTAAGGTTTCTTCATGAATTGATTAAAGATATTAACTATGTACATAATGTCGAGGTGAGTAACGATGAGGTAGATCATCTTTCTCAACAATTGTTTCTATCAATTAACATCCTCTAAGAGTAGAGATGACGTATCCTAGAAGCACAGATGTGCCTTCATAAGTGGTGACTTTGGCTTGCACCCAAGTAGTTTAGTTTCTTGAAACATATCAAGAGCATACTTTTATTAAGAGAAAATAAACTTGCCATTTTGATAGGCAAACTCAATCCCAAAGAAATAGTGTGAAATTCCTAGATCTTGTATACAAAAGTATTGTTATATGTATGATTTTTTAGTTTATATACTTGCTTCATTACTTTCTATCACAAGAATGTCATCAACATAAACAACTAGGATGATAATGTTAGCTTCAATAGTTTTTATAAGTACTATGAGATCTGTAAGATATGGTAAGAATCTAAATTATGTCAGAAGGCCACTAAACTTGACGAACTAGGCATGTAGACTTTGTTTAATTCATAAATGGCATGTTACAAAAGACACACCTTTGATGACTCTCTTTGAGCAACATATCTAAGAAGTTATTTCATAAATATTTGTTTTTCAAGGTCACCATAGAGTTGAGCTGAACCACTAGAGAGAATATCTTAGTATAAATTCACGAGCAATGAAGTGAGTCTTGTGATGTGTAATAAATTCATTTGGATTATACTTGTGTAAAAAACTCACTTGCATGTGATGATGTTAGAATCGCATGGATGAAATACAAATGTCCAAGTTTCTCGAGACACCATGGTATCAACCTCTAAGTCCATGACCACCTTCTACTCAAGTATTTGTGCAGCCTCAAGATATGATCGTGGAATTGACTCGAAGGCCATGGAAAGAGCAAAGGTATGAAAAGAAAGAGAAAAACCATCGTAGAAAATAAAGTGAGAAATAGGGTATTTGGTGCATGCACATATACCTTTGAGGAGAGTAATAAGAAGATTAAGGTCATCTACTTAAGTGTCAGAATAGACAACTAAAGGAAGCTCTTCGGTAGATGGTGAAGATGAATCTAATCTCAAAGCATAAGAGTCAAATGACAACAAAACCGAAGGTGTCGAAAGAAGAGCTAATGAAGAAGAAATTAGACAAGTAGAAAAAGTAGGAGAGGGATCTGTAATGATCAACACAAGACAAAAACTAGGTGGTGAAGATGCAATAGATCAAAGAGGAGTTGATGTTCGTGAAAAGAAGGGAGACTCTCCATGAAAAGTAACATCAGCTGATGTCATATAACGACGAGTATTAAGAAAATAGACATGATAACTTTTTTGTGTTTGTGAGTAATCAACAAAGACCTTTTTGAGAGCACAAAGATTAATTTAGAAAGAGAATGATAGGGGTCTTAGATTAAAATAGTGTATCTAAAGACACGAGAGGGTAAGAAAAAAAAATAGAATTAGATAAAAGGCAATGTAGAATGGTTGTACTAAGTGGAGTGGAAGTGATAATTATAAATTAGTAGTTGTATCTATGTATTAATATCTTATATATAGATCCTAATTAATGAGTAGAAGATGTAATTATATATATTATCAACTTATTATGCTATTTATAATATTTTATTATATAAATCCTAATATATATTATTTTATTTATATTATAAGACTAACCCCACTTGATAGTTATTTGATTGCAAAGACTTAAGTGAGCTTTTATTATGAGTTTGAAGTAATGAAAGAAGTTCAAGTTTTCAGACAAAGAAAAAACCTAAGTCTTATAAAGAGGGCCGGCCTAATATGTTTATGAGCTTAAGATAAGACATCACCTTGGCCTAGCCTAATTTGAACATAAAAAGGTTATCAAGGAATAAGATCTAGATCACTCATCTTAAGGTACCTTAAGATGAAATTAGAGTGCCACCCTTATAGAAGAATTTAGGCCATCTACTAAGAGAGTCAGTTATTAATCATAACCATCTATTAGAGGGGCCTAATTCTCGAGAAGATTAAGATGTCTAACCCTTCTCCTAGAGGGCGCTTTTTGGCTCTCTCTAATAGTGGCTAGTTGAAGAAAACAAGAGAGAAATTAAGGCATGATCAATGGTATTCTTGTGTCCAAATTATTGTGGAGAAGAGATTACATGGAATGGATCAAGATTGTCACAGATCAAGCATCACTTGGCCTAGGACTAACACATAATGAGATTTTTGCAAGATATAAATTTGGGGCATTCTTATAATCCTCTCTATGGATAGATTAACTCTTAATTTGAACTAGTTGTATCATTTCATTACGTTAGATTCATTCTCTTTTCTTTGCCACAATTTCTATTTCTCTTTTCTTCACCTTTTTAAAATTTAATTCCACCTTTCAAAATCTTAAGTGTATATATATATATATAAGAAATAAAATAAGTAGAATTCTTACTTTCATTACTCATGTTCTTTGAGAATTGACCCTTACTAATTCTAAATAGAAGAGTGAGGTTTTATAAATATTATTTATATAAACTTTGTTACTCAAAGACGACATATCTAACCTCTAAATCGAGTTTATCATGAAGAAAGCCGATTTTAAAGATATGTGATTATTAAGAGAATATCAAATCACAAATAATGAAGAAAATTTATCTCAATAAGTAGTGTGCAAGTAATATCAAGTAGTTAATGATATTTTTGTTTGGCAACATTATTTTTTTGAGATGTGTATAAACACATGGTATGATGAAAAATATTATGATGTGTGTAGACACATGGTTTAATGAAGAATACCGTGATCAACATAAAATGTGCAAAGTAAGTCTTGGACTAGTTTTAAAGTACTGTCGATGTGAAGAATCTTGAGCGTAGTAGAGTACTAAATGATGACCTCGATAATGAAGTGAACAATTATGGTGTGAATTTAGGTACAATCTTAGAGAAGATAAAGCTAATTTACTTGAGTATAGTCATTAACAAAGACAATATAGCAGCGAAGATCTAAGATAGATGGAGTACAAGAGGGGTCTTAAATATCATAATAAATGAGGTCAAAGACTAATGTAGATAGAATTTTGTCTTGACTCGCGTATGAACTACAATGGTATTTATTTAATTGACATGACTCGCACACAAATTTACTAAGAGAAAGTCAAGGTAAGATTTTTTAAAGTTTTTCAAAACAAAAATATCATAAATGATGATGCCACAAAAGAGATGAAGTAACCGTAGAGGAAACAAAAAAGTTTCAAAGGTCAGAAAAAGGTTCATTAGAAATTAACTCATAAACACCTTATCTATTCTCATACCCTAAATCAATCCTACACTTGATATATAGATTTTGGAAGATACAATTAAAAAAAAATACAATAGAGTAAAGAATGACTTGAGTAATGACACTAATAGATAAGAGATTAGCAAAAAAATTGAGAACATAGAAAATCTGAGTGAGAGGAATATTTGGGGTAACAATAGTATTGCTATGTCCATTAACCAGACAAGTCTAACCATCGGCAATAGTAACCGGTGGATGATGAGAGGTAAGCTGGTGTGATGATAAAATAGTAGATGCATCAGTCATGTGGGTGGAGACCCTTGAGTCAATAATCTATGGTGAAGATGAAGATGTAAGGAGAGCGTGTGTACATGACATGGAAGGATTCAAAAGCAAGGCCAAATTGATTGAGAAATAAGTTATGGTATCACTAGAGCGACGTAGTGTGTCATACTTGGTAGAGGTCAACGTCATATGAAAAGTCAAAGATGAGACATTAAATAGTGTTATAAAAGCTAGTGAAAAAGACAAGAGAACTAGTTGGGCATAATTAGGCTTCCCAAACTATTTTCTAACATTTGTCGAGTGAGTGATTTTACTTGCCACAGTAGATGTATGGAGGAAAATAATTATGACCCTTCTCACATAGCGGATTACTACTATTTGATCTCATAGTGGGAGCGTCATGTGACACTCGAGGAGTGGAAATAGTTATCACCAAAAGAGTAGATGTGCAATTGGCTATAGCAAGAGTGCTTGTACTCACAACGAAGTGTAGCGAATAAAATATAAGAGATATCAGGTACCCAATCTTTAGAGAGGATCATCTCATGAATCTAAGAGGTAATTGATGGGTGAAGTCTACTTAGATGGACTTTGGCAAGAAACTCCTAACAATAATGTTCGAATGTTCGGAGGTTAGTGGTCAGAGGCTAATAGATGACAAACTCTTATATTAGGTCCTAAAGATGACTAAAATGAGTTTGAAGTGAGGAGTCACTTTACTTGTAGGTAAAAAGTGACTCAAAGATCTCGATTGTACGACTAATATTTGTTCGATTGACATATATATTCTCTAATGTCGTCTATAATTATTATGTAGGGTGAATCTGGATGAGAGGCACAACAATACTCAATTCAACACTCTAAAGCATCCAAGTAAGGATGACTAAATTGAGTTGAGATCATGAAGTAAAGGATGGATCAATGAAGCTAGATAGATCAATCGACAAGTGGTAGAGAAGGTTGTGTGATGTTAAGAAGTGCTTGAATTCAGAGGCCCACGATGTATAATTATGTACATTGAAAACATATATCAGTTGAGTGAGTTGTGTCATGATGGAGTGTCATAGAGTAGCTGACTCGATTGAAGGAAGAGTGACAACTGACTGAAGACCTAACATAAGAGGCACCTAAGACATTGAGGATTCGCCCACCAAATCCATAGATCAAGATTAGTGGGAGATGAGATGATAGTGGGAGGATACGTTTTGCATGAGAAATGTTGAAATGGAGCCCTAGGAGGCGATGCATGGGGTTCTAGGAGGTAGCATTGGTGGCATGCGAGGCATCTACAGTCGGTGCATAGGGCACTGACAGGAGATGTAGTCGGTGCATGGGGCACCAGTAGGAGATGGCACTATTGGGCACATAGACACAATGGCACGTGGGTGGACATATAGGATGGCATTGGGCAAGTGTTAGATGAGTATGTAAGTGCACGTGACAAGAGGTGCAACAGGCATGTAGGGCTACACAGAGTAAGCACCTAGTAGGAGCACAAGGTGGCACTGTTAGAGATTGCGTCGAGAGAGGAGAGGGGATGCCGAGAGAGGAGGTGGAGCAGTGGTGGTGAAGAAACCCTAGGGCTCTAATACCATGTTGATAAGAAGAAGATAAAACTTTAAAATAGATGATTGAAGAAGAGGAGTACATGATGTTATATAGAAGAAGAGAAGAAAGAGAGAGAGGAAGAGAAGTGGAGATTGTGGAGGAAGAATAAGGACATGGAGAGAATAAGTTCAAATTGGGCCTTATGGGCCAAGTGGGCCTATTCTAACATATTCTTTTTCTTACCACTACCTCTTTAAATTATATTAAGTGATCAAAAGATGCTTCATGACATTTTTGTGTATTATCTTAATATAGCTGGTTAGTGTTTTTGCTACAATACTTGCTAAAAAGCTATCTATAAAATAATGAAATATGACATTTTTGTGCATTAGCTTAATACAGCCAGTCATTGTTTTTGCTACAATACTTGCTAAAAAGCTATCTATAAAATAATGAAATATAACATTTTAGATAAAAGATCCACAACCACCTGCCACTCAATTGTTGTTAGGAAAATAATCAAAAAATTAATATTTATAAACTGAATTCAAAATAATAATTAAAGTTAATATTTGGTAAATTTAGTCATCCATATAGATGCTAGTAAATCTCAATATCAATTTTTTGTTTCAAATAATTTTTGATATAAAAAATAATGAAAATAAAATAAAATAAAATATCTCTACATTTTGATCTTTTAAAAAGCTTGATGATGTTGACACCAGATTTTGAGTTTTAAATCTTCCAATTTTGATGTGCCCGCATTTAGAATTAATTGATTACTCTAAATGTATAAGAATTTTCAGCAAAAATAAAAGAAGAAATTTTGAAGAAAGGAAACTAAAGGATTATAAATAATGTTTAAATCAGAACAAACTAAGGGAGGAGTGAGGAAATATGACCAACAATTAAATCCCTTGACACATTTCCTACTAATGTGGTCAAGAGTCACTGTATGTTTCATCAATTATTTTGATGATTTCTAAATTACTAAAAGATTGTTGAAAAATCACATTATAAATTCCATTGAAAATCTAAAAAGTATGTTATCCAAATTTTAACTTCATGATTAAATTATTACCAATTTAAAATATTTATCAAGGTTATAAACCCTGGATAATTGTGATAGTACATTGATTAAAACTTGAGAATATATTTATATTGCATAAATTAATAATAACTAAATTAAACATAAATTCATCACACAATTCCCAAACTAGTACTAATGCATTTTAATTTTAATAATTAGTATTTAAATTGATTCTAAATATAATTAATTCAATTTTAAATTATCACCCATATCTATGCTCATGACAATTTGAAGACACAGTCTATGATGTTTCTTGAAATTAGCAATGGAGTATATGATCTCATATTTTTAGACTGTTCCTTTTTCACTTCACAAATTTGAAATTTTCATACATGATTTTCAACATGATTCTTTAATTTTGACAAATAATAACATTTCTCCACTCGTTGTAGATTTTTCTCACCCACAAAATATCCTCAAAATCCTCCTACATATAATTTATTAATCTATTCTCATGCAATGAGTCCATGAAACACATAATTGATTTCCTCCAAGAAGGATTTTTTTTTAATGAGCCGATTAGATCATTCAGTGAGAGTGAGCGAGGGAGAGAGACGGGGAGTGAGTCTTCAGTGGCGGCAACGGTGGTACTGAGGCCTGACGCTATTTATAGGGGACGAGGGCCCCGGGGAGGAGATGACGTCCTCAGATGCTGAAGTTGACACTCGTCGTATCCGAGATATGCGATCGGGGAAGCGGAGGATCAGCTGAACAGTGACCGTGGCCCGCGCCGCCAGCAGAGTGTCCAGAAAGAGACCGAAACAGTGCTCTGTCTTGCGGTGGCTACCAGATGCACGTTAGCCTGTTTTTGTCCATACAGCCGTAGGAGAAATGACGAGAAGGAACACGTGTGGATTCGGGCGTTAGAGTTGTGTCTTGTCTCTCCCTGGCCTGCTCGACGCCTCTGGACCCAGGTGTTTCAACCGTCCTCGCCTCTGTTGAGCCCTCTGATTCTTGTTTTCCACTTGGAGTCAAATAAGCTGTCTGATAGATGTGGACAAACGGGACTCCCCTGTCTGTGCGTTGTGAACCGTAGCGCGGAACGCCAGATATCCTTGTACGGTGTTGGATGTGCGTTATTGTTAACCGAAGGATCCTCTTCATCTTCTTTTCCTCGTTCTAAGAGAGACGTTGGGGATGTTGCGCAGCGGACGACGGTGGAAACAGTCGCGCATTCAACACCGGGTGAACGCTGGTGGGCGATTTTCCATTCCGACCCGAGAAGTTGTCTCTGCGGTGTTCACAAAACTCTTCCTCTTCTGGCACCGTAATCCTTTGTGTGCGGGTAAAAGCTTCTTCTTTTAAGGTACGATCGTACTAAGGGGAAAATAATCGAGACACGAGCCGTTTCTGAACGACGCCACGCATCTATTGGCGAGTAAACCGTGACATCGGAAAGGGTTTAGTGCTCTAGTTCAAAACTGCTCTGCGCTAGTGACTTCACCTCTATACATGAACCCAGTAACGGATGTACGGGGACCGGATCGTAGACGAAGCGATCCTCGGAGAGGAGCACTCGCATTCCGCACACTAACGCCTCTCTCTCTCTCTCTCTCTCGCCTGTCTCCACCGGTCGCTAGTACGCAGAGGCATGCTTCTATTTACTTATTCGGAACAGTAGCTGCGGGTTGCACTTGTGACAAGCATGAGGCTTCTGTGCAATTAAACTAGGGAGTCTGATTTACACGACGTTGAGAAGCTACAGCGGTTACAAATTTACACGATGTTACAATCGGACACCGAGGTCGGGGCTATAACGAAATGAACGAATTGTCATCTGCGTGTTCGAGGTATAGTGAATGAATTGTCGTCTTCGTGTACGAGGTATAATGAATGAATTTGTTTCTTCCATCCTCCGGGACGGAAGCAGGCGTCTTCAGGAGGAGCACGTCGACGGTACGACGGTGCCGTATTTTGACAAGCTGACGTTGCGGCAGAAGCTCTTGGCAGGTGCTCCGCTCGCGGTGACGAGGCGGACGTCCTGCAGCGTTATCCCCCGACAGGGGACGGTGCGGCTGCAGTCGAAGTCCATGGCCACCGCGGTGGCGCTCGTCCCTCGGACGTTCTGGAAGGTCACTCCGCTCACGGCGACCGCGGATTTCTGCGCGGCAAAGGGCGAACGGAAGATTAGCGAGAGGAACTGAGCGAGAAAGCGAGAGTGAGATAAAAGAGAGAGCGAGCGAGAGAGAGAGAGAGCGGAAGCAGGAGAGACGCAAAAGGCGGTGCTGGCATGCTCCACCTGTTCGCCGCAGGACTTGGGGGAGTCGCAATAGTTCTGGTCGATGATTATTGGGTTCTTCACGTTGTCCATCACGATGTTCCTGAAGATGATGTTTCTGGCGTACCCTTTTCCACCCTGAAGGGAGAGGACCGAAGGACGCCGTCGTCGCAGTGTCAGTTTGGGGAGCGCGAGAGAATTCTGGTTGGGTAGTCAGTCAGATGGCGTTACCTGCCAGGTCTTGATCCGGACTCCGTTGGTGGTTCCCTCCAGCCGCGCCGTGTCGACCAAGACGTCGGAAACGGTGTGTTCCGCACCGTTGGCTCCAAGGCTCCCGATACTGCCAGCGACGATGTGATGCGTCAACGGGGGAGAGGGGAGAAGATAGTGAGAGAGCACGGGGGTGAGAGGAAGAGGAGGCCAGAAGCAGATCCCAGCACATAGCCGGTAGATGTGGTACCTGATTCCGTGGCCCGGTCCGCAGACGATGTTGGTGGCCGTAATGGAGCGTGAGCCGCTGACGATGGAGATGCAGTCGTCGCCTATAGGGAGCAATTTAAAGCGAAGTCACGGCCTGCATTCTTCCGGCTTCTCGGATGGGGGAGGCCAAGGAAGCGGAGGCGGAGGGTGGACCTGTCCTGATGACGGAGTCGCTGATCTTAACGTCGGTGCTGCCGGAGACGTGGATTCCGTCCGTGTTGGGACTGTTCCCCGGGGCGGAGATGGTCAGTTGGGAGATCCGGACGTTGGCGCACTTCGAAAAGGTGACGTGCATCTGCTGGCTGTTCTTGAACTTGAGATCGGTTACGGTCAAGCCGCGGCAGGATTGGAACGTCAGCGCCTGCAAGGAGTCAACCAGAGAAGTCAGCTCGCGGAAACATCGGAATCCACAAACTGAACGAGTTGAGTCTGGTCCAGAACGTACCGTGGGTGCACCCTTGCACGGCTTTTTAACGTCGCACCGAGGAAAGATCAGAAGGCGAGTCAGTCAGTGGGTCGAGAGGAGCAAAGCCGAAGACGGAAGGAGTTTCCGCTGGCAGTGCCATGGAGTGCGCAAGCGGAGAAAGCAAGAGGGGTTGCTACCTGTGCGGAGTCGACCTTGCAGGAGACCTTCCACCACACCTGCCCGTTGCCGTCGATGGTTCCGCCGCCCTCCACTCTGAGGCCGTCGACCTTGTCGAACAGCATCCAGAGCCTGCGGTCCGCTCCGTCCCAGTCGGACATCCTTCCGGAGGCGAGAATCGTTCCCTTGATCTGTGGGCGACAGTTGAAAGACAGGGAGTCTAAGGAAGCGCGACGCAATAAGATTTTGGTGCGAGGGAAGCTGGGGAGCGGATTGTCGTGTCTCACCGCTACGGTGATTGGAGACTTGCAGGGACCGGAGAAGGTGATGGGCTTGAGCCGGTATGCCTTCCCCTCGGGGACCAGCACAGTGACGGGAGCTGAGGAAGAGCAAGCCGCCTTCCAGGCAGCGGCGAATGCCTGCAGACGAGATAATCGACGGGGGGGTCCGCGGGGGTTTAGAAGGAGATTCTCATCTTAGCCGAAAGAGATTGCTGACCGGTCTACTACCTTGGTGTCGTCCGATGATCCGTCGCCTCGGGCACCGAAATCCTTCACGTTCACCACTGTGCGTGCGCTGCCGAGAGTAGACCGCCTCCGTTCGTTGGCCGTCCCCGGGGACAGTTTCCTCGCAGTGGAGGAATCGGTGATGTCCACACCGGTACGGAATGAGGGGCCGCCGGAGAACGTGTGTTCCTGCTGAGAGTCGCCCGGACGAAGGAGAAGCACGAGGGCGAGGAGGAGGAGAAGCTTTTGCGCGTCCATCTGCGCCGCCTACGCTCAAGGGAGGTGTGCGTGTGTGGAGGTGAACTAGTTCGAGAGAGGGATAAGGAAACGTCGAGAGAGAGAGAGAAGTTGGCTTTCAGAAGGAGGGCTGAATATTGGATTTTGCTGTGGTAGATGGCAAATAGCTCCGCGCGGGTTATATAGACCGACGAAGAGAGAGACGGAGCTTGGGCGTCCGAGAAAGAAACTTCCATGCCAACTTTTACGGTTTTCCGGCATGTCCGTGGATATGGACGGAGAGATGGTAGTGGGACAGACGGAAGGGTCGCCTCGCCGCCGGCGCCGGCGCCCCGTCCCTCTTTCTCTCTTTTTGCCCCCGTGCATGCGTCTTCGCGTCCCGAATTCGGAGCCTTCGTTCGTGTGAAGCGCCGTGCGACGAACCCACCTGAAGATTACCGGGCGATTAATACCGGGTGCTACAACCGTCCGTCTGGTCAGCATATCTAACTGAACGGGACTCTCCCCCGCTGTGCTCGGTCAACTTTCTTTCTCTCGGATATCCGTCAGCTCATCTCTCTGTCTCGCGGCTTCCGTCAAATGTGAAAGATTTAGAACGTTTTTAATGCCCTTCGCTCCGCCGGCACGTGGCGACCCCCGCGGTAGGGAGGAGAACGCTGCGGGCGGATCTACGCACTCCCGGCCTGGTTGGAGTATGCAGGCTCCAGTGGCGGCGTAGTGTCAATTAGCGGCTGTAGCAGCTGCGGAATTTGGGGACGCGCGGGAGGGACGACCATCCGAAGATTGCATATTTTGCCGTGTGTGCGGACGCATCTCCACCGTCGCGGCGGAATTATCTCCGTCGGCGATGGCGAGTTCTCCGGGCTTGGGCTGACGATCGACGCGCCCGGCTAGATAGGCTTACAACTGGCCCTGATTGTCGGCTGGAGCAAATGCTTTCGAGAAGACTAAATATTAAGGGGCATGGGCTGCTGGACTATATTTCGAGAAGACAAATATTTCGAGAACAGGCTTCGAATGAAGTGATACCTTAATGGAAAGTGCTCGACTCTATAATGAAACAAGAGGTTGCTTCCCGAATAAGTGTCACCTTGGCTATCGGAAAACAGCAGGTTATATTCGCGTTTTGCAACCCAGCTCAACAAAGAAATCCTTCAGCCTCACCATCTTCTTGTTACCCTGAATTTTTGTCACATACTCTGCTTATGTTGTGGACAAAGAAAAAATTTTTGTATTTGTGAGATGAAGCCCACTGCAGTCCCGCTCAAATATAAATTTAGTCGGCGGCACTTCTCCCTGTGTCTACATCGCCACCCAAATGTGCACCTACAAAACCTTGTAAACTCGAATTCAGCCTTGTCCTTGTAAGCCTCTTATTCTTGTTCTTGGTCACAACCTTGTGTTTGTCCAAGACTCCTTCAATGAATATCACATTCTGGACTCTCATAATTTTTCAGTTTTGATCACTCCCGAACTGATAAAAAAACTTAAGGGATCCATATCTTATGAGAAAACACTTCATGGTGTTGGATGCAGTTTGTCTGTTTTTTTAAAAATTACATGAACATAAGAGAGGCATTCAAATGACCTTAAGTAAGAAAGATTCACCTTCTTCCTTCCCAATTCGGCACCCCTCTAATAGTTAAGAGTCTAGGGGCAGAAACATTCCTTAATTACCAAATTGGTTGTGTTAATACCATCTAACCGAAATAATTTTTAGAGCCGTGCTTGCAATCTCTTGTGCTGATGAGTGTTCTCCAATTCATGCTTTCACCAATGCCATCTGCTGATGAGTGTTCTCTACTTTCTTCTCTGTCCAATCCAATATTCTAAACAAAATTTCTTAAATTATTTGGTATTATGCTTACCGCCATTTTCTCACTACAAATATTTGACGTGGAGGCCAAACTTGAGTTCCACATGATTTTTGTATATATTGAAAATCATATCAAAAATTATACTTATTAAAAAAAATGAACTCATGCTAGGAGCAAATATCTAATAGCCAATGGCTGAAGAGCAGCTGTGGGGAAGACATCTGTCAGTTAGTCGTATGTAAGAGATATGTGAAGTAGAGATCTTTCCGGCTTATATAGCGAACTCAATCCTTACCTAATCTAGAACAAGTAGATTGAAATTGATCCCAGTAGATAGATGCTCTGCCCTCTAATTTATATATATAAAAAACTAATTATCCTTCATCACTAATTTTTATATTTTTGAAAAACATTCAACTTCTGATATGAACTACATGCGTCATTGATACATCTTTCTATAAGGATGTTTGAAGTTATTTTCTTTTTGAATATTTAAGGTTTGTAAATGAAATTCTAGGGCAGTCATGTAAGAAAATATTTGCTTCAAAGTATCATTTATACTTTGAAACTTTTAACCAATATGTTATTGAAATTGAATATGTTTTGTGTGAGAGAAGAGGCTAACCTCAAGACCTTTATCTTCATTAATCTGTTATCCTTTACCTCATGACATCGTCAAAGATGAATAAGGAGCAGAAAACCTTATTCTGATACAATTGATACATCTTTAGTTGTGTGGTGATGAAGTCTCAATATTGAATTCATGAAAGATAAAGTCTGTGTAAATATCTCTTATCCTAATTTCACAAAACTTAGAAGCTTCAACCCTTGAATCCACGAAAGAGTGATCTTCAGTGTACTAAGATCAAGAAGGTTCCCCTAAACCTACAAGGGAGGCGCCTGAACCAAAAAGCAATGAAATGGAATCTCAGAGAAGGAATTTTTTTTGTAACATTAAATAATGGTTATAGGGGTACGAGATGGGGTCTTTAAATAGATCAAAAGACTGTTAGAGTAGCTGTAAAAATGTGGTTTTGTTAGGATGGGACTTGAAAATATATTTAAGATACATATAAATAAATTTAAGGTGAATGAAAGCGTAAAATAAATTGAAAGTAAGAAAACTAGTTTATGATTTTGTCTAATATGTGTTTTATTTTGGCTAGATGAGGTATTGGGCCATTCCCTTCCAACATTCTAGTCTTTTCTTATCTGCCTGTTACCCTACATATCCCACCACCAAATGGCAGGCAATGCAGAATAATCAATGTAGACTGTACACCCAATATAAGAGAAAAGCGATTAGAAATACCACTAAAGATTCAAACCTACAAATTTGTGTACACCCAAGCTATACCTTCTTCAGGACATGCCCCCCACAATATGTTGATGGTCGCATGTTTTTTCCACCTCCCAATCTTAATTGCAATTAAAGTTTATTTTATTTATTCAAAGACAATAGTACCCCTAAAAAAATGAGAAATTGGCGCATGCATGAATTTTTGGATTGTTGACAAACTCAGCCCACGGATGTCTATATGTGATGCTCACATCAACTCAGATCAACTTATAGAATTAAATTACAAATATTTCCACTATTCTCCACATTAAACCTCATTTTAAGCCTCATATTGAACAGGGAAGGAATTTCAATGATCAATGGTGACGGGGATGTAGGTCCTCATCGTTGCACAGTGGAAGAAATGTTCACACTCAAGATAGAGGGAAGAGGGGCAAGAGACAACCGAGGGCAACTCAGGACACTAATAAGAGGCCGCGGGTTCCGACGGAACGCGTGTCGTGTAAAACACCCGACATGGTCAACGCCTCTGGACCCGGGTGTTTTAACCGTCCTTGCCTCAGTTGAGCCCTCTGATTCTTGTTTTCCACGTGGTGTCAAATAAACTGCCTGATACGCGTCGAGGAACGGGACTCTTCTGTCCTTGCTTTGCGAACCGTCTCCCGGAATGCCAATTTATCTCTTAGTGTGGTGCTGGACGTGAGTTATTGTCAGCATACAGATCCTCTTCTTCGTCTTCTTCTCCTCGCTCTTCGAGAGGCGTTGGGGATGTTGCGGAATGGACGAGGGCTGGAACACTCGTGCTTTCAACACCGCGGCAAACGCCTCGGGCGGTTTTTCATTCCGACCAGAGAAGCTGGTTCCCGTGTGCGCGGGACTCTTCTGTTTCTCCCGCCGCAATTCTTTGTGTGCGGTTGAACACTTCTTCTCTTGAGTTATGATTGTTCTAAGTGGCCGAGGATATGGCCGGCCCAGATAGAGGCAACTTATCAAAGCTATTCGGACTGTGAGCAGACTCCGGTTTTATATTACGCGTAGTTTCCTTCCTGGTGACCTTCTGATGCACGAATAAGACCTGCGTTTAAGCTAGATTTTATTCGGACTTTGGAGCAGTAGTAAAATCTGCCGAATAAGAGTCCCAACCGCGGCATATCTCAGAGGACGTTCTTCCGATCATTGTTGCTTCTCTCCTCCGGGGCGGAAGCAGGCGCCGTCAGGAGGAGCACGTCGACGGGACGACGGTGCCGTATTTGGCCAGGTTGACGTTGCGGCGGATGCTCCGCTCGCCGTGATGAGTTGGACCTCCTGCAGCGTTGTCCCTCGGCAGAGGACCGTGCGGCTGCAGTCGAAGGCCACGACCACCGCGGTTGCGCTTGTTCCCTTGACGTTCTTGAACGTCACTCCGCTCACGGCGACGGCGGATTTCTGCGCGGCAAAGGGCGAACGGAAGATTGGCGAGAGGAACTCAGCGAGAAAGCGAGAGTGAGAGAAAGGAAGAGGGCGAGAAAGAGAGAGAGAGCGCGAAAGCAGGAGAGACGTGCATCTGACGATGTTGGTGGCCGTAACGGAGCGTGAGCCGCTGACGATGGAGATGCAGTCATCGCCTACAAGGAGGAATTCAGAGCGAAGCCAAGGTCCGCATTCTTCCGGCTTCGCGGATGGGGGAGGCCAAGGAAGCGGAGGCGGAGGGTGGACCTGTCCTGATGACGGAGTCGCTGATCTTAACGTCGGTGCTGCCGGAGACGTGGATTCCGTCCGTGTTGGGACTGTTCCCGGGGGCGGAGATAGTCAGTCGGGAGATCCGGACGTTGGCGCACTTCGGGAAGGTGACGTGCATCTGCTGGCTGTTCTAGGATTTCAGATCGGTTACGGTCAAGCCACGGCAGGATCGGAATGTCAACGGCTGCAAGGGGTCATCCCAGAAGTCAGCTCGCAGAAACAATGGAATCCACACGAACTGAAATAGTCTAGTCGTGTGCTAGGAGCAGAACGTACCGTGGGTGCAACCTCGCGCGGCTATAACGTCACGTCAAAGAAACATCAGAAAACGAGTCAGTGAGCTACTGGCCGAGAAACTAAGCCCAAGGACAGAGAGTTTCCGCTGGCAGTGCCATGGAGTGCGCAAGCGGAGAAAGTAAGAGGGGTTGCTACCTGTGCGGGGTCGACTTTGCAGGAGACCTTCCACCACACCTGCCCGTTGCCGTCGATGGTTCCGCCGCCCTCCACTCTGAGGCCGTCGACCTTGTCGAACAGCATCCAGAGCCTGCGGTCCGCTCCGTCCCAGTCGGATATCCTTCCGGAGGCGAGAATCGTTCCCTTGATCTGTGGATGACAGTTGGAAGACAGAGGGAGTCTAAGGAGGCGCGACGCAATAAGATTTTGGTGCGAGGGGAGCTGGGGAGTGGGTTGTCGTGTCTCACCGCTACGGTGATTGGAGACTTGCAGGGACCGGAGAAGGTGATGGGCTTGAGCCGGTATGCCTTCCCCTCGGGGACCAACACAGTGACGAGAGCTGAGGAAGAGCAAGCCGCCTTCCAGGCAGCGGCGAACGCCTGAAGACGAGATAATCGACGGGCGGGTCCGAGAACGCTTAGAAGGAAGTTCCCATCTGCGACGCAAGAGATTGTTGAATGGCCTACTACCTTGGTGTCGTCCGATGATCCGTCGCCTCGGGCACCGAAATCCTTCACGTTCACCACCGTGCGTGCGCTGCCGAGAGTAGACCGCCTCCGTTCGTTGGCCGTCCCCGGGGACAGTTTCCTCGCAGTGGAGGAGTCGGTGATGTCCAGACCGGTACGGAAGGAGGGGTCGCAGGAGAACATCTGTTCCTCCTGAGAACCGCCCGGACGAAGGAGAAGGACGAGGGCGAGGACGAGGAGAGCCTTTCGGCGCTCCCATCTGCGCTGTCTACGCTCAAGAGAGGCGTGCGTGTGTGGACGTGGACCAGTACGGGAGGGGGATTGGGAGAGGGGGGGAGACGCCGAGGTTGATCTTCAGAACGAGGGCTAGCTATTTGCAGTGGTGGTTACGGGATATGGTTGATAGCTCGGTGCCGGTACTATAGAGGGACGAAGAGATAGGCGGAGCTAGGGCGTCCGAGGAAGGCAGCTTCCACGTCAACTCTTCCGGTTTTCTGGCATATCCCTGGTAGCGGACAGACGGAAGTGTCGCCTCGCCGTTGCCGCCGCGGCCCGTCTCCCTTCTTCTCTCCTCGGCCCCGTGCATCATGCATGCGTCTCCGCGTCCAGAATTCGGCGCCTCTGTTCGTGTGATCGCCGTATGACGAACCCACCTGAAGAATGTCAATTCCCTTAATACCCGGTCCTCGAACCGTCGTTTCCTTTGAGGTGCTGCGTGACTCCCCCCTCCGATTGCTCCGTCGACTTTCTTTCTCTCGTTTATCTGTCAGCTCGTCTCTCTATCTCCCGGCTTCCGTCAAACGTAAAATATTGAAAACGCTTTTTATACCCTTCGCTCAGAGGGCACGTGGCGACCTCTGGGGCGGGAACCGCCGCCGGCCGAGCGAAGGGTATAAATAACTGGCGCATCAGCTGCCGCAGCAGTACTCGGACACGCAGGGGAAGGACGAGCGGCCCCAGCTTCCCTATTTTCCCGAATGTGCGGAGGCTCTCCCGTGTCGCGGCGGAATTAACTTTTCTTTTGTCGACCTGATCCGCAGGGAACGACGGCGGACTGGGCTTGCAATTGGCCCTGGTTTTCGACTGGAGCAGATGTTTACGAGAAGACTAAATATTTTGTGGCGTGGGCTTCTGGACCTGCTAGATACAAATCGCTAAGTTTTCAGAGTCTCCCTGAGGTCCAGGCTGTCCAAGTCTAACTCTGACTAGGTTATCTGGCACACAACAAGGGTTCCGCTTCTTCTGGCACAGCGGATGTGTGTCTGACTAATGCATACACACACGAGACAGATAGAAGGGCACTAGACAATCCCCTTTCGTCCACGGTCGTACAAGGTTTTTCTTCCTTCATGAGAAAGAGACAACGTCTGAATTATAGTCCATTAGGCACAAAGGACAAGGTCGCCCTTAATCCAATATTTGCGTTCTTATCAAAGAGCCCCATTAGAGTCAATTAGCTCATTTTTTACAACTCCAAAAATCTAACATTTGGTGGCCGATTTTCAAGAAAAAATAAAGCTTTTCTTTACCTTGTGCGACGTCTCCAGTAACATAATTCTGGAGATCAACCGAAGCCATGTAACGCCTGAATTGCTCTGCGATGACTCCCTACGTCAACATGTCTACTGGACGTTCCAATCTGCTAATCTTTTCTATTCCCTCCACATTCTTCTAACTTTGAGCTTTACCTCACTCGTGATTTCCGGCTTGGGATGTAGATTGACCTCACGATGACTTCAATCTTTGCGAGAGTCTCAAATGAGGTCGCATAACCAAACTGCTGCTACTTACATCCATAGTAACGGGTTACAAGGAAAGAAATAGAGACTGACCGTAGTCTCTAATAGCACCTCATATTGATGCCAAGGATACTTACTGTCTGGTGTAGTTTGATTGATCGGAGGAAAGTTGATAGGAAAGGCTAGGAGGGGCTGCTGTGAGGTAGTACTCGTGTTAGAAAATAGGGGGCGTATAACACAAAACTATATTTCCACACAAGATACCCTTAATAACCTACTCATCGCGGAACGGCAAGCAATGCTGAATAAAGAACACGGATAGTACACCCAACGTAGGAGAAAAGCAACAAGAAACAGTTCTCATCATTCAGACCTCCAAGTTCTATATACCACAACTATACCCTCTTCACGACAGGCCTATGACAATGTGTTCATGACTATAGTTTTTTCTCCTGCTCTCAATCTTCATCAGGATTAAAGTTTAAATACCCTATTCAACGACAAGAGCAGCCCTAGAAAATGAGAAATTGACACATGTATGAGTTTCACGGGTGTCGACAAACCCAACCCATGAATCCCCCCCCCCCCCCCCTCTATGACTCGCACTCACTCCTCAGGTTTACGTGAAGAATTCACTGACAAATATTTCACTTGATCTCCACACTAACCCTCACTTAGACCAAATCCCCGCCCTTGGATGTGTCTCTATGACTCTCACGTCTAGTCCTTACATTATCATGAAGAATTAAATTACAAACGGTTCGATTCATCACCACATAAACCATTATTTGAAACCTAATCTCGAACGGTAAGAAGTTCTGGTGACCTACGGTAATGCAGTCGAGTGTCTTCGTCCTTGCACAGTTGACCAGATGTGCACACTCAAAATAGACGGGAAGAGAGTCAAGAGATAGGGGAGGGGAACCCAGCACACTACCGTTAGGCGGCAGCTTCCTCCCCCTCTTAAATCACGAGATAAGGCAAAACCATAGGGACAGAAGGCACTCGTGCCCCTAATACTAAGTTTGGTCCGAGGGTGCTGCCCACCTGGTCGCCCAACCGCCAGCTCACTATGGGGTTGGATCCGCGTGTTCCCCGGAGATCCCATCAGATCATTCTCTATATTTCCCAGAATCTCCCACTTAGAGGCTGATCTTCAAAGGAGACTGATCTCCCGACTTCAAGCATCCTCTCGCTCTGCCCTAGCTGCACACCGGGATGCATGCCACATGTATCCAGGCATGTGATGCACACGCATGACCATACCGCACCGTACCACACTGCTTGTACGACGCCGCATGCCTGTTTAAGGCCGCTGCCCATGCCGGCATGCTTCGCGCTGCCAGCTCTCGAAAAAATGTTTGTTTCCACCCGCGCCTCCCACATTTTCACTCGAACCTAGCTCACCACAAAATACGTGTTCACAAAGCAGCAGCTATGATACCACTGATGGGGACGGACGTCCTCATCTTTGCACCACTGAATAGATGTGCAAACTCGATGTTGGGCAATGTGACCAGATTTAGGGCTGAATGGGCTAGGGAATTGCCTGATACAGCGCCGGAAGTAAGGGAGCATGAGGACAGAATGTCCACGAGGTAATAAAATGCAGAGAGCAGTCTAACGTGCTGTGGTCTAAAGAGGATAAGAACACCTCATGACCAGTAAACAAAAGGAGAAGAAATAATATCCAATGTCAAGAGAGGAACAAGGTATAGAAGTATATGGAGTTAATGAAGCATTGATACCGGGCACCGGATGGGAGCGGAGGAGGAGAAGCCGGAATCCTGTTTCCAGCCCCCGGAGAGGAAGGGATTACCGTGCCCTTAATTTCTCTCTCTCCCCGAGCCGTCCTTTAATATCCGTATTAAAAAGGGGGCTGGACTGGTTTTCGTACCTGAAACCAGTCCTAATCAATGGCTTAAGGGTGAGATGAGGTCCGGAGGGACCTCTCCTAAAAGTAAGCGTTGATCAAGTGACCCTCACACTCGAGATAGAGTGGGAGAGAGGCAGAGATAAGGGAGGGTACACTAGATGTACGTGGTTCCGAGATTCCCCCTACATGGTTAGACTCGTTTTTCTAGCCCAACGCAAGGGGTCATCAGAGCCGATTAGATCACTCAGTGAGAAGGAGAGAGGGAGAGAGACAGCGAGAGTGAGTCTTCAGTCGCTGCAACGGTGGTAATGAGACCGGACGTTATTTATAGGGGACGAGGGCCACGGGGAGGAGATGACGTCCTGAGATGCCGAAGTTGTCAGTCGTCGTAACCGAGAGATGCGGTCGGGAAAGCGGAGGATCAACTGAACAGTGACCGTGGCCCGCGTCGCCAGCAGAGTTTCCAGAAGGAGACGGACAATGTGCTCTGTCTTGCGGTGGCTGCCAGGTGCACCGTTTGCCCGTTTTTGTCCATACAGCCCGTAGGAGAAATGATGAGGAGGAACACGTGTGGAATCAGGCGTTAGAGTTGTGTGTTGTCTCACCCTGACCTAGTCGACGCCTCTGGACCCAGGTGTTTCAACCGTCCTTTCCTCTGCTGAGCCCTCTGATTCTTGTTTTCCACGTGGAGTCAAATAAACTGTCTGATAGACGTGGACAAACGGGACTCCCCTGTCTGTGCGTTGTGAACCGTAGCGCGGAACGCCAGATATCCTTGTACGGTGTTAGATGTGCGTTATTGTTAACCGAAGGATCCTCTTCATCTTCTAAGAGAGACGTTCGGGATATTGCGCAGCGGACGACGGTGGCAACAGTCGCGCATTCAACACCGGATAAACACTGGCGGGCGATTTTTCACTCTGACCCGAGAAGCTGTTTCTCCAGTGTGCGCAAGACTTCCGTTTCTGGCGCCGTAATCCCTTGTGTGCGGGTGAAAGCTTCTTCTTTTGAGGTACGATCGTTCTAAGAGCCCGGGGATATGCCCAATCGAGACGGAACCGGCTTCACAATACGCGCGGGTAATATTTTTCCGGGTGATATCATGACGGACGAACACGACCTCGGTTTGAGCTCGGTTTCATTCGGGTTTAGCTTGAGTAATAAAATCTGCCAATTAAGAGCCCCAAGTGCGGCGTATTTCTGAGCTTTTTTATCCGATAAAGCTGTGATGGATGCGAAATTCTTTAATGGAACGGCATTCGAATGCGCACGCCTCGAAACAACTACCGTTGGCCGTGCTGTAAGAAAAACAGCAAACTCCCCTGTATTGTGTATTCGGGAGGCGCAAGCTCTCTGGACCTCGTTGCCCACTCCGATTGCTAATGTCATGATCCTCCAACGGTCTGGTAATGAACAGGAACACCGATCGCGTATCACCTGGCATTGGTATCTGACAAGAAGCATTTTACGATATAAGGCCGTCTTCTTTGTCTAATGAAACGCTCGATATTCCGCGTTGTATCTGATGGGCTGCGTTATCCGTGTCGACCGTTATATTCTGTGACATGGCGGAAAAGATCTCGGTGTTTACAGAACATGCCACGTGAAACGCGATACGACACCCAATTTCCGTTCCACGACGACAAAAACGATCGAGACCCGAGCCGTTTTTGAACGACGCCACGCATCTATTGGCGAGTAAACCGTGACGTCGGAAAGGGTTTAGTGCTCTAGTCCAAAACGAGCCCAGTACCGGATGTACGGGGACCGGATCGTAGACGAAGCGATCCTCGGAGAGGAGCACTCGCATTCGGTACACTAACGCCTCCCTCTCTCTCTCTCTCTCTCGCCTGTCTCCACCGGTCGCCAGTACGCAGAGGCATTCTTCTATTGACTTGTTCGGACAGTAGCTGCGGGTTGCTCTTGTGACAAGCATGAGGCTTCTGTGCAATTAAACTAGGGAGTCTGATTTACACGACGTTGAGAAGCTACAGCGGTTACAAATTTACACGATGTTACAATCGGACACCGAGGTCGGGGCTATAACGAAATGAATGAATTGTCATCTGCGTGTTCGAGGTATAGTGAATGAATTGTCGTCTTCGTGTACGAGGTATAATGAATGAATTTGTTTCTTCCATCCTCCGGGACGGAAGCAGGCGTCTTCAGGAGGAGCACGTCGACGGTACGACGGTGCCGAATTTAGACAAGCTGACGTTGCGGCAGAAGCTCTTGGCAGGTGCTCCGCTCGCGGTGACGAGGTGGACGTCCTGCAGCGTTATCCCCCGGCAGGGGACGGTGCGGCTGCAGTCGAAGTCCATGGCCACCGCGGTGGCGCTCGTCCCCCGGACGTTCTGGAAGGTCACTCCGCTCACGGCGACCGCGGATTTCTGCGCGGCAAAGGGCGAACGGAAGATTAGCGAGAGGAACTGAGCGAGAAAGCGAGAGTGAGATAAAAGAGAGAGCGAGCGAGAGAGAGAGAGAGCGGAAGCAGGAGAGACGCAAAAGGCGGTGCTGGCATGCTCCACCTGTTCGCCGCAGGACTTGGGGGAGTCGCAATAGTTCTGGTCGATGATTATTGGGTTCTTCACGTTGTCCATCACGATGTTCCTGAAGATGATGTTTCTGGCGTACCCTTTTCCACCCTGAAGGGAGAGGACCGAAGGACGCCGTCGTCGCAGTGTCAGTTTGGGGAGCGCGAGAGAATTCTGGTTGGGTAGTCAGTCAGATGGCGTTACCTGCCAGGTCTTGATCCGGACTCCGTTGGTGGTTCCCTCCAGCCGCGCCGTGTCGACCAAGACGTCGGAAACGGTGTGTTCCGCACCGTTGGCTCCAAGGCTCCCGATACTGCCAGCGACGATGTGATGCGTCAACGGGGGAGAGGGGAGAAGATAGTGAGAGAGCACGGGGGTGAGAGGAAGAGGAGGCCAGAAGCAGATCCCAGCACATAGCCGGTAGATGTGGTACCTGATTCCGTGGCCCGGTCCGCAGACGATGTTGGTGGCCGTAATGGAGCGTGAGCCGCTGACGATGGAGATGCAGTCGTCGCCTATAGGGAGCAATTTAAAGCGAAGTCACGGCCTGCATTCTTCCGGCTTCGCGGATGGGGGAGGCCAAGGAAGCGGAGGCGGAGGGTGGACCTGTCCTGATGACGGAGTCGCTGATCTTAACGTCGGTGCTGCCGGAGACGTGGATTCCGTCCGTGTTGGGACTGTTCCCCGGGGCGGAGATGGTCATTTGGGAGATCCGGACGTTGGCGCACTTCGAGAAGGTGACGTGCATCTGCTGGCTGTTCTTGAACTTGAGATCGGTTACGGTCAAGCCGCGGCAGGATTGGAACGTCAGCGCCTGCAAGGAGTCAACCAGAGAAGTCAGCTCGCGGAAACATCGGAATCCACGAACCGAACGAGTTGAGTCTGGTCCAGAAAGTACCGTGGGTGCACCCTTGCACGGCTTTTTAACGTCGCACCGAGGAAAGATCAGAAGGCGAGTCAGTCAGCGGGTCGAGAGGAGCAAAGCCGAGGACGGAAGGAGTTTCCCCTGGCAGTCCCATGAAGTGCGCAAGCGGAGAAAGTAAGAGGGGTTGCTACCTGTGCGGAGTCGACCTTGCAGGAGACCTTCCACCACACCTGCCCGTTGCCGTCGATGGTTCCGCCGCCCTCCACTCTGAGGCCGTCGACCTTGTCGAACAGCATCCAGAGCCTGCGGTCCGCTCCGTCCCAGTCGGACATCCTTCCGGAGGCGAGAATCGTTCCCTTGATCTGTGGGCGACAGTTGAAAGACAGAGGGAGTCTAAGGAGGCGCGACGCAATAAGATTTTGGTGCGAGGGGAGCTGGGGGGTGGGTTGTCGTGTCTCACCGCTACGGTGATTGGAGACTTGCAGGGACCGGAGAAGGTGATGGGCTTGAGCCGGTATGCCTTCCCCTCGGGGACCAACACAGTGACGGGAGCTGAGGAAGAGCAAGCCGCCTTCCAGGCAGCGGCGAACGCCTGCAGACGAGATAATCGACGGGCGGGTCCGCGGGGGTTTAGAAGGAGATTCTCATCTGAGACGAAAGAGATTGCTGACCGGTCTACTACCTTGGTGTCGTCCGACGATCCGTCGCCTCGTGCTCCGAAGTCCTTCACGTTCCTCACCGTGCTTGCGCTTCCCAGAGTAGACCGCCTCCGTTCGTTGGGCGTCCCCGGAGACAGTTTTCTCACCGCGGAGGAGTCGGTGATGTCCAGACCGGTGCGGAATGAGGGGTCGCTGGAGAACGTCTGTTCGTGCTGAGAGTCGCCCGGACGAAGGAGAAGCACGAGGGCGAGGAGGAGGAGAAGCTTTTGCGCGCCCATCTGCACCGCCTATGCTCAAGAGAGGTGTGCGTGTGTGGAGGTGATCTAGTTCGAGAGAGGGATAAGGAGACGTCGAGAGACAAAGAGGTTGGCTTTCAGAAGGAGGGCTGAATATTGGATTTTGCTGTGGTAGATGGCAGATAGCTCCGCGCGGGTTATATAGACCGACGAAGAGAGAGACGCAGCTTGGGCGTCCGAGGAAAGAAACTTCCATGTCAACTTTTACGGTTTTCCGGCATGTCCGTGGGATATGGACGGAGAGATGGCAGTGGGACAGACGGAAGGGTCGCCTTGCCGCCGCCGCTGCCGCCCCGTTCCTCTTTCTTTTTTTTTACCCACGTGCATGTGTCGTCGCGTCCCGAATTCGGCGCCTTCCTTCATGAGAAGCACCATGCGACGAACCCACCCTAAGGTTTATCGAGGCCGTTAATACGGGGTGCTACAACCCTCCCTTTGAGCTGCTGCGTGAGTTCAGTACAGCCTACCGGACGGGACTCCCTCTCTGATTGCTCGGTCAACTTTCCTTCTCTCGGACATCCGTCAGTTCATCTCTCTTATCTGCCGGCTTTCGTCAAACGTGAAAGATTTAAAACGTTTTCAATATTCTTCGTTCGGCCGGCATGTGTCGATCTCCGCGGCGGAAGCGCCGCCGTTTAAGTTACGCACTTCCGTCTGAGTTGTTGCATGCGCGCGCCAGTGTTGGCGTAGCATCTATTAGCCGCCGCAGCTGAAGCTTTCCTATTTTCCCTTATGTGTAGACGGGTCTGCACTGTCCCGGCGGCATTATCTCCGTTGGAGGTGGATACCTCTCTCGGTGACGTGCTGCGAAAGGAACGACGTTGACTCGGCTTACAATGCGCCTCATTGTCTGCTGGACAAGATGTTACTAAATATTTTATGGCGTGGTCTTCTGGACATGCTAGATACAAGTCGCTCAAGTCTTCACGGTCTCCAGGCAATTTCATGATACATGAAGCTCTGGCTTCCAAGGCATCCAAGTCGATTGCCGCCTAGGTTATTTGGGACACGACGAGCACTCTCCTTTTTGCACAGGGGATGCGGAATGCATATTGTTGAAACCGCTCTGATTGAAGCTCGCCGGAGAAGACGCCGCCGGGGAGGAGAGAGCCGTTGGCTCATGTAGAGGAGAGAGAAAGAAAGGTGAGAAATTAAAATTCAGGCTCAAAGAGCTTCGGGTATACGAATATCGACCCAAACGAGAGCATCGGTTCCGGTTTTGGCATATGAAACCGATAGCCGGATCCGATACGCTCGTGAACAGTAGGGTCTAACTAACGAAGTAAATAAAGACATACGTAAACATAATATTATAGTTATGGTATAACTGCAATATTTCATTCCTTGACACATACACACGAGACAGATGGTAAGGCAGAGAGCCAAGATAACAGGGGCATCTCAGATATATGTGGCTAGGTTAAACCTCCTTCCACCACGGTCGCACAAGCTTATTCTTCCTTCATGACCAGCAGAAACGTTTTACAGCTCAACACATACGCCTCAGCACACAGCATACAGTGTTCGTACACTCCCAGAGGCGGCGATTTCTCGCCCTCGTCTTGGGTTGGGAAAAATAGGTAGTGACGAGGCGAACGTTGCCGTTGATACAAAATTGCGTACTCACCCAAGGGATTATTAAAGTCCATTAATTCATTCTCCACAGCTCCAAAAGTTAAACACTTAGAGACTGATTTTCAAGAAAAAATAAAACTTACTTAACTTGTGCGACGTGTCCAATCAACTAGTCTTGGAGATGAATAGAGGTCATTTATAGCCTCGATTGCTGTGTGACGTCTGTCTTCATCAAAATGTCTTATGCCTGTTCCAACCTGCTAACCTTTTCAAGTGACAATTCTCTGTCCTCCAACAAGTTGAGACTAAATTGATACCTCAGCTAGATGTGCTTCTCATTGTTGACTTTCGGCAATGGAAGATTGTTTCTCTTCATTTTAACCTCTGCGAGTGATTTTCAGGGCTCGCTTCTGGCATTGGAAGTAGTACTCCGTTTCCCCTATTGTATTTGTTGTTCATTTCCTCGTTTTCAGTCAGTGCGTCCACTTCTCCGAGGTGGTCGCTATGTTCTCCGAACCATGTCGGCGGCCAAAGGAATAATAAAAAAAATCGTCTTCCAACGATCGATTGACACCTCTGCAGCAGAACAATGCAATGCTTGATTCCCTAAGCTCCTACATGTATATATAAATCTGGATATAGAGCGAGCGTGCGAGCAAGAGAGAGAAAGAAATAGATACATGAACATGTATATATAAATCTAAATATAGAGAGAGCGAGCGAGCGAGCGAGCGAGCGACAGAGAGAGAGAGAAATAGACATGAACCTGTATATATAAATCTAGATATAGAGCAAGCGAATGAGAGAGAGAGAGAGAGAGAGAGATAGGCATATGAGCATGTTTCTATAAATCTAGATATAGAGCTAGCGAGAGAGAGAGAGAGAGAGAGTTTTTCATTTTTATTATTTAGTTTTACTATTAATAGAAGGCTTCGGCATCTATATATATTTCCACACAAGATTAATTAAAATCCCACCGTTGAACGGGAGGCAATACCAAAATAAATAAATGGAGACACTACACCCAAGATAAGGGAAAAACAAGAAACACTTGTCACTATTCACACTTCCAAGTTGGATAAGCTTGAACTATATCCTCTTCTTGGCAGGCCCACCACAATATTGTGACGGCTGTGTTTTCTTATCTTGCTCAAAGTCTTAATTGAGATTATAGTTTACATGAGTTACTATTAGACAATAATACCCCTAGAAAATAAAAAACTGGCACATATGTATGTGTAAGGAGTCATGACAAACTCAACCCAAGAATGTCTCTTTGTGACGGTCACATGACCTCATCAAATTAATATGAAGAATTAAATCAAAAACATTTCAAATAATCTTCACACTAAGTATCGAACTAAATCTCCAAGAGTGAGAAAACTCTAATGATTCATGGGTGTTGAATCCATAGATGCACTGATCTTCGGAGAGAGAGAGAGAGAGAGAGAGAGAGAGAAGCCACTAGCAGAAAAGAGTTGTTGCACTCATCCAAAGAGAGAGAAAATAAGGAAGAAAATATTACATTAACTAGCAACCTATTCAGTCAATGGTCTTTATACACCATAACTGAGTGAATCAAAACCAATGGTTGTGTATGTTATATTGGACTATATTCAACTCACTTAGAGAGAGAGAAGGGAGAGGAATATAAAAAGGAAAAACAATAAGGTATAAATGTGATTCCCTTCTTTTACATCCTCCCTCAAGCTGGTGAGTGAATATTAGTCAATCTCAGCTTGGAAGTCAATCTACGAAAAACAGATCCATTTAATCCTTTGGTATGATGTCTAGTTGGTTATGAGTGGGCAAATATGGCATTCATATATCTATGCATCCATTTTTTCTTTGATGAATTGTCAATTGCTCTCTATGTGCTTGGTTCAATCATGTTGTATTGAATTGTGGGCAATACTTATAGCTTATTTATTGTCATAGTACAACTTAATTAGCCTTTTTCGTTTGACTCTAAGTTCTTCTAAGATAGCCTTCACCCACAAAACTTCATAAGTTCCTAGTGACATGGCTTTAAATTCTAATTCTGCACTAGAATGAGGCACCACTTGCTGTTTTTTGCAACTTCATGTGATCAAGTTCCCTTTGAAGAGCATATAATATCTTAAGGTTGATCATCGGTCAATAATGGAACCTGTAAAATCAACATCAGTATAAACTTCTAAATCCACACTATTATTCCTTTTAAATATAATTTCTTTCCCATGAGTTCACATCAAATATTGGAGACCTCTCTCTACTGGTAATAAATGAGCTACTCTAGGTTATTGTATGAGTTGGCTAAGGATCCCTATTAAGTATGCAATACTAGGTCGAGTATGTGAGAGATATATCAACTTCCTCACGAGATGTTGATATCTTAATATAATCTACGGTTTGGATATATAGGAGAGGTCATAGGTTTACATCTTAGCATTTGACTTCTTTAAGAAGATCAATGATGTATTCATGTTGGGATATAAAAGTCCCTTCTTTAGAATGAGCAACTTCTATGCCAAGAAAATATTTTAGCTTTCCTTACACCTTAATATCAAACTCCTTTAGTAAACACTTACTCAAATATTATTTTTCCTTCTAATCGTATATGGTCACAATTATATCATCTACAAAGACTAGGCAAATTACAAATCCCCATAAAGATGAATATTTAATAAATAAAGTATGATCTCTATTACTTGATTTATATCCAATATCTCTCGTCACCTTTGAAAATCTCCCAAACCAATCCTTCAGTGACTGTTTAAGTCCATATAATATCTTTTTTAACTTACATATCACATCATTCTTTGAATTAAATTTTATCACTAAGTTCTCAATGTAGAAAAATATTCTTAACATCAAATCATTGTATATCTCAACTATACTTGGCGGCTAATGAAACAAATGTATCATTGGTGACTAAATATATATGGTATATATATATATATTGTATATATATGGTATCTATATGATATCTATCATTACCATTTGGGAAAATGTCTCTAAATAATATATACCAACAATTACTAATATATAATGAAGCAAATGTCTCCTTAGTGACTAATCTTGCCTTATACCTTTCTATGGTTTCATCCAGTTTATATTGGATTGTCTAAACCCATTTGCACTCCATATAATTTATTCCTATTGGCAACTTAACTATTTCCCATGTCTAGTTTTTCTCTAGCAATTTTATCTCTTCATCCATAGCTTTCTTTCACTCTCTATGAGCTAATGCATCAGTGACACTTGATGGAATACAAGTAGCATAAAGTAAGGTAAGAAACGTTCCATAAGCTGGAGACAACTATTTAAAAGAAATAAATTGTAAATGGGATATTTAGCCTTCCTAAAACATTTTTTTTTCCTTTCCAAGAGCTATAGGCAAGTTTTCTTAGTTAATTTCCAACATAGGAGATTCACTAGTTTCCACTCGACCACAATCATTGTCATGGGGTGGGTGTAGCCTCTATGGTAATAAGTGGGGGAGTTGAATCTTGTCTCTCACCATTCTTCTTTTGTGTATTTTTCCCCTCAATTGATTCATCTTGAATGTGAAAAAAGGATTCACATTCACTAAAAATTTCATCTATTGACATAAAAAATTTCTTTCATGAAGGAAGATAACATTTATATCTATTTTTAGTATTTGAGTATTCAAAAAATATGTATTTTAATGTTTTAGGTTTAAACTTCACTCTAGATGGATCTTGGTTGTGGACATAAGCTACACATTCAAAAATTATAGGGGCTAAATTTATTTTTAATTTTACTTGTGGATAATAGGATAGTAGTACATCAAGTGGACCCTTGAACCTTAAAACTTTTGTAGGTATATGATATATAAGATGAGCAGCTATTAGGATGCCTTGTCCCTAAAACATCTTCAACATTTTATTTTGAAATAGGCATGCCCTAGTAACTTTGAATAGATGGTCATTTTTCCTTTCAACTACACCATTTTGTTGTGGGGTATTGACACATGAGGATTCATGTATAATTCCTTCCTTTTGGAAGAAATCATTTACAATATGATTGAAATAATCTCTGACATTACTCAACTTAAATATTTTTGGCCATACTTTTGAATTGATTCTTAATTAGTATACAAACTTGTTAGATAATTTTACTAACTAAATACTTATGATTCAATAAATAAATCTAGGTAATTTTAGAAAAAATATCTACAAATGTAAAAAACTATCTTGCTCCTAAGATATTAGGAGTAGATGAAGGTTCCCCACACATCACTATGAATGAGTAAAAATGGAGTAGAATCATGCAAGTCACTCAAACTAAAAGGTGCTTTCTTGTGTTTTGTAAGTTCATACAAATCACATTTAAAAGTATCAACCTTAACATTCAAAAACAACTTCAGAAACATGAGTTTTAATATTTTAAGTGACAGATGTTCAAGATGATAGAGATACAATAATAGTTCTTTAGGCAGTCTAGCTGTTGTGCCTCCACATCTTGATAATGGTTGTGAGTCCGTTGCATACATACACCCTAGTGTGCTAAGTTGATAAAGGTCATCACACTTATCACATCCAATCCTCTTATTCATCGCCTTATCATATATGTCACATATATCACTATCAATAGGTACCCTACAATCTATATTACCTATTAATCTTTGGCCTGAAATCAAGTTAGTAGAGAGTTTGGAATGTGTAACACATTCCTAATAATACCCAATGAATCAATTCTAACATTGTTTGTACCTACTACACAAATCAAAGATCCATCTATCATACAAACCTTTTTACTTCTTTAGCAAGGATTATATGTTAAGAAAAAAATTAAAGTATTAGTCATATGGATGGTAGTTGTATCTAAGATTCATGATGTAGATAAAGAATTTCATGTAGTATGCAATACAAAGGATCAAGGAGACCAACAAAAGGAGCTTGTAGATCCAAGTGTCATAGCTAATGTCAACTTGTTGATCCTAGAAGGAAAAAAGACACATGGCCTTAATACTAAATTTTCTCTGAGGGTGTTGCCCCCTTTGTAACCCATTTGCAACTCACTCATTTAACCCCCTTGTGACTTATAGTTGGATGCATGTGTTTGTCCAAGGGCCCATTATGGCCTACTAAATCATTCTCTACATTTTCAACTCTCTCTCACTAGGAGGCTGATCTGAAAATTTCAAATATTCTCTCCATTCTGTGTTGGCTGCACACTTGACATGCACACCACATGAACCTAGGTATGCCCACAATGCCACCTGCCACATTGCTTGTACAACACAACACTCTATGTGCAGATGCTGCTAGTGCTAGAATTATTTTGCACTACCTAGATGTGGAACAATGTTTGTTTATAATTGCCTCCCACTCTCTCTTCTTCCTTTAGAGTGATAGAATCTTGTTTCCCAATGCTCAACACACAACACTCAGTACAGTAGGAAAAGGTGGTGGTCTCCCCGATCTTATAGTATGTGGCTAGGGTAAATTTACATGGACAAAGACATCCACTCCCCTAATGGGTGCTGCCCCACTTCAGACCTCACTCCCAACACACCATGGAGTTGAATCCGGTATTTATCAGAGAGCCCCTCAAAGCCAATTAGATCATTCAGTGAGAGTAAGCATGATTGAGAGACAATGAGAGTGAGAGTGAGTCTTTGGATGATGCAACAATAGTAATTATAAGGATTCTTGATATAGAGATACAAGATAGAGATAACAAAGATGAAGCTAGAGAGGAGAAGAAATAATAGATAAATATACTTATTGAATGAAAACCTATCCTTTACATCTATGATATATCAACATATTTATAGGTGTGTAATAGAGTGATCAAGGATGATTAAACTAAGCTAGCATTGCCTTATTATAGTAAGTCTATTGATTTGAGTTATTGGAAGTATGATGTGCTTTTAGTAATTTGTTATCATGCCCCTTCAAGCTCATGCCTTCTAATGACATGAAGCTTGTCTCAAAGCCAGATAAATTGATGCTTTGGAAGATCTTTTGTAATTATATCAGCAAGTTGATCTTTGTTGTATATGAAGGAGATTTGAAACTGATTTGATGCAACTTACAGAAAAAATGAAAATCTATGTTTATGTGCTTTGTTCTTGCATGAAACACTAGGTTCGCCACAAGGTAGGTTGCTCTGATGTTGTCACACCAAAAAGTGGTCGAGAAGGACAGCATCATTCCTAGTTCCTATAAAAGAGAATACATCTAGATTAATTTCACAGTTGCATTGGCAAGAGCATTGTATTCTACTTTAGTGTTGGAGAGGGCGATGGTCATTTGTTTCTTAGAACTCCATGAGATTAAATTGCATCCAAGGAAGATCAAATATCCACTTGTGGATCTCTTGTCTTCAAATGCACTTGCCCAATCTACATCACTAAAAGCATTAAGTAAAAAAGCAAGAATGTTTTCGTAACAGCAAACCATGACCAATTGTGCCTTGAGATAGCAAAATAGATGTTTCACAAAAATCTAGTGTGCTTCAGTTGGGTTATACATAAATTGGCATGCTCTATTAACTGCAAAAGCAATGTCAAGGTGAGAAATTATAATGTATTATAGAGCACCTAAAATACCATAATATAATGAGAGATCAAAGAAAGGGCCACTAGAAGTGATTGTGGAAGAATTGGTAGAGGAGAGTGTAAAACTTGGTATAAAGTTGATCATTTTCATGTTATTCAATATATTAGCTACAAACTTGGATTAAGATAAGAGAAAACCATCAGTGCCCTTGATAAGTTCTATACCAAGAAAATAATTAGTAGGGCCTAAGTCTCAAAGAGCAAATTCTAAGTGTAGAGACTGAATTGTATCATTCATGTCCCTTGGATCAATGCTAGTAATAAGAAGATCATCGACATAAATTAGAAGAAAAAGAACATAATTATTTTATATTATGCTAGTAATAAGGAGGCATCACTTTTAGATCAAATAAATTGAAGTTGTTTTAAATAAGATGTAAGATGAGTAAATCATGATCTTGGTGCTTGGTGGAAGCCATAAATTGACATCTTAAGTAAGCAAACATGATTCAAAAATTGAAAATGATGATTACTCAATAGTTGATCCATGAAAACTATTTCATTTAATTTACCATATAAGAAGGCATTAGATACATCTAGTTGATGAATGACCTATTCATTATTAATAGTAATGATAAGTAACACACTCACGAGAGATGGAGAGAGAAGAAAAAGTCTCATGAGAGAGGGAGAGAGAGAAATAAGACAATAATAAAGAAAGAGAGAAACAAGGTCAACTTATTTTCATGGTGACCATGATTTTTAAGAATGTGTGCTCGAAAATTCACACACATGACATGAGGTTAGTCTTGAATGTCACTACCTTGCTTGATCTCGTGTTCAAAAATAAAAAATACCCATTATTCATAGAACACTAAGAACATGAGTAAGTTAAAATTTAACTGTAAAAATCAATAGAAAATAAGTTGAACATGATCTTAGCTTGATCTTAGACGAGTTTTAGAGGATTCAAAAAAAGAATGAGGATCATTCATCAAAGTTTAAATTAGTTTTACTAATTTCTATCAAAATATGTATGAAACATAAAGAACTTGTCATAAAATATAAATAAATAACAAAAGTAGGTAAATAAATACTGAAAGTAGAAAATAAATCGTTACCTAAATTTAGTCTATCTTTTGGACAACTAGAGACATCGATATGACAACTTGGTTTTGTCCAGACACATCACACCACACTAGAAGTCATAGAAATATTGTTTTGGAAACATTATGCCACTTGTTGGAGAAATCTACTAAAAAGAGGGGTCGACCACGTTATTACTGTCATCTGGGGGGAGAAGGAAAGAGCTAACCACTCACTTGAGACCTTGAGTGTAGTTAGGGGAGGAAGGAATGAGCTCATCAATCACTAGAGGTATTGATTGCACGAAAGGAGGAAAGAATAGATTCCATATTTACGACTATCATTAGAATTTTAAAGATAATTAATAATATATATTTTATTAGATAATAATCAATTATTATTTTATCCCTAACAATGCTACATGTAGGAACTTAAGTTCCCAATATTGTTGTACTTTGCAAGCCATCAGATCAAATGTGCTTGGTCACGTAGCACATTGAGTAACGTTAGATTAGTTTGCCACGAACTATTACCAATCAGGAACTTAAGTCCTTGGTATTGTGGCGCTTTGGCTACTGTCGGATCATCATTTATGGTCACATGCATGTTGAGGGAGACCAGATTCACAAATTGTCAATAGATCATTTTACATTTTAGGTATCATGATAATTCATCAACCATAGGATCTACTTTATCTAGTAACGTGGCTCACTAGATGCCACTAGATAACACCACACTCTAAACCACTACTCTAAAACAAATGAAAAAATTTAGTCCCATATCGAAAAGTTTTCATTAATTAAACTAAATATATATCAAAGTAACACCCTCTTAGTAGAGATCCCTTCTCTTGAAATAAAATAATGCCCAAGACTATCTTGAGAGAAAGTAAAAAGGTGGTTTACCCTTGCATGCACAAGTGTGTATGATGCTCCTTACCCCATGACCAGTTGACCACTAGGACGTGGTAGGGGATTGAAGCACATGTGCATAAACTTCTTTGCCACTCGAGCCCACTTCCTGGCTTTTGATAAAACTAAATTAAGGGTCATTTAAATACCCTAAAATCAATTAATCAAAAACATTTAAAATCCTAAATTCACCTAATTAAAATACTAAAATAAGTAAGTATTATGGTAAGTTTAAGGTTGATCCACAGGAAATGAGAATTAAGTGAGAAGTAGCTACCATTCTATTTAATTGATATATTGAGACAATATGAACACAAAGAAGGGGTGAAAGTAAATAAGAAATATATATACCATAAAAAAAGAGGGAAATAAAAATATGATGATATGGTAGATGATTGAGGAGGCAAACACCCATGAAAGAATCGTAATATGAGATTAAAAGTATATCTCTATCTATTTCTAACCTATGAAGACTTAGATGGTTGTTCATATGTGAACTATGTCAAACTTGGAAAAACTTACCTTGAACCTCTATATTTTGCCAAGGCCAGGTGGTTTCCTCTTCAAGTATGCTTCTCCAAGAATCTTAGCTGTGAATCAATGCTTAAATTAACCTCAAACACATCCAAATCGATGTAGAACCTCAATGCTATTTTATTTGAGCCAATTAAATGTCGAGGCATTTGAAGTTTGGTTTCCACCCCTAAATGGTAGCTTAAATGTGTAGGCTAGGTGATATCTGCCTTTGTGTAAGTTGGTTTATTTGACATCATTTGATCTATAGCTGTGAATGAGTGAGAGTCTTCTTGTCTTTTTGGTCATGATAAAATGGGGTTGAGAGTCGATTTCTTTTCAAATTAATCTTAAGTGTTGGATTTAGAGATCTTGTCATAGTCGTAAGATCTTCCTTAATGTTGAGATCTACTGCACCCTTAGTAAGTATCTTTCATCTACCGTCAATCGTGTAGACACACTCTCGACGGCTTTTGATCTCCTCATTTGCTGATGCTACATGTCAACACCTTGGCCCTTGATTCCGTTGCATCATCTTTAGATCAAATCTCATTCCTAGAAGCATATATTGCCTTCTTAAATATCATAAAAAGACATTAAAAGTTCTAAAATTCTCTCATATCAGTAAAAAAAATAATTATGATTATATAACTCAGTGAAATTTTTTTAAAAAAATGTAAAATATTAAAATTTATGAAATATTTAAAGAAATAAGAAATGTTTATTTTTTAATATGACAATATACTAGATCATAAGATGTAAGCTGTTGAATAAAATATATTTTTCGCATGATAATCAGCATGTCATCAAACCCCCCCCCCCAACTTGAGTTATTATTAGACTTTTAGCAAGAAGATATTTCAAGTTCCTACATAGTAATTTAGTAGAATTCATATTGACATTCAGCCCCACACATCAACTAACTTGCTTATCATTTAACAAGTCTTCATGAGATAGTTTACTTTAAGTCTTAACTCATGATAAATAGATTAATATTTGTGTTAAATTATAAAGAGTAATTTTTAATTAGTTAATATTATTTTTTGGCTAATGATATAATTTTATGTAAATTTATATAATTTATATAATTTTATTTTTGAGATAAATAAAGAAAAATAAAATATAAAAAAGTGAAGACCTATCGACCAGCTTTGCCCACAAGTGAGTTGAAAGCACAGTCAAGTGGAGCCACAAGCTAGGGCCTCGATTGACTGAGGGGTAGAGGATGTGTATATCACTACCCTTCTACATCACTAGTGGTCAATTGAGTGTGAGATAAGTAGTGGTCATATACTAGTGTGAGAGAGAGTTATTAATTGTAAAATCTTATATTAGTAGATATTCATCTCATAACTTAAAAAATAACTGATGTAGAACTAAATTACTCAGCTTCCCAAAAGGCTTTCAATAATTTTTAATACCTACAATACCCCTAGTTTGTGAGAAAGAGATACCTTTATGACATCACCTTACAAAGGCATTCATGTATTTATTTCACTCTCTCTAATACAAGTAGGTGATTGATAAAGGTTTGAATTTCACCAAAGCTAAAACTCATATTTTTGTATGATTAAATTATGATTTTCTTTCATACTATCAATTGATGATTAAACCATTATAATTGTTAAATCAACAATGAAATCTCGTCAATACGACTTGCAAAATATCATCACCCTAAATTGTCAAATAATTTTAAATAAAAAATTATGAATCCATCAAATAAATTATCTCTAATTGATTGACGAATAAGCCACCGTCGAGAAATAGACAATCTATCGAGAGATGAGCCACCACCTTATAAGAGTGTATCAAATGTAATGAAAAGCCTCTTCTTGCTTTGTAGACTTAAAGATAAAGCTCCCTAAGATGTCATATTTTTACAAGTCACCGTATTTTTATTTCACAAGTAATAGTCATTGTAGATAATTCATTGACCCACCTCATCAATTTCTAAACTTCCTAAGAAGATCTAAAGAGTGTTTATGTCATCTATGTCTAAAGAGAGCCTTTGAGGACATTGACATTACACAATAGCTCACCCTGAATGCTTAAGATTTGATGCATCACCACCACAATGTCGAAATTATATTTTACTATTTTTTAATTAGTTTAACTTTTACTATTATTTTTTAGACTTTTAAAGTAGATTCAAAGAATGTCTAGGTCATCTATGTCCAAGAACCTTTGAGGTCATGCACATCGCTCAATAATCCTCTCGAGTACACAAAATTTTAGTGATTGCTATCGCGAGACTAAAATTTTACCTTTCTAAATTTCAACTTAATTTTTACTTAACGTAGTAATATTTTGTGTGATTTCAAGTTTCAAAACTATTCTTCATTAAATTATAATTATTTTGACTTTTACAAAACTTAATTTGATCAAATTAATTGTATGTAATTACTTACATAAGAATCATCAGGTAAAATTCTATTTTTATCAGAATCACATTCATTAGGCTGCTAATGTCATTCTTATGTCCGGCACTCTTATTTCCTTCTTCGTGAATTTTAAATCTATTTTATCTTCATTATTTAGTGTAAAAATTATAATAAATGATATTATTTGTAAACAATTCTAAAATAATACTCGATATTATATTACATCCATATGATTGACATTAAAATCCTCCACTATTTTTAGAACCTCATATCTAATTATAATTGATTTATTAGTTCTACTATATTTTAAAATTTTTAAAAATTAGTATTTTCTAATTTTATAAATTTTAAATTTATGTGATTTATTATACAATGATTAGGTCACATTAGTGGGTACCCTCTCATGGGCTGAAAATGTGGGTCCCTCTTCTCCTCCTTTGGGTTTAGTTTAGTCATGATCTTTTGTTGGGCCTACCTTTAGGTTGAAATCGTAGCCCATTTCTTTTCTCTTCTCCTCTTTTGGGATTAGTTGTGGTCCTAAGTTGGGCCTTGAAAACATGACCCATTTCTTCTCTCTTTTCTCCTCCTTTGGGTTTTGTCATAGTCTTGTGTTGGGCCTTCTTTTAGGGTGAAATCATGGCCAATTTCTCGGTGCCCTGCTCCTGCTTTCTTGCATCCTTACTTAGACCTTTAATTGGGTTTTAAAAATTATAGAAAAATCCAAAAACTTTATCTTCATTCCTCAAAGCATAATTTCATAATATCCTAATTCAATAAGATTCTTCTCAAAACTTTTGACCTTGGAAACATGTTTGAGTCTATGAGAAAAAGGAATACATGTATAGGAATCCAGAAATAATCAATTAGATTTATTCTTTATCATAAAATATGTCATTAGACTCTTAATTGTGTAAAAAATACCAAGATTTAATATTTCTAGGCATATAAGATTTAGTTTATTAATAACATGTGAGAAAATTTCGTCAAAGTTAATACTTTTTACTTGAACTGAAGTTGATGTAAATTTGCCTACAAGATAAGTTGAGCAATAAGAAGTGGGGGAAGTTACCTCTAGACATATGATCTTATAAAGCTGACTAAGGGGAAGAAAGCTTTGAAGAACAAGTGCGTTGGTTTTCAGGTTGAAACTTTTTACAATCAATCTGACCTTATACTTTGGTAAAGAAGAATTCTCTTGAGTCTTTAACCTGAAAATCTACTTGTTCTTCAAAGCTTTCTTCCCCTTAGTCAGCTTTATAAGATCATATGTCTAGTTTCTCTACAATGCTTCTATTTCTTCATTCATAACTACTAACCAATCTTCATTATGCTCACTCATCAATGTCTCTTGGTAACTTTCTGATTCACATGCATTAGTAAGCATAATATATTTATCTAGTAAATACCTTCAAGAAGGTTGATGTTGTCTACTAGACCTTCTAAGATGAGAAACTACTAGAGGTAGCTCCCCCACTTCTTGCTACTCAAGTTGTCTTGTATGCAAATCTACATCAGCTTCAATTCTATTTTCTTGCATATCTCTCCCTTCATCATGATACACATGAGGAGTAGCTTGGTCATAATCTACAAAAACTTTTGTAGATTTCTTGACTGTTTCTTCCTTCTTTATATCTTAGACGCTCTAATCTTCAAATAAGGGTACATCTTTGCTTTTGAGCACCTTCTACTTTTCTGGATCCCACAACTTGTGACCAAACTGGTCATGTAAGTATAAACAAAATACATTATTTTGTCTTACCATCTAATTTAGACCTATCCACGTCAAGAACATGTGCAAATGCACGACAACGAAATACAATGTTTGTAAGAAACTTCTTTTCATGCCCATACATTATCTGCAACATTTCTATTCAGAGGTATAGATGGAGAAAGATTAATGAGATCAACAATTGTCCTTAATGCCTCGTCCCAAAACCTTTTGTGTAATTTAGCAAGTGAAAGCATATTGCTGATCTTCTCCATAATGGTGTAATTCGTCTTCTCTACAACTATATTATGTTGAGTGCCCAGTACTATCATCTCATGAATAATACCTTGCTACCTAGAATACTCATGAAATAGATTCATGTACTCACCACCATTATCTAATCTTATACATTTCAGCTTCTTATCAGTCTCCCTCTCCACCCTGATCTGAAACCCTTTGAAGATGTCAACAACATGGTATTAAGTCTTCAGAGGATATATCTAAACTTTTCTAAAATGGTCATCAATAAATGTGACATAATATAATACACCACTAATGCCATGTAGAGCCACCTGCGGTCTTTGTCCTCAAAGGCTCACAAATATCTATTGTAGACACACTCTAAAACATGTATTTTCTAGGCAATAAAGAACTATAAAAAGAAACTCTATGTTATTTATAAGTCAGGCAATTAACACATAGACTCAAATGAATACCTTTGAAATCAAGTAGGACCTCCTTAGAAAGAGCTTGCAGCCCTTTCTCACTCATGTGTCCTAGCCTCTTATGCCACAATTTCATGTTGTAATCTTTTTCTATGGCATTTAGCTAGTTGTCACACCCTTCAACTTGCAAACTATACAAGGTATTATACTTCTTTTCAGAAGCTACAACAAGTTAACCCCTTGTAACCTTTCATTTGCCTTTGCCAAACTTGCCTTCAAAGCCTTCATCATCTAGTCTTCCAACTAAAATTAGATTCAGTCTTAGTTTCATCACATGCCTCATATCCTTCAACATCAACTTATAGCCAAGATTGGTCTTGATATGGATATCACCAATGCCAATGATATCTATTGTTCCTAGATTGCCCATCTTGACAATGCCCAAATTTTCAACTTTATACATGACAAAAGACTCCCTCCTTGGTATAGCATCATAGGAAGCTTTTGTATCAACAATCCATTATGAATCTTGACAAACACAAAAAAAATATTGTCAATAGTAGACAGTCAAAAGATCACCACTTTGAATAGTGGCCACAGTGTTTCCTTTTGATTCTTCATTCTCTACTTCTTTCTTCTTATTCTTATTTGTTTGCTTGTACTGACTCTTGATTCCTTTTTCATCACAATTGTAACAAGTGATCTCCTTCCTTGACCTTGACTTCCTTTTGCTCTTGGAGTGACTTCTATATCTTGACTTTAACCTCCCTCTATTTTTTGTGACAAATGCTTATGCTTCACTAGTTGAGTTTCTCCTCAACTCTTCATTTAACAAACTACTTGTTACTTCACTCATGATGACAATATCATCTAGTATGGAATTGATGAGAGAAATCACTAGTGTCTCCCAACTATCAAACAGAGAATTGAGAAGTGACAATACTTGCAGCTGACTCATCTTTATCAAAGGTAACTGGTTATTAGTACTTTACATCTCATTCCAATGCTCAGTAATATAAGTACCTTCCTTTTACTTTAGATTTAGAAGTTTTTTGATCAAAAATGCCTTGTTATCTATTGTCCTTTTCACATAAAGACTTTCTAGCTTCTTCCAAAGAAAGTGTGTAGAGCTCTGCTTGGATACATGGTGAAAAATATTATCATCGAGCCATTGCCTAATGAAGTCAATTGTCTTTTGATTTAACTTTTTTAAATCATCAATTGATGTCGCCTCTGGTCTTCCACCATCTCCTTGTAGAGGTCTTGCAATACAAAAGATCTTCTATCCTTTGTTTTCATATGATCATATTGTTTTGGTTCATGCTAATCATGCAAGAAATATTTCATGTCTCCATATTCAATAAACTTAGCTCTAATACCACTTTTTTGAATAAAATGTCTAATTTAAACTTACAGAAGCTATGAAATAAGGAAACAAGAAACGAACAACTCACGACAAAGAGACAAGAATTTTACATAGTTCAGAGGTTGACCTCCTACGTCCACAAACAACAATGAAAGTTTCACTAGATGTGAGCGAAGTATAGAAGAACTACCTCTAAGAACACAGAGATGAAAGATCTGATCTTGGCCCTCAAATAGACAGAAATTATAGTGGTGAAATGAGGGATGCTAAAAAAGCCTAAAGAATGAATAAAAATAAGAGAAATGATAGTGGTGCAACCAATTCCTATTCCACTGATCTTCGTACAGGGAGCTTTTTTGTCGTCTTCTACCACTGTTTCCGGCGAAAATCAGCAACCTTCTCGTCGTTCACATCTCTCGTTTTGCCGATGAAAATCAGTAGGCTTCTCGTCGTCGAAACCTCTCGTTTCTCCGGCGAAGTATAGCGGGCTTCTTGGCGTCGAACTCGTCGCTTCTCTGTTCCGGTGCAGTGGAACATTCACTGATGGGTCGTCCAAAATACTTAATACTTCTGGTGAGAATCCCCCGCTCATTCTTCGGCGGTCGTTCCTGCTTTTCCGTACCTGTTTCTCTTCCAATTATTCCTCATTTTTCCAGTATTTCCGTCGCGATTTTTCCTCCGATCATTCCTCGTTCGTCCGTTGTTTTCCGTAGCTGTTTATCTTCATTCGTCCGAGAACTTCTCAATCCCGTTCATCCGTTATTTCAGGTCCTTAATATTCTATTTAAATCATGCCTAGTAATCAAAATAATTTAACCTTGTATTCAGACCCAACAATCAAATCAATTTCATCATAAATTCAGGGCCAGACATCATTTTCACTTCTGCTAAACTGAAATAAATAAGAACAATACGAAAATATTACGCACTATTATTCAATCAGAAATATCCCATCCTAGATGCGTTATTGATTCAAAAACATACAAGATTACATTTCGAGTAGTTTTTTATACCCCTTCTCATCTCACCAGAGAAATGTCCCCCTATTTCTCTCTCTCTCTCTCTCTCACACACACACACAATGCCTCGCAGAATGGGCGGTGTTTTGTACACAGAGAGAGAGGGAGAGAGAGAGAGGAGGGAGACCCATTAGGCGTAAAATCGTTTGAATCCTCGCTTTCAATTCTCCAGGTGACCCAGAAGGTGTAAAACCTCATTTTCATTGGTAAGGACGGTGCTTATTTTTATGTTTGAGTGGTCCAGAACGAGAGCGCAGCGCAGTCGTACAATAATATAAAACATCCTAGAACCACCGCCGGAGCCCGAAATGGGAGAGGATCCCCTCTGTCGAAGAAGAGGAGCCGTCGAGTTGACGCCACGCGACGGCTCCGGCGTCCACAGGCGGCGGGGCAAGACGACAGGAGGGGCCCTCTCTGTGTCGCCATTAACCAACCTCCTCCACAGGAACGGGTCATGGGGCAATGGCTTTCCTCGTTTACAAGATCTTAACCCGGTAAATTATTCATGTCCACTCTTTTATGGTCTCCAACCATTGGGCCTTCTCCCAAGTGCTGAACTCTTCTGCCGTCATCACAGGCTGGGCGAGTTGCCTGCGTGAGGGAGGGGAGACCGGGCTGCGGAGATGGTCGTGGAGGAGGGGAAAGCGGTTCAAAGCATCGTTTCCGTGGAACCGAAGGCGAGAAAGGGGGTCCTATCGTCAGCGGTGGACCTGCTGGAGAGGGTGGTTGTGTATTTCACTGGTCACTGGGGCAAGCCCAATTACTACCTCTCCGGTAACTTCGGCCCCGTGCTGGAGGAGACGCCTCCCTGTAGAGAACTCAAAATCAGAGGAACCCTCCCGGTATCTCCTACGAATTTCTAGACCATTGAGAAAAAGAAAAGAAGAAGAAAGAAGCTGGAAGAAAGTAACTTATTCCATCTTTGTCACCGGCAATGAGCAGCGTTTTCTTTCTCCCTGTTCTTTGGCCAGGAATGCTTGAATGGGGAGTTCGTCAGAGTAGGGCCCAACCCCAAGCTGCCTCCGGTGGCTGAATACCACTGGTAACTTTGTTGTCTTTGTGAAGAATGCTGCAAGCTTTATAGTTGCATGGGACGTCACAACTCGGTTTTTATGTAGTTGAGCATCAACATTTCTGCGATAGGTCTCAGGTTGAAGACTCATCATTTGTCTTCTCCATATTTTGATTCTTTTTGTGGTAGACTGTGGTAAATCTCTTGTATTCAAGAGCCCACCAAGTAAATGTCAGTGATTACGATTCATCAAGATCTTTGGGCTCCCTATCCTCTGTGTGATTTTTGGGAGATGAAGCTTGGCATTGCATCTGACAAATTGGCCTGTATTGCCAAACCGCCATTATTATTTCTGATTCCTTGCTAAGAGCTCATCTTTCATGCATGTAGATTTCCTTCTAGAAAGCAGTTGTTCAATTACCTTATTATGATGATAGCTTCTGTTCTTGAATTTCTTTCAGGTTTGATGGCGATGGGTAGGTGTTTTCAGAGTCCCTCCTGGAGAGAGCCTCATTCATCAAAGCTATTTTTTTTCTCGCCATGTGCATCTTTCTGAACAAAAATCTGCAGAATCCAGTTTGGGTTCTTTGCTTGTGGCCCCAAAAAGGATTTTTTTTTTAATTCTTGCCATTTTCACCGAAAACGTTTTAAGAGTAAAAAATATCGTGGATATTGAGATAGACTGATTGCTTTCTATTAGATTACCTACTTAATTTAGACGGTACTAAATCGTATGATTGCGCTTGTGCTATGTGAGCTTCATTCATGTTACTAGAAACGGGCTTTGCATCTGATGGGACATATCAGAATAATCCTGACATTAGAATGAGTTGAACTAAACTGTGTCTATGCAAATGGAATCATCTTCGCTTATTATGGGTTTGTTCTGAATTCTGATAAAATTTATTAGAAGCTGATTGGGAAGAAGATTACTAAGTGGAAGCGCTTCTCTTGCTCACTGATGAATTTTATGTGCCTTTATGTGTTCTTAAAACGATGGTGATGAAGAATGATTCATGGGATCCGTATCAAAGATGGGAAGGCGAGCTATGTCTCAAGATATGTGCAGACTTCGCGACTTAAACAGGAAGAATATTTCGGACGGGCAAAGTTCATGAAGGTAATCTGGTTAAAAAAACGGTGTTTTCACGTCGATTAGCTTCCCTGTTTGGGATATCTTCCTAATAACATATTATGGAACATTCTAATTTCTTGAACAGTCATAAATATTTTTTGTTCATTATTAAAATTGGAGAACATAATGAGGCAGAACTATCATAATTTCTAATGACTGATTATTAGGGACTAGTCTCCAACTTTTATGGCCTGTTCAATGTCTTATAGAGAAAACACTTTCATCGTGGTTGCTCTTTCATCATCAGGTTGGAGACCTGAAAGGATTCTTTGGGCTTTTTATGGTTTATATTTCTCAACTGCGAGAAAAACTGAAAATCTTGGATCTTTCATACGGAAGAGGAACAGGTAAGCTCAACGAGTATGCCTGATTAAAGTTCGTCTTAAAGCTGAGCTGAATCTGCTTCTCATTTTATTTTTTTAATTTTTGATCATTGGATCTCATGGTTTAGCCTGATTTCAGCCAACACAGCTCTTGTATACCATCATGGTAAACTCTTAGCCCTTTCAGAAGGTGATAAACCCTGTAAGCACCTTTCCATTTTTCTTCCTTTCTGTGAATTTCCTTCGAAAACATTAAATCCCTTTGTAAAAATTATATAGCTATGATTTGGTCTCATTGAATGAAGATTAATGGGACCTTTCCGATTTCCTCGAACAGATGTCGTCAAGATTTTGGAAGATGGAGATCTCCAGACACTTGGGCTGTTGGATTATGACCGACGGCTAGCACATTCCTTCACTGCTCATCCGAAGGTGGATCCATTCACAGGTGAGGGTTTGATGTTATCTCGTCCCAATGCCCATCGTCCACCTGAAGGTGATCAAGGCACTGCCTAGCAAGAAGTTTTTTATGATTCATACATGAGAATCAACCAGGCAAGTCACTTGGCAATGCTAGGAAGGTGCTGTCACGGCGATAGCTAGTTGATCATCCAGCTCAAATTTCGTAAATTAAACCCAGATTGCAAGAACAAGTTAATTAGGTTTAGTAATAATCAAGAGGGAAAAAGGTTTTCTATGAACCTAGCATTATGGGTGCATATTCTTCATGTTCTGAATAATAGTGGGCTTATCGCATCCATATTCTACTAGATTTTCCAACATGATTGATTGAATTGAATCTAGGAGGCTCATCTCTGTTGCAGATGAGATGTTCACATTCGGCTACTCTCAGTCGCCACCATATGTTACCTACCGGGTCGTGACAAAAGAAGGCATCATGCTCGATCCTGTCCCGATAACGATACCAGAATCGGTGATGATGCACGACTTCGCAATCACTGAGAACTATGCAATCTTTATGGATCTTCCTCTTTATTTCCGCCCAAAGGTGCTTCGCGAGTTCAGAAGACTTGCATCTCTTGAATTTCTTTGAAGAACTTGCTTGAAGAGCTCTAGTGGCAAGTGACTGTGGAATTCAAGTCAATGCTTTGTTTCCTGGTTTTGAAATGGAATCCGGCTGTCTGCTTCTGTTCGTCGCAGGAAATGGTCAAAGAAGGGAAGATCATCTTCTCATTTGACCCATCTAAGAAAGCCAAATTCGGCATTCTTCCCAGATATGCCAAGGATGAGCTCCAAATCAAGTGGTTTGAGCTTCCGAATTGCTTCATATTCCATAACGGTGATCTCTCTCTCTCTCTCTCTCTCTCTCTCTCTCTCTCTCTCTCTACATAGATATATATATATATATTTGCATAAATATTTTACATTACTGCATTGTGTTGGTTCTTGGCCCAAATACTGTGGATGGATGTTTTCTGAGCTGGGGGTTCATCTCCAACATTATCCGTTTGTTCCTTTCTGGCAGCAAACGCCTGGGAGGAGGACGAGGAGGTCGTTCTGATTACCTGCCGCCTTGAGAACCCAGATTTGGATATGATGAATGGAGACGCATCCGAGACGCTTGACAACTTCAAGAACGAGTTGTATGTGATCTGACGATCTGAAGTACCAGCCAGGTTTTAGACTCGTTGACCATCGGGTTTCTCTCTCCTTTCCACATCAGGTATGAAATGAGATTCAACATGAAGACCGGCGCCGCCTCCCAGAAGCAGCTCTCACTCTCCATCGTCGACTTCCCTCGGATCAACGAGAGCTACACCGGACGGTCTGTTCCCTTTGCCCAAAGCAGAGATAGAAAGAGAATCCTCGCTAAAAATGGAATCTTGGCCGCAATCGATGATCTCTAGTTCATGCGGTTTTGGAAAATTCGGTGTGGATGCAGGAAGCAACGGTTCGTTTACGGGACCATTTTCCACGCGGTGACGAAGATCAAAGGCATAGTGAAGTTCGATCTTCATGTGGAGCCGGATATCACCGGGAAGAAGAAGCTCGAAGTAGGGGGAAATGTGCAGGGCATTTTTCATCTGGGGCCCGGGAGGTTCGGCTCCGAGGCCGTCTTTGTGCCTCGTGAACCTGGAGTCTCGTCTGATGAGGATGATGGGTACTTGATATTCTTTGTGCATGATGAGAAAACAGGGTACTCTCTCTCTCTCTCTCTCTCTCTCTCTCTCTCTCTCTCTCTCTCTCTCTCTCTAATTATGATCTTCTGTCCCCGACAACATTCGGTCGCCATCGCTGCAGGAAGTCCGAAGTCAATGTTATCGATGCGAAGACGATGTCTGCGGAGCCGGTGGCTGTCGTGGAGCTCCCGAAGAGAGTTCCCTATGGATTTCACGCCTTCTTTGTCACAGAGGTACGCTTTCCAGTTAGCCCCTTGGATAGAGAGAGAGAGAGAGAGAGAGAGAGAGAGATTTTGACGGGATTGCTAAGTGGGCCTCTCCATTTTGGACAGGAACAACTGGAAAAGCAGGGAAAGATCTGATTGAATGAAAAGGTGGGATGCTCAGAAACCCATGCATTCACTCGATCTTCATAGAAAAACTTCGGAACATTCATGATATATATATATATATATATTTCTTTGTGCCTGTGTACACGGCGGAGCAGACAACCAACTCAACGAGGCACGCTACCACAGAGGACGAAGCCCAACCAAACCTTGAAGTTCCACTAAATCAGTGGCCAAGAAATATTCATTGAAAGCCCTAAGATTTCAAGACTATACTGACAAGAAGTCGGTAACAATCCTTGTCAATAGAAAAGGCCCCCATAACTTCATCTCGCAAAATATCATTATTTAACTAAAGCTACCTACACAGATTACCCCACAATCAGGCCCTTTTCAAGATGAATATGTTGAAGATTATGTATAAATGAGAACTAATAGCAATTGTTCATGCATTATATCAATGAAAATGTTATATTATTAGTAAAGGAATTATTCTCTCTATTGATCAATAGTGTATCAAGTTTATCTTAGAGAATTATTAGTTTTAGTTTCACGATCAAAATTGTAGTTAAAGATTATTACTTCTAACTTTGAAATATTATATAAAGTGGACACTAGTAATGAGGCTTTTAAACTTCTCCTGACTATTAGATCATGCCACATTTCGCTTTTTGGAAGTACAATGGCCTAAGCTATTAGACTTTTAATTAATTCATAAGGAGAATAGTATCAATCCTCATTGGGCAACAATTTTCGTGGAACTTCACTCCTCTAAAAAGTGACCTTAATACTCACAACACTAAGGCCAATTATTTCTCAAGGGAACAATTGGTGGTCTTGAAGAACTCTACCATCACACTTAAAGTATTATAGAAGTTCCAAGGTTAAACTCTAGATGGAGACATAAGCAAATATTTGAGAATGTGTGATGGATGGACATGAAACTACATCCATAAGTATGTGATTGCTTGTACTGATATGTCAAAAAGTTAGGTCAAGGTTTCTCTTTTCAATAGGTGTTCTTAAACCTCTACTCATTTTAGAGAAAATCTGAGAAAACATCTCCATGATTTTTACCGAAAGGCTTTACAATTCCAATAGGTTAACACATTCTTGTTGTGGTCAACTGGTGAAGAAAGCATGCATATTTTTCTCCACTTTGCCTTTAATTTACAACACTTCAAATCAAAAAACGTTTCATTGGCAACATCATATATTTACATGGTTTCATGTCCTCAATACTTACTAATCGTGAAAACATATTTATGAGCCATTTATGGTGATAATTATTCAATTTTCAAAGCACAATATTATCATGGATCACTACTTATCACCAATTGATTGATGATCAAGTAGAAGTGGTAAAGTAAGGGTTTGAAAACTTATCTTCATTTCTTCACCAATGCTCAACCTTACCAATTGTTTGAATGACTAGCTTAGACTAAGTACTAATATGATAAGAAAGCCCTCTCCCATCTCTCATATGATATGCTAGTGAGTCTACCAAGTTGGGTAACACAAACTACTAACGTGCCCAAAATCGTTGTTATTCGGTGCACTCAAACTTAATATTTATAATTGAAAATTTAAATAAAATTTCTTTAATTATAAGGATTTCAGATTGATCCTCAAGAAAATCAGAAAGTTAAAAACATCCTTTAATATGGAAAGTGTAAAAAAAAGGAATGAAATAGTAAAAGTTTTTTACAAATTACGAATGTCAATGATATCTAACTCTAAAAGTTAGAAAAAACTCAGAAAATATAGATGACTAACTCTTAATATCCCTAAAAGTTTTCTTGTAACTCAATGTGTCATTCTCTGAACAATAATATTACTAAGGTAAAAAATTAATAATTGAGAACATGAAAACTAGAGAAAATAGTTACATTTTCTAAAAGATAAGAAACTAACCATACTACATTTTCCCAAAAGATATTAACCTGATTTCATGTGATACTTGTGAAATTGAATTTGTTCTAAGGAAAGGTCAAAAATATGGAAAATGTAGGAAATGATTTTTTAAAAATCTAAAAAACTATTGTAAGCACTTTCTAAAATCACAAAAAAAAAATTATAAGATAACAAACTAACTATGCTAGATTCTCCCAAAAGATACTAACCTAATTCTATTTGGCACTCATGAAATCAAATTTGATCTAAGGAAAGGTTGAACCAAAAAACTCAAAAAATAATTTTCGATGATGTGCGTGATGATTTTATCACTAAATCACTAAAAGACGATCTTTGGATAAGAAAAAACATTCAGATTTTTAAGGAAGTAAGTTATTCAGGAAAAATCATAAATCTGAAAGGAACTACACAATTGGATACATATATCATTTGTTTACCAAAAAAATGATGTTTAATGATTATGTCACCAAATCATCAAAATATGATCTTTTAAAGAGATAAAATATTTATTGATTCGTAAGAAGGTATGGTATTCAAGAAAACTTATAAAACTAAAAGAAATTACATAAGTTGATACATATTTCCTTTCTTTTGCCTTGGTGTCATTGTCAAGACATAACAAGTCAAGGATAAAGAAGAATAACTCACTAGAAACTCAATGAAGTGTCATCTATTAAATAATACTCATCACCTACAAAATAAGAGGGAGTCTAAGGAGTTAAAAAGTGAGAGGAAAAGGTGGAGAGATCATGCTTGCAACCTCGAGGCCTTAGATGTCTGTCACCTAGCTGCCACCTCCTGTTTGAGTGTGAAAAAAATTCCTTTCATTTGGCCTCTCTAAGATTTTTATACCCACACCTTTTTGGGCCTTCTTTTTCGATCCTTTGTGTGGTTTGATTAAGCCCAATCTTTTGGGCACTCTTTTTAATTTTCTATACCATAATATGCTTTTTCTCATGCATGAGAGCTTTAAGCTCTAACATTCTATGCTAATTCCTTTCACTTTGGTAAATCTATAGAAATCAATATCCTAAAATAAAATTTTTAAATTTTAAACCCTTGTTCCTAATAAATTAAGATACATTCTCAAAGTAATAAATCTTAGAAAAAGATTAAAAAACATTATTAATTTAATCCATAAGCTACATGATGTAGATATAACTAAGTTTAAAGTTATTTATACATATCTTTTGACCTTTGCTCTAATATGATGAGATATAGTAATTCACGCTTATTATAATTCATTAATGTAAAAATCAAAGAGATAATTAATTAATTTTTAGTGATAAATATTTATCAATTATCTATCACAAGAATAGATTTCCCCAAACCCAATCAATAGTAAAAATCTATCATGATAAAAAAATAAGATTTCAAATTTTTTGTAGACAACTATGTGCTTACTAGTTACTATCTCTTACTCATTGCTTCTTCTGTTCTTGTAAGATTATCAAGCACATTGACTAGTTGCCTTTTGATCAGCTATTCATCCTACTTCATGCACTCAATTGGTAATTCATGTGTCATAGTTGAAGTGATATATTGCCTAGTCTTTGATATCTCCTACTCTATTGCTTGATCAAGATCTACTAACCATTGATATGTTGAATATTCTTGACTTTCACCAGGCCCTAATGGTGTCAAAGTTGTGACCCAATAAAATGATCCACCCACTTTGAAGAATGCCCAAGAAAAAGTCCATAATATCCACCACTAATTCCTTTTCCAGTAAGGTCAAAACTTATAAGTCAACTACAATAAAGCCACTCTTGACTGCCATGCTGTTTAGTCAACTACTAACTATGAACCACATTGGTGATGAGACAATAGTATTCAAAGGTTCAGGACTTGCAACAAAGTCACATCGGATGTGAAGCATAAAACAGACTTTTGGCACATAAATTACAACATATAGGATTCTAAATGATGACCAAAGTTAGGAGTGAAATGATGTAGGATTGGGGCCCAATCTAGAGTCAGCCGGTCCACTAGAGGACTCAAGTTCAGCCCAAGCAGCTTTGGGCCTAGAAGACCATCGGAGATCATGATGCCAATGCATCAGGTCAGCAGCTGAAGATTTTATTTACTATTAACATGTTCTTTCTTTGTTTAAGATTTCCATTACTTTACTTACTGTGCTTTGCTTTTTAAGGTATTTAAAGGGCCCATCTCGTCTTTGTTGGAGAACAATTAGTGATTGATTTCTTTTACCTTCACATAAGCTCCACTGTTTGTTGTTGGCTGTGAACCCCATCGCCCCAGTAGGGTTGGTTGTGAGGATCCCGTGCTCCCAGTTGAAGTGTTATCGCCATCACCATTTCCTTCGACTATCACTATTCGTTGCCGTTTCCATTGGCCCGTCTTCCATCTGCCACTGCTGTTGTTACCCCTTCCACCAGCCACTATCACCACCATATCACCCCAATCACGCCCATCGACACTGCCCTCCTTTGCCATCATCACCGCTCTACCACTCCCTGTGCCCTACGGCTCCACCTACACCGCTCCCAACAAATCTCCGCCGCTGCTGACATATCAGCTAGAGAGGAGAACCCTAGGTGGTCAGCTATCTTCCAAATTTTTGTCAAATTTGGGCCAACTATTTCCAAATGCATTGTAGATAGTGGTAGTAGTATTAGTGCCATATCGCAAGATGTCATCACTAAATTAGGATGCTAATGACAGATCACCCTAATCCTTATAAGATATCATGGGTGAACTCCACACATATTTTGTCTAACAATAGTGTTTTGTCTTACTTGAGGTATTGGTGCCTATGAGGATGACGTCCGTTGTGATAGAGTACCAATGGATGTTGGTTGTTATTGTAGGACGGTATGATTCTATGACTAAGATGTCACATAGATAGGTAGAATGAATGCATGTTCGTTCACATACAAGGAGAAAAAGATAGTGTAGTATCCTATCTCCCTAGATTTGACGAATGCCAAACTTCTACCTCCATTACACCCCCCCTTACCTTAAATCTTATTAGTGATCATACCCTTCAAAAGGAATTCTAGGAAGGATACCTTGTCATGGCTTGCATTCATCATGGACGGTTTACACCAATGATTGCATTTAAACTTTACGCTACAGGGGCACGGCCATTCAAAATTATATTTTAGACCTTTTCAGTAGGCTTTGGTATTAACTCTACTTTTAATATTACAGATCTTATTACTTATCACGGACCACCTAATGTACCTATTGAGATGTTTGAGCCTAACCCCACTCCTCCAAGTGACACCACACCTAATTTTCTATCAGCCAGTTTTCCTCTAGCATACATTTAACAGAATTGGGCTGGCAGCTGAAGACTTTGTTTACTATTAGCATGTTCTTCCTTTGTTTAAGCTTTCCATTACTTCACTTACTTTACTTTGCTTTGCAAGGTTTTTACATGAGCCCGTCTCGTCTTCGTTGGAGTACAATTAGTGATTGATTTTTTTACCTTTACGGAAGCTCCACCCTTTGTTGCTGGCCGTGAGACCCCGTCGAGCCGATATGGTTGGCCGTGAGGACCCCCTGCCCCCCCGGTTGGAGTGTTATCGCTGTCTCCATTTCCTTCCACCGCCGCCATTCGTCGCCGTTTCCGCCGCCCGTCTTCCGTCCGCCACCGCTTTTGTCGCCCCTCCAACACCACCGTCAACCTTCCGCCGGCCTCCGTCGACCACTCCCTCTGTCGCCACCGTCACCTTTTTCCTCTATCACCGATCAGCCTTCCACCAGCAACTATCACCACCGTCTCGCCCCGGTCGCCCCCATCGGCACCGTCCTCCTCTGTCATCGTCACTACTCCGCCGCTCCCTGTCCCCTACGGCTCCGCCTACGCCGCCGCCGACGAATCTCCTCCCGGCCTCCAATGCCCTCATCTCCTCTCTCCTCCCCTATCGTCCGACGCTCCGGTTCGTCCACCCGCTCCCCCCGCTCCCCCCGCCCACCCCCGACGCCCCGGCTTATGGAATCCTCTACTGGTTCGGCGCGATCCGAATAGTTAAGGCATACGGACCGACGAGCCACTATTGGGCCCCCTTACCCAGGGGCCCATTAACGGGTTATTTCTCTTCCGCCCACCTGGTCGTTCTGGGTCGGGTCCGTACCCGCTGGCAGATCTGACGGGTCCGAGCCATAGCCGACCGGCAACCACCCCCCCTTCTGCCTGGTCAACGGACAACTATATGAAGTCAACGGCCAACAGCTGATTGGGTCAACGGGTAACGATCGAACCCCTGTGAACCGGATCTCTTTGGTGACTTCTCTCCTCCAGTAATTATCTCACTTCTTACGCTTGGTATTCCCTGCTCTTTTAATATATCCTTCTTGTCATCGTCGCCTAAATCGCCCGATCCTAGCCCCGTTTATGTTACTGTGGATGATTTTGAGCCAGACATGGACTCATCCTTCTTCTATTTCTGATAGTGTATGTGATTTCTGCATCGTTTTATCTGATTTCTATTACGTTCTCATTATCATCCCCATCATGAAGCGGGTAGGCTAGAATCTGGCTCCAATGAGAAAAATGGGTACCATGTGCCCTCTCATTATTCTTCTCCTCATTTATCGGATTACTCTCTCTCTCTCTCTCTCTCTCTCTCTCTATCTCCCTCTCTCTCTCTCTCATATCGTTGACCCACTCTCTTTCCTCCCTTGAAAAATAATTATTCGATTACCAACAATAGAAGGGGGTTCCATCAGGTACATGATGAGGTTCCATTCTCACGCCAAGGTTAGGGCGATAACATGATAAATAAATTTTCATCTGCTTGTACGAGGTATAATCAATGAAGTTGTTTTCTCCCTCCTCCAGGACGGAAGATGGCATCGTCAGGAGCACCTCGATGGGACGATGGTGCCACGTTTAGACAAGTTGACGTTGCGGCAGAAGCTCTTGGCAAATGCTCCTCTCGTTGTGACGAGGTTGATGTCCTGCAGCCTTATCCCTCGGCAAGGAACGATGCGGCTGCAGTCGAAGGTCATGGCCACCGCGGTTGCGCTTGTTCCACTCACGTTCTTGTAGGTCACTCCGCTCACGCCGACCGCCGATTTCTTGAGGTGGGAACGGAAGATCAGGGTTCCGAACTCGGCGAGAAAATGAGAGTGAGAGAAAGAGAGATAGAGAGACAAAAACAGAAAGAAAGAAGAGAGAGAGAGAGAGAGAGAGAGACGAAGGAACAGAGAGGTAAAGGGTGGGTGCTAGCATCTTCCACCTGTTCATTGCAGGGCTTGGAGGAGTCGCAGTAGTTCTGGTCAATGATTATAGGGTTCTTCACCTTGTCCATGACGATGTTCATGAAGGTGATGTTTCTGGCGTACCCTTTTCCACCCTGAACGGCAAGTATCGGTGGACGCGGTCGTCGCAGTGTCAGTTCGCGGAGCGCGAGTGAATTCTGAATGGGGTGTCCTTTAGATGGCGTTACCTGCCAGGTCTTGATCCGGACTCCGTTTGTGGTTCCCTCCAGCCTCGCCGTGTCGACCAAGACGTCGGAGACTGTGTGTTCCGCACCGTTGGCTCCAAGGCTCCCGATACTGTCAGCGACGCGGAGAATCGTCAACAGGGAATAGGGTAGATGGTGTGGGAGAAACGGGCTATAGAGGAGGACGCCACAAGCAGATGCCAGCACGTCGAGGGTAGATGTGTGTACCTGATTCCGTGGCCCGGTCCGCAGACGATGTTGGTGGCCGTAATGGAGTGTGACCGGCTGACGATGGAGATGCAATCGTCGCCTACAGGGACGAACTCAAAGCGAAGTCACAATCCACATTCTTCCCGCTTCTAGGATTGAGTATGCCAAAGAAGAGGAGGCGGAGGATGGACCTGTCCTGATGACGCAGTCGCTGATCTTAACGTCGGTGCTACCAGAGACGTGGATTCCGTCGGTGTTGGGACTGTTTCCGGGGGCGGAGATTGTCAGTCGGGAGATCTGGACGTTGGCGCACTTTGCGAAAGTGACGTGCATCTGCTGGGCGTTCTTGAACCTCAGATTGTTCACGGTCAAGCCGCGGCAGGATCGGAACGTCAACGCCTGCACGTGGTCAACCTCACTAATCAGCTCGCAAAACCCAGAGAATCCACTAACTGAAAGAGACCGTGTTCCAGACCGTACCGTGGGTGCACCCTTGCAGGGCTGAAACATCACGCCGAAGAAAAATCAGAAGGCGAGTCAGTGAGCTGGTAGAGATTAATTAAGCCGAAGGTAGAGAGTTTCCACTAGCTGTGCGGTAGTCGCCCTAGCGGAGAGAGTGAAGGGTTCGTACCTGTGCGGAGTCGAGCTTGCAAGAGACCTTCCACCACACATGCCCATTGCCGTCGATGGTTCCGCCGCCCTCCACCCTGAGGCCGTCGACCTTGGTGAACTTCATCCAGAGACTGCGACGGGTTCCATCCCAATCTGATATCCTTCCGGAGGCGAGAATCGTTCCCTTAATCTGTCGGTGAAATTTGAAACATAGAGCAAGTCTAAGAGCGACGCGATACGATTTTGATGCGAGGGGAGCTTCCTGGTAGGCGGTTGTGTCTCACCGCTACGGTGATTGCAGACTTGCAGGGACCGGAGAAGGTGACGGGTTTGAGTCGGTAGGCCTTCCCCTCGGGGACTAGCATTGTGACAGGCGTGGCGGAAGAGCAAGCCGCCTTCCAGGCAGCGGCGAACGCCTGCAGACAATGTAACCGATGGGCGAGTCCGAGAACGTTTAGAAGGAGATTCCCATCTGCGACAGAAAAGATTGCTGAACGGTCTACTACCTTGGTGTCGTTTGACGATCCTTCGCCTCGTGCACCGAAATCCTTCACGGTCACCACCGTCCTTGCGTTCCCCAGAGTAGCCCACCTCCGTTCGTTGGCTGTCCCCGGAGACAGTTTCCTCACCGCGGAGGAGTCTGTGATGCCGAGACGGTTACGGAAGGAGGGGCCGCCGGAGAACGTCTGTTCCAGCTGAGAATCGCCCGAACGAAGGAGTAGCACGAGGGCGAGAATGAGAGGAAGCCATCTTCCCCGCCTACGCTCAAAAGGGTTTATCGTATTTCTGGACGTGGACGAGTACGAGACAGGGAGATGGGGACACACAGAAAGCTTGACTTTCAGGAGAGCTGGATATTGGAAGTTCTTATTGGGGATTGCTGGTAGCTCGGCGCCGGTTGTGTTGAGTGACGAAGAAAGAAACGGAGCTGGGGCGTCCGAGGAAGGTAGCTTAAACCCAAACTCTTCCGTTTCTTGGACATGTTCCTGGGATAAGGACGGAGAGATAGTAGTGGGATAGACAGAAGGGTCACCTCCGCGCCGCTGCCGCAGCCGGCGGTCCATCCGTCTTCCTCTATCTCCAGTCCCGTGCATGCGTCTCCGTGCCCAGAATCTGGAGCCTTGGTTCGTGTGATCACAGTACGACGAACCCACCTGAAGATTGTCAACGCCGTTAATACTTGACGCTCGAACCAGGTATTAATGGCGTGATGTCAGCGTATCCTACGAAACGGGACCCCCCTCTTGGCTTCCGTCAAACCAGAGAGATTTAAAACGTTTTTAATTCCCTACCCCAGCCAGCACGTGGCGACCTCCGCGGGGGAAAACCGCCGGCAGATTTACGCACGCCTCGGCCGAGATGGAGTATGCTCCTCAATTCTCTCTTCTTATATCTCAGGCTCTAAGAAAACCTAATCTCCAACCATTCAACATAAACAGAATGACAGGAGTTCACCTAATAATCAGTATTACCTTTGATGCTTGATCACGACCTAATAGTCAATTCTCTCTTTCTTCTTCTCGTTCTTGTTCTCCACTTATTCTCTCCTCGATATCAAAAGGTGAGCGGGGGGCGTGGATGATCTCTTCTTTCTCCGTCCTCTTCTTCGCTTCTCATCCAGCTTTCTCTTCACTGCAACCAGACGTCCTTCTCTTCTTATTTCGGCGAGAACCAAAAGATATCCTTCGTCGTCGTTCCCTTCCTCCTCTTCTGCCGATCTTTATCCGTAGGCTCTTCTACTCCCGTCGTTCTCCTGTTGTTTCCGTCGTCGTCTCCTCCCACTGTTTCCGGCGAAAATCAGCAACCTTCTCGTCGTTCACATCTCTCGTTTTGCCGATGAAAATCAGTAGGCTTCTCGTCGTCGAAACCTCTCGTTTCTCCGGCGAAGTATAGCGGGCTTCTTGGCGTCGAACTCGTCGCTTCTCTGTTCCGGTGCAGTGGAACATTCACTGATGGGTCGTCCAAAATACTTAATACTTCTGGTGAGAATCCCCCGCTCATTCTTCGGCGGTCGTTCCTGCTTTTCCGTACCTGTTTCTCTTCCAATTATTCCTCATTTTTCCAGTATTTCCGTCGCGATTTTTCCTCCGATCATTCCTCGTTCGTCCGTTGTTTTCCGTAGCTGTTTATCTTCATTCGTCCGAGAACTTCTCAATCCCGTTCATCCGTTATTTCAGGTCCTTAATATTCTATTTAAATCATGCCTAGTAATCAAAATAATTTAACCTTGTATTCAGACCCAACAATCAAATCAATTTCATCATAAATTCAGGGCCAGACATCATTTTCACTTCTGCTAAACTGAAATAAATAAGAACAATACGAAAATATTACGCACTATTATTCAATCAGAAATATCCCATCCTAGATGCGTTATTGATTCAAAAACATACAAGATTACATTTCGAGTAGTTTTTTATACCCCTTCTCATCTCACCAGAGAAATGTCCCCCTATTTCTCTCTCTCTCTCTCTCTCTCTCTCACACACACACACACACACACACAATGCCTCGCAGAATGGGCGGTGTTTTGTATACAGAGAGAGAGAGAGAGAGAGAGAGAGAGAGAGGAGGGAGACCCATTAGGCGTAAAATCGTTTGAATCCTCGCTTTCAATTCTCCAGGTGACCCATAAGGTGTAAAACCTCATTTTCATTGGTAAGGACGGTGCTTATTTTTATGTTTGAGTGGTCCAGAACGAGAGCGCAGCGCAGTCGTACAATAATATAAAACATCCTAGAACCACCGCCGGAGCCCGAAATGGGAGAGGATCCCCTCTGTCGAAGAAGAGGAGCCGTCGAGTTGACGCCACGCGACGGCTCCGGCGTCCACAGGCGGCGGGGCAAGACGACAGGAGGGGCCCTCTCTGTGTCGCCATTAACCAACCTCCTCCACAGGAACGGGTCATGGGGCAATGGCTTTCCTCGTTTACAACATCTTAACCCGGTAAATTATTCATGTCCACTCTTTTATGGTCTCCAACCATTGGGCCTTCTCCCAAGTGCTGAACTCTTCTGCCGTCATCACAGGCTGGGCGAGTTGCCTGCGTGAGGGAGGGGAGACCGGGCTGCGGAGATGGTCGTGGAGGAGGGGAAAGCGGTTCAAAGCATCGTTTCCGTGGAACCGAAGGCGAGAAAGGGGGTCCTATCGTCAGCGGTGGACCTGCTGGAGAGGGTGGTTGTGTATTTCACTGGTCACTGGGGCAAGCCCAATTACTACCTCTCCGGTAACTTCGGCCCCGTGCTGGAGGAGACGCCTCCCTGTAGAGAACTCAAAATCAGAGGAACCCTCCCGGTATCTCCTACGAATTTCTAGACCATTGAGAAAAAGAAAAGCAGAAGAAAGAAGCTGGAAGAAAGTAACTTATTCCATCTTTGTCACCGGCAATGAGCAGCGTTTTCTTTCTCCCTGTTCTTTGGCCAGGAATGCTTGAATGGGGAGTTCGTCAGAGTAGGGCCCAACCCCAAGCTGCCTCCGGTGGCTGAATACCACTGGTAACTTTGTTGTCTTTGTGAAGAATGCTGCAAGCTTTATAGTTGCATGGGACGTCACAACTCGGTTTTTATGTAGTTGAGCATCAACATTTCTGCGATAGGTCTCAGGTTGAAGACTCATCATTTGTCTTCTCCATATTTTGATTCTTTTTGTGGTAGACTGTGGTAAATCTCTTGTATTCAAGAGCCCACCAAGTAAATGTCAGTGATTACGATTCATCAAGATCTTTGGGCTCCCTATCCTCTGTGTGATTTTTGGGAGATGAAGCTTGGCATTGCATCTGACAAATTGGCCTGTATTGCCAAACCGCCATTATTATTTCTGATTCCTTGCTAAGAGCTCATCTTTCATGCATGTAGATTTCCTTCTAGAAAGCAGTTGTTCAATTACCTTATTATGATGATAGCTTCTGTTCTTGAATTTCTTTCAGGTTTGATGGCGATGGGTAGGTGTTTTCAGAGTCCCTCCTGGAGAGAGCCTCATTCATCAAAGCTATTTTTTTTCTCGCCATGTGCATCTTTCTGAACAAAAATCTGCAGAATCCAGTTTGGGTTCTTTGCTTGTGGCCCCAAAAAGGATTTTTTTTTTAATTCTTGCCATTTTCACCGAAAACGTTTTAAGAGTAAAAAATATCGTGGATATTGAGATAGACTGATTGCTTTCTATTAGATTACCTACTTAATTTAGACGGTACTAAATCGTATGATTGCGCTTGTGCTATGTGAGCTTCATTCATGTTACTAGAAACGGGCTTTGCATCTGATGGGACATATCAGAATAATCCTGACATTAGAATGAGTTGAACTAAACTGTGTCTATGCAAATGGAATCATCTTCGCTTATTATGGGTTTGTTCTGAATTCTGATAAAATTTATTAGAAGCTGATTGGGAAGAAGATTACTAAGTGGAAGCGCTTCTCTTGCTCACTGATGAATTTTATGTGCCTTTATGTGTTCTTAAAACGATGGTGATGAAGAATGATTCATGGGATCCGTATCAAAGATGGGAAGGCGAGCTATGTCTCAAGATATGTGCAGACTTCGCGACTTAAACAGGAAGAATATTTCGGACGGGCAAAGTTCATGAAGGTAATCTGGTTAAAAAAACGGTGTTTTCACGTCGATTAGCTTCCCTGTTTGGGATATCTTCCTAATAACATATTATGGAACATTCTAATTTCTTGAACAGTCATAAATATTTTTTGTTCATTATTAAAATTGGAGAACATAATGAGGCAGAACTATCATAATTTCTAATGACTGATTATTAGGGACTAGTCTCCAACTTTTATGGCCTGTTCAATGTCTTATAGAGAAAACACTTTCATCGTGGTTGCTCTTTCATCATCAGGTTGGAGACCTGAAAGGATTCTTTGGGCTTTTTATGGTTTATATTTCTCAACTGCGAGAAAAACTGAAAATCTTGGATCTTTCATACGGAAGAGGAACAGGTAAGCTCAACGAGTATGCCTGATTAAAGTTCGTCTTAAAGCTGAGCTGAATCTGCTTCTCATTTTATTTTTTTAATTTTTGATCATTGGATCTCATGGTTTAGCCTGATTTCAGCCAACACAGCTCTTGTATACCATCATGGTAAACTCTTAGCCCTTTCAGAAGGTGATAAACCCTGTAAGCACCTTTCCATTTTTCTTCCTTTCTGTGAATTTCCTTCGAAAACATTAAATCCCTTTGTAAAAATTATATAGCTATGATTTGGTCTCATTGAATGAAGATTAATGGGACCTTTCCGATTTCCTCGAACAGATGTCGTCAAGATTTTGGAAGATGGAGATCTCCAGACACTTGGGCTGTTGGATTATGACCGACGGCTAGCACATTCCTTCACTGCTCATCCGAAGGTGGATCCATTCACAGGTGAGGGTTTGATGTTATCTCGTCCCAATGCCCATCGTCCACCTGAAGGTGATCAAGGCACTGCCTAGCAAGAAGTTTTTTATGATTCATACATGAGAATCAACCAGGCAAGTCACTTGGCAATGCTAGGAAGGTGCTGTCACGGCGATAGCTAGTTGATCATCCAGCTCAAATTTCGTAAATTAAACCCAGATTGCAAGAACAAGTTAATTAGGTTTAGTAATAATCAAGAGGGAAAAAGGTTTTCTATGAACCTAGCATTATGGGTGCATATTCTTCATGTTCTGAATAATAGTGGGCTTATCGCATCCATATGCTACTAGATTTTCCAACATGATTGATTGAATTGAATCTAGGAGGCTCATCTCTGTTGCAGATGAGATGTTCACATTCGGCTACTCTCAGTCGCCACCATATGTTACCTACCGGGTCGTGACAAAAGAAGGCATCATGCTCGATCCTGTCCCGATAACGATACCAGAATCGGTGATGATGCACGACTTCGCAATCACTGAGAACTATGCAATCTTTATGGATCTTCCTCTTTATTTCCGCCCAAAGGTGCTTCGCGAGTTCAGAAGACTTGCATCTCTTGAATTTCTTTGAAGAACTTGCTTGAAGAGCTCTAGTGGCAAGTGACTGTGGAATTCAAGTCAATGCTTTGTTTCCTGGTTTTGAAATGGAATCCGGCTGTCTGCTTCTGTTCGTCGCAGGAAATGGTCAAAGAAGGGAAGATCATCTTCTCATTTGACCCATCTAAGAAAGCCAAATTCGGCATTCTTCCCAGATATGCCAAGGATGAGCTCCAAATCAAGTGGTTTGAGCTTCCGAATTGCTTCATATTCCATAACGGTGATCTCTCTCTCTCTCTCTCTCTCTCTCTCTCTCTCTACATAGATATATATATATATATATTTGCATAAATATTTTACATTACTGCATTGTGTTGGTTCTTGGCCCAAATACTGTGGATGGATGTTTTCTGAGCTGGGGGTTCATCTCCAACATTATCCATTTGTTCCTTTGTGGCAGCAAACGCCTGGGAGGAGGACGAGGAGGTCGTTCTGATTACCTGCCGCCTTGAGAACCCAGATTTGGATATGATGAATGGAGACGCATCCGAGACGCTTGACAACTTCAAGAACGAGTTGTATGTGATCTGACGATCTGAAGTACCAGCCAGGTTTTAGACTCGTTGACCATCGGGTTTCTCTCTCCTTTCCACATCAGGTATGAAATGAGATTCAACATGAAGACCGGCGCCGCCTCCCAGAAGCAGCTCTCACTCTCCATCGTCGACTTCCCTCGGATCAACGAGAGCTACACCGGACGGTCTGTTCCCTTTGCCCAAAGCAGAGATAGAAAGAGAATCCTCGCTAAAAATGGAATCTTGGCCGCAATCGATGATCTCTAGTTCATGCGGTTTTGGAAAATTCGGTGTGGATGCAGGAAGCAACGGTTCGTTTACGGGACCGTTTTCCACGCGGTGACGAAGATCAAAGGCATAGTGAAGTTCGATCTTCATGTGGAGCCGGATATCACCGGGAAGAAGAAGCTCGAAGTAGGGGGAAATGTGCAGGGCATTTTTCATCTGGGGCCCGGGAGGTTCGGCTCCGAGGCCGTCTTTGTGCCTCGTGAACCTGGAGTCTCGTCTGATGAGGATGATGGGTACTTGATATTCTTTGTGCATGATGAGAAAACAGGGTACTCTCTCTCTCTCTCTCTCTCTCTCTCTCTCTCTAATTATGATCTTCTGTCCCCGACAACATTCGGTCGCCATCGCTGCAGGAAGTCCGAAGTCAATGTTATCGATGCGAAGACGATGTCTGCGGAGCCGGTGGCTGTCGTGGAGCTCCCGAAGAGAGTTCCCTATGGATTTCACGCCTTCTTTGTCACAGAGGTACGCTTTCCAGTTAGCCCCTTGGATAGAGAGAGAGAGAGAGAGAGAGAGAGAGAGAGAGAGAGAGAGAGAGAGATTTTGACGGGATTGCTAAGTGGGCCTCTCCATTTTGGACAGGAACAACTGGAAAAGCAGGGAAAGATCTGATTAGATAGAGTGCCGGCCAACCTCTCAGTCATCTGTCTCTCTCTCATCAGTGGGGAATTTACGGTCGGCCAAGTTTGTTTGAATCAAAGCCTTGGCATATCAATATATCTAAGAAAATCTTGGAGATATCTGAGAAATGGGATGCTCAGAAAGCCAACCATTCACTCGTCTTCAAAGAAAAACCTTGGAAATATTCATGTAATGTTTATATGTCTATATAAATATACCGTGGTAGTGTACACGGCTGAGCAGAGAGTGCTCTGTCTGTCTCTCTTTCTCTGTCGCGAAGTTGTTTCCTGGAATGCATTCTCAGAATGGATCCGAGGAATCGTCGTTAGCAAAGAATATAATGGCATTGGTACCGATGAGGAGTGGGGGCAGAGGAGAGGTACGTGGAATTTTCAACGATTTTGGGATCACCAGTAATCCCCACAGGAGCAGGATCCACCGTCAAGTCGGTGGAACCTATTGTTATCCCTCAGGATCACCGTCCGCCCCGTGTATCCCGACACGTGCTTGAGCCACGTGTGACAGTCCCCACAGACCCTCAGATTCTTCATCACCCTGATTGGCCTCCCCGGCGGTAACCGTATAAGCGCGAAAGCGACCGCCAGCCTCTCACTGTGGGCCCCCATGGAACGCCTCTTCTCCTCGCCTCCCTCTTCCCTCGGCACGAACCGGGTATCCGCCACGTACCCCTCCGCCGCCGCCGCCGCAGCCAGCTCTGCCACCTTCTCGTAGATCTCCTGCCGCAACGGGTGGCGCTGGTCGCCGGAGACGAAGGTGTGGACCTGGTTCCCCCACTCCACCCAGCTCAGCCCCGTCTCCTTCTTCAGCCCTCTGTCTCTCATCGCCTTCCTCGCCACGGCAGCGCTGGCGTAGTCCCCCGCCGCCGCGTACGCCGCGGCGAGCAGCATGTGTGCGCCGCTGCTCGTTGATCCCTTCTCGAACAGGCGGCCGGCGGCGAGCGCTGCCGTGCCGGTGTCGCCGTGGAGCCGGCAGCCGGTGAGCAGAGCCCCCCAAACAGCGTCCGTCGGCTCGACGGGCATCTTGTCGATGAACTCCACCGCCTCCGGTAGCCTCCCTGCACGGCCGAGGAGGTCCACCATGCAGGCGTAGTGCTCCGGGCCCGGCTGGATCCGGTGCTCCGCCGCCATGAAATGGAAGATCTTCTTCCCCTCCTCCACGAGCCCCGCGTGGCTGCAGGCGGAGAGCAGGCAGAGGAAGGTGACGAAGTTGGGGCTCACCCCCTCCATCTTCATCCTCTCGAAGAAGGCGAAAGCGTCTCTGGTTCGCCCGTGCTGGGCGCAGGCGATGAGGATGGAGTTCCAGGCACCGAGATTTCTGGTGGGCATTTCGTCGAACAGCTGATGGGCTTCCTCTGGTGCGCCACATTTGGAGTAGAGGGAGATGAGGGAGCTCCCTACGAAGCAGGAGGAGTCGAAGCTGGTCTTGAAGCAGTGGCCGTGGATCTGCCGGCCCAGCTCAAGGAAGGTGGCGCCGCCGCAAACGCGGATGATGCAGGAGTAGGTGAAGTCGTTGACCCCGCCCATGTCACCGCTGACGCCGTCGCCCAGAAGCACCATCTTGAACAGCGCGAGGGCTTCCTCCGCCATGCCTATCTGGGCGTAGCCGTAAATCATGCCGCTCCATGAGACGATGTTCTTTTCGGGCATTTCATCGAACAACTTCCGGGCGTCCCAGATTTCCGCACATTTGGCGTACATGTCAACGAGGGAGCTGGCGACGAAGATGTCCAAGTCAAAACCCGTCTTGGCAGCGAGGGAGTGGACGGCGCCGCCGGAGCGGCTGTCGGAGAGGGCGGCGCAGGATTTGGCGGCGGAGGGGAATATGTGGTCGTTGGGCAAGGTGCCGGCGCGCATCATGTCGACGAGGGCGTGGAGGGAGAGGTGAGGGAGCTCGTTCTGGGCGAAGGAGGAGATGAGGGAGGACCAGGTGGTGGTGGCGATGGCGGCAGCACCGGGGGGCTGGTTGCGGCGCCGCTGGCGGGAGCATTCCTGGAACACGAGGTGGGCGAACTCCGGGAGCTGGCACTTGGAGTAGAAGTTGATGAGGTGGTTGGCGAGGATGGGGACTAGGGCGGCGCCGGACTTGACGACGTGGGCGTGCAGCTGCTGCCCTCGGCGGGCGGAGCGGGTGGTGGTTTGGGCGGCGATGAGCTCGCACATGCGGCGCGTGCCTCCGCCGGTGAGCTGGAGTGCCGCCATGCTCGCCTGCAAGCCGGGCATCCGGCGGAGGCGGAGGCGGTGGTGGCGAGAGCGCCGCCGTCTCGCCGGCGGTGGGGCGGCGGTGGTGGTGGTGGTTTCCTCACTTTGCGAGAATATACGAGACCTGCGGCGCTCCAAATATCTGGCATTTTTTCGATTTAAATAATTCAATAAATGATTTCGACGTGTTGAATAAAAAATCTTCAAATAGAAAAATCGTATAAAAATGTGGATTTACTTTTTTCGGACTCCTACTGGATACGTAGACCCGAAAGGAGATCCGCTTAGGCAGGGCCCCCTCGGCATTCCAGTTCTTTGTTACAAGGGAGGGGGGAAGGGGGAAGAAGGGGACAATCGGTCGGTGTGAAAGCAGCGGCCGGAGCTAGGGTTGGGAGATGGCGATGGCGGGTCGTATGAGGTCCGGTTTCTCTATCTTCCATAAGACACTGAAGGCGGAATCGGCCGTCGAGCATGGGAGGATTGGAAGCCCTAGCAACATTGTTTCCCAGGTAAACCGGGAAGCCCAGAATAGGCCTGTTGTTGGACAGTGCGTGATGTTTATCGAGAGAGACTGTCTGTGTCTGGATTCCGTCGTCGCTCGTTTGGATCGAAGTCCTTTCGTTGATCCTTGCAACCGATCATGGTGTTCCCTCGTCTCATAGCGTTTCCTGAGTTATAGATTTCTCGCATTGTATTCTGTTACCGACAGAGTGAGAAAACGGTCACTCTTCGTTTCAGAGTTCTGGCATTCGATGGGGATCGGGAACGACCTTTACGTATCTACTATTATTCCTGTCGGTGAAATGCAGCGCGCGTGTTTGTTTTAGACGGGAACTTATTACAAGCTTATTGTTCTTCCTCGCATGTTTAATTTTCTGCTATTCGTTTCACAACATTTCTAATTCTCCCTCCTCTTCAGCATCTGAGGAACTACGCGACTGGCAAGAGCTCCAAGGAAGAAAGTATCAAGGTAAAATGTTTTCATTGGGTGCCTCTTTTCTAGCTTTATCCCCACCAGACCAGTGGTTGCTTACGTTTTCCTATTGAAATATTTTTTCGTTTCTTTTCTCTCCGGAAGTGGATCCATTTCCTGTTTGTAGAGATCGTGCATTTTTTTAATCTTTATACTTCTTCAGATAAATGGCAGCAATGCTTGCGTATAGTATTGAAGATTCTTTTTTTCAAATTAGTATGTGGAAGAAAGCCTCTTAGCAATTCCATCTGACATGAATAAATTTAGGTATATCTCTCCTTCAAAGTTTACACATGTTTTGAACGTTGTTGGTTCCTTATGTGATGTGGGGTGATTAATGTAATCCTTACCTATCCTACAATTTTTTAAAACAGAAAATACATTTTCAAAAGAATTTTTGTAAATTTAACAAGTCGTCCCTAGAAACCCTTTACATGCTTATAGATGTTCCACATGATCGTCACACACTGGACCTGAGGAAGATAGTAGAATTTACTTTGGTCATTTTGCTCCAAGTCGTGAGAACGCAACTTTGCTAGTATGTTACAAACATTTCGATATTTCGTAAAAGGCCCAACAATGTGTACATTTTTAATTCAAGGGTCTCTTTAAACAGGAGGAAGACACGAGGAAATGCATGCAGGATTCCATTTTGTGCAGAAAATGTTTATCTGCATTTAAGACAGAAAATTGATCTCAAGCATAGGATGGACAAATGCTAAGAATGGCATTTGATTACACCAGGGTTGGGCTGCAGAAAGCTAGAGTTTTGGACAAACCTGGCTGAACAGGAACAAAGTTGTCCCTTGGTAGGCCTAGACAGGTCCTCAAAGTAGGGGTAGATAATTGGAGGCAACTGATTTTGGAAGTGAGGTAGTAGAAACTAAGCAGCCGTTAAGTGTAGGTCATTTTGATTCAACCTTGATTAAAGCTATTGTGGCTTTCTTAGGATCTTGCTGGCCTCTAGATAGGTTTATGGGTCTATACACTAACAGAAACAGGTGACGTGATTATTCAGGTATCTCTCCTGGATATCAATCAATCCCTATGTTTCACTATGTGTAATGTTTCTTTTTGTATATCACATAACTTCCGCATCAGTTTTTGTTTATTTTCTTGGTTTATTATGTAGGTGATGTCTATGCCATATCTAGTTGAGTGTTTGCATTTAGTATTTTATTTGACAATAGAATGCATAATTACTTCCAGAATTACTCTTCTTTGCGTTTATCTTGTGGAATAATTGAATTGTTTTCTGAATTTGGCATAAACAAAAATTTATCACGTGAAAGCGATAGTCATGCATGCTTTGGTGGAGACAATTCTGATTTAGTTAGAATGTTAAACACCATTGTATACTGCTTTATCTTTTCCAATGGGTTCACTTATGTAAAAATGTAGTTGACTATTTCTTCAACGTTCAGTCATTCCTCACATGAAGTCTTTCAATGAATTCTTTCGCAATTGCTATTGCAGACTACTTGTGAACTCTGCTGACTATCACATTTTCAGGTGCCTCTGTCATTATTCGGAGTTTCTGGGAACTATGCATCTGCGCTTTTTATTGCATCCTCAAAAGCAAATTCATTGGATAAGGTTGAGGGGGAGTTGACGAGGCTTGTTGCAGCTTCAAAAGAGAGCCCTGTATTTTCTCAGTTTATAAAGGATTTGTCTGTGCGTGCGGATGTTAGGGTGAAGGCTGTACAAGAGATCTTTTCTGAAGCCGGTTTTTCAGATGTCACCAAGAATTTTCTTGGTATGAGATTAAACTACTTCCTAGCTTGCCAATGTTCTTGAAGTGGCATCATGTGTGTCTTTGGTATCATGTATCTTACTGACTAGGGGGATTGTAGGACACTAAGAGGGAGATAAAACGATAAAAGTGAAGATAAGTGATGGAGGTAAAGGATATTCATGTGACCATTGTGCTGTGCCTCAGATACCATAAATTGGAGCGGTATTATATAGCCCATATCTGCATCCCTTGATCGGAAAATTCTGCAAAGAATGTTGCCAGCATCAATGGCCTAGATCGAAGTGGAGACGACTTTAATCCATTTAGCTATCCAAGTCAACTTTAACCCTGCTTTAGGACTCTGGGTACCTGGCCCTGTTATGATACAATTGAAGGTCGAACTGCACTAGTCAAACTTTCTGCCATGGGGACATTCCCAGTAATGCCATTGGCCCACCTCCATGTAATGTTCATTGGCTATCCTCAGATCAGCTGACCAGAGGCATATTCAGGGAATTTATGTTTATGTAAAATATAGATATACATATCACACGTTGTGTCAAGAACAGTTGGGTTTTTGAAGGTTTTTACCAACTTAATCACGTGCTTAAACTTGTTCCCAAATTGATGTAGGGCTTATGTTGCCTTAAATGCCTTAAATGGATGTTTCTACTTATGTTAGCTCGTTGCATATTTATTGTTATACTTCTGTTTCTCTTCATGTCTTGTTTGGGTGCTGGATTTTGCTCAACTCAGATTTCTCAAGGTTTAGCTTGTCAAGTGGACAACCTTCTTTGTCCGAATTTTGATCTTGTCATCTTTTTGGAAAAGCTATAATGGCTGAGAAGGGAAGGCTGAGGCACCTTGAGAAGATTGCTAAGACCTTTTCAGATTTGACAATGGCGCACAAGGGTGAAGTGAAGGTTACTGTGACGACTGTGATTGTAAGTCTCCTCCCTCATGGTTGTCTCTGATATCTATCCAGCAGTGTACATGATGGTTAACCAGCTTTATTTTTTAAGTGAGCTCATTGGGTTATCAGTTCACAGCTATAAATAGTATGCTTTATATGCTTTCAGATGGTATTTTTTTTCTTGTTTTATGTAATGTAGAAATTGCGGTTAAGAGCAGATTTGAAGCTGATCTTGTGCGTTCTGTGCGGATGGTCTTCCTCTTTCATCTATACTTTGTTCTTCGTTATATGTTTCAATTAGATGTCACTATTATCTAAATATTTGAAAGAATATCACTTATGGCCTAAGAAATTGGCTACTAGGTGAAATTACTTTCTTTCTGGTGAATATTTTCGTCTGGAGAGATTCGAAAATCTTCTGCAGGAGGAGAGGATCGATATTTAATGCAAGAAATTGTGTGCCCAAGTGCCATTTCGTTGCCTCGCTCTCAATGATTTGTTGTCTGTACTTTTGTCAAGAAATCTTGGGTCAGTTAGACGGGTTGGGTTCCTTCTGGGATTTCTTCTCGGCACTGATGATTCCTGTTTTTCTTCCAGCCGCTTCCTGCAGAAGAGGAGAAGCAGCTGAAGGAAACACTGCAGGACATCATCGGGCAAGGGAAGACTGTGAAAGTAGAACAGAAGGTACCGCCCTCTCACTACATAATCAGTCAACTCTCAGACACTGCAAAGATTAATTGCAGCTATATCTCAAGACTGACTCTCTCTCTCTCTCTCTCTCTCTCTCTCTCTCTCTCATCTCGATCTCAAGACTGACTCTCTCTCTCTCTCTCTCTCTCTCTCTCGCATTTAACTATCTTTATGTGTGTACATATATGCATGCATTTGCCTGTTGCTGAAGGTGGATTCTTGTCTGCAGATTGATCCTAGCATCCTCGGAGGGTTAGTGGTGGAGTTTGGGCAGAAGGTCTTCGACATGTCGATAAAGACCAGGGCGAAGCAGATGGAGAGGTTCTTGAGGGAGCCCGTCAACTTTGAAAGCTTCTAGAAGCTTCCACTGCGGAAGCTTCCCCATTCCGATTCCCATTTCTTTCTTCTTTCGGTCTTGGCTTCGGAGTCTTGAGAAATAAGAACCCACTTACAGAGAAGAGAGGCCCTTTTGGGAGTGGGGGGCGGCGCAGCTGCCCACCCCGCAATTTGTTCTCTTTTACCATAAATGGACTGCCGTTGACTTTTTAAAGTATCGTCCTTTCCTTATTTAATCACCAAATCTGATGATGATCAGGCCATGTGGGTCATCTGGATCGGCTGATCCCATCCGACTCGTGGTGAGTAGAAGGTGTTCTTTTGTACTTGATGAAACTATGCAAAAATAAAATATAAATTAAAATAATCTGCGTCTTGTAAGCAAAAGCTGGTGCCTCGCATTATGGCATCGATAAATGGGACCAACAGAGAGATAGAGCAAGATACGGAGAGTAAGAAAGGGAGAGGGAGAGAGAGAGAGAGAGAGAGAGAGAGAGAGAGAGAGAGAGTGAAGTAGAAGCGAGTAGAAGGCCACCCCATGGCCCACAACGGTTACTTGTGAGTGAAGATAAATAAAACGAAAAATTGGAAGAAAAAATGGACCGAGAGATTGAGTCAAACTCACGAACATTTCTTTAACCCTGTTGATGGCTCATCCTCTTTGTAGAATACATTGATATTAATTTAGCAATTTACACCAAAGTTGAGGCATTTCAATGCGAGAACGGTTCTCACTAGAAAATATTAGGTTAAATAATTAGGAAAATTACATGGGCGGGCATAATGAATTGCTAGGCTAGATGGTTCGATTGGGTAATAATTCACAAAGGGCATGCTAAAAACAATAAAGTGAGTTTAGGCCCTAAATCACTGATCCTTATGCAGCCCAAATCGCACTTGTCTGTTAAACGATCAGAAAATAACTTGAAGATGCGACTTGGTTTTTGCAACTAGATATATTTCATATTTTTATTCAAACAGTTTATTTCAATTAAATATCTTCTCAAGCGTTCTCACTGAAAATAAATGCGAAAATTTGTAAGAATCTTAATCAGGTCTTCAATGTGAAATATAATTGAAGTTTCTAGTAAAAAATCTGTTTAATTTGATATTTCTTATGTGCTATCTCTTCCTGTCTCAAGAACGAATGAAGATGAGAAATAGAATAAAAAATTAATTAAAACCCTGTTTCATTCAGGAATAATTTGATATTCGACATTGATTATGAGCATATTTAACAGTAGATATGATGTCGAGAGAAAAATAGCGGAAAGTGTACAACTGAAGATCTATCTTCTTCTTCTCCTCTTTTCTACGCAAACCCTTTCACAGCCATCGCCATCATTCGACCACGAGTCAGTCAGAACTGTCACCATAATTCAACCAAACCCCGCTTCTTCTCGCTCCGCTTTCTCTCCTTTCTCTGTCTCTCTTGCATATAAGAGCCCATGGAGGGGAGAGAGAGAGAGGGGAGAGATGCTCCTCCGACCATCGCCGGCAACCGGGGTGGGAACTGCGGAAAGTCTCAAGGGGAAGCTTCCTCGACGGGGAGAAGAAATGAGGAAGTCGGAAGAGCAGACGGTGGGGGAGAGCGGCGCTGCTGAACTTCGGAAGGGGTTGTGGTCGGCGGAGGAGGACGAGAAGCTGATGAGGTACATGGCCAATGGGTGCCAGGGGTTGTGCTGGAGCGATGTCGCCAGGAACGCTGGGTTGCAGAGGTGCGGGAAGAGCTGCCGGCTCCGGTGGATCAACTACCTCAGGCCCGACCTCAAGCGGGGGGCTTTTTCTCCTCTGGAGGAAGAGCTTATCGTCCACCTGCATTCGCTTGTGGGCAACAGGTGATCTCTCTGTCTCCTGGCTGTCAGCCTCTCTCTCTCTATCTCTATCTCAAGTCTGACTCTCTCTCTCTTTCTCTCTCCCCCTCCCTCTCTCTCTCTCCCTCCCTCCCTCTCTCTCTCTCCCTCCCTCCCTCTCTCTCCCTCTCCCTCCTTCTCTCTCTCTCTCTCTCTCCCCCTCTCTCTCTCTCCCCCCCCCCTCTTCTCTCTCTCTCTCTAACGCAGTCTCTGTCCATCTACTTCTATACTTGAACCTTGAGATATTATATCCGTCTCCGAGAGGGGGGGGAGAGAGAGAGGAACCATGCAATACGTTTCTGTGCCTCCATCCGTCTCATTGCTAAGAGATCTACGTCTACTGTATAAGAAATTCTTAGCTCAGATTCGTCCCTAGATATATATGCACCTATGTTCAGAGAGAGACCACGAGAGAAGTTAAGTGAGAAAAAGAATGGCCGTGCTCGCACTTCTGCGCTTCCATCCTTCAAAGAGGGAGAAGCCTGAGGCCTCTATCTCCACCGTCTTCTCGGAAACTAAATTCTTTCCGCAAAACCATCTAGGTGGTCTCAGATCGCCGCCCGCCTTCCCGGCAGAACTGACAACGAGGTCAAGAACTTCTGGAACTCCACCATCAAGAAGAGACTGAAGACCACCTCCTCGTCGGCGCCGTCGCCGCCGCCACCAGCATCAGTGCTGCCTGCAGTTACTCAAGTCCCCGGCCGGTGCAACCCGTCTCCTCCTCCTGGCTACTTTGTCGCGCCGCCATTGCCCTCCCAAGCAGGTCTTCAAGGAGACGGAAGAGGGATTTTTGCGCCGCCGTCGGAGAGTCTGAGCTCGGAAGAGAACCCTAATGGGGGAAGCTCTCACTGGAGCTATTACAGTGCGCTGGAAGGGATCGAATATCATGGAAACGGCTACGAAGAGGGTTTCGATGGGAATTTATTGGGTGAAGAGGGGTTGAGGATGGGGGAGTGGAGCTTGGGAGATCTCATGGAGGACGTCGCTTCCTTCCCTTTCATTGATTTCTAGGTTGAATCATCTGCCTCTATGGGCCATTAGACTCGAGGTTTCACGATACTTACTCCTTTTATTTACTGAAGAGTATTGATTATTTTTAGATAAAGAGAGAAATATTACTGAGAGAGGACGAACCGTGGGAACCTCTCCCTCGCTAGGATGTTTCATCACTCATTTTGGGAAGTCAGAATTCAATAGCCATATTTTGGGTATTATGCTTGTCCCAATATCATGTGGGACACAAAGATGATACCTACTCAAATTCATGTATGATCTAGCTGTACCCATATAAAGTCATTAAGAATTCTAGTAAAGAAAGTACTAAAAAAACTAAATATTTTCACATAAGTCTAAGTAAGATTAATAAATATAGACTACGATCATGTGAGAGTATTATTGTGTGGGTCCTATATGAACTGACTCAGAACACTAACTGTGACTTACACTAACATTGTGTATATTATTAGTGTTTTGAGTCAGTTCATGTAAGAGCCACAATGAGTTCATTGAGAGGGAGCTTTACAGATTTTAACATACATCAAGCAAACCCCAGAGAAAGTACTCATCTATTGATGACATGACTATCTCCATGTTGAAACTTATTTTGATGATGAATATATAAGTGACAAGGGCAATCCAAAAGTTTAATATGGTTTATTGCACATATGTTAGAGGTAATCTCATCACTTGACAATCCTAAAAATAGAAGGTGATGTTGGAGATCTTCAAAAAGTGATCAAAGCTATATCATCTACCACACAATCTTAATCATGGCTCGATACTCAAATTAGTCATTAGAGTAGGACACCACCCTCTATTTTTGAGACTGCCAAGTAATGAGGTTACCTTCGACATATGTATAGTTACACATAGTAGACTTCTAGTTGTCCTCGTCACGTACATACCCACCATCAAAATAAGTTTCAATACGAAAATGGCCACATTGTTAGTAGATGAGTCCTTTTCTTAGAGCTCATTGAATGTATACAAAACCCATAGAACTCCTATTGTGGCTCCTATATGAACTAACTCAAAACATTAACTATATACATGATGTCAGGGTGAGTGACAGTGAGATATATTAGACTATACCAATTAATATCAAGAAGTAGACAAGAAGTATCCTAGAACTACAAATGGGCTTCTATGAGCAAAGTCTCTAGCTTATACTTGAGTCTAGTCTCTTAAAGTATGTCAAGAGCATACTTTCATTGGGTCATGGTGAGCTTTCTATCTTAGTATGCAAACTCGATCCCCTAAAGGTATTTTAGAGTCTCCAAGTCATAGATGTTGAGGTATTACTATAAATAAGCTTTGGTAGAATGAAGTCGGCCTCATCACTTTTAGTCACAAGAATGTCATTGACCTAGACTACGAGAATGATAGTGAGATATATTAGACTATACCAATTAACATCAAGAAGTAGACAAGAAGTATCCTAGAACTACAAATGGGCTTCTATGAGCAAAGTCTCTAGCTTATACTTGAGTCTAGTCTCTTAAAGTATGTCAAGAGCATACTTTCATTGGGTCATGGTGAGCTTCCTGTCTTAGTATGCAAACTCGATCCCCTAAAGGTATTTTAGAGTCTCCAAGTCATAGATGTTGAGGTATTACTATAAATAAGCTTTGGTAGAATGAAGTCGGCCTCATCACTTTTAGTCACAAGAATGTCATTGACCTAGACTACGAGAATGATAGTGAGATATATTAGACTATACCAATTAACATCAAGAAGTAGAGAGGAAGTATCCTAGAACTACAAATGTGCTTCTATGAGCAAAGTCTCTAGCTTACACTTGAGTCTAGTCTCTTAAAGTATGTCAAGAGCATACTTTCATTGGGTCACGGTGAGCTTCCTGTCTTAGTACGCAAACTCGATCCCCTAAAGGTATTTTAGAGTCTCCAAGTCATAGATGTTGAGGTACTACTATAAATAAGCTTTGGTAGAATGAAGTCGGCCTCATCACTTTTAGTCACAAGAATGTCATCGACGTAGACTACGAGAATGATAGTGAGATATATTAGACTATACCAATTAACATCAAGAAGTAGAGAGGAAGTATCCTAGAACTACAAATGTGCTTCTATGAGCAAAGTCTCTAGCTTACACTTGAGTCTAGTCTCTTAAAGTATGTCAAGAGCATACTTTCATTGGGTCAAGGTGAGCTTCCTGTCTTAGTACGCAAACTCGATCCCCTAAAGGTATTTTAGAGTCTCCAAGTCATAGATGTTGAGGTACTACTATAAATAAGCTTTGGTAGAATGAAGTCGGCCTCATCACTTTTAGTCACAAGAATGTCATCGACGTAGACTACGAGAATGATAGTGAGATATATTAGACTATACCAATTAACATCAAGAAGTAGAGAGGAAGTATCCTAGAACTACAAATGTGCTTCTATGAGCAAAGTCTTTAGCTTACACTTGAGTCTAGTCTCTTAAAGTATGTCAAGAGCATACTTTCATTGGGTCATGGTGAGCTTCCTGTCTTAGTATGCAAACTCGATCCCCTAAAGGTATTTTAGAGTCTCCAAGTCATAGATGTTGAGGTACTACTATAAATAAGCTTTGGTAGAATGAAGTCGGCCTCATCACTTTTAGTCACAAGAATGTCATCGACGTAGACAACGAGAATGATTAGGCCACCCTCAATCTTCTTTGTGAGCACAATGAGATTCGTAATGTATGACAAGAAGTCAAATGTGGTGAGAAGATCATTAAAATTTATGAACCAAGTGGATAGACTCTACTTAAGCTCATAAATTATTTTCCGCAAGAAACACACAGATGACTCTCCCTGAGCAACATACCTTAGAAGTTGCTTCATAAAGACCTGCTCCTTAAGATGACCATAAAGAAAGATGTTATAAACATTTAATTGGTGGAGAGATCATATCTGATTTACAACAAGAGAGAGGAACCCTAGGACAGAGGTGAGTTAGACAGCGAGGGAGAATATCTCAATGTAGTCGATGCCATATTCTTTTGAAGCCATAAGCAACTAGATGAGTTTTGTGATGTGCAATAGTGCTATTTGGATGGTATTTAAGTGTGAACACCCATTTGCAGGTGACAATGTTGACATTTGTCAGATGGAGAACTAGTGTCTAAGTTCCCTAAGATACCAAGGCTCTACTTTCAAGTCTACTACCACCTTCCACTCAAGTACCTATGCTATCTTAGCATGTGAGTGGAGAATTGACTCAAAGGCCACAAAATGGGCAAAAGTACAAAAAGAGGGGGAAAGGTGATTGTAGGAAATGAATTGAGAGACGGGGTGTTAGCTACAAGTATTGGTACCTTTGCGTAGGGCAATGGAAAGATAAAGATCATTGACGTGACTCAGTCGTTGTATGTTAAATCACGCAAATATAAAATTTATAAAACTAGAAAATACGAATTTTCGGATATTTAGAAGTATTTCTAAATAAATATATCAATTATAATTCAATAAAAATTCCAAAAATAGCGGTAATTTTCCAGGTCGATCACAGGGATGTAATATAATATCTAGTAATTATTCAGAATTTTTCTCAATGAGTAAGATTTTCTTACGAATTTTATACTAGGAAATAAAAAGGAAATATATTTAAAATTCACGAAAAAAAGGAAATAAGGGTGCGGACGTCAGGATGACGTCAGCGCCCGGCGAACGCGAATCAGGCGGAAACACAGTTCCGCCCGGCGATTCTTACGTAGGCGATTACAGACGACTCAATTAATCAAATTAAGATCTGTAAAAGCCAGAAGAATCGTAGTTGAACGAAGTATAGTTTGGTAAATAAAAATCAACAAAGTATCACTAAATGAAGCGTAAATTAAATTGAAAGCAGGAAAACAGAGTTCCGGCGTCGCGACGGCGATGCGTCGGCGATGCACCGGAATCCTGAGCGTTCGGGAGGATCGTCCTGCAGTGTCCACGGCCTCGAAGGCTCTCCTTGGACAAAGACGACGTGGGCAATCTCTAGATAAAGCAGGAAAACAGAGTTCCAGCGTCGCGACGGCGACGCGTCGGCGATGCACCGGAATCCTGAGCGTTCGGGAGGGTCGTCGTGCAGTGTCCACGGCCTCGAAGGCTCTCCTTGGACAAAGACGACGTGGGCAATCTCTAGATCTTCTCGCGAAGTCTAGGGACCAATGAAGTGGGTCGTCGAATCGCCTCCGGCGGCTGTCACCCGGCAGAGCGGAAAAACGGCGACTTTGCGGCTCTCCGGCGGCTGTCACCCGACGGAGAGGGGCTGGATGGAGGTGAGGCGCATGTTAGGGAGCTTCATCCTCAGGTCCGCACAGCAAGAGGAGGCTCTTCATCGCATCTGGTACGCTCTCAAGAGGTGGCGACTGGTCTCCTGGCGGATCGTCCTCTTCCCGACGACGGCTTGTTCGTCGATCAATCGGAGATGATTTACTCGATGGATTGCGATCCTTTTATCGCGAATCGTTCAGAAATTTTAGTAGCAATGCTCCGCGAATCGCGTTGATGAGATTTTCGCCGATGATCTAGCGATTCCGGTTGCTTAATCCTTCACCGGCGATCTGCAGGAAAGTCGCGATAATCAGTTAAAAATATATGAATTTTGACTCTGGGAGGATTCGAACCCGCGGCGGTCGCCCGGCCCTGAACAAGGTGTGACGCGGGTTTAATCCCACATCGCGGATTATTCGGGCGAATATATAGTAAAGTTAGCTCTTTAGGCAAAATCCTCTCGCGTGTACGACCACTCCTTGCCCCACAGCCGGCTGACCACCGGTGACGTGGAAGGGGAGTGGCGCACACGTGCCCCTATCGATCCAAGCAAGATGCTCGAGCCCCTGCTCGCGGCTACTCCCCGACTGCGCTTCCGACCCGCTTGCGGGCCCGGCTGGCCGGCGGGTCTTCCCATTTTGCAATATTTTTATTTCTTGTTCTTCGTTTATCTCAAAACTAAGACTGTAAAAATCGTATAAAATCACATAATTACCTAAAAATTCACGTTAATCAACTGAAAACTACTTTTCATGCTTTAACACAAATATAAGTCTATTTATCATGAGTTAAGGCTAAAACTATATTATTTACTAATTATTAACTCATGATAATGAAGACTTATCAATCATCTTGAGGAGCATTGGGGACGTCAATAGAAGGCACATGTGACTCAATGGAGGAGGGGGACGACAGATCTGTAGCTGAAGTAGAGGAGGCCAAAGGAGATAGAGAACTAGGAGGAGGAGGTGATGGTGGAGAGGACAAATGACAAGGATCCACAGGGATCACCAAGGAGGGAAAGCCAAGTGGAAGAGAGGTGGCGGCTCAAGGAGGAAAAGTAGAAGGGAAAAAGGAAGACTCCTCATGGAAGGTGACATTAGCTGACGTAATGTAGCAACAGGTGTTAAGAAAGTAAATTTGATAGCCCTTCTACTTTGGGAGTAGTCGACAAAGACTCCTTTGAGAGCATGAGGGAAAGTTTAGACAAAAAAAAGAAATAATCTTAAACGAAGTCAATGCATTTAAAGACCAATCCTTTGCCTAGTGTTAGATATTGTAAAGTGTAATGAAAAGGAAAAAAGGTAACGATACAACTAACAGCACAAGTAATGGCACTAATCGAGAGAAGGTTTGCAAGAAAACCAAAAATGAGAAGGACCTACTAAGGGAAAGGTTAGGAGTGATGAGGGTAGTGCCACGGCCTTTGACTGGACAAGTCTAACCATCGACAATGGTGACAGGGAGATGAGAAGAGGTAAGCTGATATAAAGATAAAAGGGATGAAGTACCGGTTATATGAGTGGAGGCCCCTAAGTCAATAATTTACAACAATGAAGAGAAAGTAAGAAGAGCATGTGTACCTAGCGTGAAGGGAGTCAGAAGTGAGGAGAGGTTGATGAAAAAAGAGGTGTTGCTAGAATTATAGAGATTGATGTAATGACAAAACACATCATACTCTGTAAACATCACGTTGACATTGAAAGTCAAGGTGAAGATGTTTGAAGGAGTGAGTGAGATAGGAGCCAAAGGAGCCATCATTAGTTAGGTGGAACTAGGTTTGTCAAACTGCTTTCAAAATTTATTGGCCTAGTGATTTTATTTGCTGCAATAGGGACATGAGGGAAAGGATTTGCAGCCCTTCACACGAGGAGGAAGAACATCCTCAAAGTGGGAAGATGAGCCATCATCTTGAGCTAGAGGAGTGGCAACGACCATAGAGAGGGAGAAGTTGCAGCACCTGTAGAAGAAGGTGGGGAGGACAAGGACGTACTAGTCGTGGCCTGAAGTGCCATAGAGAAGATGGAGGTGAGATTGGATACTTAATCATTGGAGAGAATGAAACTGTGGATCTAAGATGCAGTGGAAGGACGAAGTTTGTTAAGGTGCACACCAGCATAGAACTCCTAGCAATAGCATTGGAGCGTCAAAAGGTCTAAGGTGGGAGGTAGATAAATATCTAGCTCTTGAATGAGAGCTAGATTGTAGTACACTTGGAGAGAGAAATTCCCTTACTTGTAGTTGAGGAGAGAGTCTAAGATCTCCACCACTTGACTGATGTTCATCTAATTGATGTATATCACCTCTAAATTGTCTCATAGAAGGTATGCCAGCTTGATACTAGAGAGAGGCTTGATGATGCTTCGCTCGATGTTATGGAGCATCCAAATGATAATGGTCGAGTTGATTTGTGACTAGTAGGTAAAATAAGGGTCATGGAGAGTTGAATAATCATTCATGAGATGATGAAGGAGGTAGGACTACAAAAAGAGCTCGAAGCTAGACACCCATGACGCATAATTATGGTCGTTGAATGTGTAAATGGGTCAGGTGAGTTGCGTCATAATGGAGTGATGGGCTAGAGGAGCCACTAGGTAGAATGTCATCTAGTAGGAGCTCTGAGGCAGGTGGGGATGGAGACGATGAAGAAGCAACGAAAGAGGTCATAAAGGCGCAGGTACAAGTAGAGTACAAATGGTGCCGGAATGACGTGGGGAGGTCGTGGCCTAGGGGCAGGTGCCGGCAGAGAGGGGCACGTTGGGAGGGTAGGGCAGGTGCTGACGACGAAGACCTCAAGGCATGGCCAGAGGGAGGCAGAAGCAGTGGTGGAGACTACGGTGGCGCAGCAGTGGCAGCGGTGGCTGCAGCAGTGGGGGAGGCCATGGCTGCGGCAGTAGAGGCCACAACGGCAGAGGCGGCAACGACGGAGGCTGCAGCAGTAGAGCACACTGTGACAGGTTCACCTAAGGCGCACCGTCTAGGGCATGTCGTGGTGGCGGTGGTGATCGAGGGGGGCGGGTGGCACCTAGGGCACGGCCAGTAGGGATGCGGAAGCTACCTAGGGCACACTCGGTAGGGAGGTGGATGCCGCCTAGGGCACACCCAGCGTGGTGGCCTGGAGCAGCCGGAGGAGGCTGCGGTGGTGGCAGCAGGGAGGCTGCGGCGGTGGTGGTGTGGCAGCCTAGAGGAGCAGCCGGTGGCCTGAAGGAGCAGCTGGCGGTGGCACGGCAGCCTGGAGAGGGGCGGAAGCACAGGCGGCATCAGTGAGGGGTGGTGGTGGAGGACTGCCACAAAGACTATGGCCGCTGAGGAGGAGGGCGCTGAAGAAAGGAACGATGTTGGAAGGTGGGCACCACTGAGAGGAGAAGGACATCGCCGAATGAGGGCACTACTAGAGGAGGGTGGCGCGCCAAAGAGGGAGGCAGCAACTGGAGAGAATCTAGGGCTCTGATACCATGTTAACAATAAAAGAGAAAACTCTAGAATTCACAGAGGAGAATAGAAGACTACATATGTCTATATAGAAGAGGAGAGAAGGAGATAGAGATAATAGACCTTAATAGGCCGAGAGTCTGATGATAGTGGCAAAGTCAAGCTCAAGGTATAAGAATTAACTAAACTCCAAGACAGTGGGGGAACATGTGTGCCCCAAGGGGGGGCATTACAAGTCTTCTATTTACATTGGACATGACTGAGAAGGGTGTTGAGGTAGCTTCGAAGATGTACAGGCATGTGGGATGTCAACACAAGGGAAAAGAGAAAAATGGAGGTGAGGACCTCACTTTTAAACTTTCTTTCAAAGTTTCTATACACTCACCAATCCTAACTAAAATTTCCTCTTTTTGATTCTTCACTAACATAAAAGCTAGTATTACAATTCTTTAGATCATACCAACAAACTACATCCAAATGATAGGAGTAATTAGGGCTAATAGAAATGTTAGACTATTGGTGAATAATGAGAGAGAAAAATGATGGTAGTCTTACCTAGACTTAAGGTATGTTCTAGGAAGAAAGCTGAATGGACAAACTTCTAAACTAGAAGGTCACTATGAAAGCCATTTGACAAAGGTCATGAATACTCTAAATTGATGCCCTATCAATGTTGCATCCTATGCCTCCATATTATAATTATCCTGCACAAAAGGAGTTAGACTTAATTAACCTTACTCAACATAAGGTCTAGCCCCTAAACCCAATTATTCTAACACTGAGTCTTAGCAACATGCCAACATATACTTACTGATCCCTTCCCTTAAAATAGACAACCCCCTTGCTATTAGCCCCCTCTAAAATTGGGATAATTTGTGTCATCCACTACCTGCAACAACTTCATCAAATTATATATCATAACTTTTGAAATAGGTATTTGAAAAAAAATTGTGCTAACAAAGTAGATATAATAGGCATTTGAAATACTTTACTATTAAATATAAAACTATTTAGCATATTCACAAAAAACTTAATACTTAGATTCATGACTCCAAATTTGTTCTTATTTTCATATGGAACACACTTTCTATTCATGGTAATAAATGAAATAAATCTTACACTTTTAGGACAAAATACTCCCTTAAACATGTATATTTTGGCCCTGAAATGGCAAACTTGATGACATCTGATGTACAACATATTCTTTCATGATTTAGGGTTTGAATCCCTTAGGCCAACATAAAGGTGAGGCTCTTCCTTTCCTTCATTTTCTGTCTTCTATAATGAAAATTCTTTTTAAATTAATAAAGGCTGACAGAATAAGATGCATTGACATCTTCAATTGCCATGGTAACAAAGTGACCATTTTTTGTAATCCATCAAAGAAATGAAAGTCTTCATGTAAGTGGATGTCCTTGAATTTCACAAATTTATTTGATATGATCGAATATCTCTAGTTTTGACATTTTAAAATAATTAAACATCAACTATCTGTGGTAGTTCTAAAAACTAATTATTGTTGGTGTTGGTATAACCACACGACACCAAGAAAGGGGTGAATTGATAAAAGGTCTTGTAATAACTAAACTTAATTCCTTACAACTCAAAACACTAAATTTGATCTCATATCTTTTTATCACTTAATTTCAATATCACTTAGTTAAACTTATGTATTAAAAAATATATGACATCAACAAAATTTACTCTTAGGGACTCATCCTTGAGTTTCACCATAAAATAATGTTCAGATACATAAGTAAATTGAAAATTTCAGCTTCAAAATAAACATGTCGAATAGAAAGAAAATGAAATCAGTCAAGCAAGAATACTAACAACCTTTGTTGAAACTTTCATGTTAGTTGCTTCAGTGAGGGTGTAAATATAACCTTAGTTTCTGACATGACTTAGTTGTTGTATAGTAAATCACGTAAATTTAAAATTTATAAAACTAAAAAATATGATTTTTTTAGATATTTAGAAGTATTTCTAAACAAATATATTAATTATAATTCAATAAAACTTCTAAAAAATAGTGGTAATTTTTCAAGTCGATCACAAGATGTAATATAATATCTGATAATTATTTAGAATTGTTCTCAATGAATATGATTTTCTATGAATTTTATACTAGGAAATGAAAAGAAAATATATTTAAAATTTACTAAAAATGGAAATAAGGGTGTAGACATCACGATGACATTAGTGCCCGTTAAATGCAAATTGGGTAGAAATAGAGTTCCACCTAGTGATTCTTACGTAAGCAATTATAGATGATTTAATTAATCAAATTAAGATGTATAAAAGTTGGAAGAATTATAATCAAATAAAATATATTTTGATAAATTAAAATGACACAAATTATCACTAAATAAAGCGTAAAGTAAGTTGAAAGTAGGAAAATAGAGTTCTAGTATCGCGACGGCAATGCGTCGGCAATGCACCAGAATCCTAAGCATTCAAGAGGATCGTCGTGTAGTGTCTATGGCCTTGAAGGCTCTCTTTAGACAAAGACGACGTGGGCAATCTCTAGATCTCTTTGGGAAGTCTAGAGATTAATAAAATAGGTCATTGAATCGTCTCCGACGGTTGTCACTCAGCAGAGCAGAAAAATGATGACTTTGTGGCTCTTCGGCGGCTGTCACCCGACGGAGAAGAGCTGGATAGAAGTGGGGTGTGTGTCAGGAAACTTCATCCTTAGGTTTGCACAGCAAGAGGAGGCTCTTTATTGTATCTGGTATGCTCCCAAGAGGTGGCAACTCGTCTCCTGATGAATCATCCTCTTTCTAATGACAGTTTATTTGTCGATCAATTAGAGATGCTTTACTCGATAGATTCGTGATCCTTTTATCGCGAATCGTTCAGCAATTTTAGTAATAATGCTCCACGAATTGTGTTGATGAAATTTTCATCGATGATCTAGTGATTCTGGTTGCTTAATCCTTCACCGGCAATCTGCAAAAAAGTCACGATAATCAGATAAAAAAATATGAGTTTCGGCTCTAGGAAGATTTGAATCTATGCTAGTTTCTTGTCCTTTTTGAGGAAAGCCAATTTAGTCCCACATCGGTTGTGCGTCAATTTTTTGGATAAATATATACTAATGTTACATTTATAAGCAAGTCCATTCTCTTGCGTGTACGACCACTCCTTGCCCCACAGCTGGTTGGCCACTAGTGACATGGAAGGAGAGTGGTGCACACGTGCCCCTATCAGTCTAAGCCGCTTGATCCCCTACTTGTGGCTACTCCCTGACTGAGCTTCCGACCTACTTGCGGGCCCAGCTGGCTGACATGTCCTCTTCATTTTGACTTATTTTTATTTTTTATTTCTTTTTTTTCATTTATCTCAAAAGTAAAATTATAAAAATCATATAAATTCATGTAAAATCACATAATTACCCAAAAATTCACATTAATCAACTAAAAACTACTTTTCATACTTTAACACAAATATAAATTTATTTATCATGAGTTAAGGCTAAAACTATATTATTTACTAATTATTAACTCATGATAATGAAGACTTATCAGTTTCTTTTTTGTTGATGCTTTAAGTCTTCAGCTAACATACAACAAGGATGACCTTAATAGGTTTTACCTTATAAGAACGATTTTAGTTTACTTGAAATAAATGAAAGATTGGTTGAAAGGCTTAAATCAAAAGTAGATATGTTGAGAATACAAACATAAGAGCATTTATTGTTATTGCAAATGTTGATGGTATAGAAAATTGATAAACTCGCCCTACAAAAACTTGGAAATGTTTTAGTGGCGAGAAGCCCTCAAAATCATGCTCAACCCTAAGTTGGGTGAAGCAGAAGCTTTTATACATGTCTCCCTATTTAGAATATCAAGGAAAATACATGATAGTTATGCAAAAAGTTGTCTTTATTTGACTACTTGGAATTGAAGTATTTGGGATATCCTTCTCAACAAGTGGCCAGATACATATATTTGCTGCCAAATCTATTTCTTAAAAATAATGTTCTCATTGTCACTTAATTTAGTGAATAATTTTTCTCCTCAAGAATTTTACCCCAATGGGAATTTAACCAATATCCTTGAACACTTGTATCATAAAAAAACTTTCAAGACACCATAAAGCATCTTTTGCCACAATTGAAATTACTTCAATAATAGCCTATCATATTTTACTTTTTTTGTTTCATTAATTTTGATGTGCTTATTATTACTTTCTCATTATGACATCATTTGTAAATATTGACACTTTTCACATCAATATGTAGTATTAAAATTTCATACAAAGACATCAATCAAATATCTAAATTCAAGATTACTAATTCAAAATATGTTCAATGAATTTTCATATAAATATTCAACAAAATTGAATTATATATGAATACTTTAATGTTATCCTCATGCCAATCATGTTCAATATTAGACATAATATGATCTTATATGAATATTTGTCATCATCAAAACATCATTTATTTAATTCTTCAACACTATAATCTTTCACAACTACTACTAATATAGTTTTCAACTTTAATCATGTGAGTCATTATTCAAATTTTACATTTCAGCTAATATATAATAAAGAAAACTCAACACTTTCACAACCAAGCAATGAGCGGATTGAAAATTCTTATAATATTTTTGCTTACTCTTCTTTGATCAAACTTGGAATTGTTCTGATAGAGTTTCAAATTGAGGACTATCAAATAAAAACTTTAGTTAACATTTATCAACTCATTGACAGGTCAAAATAAAAATTGTCAAAGCTTGCACTAATGTTGCATTATACCATTCTTTTAGATTTATCACCAATAAAATGAGGTACCTTTTTCAGTTAAGGTTGTCATTTGACATCAATATATCATTATTATTTCAATATTGTTGTGATTATAATCTTGTTGTTAAATTTTTGAAAAAAATTATTTTTTCTCTCATCTATTTTAATTAAAAATTGATCCAATGGCTTGTATCACCTTGTATGAAGTAGTCCTTGCACAATAAACTAGACTATAAGATATATTGCTAGCAACTTTTGAATGGTTTTGATATCACGATATTATATCATTATTTTTATGGTTTTGATATCATTTCAATTGATTGGATTCAAATGACTTACCGAATCAAATATGATTTTTTAGGTATTAAAGAATATATTTTATAAATTTAATTTAGATATTGTGAATTATCAAAATCATGATTATAAACATTAAGATCATGATTCAAGACGTTAACTTGATGATTATATTATATTTGAAGTGATTTGAATAAAATTTGATTGATAAATCATCATCTTATCAGGATATATATTGTTTATCATGTTTTAACAAAATCGAATCTTTATTTGTCTTGGTTCTACCAATACTCTTTAGATACTTTTGATGTGCCTTAAAGGAATCATGTATTAGTTTCTCTTAAGGATATCAAAAGTTATAAAAGGCATGTTGTATTCATTTTATAGTCATTTGAATTTCTAATCATTTGTGAAAATGTTATTATTGTGAGACAACAGAAAATAATACAGCGACTTTAACCCCTCTATATTTAACCCCTCTACAGATGCAGCAACTTTCATATTAAATTTTTCTATAAATACAGCAACTTTACAATAGCTAATAAAAGGTGAACGTCTATATATTATTTACTAAGAAAAATCTGAAGGAAATCGTGAGATCTTTGTTAAACAATATATAACCACAAGAACTAAGTTGGATCGAAAACAACCACAGGAACTGACATCGATGAATCACATCTAGTGCCAGGTTCTATTGGATCTGATCAATTAGATCGGAAACTAGCGACCGGTCCAACGACAGTCGAGAGGCAATCTTCAACACAAGCAGACTAAATCTATATTATGGGTCGAGCGACCCATGAGAGGGGGAAGAGAAAATCATGAAGAACTCTATTCAAGAGCTAGAGATTCACCATCTCGCATTGGCGACCCCAAGACCTGAGAGGTTTCGATTTCCCCCGTTATCTATCTTCTACTGTCTTTCTGGGGATCTCTTCAAGTGTTGTTCCTTTCTCATTTTCCCCATTCCAATTTGTATTTGCCCACAGATCCCTTATTCTAGAAACTATCACTTATCCCAGGACATGCCAGAAAACCGGAAGAGTTAACGTGGAAGCTGCCTTCCTCGGACGCCCCAGTTCCATCTATCTCTTCGTTGCTCTGTCAAATAGCCAACCCTCGTTCTGAAGATCAACCTCGGCGTCTCCCCCGTCTCCATCCCCCTCTCCCAATCCCCCTCTCGTACTGGTCCACATCCACGCACGCACACCTCTCTTGAGCGTAGACAGCGCAGATGGGCACGCGAAAGGCTCTCCTTGTCCTCGCCCTCGTGCTCCTCCTTCGTCGGGGCAGTTCTCAGGAGGAACAGACGTTCTCCGGTGGCCCCTCCTTCCGTAGCGGTTCCCACATGGCAGACTCCTCCACTGCGAGGAAACTGTCCCCGCGGACGGCCAACGAACTGAGGTGGTCTTCTCTCGGCAGCTTACGCACGGTGGTGAACGTGAAGGATTTCGGTATCCCAGGCGACGGATCGTCGGACGGCACCAAGGTAGTAGGTCATTCAACAATCTCTTCCGTCGCAGATGGGAATCTCCTTCTAAGGGTTCGGACCCGCCCGTCGATTATCTTGTCTTCAGGCGTTTGCCGCTGCCTGGAGGGCGGCTTGCTCTTCCTCCGCGCCTGTCTGGTGCTGGTGCCCGAGGGGAAGGCGCGCCGGGTCAAGCCCATCACCTTCTCCGGTCCCTGCAAGTCTGCAATCACCGTAGCGGTGAGACACAACAATTCACCCGCCAGCTCCCCTCGCACCAAAATCTTAATGCGTCGCGCTTCCTTAGACTCCCTCCGTCTTTCAACTGTCACCTACAGATCAAGGTATAAATGATACTTTGAAGTAAATCTTTTCAGACATGACTGCCCTAGAATTTCATTTACAAACCTTAAACATTCAAAAGGAAAATAACTTCAAACATCCTTATAGAAAGATCTATCAATGACACAAGTAGTCCAAAAGGTAGATCTAAAGATGATTACAATGAATGAAAATTGAGTTGCCTAGATTTAATGGGCATTTGAAACTCATGAATTTCATATCAGAGGTTGAATCTTTTTCGAAAATATAAAATTCATGATGAAAGTTAATTAAAAATAGATTTATGTAAATCAAAGAGTAGAGCATCCACCTAGGATCAACTTCAATCTACTTGTTCTAGATTAGGTAAGGATTGAGTTCTCTATATAAGCGGGAAAGATCTCTACTCCACCAAGGGCCTTCTTCAGCCATTCGCTATCAGATATTTGCTCATAACATGAGTTTAATTTCTGTAATAAGTATAATATCTTTATGATTTTCAATATATACGAATGTCATGTTGACCTCGTCTGGCCTTCGTGTTAAATATTTGTAGTGACAAAATGACGATAAGTATAATAGTAAATAATTTAAGAAATTTTGTTCAAAGTATTGGATTGTACAGAGAAGGAAGTAGAGAACACTCATCAGCAAATGGCATTGCTGAAAGCATGAATGTACCTTGAATAAGCTAGCCAAGTGCAAGAGATTACATGCAAGGCCATAAAATTCTTTTTAGGTAGATGTTATTAATACAACCAATTTCGTAATTACGGAACGATTCTACCCTTAGACTCTTAACTATTAGAGGGGTGCTGAATTGGGAAGTAAGAAGGTGAATCATTCTTACTTAAGGTCATTTTTGGATGCCTTTCTTATGTTCATGTCATTTTAAAAAAAGAGACAAACTGCATCCAACACCATGAAGTGTTTTCTCATAAGATATAGAGCCCATAAGTTTTGTGATCAGTTCTGGAATGATCAAAACCGAAACATTATGAGAATCCAGAATACGATATTCATTGAAGTAGTCTTGGACGAACACAAGGTTGTGACCAAGAACAAGAATAAGAGGCTTACAAGGACAAGGCTGAATTCGAGTTTACAAGGTTTTCTAGATGCATATTTGGGTGGCGATGTAGACACAGGGAGAAGTGCCGCCGACTAAATTTATATTTGAGCGGGACTGCGGTGGGCTTCATCCCACAAATACAAAATAGGTTTTCTTCGTCCACAACATAAGCAGAGTATGTGACAATAATTGAGGATAACAAGAAAATGCTATGGGTAAAGGAATTTTTTGTGGAGCTGGGTTGAAAAGGTGAATATAACTTATGTTTCATTATAGAGTCAAGCACTTTCCAGTGAGGTATCACTTCATTCGAAACCTGTTCGAAGATGGGTATCTGACGCCAGAGAAGATGACGAATCCGACAACGAAACAGATATGATAAGAAAGACTGTCCGCATATGACTGATTAAGGCTACGCACGGGCTGAATCGACCTTCAAAGATAGGTTATGACCCCGCATCAACTCTAAAACTAGTACTCTTTCTTTTCTTTACTTAGTCTCGTGTAGTCAGCTGGATGGCGGAGCTTCCTGCTCCATCAAAACCGCCTCTAGACTCTGAAGACTTGGCGATTTGCGTCTAGCACGTCCAGCAGTCCACGCCCCATAATATTTAGTCTCCTCGAAAACATCTGCTCCGGCCGACAACCAGGGCCAGTTGTAACCCTATCTAGCCGGGCGGGTCGACCGTCAGCCCAAGCCCGGAGAACTGTCCACCGCTGACGGAGATAATTCCGCCTCGACGGTGGAGACGCCTCCACACATACGGCAAAATAAGGCCGCTTGGGATGCTCGTCCCTCCCGCGCGTCCCTAAATTCCGCAGCTGCTACGGCCGCTAATTGACACTACGCCGCCACTGGAGCCTGCATACTCCTACGCCGGGAGTGCGTAGATCCACCCCCGGCGTTCTGCCCCCTCCCGCGGAGGTCGCCACGTGCCGGCGGAGCGACGGGCATTAAAAACGTTCTAAATCTTTCACGTTTGACGGAAGCCTGGAGACAGAGAGATGAGCTAACGGATATCCGAGAGAAAGAATGTTGACCGAGCAATCAGCGGGGAAGTCCCGTTCGGTTAGATATGGTGACCAGACGGACGGTTGTAGCACCCGGTATTAACGGCCCCGATAACCTTAGGGTGCTTCACACGAACGAAGGCGCCGAATTCGGGACGCGACGACGCATACACGGGGGGAAAAAAAAGAGAGGAAGAGGGACGGGGCGGCGGCCGCGAGGCAACCCTTCCGTCTGTCGCACTACCATCTCTCTGTCCATATCCCACGGACAGTTGACATGGAAGCTTCTTTCCTCGGACGCCAAAGATCCGTCTCTCTCTTCGTCGCTCTATATAACCCGCGCGGAGCTATCAGCCATCTACCACAGCAAAAGGCCAACCTCCCTCTTTCTCCCCGTCTCCTTATCCCTCTTGAACTAGTCCACCTCCACACACGCACACCTCTCTTGTTGAGCGTAGGCGGCGCAGATGGGCGCGCAAAAGCTTCTCCTCCTCCTCCTCGCCCTCGTGCTTCTCCTTCGTCCGGGCGACTCTCAGCACGAACAGACGTTCTCCGGCGGCCCCTCATTCCCCACCAGCCTGGACATCAGCGACTCCGCGGTGAGAAAACTGTCTCCGGGGACGCCCAACGAATGGAGGCGGTCTACTCTGAGAAGCGCACGCACGGTGAGGAACGTGAAAGACTTCGGAGCACGAGGCGACGGATCGTCGGACGACACCAAGGTAGTAGACCGGTCAGCAATCTCTTTCGTCTCAGATGAGAATCTCCTTCTAAACCCCCGCGGATCCGCCCGTCGGTTATCTCGTCTGCAGGCGTTCGCCGCTGCCTGGAAGACGGCTTGCTCTTCCTCAGCTCCCGTCACTGTGCTGGTCCCCGAGGGGAAGGCATACCGGCTCAAGCCCATCACCTTCTCCGGTCCCTGCAAGTCTCCAATCACCGTAGCGGTGAGACACGACAACCCACCCCCCGGCTCCCCTCGCACCAAAATCTTATTGCGTCGCGCCTCCTTAGACTCCCTCTGTCTTTCAACTGTCGCCCACAGATCAAGGGAACGATTCTCGCCTCCGGAAGGATGTCCGACTGGGACGGAGCGGACCGCAGGCTATGGATGCTGTTCGACAAGGTCGACGGCCTCAGAGTGGAGGGCGGCGGAACCATCGACGGCAACGGGCAGGTGTGGTGGAAGGTCTCCTGCAAGGTCGACTCCGCACAGGTCGGAACCCCTCTTACTTTCTCCGCTTGTTCACTCCATGGCACTGCCAGCGGAAACTCCTGTCCTGGGCTTTATTCCTCTCGACCAGCAGCTCACTGACTCGCTCTCTGATGTGTCTTTGGCGTGACGTTACAGCCCTGCAAGGGTGCACCCACGGTACGCTCTGCTCCTAGCACACGACTAAACTATTCCGATGTTTCTGCGAGCTGACTTCTGAGGATGACCCCTTGCAGGCGCTGACATTCCGATCCTGCCGTGGCTTGACCGTAACCGATCTCAAGTTCAAGAACAGCCAGCAGATGCACGTCACCTTCTCGAAGTGCGCCAACGTCCGGATCTCCCGACTGACCATCTCCGCCCCGGGGAACAGTCCCAACACGGACGGAATCCACGTCTCCGGCAGCACCGACGTTAAGATCAGCGACTCCGTCATCAGGACAGGTCCACCCTCCGCCTCCTCTTCCTTGGCCTCCCCCATCCGAGAAGCCGGAAGAATGCGAGCCGTGACTTCGTTTTCAATTCCTCCCTGTAGGCGATGACTGCATCTCCATCGTCAGCGGCTCACGCTCCATTACGGCCACCAACATCGTCTGCGGACCGGGCCACGGAATCAGGTACACACATCTCCCGGCGATGTGGTGGGATTTGCTGCTGGCCTCCTCTTCCTTTCACCCCCGTGCTCTCTCACTATTTTCTCCCCTCTCCCGCCTTGATTCGTCTCATCGGCGCTGACAGTATCGGGAGCCTTGGAGCCAACGGTGCGGAACACACCGTTTCCGACGTCTTGGTCGACACGGCGCGGCTGGAGGGAACCACCAACGGAGTCCGGATCAAGACCTGGCAGGTAATGCCATCTGGCTGACTACCCAGACCGAATTCTCTCGCGCTCCCCAAACTGACACTGCGACGACGGCGTCCTTCGGTTCTCTCCCTTCAGGGTGGAAAAGGGTACGCCAGAAACATCATCTTCAGGAACATCGTGATGGACAACGTGAAGAACCCAATAATCATCGACCAGAACTATTGCGACTCCCCCAAGTCCTGCGGCGAACAGGTGGAGCATGCCAGCACCCACCGTTTTCGTCTCTCCTGCTTCCGCTCTCTCTCTCTCTCTCTCTCGCCCACTCTCTTTCTCTGACTCTCGCTTTCTAGCTCAGTTCCTCTCGCTGATCTTCAGTTCGCCCTTTGCCGCGCAGAAATCCGCGGTCGCCGTGAGCGGAGTGATCTTCAAGAACGTCCGGGGGACGAGCGCCACCGCAGTGGCCATGGACTTCGACTGCAGCCGCACCGTCCCCTGTCGGGGGATAACGCTGCAGGACGTCCACCTCGTCACGGCGAGCGGAGCATCTGCCAAGAGCTTCTGCCGCAACGTCAGCTTGTCAAAATACGGCACCGTCGTACCGTCGACGTGCTCCTCCTGACGACGCCTCCTTCCGTCCCGGAGGATGGAAGAAAGAAACTCATTCATGATACCTCGTACACGCAGAGATGACAATTCATTCATTATACCTCGAACACCCAGATAACAATTCATTCATTTCGTTATAGTCCTGACCTCGGTGTGCGATTGTAACATCGTGTAAATCTGTAACTACTGTAGCTTCTGCTTCCAGCCGTGTGTTGTGCGGCTCCCGTGAAGCGAATGATTTTTATGCAACCTCCAGAAGAAATGATTTCACAGGAGCACATAACCATTATGATCTTTGGCTTTTTGATGAGTTCCATGAAGGACATCAAGATAGCTCAGTTATTGGGGCGATGGAGGCTATTAGTTCATTAACAGATTCATTCACGGTAAGTAGTGGTGAGCGTCGGGGAAATCCGGCTCCCTTGTTTAATTGCACAGAAGCCTCATGTTTGTCACAAGAGCAACCCGCTGCTACTGTTCCGAACATGTCAATAGAGGCATGCCTCTGCGTACTCGCGACCGGCGGAGATGAGAGAGAGAGGCGTCAGTGTGCGGAATGCGAGCCCTCCTCTCCGAGGATCGCTTCGTCTACGATCCGGTCCCCGTACATCCCCTTCGTCTATACGCGACACCGGTAGTGGGACATGTATAGAGGTAAATTCACTAGCGCATAGCAGTTTTGGAGTAAAGCACTAACCATTTCCGACGTCACAGTTTACTCGCCAATAGATGCGTGGCGTCGTTAAAAAACGGCTCGTATCTCGATTGCTTTCCTCGTCGTGGAACGAAAATTAGGTGTCGTATCGCGTTTTCACATGGCATTTTCTATAAAACCGAGATCTTTTCCGCCATGTCAAAGAATATAACAGTCGTCACGGATAACGCAGCCTATCAGATACAAGGCAGAGTATCGAGAGTTTCGTCAGACGAAGAAGATGGCACTACATCGTAAAATGCTCCTTGTCAGATACCAATGCCAGGTGATACGCGATCGGTGTTCGTGTTCTTCACCAAAACGTTGGAGGATCGTTACCTCAGCGATCGGAGTGGGCAACGAGGTCGAGGGAGCTTGCGCATCCCAAATACACGGTACACGGGAATTTGCTGTTTTTATACACTACGGCCGACGGTTGTTGTTTTGAGGCGCGCACATTCGAATGCCGTTCCACTAAAGAATTTCGGACCCATCACAGCTTGATCGGACAAAAACGCTCAGAAATACAACGCACTTGGGTCTCCTATCAGGCAGATTTTATTACTCAAGCTAAACCTGAATGAAACCGAGCTCAAACGGAGGTCGTGTTCGTCCGTCAGAATGTCACCCGGAAAAGTATTACCCCGCGCGTAATGTGAAACCGGAATCTGGCACAGCATTCAAGAGACGGTTCCGTCTCGATTGGCCATATCCCCGGGCTCTTAGAACGATCGTACCTCAAAAGAAGAAGCTTTCACCCGCACACAAAGGATTACGGTGCCAGAAGAGGAAGAGTCTTGTGAACACCGCAGAGACAGCTTCTCGGGTCGGAATGGAAAATCGCCCGCCAGCGTTCACCCGGTGTTGAATGCGCGACTGTTGCCACCGTCGTCCGCTGCGCAACATCCCGAACGTCTCTCTTAGAACGAGGAAAAGAAGATGAAGAGGATCCTTCGGTTAACAATAACGCACATCCAACACCGTACAAGGATATCTGGCGTTCCGCGCTACGGTTCACAACGCACAGACAGGGGAGTCCCGTTTGTCCACGTCTATCAGACAGTTTATTTAACTCCACGTGGAAAACAAGAATCAGAGGGCTCAGCAGAGGAAAGGACGGTTGAAACACCTGGGTCCAGAGGCGTCGAGCAGGCCAGGGTGAGATAACGCATAACTCTGACGCCCGATTCCACACGTGTTCTCGTCATTTCTCCTACGGGCTGTATGGACAAAAACGGGCAAACGGTGCACCTGGCAGCCACCGCAAGACAGAGCACATTGTCGGTCTCCTTCTGGAAACTCTGCTGGCGACGCGGGCCACGGTCACTGTTCAGTTGATCCTCCGCTTTCCCGACCGCATCTCTCGGTTACGACGACTGACAACTTCGGCATCTCAGGACGTCATCTCCTCCCCGTGGCCCTCGTCCCCTATAAATAACGTCCGGTCTCATTACCACCGTTGCAGCGACTGAAGACTCACTCTCGCTGTCTCTCTCCCTCTCTCCTTCTCACTGAGTGATCTAATCGGCTCTGATGACCCCTTGCGTTGGGCTAGAAAAACGAGTCTAACCATGTAGGGGGAATCTCCGAACCACGTACATCTAGTGTACCCTCCCTTATCTCTGCCTCTCTCCCACTCTATCTCGAGTGTGAGGGTCACTTGATCAACGCTTACTTTTAGGAGAGGTCCCTCCGGACCTCATCTCACCCTTAAGCCATTGATTAGGACTGGTTTCAGGTACGAAAACCAGTCCAGCCCCCTTTTTAATACGGATATTAAAGGACGGCTCGGGGAGAGAGAGAAATTAAGGGCACGGTAATCCCTTCCTCTCCGGGGGCTGGAAACAGGATTCCGGCTTCTCCTCCTCCGCTCCCATCCGGTGCCCGGTATCAATGCTTCATTAACTCCATATACTTCTAAACCTTGTTCCTCTCTTGACATTGGATATTATTTCTTCTCCTTTTGTTTACTGGTCATGAGGTGTTCTTATCCTCTTTAGACCACAGCACGTTAGACTTCTCTCTGCATTTTATTACCTCGTGGACATTCTGTCCTCATGCTCCCTTACTTCCGGCGCTGTATCAGGCAATTCCCTAGCCCATTCAGCCCTAAATCTGGTCACATTGCCCAACATCGAGTTTGCACATCTATTCAGTGGTGCAAAGATGAGGACGTCCGTCCCCATCAGTGGTATCATAGCTGCTGCTTTGTGAACACGTATTTTGTGGTGAGCTAGGTTCGAGTGAAAATGTGGGAGGCGCGGGTGGAAACAAACATTTTTTCGAGAGCTGGCAGCGCGAAGCATGCCGGCATGGGCAGCGGCCTTAAACAGGCATGCGGCGTCGTACAAGCAGTGTGGCACGGTGCGGTATGGTCATGCGTGTGCAGCACATGCCTGGATACATGTGGCATGCATCCCGGTGTGCAGCTAGGGCAGAGCGAGAGGATGCTTGAAGTCGGGAGATCAGTCTCCTTTGAAGATCAGCCTCTAAGTGGGAGATTCTGGGAAATATAGAGAATGATCTGATGGGATCTCCGGGGAACACGCGGATCCAACCCCATAGTGAGCTGGCGGTTGGGCGTCCAGGTGGGCAGCACCCTCGGACCAAACTTAGTATTAGGGGCACGAGTGCCTTCTGTCCCTATGGTTTTGCCTTATCTTGTGATTTAAGAGGGGGAGGAAGCTGCCGCCTAACGGTAGTGTGCTGGGTTCCCCTCCCCTATCTCTTGACTCTCTTCCCGTCTATTTTGAGTGTGCACATCTGGTCAACTGTGCAAGGACGAAGACACTCGACTGCATTACCGTAGGTCACCAGAACTTCTTACCGTTCGAGATTAGGTTTCAAATAATGGTTTATGTGGTGATCAATCGAACCGTTTGTAATTTAATTCTTCATGATAATGTAAGGACTAGACGTGAGAGTCATAGAGACACATCCAAGGGCGGGGATTTGGTCTAAGTGAGGGTTAGTGTGGAGATCAAGTGAAATATTTGTCAGTGAATTCTTCACGTAAACCTGAGGAGTGAGTGCGAGTCATAGAGGGGGGGGGGGGGGGTATTCATGGGTTGGGTTTGTCGACACCCGTGAAACTCATACATGTGTCAATTTCTCATTTTCTAGGGCTGCTCTTGTCGTTGAATAGGGTATTTAAACTTTAATCCTGATGAAGATTGAGAGCAGGAGAAAAAAACTATAGTCATGAACACATTGTCATAGGCCTGTCGTGAAGAGGGTATAGTTGTGGTATATAGAACTTGGAGGTCTGAATGATGAGAACTGTTTCTTGTTGTTTTTCTCCTACGTTGGGTGTACTATCCGTGTTCTTTATTCAGCATTGCTTGCCGTTCCGCGATGAGTAGGTTATTAAGGGTATCTTGTGTGGAAATATAGTTTTGTGTTATACGCCCCCTATTTTCTAACACGAGTACTACCTCACAGCAGCCCCTCCTAGCCTTTCCTATCAACTTTCCTCCGATCAATCAAACTACACCAGACAGTAAGTATCCTTGGCATCAATATGAGGTGCTATTAGAGACTACGGTCAGTCTCTATTTCTTTCCTTGTAACCCGTTACTATGGATGTAAGTAGCAGCAGTTTGGTTATGCGACCTCATTTGAGACTCTCGCAAAGATTGAAGTCATCGTGAGGTCAATCTACATCCCAAGCCGGAAATCACGAGTGAGGTAAAGCTCAAAGTTAGAAGAATGTGGAGGGAATAGAAAAGATTAGCAGATTGGAACGTCCAGTAGACATGTTGACGTAGGGAGTCATCGCAGAGCAATTCAGGCGTTACATGGCTTCGGTTGATCTCCAGAATTATGTTACTGGAGACGTCGCACAAGGTAAAGAAAAGCTTTATTTTTTCTTGAAAATCGGCCACCAAGTGTTAGATTTTTGGAGTTGTAAAAAATGAACTAATTGACTCTAACGGGGCTCTTTGATAAGAACGCAAATATTGGATTAAGGGCGACCTTGTCCTTTGTGCCTAATGGACTGTAATTCAGACGTTGTCTCTTTCTCATGAAGGAAGAAAAACCTTGTACGACCGTGGACGAAAGGGGATCGTCTAGTGCCCTTCTATCTGTCTCGTGTGTGTATGCATTAGTCAGACACACATCCGCTGTGCCAGATGAAGCGGAACCCTTGTTGTGTGCCAGATAACCTAGTCAGAGTTAGACTTGGACAGCCTGGACCTCAGGGAGACTCTGAAAACTTAGCGATTTGTATCTAGCAGATCCAGAAGCCCACGCCACAAAATATTTTGTCTTCTCGCAAACATCTGCTCCAGTCGAAAACCAGGGCCAATTGCAAGCCCAGTCCGCGGTCGTTCCCTGCGGATCAGGTCGACAAAAGAAAAGTTAATTCCGCCGCGACACGGGAGAGCCTCCGCACATTCGGGAAAATAGGGAAGCTGGGGCCGCTCGTCCTTCCCCTGCGTGTCCGAGTACTGCTGCGGCAGCTGATGCGCCAGTTATTTATACCCTTCGCTCGGCCGGCGGCGGTTCCCGCCCCAGAGGTCGCCACGTGCCCTCTGAGCGAAGGGTATAAAAAGCGTTTTCAATATTTTACGTTTGACGGAAGCCGGGAGATAGAGAGACGAGCTGACAGATAAACGAGAGAAAGAAAGTCGACGGAGCAATCGGAGGGGGGAGTCACGCAGCACCTCAAAGGAAACGACGGTTCGAGGACCGGGTATTAAGGGAATTGACATTCTTCAGGTGGGTTCGTCATACGGCGATCACACGAACAGAGGCGCCGAATTCTAGACGCGGAGACGCATGCATGATGCACGGGGCCGAGGAGAGAAGAAGGGAGACGGGCCGCGGCGGCAACGGCGAGGCGACACTTCCGTCTGTCCGCTACCAGGGACATGCCAGAAAACCGGAGGAGTTGACGTGGAAGCTGCCTTCCTCGGACGCCCTAGCTCCGCCTATCTCTTCGTCCCTCTATAGTACCGGCGCCGAGCTATCAACCATATCCCGCAACCACTGCAAATAGCCAGCCCTCGTTCTGAAGATCAACCTCGGCGTCTCCCTCCCCTCTCCCAATCCCCCTCCCGTACTGGTCCACACACGCACGCCTCTCTTGAGCGTAGACAGCGCAGATGGGAGCGCCGAAAGGCTCTCCTCGTCCTCGCCCTCGTCCTTCTCCTTCGTCCGGGCGGTTCTCAGGAGGAACAGATGTTCTCCTGCGACCCCTCCTTCCGTACCGGTCTGGACATCACCGACTCCTCCACTGCGAGGAAACTGTCCCCGGGGACGGCCAACGAACGGAGGCGGTCTACTCTCGGCAGCGCACGCACAGTGGTGAACGTGAAGGATTTCGGTGCCCGAGGCGACGGATCATCGGACGACACCAAGGTAGTAGGCCATTCAACAATCTCTTGCGTCGCAGATGGGAACTTCCTTCTAAGCGTTCTCGGACCCGCCCGTCGATTATCTCGTCTTCAGGCGTTCGCCGCTGCCTGGAAGGCGGCTTGCTCTTCCTCAGCTCTCGTCACTGTGTTGGTCCCCGAGGGGAAGGCATACCGGCTCAAGCCCATCACCTTCTCCGGTCCCTGCAAGTCTCCAATCACCGTAGCGGTGAGACACGACAACCCAATCCCCAGCTCCCCTCGCACCAAAATCTTATTGCGTCGCGCCTCCTTAGACTCCCTCTGTCTTCCAACTGTCACCCACAGATCAAGGGAACGATTCTCGCCTCCGGAAGGATATCCGACTGGGACGGAGCGGACCGCAGGCTCTGGATGCTGTTCGACAAGGTCGACGGCCTCAGAGTGGAGGGCGGCGGAACCATCGACGGCAACGGGCAGGTGTGGTGGAAGGTCTCCTGCAAAGTCGACCCCGCACAGGTAGCAACCCCTCTTACTTTCTCCGCTTGCGCACTCCATGGCACTGCCAGCGGAAACTCTCTGTCCTTGGGCTGAGTTCATCTCGGCCAGTAGCTCACTGACTCGCTTTCTGACGTTTCTTTGACGTGACGTTATAGCCGCGCGAGGTTGCACCCACGGTACGTTCTGCTCCTAGCACACGACTAGACTATTTCAGTTCGTGTGGATTCCATTGTTTCTGCGAGCTGACTTCTGGGATGACCCCTTGCAGCCGTTGACATTCCGATCCTGCCGTGGCTTGACCGTAACCGATCTGAAATCCTAGAACAGCCAGCAGATGCACGTCACCTTCCCGAAGTGCGCCAACGTCCGGATCTCCCGACTGACTATCTCCGCCCCCGGGAACAGTCCCAACACGGACGGAATCCACGTCTCCGGCAGCACCGACGTTAAGATCAGCGACTCCGTCATCACGACAGGTCCACCCTCCGCCTCCTCTTCCTTGGCCTCCCCCATCCGCGAAGCCGGAAGAATGCGGACCTTGGCTTCGCTCTGAATTCCTCCTTGTAGGCGATGACTGCATCTCCATCGTCAGCGGCTCACGCTCCGTTACGGCCACCAACATCGTCAGATGCACGTCTCTCCTGCTTTCGCGCTCTCTCTCTCTTTCTCGCCCTCTTCCTTTCTCTCACTCTCGCTTTCTCGCTGAGTTCCTCTCGCCAATCTTCCGTTCGCCCTTTGCCGCGCAGAAATCCGCCGTCGCCGTGAGCGGAGTGACGTTCAAGAACGTCAAGGGAACAAGCGCAACCGCGGTGGTCGTGGCCTTCGACTGCAGCCGCACGGTCCTCTGCCGAGGGACAACGCTGCAGGAGGTCCAACTCATCACGGCGAGCGGAGCATCCGCCGCAACGTCAACCTGGCCAAATACGGCACCGTCGTCCCGTCGACGTGCTCCTCCTGACGGCGCCTGCTTCCGCCCCGGAGGAGAGAAGCAACAATGATCGGAAGAACGTCCTCTGAGATATGCCGCGGTTGGGACTCTTATTCGGCAGATTTTACTACTGCTCCAAAGTCCGAATAAAATCTAGCTTAAACGCAGGTCTTATTCGTGCATCAGAAGGTCACCAGGAAGGAAACTACGCGTAATATAAAACCGGAGTCTGCTCACAGTCCGAATAGCTTTGATAAGTTGCCTCTATCTGGGCCGGCCATATCCTCGGCCACTTAGAACAATCATAACTCAAGAGAAGAAGTGTTCAACCGCACACAAAGAATTGCGGCGGGAGAAACAGAAGAGTCCCGCGCACACGGGAGCCAGCTTCTCTGGTCGGAATGAAAAACCGCCCGAGGCGTTTGCCGCGGTGTTGAAAGCACGAGTGTTCCAGCCCTCGTCCATTCCGCAACATCCCCAACGCCTCTCGAAGAGCGAGGAGAAGAAGACGAAGAAGAGGATCTGTATGCTGACAATAACTCACGTCCAGCACCACACTAAGAGATAAATTGGCATTCCGGGAGACGGTTCGCAAAGCAAGGACAGAAGAGTCCCGTTCTTCCACGCGTATCAGGCAGTTTATTTGACACCACGTGGAAAACAAGAATCAGAGGGCTCAACTGAGGCAAGGACGGTTAAAACACCCGGGTCCAGAGGCGTTGACCATGTCGGGTGTTTTACACGACACGCGTTCCGTCGGAACCCGCGGCCTCTTATTAGTGTCCTGAGTTGCCCTCGGTTGTCTCTTGCCCCTCTTCCCTCTATCTTGAGTGTGAACATTTCTTCCACTGTGCAACGATGAGGACCTACATCCCCGTCACCATTGATCATTGAAATTCCTTCCCTGTTCAATATGAGGCTTAAAATGAGGTTTAATGTGGAGAATAGTGGAAATATTTGTAATTTAATTCTATAAGTTGATCTGAGTTGATGTGAGCATCACATATAGACATCCGTGGGCTGAGTTTGTCAACAATCCAAAAATTCATGCATGCGCCAATTTCTCATTTTTTTAGGGGTACTATTGTCTTTGAATAAATAAAATAAACTTTAATTGCAATTAAGATTGGGAGGTGGAAAAAACATGCGACCATCAACATATTGTGGGGGGCATGTCCTGAAGAAGGTATAGCTTGGGTGTACACAAATTTGTAGGTTTGAATCTTTAGTGGTATTTCTAATCGCTTTTCTCTTATATTGGGTGTACAGTCTACATTGATTATTCTGCATTGCCTGCCATTTGGTGGTGGGATATGTAGGGTAACAGGCAGATAAGAAAAGACTAGAATGTTGGAAGGGAATGGCCCAATACCTCATCTAGCCAAAATAAAACACATATTAGACAAAATCATAAACTAGTTTTCTTACTTTCAATTTATTTTACGCTTTCATTCACCTTAAATTTATTTATATGTATCTTAAATATATTTTCAAGTCCCATCCTAACAAAACCACATTTTTACAGCTACTCTAACAGTCTTTTGATCTATTTAAAGACCCCATCTCGTACCCCTATAACCATTATTTAATGTTACAAAAAAAATTCCTTCTCTGAGATTCCATTTCATTGCTTTTTGGTTCAGGCGCCTCCCTTGTAGGTTTAGGGGAACCTTCTTGATCTTAGTACACTGAAGATCACTCTTTCGTGGATTCAAGGGTTGAAGCTTCTAAGTTTTGTGAAATTAGGATAAGAGATATTTACACAGACTTTATCTTTCATGAATTCAATATTGAGACTTCATCACCACACAACTAAAGATGTATCAATTGTATCAGAATAAGGTTTTCTGCTCCTTATTCATCTTTGACGATGTCATGAGGTAAAGGATAACAGATTAATGAAGATAAAGGTCTTGAGGTTAGCCTCTTCTCTCACACAAAACATATTCAATTTCAATAACATATTGGTTAAAAGTTTCAAAGTATAAATGATACTTTGAAGCAAATATTTTCTTACATGACTGCCCTAGAATTTCATTTACAAACCTTAAATATTCAAAAAGAAAATAACTTCAAACATCCTTATAGAAAGATGTATCAATGACGCATGTAGTTCGTATCAGAAGTTGAATGTTTTTCAAAAATATAAAAATTAGTGATGAAGGATAATTAGTTTTTTATATATATAAATTAGAGGGCAGAGCATCTATCTACTGGGATCAATTTCAATCTACTTGTTCTAGATTAGGTAAGGATTGAGTTCGCTATATAAGCCTGAAAGATCTCTACTCCACATATCTCTTACATACGACTAACTGACAGATGTCTTCCCCACAGCTGCTCTTCAGCCACCGGCTATTAGATATTTGCTCCTAGCATGAGTTCATTTTTTTTAATAAGTATAATTTTTGATATGATTTTCAATATATACAAAAATCATGTGGAACTCAAGTTTGGCCTCCACGTCAAATATTTGTAGTGAGAAAATGGCGGTAAGCATAATACCAAATAATTTAAGAAATTTTGTTTAGAATATTGGATTGGACAGAGAAGAAAGTAGAGAACACTCATCAGCAGATGGCATTGGTGAAAGCATAAATTGGAGAACACTCATCAGCACAAGAGATTGCAAGCACGGCTCTAAAAATTATTTCGGTTAGATGGTATTAACACAACCAATTTGGTAATTAAGGAATGTTTCTGCCCCTAGACTCTTAACTATTAGAGGGGTGCCGAATTGGGAAGGAAGAAGGTGAATCTTTCTTACTTAAGGTCATTTGAATGCCTCTCTTATGTTCATGTAATTTTTAAAAAAACAGACAAACTGCATCCAACACCATGAAGTGTTTTCTCATAAGATATGGATCCCTTAAGTTTTTTTATCAGTTCGGGAGTGATCAAAACTGAAAAATTATGAGAGTCCAGAATGTGATATTCATTGAAGGAGTCTTGGACAAACACAAGGTTGTGACCAAGAACAAGAATAAGAGGCTTACAAGGACAAGGCTGAATTCGAGTTTACAAGGTTTTGTAGGTGCACATTTGGGTGGCGATGTAGACACAGGGAGAAGTGCCGCCGACTAAATTTATATTTGAGCGGGACTGCAGTGGGCTTCATCTCACAAATACAAAATTTTTTTCTTTGTCCACAACATAAGCAGAGTATGTGACAAAAATTCAGGGTAACAAGAAGATGGTGAGGCTGAAGGATTTCTTTGTTGAGCTGGGTTGCAAAACGCGAATATAACCTGCTGTTTTCCGATAGCCAAGGTGACACTTATTCGGGAAGCAACCTCTTGTTTCATTATAGAGTCGAACACTTTCCCTTAAGGTATCACTTCATTCGAAGCCTGTTCGAAGATGGGCATCTGGCGCTAAAGAAGATAACGAATCCGACAACGAAACAGATCTAATAAGAAAGACTGTCACCATTGACTGATCAAGGCTATGCATGGGCTGAATTGACCTTCAAAGGTAGGTTGTGACAACACGTCAAACCTAAAACCAGTACCATTTTTTTTCTTTGCTTTCTCTCGTGTAGTCAACTGGATGGCGGAGCTTCCTGCGCCATCAAAACCGCCTCTAGACTCTGGAAACTCAGCGATTTGTATCTTGCACGTCCAGCAGCCCACGCCCCATAATATTTAGTCTTCTCGAAAGCATCTGCTCCAGCCGACAACCAGGGCCAGTTGTAAGTCTATCTAGCCGGGCGCGTCGATCGTTAGCCCAAACCCGGAGAACTGGCCATCGCCGACGGAGATAATTCCGCCGCGACGGTGGAGATGCGTCCGCACACACGGCAAAATATGCAATCTTCGGACGGTCGTCCCTCCCGCGCGTCCCCAAATTCCGCAGCTGCTACGGCCGCTAATTGACACTACGCCGCCACTGGAGCCTGCATACTCCAACCAGGCCGGGAGTGCGTAGATCCGCCCGCGGCGTTCTCCTCCCTACCGCGGGGGTCGCCACGTGCCGGCGGAGCGAAGGGCATTAAAAACGTTCTAAATCTTTCACATTTGACGGAAGCCGCGAGACAGAGAGATGAGCTGACGGATATCCGAGAGAAAGAAAGTTGACCGAGCACAGCGGGGGAGAGTCCCGTTCAGTTAGATATGCTGACCAGACGGACGGTTGTAGCACCCGGTATTAATCGCCCGGTAATCTTCAGGTGGGTTCGTCGCACGGCGCTTCACACGAACGAAGACGCCGAATTCGGGACGCGAAGACGCATGCACGGGGGCAAAAAGAGAGGAAGAGGGACGGGGCGCCGGCGCCGGCGGCGAGGCGACCCTTCCGTCTGTCCCACTACCATCTCTCCGTCCATATCCCACGGACATGCCGGAAAACCGTAAAAGTTGACATGGAAGTTTCTTTCCTCGGACGCCCAAGCTGCGTCTCTCTCTTCGTCGGTCTATATAACCCGCGCGGAGCTATCTGCCATCTACCACAGCAAAATCCAATATTCAGCCCTCCTTCTGAAAGCCAACCTCTTTCTCTCTCGACGTCTCCTTATCCCTCTCTCGAACTAGATCACCTCCACACACGCACACCTCTCTTGAGCGTAGGCGGCGCAGATGGGCGCGCAAAAGCTTCTCCTCCTCCTCGCCCTCGTGCTTCTCCTTCGTCCGGGCGACTCTCAGCACGAACAGACGTTCTCCAGCGACCCCTCATTCCGCACCGGTCTGGACATCACCGACTCCTCCGCGGTGAGAAAACTGTCTCCGGGGACGCCCAACGAACGGAGGCGGTCTACTCTGGGAAGCGCAAGCACGGTGAGGAACGTGAAGGACTTCGGAGCACGAGGCGACGGATCGTCGGACGACACCAAGGTAGTAGACCGGTCAGCAATCTCTTTCGTCTCAGATGAGAATCTCCTTCTAAACCCCCGCGGACCCGCCCGTCGATTATCTCGTCTGCAGGCGTTCGCCGCTGCCTGGAAGGCGGCTTGCTCTTCCTCAGCTCCCGTCACTGTGTTGGTCCCCGAGGGGAAGGCATACCGGCTCAAGCCCATCACCTTCTCCGGTCCCTGCAAGTCTCCAATCACCGTAGCGGTGAGACACGACAACCCACCCCCCAGCTCCCCTCGCACCAAAATCTTATTGCGTCGCGCCTCCTTAGACTCCCTCTGTCTTTCAACTGTCGCCCACAGATCAAGGGAACGATTCTCGCCTCCGGAAGGATGTCCGACTGGGACGGAGCGGACCGCAGGCTCTGGATGCTGTTCGACAAGGTCGACGGCCTCAGAGTGGAGGGCGGCGGAACCATCGACGGCAACGGGCAGGTGTGGTGGAAGGTCTCCTGCAAGGTCGACTCCGCACAGGTAGCAACCCCTCTTGCTTTCTCCGCTTGCGCACTTCATGGGAGTGCCAGGGGAAACTCCTTCCGTCCTCGGCTTTGCTCCTCTCGACCCGCTGACTGACTCGCCTTCTGATCTTTCCTCGGTGCGACGTTAAAAAGCCGTGCAAGGGTGCACCCACGGTACGTTCTGGACCAGACTCAACTCGTTCAGTTCGTGGATTCCGATGTTTCCGCGAGCTGACTTCTCTGGTTGACTCCTTGCAGGCGCTGACGTTCCAATCCTGCCGCGGCTTGACCGTAACCGATCTCAAGTTCAAGAACAGCCAGCAGATGCACGTCACCTTTTCGAAGTGCGCCAACGTCCGGATCTCCCAACTGACCATCTCCGCCCCGGGGAACAGTCCCAACACGGACGGAATCCACGTCTCCGGCAGCACCGACGTTAAGATCAGCGACTCCGTCATCAGGACAGGTCCACCCTCCGCCTCCGCTTCCTTGGCCTCCCCCATCCGCGAAGCCGGAAGAATGCAGGCCGTGACTTCGCTTTAAATTGCTCCCTATAGGCGACGACTGCATCTCCATCGTCAGCGGCTCACGCTCCATTACGGCCACCAACATCGTCTGCGGACCGGGCCACGGAATCAGGTACCACATCTACCGGCTATGTGCTGGGATCTGCTTCTGGCCTCCTCTTCCTCTCACCCCCGTGCTCTCTCACTATCTTCTCCCCTCTCCCCCGTTGACGCATCACATCGTCGCTGGCAGTATCGGGAGCCTTGGAGCCAACGGTGCGGAACACACCGTTTCCGACGTCTTGGTCGACACGGCGCGTCTGGAGGGAACCACCAACGGAGTCCGGATCAAGACCTGGCAGGTAATGCCATCTGGCTGACTACCCAGACCGAATTCTCTCGCGCTCCCCAAACTGACACTGCGACGACGGCGTCCTTCTGTTCTCTCCCTTCAGGGTGGAAAAGGGTACGCCAGAAACATCATCTTCAGGAACATCGTGATGGACAACGTGAAGAACCCAATAATCATCGACCAGAACTATTGCGACTCCCCCAAGTCCTGCGGCGAACAGGTGGAGCATGCCAGCACCGCCCTTTTCGTCTCTCCTGCTTCCCGCTCTCTCTCTCTCTCTCTCTCTCTCTCTCTCTCTCTCTCTCTCACTCTCGCTTTCTCGCTCAGTTCCTCTCGTTAATCTTCAGTTCGCCCTCTGCCGCGCAGAAATCCGCCGTCGCCGTGAGCGGAGTGACCTTCCAGAACGTCAGGGGGACGAGCGCCACCGCGGTGGCCATGGACTTCGACTGCAGCCGCACCGTCCCCTGCCGGGGGATAACGCTGCAGGACGTCCACCTCGTCACCGCGAGCGGAGCACCTGCCAAGACCTTCTGCCGCAACGTCAACCTGTCTAAATACGGCACCGTCGTACCGTCGACGTGCTCCTCCTGAAGACGCCTGCTTCCGTCCCGGAGGATGGAAGAAACAAATTCATTCATTATACCTCGTACACGAAGACGACAATTCATTCACTATACCTCGTACACGAAGACGACAATTCATTCACTATACCTCGAACACGTAGATGACAATTCATTCATTTCGTTATAGCCCCGACCTCGGTGTCCGATTGTAACATCGTGTAAATTTGTAACCGCTGTAGCTTCTCAACGTCGTGTAAATCAGACTCCCTAGTTTAATTGCACAGAAGCCTCATGCTTGTCACAAGAGCAACCCGCAGCTACTGTTCCGAACAAGTCAATAGAAGCATGCCTCTGCGTACTAGCGACCGGTGGAGACAGGCGAAATAGAGAGAGAGAGAGAGGCGTTAGTGTGCGGAATGCGAGTGCTCCTCTCCGAGGATCGCTTCGTCTACGATCCGGTCCCCGTACATCCATCCGGTACTGGGCTCGTTTTGGACTAGAGCACTAAACCCTTTCCGACGTCACGGTTTACTCGCCAATAGATGCGTGGCGTCGTTCAAAAACGGCTCGTGGCTCGATTGTTTTCCGCTTAGTACGATCGTACCTTAAAAGAAGAAGCTTTTACCCGCACACAAAGGATTACGGTGCCAGAAGAGGAAGAGTCTTGTGAACACGGCAGAGACAGCTTCTCGGGTCGGAATGGAAAATCGCCCGCCAGCGTTCACCCGGTGTTGAATGCGCGACTGTTTCCACCGTCGTCCGCTGCGCAATATCCCGAACGTCTCTCTTAGAACGAGGAAAAGAAGATGAAGAGGATCCTTCGGTTAACAATAACGCACATCCAACACCGTACAAAGACAGGGAAGTCCCATTTGTCCACGTCTATCAGACAGTTTATTTCACACCACGTGGAAAAAAAGAATTAGAGACGCGTCCTTGTATGGTTGAAACACCTGGGTCCAGAGGTGTCGAGCAGGCCAGGGTGAGACAACGCATAACTCTAACGCCCGATTCCACACGTGTTCTCGTCATTTCTTCTACGGGCTGTATGGACAAAAACAGGCAAACGTGCACCTGTAGCCACCGCAAGAGAGAGCACGGTGTCGGTCTCCTTCTGGACACCCTGCTGGCGGCGCGGGCCACGGTCACTGTTCAGCTGATCCTCCGCTTCCCCGATCGCATATCTCGGATACGACGAGTGTCAACTTCGTCATCTGAGGACGTCATCTCCTCCCCGGGGCCCTCGTCCCCTATAAATAGCGTCAGACCTCAGTACCACCGTTGCAGCCACTGAAGACTCACTCCCCGTCTCTCTCCCTCGCTCACTCTCACTGAATGATCTAATCGGTGCATTAAAAAAAAATCCTTCTTCGAGGAAATCAATTATGTGTTTCATGGACTCACTGCATGAGAATAGATTAATAAATTATATGTAGGAGGATTTTGAGGATATTTTGTGGCTGAGAAAAATCTAGAATGAGTAGAGAAATGTTATTATTTGTCAAAATTAAAGAATCATGTTGAAAATCATGTATGAAAGTTTCAAATTTGTGCAGTGAAAAAGAAAAGTCTAAAAATATGAGATCATATACTCCATTGCTAATTTCAAGAAACATCGTAGATTGTGTCTTCAAATTGTCATGAGCATAGATATGGGTGATAATTTAAAATTGAATTAATTATATCAAGAATCAATTTAAATACTAATTATTAAAATTAAAATGCATTAGTACTAGTTGCGGAATTATGTCATGAATTTATGTTTAATTTAGTTATTATTAATTTATGCAATATAAATATATTCTCAAGTTTTAATCAATGTACTAATGATATTATCCAAGGTTTATAACCTTGATAAATATTTTAAATTGGTAATAATTTAATCATGAAGTTAAAATTTGGATAACATACTTTTTAGAGTCGAGCACTTTCCATTAAGGTATCACTTCATTCGAAGCCTGTTCTCAAAATATTTGTCTTCTCGAAATATAGTCCAGCAGCCCACGCCCCTTAATATTTAGTCTTCTCGAAAGCATCTGCTCCAGCCGACAATCAGGGCCAGTTGTAAGCCTATCTAGCCGGGCGCGTCGATCGTCAGCCCAAGCCCGGAGAACTGGCCATCGCCGACGGAGATAATTCCGCCGCGACGGTGGAGATGCGTCCGCACACACGGCAAAATATGCAATCTTCGGACGGTCGTCCCTCCCGCGCGTCCCCAAATTCCGCAGCTGCTACGGCCGCTAATTGACACTACGCCGCCACTGGAGCCTGCATACTCCAACCAGGCCGGGAGTGCGTAGATCCGCCCGCGGCGTTCTCCTCCCTACCGCGGGGGTCGCCACGTGCCGGCGGAGCGAAGGGCATTAAAAACGTTCTAAATCTTTCACATTTGACGGAAGCCGCGAGACAGAGAGATGAGCTGACGGATATCCGAGAGAAAGAAAGTTGACCGAGCACAGCGGGGGAGAGTCCCGTTCAGTTAGATATGCTGACCAGACGGACGGTTGTAGCACCCGGTATTAATCGCCCGGTAATCTTCAGGTGGGTTCGTCGCACGGCGCTTCACACGAACGAAGGCTCCGAATTCGGGACGCGAAGACGCATGCACGGGGGCAAAAAGAGAGAAAGAGGGACGGGGCGCCGGCGCCGGCGGCGAGGCGACCCTTCCGTCTGTCCCACTACCATCTCTCCGTCCATATCCCACGGACATGCCGGAAAACCGTAAAAGTTGGCATGGAAGTTTCTTTCCTCGGACGCCCAAGCTGCGTCTCTCTCTTCGTCGGTCTATATAACCCGCGCGGAGCTATTTGCCATCTACCACAGCAAAATCCAATATTCAGCCCTCCTTCTGAAGGCCAACTTCTCTCTCTCTCTCGACGTTTCCTTATCCCTCTCTCGAACTAGTTCACCTCCACACACGCACACCTCCCTTGAGCGTAGGCTGCGCAGATGGGCGCGCAAAAGCTTCTCCTCCTCCTCGCCCTCGTGCTTCTCCTTCGTCCGGGGGACTCTCAGCAGGAACACACGTTCTCCGGCGGCCCCTCATTCCGTACCGGTGTGGACATCACCGATTCCTCCACTGCGAGGAAACTGTCCCCGGGGACGGCCAACGAACGGAGGCGGTCTACTCTCGGCAGCGCACGCACAGTGGTGAACGTGAAGGACTTCGGTGCCCGAGGCGACGGATCATCGGACGACACCAAGGTAGTAGACCGGTCAGCAATCTCTTTCGGCTCAGATGAGAATCTCCTTCTAAACCCCCGCGGACCCCCCCGTCGATTATCTCGTCTGCAGGCGTTCGCCGCTGCCTGGAAGGCGGCTTGCTCTTCCTCAGCTCCCGTCACTGTGCTGGTCCCCGAGGGGAAGGCATACCGGCTCAAGCCCATCACCTTCTCCGGTCCCTGCAAGTCTCCAATCACCGTAGCGGTGAGACACGACAATCCGCTCCCCAGCTTCCCTCGCACCAAAATCTTATTGCGTCGCGCTTCCTTAGACTCCCTGTCTTTCAACTGTCGCCCACAGATCAAGGGAACGATTCTCGCCTCCGGAAGGATGTCCGACTGGGACGGAGCGGACCGCAGGCTCTGGATGCTGTTCGACAAGGTCGACGGCCTCAGAGTGGAGGGCGGCGGAACCATCGACGGCAACGGGCAGGTGTGGTGGAAGGTCTCCTGCAAGGTCGACTCCGCACAGGTAGCAACCCCTCTTGCTTTCTCCGCTTGCGCACTCCATGGCACTGCCAGCGGAAACTCCTTCCGTCTTCGGCTTTGCTCCTCTCGACCCACTGACTGACTCGCCTTCTGATCTTTCCTCGGTGCGACGTTAAAAAGCCGTGCAAGGGTGCACCCACGGTACGTTCTGGACCAGACTCAACTCGTTCAGTTTGTGGATTCCGATGTTTCCGCGAGCTGACTTCTCTGGTTGACTCCTTGCAGGCGCTGACGTTCCAATCCTGCCGCGGCTTGACCGTAACCGATCTCAAGTTCAAGAACAGCCAGCAGATGCACGTCACCTTTTCGAAGTGCGCCAACGTCCGGATCTCCCAACTGACCATCTCCGCCCCGGGGAACAGTCCCAACACGGACGGAATCCACGTCTCCGGCAGCACCGACGTTAAGATCAGCGACTCCGTCATCAGGACAGGTCCACCCTCCGCCTCCGCTTCCTTGGCCTCCCCCATCCGCGAAGCCGGAAGAATGCAGGCCGTGACTTCGCTTTAAATTGCTCCCTATAGGCGACGACTGCATCTCCATCGTCAGCGGCTCACGCTCCATTACGGCCACCAACATCGTCTGCGGACCGGGCCACGGAATCAGGTACCACATCTACCGGCTATGTGCTGGGATCTTCTGCTGGCCTCCTCTTCCTCTCACCCCCGTGCTCTCTCACTATCTTCTCCCCTCTCCCCCGTTGACGCATCACATCGTCGCTGGCAGTATCGGGAGCCTTGGAGCCAACGGTGCGGAACACACCGTTTCCGACGTCTTGGTCGACACGGCGCGTCTGGAGGGAACCACCAACGGAGTCCGAATCAAGACCTGGCAGGTAACGCCATCTGGCTGACTACCCAGACCGAATTCTCTCGCGCTCCCCAAACTGACACTGCGACGACGGCGTCCTTCGGTTCTCTCCCTTCAGGGTGGAAAAGGGTACGCCAGAAACATCATCTTCAGGAACATCGTGATGGACAACGTGAAGAACCCAATAATCATCGACCAGAACTATTGCGACTCCCCCAAGTCCTGCGGCGAACAGGTGGAGCATGCCAGCACCGCCTTTTGCGTCTCTCCTGCTTCCGCTCTCTCTCTCTCTCGCTCGCTCTCTCTTTTATCTCACTCTCGCTTTCTCGCTCAGTTCCTCTCGCTAATCTTCAGTTCGCCCTTTGCCGCGCAGAAATCCGCGGTCGCCGTGAGCGGAGTGACCTTCCAGAACGTCCGGGGGACGAGCGCCACCGCGGTGGCCATGGACTTCGACTGCAGCCGCACCGTCCCCTGCCGGGGGATAACGCTGCAGGACGTCCGCCTCGTCACCGCGAGCGGAGCACCTGCCAAGACCTTCTGCCGCAACGTCAGCTTGTCTAAATACGGCACCGTCGTACCGTCGACGTGCTCCTCCTGAAGACGCCTGCTTCCGTCCCGGAGGATGGAAGAAACAAATTCATTCATTATACCTCGTACACGAAGACGACAATTCATTCATTATACCTCGAACACGCAGATGACAATTCGTTCATTTCGTTATAGCCCCGACCTCGGTGTCCGATTGTAACATCGTGTAAATTTGTAACCGCTGTAGCTTCTCAACGTCGTGTAAATCAGACTCCCTAGTTTAATTGCACAGAAGTCTCATGCTTGTCACAAGTGCAACCCGCAGCTACTGTTCCGAATAAGTAAATAGAAGCATGCCTCTGCGTACTAGCGACCGGTGGAGACAGGCGAGAGAGAGAGAGAGAGAGGCGTTAGTGTGCGGAATGCGAGTGCTCCTCTCCGAGGATCGCTTCGTCTACGATCCGGTCCCCGTACATCCGTTACTGGGTTCATGTATAGAGGTGAAGTCACTAGCGCAGAGCAGTTTTGAACTAGAGTACTAAACCCTTTCCGATGTCACGGTTTACTCGCCAATAGATGCGTGGCGTCGTTCAGAAACGGCTCGTGTCTCGATTGTTTTCCGCTTAGTACGATCGTACCTTAAAAGAAGAAGCTTTTACCCGCACACAAAGGATTACGGTGCCAGAAGAGGAAGAGTTTTGTGAACACCGCAGAGACAACTTCTCGGGTCGGAATGGAAAATCGCCCACCAGCGTTCACCCGGTGTTGAATGCGCGACTGTTTCCACCGTCGTCCGCTGCGCAACATCCCCAACGTCTCTCTTAGAACGAGGAAAAGAAGATGAAGAGGATCCTTCGGTTAACAATAACGCACATCCAACACCGTACAAAGACAGGGAAGTCCCATTTGTCCACGTCTATCAGACAGTTTATTTCACACCACGTGGAAAAAAAGAATTAGAGACGCGTCCTTGTATGGTTGAAACACCTGGGTCCAGAGGTGTCGAGCAGGCCAGGGTGAGACAACGCATAACTCTAACGCCCGATTCCACACGTGTTCTCGTCATTTCGTCTACGGGCTGTATGGACAAAAACAGGCAAACGTGCACCTGTAGCCACCGCAAGAGAGAGCACGGTGTCGGTCTCCTTCTGGACACTCTGCTGGCGGCGCGGGCCACGGTCACTGTTCAGCTGATCCTCCGCTTCCCCGATCGCATATCTCGGATACGACGAGTGTCAACTTCGTCATCTGAGGACGTCATCTCCTCCCCGGGGCCCTCGTCCCCTATAAATAGCGTCAGACCTCAGTACCACCGTTGCAGCCACTGAAGACTCACTCCCCGTCTCTCTCCCTCGCTCACTCTCACTGAATGATCTAATCGGTGCATTAAAAAAAAATCCTTCTTCGAGGAAATCAATTATGTGTTTCATGGACTCACTGCATGAGAATAGATTAATAAATTATATGTAGGAGGATTTTGAGGATATTTTGTGGCTGAGAAAAATCTAGAATGAGTAGAGAAATGTTATTATTTGTCAAAATTAAAGAATCATGTTGAAAATCATGTATGAAAGTTTCAAATTTGTGCAGTGAAAAAGAAAAGTCTAAAAATATGAGATCATATACTCCATTGCTAATTTCAAGAAACATCATAGACTGTGTCTTCAAATTGTCATGAGCATAGATATGGGTGATAATTTAAAATTGAATTAATTATATCAAGAATCAATTTAAATACTAATTATTAAAATTAAAATGCATTAGTACTAGTTTGGGAATTATTTGATGAATTTATGTTTAATTTAGTTATTATTAATTTATGCAATATAAATATATTCTTGAGTTTTAATCAATGTACTATCACAATTATCCAGGGTTTATAACCTTGATAAATATTTTAAATTGGTAATAATTTAATCATGAAGTTAAAATTTGGATAACATACTTTTTAGATTTTCAATGGAATTTATAATGTGATTTTTCAACAATCTTTTAGTAATTTAGAAATCATCAAAATAATTGATGAAACATACAGTGACTCTTGACCACATTAGTAGGAAATGTGTCAAGGGATTTCATTGTTGGTCATATTTCCTCACTCCTCCCTTAGTTTGTTCTGATTTAAACATTATTTATAATCCTTTAGTTTCCTTTCTTCAAAATTTCTTCTTTTATTTTTGCTGAAAATTCTTATACATTTAGAGTAATCAATTAATTCTAAATGCGGGCACATCAAAATTGGAAGATTTAAAACTCAAAATCTGGTGTCAACATCATCAAGCTTTTTAAAAGATCAAAATGTAGAGATATTTTATTTAATTTATTTTCATTCTTTTTTATATCAAAAATTATTTGAAACAAAAAATTGATATTGAGATTTACTAGCATCTATATGGATGACTAAATTTACCAAATATTAACTTTAATTATTATTTTGAATTCAGTTTATAAATATTAATTTTTTGATTATTTTCCTAACAACAATTGAGTGGCTGGTGGTTGTGGATCTTTTATCTAAAATGTTATATTTCATTATTTTATAGATAGCTTTTTAGCAAGTATTGTAGCAAAAACAATGACTGGCCGTATTAAGCTAATGCACAAAAATGTCATATTTCATTATTTTATAGATAGCTTTTTAGCAAGTATTGTAGCAAAAACACTAACCAGCTATATTAAGATAATACACAAAAATGTCATGAAGCATCTTTTGATCACTTAATATAATTTAAAGAGGTAGTGGTAAGAAAAAGAATATGTTAGAATAGGCCCACTTGGCCCATAAGGCCCAATTTGAACTTATTCTCTCCATGTCCTTATTCTTCCTCCACAATCTCCACTTCTCTTCCTCTCTCTCTTTCTTCTCTTCTTCTATATAACCTCATGTACTCTTTTTCTTCAATTATCTATTTTAGAGTTTTCTCTTCTTCTTATCAAAATGGTATTACAGCCCTAGGGTTTCTCCACCACCACTGCTCTGTCTTCTCTCACGATGTCCCCTCTCCTCTCTTGATGCAATCTCTGATAGTGCCGCCTTGTGCGTCTACCTGATGCTCAATTTGTGTAGCCCTACATACTTGTCACACCTCTTGTCATACACACCTATGTGCTCATCTGACACTTGTTGTTGTGACTTAGTCGTTATATGATAAATCACACAAATTTAAAATTTAAAAAACTAAAAAATACTAATGTTTAGATATTTAAAAGTATTTATAAACAAATATATCAATTATAATTTAATAAAACTTCCAAAAATAATGATAGTTTTCCAAGTCAATCACATGGGATGTAATATAATTTTAGGTAATTAGTTAGAATTTTCTTCAAAGAATACTATTTTCTATGAATTTTATACTAAGATATGAAAATAAAATATATTCAAAATTCACGAAAAAGAGAAATAAGGATGCAAACGTTAGAATGATGTCAGTGCCTGACAAATGCAAATCGGGTAGAAACAAAGTTCTACTAAGTGATTCTTACGTAAGCGATTACAAATAATTTAATTGATCAAATTAAGATCTATAAAAGTTAAAATAATCATAATTAAATGAAGTATAACTTGGTAAATTTAAATCACATAAATTTTCACTAAATGAAGTAGAAATTAAGTTGAAAGTAAGAAAATAGAGTTCCAACGTCACGGTGGCAATGCGTCAATGATGCACTAAAATCGTGAGTATTTGGGAGGATTGTCATGTAGTGTCCACACCCTGAAAGGCTCTCCTTAGACAAGGATAATGTGGGCAATCTCTAGATCTCCTTACAAAGTCTAGAGATCAATGAAATGGGTTGTTGAATCGTATCCAATGGCTGTCACTCAGCAGAGTGGAAAAATAATAACTTTGCGACTCTCTTGCAGCTGTCACCCGATGGAGAAAAGTTAGATGAAGGTGGGATACGTGTCAAGGAGCTTTATCCTCAGGTCTACGCAGCAAGAAGAGGCTCTTCATCGCATCTAGTATGCTCTTAAAAGGTGATGACTCATCTCCCGACAATCATCTTCTTCCCGACGACGGCTTATTCGTCGATCAATCGGAGATGATTTACTCGATGAATTTGCAATCCTTTTATCGCAAATCATTCAATAATTTTAGTAATAATACTCTAAATTACGTTGATGAAATTTTTTACCAATGATCTAGCAATTCTAACAGCTTAATCCTTCACTGACGATCTACAAGAAAGTCACAATAATCAAATAAAAATATGAGTTTTGACTCTAGAAAGATTCAAACTCACGTCAATTGTCTACCTACATGAGAGAGATTGAAATAAGTACTCTAATACCTGTATCATGTGATGTCATCATGATATATCTCTATTAATGAAGGGATAGTTTAGGTATTCAAATTTTTGAAGCTTTTCGAGGGAGGGTGTGACACACGTTTAATCCCACATCACTTGTGCGCCGAAGTTTTAGGTGAATATATAGTAATATCACATTCGAAAGTAATGAGTCCCTTTCTCTCGCGTATATGACCACTCCTTGCCCCACAACTGTCTAGCCACTAGTGACATGAAAGGGGAGTGGCACACACATGCTCCCATCTATCCTAGCCACTTGAGCCCCTACTCGCAGCTCCCATCGACTATGCTTCCAACCCACTTATAGGCCTGACTGGCTAGGGAGTCTCCTCATTTTGCTATAGTTTTTTTATTTTTTATTTCTTCATTTATCTCAAAAATAGGACTATAAAAATTATATAAATTCATAAAAAATCACATAATTAGCTAAAAATTCATGTTCAAGATCTTGTTGTGTCTCTCATCTAGATTCACCCTACACAACAACTCTAAACAACATTTGAGAACATATATGTCAATTGGACAAATATCAGTCGTATAGTCAATATCTTTAAGTCACTTTTTACTTGCAAGCAAAGTGACTCCTCACTTCAAGCTCATTTCAGTCATCTCTACGCCCTAATATAAGAGTTTGCCATCTATTAGCCTCTAACCACTAATATCTAGACATTCGAGCGTTACTATCAAGAGCTTCTTACCAGAGTCTATCTAAGTAGACTTCATCCATCAATTACCTCTTAGATTTGTGAGATGATCATCTCTAGAGATTGGGTACTTGATATCTCTCACATTTTCTCCACTACACTTCATGTGAGTATAAGCACTCCTCTTGTTATAGCCAATTACACATCTACTCCTTAGGTGATAATTGTTTCTACTCCTTGAGTGCCACATGACCCTCCTACTACGAGATCAGATAGTAGTCATCCGCTATCTAAGAAGGGTCATGGTTCTTTTCTTCCATACATCTACTATGGCAAGTAGAACCACCCACCTAACAAAGGTTGAGAAATAGTTTGGGAAGCCTAACTCTGTCCAACTAGCTCTCTTGTCTTCTTCACCAACTTCTATGACATTGTCTAGTGTATCGTCTTTAACTTTTCAAATGACGTTAACCTCCACCAAGTATGATGCACTATGTTGTTCTAGTGATACCATAACTTATTCCTTAGTCAATCTGGCCTCGCTTCCGAATCTTTTCACATTAGGTACACATGTTCTCCTTGCATCTTCATCTTCACCATAGATTATTGACTCAAAGGTCTCCACCCACATGATCGACACATCTACTATTTTATCATCACATCAGCCTACCTCTTATCATCCACCAGTTACCATTGTTTATGGTCGGATTTGTCTGATTAATGAACATAGCAATACCATTGTTACCCCAAATATTCCTCTCACTTAGATTTTCTATGTTCTCAAATTTTCTACTAACCTCTTATCTATTAGTGTCATTACTCAAGCCATTCTTTGCTCTATTGTATTTTCTTTTTTCATTGTACCTTCTAGAATCTATATACCAAACATAAGATTGGTTTGGGGTATGAGAATAGATAAGGTGTTTACGAGCTAATTTCTAATGAACCTTTTTCTAACCTTTGGAACATTTTCATTTCCTTTACAGCTACTTCATCTCTTTTGTGGCATTGTCGTTTAGGATATTTTTGTTTTGAAAAACTTTAAAAAATCTTACTTTATTTTTCTCATAGTAAATTTGTGTGTGAGTTATGTCAATTGACAAACAACATTGTAGTTCATACTCGAGTTGAGATGAAATTCTATCCACATCACTCTTTGACCTCATTTATTATGATATTTAGGACTCCTCTCGTACTCCATCTATCTTAGATCATCGCTACTATATTATCTTTGTTGATGACTATACTCGAGTAAGTTAGGTTTATCTTCTCTAAGATTGTATATAAATTCACATCACACCTATTCACTTCATTACTGAGGTCATCATTTAGTACTCTACTACGTTCAAGATTTTTCACATCGAAAATACTTTGAAACTAATCCAAGACTCACTTTGCACATTTTGTGTTGATCACTATATTCTTCATCAGACCACGTGTCTACACACATCATAATATTTTTCATCAAACCACGTATTTACACACATCTCAACAAAATAGTGTTGTCAAACAAAAATATCATCAACTACTTGATATTACTTGCACACTACTTATTGAGATAAATGTCCTTCATTATCTGTGATTTGATATTCTCTTAATAACCACATATCTCCAAAATCAGTTTTCTTCATGATGAACTCGATTTAAAGCTTAGATATGTCATCTTCGAGTAACAAAGTTTATATAAATAAGATTTATAAAATGTCACTCTTCTATTTAGAATTAGTAAGAGTTGATTCTCAAAGAACATGAGTAATGAGAGTAAGAATTCTATTTATTTTATTTCTTATATATATATATATATATATATATATATATATATATACTTGAGATGAGCTTATGGATAAACGAGAGAAAGAAAGTCACGGAGTAATCAGAGGGGGGGAGTCCCGTTCGGGGTGATATACTGACCTCACGTAGCACCTCAAAGGAAATGACGGTTCGAGGACGGGGTATTAAGGGCGTTGGCATTCTTCAGGTGGGTCCGTCATACGCATGCATGCACGGGGCCGAGGAGAGAAGAAGGGAGACGGGCCGCGGCGGCAGCCGCGAGGCGACACTTCCGTCTGTCCCGCTACCAGCTCTCCGTCCTTATCCCCGGGACACGCCAGAAAACCGGAAGAGCTGACGTGGAAGCTGCCTTCCTCGGACGCCCTAGCTCCGCCTATCTCTTCGTCCCTCTATAATACCGGTGCCGAGCTATCAGCCATATCCCGCAACAACTGCAAATAGCCAGCCCTCGTTCTGAAGATCAACCTCGGCGTCTCCCCCCCTCTCCCAATCCCCCTCCCGTACTGGTTTAGGGCGTCTCCACGTCCACACACGCACACCTCTCTTGAGCATAGACAGCGTAGCTGGGAGCGCGAAAGACTCTCCTCGTTCTCGCCCTCGTTCTTCTCCTTCGCACGTCATGGTTTCCTTCCCAATATAAGTGTGGCGTCGTTTATAAACGGCTCGTATGTCCATGTTGCTCTCTCAGCTCCATTGGATGTGGTAGGCCGTTTACACGGAGCAGATTCCGTAAACAGCGTGACGTTTTCCCTATATCACAGGACAGAGAGTGTCAACACGAATCACGCGTCGTACCAGATACTACCCGGAATATCGAGCGGTTCATTAGGCGCAGAAGATGGATATATATCGTAGCTGGCCCCTTCTCATAGGTCGATGCCAGATGAAGCACGAGCCGTATTCCTGTTGCTTACGAGTAGGTGGGAGGAACATGACTTTGGCGATCGGACTGAGCAACGAGCACCGGAGAACATGCTCGTCCCGTACACACAATATACGAAAAGTTGCCGTTTTCATTACATCACAGCCGAGAGTTACGTTTTCGCATTCGAATGCCGTTTCCAATAGAAGGTTCGGACCCCATCTCACAATGATCGGAAAAACGTCCTCTGAGATATGCCGCGGTTGGGACTCTTATTCGGCAGATTTTACTACTGCTCCAAAGTCCGAATAAAATCTACCTTAAACGCAGGTCTTATTCGTGCATCAGAAGGTCACCAGGAAAGAAACTACGCGTAATATAAAACCGGAGTCTGCTCAGGTTCCGAATAGTTTTGATGACCTGGCCATAGCCTGAACGATCATAACTCAAGTGAAGAAGTGTTCAACCGCACACAAAGAATTGCGGCGGGAGAAAAGGAAAAGTCCCGCGCACACGGGAGACAGCTTGTCGAGCCGGAATGAAAACCGCCTAAGGCATTTCCCGCGGTGTCGAAAGCACGAGTGTTCCAACCCTCGTCCATTCCGCAGCATCCCCAACGCCTCTCTAAGAGCGAGGAGAAGAAGAAGAAGCAGAGGATCCTTTTGGTAACAATAACTCACGTCCATCACCACAGTAAGAGATAAATTGGCGTTCTGGGAGACGGTTCGCAAAGCAAGGACAGAAGAGTCCCGTTCGTGCACGCGTATCAGGCAGTTTATTTGACACCACTCGGTAAACAGGAATCAGAGGGCTCAACTGAGGCAAGGACGGTTGAAACACCCGGGTCCAGAGGCCTCGACCATGCCGGGCGGTTCAAGGCCCAATTTCACACCCATTACTTTGGAACCCGCAGGCTGTTATTAGTGTCCTGAGTTGCCCTCCGTTATTTCTTGCCTCTCTTCCCTCTATCTTGAGTGTGAACATTTCTTCCACTGTGCAACGATGAGGACCTACATCTCCGTTACCATTGATCATCAAAATTTCGTCACTGTTCAATATTAGGCTTAAAATGAGGTTCGATGTGGAGTTTAGTGGAAATATTTGTAATTTAATTATATACGTTAATCTGAGTTGATATGAGCATCACATATAGACATCTGTGAGTTGTGTTTGTTAACAATCCAAAAATTCATGCATGTACCAATTTCTCACTTTTTAAGGGTACTATTGTCTTTGAATAAATAAAATAAACTTTAGTTGCAATTAAGATTAAAAGCTGGAAAAAACATGCGACCATCGACATATTGTGGCGGGCATGTCCTGAAGAAGGTATAGCTTGGGTGTATACAATTTGCAGGTTTGAATCTTTAGTGGTGTTGCTCACCACTTTTCTCCTATACTGGGTGTACAATTCTGCATTGCCTTCCATTTGGTGGTGGGATATATAGGGCAACTCATGTGAAGTAAGTTTATGCGGAACCCCTTCTTTTTTCTAACACTAGTACTACCCCACAGAAGTTTACCATCAGCTTCCCTATAATCGATGATGTGTAGTCCGTCCACATACCAAATTAAGTGGACTAGAAGTCTAGTAAACTTCAGAACTAGAATGTTGGAATGGGATGGCTCAATACGTCATCTAGCCAAAATAAAACACATATTAGACAAAATCATAAACTAGTTTCCTTCTTTTAATTTTTTCTACACTTTAATTCATCTTAAATTTATTTATATGTATCTTAAATATATTTTCAAGTACCATCACAACGAAAGCACATTTTTACAGCTGACTCTAACAGTCTTTCGATCTGTTTAACGGCCCCCTGTTGTAACCCTAGAACCATTATTTAGTGTTGCAAAATCTTTCCTTCTTTGAGATTCCATTTCATTGTTTTTGGATTCAAGCACCTCCCTTGTAGGTTTAGGAGGACCTTCTTGATCTTGTAGACTCAAGATCACTCTTATGTGGATTCAAGGGTTGAAACTTCTAAGTTTTGTAAAAATGAGAATAAGGAATATTTACACAAACTTTATTTTTCATGAATTCAATATTGAGATTTCATCACCACACAGCTAAAGATGAATCAATTGTATAAGAATAAGGTTTTGTGCTCCAAATTCATCTTTGACGATGTCATGAAGTTAAAGGATTACAGATTAATGAAGATAAAGGTCTTGAGGCACGCTTCTTTTCTCACACAAAACATATTGAATTTCAATAACGTATTGATTAAAAGTTGCAAGGTATAAATGATATGTTGAAGTAAATCTTTTCTTACATGACCGCCCTAGAATTTCATTTACAAACCTTAAATATTCAGAAGGAAAATATCTTTAACATCCTCTATAGAAAGATCTATCAATGACACATGTGATTACAATGAATGAAAATCGATTTGCCCAGTTTTAATCGGAATTTGAAAACTCACGAATTTCATATCCGAAGTCTAATCTTTTTTAGAAATATAAACATTAGAGATGGAAAATAATTAAAATTAATTTCATATAAATGAAATAATAGACCACCTATGTACTAGGATCAACTTCAATCTACTTGTTCTTGATTAGGTAAGGATTGAGTTCACTATGTAAGCAGAAAAGATCGTACTCTACATATCTCTACATAGGACTAACTGATGGATATCTTCACCAAGGCCTTCTTCAGCCATTGGCTATCAGATATTTTCTCATAACATGAGTTTATTTTCTGTAATAAGTATAATATTTTTATGATTTTCAACATATACAAAAGTCATGTTGACCTAGTCTGGCCTCCATGTTAAATATTTGTAGTGACAAAATGACGATAAGTATAATAGTAAATAATTTAAGAAATTTTTTTCAAAGTATTGGATTGTACAGAGAAGGAAGTAGAGAACACTCATCAGCAAATGGCATTGCTGAAAGCATGAATGTGCCTTGAATAAGCTAGCCAAGTGCAAGAGATTACATGCAAGGCCATAAAATTCTTTTTAGGTAGATGTTATTAATACAACCAATTTCGTAATTAGGGAACGATTCTACCCCTAGACTCTTAACTATTAGAGGGGTGCTGAATTGGGAAGGAAGAAGATGAATCATTCTTACTTAAGGTCATATTTGGATGCCTTTCTTATGTTCATGTCATTTTAAAAAAAGAGACAAACTGCATCCAACACCATGAAGTGTTTTCTCATAAGATATAGAGCCCATAAGTTTTGTGATCAGTTCTGGAATGATCAAAACCGAAACATTATGAGAATCCAGAATACGATATTCATTGAAGTAATCTTGGACGAACACAAGGTTGTGACCAAGAACAAGAATAAGAGGCTTACAAGGACAAGGCTGAATTCGAGTTTACAAGGTTTTCTAGATGCACATTTGGGTGGCGATGTAGACACAGGGAGAAGTGCCGCCGACTAAATTTATATTTGAGCGGGACTGCGGTGGGCTTCATCCCACAAATACAAAATAGTTTTTCTTCGTCCACAACATAAGCAGAGTATGTGACAATAATTGAGGATAACAAGAAAATGCTATGGGTAAAGGAATTTTTTATGGAGCTGGGTTGAAAAGGTGAATATAACTTATGTTTCATTATAGAGTCAAGCACTTTCCAGTGAGGTATCACTTCATTCGAAACCTGTTCGAATATGGGCATCTGACGCCAGAGAAGATGATAAATCCGACAACGAAACAGATATGGTAAGAAAGACTGTCCGCATATGACTGATTAAGTCTACGCATGGGCTGAATCGACCTTCAAAGATAGGTTGTGACGCCGCATCAACTCTAAAACTAGTACTCTTTCTTTTCTTAGTCTCGTTAGTCAGCTGGATGGCGGAGCTTCCTGCGCCATCAAAACCGCCTCTAGACTCTGAAGACTTGGCGATTTGCGTCTAGCACGTCCAGCAGTCCACGCCCCATAATATTTAGTCTCCTCGAAAACATCTGCTCCGGCCGACAACCAGGGCCAGTTGTAACCCTATCTAGCCGGGGGGGTCGACCGTCAGCCCAAGCCCGGAGAACTGTCCACCGCTAACGGAGATAATTCCGCCTCGACGGTGGAGACGCCTCCGCACATACGGCAAAATAAGGCCGCTTGGGATGCTCGTCCCTCCCGCGCGTCCCTAAATTCCGCAGCTGCTACGGCCGCTAATTGACACTAAGCCGCCACTGGAGCCTGCATACTCCAACTACGCCGGGAGTGCGTAGATCCGCCCGCGGCGTTCTGCCCCCTCCCGCGGAGGTCGCCACGTGCCGGCGGAGCGAGGAGCATTAAAAACGTTCTAAATCTTTCACGTTTGACGTAAGCCGGGAGATAGAGAGATGAGCTGACGGATATCCGAGAGAAAGAAAGTTGACCGAGCAATCAGCGGGGAAGTCCCGTTCGGTTAGATATGGTGACCAGACGGACGGTTGTAGCACCCGGTATTAACGGCCCCGATAACCTTCGGGTGCTTCACACGAACGAAGGCGCCGAATTCGGAACGCGACGACGCATACACGGGGGCAAAAAGAGAGGAAGAGGGACGGGGCGGCGGCGGCGAGGCGACCCTTCCGTCTGTCGCACTACCATCTCTCCGTCCATATCCCACGGACAGTTGACATGGAAGCTTCTTTCCTCGGACGCCCAAGTTCCGTCTCTCTCTCCGGCGGTCTATATAACCCGCGCGGAGCTATCACCTATCTACCACAACAAAATCCAATATTCAGCCCTCCTTCTGAAGGCCAACCTCCCTCTTTCTCCCCGTCTCCTTATCCCTCTCGAACTAGTCCACCTCCACACACGCACACCTCTCTTGAGCGTAGGCGGCGCAGATGGACGCGCAAAAGCTTCTCCTCCTCCCCGCCCTCGTGCTTCTCCTTCGTCCGGGGGACTCTCAGCAGGAACACACGTTCTCCGGCGGCCCCTCATTCCCCACCAGTCTGGACATCACCGACTCCTCCGCGGTGAGAAAACTGTCCCCGGGGATGGCCAACGAACGGAGGCGGTCTACTCTGGGAAGCGCAAGCACGGTGAGGAACGTGAAAGACTTCGGAGCACGAGGCGACGGATCGTCGGACAACACCAAGGTAGTAGACCGGTCAGCAATCTCTTTCGGCTCAGATGAGAATCTCCTTCTAACCTCCCGCGGACCCGCCCGCCGATTATCTTGTATGCAGGCGTTCGCCGCTGCCTGGAAGGCGGCTTGCTCTTCCTCAGCTCCTGTCACTGTGCTGGTGCCCGAGGGGAAGGCATACCGGCTCAAGCCTATCACCTTCTCCGGTCCCTGCAAGTCTGCAATCACCGTAGCGGTGAGACACGACAACCCACCCGCCAGCTCCCCTCGCACCAAAATCTTATTGCGTCGCGCTTCCTTAGACTCCCTGTCTTTCAACTGTCGCCCACAGATCAAGGGAACGATTCTCGCCTCTGGAAGGATGTCCGACTGGGACGGAGCGGACCGCAGGCTCTGGATGCTGTTCGACAAGGTCGACGGCCTCAGAGTGGAGGGCGGCGGAACCATCGACGGCAACGGGCAGGTGTGGTGGAAGGTCTCCTGCAAGGTCGACTCCGCACAGGTAGCAACCCCTCTTACATTCTCCGCTTGTTCACTCCACGGCACTGCCAGCGGAAACTCCTGTCCTGGGCTTTATTCCTCTCGACCAGCAGCTCACTGACTCGCTCTCTGATGTGTCTTTGGCGTGACGTTACAGCCGTGCAAGGGTGCACCCACGGTACGCTCTGCTCCTAGCACACGATTAAACTATTCCGATGTTTCTGCTAGCTGACTTCTGAGGATAACCCCTTGCAGGCGCTGACATTCCGATCCTGCCGTGGCTTGACCGTAACCGATCTCAAGTTCAAGAACAGCCAGCAGATGCACGTCACCTTCTCGAAGTGCGCCAACGTCCGGATCTCCCGACTGACCATCTCCGCCCCCGGGAACAGTCCCAACACGGACGGAGTCCACGTCTCCGGCAGCACCGACGTTAAGATCAGCGACTCCGTCATCAGGACAGGTCCACCCTCCGCCTCCTCTTCCTCGGCCTCCCCCATCCGAGAAGCCGGAAGAATGCAGGCCGTAACTTCGCTTTAAATTCCTCCCTGTAGGAGACGACTGCATCTCCATCGTCAGCGGCTCACGCTCCATTACGGCCACCAACATCGTCTGCGGACCGGGCCACGGAATCAGGTACACACATCTACCTGCGATGTGCTGGGATCTGCTGCTGGCCTCCTCTTCGTCTCACCCCCGTGCTCTCTCACTATCTTCTCCCCTCTCCCGCCTTGACTCGTCTCATCGTCGCTGGCAGTATCGGGAGCCTTGGAGCCAACGGTGCGGAACACACCGTTTCCGACGTCTTGGTCGACACGGCGCGGCTGGAGGGAACCACCAACGGAGTCCGGATCAAGACCTGGCAGGTAACGCCATCTGACTGACTACCCAACCAGAATTCTCTCGCGCTCCCCAAACTGACACTGCCACGACGGCGTCCTTCGGTTCTCTCCCTTCAGGGTGGAAAAGGGTACGCCAGAAACATCATCTTCAGGAACATCGTGATGGACAACGTGAAGAACCCAATAATCATCGACCAGAACTATTGCGACTCCCCCAAGTCCTGCGGCGAACAGGTGGAGCATGCCAGCACCGCCTTTTGAGTCTCTCCTGCCTCCGCTCTCTCTCTCTCTCTCTCTCACTTTCTCGCCGAGTTCCTCTCGCTAATCTTCCTTTCGCCCTCTGCCGCGCAGAAATCCGCGGTCGCCGTGAGCGGAGTGACCTTCAAGAACGTCCGGGGGACGAGCGCCACCGCGGTGGCCATGGACTTCGACTGCAGCCGCACCGTCCCCTGTCGGGGGATAACGCTGCAGGACGTCCACCTGGTCACGGCTAGCGGAGCATCTGCCAAGAGCTTCTGCCGCAACGTCAGCTTGTCAAAATACGGCACCGTCGTACCGTCGACGTGCTCCTCGTGACGACGCCTCCTTCCGTCCCGGAGGATGGAAGAAATAAATTCATTCATTATACCCACCCTGAACAGGCAGATGAAAATTCATTCATTTCGGTATTTCCTTATCCTCAGTGTGCGACTGGACCTGGTGTAAGTTTGTATCCAGTGTAGCCTCCGAATGCCGTATGAATCAGACTCAATAGTTGATGCGCTCAGAAGCCTCGTGTTTCTCACAAGAGCGACCCACTCCCATGATCCCATTCAGGTCCATATAGCATGCCTCTGCGTACTCGCGACGGGTGGAGACCGGAGAGAGCGATGGAAAAAGGTGGAGAGGGATGTGTTCGTGTGCGGAAAGGGAGTGGCCCCCGTGGATACCTTTATCCAAATTTCGGTCCGCGTGGACGCCTTCATCTCAATTGTAGACTGGTACTGGCCCATGTAAATAGGTGATCCAACGATCGCAGAACTGTTGTCGACTGGAGCACTAAATCTTTATCGAACGTCATGGGTTACTTCTCAATATAAGTGTGGCATCGTTTATAAACGGCTCGTGTGTCCATGTTGCTCTCTCAGCTCCATTGGATGTGGTAGGCCGTTTACACGGATCAGATTCCGTAAACAGAGTGGCAATTTCCCTATATCACAGGACACAAAGTGTCAACACGAATCACGCGTCGTACCAGATACTACCCTGAATATCGAGCGGTTCACAGGAGATCGCTGTATATCGTAGCGGGCCCCTACTCATAGGTCGATCCCAGGTGAAGCACGATCCGTATTCCTGTTGTTTACCAGCAGGTAGGATGAACATGACTTTAGCGATCGGACTGAGCAACGAGCATGGGAGAACATGCTCGTCCCGTACACACAATATACGAAAAGTTGCCGTTTTCATTACATCACAGCCGAGAGTTACGTTTTCGCATTCGAATGCCGTTTCCAATAGAAGGTTCGGACCCCATCTCACAATGATCGGAAAAACGTCCTCTGAGATATGCCGCGGTTGGGACTCTTATTCGGCAGATTTTACTACTGCTCCAAAGTCCGAATAAAATCTACCTTAAACGCAGGTCTTATTCGTGCATCAGAAGGTCACCAGGAAAGAAACTACGCGTAATATAAAACCGGAGTCTGCTCAGGTTCCGAATAGTTTTGATGACCTGGCCATAGCCTGAACGATCATAACTCAAGTGAAGAAGTGTTCAACCGCACACAAAGAATTGCGGCGGGAGAAAAGGAAAAGTCCCGCGCACACGGGAGACAGCTTCTCGAGCCGGAATGAAAACCGCCTAAGGCATTTCCCGCGGTGTCGAAAGCACGAGTGTTCCAACCCTCGTCCATTCCGCAGCATCCCCAACGCATCTCTAAGAGCGAGGAGAAGAAGAAGAAGCAGAGGATCCTTTTGGTAACAATAACTCACGTCCATCACCACAGTAAGAGATAAATTGGCGTTCTGGGAGACGGTTCGCAAAGCAAGGACAGAAGAGTCCCGTTCGTGCACGCGTATCAGGCAGTTTATTTGACACCACTCGGTAAACAGGAATCAGAGGGCTCAACTGAGGCAAGAACGGTTGAAACACCCGGGTCCAGAGGCCTCGACCATGCCGGGCGGTTCAAGGCCCAATTTCACACCCATTACTTTGGAACCCGCAGGCTGTTATTAGTGTCCTGAGTTGCCCTCCGTTATTTCTTGCCTCTCTTCCTCTATCTTGAGTGTGAACATTTCTTCCACTGTGCAACGATGAGGACCTACATCTCCGTTACCATTGATCATCAAAATTTCGTCACTGTTCAATATTAGGCTTAAAATGAGGTTCGATGTGGAGTTTAGTGGAAATATTTGTAATTTAATTATATACGTTAATCTGAGTTGATATGAGCATCACATATAGACATCTGTGAGTTGTGTTTGTTAACAATCCAAAAATTCATGCATGTACCAATTTCTCACTTTTTAAGGGTACTATTGTCTTTGAATAAATAAAATAAACTTTAGTTGCAATTAAGATTAAGAGCTGGAAAAAACATGCGACCATCGACATATTGTGGCGGGCATGTCCTGAAGAAGATATAGCTTGGGTATATACAAATTTGTAGGTTTGAATCTTTACTGGTATTTCTAATCGCTTTTCTCTTATATTGGGTGTACAATCTCCATTGGTTATTCTGCATTGCCTGCCATTTGGTGGTGGGATATGTAGGGTAACTTGTGTGAAATAAGTCCATGTGGAACCTTCTTTTTTCTAACACTAATACTACCTCACAGAAGTCTACCGCAGGAGAGAGCACGGTGTCGGTCTACTTCTGGACAGTCTTCCGGCGGCGCGGGCCACGGTCACTGTTCAGCTGATCCTCGCTTCCCCGACCGCATCTCTCGGATACGACGAGTGTCAACTTCGGCATATGAGGACCTCATCTCCTCCCCCTGGCCCTCGTCCCCTATAAATAGCGTCCAGCCGCAGTATCACTGTTGCAGCCACTGGAGACTCACTCCCACTGTCTCTCTCCCTGGCTCACTGTCACTGAATGATCTAACCGGCTCTGATGACCTTTCCGGCGAACACTGGGTTCAACTCCTTGGTGTGTCAGCCCCGAGGTCTCAAGTGGCACGGCGCACTCGGAACAAATTTCGTATTAGGGGCGAGGGTGTCTTTTGTCCCTATGAGTTTACCATAGCCACGCGATATACGAGGGGGGGAAGTCACCACCTCTTGGGAGTAATCTGACCCCCTTGCGTTGGGCCAGAAAAACGATTCTAACCATGTAGGAGGAATCTCCGAACCACGTACATCTAGTGTATAACCCCCCTTATCTCTACCTCTCTACTACTCTATCTCGAGTGTAAGGGTGACTTGGTCAACGCTTACTTTTAGGAGACGTCCCTCCGAGCCTCATCTCACCTTAAGCCATTGATTAGGACTGGTTTCAGGTACAAAACCAGCCCAGCCTCGTTTGTAATACGGATATTAAATGAGGGCTCGGGTAGAGAGACAAATGAGGGCTCCGGCGGGTGGAAACAGGATTCCGGCTTCTCCTCCTCTACCATCTGGCGGCCGGTATCAATGCTTCATTAACTCCATATACTTCTATACCTTATTCCTCTTTTGACATTGGATATTATTTCTTCTCCATTTGTTACCGGTGATGAGGTGTTCTTATCCTCTTTACACCGCGGCACATTAGACTTCTCTCTACAATTTATTACCTTCTGGACATTCTATCCTCATGCTCCCTTACTTCCGCTGCTGTGTCAGGCAATTCTCTGGCCCATTAAGCCCTAAATCTGGCCACATTGCCCAGCATTGAGTTTGCACATCTATTCCGTAGTGCAAAGATGAGGACTTCCGTCCCCATAAGCGGTATCATAGCCGATGGCGTGGGTGGAAACAAACATTTTTCCAAGAGCTGGCAGCGCGAAACAATGCCGGCATGGGCAGCGGCCTTAATCAGGCATGAGGCGTTGTGCAAGCAGTATGGCACGCGGCGGTATGGTCATGCCTGGATACATGTGGTATGCTATCCCGGTGTGTGCAGCTAGGGCAGAGCGAAGAGGATGTTTGAAGTCGGAAGATCAGTCCCCTCTGAAGATCAGTCTCTAAGTGGGAGATTGTTGGAAATATGGAGAATGATCTAATGGGATCTCCGGCGATCACGCGGATCCAACCCCATAGTGAGCTGGCGGTTGGGCCTCAAGGTGGGCAGCACCCTCGGACCAAACCTAGTATTAGGGGGCATGAGTGCCTTCTGTCCCTATGATTTTACCTAATCCCGTGATATAAGAGGGGGGAGGAAGCTGACGCCTAATGGTAGTGTGCTGGGTTCCCCTCCCCTATATCTTGCCTCTCTTCCCAGTCTATTTTGAGTGTGCACATCTGGTCAATTGTGCAAAGATGAAGATATTCGACTGCATCACCGTAGGTCACCGGAACTTCTTACCATTCGAGATTATGTTTAAAATAAAGGTTTATGTGGTGATCAGTCGAAATGTTTGTAATTCAATTCTTCATGATAATGTAAGGAGTAGACGTGAGAGTCATAGAGACACATCCACAAGTGGGGAATTGGTCTAAGTGAGAGTTAATGTGGAGATCCAGTGAAATATTTGTAAGTGAATTCTTCACGTAAATCTAAAGAGTGAGTGTGAGAGTCATAGAGAGGCATTCATGGGTTGAGTTTGTCGACACCCGTGAAACTAATACATGTGTCAATTTCTCATTTTCTAGGGCTGCTTTTGTCTTTGAATAAGGTATTTAAACTTTAATCGCAATGAAGATTGAGAGCAAGAGAAAAAACTGTAGCCATCAACATACTGTTACAGGCCTGTCGTGAAGAGGGTATTGCGATGTATAGAACTTAGAGGTATGAATGATGGGAGCTATTTCTTATTGTTTTTCTCCTACATTGGGTGTACTATATGCATTAGTTATTTGACATTCCTTGCCGTCCCACGATGAGTAGGTTATTAATGGTATCTTGTATGGAAATATAGTTTTGTGTTAAACCCCTGTTATTTTCTAACACTAGTACCAGCTCATAGTAGCCCCACTTGGTCTTTCCTATTGACTTTCCCCTGATCAATCACAACTACACCAGACAATAAGTTTCCTTGGCATCAATATGAGGTGTTATTAGAGACTATTTTCAGTATCTATTTCTTTCCTTGGAACCCTTTACTATGGATGTAAGATGCAGCAGTTTGGTTATGCAACCTCATTTGAGACTCTTGCAAAGATTGAAGGCAGTGTGACGTCAATCTGCATGCCAAGCTGAAAATCACAAGTGAGATAAAGCTCAAAGTTGGACAAAATGTGGAGAGAATAGAAAAGATTAGCAGATTGAAATGTCCAGTAGACATGTTGATGTTAGTAGTGAACATATAACAACTCAAGCATTACATGGCTTTAGTTGATCCATAATTATTTCACTAGAGGCATCCCACAAGGTAAAGAAAAGCTTTGTTTTCTCTTGAAAATCAGCCACAAAGTGTTAGATTTTTGGAGTTGTAAAAAATGAACTAATTAACTCTAATTGGCTCTTTCATACACAAACATTAGGTTAAGGGCAATGTTATCTTTTGTGTCTAATGGACTATAATGCACACTAATGAATTGTAAGATGATTCTCTTTCTCATGAAGGAAGAAAAACCTTGTATCATCATGGACGAAAGGAGATTGTATGGTGTGTTCCTCTTATCCTGCCTCTCTTCCCTTCTATCTATCTTGTGTGTGTATGCATTAGTCATACACACATCTATTGCGTGAGAAGAAGTGGGATGCTTGTTGTGTGCCAGATAACTTAGTCAAAGTTAGACTTGGACAATTTGGATCACAGGGATTTTGATGAGCTCCCATTGACTTGTGCGAGGGCTTAACTTGTTGAATGTGTGAGGAATACCCAAACCTCCATGTCCCGTTGATCGAGTAAGCCATGAAGAGAGCTTGTGTTGACTGAAAGAGAGTGTAAGGGGAGAATAGACTAAGAGCGAAAGAAGTAGGAGTGAGTAGAAGTAAACTATATGAGGAATGAGGATGATACAAACCAAGACTAACAGTCTTGGGGTCACTGATACAAGATGGTGAGTCTTGAGCTCCCGAAGGAGTTTTCTTAAAACGATTTTCTCTCTTCTCTCTTAGGGGTCATTCCTCTCTACTGAAATTTTATCCCTTCTCTTCTAGTGAATAAGTACTTCAAGCCTGTGAGGGCAGTAATGGGTGTTGATGACCTAGCCTGAGGCCGCCATCTAACATAAGTTACCATCCATAGGTAGCTTGGCCATTGTTGGGGCTTGCTCCCATTGCTCTACCTATTTCAATTGAGACACGTGGAAGACTAAGCATACTTGAGATAAGGTAGGGAGGTCCAGCTGGTATGCCATTATGCCCACACGCTGAAAGACTTTGAACAAAACATAGAAGTGAGGGGTGAGCTCTGCACAAGTTTGTCGTGTGATCGAGATCTGCGATAGGGTCATAAATGAAGGTAGACCCAATTGTCTTCTTAGAACTTGAGTTCCTTTCATCTGCAATTTGTAAACTATTTCATCTAGGCTTGGGTGAGCTCTAGGTTTTGTTTCAGCTGCATGAATATCTCATCATGCTCATGCAGCTGGTGCTCCAATTTTGTCGATGTCGTGGGTTCACTAGTGAAACAGACCAATGAAAGCAAAGGCCTTCCATAAATCACCCAGAATGGAGATATTATACAAGAGCAATTAGAGTTCATGTTGTATCAGAACTCTACCCATATAAGCCATTTAAACCATTGACGCATACGCCCGTTGGTGAACCAATGGAGGTACATCTCTAGATTATAGTTGACCACCTCTAATTGGTTGTTGGTATGTGGGTTGTACATGCTGGTCTGTTAGAGCATCATCACTTGTTGACAGAAAAAGACTTGTCAAAATAAACTCATGAAGACATAGTCCATGTCAGTGAGGGTGGACATCAAAAATTGTGTAGCCAAATCACATCTCTAATGACCATATATGTAACTATCTAGGCTATAAATAGATGAAAGAAGTCAAAGAAGTGGATGGATTTATTAAGGAGGTCAATGATGACAAGGATGGCATTCTAGCTATTGGAGATAGGTAACCCTTTGATGAAGTCTATAGTCAAGTCTTCCCAAATGTAGTCTACAATCGAAAGATGTTGAAGGAAGTCAACCAGAGATAATGCTTTAAACTCACTTGTTTAGTAGATCAATTAGGTTACCACATACTGTTTGATTGTTGCCTTCATTCCCCACCAACAAATGTTTCGTTTGAGTCGGAGGTAAATATTCTAAAAGTTAGAATGGCTTCTAGTCACCACGTCATAGAACTCACGTAGAAAGACTAGAAGTAAACACAACGATGTTGAGATCATGACCCTTCTGTGATGGAATAATCGCCTTGTTGTAATCAATTCTATTTTTATTTTGTTGGTTCAAAAGACATGTCATCCATAATTTATTGAAGGTATGAGTCCTCTTGGTTCTCCTAGGAGATCTTTACAAGTTTGAGCAGCTCTGGGCGAGAGAGGGAGTCGTGCTCATGCAGCACTAGAAGTTGGTGGCTTTCTTTAGTTAGACTCTCATGCAAATACAACCTGTATTTTGTGTTTTGCAACTAAAATAGATAGAATAACAAGAGGATAATCCAACATCATGAGAGTTGTCAATAGATGGTGACTTGCAATAGATAGTAGCCTCAAGCTAGGTCTTAGACATCCAATATTACGCTCATGGGCCAAAAGTGCTAATTTAGTGGGTAGGGCTGTCATTCGAGACTGCCACATGAGAATCTGCATGTTTATCCTTTAACAATTTCTTGACTTCTATCTTGAGGACAAGGTGCATAAATGTTGAGGGGGGGGGGGGGGAGAGTATTGTTGAGGTCTTGATGTCCAAAGTGAGCCTGCATAAGAAGCAGTCACATAGAGGTCTATTCAGCCCAACTATAGAGCAATCTAATTCAAGAGTTGAATAGGACAAAGAGTCATTAGAGTCAAAAATCATCTGGGACAATAATACTATTAGATAGTGGTATCAGACTCCCTACCCACTAGGGCCCATTATCTATCTCTCTCTCATCTCTCCTATCTCCTATATAAGAGACATGTATTTTATCTTAACACTACATGGATTCTAAAGTTTTCTCCTCTCGTGTCAACATAGTATTAGAGCCCCTATGTATTTTACTTCTCTAGTATTATTGAGGTCTTGATGTCCAAAGTGAGCCTACATAAGAAGTAGTAACATAGAAGTCTATTCAGCCCAACTATAGAGTAATCTAATTCAAGCGTTGAATAGGGCAAAGAGCCATTAGAGTCAAAAATCATCAGGGATAATAGTACTATTAGATACTGGTATTAAACTCCCTACCCACTAGGGCCCATTATCTATCTCTCTCTCATCTCTCCTATCTCTTATATAAGAGACATGTATTTTATCTTGACACTACATGGATTCTAAAGTTTTCTCTTCTCATGTCAATATAGTATCAGAGCCCTAGGTATTTTATCTCTCTAGTATTGTTGAGGTCTTGGTGTCCAAAGTGAGCCTGCATAAGAAGTAATAACATAGAAGTCTATTCAGCCCAACTATAGAGTAATCTAATTCAAGAGTTGAATAAGACAAAGAGCCATTAGAGTCAAAAATCATCAGGGATAATAGTACTATTAGATACTGGTATTAAACTCCCTACCCACTAGGGCCCATTATCTATCTCTCTCTCATCTCTCCTATCTCTTATATAAGAGACATGTATTTTATCTTGACACTGCATGGATTCTAAAGTTTTCTCTTCTCATGTCAATATAGTATCAGAGCCCTAAATATCTCTCATTGTCTTCTTTTCTAGTGTACTGCTCTTCTCCGGCACGCTACTCTTCCCTCTTCTGGTGTCACCATCTCTGTCGTCACTCTCCTTCTTTTAGTGCTGCCCTCTTTGTTGCCATCGCCCCTCACTAGTGTCATTACTCTTCTCCTCTTCTCCAATGTCTCCACCGTCACCAATGTTGTCAAGGCCCCTCCTTGCCATCACGTCCTCACAGTCACATCATTATGGACATCGTTGTTCTTAGGTGCTGAGGGCATTGTTACCACTGTCAAGGTCTCTCCTCGCCATCATGCCTTTGCCATCACACCCTTGCCGTCGTGCCCTTGCCATTATGCCCCTAGCCCTCGTCGCAGCGGCAGCTAGGGTTTTGCCCATCTCCTAACAAGCCACCGGTGGTTTTCTTCTAAACCGGCCCACTCAAGACCAGCCTAGCTAGACTTGACAGCCCTGTGCAGATCCGTAGACCTAGCGTGGCCTAGCTAGCCCCAGCCAGCTCTGCCTACCCCTCTAGACTAATTCATTCACCCCAACCTACTCACCCCACCACCTGCCCTTGCAACTTAGACCCACCAGCCTCATAGCGTTGTCTCATCCCTCTTCATTGCCTACCTCCAAGCCCTTTGAGCTTCTTTCAACTAGTGTTCTCTCTTCTCCAATCATTCTTTAAGCTCACCACTCCATCACAATGTAATTTACTCGACTAGCATACACCTTTAATGGCTACAATTATGCATTGTGGGCATTTGGTTTTGAGCTCTTTCTTAGATCTCACAATTTCCTCTATCACCTCTTAGAGGACCCACCCAACCTTTAGAACTCCTTATATGTGACATGGTTGTAACTTGACTCAGTTGTCATCACATAAATACTTCAGAACATCAAGCCCAACATTACTAAGCCATTAGCATGCATCACTTTGGCCCGTCTCTTGTGGTTCACTATAGAGATCATGTATGCCAATCGAACAAATCTCGATTGAGTTGTGGGGATCTTTGAGTCTCTTCTCTCTTGCAAATAAGGTAATTTCACCCATCAAGCTTGCTATAGTCGCCTCCAAGCCTTCATCTAGGAGGCTGATGTCTATCAACCTCCTACTATCAACCTCTTGACCTTCCAACATTATCGTCAGGAGTTTTATACTAGGGTATATCTCCATAGACTTCATATGTCTATCACATCCTAGATCCAGGGGACTATTATCTTCGGGAATTGTGTGCTTAATCTCACCTCCATCTTCTTAACAGCCCTTTAGGTCACAACTGATATGTCCATCCACTCCTTTTTTTTCTCTTCAGATGTCACCTCTACTTCTTCAACTCTTGTTGTTACTACTCCATAGACTCGAAATGGTACCTCTCCTTCTTACCTTAACAATGGTTATACTCTTCGCAGACGTAGGTGCAACATTTGTCCTCTATGTCCCTATTGTGGGAAGTAGAATTATTTGACTATTAAGTATTAGAAGTAATTCGACAAGCCTACTTATACATAGCCAACGATCACTTCTCCGATTTTAGCATCCCTTGTTCCATCTCATGTTCTAACTTCTACCTTCCACATGACCTTGACACCTATAGAATATGACGCCCTTCACTACACTAATGGTACTAACGCTTCCACCTCTACTAGTCTC